>CM059974.1:6735067-8080581 GCA_030490835.1 Annona cherimola
TGTTGCAGCAAATAATTTTGATCAGAAATGATCTCATTAAGTATACAATTTTCAAAATTTATAGAGAATTTTCTCTCTTTAATGTAAGCTACAAGAAAATGAACCTTTAGCATCACTATATGTATACATTTCACTATGATTTTTTTATAGTTTAGTTAGTTTATGTAAGTTAATAGCAAAAGGTTTTTCTAATAAAATTTTGGGTTAATTTCAAATATACCTATCAAGTTTCGAAAGTTTCATTCGTACACACAACTTATGTCATTAATCTCAAATATACCCACATCGTCTACTAACACCGTTTAATAATTTTTAAACCCTAAACTAACCCCTACCAATCGTCCAACCATATTGCCCAGGCTTTGACTTCCTCACCGGTGCTGTCGATGGCATTAGCAACACCATCATCACCGTTTGCGTTAATCCCTCCGCCAATCTTGGTTTTGTCGCCATAACTTCCATCCATAGCTCTGACCCTGTCACTGAAAATAAGCTTAGCTCGGACCTCCTCCACAACTTTGCTAGTATCATTGCCATTGTTGTGATGCAAAGCTTGACATCTATTAAATCGAACTTGCCATCGCACTCGAGAAAGGCCTCCCTCTCAATAGCAATATTAGCTCTAGCCGCGCCAATGTTGCCATTGTGTGAATAAGTTTGAATGAAGATTGTTTACAGTTACAATCTTTGGCTGGGTGGATCTGTTCTTCGTCCTTGTGACGCCGAAGTTCGAGGCTGACACCAAGAAGATGCGAGCGAAGCTTCTAATGGAGGTAGGGATGAAAATTGTTTCGTCGAATTTAAAGAAGTACAATATTGGTGTTTGATTTTTTCTTATAGTCAATGAAGGAGATGGGGGTTGCAACTATTAGTGTCGTTGGTTTTTCCAAATTTCACAAAGGGAAAGATGCTGATTTGTTGAAAATCGGTGGATTCTTAGTGTGTTTCAAGCTTCAAAAAAGAGATGGAGCATAAATGACTGACCACTAGATCTTCTCGTTGGGTAGGATCTTCCAACATTAAGGTTGATGGAGAGAGATGTGGGTGTATTGTTGTGCACACCATTAATCACTCCAGCGTACTTTTCGAGTTACAATTGCTTGAAATGTTTAATTTCTATCACATTAAGTTTATAGAAATTTCCCAAATGAGGTTTGAAATCTTCCTATGCTTAAGAAGATTGAGCTTTATTGTACCAATTTCATAGGAGAGATCTCCTGAGAACCTGCAAACCTCAATTAATTGAGTGAATTTGAAGTCTTTAGAAACTACATTTTAGGGTTATTACGTGCTAGGTTTGGTAACGTTTTAAGCAAAATCCCAAGAGCATTTGATCAAATGCAACATGTGGTGATCTAATCTGACAGGAGAGGTGCCATGGTGGCTGGATCAACGACTAGGATGTTAGATGGTAGATGGAAGATGAGGTTGTTGCTGATTTGATGAGGGCCTAATACAACCAAATCTACTTGGGTCAAGTGGTCGAAAATCAATGGATTTGCAGGAAGTGGCTATGGGTATTTTAGACCTTTCACATGAGAGTAGACAACTACTATTAACGTTGCCTGACGAAATGGGTAGAAATGAAATTTAATCAATACTTAATAGGCATATTTAAAACTTTTTAAACTTAATGGGTATATTTGAAATTATGATTAAAAGTAATTTATATATTTGAAATTAATCCTAAATTTTTAATTCTTATACTTTCAATAATACTAAAAAGTTACTTTTCAACAAAAATAATATTTTTTATTGTTAGGTTTTTAGTAAAAATAATTCTTTATATTACTCTTTTGGAAAAAATGTGATCCGAGCTCAAACTATGTTGCAAAATGTTAGATTATAAGATTTATATAATAATATAAAATATTAATTTCTCATGCACACATTCAACACTATCATTTGTAGCTTCTTGGCCCCCACGCGGTTGTAAACTTGTAATTTTCGATTCCCTGTTGGAGTCATTGCGGTTGTCCCCTTATCTGTCCTATTTGCCTACAAAAGTTGGGTGGTGGTAGCAAAGGCAAAGGATTAACAAGAGAAAGGCTTGGGTTCGCAACATCTCAATGGGAACTTTTCTTAAAAATTAATTTTTAAATTTTTTCAAAAATCTAACCACACATATTATTTAAAGGATGATTTTTGACTGTTCATAATGAAAATTTAAAAAATCAGATGTTATTGTGACATTAAATATGTAAAAATCATAAAATTAACATATTTAACAAATAAAAATTAGTATACAATATTTTAGCAAAATAAAAAAGAATCTTTTAGACTTATCTAAACCAAATATATGCATATAACGTTCCGGATCATACAAAACTTATTTTGTATATTATTTATAATTTAAAAATATATACACCATTAATATCCTTATATCAGAATTTTTTAATTATCACCATTATATTTGAATTATTTTTTATTATGAACAGTCACATTATATTTTAAATAATATATATGGTTAGATTTAAAAAATCAAAAAATTAGTTTTTGAAAAAAAATTCGATTGAGATTGTGGGAACAAGTTCCCACTAAAGCTATTCTCATATTAAAAAAGCACATGGACAGTCTTATGAAGATAATCAATGACATTGGTGAGCCATGTCTCTAGAAAACCTCATTCGCTTTTTTTGAATTCACACCTAAGGGTGACTTGGCGCAGCAATCACATGGACTGTCACTACAAGACAGTCTATGCACTATCGTAATCCACTTTTAGTAGTAGAAGCTTATGTAGATCTCTCTTTTTGGGTTAAAAAAAGGGATAATTTGAAACGATAGCTCCTTGTACTAATTATAGTTTGAAGCCAAATTTAAATGACATATAAATCCTCAGTGCCTTTTATTCTTCGCGTGGATTATAGTTAGAGTGTGTTTGGGAAATAATAAAATTTTTTAATAAAAAAATTTTGTTGTAAAATTTTTGAATTGGGGTAGAATAATGAGATATGACAAGAGTAATAATAAAGAATAAAGAAATTAAAATTAAAATAGATAAGGTAGTTGTATAGAAATAATTGAAAAGTACGGTAATTGTATAAAATGATTAAAAAATATAGTAGTTGTGAAGAATGAAAAATTTTATTTGGAAAATTTTGATTTAAAAATTTTTGATTTTAGCCAAATACAACCTTAATATGCTTCGGGTTTGATAATCCTACCTAGAAATTTTTCGTCACATCTATGGGAATTTGAGAGTTTCCACTGCTCGTAATATTATTCACAACTTAACTTTTGGCTCAACTCTTGTGCATTTTAATATTGAGCTGACCTTTCATCAAAAAAAAAAATATATATATATATATATATATATATATATATATATATATATATATATTGAGCTGACTTTTTAGTTTGGCATGGTTGATTTTGGATAAATGACGCCTAAACTTTAGTGTCCAAATTGGCAAATGAATTGTTAGAATTATTATCTGGAATATTTGCCATCATTCATGTGTCTTCGGCACCCTTAGTGACAAGTGCGGAGGGAAAATACCCTCTCCTGTCTTTTCTAATATATTTTTCAAAAGATAATTAGATATATTAACTATTTAATTAATATTTTTCTATTTTTATTTCTATGTTTTAATTATTTTTCACAAAACTATCATATTTAGTCACCCTTTATTCATATTATATCACATCATTTCTTATACTTTTAAAACTCCACGTCAACGAACGGTGCCTCGTCCCACGTCAATCTCTGTTTTCAACGAGAACTCTGATTTGATAATCCCAGCTGACCTCCCCGAGTAGTAGGCGCTAACCACACAAAGATGTGTACAATCGCTGAACTTGGATTAGAAGATGAAGAATATAATTAAAAGGGAATTAGAAAAAAGAAGCTGAGATAAAAAGAGCCATGATAAAAATATGTAAGTTTAATTAGGAGATAAGTATATAAGATCATTAGGATTTGTAAATACGACACTTAAGGAAAGGAGGAGGGTAGAAATATGTGTAGACTCGTTCGCTTTTACATGTATATTCGTGACCCATCCGAACCATTATACATTGATCAAATGTTCAGCGCAGCTAAGAATCCAAGTTAATTCACTCATTTGATGAGGCCTCATATATATTAAGCCAGGCATCAGGTAAGTCTTTAACAAGGGCCAATATGAGATTATCCTCCGGAAATAAAATCCACCCTACTGCTTTTGGGTGACATGATTGGAGGCTCGGGCTGGGAAGATTGGACTTGGCATCCTAGTGGTACGTGAGGCTGGCTTCCAAAGCAGCAGCGCGGTTTTGAGTCCTCGCCTATGCGGGCATTGCATTTCCCTCGGTAATAAGGGTTTACAGATTCCCCCCGTGTTTGAGGATATTTACAGAAAATCCATCCGTGGTGAGTGGGTGTAAAGGATACTTGATTGTAATATAAAATGTCATACTATGTATAAATACTAATAAAAAAAAAGGGGATTAGTCGACAACCCCATTACAACCCAGCCAGCTCTTTCAGACAATATCGGTTCTTGAGGTTGAATTTTATTCCGATTGCACTGGAACAAAATATCATCCATCTGATCATCAGTCGAGAGTTGACCACTAACTTTCAACTGTACTGGGTCCGTCAATCTTCAAAATGTGTACAACTGTTTTCGCCGCCATCGGCTGATCCGGCGAAATACGCATTCCTACAGCCAGCCATTTTAGTGCTGGATTTGGCTTAAAAAACTAACATGGTCGATGGCTAGGGAGAAAAAGTTTTTAAGGCTAGCTGACAAATAGACAGGGACAGCAGTTTTGCAGTTGTATTCATTGGCCATCGGCTTTTGAGGATTAGCCTTCAAGTAAAAGCATGTCTACGAAGCCATTAGGCCAGCGACAGCACGTCGAAGGTAAACCGGTCCCGTTCACAAGGCTTGTTAAATGATAACTAGAGATATGCACAGGGCCAGGAGTTATAATTGTGCTTTAGAAGCATGAGGCGTGAAGAAATGGAAACCGGGGCTTGTGTGGACGCCCACGCCATGTCTCAAAAGTTAGGCTAGGCTGATTTGATCATTTGATCGGCTACTTGCACAGGTCTTTTGTTTCATGTGGGCTTCCTTGGCATCACTAGATTTGCTGTGACATCTCCTCGTTTTTGTCCCTCATGCACAAATCTTCTGGATTTTCAAGAAATGGAATCCAAATCTTAGCCGCGCTCCAACTGCACTGATCGCGAATTCCCGCATCTTCTTCTGCCTATTTCCCTCCCCTCCTTACTTTAGAAACTTCAGTCAGGGACCGGAAAGCACAGGCCAATGGAATCTGAAGGTGCATGAGAATCTAGCCTCACTGAAAATAAGATTCTACACAGCACATATACCTTGAGATAAATATTCCATTTTTTTAGTCGCAGGAACTGAAAGTAATTCGTGTATCCCCGCAACCATAAATACATTAGTTTCCGACAATTTAAAAAAAAAAAAAAAAAAAAATCCAATCACCACTGTATTCTTGACACGGTTACAAGTAAAATTTTTACCTCCTTCGACAATTCTACCAAGACCTGAATAATGGGACAACTGGAATTCGGTTGCACCATGTATCTAGCCAAAGAGAACTCTTACATAGGTCGCAAATCCTGTTTAACAGTTCAATTACTGGTGGGCAGAATTACCTTTACACATCCCAAAGCCACCTTCTCCCCAGGTCTTCATTCAACTAAAATCAAGACATCTTGAAACTACGTTGAACAAAAAGAAAGCACTCGTTCCCATACAAAATAAACCATAAGTACCAGCATAAGGCCGGCACATCCAGCCTCCTGAGTTCAGACACGCGAGAGAGTGGCCTACTGATGCTTTCCGTGCATACGGTGGAGACATATAGAAAGAAAGGACATTTGAAATGGTGGAATGCCATGCAAACAAATCATTCTAATGCACGCTCCCTTGTTCCTCTGTTCACCCTAGCTTTTCTTCAAAGAACAGGTGAAAGCGTCACTCCCCCAGAACAAATTAACAAATAAACTGTTACGGATATACGGGTGGTCAAATAAGACAAACATCAAAGTTAGCAGACAGACCTTCCAACCCTTTTCCATGAAAGCAACGTCCAAACCAAATATGGGGCGATGTCTAGATTTCGCATTTAAAAAAAAAAAAAAAAAAATTCCGTGAGGTTCTATGTAGCTTTTGCATGCAAGATATTGGCCCTGGTAACCTTAAATTGCAATAAGAAACTTTGTCCAGATCAAATAACATCGCCAATGCATCTAGCCAATGCATCTAAACAAGTGATGGGAGCAACGCCCAACTCAGTCAAGAACGAATAGCTAGATAGATAAATTTCAGATACAGAGATTTGATGGAAAAATATGATGCCTGTTAATAACATTTGAGCCTAATCAGCATATTAGATTAACCTTCAGAAATGAATTGGTTAGGATTCAAATAAGAATTCAACATTGATATGTCTCAACATACAGTTTTCATTCCATCATAAACACATATTGATCTGCAGTTCAGTATACTTAAAAATCAAAGCAAAGAACATCCATTTACAATCAACTCTAAATTACTATCATTTCTACAAGAAACTAACTTGGAGAAAACTGACCAGAACCATTAGCTCGTAAGACAACTGACACTCAACCACGATTAGATTTCATTGGAATAAATAACTCGGATCCCTTTAATCACAATGAGCCGAGACATTCCACATTTTTTAAAATCTCTTCTAAATCTTCTCAAACATCACAATCAATCCACTTACAAACGTGTCCCCCAAAACAAGGACAGCATTTGATTTACTCTCGGGAGAAAAAGAAATCCCGAGGTCCTTGCAGAACATGCTTGCTTCAGAACCAAAACTCACCACAAAACATCTTGTCAAAGGAACTACCCCGATGTGAGTTCCAACAAACTCAGCAATATTGAAAGCAGAGCAAGCACATAGCCGACCA
This sequence comes from Annona cherimola, assembly GCA_030490835.1. Classification (NCBI taxonomy): domain Eukaryota; kingdom Viridiplantae; phylum Streptophyta; class Magnoliopsida; order Magnoliales; family Annonaceae; genus Annona; species Annona cherimola. Next base: position 6,741,972 of record CM059974.1, read on the forward strand.
ATACAAAACATCTGAAGCAATGAAAAAATTTGTGGGAGATGAACTCCATAGTTAATGACAATCCATGATGTGTGTTGAATTCCAAAACTAGGATACAGTAAAGGGATTTGGGATTTTGATCGGAACATGTAAAACTCTGCACAAGCAGATCTCATCCTATTATACAGAATATGTAATCGCATTTTTCTTACATGTTGTCAAATTCAGTGAGCTAATCAACCGATTTCACGCCATTCAAATACACCTGACACTGTATTATTGTTTTCCCAACTTTAAAACCTGGAATTACTGTAAAACCCACCTTTGCTCTTTCCTTACTACTGCCGGGATTCACCAGAACACCTTTTCTGGCAACGTTCTCCATGTAAACCATTGAGAAATCAGCACCTTTTACCACCTGAAAAATCCCAACAGTTGGATCAAACGAGAACGCCAGTTTGTGTAGCATCCACACAACACTCGCCATGCTCACAAAAGACTCGTAGAAATTGCTGGAAGATTGCCAAGAATTCAAAACCGAGTCCTTCTCAGCGAAATTCCTGAAGAGTGATGATTCCATATTCGGGTTAACGAGGTTCTGGTACTTAATCTCGCAGAATCTAGCAAAACTGCAATCTGGGTTTCTACTCAAGAGCTCCATAGCATCGATGGAACCGTGGTCCACAAACTCTCTGAGGAATTTCTTCCTCCGGATGTTCAAATCGCCAGCGATTTCGTTCCCACCCAAACCAAAAGTCGCGGAATCGAATCCCCCGAACATGGCCAAGCAAACGTAAGACAAAAACGCGTAGCGATTATGCCCTCTCTTCGCATACTCGATGCCGGGATACACTGAATTCGCAGCCGAACCCAAATCCCACCCGGCGTCCTTCATGAGCTCCACCAACAGCTTCGTGAAGCCGTGCGCAGCCCTGCAAGCATCCTGCAACACCGAATCAAAGAGGCCCACTGACAATAAAAGCTCAGAAGACGAAGCCGATTCGAATGCATCCAGCCTCATGGACAGCCTCGAGTTCGCCTCCTCGATCGAATCCAGCTGCTGCTTCAGAGCCGAGACCTCCGCGTCCTTGCGGTCGATGTCGGACTGGAGGCGGTTGATGACCATGTCGAAGGTGCGAAGCAAGCTCTGGTTTTCTTCCACCTGGGCTTCAAGGCAGGAGGAGAAGGGGAAAACCGGGCTAGGGTTGGGGTTCTTCAGCAAGTCCTGATACGAGCGCTTGATTTCGGAAAGGCGCTGGAGGTGGGAGACAGCGGAGCGGTCGGCGGCCTGCATGGCATCGGCATCGAAGGGGGCGTGGGCGGTCTGGAGATGGAGATAGGAAGCTTTGAAGGAAGAAATAGTGGCGAAAAGAGAGGAGATTGCGGATTGGAGAGTTTGGGGATCGCAGCGACGAACTTGGCGGCCGTGGGTGGTGCTGTTTTCGAGTGGGGTTTTGTTGTGGTCGGGTTTGATGACGACGACGCGCTGGTCGGTGATGATTTCGTCGGCGGAGTCGAGATCGTTGAAGTGGGTGATAGAGTTGGAGTCGTCGGCTTCGGGTTCGTCTTCTGCGAAGAATTCGATGGTCTTGGTCTTGAAGGCGAGAGCGAATTTCTGGAACATTTCAGAGATTTGGGGTGGCTTTAAGGAGGGCTCTGTCGATAATACCATCTCCTTTCCTCTCTCTCTCTCTCTCTGTTTCAGTGCTTCCGCCGCAGCTGGAGTTTCTGCCTCGAGGATTCCATTATAAGTTGGAAGAGGGTGCTGGCTTTATTCGGGGTGGGTGTGAGCAAGAAAAGGATCTCTGTCTGTCTGCTGCCCGGGTAGATATTGATTTTTGAGGGATCTTTACATTGCCTATGTTTGAAACTTGAAAGGTTCTTCCCTAGATTTTATTTATAAATTTCTCTTTTTTATTATTTTTTGGACTTATGACTTGATGGGGGCGGCGAGAATCGGCAGTGTGTTTGACTCATGCTGGTGCGACTGACCGTCCATCAGAGCTAGAGTGGTGGCCCACTTTCAACCAGGTTTAGTCAATGGAAAGCATGTAACTACGAATTTTCATGGATGAATCCAATTCCAAACATGTTAAGTTGCAAACCATCACATGATTGGCGTTGACATCGTCAGTAATGAAACCTAACTTATCGAAATTAGGTACAACGAAATTGATTTGGTTAGTTACCACTTTTTTATATTGGAATAGTAGAACTCACAAATGCCTAACTGCTCTCCCGACTCTCTTCAATCATGATTCCGATATCCGTATCCTCTTATAGACTGGTTGCAGCAGTTGGTGTGGATTGCCTTTGCAGATGGAGGCTTCTTTTGACAGCCAGAGGGGGGACCATCCATCATCGATCATCAGTGGTCCATCACGAGTAGTTTAAACACAAGCATTAGGCCAAAAGATATTTAAAATGGACAATCAGAAACCAAGAGCAATGATCTATTTCAGTAGATGACTCCTCTCACACCAAGCTTCCATGCCTAAACTTGCGTACTAAATCTGTTCCTAGAAAATCTAGCACCAGCAGTTTTGATGATTTTATAAATTATATGACTTACCGATTGAGATGCGTAGTTGGTAAAACCAATAGTGTCTTATAACACGTTTAATTAATTAAGCTATAAATTTATGATTTCCATAATTCTTTTTACTCTTATAACACGTTTAACCCTTTAGATCAGACTTTTAACTGGAGTTCTATTAGAATAATTTTGTACAGTGAGAACGTGCGGACTAATCGAATAAATATTTTTAAAAATGAGATGAGCACGTCTATAACTGTTTGGCTATATGTGTAGCATTGTTTTAAAAAAAAAATTACGTAGCCTAGTGAAATTTAATTATAACATAATCGGTTTAATTGAACCATCGATTTAATAAAAGTGATTGACTTTTAAATTTTAAAAAACGTAAGGTGATGAAGTAGATCCTGCTTGGATGAAATAAGAATGTACAATGTTAAAAATATTAGTATATACTGTAACTAAGCAAATTTATATAAGAACTGAAAAAAAAGTATTAAAAATTGAAAAATTAATATTCTTTAGGGATGAAATAAAAATATTTTTAAGAAATTAAAGGTTCTATCTCATCCAAGTTGTAACCAGCGTCAGATCAAAGCTCAATCAAATTTAATCTTGACTTAGATGGGGATTAATTAATTACAAACTCATTATTAATTTATGAATATATTACTTGTGTGGTTCGTCGATAGAATAAATTACAAAATCGTACCCGTAATTAGTTATCTAATTCTAACCGTCCCATTCAAGCTCTAGATAAAACACAAAAGCCAATAAAACTGATCAGCTCGTTGGTTCTCAAGGAAAGTGCTGGTTCCGTGCTAGCTTGTTTGAAATTTGAACCCCACTCACCCACCCACCCAGAAAAAGAGGCAAGGTCAGGCACGTGGGACCTGTCGATTGATTGCGGGACCAAATAACAACCTAGATATCCATCTGACTCAAAGTAGGAATTGGATAGAAATGGCGGTCTTCCAGCGTTCGCCTTAGTTTTTAAAACAGGAAGAGGAGATAATAGGTTCTCGAGGTATAATTTATGTTTGTGGCAGGTTGCTTTTGTCAGCCCAGCTGTCACAAATTCTTGCTTTCGAAAAGTAAGATATTAGACTACTATTTTTTTTTTTTTTTTTTTTTTTTTTTTTTTTTTTTTTGATTGGTAATATTAGACTACTATAAGTCTAAAACTTCAATAAACTCATACCAAATGTAAATTCAAAGCATGCAATCCCGAAGCTTCTGAGCAAGATTGCCATTTAATCTTACCTGGCCGAGTCTGCTGGCAAGTATCCGCAAATGTCAATCTAAGCCGTCCAAATCAAAATGCCTAATGGGGGATGGAGCATTTTCTGTACACAATATGCCCTGATTTAACCCCACATCTTTGAACGGTCCAGATCACCGTACAAGGATATTATGGGCATGGTTGTTATATCTCGCACGATCACACCGCGGGTTGGCATTTTTCATGCCTCCAAATGTGGACTCTAGCACTTCTCTTTGTATTTGTCGTGTCTACCGATGTTATGTCCGGCACGCGTCATTAGTCGAGAAGGCTATCAATCATCATGCAAATTTTAAGCTCATGCGCCCTCCATCCCATGCAGAATGGTCCACACCCAAATAACATGACCCATATCATCATCATTCAGCGGTCGATCGTCCACGCGGCTATGATTATGCACGTGCCCATCGTACACTTGATACGCGGGCTTCCAAATACATGGCACCAGCATTTATACAGGTTAAAGAGTACACAGGCATGCCACGAGTGCTTGATGTCTGCTCCTCAAGACGGTCATGGTCTTGCCAGACTGCTCTTGTCTTTACCTTTGGCGGGCATGCTTCACTTGGTATGGAAGGCAAGATGTTGGTTGCTAAAAAATACTAATAACGGATCAAATAAAACAATTCAATCTCTGTACCTGTAGCCGACACACGTAGAAAGAGAAGCCATGTCGCGACTATTCGACTCAGACTCTCAGCCCTATTAATCCATAAATCAATTCTACATGCATGTCACCCACATGCAAGCTGACAATAGCAACTGCCAATTTGTTTTTTAAAACGGAATAGAATATTATTTGAATTCTTCATCTGTCTGTGTACTGATCGCTTCATTTTTTCATTGTGAAAGGAGGGAAAAAATTGTCTATACAAATGTTTGTCTTGGGAAGGGTTCCCTACCAGACATAATGATCCAAGAAAGGCTTCTTGATTGAGCAACACATGCGCGAAGGGAAATGATTAGATGAATAACTGTACGTAGTTTTTTTCTGATATTTATTTTTTAATTACCCTCTACAGCAGACTGAGCTTTCAATTATTATTATTATTATTATTATTATTATTATTATTATTTTTCATTACTCGCAAATGAAGTCCAACGTTGAGCATTCCAGATTCCAGATAATGTTGATACACCATGGATTTTAGCAGAGAAATATCACAGCAAATTGGTCCAAATTCAACTAGATGCCGTCGTAAATGGTTAGCATTTTCAGGTGAGAAGATATTTGGTATATGTAAATTTTTTAAAAAAAAAAATTCAGTTTATTCTTTTCAAAGATGAGGACTTGGACTACAGGAATGCCACTTTCTGGCACTAGATGTCTGCAACGCCTATAAGTCATTCAAAGATTTACAAAGAATGTAAGTCTCGTACAACCCTTACAAATCTTCATTGATTTTGACAGAGAAAATTTTGTATCGCCCAACCGTCCCATATAAATTCTTCATTGATTTGGAGGAACAAGAGTTTATCTCTCCCACCATCCAATATGAAATCGGCCAAGTCATAATTATTTCCATATTCTAGACCATTATACCTTACCTAACTGGGTTTATTCTGTGGATGGAGAAATAAGCAAGGTTGACAAACCTCTATGGACCCCCGCCACAACGTGCTTTCTAACAAAGAAACAGCAGTGCTAAGCGAAGGCCAGATGGATAACTGCATTTTCTAGGATGCCAAGCAGAAATTGGTATTTGAAAGATAGCTAATGGCCAATGCACTTTAAATAATTTAAGAGGTCCTATCAGATTGAAGCTTGGATTTGAAACCCATGGGCCATAGTTGAAAAGTGGAGAATGGTCCAATGGGAGCTGTACAGTTTGGAAATTTGATCAAGCAAGAAACAAGGCCATGGTGCTAATGTCCAAACTGGGCCAACAAATCATGGGTCCTTCACAACATGTCAACGTCTCACTAGAAAGGATGAGAGAGGAATAAGAAAACTAAAAACCTAACTAGTGCCTGTTGGCTTTTCATCCTGGAGTTACAAGTGGTATGGACCTAGGAAGCATAGCCAAGGTAACCAATTTGTTCAAGTGAAAAGGAAAATCCAACATAGGCAACACAAATTAACAAATATGAAATACATGAGGTTGCTACTTAGTTAAGTAACAACTCGTTGTATAGTATCACAATCCTAACTCATTTATGAACAGCTGTGGTAAACAGAGAAAAAATTGAAACAGATGACATAATCAGTAGGTCAAACGAATCAAAAAACCTAATGATCAGTCTAAATGCTAGAAGTTAAGAAGAATATTTGAACAGTGAATTTTTTTTCAAAAAAAAAAAAAGATGAAAAAAATGTAAAAATCATTATGATAACTCATATCGACAGGACAAGATATCACACCTAAACCTTACAGCTGCAAGCGATTCTAGATGTGTACACAACCATGAATATTATATTCTTGATGGTTGATATACTCTGTAATCTTTACTGACTATCATAGGAAAATTACAATTGTAGCAGATAGGAACGACAGAGTCGTTAACAGCTTCACACTTCCTGCAACAGTGGATGATGCTGAGGTCTTCTTCGGATGCTGATCCCTGAATGAGGGAAATATAGGCCAAAGTTCAATCCATGAAAATGTGCAGAAAACAAGAATTAAAAATAAAATAAAAAATGCAGTCATTTATATGGTTCTTAGTTACATACTTCTGTAAGTATTCCAGCTCACCACAGTAGAGAGCATTATCTGGTAGAGGCAATTCGGTTTTGTTAGTAACCTCTGGATTAACTATCTTGATATATGCTTCCTGCCCCAGATACCAGGTGTCTAGATTTTCTGCACGAATATTCCAAATTCCTACATTGTCAAGAGGTACTAAAACTGCAGTCCATGCTCCTGGAAAAACCTGTGAGAAACAGAGCGTCAGAGCATTAAATTAGAAACCTTTAGCATTTGACAAAAGATTATTGAGAAACTCAAGATTGCTACATTGCATTGGAGTTTCCAGCGTCCTAGAGACGTCCTAATGTACCTAAGATTCTCATTCTGGCGATTGAGAACGCACAACTAGTTAAAGAATGAAAACATACTTTGAAGTTGGATAATGTAAAACGTCCCATCAAACTACAGGTATGTTTGGTTAAAAGTAAAACTTTTGATGAAAAATTTTTGAAGTAGAAGTTGTCAAATCAATAGAAAATGATGTGATATAATAGAGATAATGATGAGGAGTAAAGAGAATAAAGTTAAAATAGATAGATTAGTTGTATGGGTAATTGTGTAGAAATGATTGAAAAGTAGGGTAGTTTGTATAGAAAAATGTGAAAAAATAATTAAAAAATAAAGTAATTATAGAGATTGAAAAGTTTTAGTTGACACTTTTTTGCCTCAAACAAACACACCCTACAATAGAAAAGAATATTGTGTTAGAGATAGCATATGTACATAACGGTAGTCTGATTGCTTATGGATCATTTAGGGCTTACACATCTCAGTGACATAGCATGCTTTTAGGAGAACATCTGGAATGGATATCGTAAGAGCATTTTCAGGTAGAAATGGCTGAAGTGAAAACACTTGAAAATGTCTCGTCTGACATATCCCAATATGATCTTCTACAGTTTAGTATGTTGACGTAACCATTCTTCCATCCAGAATGAGATGGACGAAAAATAGTTCCTATCTCATAAACCATCAGTCGCCAAATAGATAACTAGAAAGGCTTCTTCAGCAAGAGAGAACAAAAAATTCCAGGAAAGAAATGGATGAAATTTCCGAAAACGGTTAAGAAAAATTCTATATTTGCCACAAGAAAGCAATGTAGGATGCCAATATTGACTTGTAAGATGGTGACAGTAGTACATCATACACAATGAAGCCTTCGATAGTAATTGTAGTCTATCGCAGATAATTACTATTAAATTGATGATTTTTACCATTAAAAGTTACAAGTCTTCCTTAAAATCGATAAGCTCAAGTGAGTCATTGATAGTTTGTTACCAATTAGCCAACGACAGGGCAAACAAAGAAAAAGAAAGAGGATAGATCTGATGAATCAAATAACACAGATCAAGGATTATGAAGTAAAGAAATGGAAATACCTGAGTTGTGCAGCGTGACACAGCATCCCACTTGTTGTAAGCTCCTCTTTTATCCTCTGTCCAATCCCCAAAGTCCATCCTGTAATTGAGCAAACCCCATATTCTCAAGATATCATAAGGGAAGTGAGAGGAGAAAGGGACACATAAGATGCAATCAATCCTTACCCAACCACAAAAAATGAATAGCCATCCATGTGATAACTCTGAATTGTGGTGCCATTGTTCTGGAATACGATTTCACAGAATCCATGGAATGTACCATTTATCACAGACGTCCCCATCCGTCCTGGCCCATCAAGTGGTTTCCTAGGGAAGTTCAGTTTGTATGTTCCGTTAAGCTTAAACTGGTCTGCAAGCCTTATTGGTGTCGTAGGAGGAGAGAATGAGATCCCATTCAGGGCAGCTCTGCGTGTTCCATTAATAACCTCGAGGGGCTTGTTCTTCAAAATATAAGTATCTGTAATATTGATCTGGCCATATTTATAGGATCCCTGAGGATTAGGACGAGCACCAGATGCAGACACATTCCATCTGATAGATAAATAAAGAGATAAATAACTGATTAGATCAGCATGATCAAACATGCAAAACATTCCTTCAATCCAGTCAATAATTCTCGTTGAATGACAAAAGAATAAAGTGCTGGATTTCATAAGAAATAAAGGAACCGATCAAGGAATCAAAAGAACACATGAACCCAAAACTGCATCATGCATCACAAAACATACCTGATTGAACGTGCCTGATTCATTGAGTAATATTTGTCCCAAAAATCATTTGGTGCGTCAGGCAAAGGCCCAGCTGCACTACCCTTAGAATCGGAGTAGTGCAAGACGGCAACACCCGTTACTCTGGCCCAGAGAGATTCATTAACGAACCTTGAACTCGCTACAATATAGTAATCACTACTTGCATTCTGATCCATAGTGACCAAGAAAGAATAAGACTGCCCAACATGGATATCTAGATTGGTGTAGTTCTGCTGTATTGTGTATGATCCTTCTGCCTCCACCAGAAGCAGGTTGTGATTCTGGATTCTGAAATTTAAACTCGTGGAGACTCCAACATTATGTACACGAATGCGGTATGTTTTACCTTTTCAGCAATGAAGAGGTTGTTAGTTGAATAAAAAATTTCCTTTAGGCTTTAGCTTAAGAAAAAGAGAACCACATAATTCTTTTTGGGCGTTCATAATACAAAAAAGATCCACATAATTCTTTTTGGGTTTTCATAGTACAAAAATAACAACACCTGTATATATGTGATGCTCAACTGTCAGTATACACTAATCTATTCACATGAATAACATGGGCAAGAAAGGGGAATGCATATTGCAGTTGAATTATGCTACATTTATAGACAATGGTTAAGGTCGTCTGTGTGAATTCACAAACTCTCTCTCTCTCTCTCTCTCTCTCTCTCTCTCTCTCAATACGCAGACTCCTTTCAATCTGCTATTGCATTGCAGATAATGAGAAAGAGTTATTGAAAGTCAAAGTAAATAAAAAAGAATACATTCCAGTTGTGATATTACCAGGGCTAACATTAATAGTTTCAAAGTCTATGTCATCCGGCACAAGGGTAGTATTATATTGGTAAGGTCCCTTGCCATTTATGAGAACTCCATCTGGCATACCGAGGCTTTCGCCATCGTTGAGGGCCTCTCTCAGATTCTGCAACACAAATTTTCACCAATGTAAACATTTCCAATGAAGGTGCACGATAGATTCAAACTTCAAAGAAACAGTATCTAAACCGAAATTAAAACAGGCCCGAGTTTTTGAAACAAGTTGATTTCTTGATAGTGAAACAAGTTGATTTATTGCTGCTCTGGACAAGTGATCGATATATCATGTCTATTGGCACTTCAAAATCTGGATGGTTAAACAATCCGATGAGGACTTTAAACCTCAAAAGATATGCATATGAGTAACTTATGTTTTGTAGAGTAAGAGGCTGAAAGGACTTTAAGTGAAGATATGGGCTGTGCCTAGAATCAACTCATTGCCTTACTAAATGCACAACAAAATCATTAAGAACTAACCGTGTGGTTTTTGTTGTACCAATCCCCAATGAAGATGGTGATGTCCCCATCTGGTTTGCCAAATGGTAGAGGAATTATAGGCCTGTTAGTGATGATGAAGCCACCATATCCGCCTGCTGCTCTTTGAAAACTGAGAGATGGGAAGTAAAAGAAACTCCCAATCTGGTCTTTCACCTGAAACTGGTAAGTCCAGTTCCAACCCACTGGTATTGGACAGTTCGTGCCTGGAACTCCATCTTGCCAAGAATTCCTTCTCAACTGAATCCCATCCCTGCAAAAACAAAGTCAACATTACAAAACCCAGAAAGCATTTCATTGTCCCCACGATCTTTAAATTGCAGGACTTACCAAGTGATAAGCAGAGGCTCATCCAAATTATTCTGAACATTGACAACAACGTTATTGTTTGTGGTTACATTGACAGTCGGACCAGGAAATTGTCCATTAATTGCAATCACCTGAAAGCACCAATGCAAGGAAAAGGAAATTGGGTTATGTTGCAAATCATTAAATCTCTAGTTTCGAATTCATAAATTGCCTTCGTTGACAGAAATCGACAAGAACTACTGAACTATATACTAGAATGAGACGAGACCAGCTTTAAAGATGATACCGTATAGGACCTAAGTAGAATCTTGTGAACTTCTGTCCTTTTCCCTTTTTATTAATTTGTTTTTTTCCGCATTAGTAAATTAGGATTAGAATTGCATGGCATTCTTCTGATGGGCTTAGTTGCCTCAGATGTTAAACTAATAGATGTAAGCTTACCACGATTCTGATTTCAGGAGATAAAAATCGGGACATAAACACAGAAGGGAAAATAAAACGAGGAAGATTATTCGATGAAAGTAATAACTCAAAAATCGAATTCCAAGGCCATCATCATCACAAAATTTTTTTGCTTTGTTCTGCTACCCACAGATACGGTGAAAACAATGGAAGAAAGAGAGGGCGAGAGAGAACCTGCTGCTTGACTCCGAGAGGAGAAGCAGTGACGTAAGATACGTTCCAGTTGTAGTACGCGTACGGATCTTCAGCGCTGCAAAATCCAAGACGAAGCAGCAGCAAGAGGAGGGCGGAATTTCGGAAGAATAAAAACGGCCGAATCGACGACATTTTCCTTGCTTCTTAGCAGCGGCAGCAGCAAAAGCAAGAGGACCAGATGAATTGACGAGATTTCTCAATCTTCGGGTGTTTTACATAACATTCTCTGTCTCAGAAACGAAGAAAACAGAGCGAAACAGAGCAAGCGAAAAAAGAAGGACAATAGCTCCACCGCAGCCACGACTCCCCCGCACTTAATATAACAGTCTCCTTTTCCTAATTAAAAAAGGAAACGAGAAGTAATATTTAACTAGGGTAGGGTAGGATTAATTCCTTAACCAAGCGGTAGATGTTGTTACTTGATTCCCGTCTATGGACCGTTTATTTTGGACCGTTTTGATTATCGGACGCTTGAAATTCTATCACTGGTGCTTTCTGGTGCGGGCGATTCGATTTTTGTCCACATGGCCCGAAATTACAAGGCGATATGTTCACAGCGGTGGGACCCACCTGAAATGCTCACAAGAACGAGGATTTCCATGCATCGTGTACAACGGCACGGTTAGAGCCAGTCGCCCGCCAGATCACTCCCAACCATTTTCGGCGACGCGCATACGTTCCGGATTTCCATGCATCGGAATACGCCGGCCGTTTTACCGTGCAGTGGAGGCCAACGCCCTATAGGTAAGAAGTAGACGATCCTATCCGCCCGTTTAACTGGTCCAGAAAAACACAATCACGATCATTAATTAGGTGTGACTGATTGCCAAAAAGTAAATATGAACGGCTGGTAGTCGAGAACAGAGTGGGCCGCATCATCAATCTCCAGCTTTGTTCCCGACTCTTTTGGAAGGTTCGTTTGGCTGGAAGGAAGGCTCCTGCCACGTGTTCCCCCATGAAGGAGAATAAACTCCTTCGGTGAAGGGAGCAAATTTTTTATATATTGTTATTCGAGGGAGAACAATTATCTTAAAATTAATTTATATTTTAAATTTTCATTATTTAAAAGGGATGATATAACTTTCAAATTTTGAGCGTCGATACTGTGTAGGGGTCCTTTTATAGAAGGCTTTTTACAAGTATAAGAGTTTCTTAGACGAATAAACTATCGAGATATATCAGCAAACAGCAGGGCAGAATTACACGGCTGATATTTCTCTCCATGCATCTGTTGCGATGGTCTCTCATCGAACGGGAGCATCTATGACTATGATAGTCTGATTATTGGGACCGGTAATTACAAGTGCGGGGCTCTGGATTTCGCATGACTGAATCTTGTCTCCCCTCGGCGACGGAAATTCTCCCGATTCATACGGCCGCAGACCAGGCACGCATTCAACGCACGCGCCGCATACGTAAAAGGTTGGATAGCCTATTCAGGGAAGAGACGGCAGTCATCTCTCCACTGTACACCCACTGTCCGATTCAAGAACGGACGGTCACGTCATGACGAGGGCCGGATACGTGGTCTACCAACCCTTCGGGTTCCTCGCGCGTGGCATGCGTAACCGCGCGGTGCCGCTTCCAGGCGGAAACGCCATCAATGCCAAATCATTCAATCCATCCGACGTTGCTTGGAAGGACAGAGAGCGCTTTTTAACCAGCGGTTTAGCGGGCCAAAGCGAAGGATTTGAGGCGGGATGTAAGGACCAAAAAAGAGGGGTCCAGCTCGAGGTTGCCCACGAAGCCTCTCCGCTCTCCTCATGACATTGGCCGATCTAATTGCGTTTGGGTATGTGTTGGGTTGGGGACGCTTTTTGCGGTTTTCGTTGCTAACAGGGTGGCCCTACCGCTACGTGGTCGTCGCCCTGTTGGGAGAAGGAAAGGGGCTAGCCAGAGTTTCGGGGAGTGGAGTCGGGAAATGATGGGGCTGGTTAATGATTGGGTCGGGGCCTCTTCTGTGTTTAAACAGGTCACTTGGGGAGTGTGGGGTCTTTTTTTTTCCCCTTTTATTTTGGTCGGGCTGATTGATGATAGTGCGCATTTGCCTCACGAATTCCATTATATATTTTGCACAATGAGCAGCTCAGCAAGCGAGGGTATTTGCGGTTTCCTGCCTGCATACTATGCATGCAATGCAACAGGGCCCCGTGGGAGGCAGCATCGTACCATCGGCTTTCACGAAGAGAATGGAAGGAATGGCAGAAGACTGCCCCAGCTTTTCCCTGGATCACATGGGGCAGCATATATCAGCGTGCGTGTTACGTACTCTACCTGCAGTTAGGTGAGGTGGGTCATAACCAAGAGCACGTCCACTCGAGCGGAGCGGCAGAGAGAGTGGCTTTATCAGCTGAATAGTTGCATCCAAATTAAAAGGCCCATCTGCACGTTGCTACACAAAAGGGTTTTTTCACCCCGTTTTTGCTCCATTTGATGATTAAGATGAAACTTTATTTTTTCAGTCAAACAAATGATTCTTAAATATACTGATTGGGTGAATCTTTCAAAAAATATGTATTGGGTGAAAAAGATTAAAATGGGGTGCTATCTTTGAAATATTAGTTCACTGCTGTTAATACCCTTAAACCATACTTGTAAACATCGGGTCAAATATATGCGCAATAAACTTGAACAAAAAGCTGGCTATATGTTGTGATATAGGTAATAACTAGGAATAAAAGAAATAAAGTCAAAACAAATAAGATACTTATACGGAAACGTGTGAAAAAATATTGAAATATTGAGACATTTTGTATTTATGCCAGTAAAATTTGCAAAATTTGCATTTATGCCTATAAAATTTTGCTGAAATTGCAAGCTATCACTTAGGGTTTAAAAGGTAAAAACACCCTTCTATACAAATAAAATTATACCATGAAAAAAACTTTCAAAATATAAAATTTTATTTTTTAAAATATTTCTCGTATTAAATACAATATTGTTATCATTCACATCACAAGATTGAAAAATTAAAAGGATAATGTGATATTGTATGGATAACGATTAGGAGTAAAGAGAATGAAGTTAAAATAATTAGGATAATTATATGAAAATTGTAAAAATGATCAAAATATAGAAATAATAATAATTATTAGAATAATTAAGTAATTAAATTTTCAAATTGTTCGATCAAAATAATTGCAGGAAGAATAGGAGAATTCCTTATATACCTCCAATAGTTGCTCTTAATTCCTAATATATTCATAACGTTTCATAAAATTTTCTTATACCCATAACATTTCACCTTAAATTCATATCATATTCACGTCGTTAACACAACTATTATCCATTTCAATAAAAAGACGATTATGTCATTTAAATTTTTTTTAATTAAAATAACTCTTAAATTATTTAATATCATATATTAATAATTTACTATCATCAATTGAGTCATGTTGAGGTTAAGTTGTCTCAATTAAAAAATTTTAAATGGGCAAAATCGTATTTTCAGTAGAGTAAAAAACGGTTGTATTAATGACATGAGCATGATAAAAATTTAGAGTAAAATGTTATGGGTATAGGAGAAATTTATGAAATACCATTGATATATAAGGAATTAGGGGCTCCCTATCAAAAAAAGAGAAATTAGGGGCTAATGTTATGAGCATGAGAGAAATTTTTCCGACAAGAATTAGGAATTTTTTTTAACTTTTACACCCTTAAAATGGGGGATCCTTATCTCATGCACCCGGGAGCATGCAGCGCTCCCGGGAGCGTACACCCATTTTTTTTTAAAATTTTTTTTATAAATTTGTTGATATAAGTGTATTTAACATTTTTATAAATTTTTATCATTTTTGGAGTATTTTATATATTTATTTTTTATTTTTGAAAATCAGTGGCATTTTGAAAATCAGTGGCATTTTTGAAAATCAGTGGCATTTATTTTATATATTTTTGAAAATTACCTAAAATGCCACTGATTTTCAAAAATAAAAAATAAATATCTAAAATACTCCAAAAAGGGTAAAAATTTATACACATATTAAATACATATAGATTAACAATATTGAAAAAAAAATTTGAAAAAAAATTTAAAAAATAGGTGCATGCGCCCGGGAACATGCGATAAGGATCCTAAAATGGGTGGGAACGAGTATTGGGAAGCATGCGGTAGTAATTTTATTTTTTTAAAAAAAAAAAGAAGGATTGGACTGTACCGGTTTCCAAAGCGCTGTATATATCGCTTGTGCTTGTGCGGCTTGATTTTTTTTTTTTTTGTTGATGGAATTGTGCGGCTTGATTAGCTTATTGGCTGATTAGGGGATGCCGTCCATATTTCACCTACAGAAGCCATGAAAGGGATCTCTTGAAAACATTGCCTTGCATTTGAGAATTTGCTTGACCACGTTCAATTGCACCCTGAAGTGGACCATTTAGAATGCGTAATTTCCTCAAAATCCAATGATGGGACCGACGATTTGAGGCGAGTGGCGCACTCGGATTTTCACCTTCCAAATTGGAAAGAAATGAAGATAACAAGATACCATAAAATTTTAGAGGTGCAACTTGTGTCTTTTAGGTCCAGTCTATCCCATTCTTATTTCATTTTAGTTTATTTTAAAAAGATGTTATCCTATCTTCTTTTAGGTGGTTAATTCCAGGCCTATTCTGATTCCAAATTAATTTTTAAAAACTTCAAACCGTGTCATTACAATCAAGCTTAACAAAACCCAAATTCTATCCGGAAAACCTTGTTTCCACCCTAAATTGGGGTAAAAATCAAACTCTTACTAATTGTATTTTTGAATCACTTATTTGAATGACACATGCAAGTTTCATCCAAATTAAATATTTATATATGGCATATGAAACTGTGTGAATTTAATGGAATAAAATAATTTAATTTGAACATCAATTATGGTTACCTTTTAAGTATTACTATATTGTAATACATTAGTGAATATATTTGAGCATTTGATAATTTACACATGGACATGTATTTTAAAGGAATGTCAACCATCCAAGAATCTAATTTTAATATTTTTGATACCCTGGTGGAATAATTAATGTTAAATTATTTAACAATTAGAATTTTAATTTTATGATTCGAAGGTGAACTTCATTTATAGTCAGCAGCACCTCAATTAGGGTACAGCGCAACTTGCGGCATATATGTGATATTGCAGCCAATTTCACAACACTCTAGTTAGGATTATGCTGGCTCCAAATGAAGCTAACTTATCCATTATATTTTAAATTATTTATTTTAGTAACATATCAGATTTCATCTAAATTGGACATATATAACATCATTTTATAATGGTGAAAATTCAATATAATATAATATAATGATTTGATTTTATCATTTGTTTACCATAGTGTAAAAGGAATTTTCACTTTATAATATATATATATATATATCTTGATATAATTGGACATTGTCATTACTTAACTATCTTACTTTAATGTATTTGGCCACCTATAAAATTTTTCAAATTCGTTGTGTTTGAGAAGTGATAAAACTTTTAATGAAAAATTTTTGAAGTAAAAAATTTTGAACTATAAGAAAATGATACGATATGATAGAGGCAATGATGAAAAATAAAGAAAATAAAATTAAAATAGATAAATTAGATATATATGTAGTTGTGTAGAAATGATTAAAAAGTAGGATAGTTTTATTGGAAGAAGTGAAAAATAATTAAATAATAAGATAGTTATAGAGAATGAAAAGTTTTAGATTGAAAAATTTTAGTTTAAAATATTTTTTATGTAAGCAAACAACTCCTAAAACCTTTTACTCTTTATAATTATTATTTTTCAATTATTTTTCACGTCTTCTTATACAGTCATTTTATTTTTCAATCATTTCTACACAACTAATTCTACAACTAATATATTTATTTTAACTTTATTCTCTTTGTTTCTCATCGTTACCCTTATTCTATCATATCTTTTTTTTTTCATTTCAAAAAATTTTATAATAAAAATTTTTTAAAAATTTTTACTACTTCACCAACAAGGTACACACCTTTTGTCATTATTATTTATTATCTGTGCATTCTAGTGATTTTTATATCTTTTTATACAACTATTCTAATGATTTGATGTTTATTCTTTTTACTTGTGATCATCATTCTTATATCACATCATACTCTCACATCTTAAAATTTTTCACAAAAATTTCCAACTTTTTATTTTTTTAGCCAATAAATTCTAAATATTAATTTTAAAGTCATATTTTCAATAATTAAATAATGTGAAGCATCATTTATATATGAATAAATAATTGTATAAATATTGTCACACGCTAATATATCAATGGATAGATCTACGCATTTTTATAACTTACACGTCAATATTTACATTTTAAAGCAAATGCAGCGCATTGAAGACCGATCGGGATGATTTTCGTTACCTTGGTAAAATAAACGATGTTAAAATCATATGGCGGAAGGGATTTTAATTTTAGTTTATGTGGGACATTTATAGCACCCTTGCATAACAGATAAAGCTAGGCGAGGACCAGTGAAGCATATAAAAAAATTATATTTTATATTTTTTCAATATTAAATTTATTAAAAATTTATTTTTGGATTGATATTCGTTCTATTAATATTATGTTATCCTAAGCTTTTACTATAAGCAAATTTTATTTTGTTGAACATAATGTATGAAATTGATTTAAAAAATAAATAATTATTCAATCTCATAAAAAGCAATGCAGATGCATGTCACAGTTTAAATCTCGTTTTTGGATCTAGTTATAAGTTACTATATACATATTTAATACAATGAATTTTTATGCTAATCAATAATACATTCTAATGTCACCACTTGGATAATCACGCAGCTAACATAAGTGTACAGGTATTATAGTAGGAGGTCCAGTGTTTTTAAGTCAGGTAAAAGCACTAGACTATTACCTCTCTTTCGAAGTATACTTTTATCAGGTAATTGTTCATCTAAAATAGATGACCTAATAAAAAATTAACAGATTCTGATATTTCATTACGCATCACACAGTAGATTTTTGAAGTGTTCTGTCTTAGGAAAAGAGCCTAAGGCATTGTTGGCCGCGCATTTTGAATATAGAAAATGTGGAGACTTATCCACTTGCAAAGCTTGTTTGGCCCAGCTTATTATGGTCATTAAGCACTTCGTTAGCATAAAATACACAAATTCCAATAAAAGGTGTTTGGCAAACATACACAAAATTGATTTTTCACCAAGTGATCTTTTAAGAAAAGCCGTCCGTAGGAGTTCAGTGTTTCCTCCCTACTGTGGAGATGTTTATAGAAAATTCATCTAGTGTGAGATTGAATGTGATTGATTGTAATGTCCCATGTCATAATGTATATATTTATCAATCAAAAAAAAAAAAAAAAAAAAGAATACAAGCTTACGCAAAAGGTACCTCATTTACTTTTACTTTTTTAGTTAAGGATGGTAAAATGGGCCCTTAATGGGTGTTTGGCCTCACTTTTAATTTCATCAAAAAAATTCTCCGTTAGAATATAAGAAAAATTCGAAATAAATGCGAACTATAAAGTTCGTAATCCGAACTTGTTTGAAAATGCGTGGCACTGGTTATCCAAACAGTGCTGAGTCGGGGATCGGGTTCGATAAAGCTCGCTACAGCGCTACTACGTCAGCGTCAAGGCCGTCAACTGATGTCGTATGAATAGGGTTGTCCGGTCCTTAATGGGATATTTGTAGAATTGAACGTCTGTTTCAGCATCCCGGCAACGGCAATTCCAAAATGAAGACGGGCAAAATAAATAAATAAACCAAACAAAGACAGGAAACTTTATTTATTTATCTCCTTCCCTTGATATCTAAAATTTGTAATGCATGGGCGAATCTAGAAAGAGCGGAGTTTCGAGGTATATTTAAGCTGGAGAGCTCAATGATATGTATGACACGCGAGGTAGGGAAATTGTGATCTCAGTTTTTCAAGTGTTTAGTAAGCATTATAAAAACCATGGCTGTTCTTTTTTTTTTTCTTGTCATTTTTCCCTTGGTGAAGTATGGAAAAAATGAAGGAAGAATATTCAGGATTTATGAGAATGCCACAGAGCGGAAGAGAAGGACAAACAACAGAACAGACGTACGTGACGCTAACGGTAGATTAGATGGAAGGGGCGGGCGGCATGAGTTGATAATGATATATGGACGAAATCATGCAATAGCTATCGCTGAGACAAAAAATAAAATTGGAATGAACCGTTTTTCCTACGTTTACTTGATTACTGATTGATGCTGATGGTAAACGTGGGGTCCAAAATCGTTAATTTGTTTCGAATGATCCTACAATGCACGTATGTGTGTTGTGGTGGACCGTCATCACTTACATCTCACGTTCCCGGCCCATCGCTTCCAAACATTTAACAGCACAGCAAGTGAAATTAATTTTTTTAATCAAATTAAAAGCCAAAATTTTACAATTAAATCTATATATATATATACATATATGTGCGCGTGTGTATGTCTGATCGCTAAAAATGCCAAATTTTTGTTTTTCTTGCATTTACAGGGGTTTTGCATAATTGACCCTCTATGTTTGTGAAATAGCATATTTACCTCAGTTCCGAATATTTGAAAAACCAATGCGCAAGCGTTTCTTCACAAATTGAATGTGATGCGGAACGAGACATGGGATGGAATCGAATTGGAACTGGAGAGCAAATGTTCAGCGTTTAGGAATTTTCCATTTGTTGTAATAACTTTTTGGACGAAATTGTCCCATTTTGCTTTTGAAAATGATTTTCTTTTGTATGAAACTGCCTCCGCTTTCTTTCTTTTGGTATCTGATAAAAAAAATGCTATAATTTACTTTTAAAAATTCTTAAGAGCAATTTTATCAAAAAATTATTAACTACCATTTTTTATGGAGCATTCGATTTGCATAATCCCTAGACTTAGAAGGTTAATTTTCCAAATATTTCAAACTAATTGTAAATATGTTTTTTCACAACAGAGGAGCAAAAACTCATCTTTTTTATGTAAGTATTGTGACATGGGCATAGCCTAGTTGGTAGTCCCAACCTCTCTCCTGGAGATGGTTAGGTTGGATCTATCGTGAGGAGCATTTGTCCTCCGTTGTAAGGAGTGTTATTTTCCATTGTTTACAAGTTGGTTATAATTAGTTTAGAGGGTATGAATGAGTTGTAAAAAATATAATAAACAAATATTGTAATTCAATTTTTAGATTGAACAAATAAATATATATATATATATAGCAAGTATTGCTCTCATGAGAAATACTGTCAGAACTTAGAAAAAGATTGTAACCGGATTTATCACTCGTTGGGTAGGAGTACACGGTACGATCATGTCTCATGTGGCTATTTGAGCCTCACATTTTTTGTTTTTCTTTTGTATTGCAGTTACTTACCTATAAATACTGAGTTTGTGAAATCCCCTTCGGTTAGAAACTTTGTTTAGGGTTATAAGGAAGAATTTGGTAATGTGAATTTGTGGAAATGGATTTGCCCACTTATTTATGTCCCTTTTGTTATTATTTAATATCTTTAATACTTGATTATTTTAATTTTTTCTATTTTTACCCCAATATTTTAATTATTTTATCATACAGCCTTCTTATCTATTCAAACTTTATCCCTCATATCATATCACTCTTCTCCTTTTTAAAAATTTATATTATTCACACTTTTCCACTCTCATTAAATTGCCAATTTTCCAAAATTCATTTATTTGCATTCGTGACAACTTAAAAGAAAAATTTTTGTATGGATGCTAACTTTTTTTATTTGTGCCGATCATTTTTAAAGTGCTTGACATTCACAACAACGCAGTTAACTTATCTCTGACTTCTTTTTAAAAATAATAATATAAATATATATTAAAATAGAAATTATCACATAATATATAATATATTAAGTAAAAATTATGTTTTAATATATTCGATTTGCGGAATATTTATCACATATACATATAGTTTTATTTACATAAATCGACTCCACAGTCCACAGTCCACAGTCCACAGATGAGATCCCGCCTAACGTGGGAAGGACCGATATCTTCTGGGCCTACAGCTTAGGTCGAGCCTATTAAAATCCTGATGACACTTATCCACCAGCATCTAAGTGATCTTAGCATAGCTGCAAGTTATTATTATTATTTTTTTTAAAGAAAAGACATAAACACAAAAAAAGGATAATTGGAAAAGATGCTAATATTTACTTTTTTTTTATGAAGTAAATATTTGCTTTTAAATCGACGCATATACAATAGCCCTGTTTTTTTTATGAAAATGCTCTTGCTATGAAAATGCTCTTGAAATTAGATCTATACTCGCTTCTAATGCTCACTTCTCATTACACCATGTACTTAGACAAGGAAATGTGGTAGCCCATTCATTTGCTGATTTGGTTTCCATTTCTAAACAGGATTATAGGAAATGTGGTGGCCCACAAGCAATTATAGGAAAAATTTGTACAAACAATTTTTTGGTAATGAATTGCGTGGATTACTCTTCTCCGAGCCCTTTTCAGGTGGAAAGGGGGTCGGGTTAGAGTAATTCTTTTTATCAAAAAAAAAAAAAAAAATCTGTTGGAAACTTTGAATGATCAGAAACAAATTCTATGCGGCCACACTTTGCGGATATTATGCGTTGGTGCATGGAACTATAGGAATAGCATCGGGATTACTTGCTGAGGATAATTGTGTGAGGAAAATTCCAAAATTAATATATGATTATGGGCGCACTTTTTCTTTTTCTTTTTATTGTTCTTGTTGAGCATGACAAATAGTTTTTTTTTTTTTTTTCTTTTTAAATGAGACATCTCTTTTCCCATAAAAGATATCTATAGTTAAAGTCACATATAAGTGTTACTCGTAAATTAAATCATATCTCACTTAATCTTAACTATTAAATGATATCAAATCAAGATTTGACTTTCGTTAAAGCTCCAATGATCATCAACGACGCATAATTTTTACTTAGAAAATAATAATTATGCAGTGAAAGTGTGAAACCTGCACATAGACTATTTTTGAAACTGGAATGAGCCCTAAAGCCGGATGATTGCTAAATAACTGCGGCACAAATCATGGTAAAAGCCGAATGATTTTTCACAATTCAGAAGCAACAGCTACCGCCATGATTAATGGCACATTATTGTGTAGGGCGGCTTCTTGATGATATATTCGGGCCATTTTTCTCGGCGCCTAGCTTTCCTCTGATCATGGAGTCATCATCCATGGCTATTGCTTAATAATCTCATTAACCATCCTACTCTTTCAAGTTTATAATGACTTCACTGGTTTTGTTTTACCATGCAAGTTGTGCATGGTTTAATTTGGACCGATCCCAGGAATCATTCCCCCGACGATTTCCAAGGAATCCGATCCATTCATTGTGTTTGAAATGCTTCTTTAGCTAGGATTTTTGGAAGCAAAATCACCAAACAGTAAAAAAAAATTTAAAAGGTGAAACTGTTTATTTTAGGTTTTTTAGTTTTTAATCACCAAAATTTTTATTAAAATGATACTTACATGCTGGCTTAAAAAATGGTTTTAAACAAAATGAATGGATCCGATTTCATAGATTGAGCCATTAACATACTAAACCAAGGGATTTCTTGGAAAATTTCCAGGAAATCGGGTTCCTGGAACCTTCTTCGACTGCTTTTGACCATCTAAAGACAGCTTTGCTTAATTCCCTCTGACGGGCTTAAGCTATAATTCCTCTTCCCATCGCGCCTCCTCCATTCTGGAATTTCTACGATGGCAATCGAAGCAATTTTTTTCTAAAAGAAAAAATAAAATTCTTGCCCTTCAATAGCCCATTTGCTACGGGCCAGGACTGGAAACTTTGGAGTTTGCCTGCCTGCACTGGATTGTTGCGGTCCAAACATAATGGGCCCCGGTAGTATGCACCCGGTTGCATATACACATTTTAAATTTTTTAAACTTTTTTTTACATAATTGTCAATCTAAGTTTATTTAACATATGTATCAACTTTTAACATTTTTAAAAAATTTTAAATATTTTTTAAAATTTTTAAAAATTAATAGCATTCTTGGTAATTTTTTTATTGGTATTACAATCATCTCAAACACTGTCTTACAATAGACTCTTGAGATAATCTAACGATTTCTTTTTTATACAATTCTACACTCATCTAACAATTTTTTTTTTTTTTTCCCTCAACAAATAATTCCTAAACTATACCTGTTGTGGACGCTCCCACGCATGGGGAGAAGGATGCCACAAATGCCACCCGCGAGTTTCGAAACCGCCACAGCACCTAAGGCATTCTTGGTAATTTAAAATTAGTAAAATATTACAGATTTTTAAAAAATTCCAAAAAAAATATTTAAAAATTTCCAAAAATAGTAAAAATTGATAGACATGTTAAATATATTTATATTAACAATCTCATTAAAAAATTTCAAAAATATTTTTTTAAAAATAAGTCATATGACTAGCGCTGAAACATGATAGGGGTGTATTCTAACTAGAAAGAAAAAAGAAAGAAAATAACAGCATGTTTCTATTGAATTTCATTACCCACAAACTTGAATCCTTTCCTTCTGTGGACAAAATTTTCCGCATATC
Source organism: Annona cherimola (assembly GCA_030490835.1). NCBI lineage: Eukaryota > Viridiplantae > Streptophyta > Magnoliopsida > Magnoliales > Annonaceae > Annona > Annona cherimola. The sequence goes on from CM059974.1 coordinate 6,765,392, forward strand.
ATTAAAATGCATGGGATGCGTCTCTCATCAAACTGTGATACCAAAATTTTCAGTATCACATTTTAAATGGATGAGATACACATTGTGAAGGGGGAAAATAGGGAATAAATAAAATAAATTATAGGATCAACGGGAGGAACCCCCCCCCCCCCCCAAAAAAAAAAAAATTACAGGTGAATAAAACACCTTCTTGCTTGCTACGTTGTTTTTTCAACAACTTGATGCAGAGTTCATCTGCCATATCTTGACCGAGGTTGCTTTGACATCAGCTCCAGTGGCATTGTTGAAGAGGAAGACTCGGGCCCCCTTATTGATAGCTTTGGTTGGGTACACTCGAGATGCGATACATGTCCTCCCACCCTGAGCAAAACTTTCCACAATCGAATGATCAACCTGTTTAACCATTCAACAAAATATGTAGAACGGGTTAGTGATTTCAAATCACCCAATTCTTGTTTTTGCGGCATTAGCAACTGCTTCCACATCATGGAGATCAAACAGCTCATCGTTCATGACTGTTTAAGCTTACCAATATTCTCACAGAGAGGTTTTCGCCATCGAGGACAGGAACTGTGCTCCCCTGTATGTTTTTAACAAGGTCCGCTGCCTTAGAAGACCTGCCAAGAGGGAGTTATTTTCAACTTCGGCTTTGCAATTAGTTAGTGTTAGAAACCAAAAAGTCTGACAAAAGAGAGAGACATGGCATGCCTTGATTCATCTTGGCAGAAGAAAGTTTTGAGATTGCCATCAGTGCCCTTCCCAACGTAGAAGTATGTGGCTGTCTGCTCTGACTGGTTCTCATCAGCAAGAACTAGAAACCCAAATGGTCCCAACACTCCCCTTCCAGCAGCCCCATTGCTGGCGCTGCAACTGTAGCCACCACTGGCTTCTGCTATACTATTCAAGGCGGCCTGTCCTACTTCGAACTCAGCAACTATGTCCAGCTGTCGCAGTTGAAACACATTTCCCTCATTAAGAACTCCGATATTTAGGCGCTAATATTCTGGATGCGGCATTCAAAAAATAACTCATGTGGAGTGTAACAAGCTGCAGGTAAAATCCTAGTCCTATTTTCAAATCAACGCAAGCGTATGACTGCTAATCAAGAATAGGTCCGCTGCAAGTTCTTCCCTAATTCATTATAGATTAGTTTTCCAACAAACTGTAGAGCCTTAAACCTCCCAAAAAAAGACGAAGCTTATTAATGATCAACAATACTCATTGCTTCCGTGATCTAGGCACCATGAACCATCCCTATTTGGCAGCAGCCAAAACTTCCTTAGCAAATAGAAGCAAGATGAGATCACCAGCAAAATGAAGGTAAAGAACCTGATTCGCCATGCCGATCTCCAATGGCACGACTGCTCCGGCGCGGACGTTGATGTTGTTGAATACCTGTCCACCGGTTCTCAAGCTCTCCAATTCCTCGACCGGCCATTGAAGCAAATTGGTTCCTGTCTTCTCATCAAAAAGCACCTCTCTAGGAACGCCCTGTCCAAGTATCAAAGACATCTGTAAGACTAAAACTCAATCCAACTACCAAGTCCATGTACAGGTGGAAATTTTGAGGACTTAAGATTATCGATCATGTGGGTCATCACGTAATCAGCTAGTGCCCAATATTAACAATACAGTGTCTGTAAGATCTCATCCATTCCCATTTATCAGACTAACGAGAATTCGAGGAATTGCTAAGGTCATACCAGCAGAGATGCCCATCCCTTTCTGATGTCTGTCTGCTCACTGTCGGCCTCGCCAATCCAGCTCCAGAGCACCCTCCGCTTCTTGTTCTGGTCATAGAATGTCTTCGATGCATAGTACCTGCCATAGTCATACCTCAGTCCAATCCCCACATCCAACGCAGGATCATCTGGCGTCCATGTTTCTTTGTCTTGATCGTAAGTTCCAATTGCATAGTAATCTATCCTGGTGTCATCCATGCTAGCCTTCATCACGTGCTTCACTCCAGGCCCATTCGCCGAGGTATCGAGGCCCTTCTTACCACCGGTGGACACCGGATAAAAGTCGACGCACTCCCACATCCCGGTGTCCGGCACGGCGTGCAACTGGTCATCGATGAGCTCATAAGAAATGAAATCAGAGGTCTTATAGACGAGCGACAGGCCGGTCCTGTTCAATTTGGAGCCAATGGTGATCCTCCATTTGCCATCGGGGCCCAACCAGGCAGTGGTGGGGTCCCGGAAGTCCTCTTCCCCGATTCCGGGAGGCGGGACTAGAACGGGGTTGCCGTCGTACTTCTTCCAATTGAGGAGGAAAGGGTCGGAGGGGTCGGCAGGGAAGGCGAGGTTTTGGACCTGGACGAAGCGATCGGTGGCGCTGGTGTAGAGCATGATGAGAGAACCGTTGGAGAGGAAGGTGGCGGAGCCAGTCCAGACGCCGTTGATCTCGTACCAACAATCGGGGGTCATTGCGAGAGGGAGATGTCGCCAACGGATGAGATCGGTGGAGACGGCGTGGCCCCAGGTGATGTTGCCCCATACAGCGGAGTCGGGGTTGTACTGGTAGAAGATATGATACCATCCCTTGTAGAACAGAGGACCTGAGAAACAATTGCACTCCCCATTTTCAGTTATTTCAGTTACAGTCATTACAATGGCGGCGTCGCATTGGCGATTTGGCGGCGGTCGGGACGGGAGTGTCCCTGAGAGAAGAGAGGAAACCGTCTCCGCTCCGCCACGTGCCATTGTTACAACCCATGTGGTTTAAATATCCCACGTGGAATGTGTAGCCCAGAAAACGGCTTTCAGTTAGAAAGTACGGGGGCAGGGGCCACTCGTGGGTTTTTTCATATGTGGTTCTATATTTTATATATTTTTATTATGAATATGTTCAGACATTATTTTTACGGTTTTACCTATGCACACTAGCATTATTCTTTTAACTTTAATTGTTACAGTGTTCGGAATTCTTCTTGAATATATCAGTCTTATGACTCTTATCTAAGTTTTCCTGTGAAATGGTATTTTCATATATTTGGTACTTTATTTTGATTCTTGAAAATTTTTAAAAAGAAATTTAAAAAATCTAAATAAAATATTAAATAAATTTGAAAAATCAAATTTTATAGATGGAAAGTCTAGATGGGCCCAATACATCTATAAAAAAATTTTAAATAAAAAATACTTTTCTGACCACTCATAAATCGCTTACTATAGTCTACACAGGATTACAACCCTACTTTAATTTCATCAATTCTTTAAAAAAAAATTTACATTGCCTTAGTAAATTTTGTTATGGTGCATTTGGGTATAAGGAAAAAAATTATGAGAAAATTTTTAAAAATAGATAAGATAATAATATGATATGATAAGAGTAATAATTAATAATAAAATAAATAAAGTTTAAATGGATAAGATGGTTAGATGGATAGATATCAAGAATGATGGTAATGAATGATAGTAACAGAGTGCAATTATGTGAAAAAGTTTGTAAAAATATTTATGTAAAAAATCTTTAAATTAATAAAAAGTCAATATAGTTGTAGAAAACTATTTGAATCTCCCACGGTGAAACAAAATTGCAAAAAAAAAAAAAAAAAAAAAATCAAAAATGGAGATCTTTTTGACATATTAAAAACATTTTCGTCCAATATGGATAGAAACAAGATGAACTGTAAAGAAAAAGAGATTTGGGAGATTCCCTTCCCTTACCATTCGGATCTGAAGCGTCCGCCGGCGGTTTCACCGTCCCGAGTGGAGCAAACAAATAGATAAAACAAAAGAATCAGCATTTACGAAATTACGCACGCTGAAAAATCAAATCTTTTCAAATGAAAAAAAAAAAGTAGAAAAAGGAAAATAGGTGGCGACGGGTAGAGTAGAAGAGAAGAGGAGAAGACGCAGGCACCGTTGAGCCAGTTCTTCAGAGGCTGGAAATGGAAAGCCGTCCGTTGCCACAGCAGCATATCGTTGGTCCAAGGGAAGGCTTCATCTGCGCGCAGCAGTGGCATCCTCACCGATTTTAGCGACACGCCCTCCCGGACACCACGGCCCCCATCCACCTTCCATGCGGGGATACCGCCGGGCGTTTCCTCGGACTCCGACACCGATTCCCCGTAGAAAATGAGGCCCATTGACATCAGCAAAAGAGCGGACGTCGCCACGGCGATTGCCGCCAGCACAGATTTCCTGCCATTCGAGGCCGACCTCCCATCCTGTTCCCCGTCTCCCCTGTCCAGCAGCCGTGCGTACGAGTTGGGCACATTCGGCTCTTCTGGGTCCCCAGGAACTTGAATTCTACGGCCTGTCCCGCTCATTTCGTGGCCTCTCTCTCTCTCTCTCTCTCTCTCTCTCTCTCTCTCTCTCTCTCTGATCTTACTCTTGCTCTTTTTTCCTTCGCTGTTTGGATTATCTTTCTTTTTTTTTTTTCAAAGAAATGTGTGCGGATGAGTAGGTTTTATGAGAGGAGAAAAGGAAATCGAGGGCAGATATGTAGGATTAAGCCGCAGGTATGCTTCAGATTCGAGACAGGAGGTACTCGCCTGCGGACGACGCGAGGTGAAATCTCGGTAGATTTTCCGCTCCAGCTCGGTGGGAAGGGTGGAGACGGAGAGACGGCTTTGAAGTTTGACCGTTGCTTCTTTCTATTTTTGGTGGCAAATTTAGATGCTCCGCCAGGGCCTGACGCATGATACGCTGGCTTATAGATGGATTTGGGGCAATTGGAGTTCATATGATTTCTCTGTAATGTGGATGCTTAAAAAAAAGAAAAGAAAAAAAAAAAAAACTCCTCTTCTCGTCTTTGTAGGATTAAAACCGTTGTGCCCTCTGGAACGTTTCCTTTAAAAAGATCAAGACCATCAAACTCATGGATATCTGGTGACGGGATGACTATACTCGAGATAGGTTTCTTCATTAATTCAGATATTTTTACATTATGATTTTAATCTTTTCAATTCAGATATTTTTACATTATCTTCAACTTTAATCTTTTCACGGCCATCTCCAAAAATATATGCGAAAAACCCTAAAAAAAAATAACAGCAATACCATCAGTCCATCACCCTAGTCTATCACATCATCGACTGTGAAAAGGTATATGGCATTTTAACCGTCCATTTATGTGGTGCGGATCTTTATTCAAACAAATTTAAAAAATGGTTAGTTGGGACTGCAACCATGAGCCACTTGGGAGTCCTAAACTCCCAAAATCCCGTGAATTAGACAGATATCATTCGATTTTTGTCTTGGGGTGCATCGTTGGCTCAGTTTTAGCGTTATCTAAAGACACAGAATCCATACGGCTTGTGGGACACTCGATGATACATTGATTGAGATGTCCATCTGTATTCATACAAACCACACCACATGCGCACCGAACGCCAATGATTCTGAAGGCTATTTAAATATGATTTGGGTGATGACGGTTGGCAGCTTCCACGTTATGGCTTGTGTTTTTTTGGATTAATTTCAAGTGCACTCACAATATTTACTCTAATTACAAATATATCCATTAAATTTAAAAATTCTTTCATATATATACTCACTAAGTACATCATTAATTTCAAGTATCTCCACATCAGTCATCAGATGGTCCATGTGGTGACTGTCAATATCGATCTGAAATGACTAAAATAACCCTGCGAAAATCAGATCCACACGCAAAACCTCTTTACAAATTCATAAGTAAACTTTCTTCTCACAAAATCTCTAAAGCTCCTGCAGTCCTACTTGCATCAGATAGTAGTGGAAGTTATAAAATGAAATATATCATTTTTATTCAGGGATAATTTGGTCACTTGCAAATGTAAAATCAGCCAAAAGGACTCCATTTGCTACTTAACTAATGAACTATCTGATTTTGAGTATATTTAAATTAATGATACACGCAATGGATATGTATGTGTGTGAAAGATTTCAAATTAAATATAATAGCAATTACTGTGGAAATATTTAAAAGTGCTCAGCTTCAGTAACCACATAACATAAAAGCAAAGTCATATAATAAAATGATAATTTCATACTGATCCAAAAACATATTTTTTTATTTTTTCAATTTTTTTTTAAAAATGATATTATATTTAATTTATAAACTAATTTTTACCAATTTTGAAAATATATATTTATTTTAGATTTTTAAATATAGAGATATTTTAGTCATGTTTCAACAATTTAAAATGACTAAAATACTTATATATTTAAAAATCCAAAAGAAATACATACATATCTCCAAAATTGGTAAAACTTTGTTTATAGATTAAATATAACTAGAATAATAATTATGTAAAAAAAATTTAAAATAAAAAATACATGTTTTGGATTGGTCTAAAATGGCCTCATTTTAGACTAGTCTGAAATGATGAGGACTCGGCCATGTAACCCCCTAGATTTTTAAAGTTTTAAAACTTAATGAAAAATCTAATTCATTCATTATATTTAACATCATTTGTTTGTCTCCAGGAACAAATTTCATCCTAATCAAGTATGTTTATAAACCATATTTGTTGAAAAATTTATATTCATATGTAAATTATAAAAAATACTTAAATCTATTTACACGTATATTAAAATTAATAATAGTTTAGAATCATTTATCCATATAAAAAATGATATTTTAGATAGTTTAAATGTTGAAGATATGAATTCAAAATTAATATTTAACGTCAAACTATTTTCTTAAGTTAATTTTCAATAAGACCTATGCACAGTGATATTAGACAAATAAAAGAATTACCAAGATAAAAATGTTAAATACGATAAATTGAGTAAATTTTTATTAACTATCAAAATTTTAAATATGAAATGAGTTGTGTAGAAAAGGTGTTTCAAGTGGAACCGTATTTATATTAAATGTGAAATGAGTTATATAGAAAAAGTGTTTTAAGAAAGAAGGTTTTTATATTAAATATGAAAGGAGTTACTTAGAAAAGGTGTCTCAAGCGGGACCGTGTTATATCAAAATATGAAAGGAGTAACGTAGAAAAGGTGTTTCAAGCAGGACCGCGTTTATATTAAATATAAAAAGGAGTTATATAGAAAAGGTATTCCAAGCGGGACCGTGTTTAAAATAAACCCCCTTTTTTTTCTCTTGGGAGGTTGCCAATTAACAAGGGTCCAGCTTCAACCAAGTGCCGGTTACGTAACACGTGGTCTTTTCTGACGCTCCAGCACTCTCTACTGGGGCGTGCAGTAATTGTGTATGTGTGTGTGTATGAACGGGCGCAGGCAGCAATTGTATGCTCCAGCAGAGCCGTTTGAATTGCGGGACCTATTGAATGGTTAGCTGCAGTAGCCATAGGCCCATAATCACCCACCGATATATTCCAGCGATCCACAGTGCATTCCCAGTCATCGGAGAAACAAAAACCATGTTGGGTGAACCCTGTCTTCTTCTTTCTTTTTTTCTTTTTATTTTTTTTTTCTTTTTTGGATGAAATTCGTGAACCCAGTCTTATGCATGGGACGAATGCATCCAAAATGGCAATGTTCTGTTTCTGGTAGCCATGTTACTAGTGATGAGGCACATGCACTGAGGGGCCTGCCACATGGGAGTCCTAGCTATTCTATACAAACACCAACATGCCATGTGCTCTGATGGAAAACTCAAGAAGATCGACCCAATCAATTGATGCCACAACATTCAGTCACCACCTAGGAAGTATTCCACTTCCGTGCATGAAATTGCAAGAACATGACCATCTACCCCGACAGCATTCAAGCAGAACACGTAGGACAGAGACATTTCAACACATGATTCATATAAGCAGCATTATTGTCTGTTATGGATGAAAACAAAACCTGTCTGCGGGAAGCTTGGTTAATCAAGATAGCAAGTACCGAAAAGATTCGAATTTGTTCCATCTTTGTTGTGCTGCAAGGGTCTAGAACTCGCCGTAGTAAGTCATCACATGATGGGGGGTTTTGCTTGCTTGTGGAGTAGGCTACTTCAAACATTAGGAGGAGGCCATATTTTCCCAAACAGGTCCTCTACACGCCTTGTTTGATTCACATAGCCTTCCAGTCCAGTACCTAGAAGCTCTTCAGCTGCAGGTCCAATTGATGATGCAAACTTCTGTTGATCCCACTCAACAAGCTGCATCCCAAGGAAACTTTAGATATTTGGTATAACGAGATGCCTGTAAGCTAAATGTTCCAGAGTTTTTAAAAACAGCAGTTCAAGAATAGAAGCTTTTTTTTTATGCTAAAAAATGCCGCAGGTGTGTTTATATTAAGGATAATGTGCACAACAGCTCATGAATGAAACATGTGGAACTAAAACTGGACTTGTTGAACCCCGAATTGCAACCTGATGAATCAGGCCAAATCAATACTACTGAGTTCTGTATCTCTAAGAGGGTTGCCTCTTGCTAAAATCAGATATCTGTTGCCCTATTTAAAGTAATAGAGCTATGCAACTGCATATATCTGGTGGTGCTAAAAATCAAACTTGCTTTGGCAGACTGGACCAGAAAATGGAGAGAATATGAACTATATGGATTGAAGTCTTCTCAAGTCCGAAATCTGAATGTACGGCAATAGTAAGGGCATTGAGCTGATGGACCAAAGGTCAATTCTCACAGGGACTGATCAACTCAGGTCTGCTCTTGCAGGTTCTAAAAAATGGAATAGAGAATTGTTCATCAAATTATCATGTTACAAACTGCTTTCAAGGTTACAAAGCCATATGGTAACCAACCCAATAAAGAGTGCTAAACACCAAGCACAATGCTTCAATTTGCAATTAATCAGACTCCAGTCAACGAATAGATTGATTTCAAGTTTCTCAAGCCCATCCTATCATTGTCCTTCCATATATGCCTTTTTTTTCTCCTTTTTCTGAAACAAAGATGCATGACTCATTTAAACAAGATAAGACAAAAATATACTAATAATTCAGAGAGAAATTAACCTCCTCTTTGCTGAAATTATAGCCCATTGCAGTGACAGGAGACAGCTTCCTCACAAATGAGTACTTCACCTCACGAGGGGTAACTGATTCCTTGAGTGATTGCAATATTTTCAATGGTGCGATAATGTAGTCAACCCTAGGAAAAGAGACTGATGAATAAAAAACGAAATCATATATGATTCACAAGTGTAAATTGGGTCTAGACCCTGATCTGATTGGGCTCTGTGAGTTTCAAATTTTAGCTAGCCCATTTCCATCACAATAACTAAATAAGTCATAATTTGTTGAACCAAAAGACAACTTTTACCCTAGGAGGCTGAAAATATCATGCTTGTTGCGAATTGCTGCAACCATCAGGTTTGATTTATGCCCATTCCTATGAATGTAATTGTAAGCCTTGGTTACCTGAAATGTTGCATAAAAATGAGTGAGTTTGGGAAAAATAAAAAGAAATGCTTGTTGCAAGAGAGTACAAGGGAAACCAGATAATGTCCATGGCTGAGTAAGGACTACTACGAAAATCATTTTTCTACTGAGAACAAAGCATAGTTAGATGCTTATCACACACGGAACACTCGATGCTGGTACAATTACAAGAAAGCATCAGTGGCATACTGAGCTCAAAGCGTCCTCCAAAAACCAGTTGGGTTGCCAGATATCAGGAAATTGATCACATAGCTCAGACCAAAGACCCTAGCAATATCCTGATATTCCGTCAGCATCTCCATTTATACAATTTTTTTTTTTTAACCATCTATATGAAAATAATCCACCAAAAGATAGTTTGTCAGGAACAACATTCTTCAACCAGTTTGATTTCTAATAGTATTAATTAATGGTTAAGAAGCAAACCAGGGCAAGACCAGGATCCTCTCCTCTTCCAATAGCAGCTTTTATGTCTTGATCACCAGTATGATTAGGTGCCCAATCCTGTATATCATGTTCTTGCAGCATGATGTAAACATTTCTTATGAACAGCAGAAACAGAGCTGGATATTGTAAAGGAAGAGAATTACCCTAATTCGGCCAACAAAAATCTGGATAACTGAAGCACCAGCTTGAGCCGCAGCTGCTGCTTGAGCAAAGCTGCACAAGCATGACATAATTTCCATAAGATGAGCAATAATCATTAACTAAGAGCACCTCATATTTTCATTGGGAGTAGGGGGAGCGATCGCTTCTCAGTTCAAAATATTGGAAATCACAGACTAACTAGAACAGGGGATGGTAGTACAACTAACCAAAAGAAAGGTCTGCGCCAATGTAATAAGATACTTAAGAATCTTAGATGATTGGAAGATAGAAAGAGGGGATATAAAATCAGATATATGGCACAAGTAAAATAGGTAAAATTGGAGATGTCGATCCAGAAAGAGTGAGAACATTACTCGACCCCTTTTCTTCATCATCATCATAAGTCATTTTCCACCAACATAAGCCCCTTTATCTAAGATAATTCACTTAATTTAGTTACCATAAGTTACAGTATATTAATAGCAAGTAGTTTGTCTAAACAAGCCATCTGATGGTCAAAGCATCTATGATAATCCAAATACTGATGGCATTTCATGCTTATATTTTTTGGTAGCGGCGAGTGTTGTCATTTCAGTTCAAAACCATTTATTATTTTGTTTTTTATATAAGCTAATTGGACATACCTATAAACGAATGTAACATGTGTTTGTATGCCTTCAGATTCCAGCAACCTGGACGCCTCTATTCCCTGGAAGGAACAACAATAAAATAGCTTGTGACCTAATGACAAGGTCAATCTGCCACTGTTCACTTGACCATCGGACAACAAAAAATGGGAGAATAAGTACTTCCTCTCCCAAACATTGTACCTGCCAAGTTGAAGGGATCTTGAACAGCAAACACTCTGGAAGGACATCTCTCTCATTATACAACTTCTGCAGTTCGTGCACCTATAAAAGGTAGCATACACAAAGTACACTGAGGGTGTGTTTGGGAATGGGTAAAACTTTTGATGAAAAGTTTTGAAGAGTAAAAGTTGTCAAATGATGTAATATGATAGGGGTAATGATGAGTAGTAAATATGATAAAGTTAAAATAGATAGGTTAGTTGTATGGGTAGTTGTGTAGAAATGATTGAAAAGTATGGTAATTGTATAAGAAAATGTGAAAAAATAATTAAAAAATATGATAGTTGTGGAGAGTGAAAAGTTTTAGATTGAAAAGTTTTAACTTGACATTTTTTAACTGTTGCCAAACATACCCTGAATCAAAATATACTTCATCATGAGGCATTTGTTTTATAAATCTTGATATCATAATTACATCAGCACAATATTAATCATTGTCATTGTCAGAAATGAAGAGAATTCAGTAACAATATGCGTGTAGGAAGAACTGCCAAAGTGACTAGTATGAGTCTGAGATACAATTTAAGGACAGGCAGGGCCAGACTACATGAGGATGCATATGGCTAGCATTGTTGGTCAGGATAAAGCACCCAGAGGAGCTAGCAATTAGAATTTTTAGCAATGGAGGGAAGAGATGTTAGACACGTGGGAGCATGTGTGGAAGGAATGTAACAATCTGTAACATATATCTGCTATAAATCAAAAACTATAGGAATTGAGCAGGAATCAAGAAAGAATCCAATTCCTAATTTTCCATTCTTCAGTTTTCTTTCCCTGTTCATAGTTTTCTTAGAAGTTCCTTGTTAGTTTGTCTCTCTAGAGAGAGACAAGTAGCGTGAATCTTGCAGCCATCCTGCTGGAATTGCAAGCTTGTACCAGTTCGTATCAGAGACATCGGTCGTCACCAGCAGAGCCAACTTATCAAATCAGGTCTGGACAGGGCACGTGGAGCTATGAGGCAAGCAGCTGAACTCCTTGGAGCAACCAGTAACAGTTAGGCAAATCACATTGGAGAAGAAAATATCTCAATGTCGAGTTGGCATGCAGCAGAGATCAAATTACTCCATGAGTTGTTGAGGGTCAGATGGATTTCATGCTTCCTGGAGCAGATATAGTCCTCAGAATCTAGTGGCTGCGAAGGGTTATTTGTAACTAGGAATGGCTCAAAATGAAGTTCCAAGATGGAGACAAGATGATCATACTCAATGAGGGAGCGTAATGGGAGGTATCTATTCCATCATTGATCAAGCGGCGTCAAGCAGATTGTGCAACTTTTTTGGCTGCAATTGAAACAAGCATCAAATACCCAGCTATGCCAAGGCTTCACAACAGCACATGACAGAGACAAAGCTGCCTTAATAGGACACCTCCAACAGTTTGAAGACATATTCAGGGAACCCACAGGCTTGCCACCCAGCAGGACACAAGATCATGAGATCGCCATCAATCTGTAGCCCACCCCAGTGAACAGCAAGCCCCATAGGTACCCACACCCAAAAATTCAAAATTGGAAAACAAGTCACTGAACTGCTTGACAAAGGCTGGATTATACCCAGTCATTTTCTATACTCATCACCTGTAATTCTAGTTTTTTTAAAAAAAGAAAAAGGTAGGCCTTAGAGATTATGCATTGATTACAGAGCACTAAATGAGGCTACCGTGAAGAATAAATCCTCTACCACGATTATTCATGAGTATTTGATGAATTGCATGGCACTACTATCTTCTCTAAGCTAGACCTTTGATCAGGCTACCACCAATCAGGATGAGACAGGAGGACGCATATCAAACCACTTTCTGCACTCACCAAGTGCACCAGTCATGCCATTCAGCTTGTGCAATGCCTCTGCTGCATTTCAGCTACTACTAAATGATGCCTTCAGGCCATTCTTACAATGCTTTGTTCTAGTTCTCATCTGGAATTTAGAGCCACGGCTAAGCAATGCAAGAGATGCCAATTACTGATGTGGAACTTTCTTGATGGGGTTACAAGCTAAACACAAATCAATTTTCTTTGCGGAGAACTCCTGTTACAATTTGCCTCAATGTCTATTTCAAACATCCTAGAAAATTACAATTCAAAGCAAACCCCATACAGTGAAGGTTCTAAAGAAACATGAAAATCAACAAGCAGCAGTACAGTACCTTCCTAATGATGCCAGCTGTATCATAAGCCAATCGGGCATCCACTTCAGTAGACACCTTTCCAGGGACTAACTTTGACAAATCAGCTCCAACATTCACCAAAGCCTGTGAAGGAACACCATCCAAGTAGATTATAAATCATATCGAAACAAGCAATTCTCATGAAGATGAAGCAAAATTCCATAAATGAAAAAGCAGACCTTATTGTAGAAACAGGACAGCCGAGTGCTGGGATCCTCTTCTGGAATACACTCGCCATCCGCAAGAGCAGTCTCTATTGCACTCTGCATGATAAACATCGCTTCTTCTCACAATCAAATTCGCAGAAAACAGAAGAAAATCCGAACTTTTACTTCAAATTTCTTCGTGTTTCGCCCCCACCAAATCTGTATTGAGGAAACTCACCTTGAATTTGGAATCCGGGAGGCTACAAATTCCGAGAAGGAGAGAAGAGCTGACTGTGGCAGCTTTTGGAGGAAACCTACATTTTATTGTAATTTTCACGTACTGTCACAACGACAGCAGCCATAAAGAGCAGGATCGACACAGATGAATAATGACGAATTGAACTATGCACCTTTCGAAATCATCAAAAATGACTGTATCGGGAACAATCTCACTGAATCTTGACACGGCATCTAGTTCAGTACTCAAATCTGAAATTTCCCACCATCCAAGATCTGTTTAGTTTTATTTTTTAAAAAAAAACACAATTTTTCAGTAAAATCGTGGCAAGAAAAGGACCAATTGCAACAGAAGAAGCGCTTTCCGTGGAAGCTCGGATTTTGGTAAGATTCAATCTCGTGAATGGGATGATGGAATTGGAGAAAGATTGAAGGGGAAACCTGCATCCATAATCCTGCTAGGGAAGTCAAGAAGAAGAAGAGGAGAAGGAGGAGAAATAAGAGACACGATTTCAGCAGCGAAAGAGGCGGAACTTGCAAGCAGAGGAAATGACAGAGTTGAGCAAGGAATGAGAACCTGGACCTGGTTCCGGAAGGATGAATTTGGAAAAGCAGAGGTGGAAGGAGGGGTTGTTAGTACAGTTGACATTTTTGAGGATTTTGGATAAGCAGATTTTATTGCTTGCAGATAGGAACGCGGGCTTTCCTATATAAAAGACACTATGACCTAATGACCCAGACGCGACGTACGAACAACATCACGATGCATCTTGAGTTGTGCATCGAACCATCCTTCCTAAGATATGGCCCCCTATTCTAATAATCCAAACCATCTGTTAGTATTTAAAAAAAAAACATTTAAAAGATCTGTCTGAGAAAAATCAGCTTCTATAGCCATCTACTTCGATGTGAAGGATGATGTCTTGCACGATGTTTGACTATCACACGAACCAGAAAATAGTCGTGGGAAGTTTTGATTTGAGGTCCTAAAATGTGCTTCTAAGATGTATCAATGCGAATTAGCAGTTTGTGATTGTAGCCAAAATGTGCAAGACGTAAAGTTTGCGTCAGCTGCGAATTTTTTTATCTTGATAATCTCCCGCCTTCCTCGTAAATATCACCCTCGTTCTATAATTTCGGGAACCAACAAAATCCTGTTTGGGTTGAGGAGCACAGCTGGGGCGTGCGAGTGCGACCCGTGTCCTTTGCTGCGTTTTTTGGTTGCCCATTTTCAGCTCTATTTTTGTGAATGGGCACAATTATCTCGGCAAGTATTACACACACAATCATCTTAAATAGTATTACACTTATGCACGAGATCTGTAACATTCTAATAAATACTTAAACAATGTACTTGGAAAGTGATAAAATTTTTAAATAAAAATTTTTTTTAATAAAAAGTTATTAAAACGAAAGAAAAGTGATAAAAAAAATTTTAAATTTTTATAATAAAAAGTTATTGAAATAAAAGAAAATAATATGATATGATACGAACGAAGATAATTATGAAAAATAAAGAGAATAAAATTAAAATAGAAAAATTAGTTGTATGAATACCACTATATAGTATAATAATTTGTATAGAAATGTGTTAAAAAATCATTAAATAATTAAATAATTATGAAAAATAAAAAATTTAAAAAATAAATGCACAAATATATTATCGTTTTTACTTGAAGGACGCTCCCGTCAAATATAGAAAGACAACGCCAACGTCTAAGTTCGAAACATCCCCCGATGAAAAAGGGCGAAGCGAACGTACCACCTGGGAATCAGCGCCCAGATTTTTCCTGCTCCATCTTAACCGGCCAGCACGCTTCAACTGTTCGTATTTTCGGGGCGCATTACGCACGCGCAGGAGATGGTCTGACTGAAGAGTGTAGTCATTAGGTAGATTGCCGTGATTTTTTTATAAAAAAAAAAATTTCTTTTGAGAAGAAGTCGGTGGATAGCGGTGACTTGAACATTTATAAAACGCAAAAAATTATTCAAACGGAAATCTCTGAAGGGAAAAAGACATCTAGGGTTTTTTAAGGTTTATTTGGGACCAGGAAAATGTAAATGCAAAATAAGAAACGAAATGAATATGACAAAAGGAAAGGAAAAAAAATATATAATCTGATCCTTTTATGAAAAGAACAGTAATTAAATATTGACTTTTGCGTTCTCGTTTTCTACTCACTAAATAAACATATCCTTTTTTTGATAGGGAAATAAACATATCCTTAATTTATAATTTCTTTCAAATCGTATTCAGTAGACAAGTTCATCATGCGCTGGAACTCGTCACACCGAGGAAAAAGTTGGTAAGCGGTAGAAATTGCACCATGAAAAAGTCCGGAAATGGAAATTTGATAGGTGGAGGGAGAGAGAGAGAGTCACCCATGATTAAGTCGCGTAATTAGAATTACGAGCCGAAGCCCGCAACAAGACAATGGACAATTGCTTCGTATCGGAAAAAGAAAAAAGAAAAAATGCCTTTTCCTTCCCACCACACTACTACTTATTTTGTCCAAAGCAACTGTCCTATGGACCTCTTAGGTTTACTCTGTTCTCGTATTTCCGACTCCTGAAGACCTTCTCCATTTCACCAGAGACTTGAGGAATTTCATAACCTATGAACAGATCAAATGATTGACAGTTAGATTAAAAACATCTTGCATCAAGAATAACATGCAAAATTCGTCAAGGAGAGCCATAAATCTAATTGAGCAGACGTGCTACGTGCTAGCATCTCATTGGAATAGCTAGCATTCCTACTCGAGAGAGAGAGAGAGAGAGAGAGAGAGAGAGAGAGAGAGAGAGAGAGAGAGAGAGATCACAATCCTAAGGTGGGGCTGAAATATGCATGACTTATTTTCATTTCCCCAACATGGGATGTGGATGGAGCAGCAATCCATCCAAAGGACAATTTGGCAACCGAAAGTCCATAAATAAGAAAACATAAAAGCAGAATTTGAACCTCGGATGGATCTCTAAGAGAGTAGAAGGCTTTAGACTCTTTTGGTATTGATGATACTAAGATTCCATATCCACAACTGCGCTCCCGCAAAACCTGGTGGAGAAATTAGAATGCAGAAAGTTGTAATGGAATTCAAAAGAAAAAAAACAGAACTATACTATCAATAAGGGACCTAGTCTTTTTACCTCAAAGGCATCTTCATCCGTGCGGTCATCTCCAACATATATAGGAAGCACATCCTCACAATTGCTTAAGCCTGCGACATTTGCCCCACAAACATGTAAGATCGTACATAACAGTGAACACTTACAAAAACATCAGTTCCAAGTGAGAGAATTCACACACCAAGTGAGCTGAGTAAAAATTCAACAGCTTTTCCCTTGTTCCAATCAATCACTGGGCGGACTTCTAAAACCTATACCAGACCCAAAAAGTTCTACTTAATGTCAAGGGTAAAATTTCTAAAGCTATACCTTCAAAACAATAATAATAATAATAATCTACAGCTATCATTGCAGAAAAAACAGGAACGTATCCTCAAAAATAATAATGACTATGATAATAACGATGACAACAACCACATTACCTTCCGACCATGTGTTAGCCGCAGACGTGGGTAGCTTTTCAAGATGTCATGAACACACTGTGCAATTGGTTTCCAAAACTGGTAGACAAAAAGATCAGGTCAAGAAAATATCAAAAAAGGAATAGGGGAAAAAATAAAAAATAAAAGAAAGCTATGCAAAGAAGAAACAGGAGATCTGCATAACCCTTACCTTTTCGTCTACAAGTCGGTAATGTACAGAAACACAAAACTTATTATTCTCCACCTTTGCACCTTCTATTCCTTTGGTATTCTCAACAAGGGACCTAAAAACCTGTCCAAAGAAGTTTAAAAATGCCAGTTCATCTCAGCATACAAGAAGAGAAGCCAAAACAGAGAGGAGACTCTAGGCAAGTTTAGATGTGCTAACAAAGAAAAGGCAACATAACAATGCATTTATGTTACACAAGTAAGCTCACCTCATCGATCATTGGTAAGAATTCGCTAGCAGGCTGAAACAATTTTACCTCCTTGCCCTAACACATTAGGAACAGAAAAAGCAGCTCTGATGAGAATTTACAGGTAACAGTTGATAAAAAAAATTTATGGAAACAGTTGATAAATTTTAAGACAGACAAAAACATAGACAAAAAAAAATCCTAGGCTGACATCAGAACAGGGTAAAGACATAGTTCTGTTGGAACCAAGAACATGACCTCAGTATTTAATATTCTGTGATGGCTCAAATGCCTCCGTTTCAAAAAATTTGTTATTTAAACTGGCCTGTTTGAGTTCATTAGAATACTATGTACAGTTAGCGACAATATTTGTTCACCACAAAGCAGGGCGAAAATATCTTCCAATATTAGTTAGTCTTTATATTGAGAAACACTTAAGCCATCAACTAGTAAAATTAAGTGTAATGAAAAGATAACTTAATCCCTAACCTGCTTGTCAATAGATTGAATGCAATTTGGTCGGTCGCCAGCAGATGCACCATGCGTGACTGGACACATAATGTCCATCCCATGACTCCCAGCATAATACAGATCAGTTAGTCCTACAAATTCATATACCTGGAAGATGGTTCAAATGCAAAAAATTTAGTAGTTAGGGAAGCAGTGATGAGATTGTTTATAGGAGTGTACAGGCAATGTGAGCATGTAGGTTATTGGTATCTGCTACACGTATTTATAATCTGTAGGTTACTAAGTCTTGTACCTTATCACGACACCTTCCACTAATTATTGCTGTTGGGAAATACTTTGCAGCAGTCCTCACAGCAGCACGCATCTGTTGACATAGTGATATTTTGAAACAATGAGCTCATGAAGTAATGGAAAACAAGTTATCAGCAAAACAAACCATACTCACTGAGCTAGACATAAAAGCTCTCTCGGGGTCATCAACAATCGGGGAAAGTGTTCCATCATAATCAAGAAACAAAGCTATCTTCTTGCCTTTTCCACAGTTGATGATCTGCTCAAATGAAGATATTGCCGATGGATACTTCATCTAGAGAAGCAGATACATTGGGCTAACATGAATGCTGTATCAATAACAACTCAAGAATGAGTAAAAATAACAATCAGCAAGACTTACCAACCAGGACTGGTAAACAGCCTCCCTTTCATTCAATGCAGCCTCAAAATTGAAATCCTTACTTGGCTTTTTCCGAGGAGGAGAAGAGGACTTCATCGCCTCAAGCCAACCATTAGAAAGGACATCATCTAGTATATCTGAGATAGGCTTCTTGCGAGGGATGTTCAAATAGAGATTAGGATGAATGCGCAGTCTTGACTCATTCACAGGGACAGAATCAGTAAGAACAGGGGCAGAATGTTTTGCCTTTAAATCCATTTTATCCTGGTTATTTGTAGCTTCTGTAAGTACAATATCAGACACGCTGACTGAAGGCACAATTTTACTTTGCCGCAGAAAAGATGCCACCAAAACTTTGCTTCTTTAATAATCACCCAACCCTTTTATCAATGAAAAACCACCTCTTCAAAGTTTTCTTGTCGCTACTACTGTGCATGAAGTCCATCAAGTGCAGATTTCCTGGAAGCTGGAGAACACAGATTTATTAAGATAACAGGAAATAGAGATTAGAAACAATGAAATACGTTACTTTGGTTAAAAGATAAAATGCCAGCAAGACGAAAAACGCAGACTAATACAATACCTTATCATCTCCACACGAAAGCTGCATCTATGTCAGGTAGTTAAACATCTCTAAAATGGACGAGAAACCAACGTGTAGCTTAAAACTTCCAGCCGGTTGCCTATCTTCTGGTTCATATAACAAGAACTACGAATTAAAATTAATTTGCTATCTTTATTCTTTTTTCCCAAAGAAATGTGTGATGAGTGCTGCGCACCTAATAACCAAAACACTGTACTCAAACACGTTCTTGCATTAAAAAAATGCAAACCTATCATAGTGATTGGTACATGGACATTTCGCTATTGGCACACATGCAACTCCAAAAAGAACTTCTTAGATTTTTGCATGCACAAGTATAAATACCAAATTTTTGGATTAATCCATAAAAGCATCTGATATATATATATATATATATATATATCTATATCTCGTTCCATCCTACAGAAGGTGCATCAAAAAATTTTCTATTCCAGTATGCTTTTAACAAACAACCAATATCAAAAGGCCCATAAATGCATGATGGAGAAAAAGATAATAAGTAGATGGAAGCATTTAGCATTTGCTTTCATAAAACCTAGAGCTCTTAAACAAAACTGGGCATCTGCATAAAGAAAGCAACAGCTAAAAGCAATCAACTCCACAGGAGTCTCTGGCAACAAGTAACATGAGAAAAATTAAAACATCTTCGAATCACAATCAGGAAATTCATTATTACAATGGAAATTTTCTATAAATATCGACTTCATTAATTATTAAAACTGGTCAATTTTGTAGTGTTTTGGTTGGCTTAACATTCTTATATAGGTTGTGTTTGGGAATAAATAAAACTTTTGATGAAAAGTATTTTGTGTAAAAGTTGTTAAATTGGTAGAAAATGATGTGATGTGTCCGGGGTAATAATGAGAAATAAAGACAATAAAATTAAAATAGATTGGTTAGTTGTATTAGTAGTTGTGTAGATATGATTGAAAAGTAGGGTTGTTATATAGGAAGAAGTAAAAAATAATAATTAAAAAATAGAGTAGTTATAGAGAGTGAAAAGTTTTAGATTAAAACAAGAAAACCTTTAAATTTTTTCCATTTTCTCGTCATTCTTATGCATAGTCTTGTCGAATACATATAATGCTGTCATCTCTCTCAAAATTGGACCTACGTGGTTGATTTCTATGGGTAAAACACAACAGTACTTTTACCGCAAAATGGTCAGTACTGAGTGGTCGGTACAGTTCTCTAGATGTATGCATGGAAAGAAAATCATGCACTTGATTGCAAGAAATCCAACGTCTAGCCATATAAGTTTACCCTAAAACAATGATTATTGGTTATAATTTTGTACCCACTGTATTCCAAAAAAAATTTATTTTCACAAAAGTGTGTTTCAAGTCCTCGAGGGTACAAAATCTTACCAGCCAATCCTACCCATTGCATCATATTCCATGATCTTTTTTGGAAAAAAAAAAAAAAAAAAAAAAAATTCCGGATTAAGCTGCCCTAAAGTACGATAAAAACCAATGCTCTGGGATCCGTATCCCCAAACCCACAGGCCTCATATACACCTCACGCAATTCAGGGAAGCGAGAAGAGACTTAATAAACAAACAAAAAAAACACGACTCAAAAGGCTTCCCTCAGGCAAATAACATGCTTTCGAAAAGACCATAACAATTGAAAATTCGCAGTAACGCGAAAAAAAAATATACTTTTCTTCCACCCTGATGCCCAGTTAACAGCAGAACAAACCAAATATAATAGTAAAAAAAAGGGGAAATTAATGAAATAAAAAACATGGTTTAGCCCAAGGAATAAAAACAAAATAATTAAATAATGCAACTTTGGCAGCCATATAAAGAAACTACAGAACATAACAATATGGACAACGATTGAATGACTCGCTGCTATTGAATATTTAAACAACATTAGGAATAGAAATGCATATGAAAGACTCTTAAATCTGCCTAGCCTATATGCGAAGCTCATATGACGACAACTTACATTGCTCAAAGCAACCAGAAACAGATATGCACCGCACATCAATTACCGAATCATAAAAATAGATCTTAAAAACCATGCAAAGCCGTGATTTTGCGAGGAAATCGCACAAAAGAAACAAAATCGACTTAGAAACGGCGGTGCCGTTGACGTGAATCAACCAGCATTGCTCCCAAAGCAAAAAGAAAATGTCGGCGACAGGTAATGAAAGAAGCACCTGGCTCACGATTGCAAATAGCGAGAATCTCGCTTGAGAGAAGGGTGGAAAACGCGGCTGCAGGCTCCAAATCCAGTCAGTAAATCGGAAATCTGGAATCCAAACCATAGAAAGCAGGATTCAGTATCCGAAGAGAAAGAGAGACGGAAAAATAAGAGAATGACAGATGAGAAGAGACGAAAAGAAGACAGGGAAAACAGAGATGTAATAGAAAGAAGGAAACCAACCTTAGCTGGAGAAGAGCAGGCAAAAGCAGAACGGCAAGAGAAAAGAAGAAATAAGGCGAAGGGAAGAACCGTTTATTTATAGCGTCGAGCAGTCGAGGAGACGTGCTATAGAAGGTAATCCCGCCGTTGAACGGGGAAACGAAGTGCAACTTCCATAAGTTTTTACTGCTACTAAATGCATAGAATATTAAAATATTTGAAGACAAAAAAACGACATCTCTTTTTTTATCAGTTTCCTGCAACTCGTGACCGTGACGGCTACCGCACTACACCGGACTCGCTTCCTGGCAGAGACGGTGAACCTAGGCGGTCCACATATGTTGACGGACATTCCAATGTCCACCTTTAAATATTTTTGTACCTGTGTTCGACTGACTTTGAGGTATAAATGTATTATAAGAGCATGAAAAATAGACACATTCTTTCAAAAATAATATTTTAATTTAGAGTATGTTTGTTTTGTTATTAATTAGGGTGTTTTTTTTTAGAAAAATATTTCAAACTAAAAATTTCTATTTTTCATAATTATCATATTTTTAAATTAATTTTTTACATCTTTCTATACGAAAATCTTATTTTTTAATTATTTTTAAACAACTACCTATATAATTAATTTATCTATTTTAATTTTATTTTCTTTATTTATCACTGTTACCTCTGTCATATTACATTATTTTCTATCAATATAAAAATTTTTATATCAAAATTTTTTTATTTAAAAATTTTATTACTTTATAAATACATCTTAAAATTTTAAAATAACAATAATAATGAAATATATTATATATATGAAAAAAATTTGTGTTTCTTAAGACTGCATTTGGCCACGCTTCTGACCGACCATTCATCGGGGAGAAAGTGTCGCGTATGCTGTTTAGGTAGATGAGTGCCATGTGTTAACGCCAGGAAGGGCGCCATCTATGCATGCGAGCAAGTGGAGCCCGCGGTTAAGGAGCACGGTTTTGTATGGGAGCACGGGACATGGGTGAATTTAACGGAACCCGCAAAGGGGAGGTAAGGAGGATCTCCGACTCTGTCATGACGTGTTGAGGGCCCACCAAATCGGCTACGGTGACCGACTCGTGGCGGTTAATTCGGCCCTGACGAAATCTGTGAATCAGCGCTCGTGACGTGGGGCCACGTTGCATATTACCACGCGAGATCGCTACGCGTAAGCTCAGCGCTTCTCCACCTCGTGCTGCTGTCACGACCAGCTGGCGCCTGCCCGTCGCTTGCGACTTGCGAGTTTGGTGGCTGCCAAATTCACGGCCAAAGGGTACACGCTTCAAGGAGACGGGCACCAGCTCGCGCGGGAAGAAAACGAAGTGGACTCCCGAAGATCCGTGACTGCCTTTTTACTCGCCATGGTCGGATCGGACTAGCTAAATTATTATTTTTTTATCAATTTTTTTAGCTTGAGGTGTGGTTGGCATTTCATTGAATATACTAATTTAAAAAATTTTACTCTTCATAATTATCATATTTTTAATCATTTTTTTATAATTTTATATAAAGAGAATTTCCATATATACTTATATATTTTATCCGAAATTATAAATTTTCAAATATTCTTTTCATACTTAAGAATTTTACCCATTATACCTGTGTCGTTACCCTTCATTTGCTATCTTTTGATTTTTCATTTCTTTAATATTTAAATTAATTCAATACTGAAATAACCCACGTTTCCTTCATCTTCAAGTCCGGCTGCAATAGTAACCTTGGTCATTTATGCTACTCCCACCGATAAGAGTGTGTCTAGCAATGTGCAGAAAATATTAAGGGTGTGTTTGGTTATACACAAAACATGTTAATAAAAATTTTTCAATCAAAAACTTTTCACTTCCCATAACTACCTCATTTTTTAATTATTTTTTTACATTTTCCTATATAAACAACCTTACTTTTCAATAATTTCCACACAAATACCCATATAACTACCCTATCTATTTTAACTTTATTCACTTTACACCTCATTATTACCCCTATCATATCACATCATTTTCTATCAACTTGACAACTTCTACTCTGAAAAGTTTTCATCAAAAAGTTTTACCTCCAACCAAACGCACACTAAGTTAAAAATTTTCAATCTAAGGGTGTGTTTGGTAATGAATAAAACTTTTGATGAAAACTTTTGAAGAATAAAAGTTGTCAAATGATGTGATATTGTAGGGGTAATGATAAGGAGTAAAGAGAATAAATTTAAAATAAATAGGTTAGTTGTATTGGTAGTTGTGTAGAAATGATTGAAAAGTAGGGTGGTTGTATAGAAAGATGTGTAAAAAATAATTTAAAAAAAGTAGTTATGGAAAGTGAAAAGTTTTAGATTGAAAAGTTTTAACTTGACAACTTTTGCAAATTGTCAAACACACCCTAAAACTTTTCACTCTCCATAAATATTATGTTTTTTTAATTACTTGTTTACATTTTTCTATAAAATTATCCTACTTTCAATTATTTCTACACAACAATCCACACAACTAACTTATCTATTTTAACTTTATCTTCTTTACTCCTCATTATTATCCCTGTCATATCACATCATTCGACAACTTTTACTCTCAAGAATTATTCATCAAAAGTTTTATTCATTCCCAAACACACCCTAATTTCATCAACTAGCATTAAATCCATGTCGATTTCTTCCAAAATCGACGAAATCAGCAACATAGCCAGTGCCCTCCGACATCATATCCTTCTCCATCAAGCCCACCTCCCTCAATGCCTTCGACATCATATCTTTCTCCAAGGGCTCTGTTTTCAGAATCACGGGCATTGAAGATGAGGACAGAGGGCTATATCAAGGTGGCGATCCGATTGTCGGATCCGAATGCATCTGCTACTGCTGGTCCCAGCTCATCAGGTAGAAATTTGCCATTAATGGCTCTAATCATCTTACCTTGCAACGACGCCTTTTTGTTGGTGCTTTTGGCAATGGGTTTTCTCCGGTGGAGGCGATGGAGTGCATCGAAGATAGCCATAGTTAAAATCAACTCCGCTTCCTCCATAGAACTGCAGATCGCTCGATCGATCTCTATTCCGGCAAGCCGTTATTTTGGAGTGGCCGGAGAGGATGGACATTGCCATGGGTACTGCACGCGGATTGGCATATTTACATGGTGGTTGCGGGCATCAGACCATTCACTACGACATGAGGCTGGAGAGCATTCTACTGCACGATCACCAGGTGAAGATATCTGATTTCGAGCTTGCCAAGCTGCTGAACCCAGAGCAATTGAATTCGTTCATCACCATGAGAGGGACTTGTGGGTACCTTGCCCCATAATGGCTCACAAATTCTGCTATTCCATATAAGCTGGAAGAGATTGTGGAGATAGAATGCTTTGAGGTGAAGGAGAAGGATGGGTTGGTGAAGCTACAGGGCCGCGAGGAGGGACGGAAGGGTTGTTGGTCGTATGTGCGGAAATTTTCGACGTGGCGCCATCATTTTTCATGGTGGAAGTGAAGAAATCGGCAAGGGATTGGAGCACCAGAAATTCTACAACTAAAATATGAGACCGAGGCTCAATGACATTACATGGACATGGCCAAGAGAGGAGCAACAACTGTTGTACGCTTAGGTCCCTCACTTGTTCTGATGGCTTGTTCTGTTGCTCTACTTGATTCAGGTGCTTGTCGGAGAAGAAGACTGTTGAAACTTGAAACGGATGGGCCAATCAGGGCATATTTGTCATTTTCTGCGGCCACTAACGGGGGTTCTTCCCTTCGGTCGGTTCATTGGCAAGGAAGGAATTTAAGTAAAAATCCGTGAGTACCAAAGAAATATTTAAAAATCCATGAATATAAAAGGAATTTCGGGTAAAATATATGGGTATATATGGGATTTCTCTTTTATATAATTGTCTTAATTTTCAATTATTTTTTCCCAACTATTTATATAACTATTCTCTATACTTTAATTTTATTATCCTTAATTATCACCAATATCATTATCATATTGTATCATTTTTTATTTCAAAAACTTTTACATTAGGATTTCTTCTTTTAAAAATTTTATAAAATACCAAATACACCTTTAGGCAATTCACGCATAAAGTTGCTTTTTAAAAACTTCATTGGCCATTAGAGTGGCTTTTTGAAACTACAAGTTGGCCAATGAAAAAATATGAGATATACGAAATATAATTGTCGAATAATGAAACAAATATGAAAAAATTTCGTTTATTATATTTCATACGAATAATGAAACAAGTTCTTTTTAATTGTTTGTTATCAACCACTAACCATCCAAAATAACCCTGTATTTATATTATTTTATCTCATTCGAATCAGATTAAAATTTTTTATATTTAATTTTTAAAACTATTACTTTTTGTATTTTTTACAACAAATTTCAATTGATGTATCCAATCATTTAGCTGCAAATAATGTTTATTTGGCTGTATATAAATATTAAATATATTTCAATAATACTTAAATACTTAGCTACAAAATTGGTTGTTTTTGAATAGTAATATTTGATTAAATATAGTCATGTTTTACTTCAAATACAAGTAAAATAATATTTAATATAGTTATCAAGAATTGTCTACAAATAATAATAAATATGCGGCTGAAATCAGTATAAGATTTTATTACATTTGATTAAATGTGGAAATTAAAATTTTAGCTAGTATCGCACGCGTCAACGATATTTTGTTGACAAGTGCCAAGTTTCCATATTAAGAAGGATATTTCAAAGGAGACATTTTGATATTTTGCAGTGTTAACAAAGGCATCTAATGACGTTATCCGATGGAAAGACTAGAGAGCAAAATATTTAAAATTGGAGTGCAAAACGCGCTTAATATTAAATTTTGAAGTCATCTATTGCAGATACGAAAGTTAAATATCAAGAATTCCTTAAAAAGAAAGTTTTTTCTTTTATGGAACTCAAAAAGAAGTGCAAATTTAGTAATTCTGAGAGAGCAAAAGGCGAATCGCCCAGGCTTGACCGTTCCCGCCCATTCGGGGGCCCTATTGCTGCTAGTACTTTTAGCTATGGTCATGTCTGCGAGTCTCGTCGGCTTTTGGGTGGCAAGGGCTGCAGCTGGGTGACGGCGATGGGATCTTTTAATGGGTTCTGTAGACGTACAAGGATGAGCCTTCTCCTTCTTTGGACGTTTCCCCTCACTTTCAAGGCACTAAATCCGCCAGCTAACGTCAAACGTTCTTTTCTGTGTGTGTTTATTTGATGAATGATCGGTAATTCGGGACTAAGCAAATGTTGTTTAGTTCATTTTAAAATTTTATTTATAATATTTTTTTGTTTTTCTTTATGCACTTATTTATGTAAGTATATTTAAAATATAAAATAAATTTTACAATTTTTGCATATATGTATATAGTTTTTGACATTTTAAAAAATCTAAAAAATATGTATATATATATCCTAAAATGATAAAACTTAGTTTATATATTAAATACACTTAAATAAACAAGTGTATGAAGAAAAAATTAAAAAATATTATAAATGAATTTATTTAGGTGGATTAAGAGAGTTATTTACTTAATTTGGGCTAACAGGATTGCTTCTCTATTTAATTTTATTTTTATCAACTAAGGCCTGACTCCTGAGGCATTAATATTTTAGGATGAAGGGGCAACTATTATTATATATTGTGTGTGTGACATTCCACATCCACAGTACATCATACATTGCCACTTGCCCTTTATCATCATCCAATGATAAATGACCTTAATTTGTTTGAGTTGTTGAGTTATAATTTTAAGTTAACCCATGCATATTGGCCTTGCATGAGGTTTTCTGCATTTTAAATTTCAAAATTTTGTGTATTCATATTTTAAATTTTAGAGTTTGATTGTTTGTATTTTAAGTATTGAAAATTTTAATTTCTTTGCATTTTAAACTCCAATCATAGCAGTATTTAAAATACCATAATCCATGCTAAATATCATAAATACCTTTTAATATTTTTAAAAAATATGACAAATTCAAATTTGTATTAAAGGTGAAGATGTTGTCAAATCCTAAGGATAAAATGGAGATAGCTTGTAGTCAAGTTTAAAATGCAAATAATTTTTTAAAAATATTGGAGGATACTTATGTTATTTCACATGGATCAATGACAACTTTTAACGCTGTTATAGGTTAGGGTTTAAAATGTAAAAGAATCAAAATTTTTAGAGTTTAAGATGCAAACAACTAAACTTCAAATTTTAAAAATGCAAATACGAAAAATAAAGGGTTTAAATGGAAAGAAACCAATAACATTGTTATGACTCATGATTCCGGTGATGCATACACCATGCTAACCTAACGTACGAATGTCACCAATCGACTGTGTAAGTTCATTTTTCTTAATTACATTTTTTAAGAAAAAAGAATGAAGAGAGCCTTTTCTGATTTTTATGACGTTAACTCTTCGCTTTATATATATTCGGAAATATTCTAGTTCATAGATTCAATAGTAGATCTAGGATTTTTAGTGGGTAGGGGTAATTTAACTTTAAACGATTGTGTTATTATTTAAGAGGGGATGATTATGTCAAAACAAATTATATTTTGAATTTTAAAGGGTAATTTTTAAATTAGTTAAATAATTTAATTATAATTGTAGATATATCTGCATAGTTTCATGAATTATGAATAACTCTTATATAATATGATGCTAATTGTCAGCATACCTGCAACACCCCTTTTTCCGCCAGACTGATGTTAGTTATTGTTAATATATTTTTTAGGAATTCTTATAATGATAAAAATATCCCTGCGACAAAATATATTAAAAGACATTCACGAAGAAGATACCCCATTGTAGACCTGTCTACGGAAGGAAAAAAAAAACTTGGATAAGTTATTATTAACATGTTGTAATATTTATTTGATGGCAAAAGTGGCAATAAGATTTCCCCCTAGGGACCTCTCCTGGAATACCCTTTAGAGGGGTTGGGGAGAAATCTCCGCCCTTAGATTAAGATCCAAAATATCTTTACACATTACATTAGATATGCAAGCTGGGGACTAATCAATCCACAAGTACATGGATAGCTCCCTTACCATTGCAAAATCCGCAAGTGTCTGGGCCACTGTATTGCCAGTTCTTAATACATGGAAAATTTTGCAAGTACAAAAATTTTTGCTTGCTTTCTTGATCTCTGCAATCAGATATCCCACTTGTGATCTAATCAGGTGGTCCATTGACAAGAATTTGTGTAGCAGTAGTGAATCAACCTCAAAGACCACAGTTGATTGACAAAAGTTCCTCCGAACCCATTTAATGGCCTTTAGTAGACCTGTAGCTTCTAGTAATAAAGGATTTTCATTTCCCTTACATGACCAGCTGCCTACCGCGATCAATTTCCCCTCATTGTCATGCATCACTGTGCCAGCACCAGAGTATCCTTCTCCTTTCTACTGCCCACATCCACATTAATTTTAACTTGGCTTTGCTTTGGGGGATGCCACTTCACATTAGAGTCCTGTTTAGTGTCCTTTTTAAGTCTCAAGTAACCAGTACTATCATATTGATGGATTATGCTTTCACATTGATACAGGTTATTTCTGATGTCACTAACTTCCCCATCAATTTGATTTCTATTTTTGTGGAACTAGAAATTGTCTTACCTATTTGCCCTTTTGGTTCATAGATAGCCTTCTAATCACGCCATTTAGATTGTCTGCCTCCTCATTTCTCAAGGCATCAGGATTGTGTGCAACAATTGTGCTAGGACATCAATAAAATATATGACAAACATCTTCCTAATGGTTTTCGCAGAATTTGTAAAGTAGGTCTATCTGGACTTCCCTCTTTACAAGGTTCATCTTGGTAGGTTTGGCATTTCTCATCGTCCTCCAATTGAAAATCTTTATCTTCATTGGGAGTTGTTGCTTCCAGATAAGTTGTAAACTGCTTATCTCATTCGGATATGCTCGTTTTTTTCCTCTGAATGCCATCTTGGATTTCATCAAGTGCCCATCTGTATCCTGATTTTACCTTATATATATCACCCGGTTCATCCTTCTAGTAGAGGCAGTCAGCCACATCACCTTCTGGAATAGGAATATTTCTAATCACCTCCTAGCCAACCTCGTCCGTGGCCACCTTTACATCCACTTCCTTCCAGCATCTATTATCCTAGTGTATGTACTTGTCCACTATTGTGTCTGCTTTGACATTCTGTGTTAATGGACCAGCAACCTGGATCTCACTTGGGGTCCAACAATCCATCAGAAAATTTATCTACTTTCCATCCCCCAACTACCATCCACACCCCTTCTTCAAAAACTCCTTAGCCTCCATAATGCTTCTCCGTGGGTAAGAGGAATCTTTCTTGCACTGACAGTTATAAAGTTTTTCATTTGGGAAGTATTTTCATTTTAAGAACATCGTAGTATAACGATTCTCTATTTGTCATTAGTTCTATGCTTGTTTGGTAAGGATAGCAATATTAAAAGAATTAAAATCTCTGAAACCCAGGCCACCACCTGCCTTGGATCTACAAATTTCCTTCCATCAAACCTAACTTATTTTCCTCCTTCCCTTATCCTCCCCCCTCTAGAACCTACTTATTAATGAGTTTATAACTTCACGGAATTTTTTTCACAGTTTGAAAATACTTATTGCATAAGTAAGTAGGGCTTGAGCAACCGTTTTGATTAGCAGCACTTTTCCTCCACTAGATAACAATTTCCCTTTCCAATCCTAAATTCTCTCCTTAATCTTTTGAAATTCTATAGTTTTAACCCTTCCAATCCATGTAGGCAACCTTTAATATGTTTGGATTGCTTTTCCTTGGATGCCAAATATTTGCTCTATTTCGTTCTTTATGGTCGAGTCCGTGTTCCTGCTGAAAAACAGCGTTGTTTTTGTCATGTTTATACTTTGTCCTGTGCACACTCCATAGATATGAAGGGACGCCGATTGTATGCTCCCGAGAGCATGCAGCGCTGCATGCTCCCGCGCGCATACACCCATTTTTTTTTTGAATTTTTTTTTACAATATTATTAATCTGTGTATTTAATATGTGTATAAATTTTTACTATTTTTTGAATATTTTAAATATTTATTTTTTATTTTTGAAAATCAGTGGCATTTTAGGTAATTTTAAATTACCTAAAATGTCACTGATTTTCAAAAATAAAAAATAAATATCTAAAATACTACAAAATGATAAAAATTTATAAAGATGTTAAATACACTTATATTAACAGTTTTATAAAAAAAATTCAAAAAAAAAGGTATATGCGCCCGGGAGCATGTCGCGCTGCATGTTCCCAGGAGCATGTCGCGCTGCATGTTCCCAGGAGCATGTCGCGCTGCATGTTCCCGGGCGCATACGATCGGCCTCCGATATGAATTAATAGCAGCAAAAAACAAATTTCCACCCTGTTTGCATGGAGGAAAAGTAAACTGTCATCAGTGAAGAATAACTGAGAGAGCACAGGGATCTGATCTGCTGCACCCGGGAGCAAGCAGCGTTGCCTGCTCCCGGGCGCATACACCAATTTTTTTATATTTTTTTCATAAAATTATTAGCCCAAGTGTATTTAACACGTGTATAAATTTTTACCATTTTTGGAGATTTTTAGATATTTATTTTTCATTTTTGAAAATCAGTGGTATTTTCGTAATTTAAAATTACCTAAAATGCCACTGATTTTCAAAAATAAAAAATAAATATATAAAATACTCCAAAAATGGTAAAAATTTATATACATGTTAAATACACCTATATTAACATTTCTAAAAAAAAATAAAAATAAAAAAATAAAAAAATAGGTGTGTGCACCCGGGATGCCTGCTCCCGGGTGCAGGAGATCAGATCCTGAGAGCACAAGGCCGCACCTGCTTGATTTAATACCACTTATACCTTGGGTCCTTTGCGCTTCTTGAAGAAGAATGGAAAGCCCTTTTGTACAAATGAGAAATAGATAGGACGACAAGAGTTGCCCTGTCTTAGTCCTCTCCTTGCTGTAAACAAGTTGGATTTGAATCTATTAACAATTATTGTATATCCAGCCAATCCATACGGCTTGGATCACAAAGCATGCGCTGCGTATATATGAATTTTATTACACTGCTGAGCATCAAGAAATGGTGCTCTATCACCTTCGTTCGCCATTGTTTCCGGCAATCATCCAGTCAAAAAATCCAAGTAAACATTCTCCATGATGAAATCCCATCGGGTTTCCTATTCTTCCCCAACAACGGCATTTAAAGCGAACATCATCTAATAACAGTCCCATCTCCTCGTCATCGGCAACCGTGGTGCAGATTTGTTGGTAATGATGGCCGATGTTTAATAGGTTGTGATGATGATTTTTATTGCTGGGATCTTGACGTCCTGCGGCGGAGAGGATCAAGCACTGTTATTTTTTTAAGCCCGATAAGCTCATCTCTTGTTGCCGTCCGCAAGCTCGTCCATCACTGAGTTAGCTGTATGCATCGTCTCTCAAAATCTCCAACCCCTCCAAAATAGCGTAACGCTTTTGCAGCTGGATGTAACAAAATGCTAAAAGTGTTTTGTTATGAATTCCGCATAGCAGTTTGTTGTTATAAAATGGGTTCCATTCCCCATATTCTGACATGACTTTGGATGTGTTTACGTTGTTAGAATGGGTTCATTTTCCTGCTTTGTTTTGATCGCCAATGCATCATTTAAGCTGGGTAAACTGACATTTTTATTCGCCGTCCAATTTTTATATCTTCCTGCTGCTATATGCACGAATTCTGCAACACAAATTTTTTAGGCCCAAATTGATTCGATTGACGACCCAATTGAAAGATAGCTGTGATTCTTGTACTTCGAATTTGGGGTTTCCGTTAGCGGTGGTAACCTCTAAATTGTTGCTAGGTTTAATTGGGAAATCATAGCTGTCATAGTGACGAGCTGAATGGGTTTTGCTATGGAAATTGATGATTAAAAGCGGGCATGGTCGTGGTCGAAAAACCATGGGTTTCTTCATGCTGTTGCTATAGGCGTTGTCACCGCTTCTGCTGAATTTCCCTTCGGGCCGGCATCCGTAGATGAAAAAGTTTTGAGATAAAAGTTTTTGAATTAATTTTGGGATAAAAATTTTGAATTTAAAGAAAATAACGTGATATGACAAAAATAATGATGAAAATTAAAGAGAATACAATTAAAATAAATAAGTTAATTATGTAGAAATGATTAAAAAATATGATAATATAAGAAGATGTGAAAAAATTATTAAAAAATAAAATAATTATGAAGATTAAAAAGTTTTAAATGGAAAATTTTCAGCTTTACTTTTTTTAATTATTTTCAAATGCACCCTTAGGATGCATTTGGAAAAAACAAACACTTTTCAATTTAAAATTTAAAATTTTAATAACTATTATATTTTTTAATTTTTTTTTACATCTTCCTATACAACTGTCATATTTTTTAATCATTACATATATCATATCACATCATTTTCATTAATTCAAAAACTTTTATATTAAAAAATTTTATTTAAAATTTTTATCATTTTCTAAACACACTCTTAGTATAAAAATATGCAAAGTAAGTTCTTATATATTCTTTTTTAAAAAAGTTGTTATGTATTAGTAATGAAATATTTTCTGAAATGGAAATTTAATTCCTCTATAAAGAAATTTTCACATCGGAATTTTGTAGTTCAAAAAATATATTTTAAGATAATTTGCAAATACCAAGATAATATGACTATAATTGTAAATATATTCTTGTATCTTTTAAAATCACGGATAACTTCTGTTCGGTTTCGTTCAAATTGCATATGTAACCATGCTAACAGTCGACGTCAAGCGGATAATTGACTTTCCAAAATTACCCTTCGATTCAGAGCTTATGGGTCGTCTGATTGGTCTCGTCTTCTTCTCTATTGGTGGTGAGCAGGCTTTATCAACGGCAGCGCACTCAACCAATGGCCGATATCATTGTATCTTCTCCGGCATCTTCTGTAGCCGCCGTTTTCTAACCCAACAGCAGTGTATCATCCAACTAGTATATTTTTTATTTTTCATATTTTTTTTATTTTCAATATAATTTCCTGTATCACGAAGCATAACAGCTACGGGTGCACATGGGTTGGGTTCAATCAGCAACTCATTAAACTCAGCTTATTTAAACCGAGTTAGGGTTAAGTTGAGTTGGAAGATAGTTTAGAAAAAATGGGTTGGGTTCAACCCAATTTTAAATTGAGCCGCCTGCATGCTTCAGAACATCAACATGGAGCTATTCACGAGTTCACTAATATTGTCATGTATTCATGCAGATTCACTAACATTGTCATATATTCATGCGGTTTTTTTTTTCTTATTAAAAAAAACTTGCAGCGCTTTTGAAAAAAAAATCTTGCATCGTTTTAACATCAAATATTTGCAAATAACTTTTTTAAGTTTTTTTTATGCAAGCCCTTTAACGTTGTCTAACCTTTTGGTTTGAATAATTTGAAAAATACCCTTTGAAGCTCTCGAGTTTACAATATTATAATTAAAAATACAAGGAAATATCTTTAGAATATGAAATTTTAAGAAAAAATTTTAAAAGATAAATTTTTATATTTTATATATTTTCAAAAAAAATTAGTTTTTGATACTAGCAAATCCCTATTATAATATTAAAATTTTATTTTTTAATATCATTATGGTTTCAAAAATTAAAGATACCAAATTAATATATTAATTCAAATAAAAATACAACGAAATTTTCTTTTAAGATAATTTCTTTTATTTTATGTTAATATGTTAGAATCAAATTTTAACATTATTTATCTTAGGAATTTTCAAAAATCTAAAATACATGAAATTATTCTATTTAATATGAGAAATAATTTTAAATAATTAAAGATATTTACAAAAATAATCCTATAAGTATGGTTTATTATTTTTGCACTGGTAATTTGAATTCTATAAAAATAAAATTCAAAATTTTCAAGTAGTGCAAAAATAACCTTGAATATTTCCATGCATTCAAAAATTATAAATAGTTATTTTCTAATAATGTTTCTCCCAAGATTATTTCATGAAATTTAAAAATTTTTAAAACTCGAGAAATATATGATGTTTTCCATCTTCTCTTCGTAGTTTGATTTTAAAAGTTTCTTTTTCATCCATTCCTTGGTAGTATAGGCATTTGCAAATGGGTAAATGTTAGATCCTTGTCTAGTGATTTTACAGATAAAAAGAAAATAACAATTGAAAATACAATAATGAGCAGATCATTTAAAAATAAAGACTTTTTATCCGTTTTTATTGAAAATATTTTTAGTATGTGTTGGCAAAGTTGTAAATTATAATCTATGAATATATTTTAAAATTAATCTATAAATATAATTTTGATTAAATGGATGATTGTAATATAATTTTATTAAATATTTTGAAATCATTTTTTGATTGAATGAATTTTTTAATTATAACAAGTTAGGCTAAAAAGTGGGGTTAAAATTAGTTAGACTTGGTCAAGATGGATTGGGTTAGGGTGGGGTCAAAGGATTTTAGAAGTTAGGTTAGTTTAGGAATAAGTTGAAAGATTGCAGAAATTGAGTTGAATTAGATTGAGATGAAAACCATTAGAATGTATAAATAATAATATAAAATAAAAGACTTAGATGTAATTTATAATCAATAACTTATAATTTACATACGCAAATATAAAATGGTACTCTTTACTTTGCATAAGCCTTTCATTTTGTTAAGTTTTCTCTTTATTCAAATTTTAAAAATGATATTTTAATTTTATATAGATAAAAAAAGAAAATACTAAATGAAAATAAAAGTAATTAGCACATCACTTAAAAATTAAAATCTCTTGTTAGTTTTTATTATAAAATTTTAATATACATAGGTAAAGTAATAAATTGTAATTTATGTATATATTTCAAATTTAATCTATAAATATGATTTAATTAAATGAATGCTTATTATATAATTCTGTTGAAATTTTTTAAATTTAATTATAATTGTGACAAGTTAGGTTGAGAAGTGAGTCTACGATTGGATTAAGTTGGGTTGGATTGAGTTTGCATGGGCTAGATAAGGTCAAGTTAGGTTGCAAATAGTTTTACAAATTAGGTTAATTTGGGCTTGTTCATGTAAAACTAGTTGGGATTGCGTTGTCAACCCAACCCATAATGAGGGATTTGTGTCATTCAATCCCACTTACGTGATTAGACAATGTTATAGTAATAAGTTAGAAACTCATACATGCAAAAAGAGCCTAGTAGTACAATATTTTTATTAAAAAACTAAAATTAAAAAGCTGCAAAAGCAAGAATATGTACTCAAATATATAAAACAATGATTCTACTTTGCATAAGCCCTTCGTTTTTCTTTAAGGTGTATCTGGTTGGAGATAAAAAAATTTGATGCAAATTTTTTGGGGTAAAAGTTGTCAAGTTGATAGAAAATGATATGATATGATAAGGGTAATGATGAGATGTAAAGAGAATAAAGTTAAAATAGATAAGTTAATTGTATGAATGTGTGGAAATGATTAAAAAGTAGAGTTGTGTGTATAAGAAAATATGAAAAAATAATTAAAAAATAGATTAGTTATGGAGAGTAAAAAATTTTAAATTGAAAAGTTTTGGTTGACACTTTTTGTGTCCAACCAAACACACCTTTAATTTTTTTATTGAAATTTCAAAAATAATATTCTAATTTTTATAGGTACAAAAAAAAAAGACTAGTTGAAATAAAAACACTAGCCATGTCATTTAAAAAGTAGAGTTTTTCTATTTTATGAAAATATTTTTAGTATATGTAAACAAAGTAGGAAATTATAATACATGAATATATTTTAAATTTAATTTTAACTAAATGACAATTGCAATATAATTTTGTCGAAATTTTTTTGAATTTTTTGTAATTGCGGTGAGTTAGGTTGGTTGGGTTAGGATTGAAGGATATTTTAAATTATGCTGGGTTGGGTTCAGAT
Organism: Annona cherimola; assembly: GCA_030490835.1. Classification (NCBI taxonomy): domain Eukaryota; kingdom Viridiplantae; phylum Streptophyta; class Magnoliopsida; order Magnoliales; family Annonaceae; genus Annona; species Annona cherimola. The sequence continues at coordinate 6,801,690 of CM059974.1, forward strand.
AAAATGAGTTGGAATTGGGTTTCAACCCAACGCACGCGCACCCCTAAATTAACAGCCCTCTCTGCTGTGGATCTACCACCCAAATGGCTCGTACGTAATAAGAAATTCCCAGTACAAGTAAAAACACGACTCAGTCTCGATGACTCGGTTGTGAGATTTGAGGTGTATGTTGCAGCATGGACTTTGGACGAATCGAATGAAAATGAGACATCGGCCAAGGGAAGAGAGGGAAATCGAGCATCAACGAGCGGCCGTTAGTTTTTTTAGGTGTGTGGGGGGGGGCGGGCGGCGCGGGCGGGGAGGTTTATGGTGCGGAACTTCCACATCGGATCCACGAGGCCGATTCGTCGTCTCCGCGGCCGACAAGCTCGGTGGAGCCCACGGCCATCACTTTCAAAGACGCAGATAGCGACCCTCCTCCCATCGTCTTAAGCTGGGCCCGACACCCTTTTAACTATTACAAAAAAATAATAAAAAAATATCTGATGTAAACTCTATAGAAAGACTTTATTTTTGCGAGTGGGATCCACAGGCACCAACGAGGAAGTGAGGAAGCAGTGTGGATGCTGCCGTGGAGGTGACAATGCTTCTTGTTTAACTCGTAAGAAGGAAGAAAATGATTTGGAATTGGATTCCCCATGCGTAAGTCGTTAGACCTAGACGGGGCTCCATGCGCCAATTAACCAACGGCTTGAGATGCTCACACGTGCAGTATCACAGCATGTGTGACGTAAAAAATCCAACGTCGAAGTTGTGGACGTTACGAATCATGTGATGTGGTCCTCCACTCTTTGCGGCCCGGAAACTAAGGGCGTTAATGTATCAATCTGCTTATCTAACATATTTATAAATTAGTTTGTACTGAAATTTTTGAATAAATAGGTTATAATCCGTCAATCCGTTCAACCATTTCATTAAATAAATGGATTAGGGTTGAGATTTTGTAACCCGTTTAACTCATTCAACCCGCTTAACCTGTTCAATCCATTTAACTCGTATAATTCATTAAAGTTATATATATGTGTAAACCTCTTGTTTATTTTCTCCCTTTAAGTCTTACTTTTGCCACTTAATTTTTATTTTCCGTTGCCATTTTAATTATACTTTTCCGTTACTACCCTACTTCCACTTTTCTTGTATTGAAAACACTATATTGTCTTTTCTTATGAGATCATCTTCCGCCAGAGTTTCAACCTTTTAAGTCATTCGTTGTACAACTCATTCATAACCCGTCAATCTATTTATCAAATGAATTAGAGTTGAAATTTTTTAAATAATTTAATAAATAAATTAATGTTAAAATATTTTAAATAAATTAATATTAAAATTAAGCTCTAACCCCTCCAACCGAATCTATTAAACCCCTGCTCAGACCTTACCCATCCTAACGCTGACGCTGCCAAAATGGCTCCAACTTCAACAAGCCCAACGGCCTCGCGAAATGCAAATGCGACCGAACCTCCCATAACGGCTAGGGGTGCAACTCGGGCTTATGAAACTCGGGTTCACCTCAACCCTAACCCTAACCCTATTTGTAAAACTTCAACCCTAACCCTAACCCTAACCCTATTTGTAAACCTCAACACTAACCCTATTTTTGAAATTCGGGCTCGGGTTGAGTTTCGGGTTGACATCTTCTATTAATATGTCTTTGTTACTCATCTTATATATAATTTTTTTATCACAAATCTATTATATAAAAAAGTTTAAAAAATAATTTATTGTATGAAATTAAGAAAAATTCAAATACCGCTTAAGAGTAGAAAGAAATAAACCTGTTTTGAGTCTGCTCTTTGTATCAAGTAGAATATGGATTATGTATAAACGTTGTCAATAAAATTGTATTATTAATCATTAATTGTATTTTTTTACTCCTCTATTGTTTTAAGCTTATTTTACAACTATAATTTTAAAGTTATCATAAATTTTCCCGTTGGAAAAAAAAGATCTCAAAAAAATTTAATATTTATTATTACAGGATTTCGTTGGTCAAAAGGCTTCAGTAGAAAAGGCGTGAAGAGTAATTTTTTTAAAAAAAAACTGTTGGACCTGTATCGTAATGTAAATTGGGAATAGTTATTTTGTTGAAATCACTTAAGACGTTAGATTGTCTCGGCGATGAGCTGTCCATGCCTGCCATGTCGTACTCCTATTGTCCATCATCCATCCATGAGTAATCTGTTATTATTATAATATATTATTATTATAATATAAATTATATATTTTATATAAATGCAAATTCGGGTTCGGGTTTACAAGGTTCAGGCTTGCCTGAACCCGAAACCGAGACCTATTTGAATTTGGGTTGAAAATCTCAGAGTTTCAACACTGTATTTTTTCGGGTTCGGCGGGCCGGGTTCGGGCCGAACCCGGCCCAAGTTGCACCCCTAATAACGGCCCTGCAGGCTGCACATGCTGGTCTCAGCAATAATTGATGCACACGTGCCGACGTAATGCCTGTTCAAGATCAATGCATTCACCAAAAACAGTTCTTGTCATGAAAATCAAAACATATTGATATCGCCGCCACCCATAAAATGATCAATATATATATATATATAAGGAAAGTTATTCCGGTGCAACCACACTACATTTGCCCATTTTTTAGCCCTACATATATTAAAATGCAATGAAGCTTTATATAATTATTTATCTATATATAAATTTTATAGCAAATAGTTTACATATTGAAAAAATCACTTCAAATTTGTTATTTACAATAAACTATTTTATTGCGTTGAATTTACCCCATTTTCAAATGAGGTTCATACATATATCCGATTGTGTTGAAAATTGATATGGTAATAAAATACATTATTCTAAATACAATAAGTGGAGTAGATTTTAATTTGATCATCATGTGGGGCCCATTTCAGCATCACTGCACCGAAAATAATATATATAGAGATCCAATCATGTGCAGATAAATTGCACCGTAAAATGGGCCCCACACATATTAGATTATAATGAAACTTTATACAAGCATTTATCCATATAAAAATCATACTTTAGAAGGTTTAGATGTTGAAAATACCACTTTAAACTTGATATTTATGTTAAATTATTTTATTATATTGATTTTGCACCATTTTAAGATAAGAATCATATACATGTTGGATTTGAATTAAAATTAATATGATAATCAAGTGAATAAGTTTAAATACAATGGGTGGGATAAATTTCTCATTCATGATAAAGTTAGATTGTTGGATCGGATTGGTTGGTTTTTATTTTACAGATCTCAACCCCGAAAAGGATGTGGACGCCACCTCCCTCGGTGACAGGGATGGCAGTTAGTCCGAGTCTCACACGTGTGCAGGCTTTTTCCTTAATTCTTTGTTTTTGCAGTTCAAACTCTCAAGTGCAAGGCGTAAAAATAACAATTAGATGGGATTTTTTTTTTTTCAGTTCACGCTAAATCGCTAATTGCATGCTGCAACACTTGTGCCGGTATAAACTTTAAACTTTAAAGCAAGTTGTCGCCCCCCCTACTCTATTTAACGACTGTTGCAATGAATGAGGTAGTTGCTTGCGTCGGCGGTTCTCCACTTGCCAATTCTGCCTGTAATCGTAGAGTATTGTACGCCCGAATTGAGCAGAGGCCCAGTTTTAAAGACAGTGTCGAGTTTGGTGGAAAGCTGCTGCCCTACCTGCCAGGCTTAATCAGTGACATATTACCTGCAATGTTTTAAAAACCGAGCCGGTAACTGAACGGTTTTTGTGGCCGGTTCAGGTCCAACCAGTTCAACCGTGGTTCAAACCGTTTTGAACCGTGACGTCAACATGACATAATTATAACGTAATAATTATATTTAATTTTATTTTAATTATTTTAAAATTAAATTAAATATATAAATAAATACAAATTATATGTAATATAAAAATTACACTTGCCATCAATAATACATTCAAGTTCATCATATTAAAATTATCATGCAAATCAAGAAAAAAATAAGACCACATATGTTAATCAAGATGAAAATTTAAAAATAATGATTAATTTTAACAATTTAAAAAAAGTGCACTGACTTGAAATAGGTGCAGTTATTTCATCTTTTTTTGTTCCTATATGCTTGATCAGAATATCTGCAATGAAATTTCAAATATTAATGGAAGGATATAAAATATTTATAAAAAAATATAATTTTACTTTACTAACCACTTAAAAATAAGAAAAAAAACATTTAAAATTGTAATGTAATTGAAGCAGCCCACGGAAGTGTGCGACAGCACCGCTAGCTGGACCTGCGAGCACCACCCGACCACCATCCCTTCCTCCCTCTCCTCCGCAGCCCTCGCCTTCTCCCAGAATCTTATCTCCCCATCTTTCCTGGCGCCGTCCTCGCCTCCTGTCCTAAGCACCCACAAGAACGGCCGCCCGCTATCCAGTAACCCCTTTAGAATCTCTGTCATCTGCTCCTCCTGCAGCGCAACGATGCTCTTGAACGACACGTACACCACAGACCCCTCCGCCTGGGAGAACCGGTGGAGGCCGCTGTAGCTGTTGCGGCCTCGCCGGACGACAATTCTGGTCGGCGGAACGATGGAGAAAGGAGCTGCCGGCGATGGGTTCTCGAAACCCTACAGTCTGTGAGAGAGGGGCCGAGCGAGCGGGAATCGAAACGGGAGGGTGGGACGGGAGAGATGGGTTTGCGCTGTTGGAGAGAGGGACCTTGCCGGACGTCGATTCTTGTCGGCTGACAGATGGGGAAAGGCCGCCGGCGATGGGTTCTGGAAACCCTAATGCGGAGAGATGAGCGAGTGGGGAAGAGAGAACAGGGGCCAGGCAGAGGCGCATAGCGGGACGACAGGGACGGTCTGGGCCCCACACGATATTTTTATATTTTTAAAACTTGTGAACCGAACCGCGGTTCAACCGGTTTTCACGGTTCGACCGCCCGGTTCAAACTGTTCGAGCGGTTTTCTTTAAAATCCAAGAACCGGAGCCAAACCGAACCGCTCAGCTGTCGGTTTGCGGTTCGATCGGTCGGACCGTCCGGTCCAGTCCGGTTTTCAAAACACTGATTATCAGGGGTCTACCCGGAAATGAGAAAAAAGAATACACGTAAGGCAAAGATTTCTGAAAAATAAGTGTCGTGATGGTAAAAATTAAGAATTTTTTTTCCTTTGTCACTAAAAATGGCCCTTTGATTTTCATCTGCCACAGTTGACAAATCCAATCAATGTTCCTTTGATTTTAATTCCAAAGAAATAATCTTACTACCTCGAGCTAAACAAATATTCTGCTTAGCCCACTCAAAGAATTATTTAAATTTTGTTTTACTTTTTTCTCCATACACTTTTTTATTTAAGTTTATTTAATATATAAATCAAATTTTACCATTTCTAGATATGTGTATATATATATATTTTTAAATTTTTAAACATAAGGATATTTTAAGCACATATATACACAGATATTTAAAAATATCAAAAAATATATACGCATATCCAAAAATAGTAAAACTTAATTTATATATTAAATACACTTAGATATACAAGTGTACCCAGAAAAAAAAGCAAAAAAATATTTTTAAATAAGTTTTTTAAAGTAGACTAAGTGGAATATTTGATTAGCCTAAACTAATAAGATCACTTCTGTTAATTTCATACCATATTCCAACCTAAGCTGTTTCAAAGTTTCAATGCAATTGCAGCTACAATTGAGCCCGTTTGGCAATATATATATAAGTGGAAAGTAAACTCTCTTATTTATTATTATCTATTTTGTAAAAAATGATTTGATATTTTAACTATTTTATCTTCTTATTTTGTTTTTACCCTTTTATTTCAATATTTTTTTATATAATTATCCTATTTATTTTCACTTTATTCTGAACCATCCCATACTTCTTAAAAATTCTCTTTCCAGCCTCATCCCTGCCTTCACTGCCAACGGCACCAAAGGATACCATTGATTCACACAGTCATTAGATAGATTAGGACCAAATCAAAGTAGCTGCAAATAGTCGCGTGGCTGTTGCTTGTGGACTCTTGCCTAACTCGTCCACCAGCCCGCCTTTCTTTTTGCCCTTTCCTTCCGACCTGGGGCGGCTACCATTAGAAAACTTCTCTTTAACAGCCAGTAAGCACTTTTTCTTTTTATAATTAAAAAATTTGGTGTCTTTCCTTTTCGTTCCTTCTTTCCCCTCTTTGAATGATTCGTGAAGATGCGCTAAGCAAGTGTGCGCAACAATCATGCATCATCCTCGATCTCGATGTATGCAACATGCGTGCACATCTGACTCCAACCCACGTGTTTCTACAACCAATCGGCTTTAAAGTAGTCCTATTTTCACTGACTTTCTCGTCGCATTCGCATGGGTTTCACTGCCTTTTGACTCCGTCTTAGCTGCTCAGACCCGCTTCTTTTAAAGTCAAGCCATAGTTTACTCTTTCCACACACAAAAAAAAAAAAAAAAAAAAGCCTTATTCTACTCAAGTGCAGTTAGCCCTTTCTAATTACCTTTTATTACCTATATATGTAACTCTACTTTTTTACCTACTCACTTGGCCGCTCGTTTGATAATTATGCTGTATCTAGGAACCCAACTTCAGGGAATGGATATTGATTCAAGACTCACGCACATATCATTCGCATTTGCCACCTGCAGTTGGCTGCTACGATATGATTTCCATGACGCCCACTTGCATCCCGTGATAGAACCACGCTCATCCGCAGCACCAACACAGTGCTAAAAACTTTTATCAAAAAAAAAAAAAACAAATTGCTAAAAACAAAAACTAAAAGAAAAAAAAAAAAATTTTAAAAAAAACCCAACAACAACTTGTGTGCTCTACATCCTATCTATTCATCACAAGCGGTCAGCAGAAATATGGCCCACAGCTGCATGCGCAAGAAACCACCAAATTACGATATGGACAACGGCCCACACAAGTGCCACAAAAATCCAACATAATTCTTATACGATGAAATATGTACCAAAGAATAAGATTATTGCGTCTGTCAGCCAGCACGATGTTTCTCAATGAATAATTCAATATCATTACTATAAACCAGGAATCTAAAAGCTGGTGGGTCCACCGCTTGCGGGGCCTTGTGTGATTTTTTATTTTTATTTTTTTTATCGTTGGGGCCCTGTGTGATTTGTGTAAACTGTCTGGCAGAAGAACAGCATAGTTGCAGAAAAGCCGGGAGGAAAGTACTGAGGTTTGGATCTAATGACGTGTGGAGCGGTTGGTTGTCTGTAGCAATGCGCTAGCAGTCACGCCATTTTTCCTCGTGAAACGCATGACGCTTTTAATGATTTGCAGACGACGTCGTGTCATACTAGTTATTTGCACAAAGAATTGGGCAAGTCCACATGCTTAGATTTCACAAAAGTGGGCTACCCATGATAATCATGCGCCACAAAAGAAAAGGAGGGATATGGTCTTTCAAGTCCTTGTGTGGCCCAACAGAGCATAGAAACGACCGCTGAAAAGGACATTAACGTGAACGCGTGAAGAGTAGAACTGATGGGAGGCCGCGCTCAGTTTAAAACCTTAAAAATTTAGCTGCCGTCGGAAGGTCCACGTTGGCTGCCGTGGATGTAATTAGAAAATAGGCGTACGACACTGTAGAGCTGTGCAGATCGCAATTGCCCCTTGGGAATTAAGGCATTAGAGACAGCAGTTCTCTTTTGCGTAAACGCGCATCGATCGATCGTGTAGGAGACGGGTGTTAATTTGGATAGGAGTGTGAGAAAAGTCTATAACTTGAGCTAGCTTTTGCTGTTAAAAATAAAAATCCAACCTCGGATGCGAATGTATGAGCCAAGAGAAAATTGGAAATGAAATAAAATAAATTTGTTATGTATTAAAGAATGAAAGTAGTTTTCTAGTGTAGTATATCGGCACTACATCACAGCATCTCCGTTCAAGCTTTTCCTACTAGCATGGCAAGGTCGAGGATTGATTTAGTTGTGCAATCACTCGAACAATAGCTCGAAAGATTTTTCTTGTAACCTTTCCATCCCCTTGAAATAATCGTGGACCTACTTGTAATTAGATTCTGGTGTCTACCTACTAACCCAACGATTGTCAGGTAAAGCGGAAGTGTTGTTTTTAAGTCGCTTATAATTGACAAGTTGGGCCGGCCTCATTGTTTGGATTTTGGACGCAAAGGGAAAAGAAAAAGAAAACCCAAAACATATTCATATACGTGAGAATCGAAGATGGTTTTAATCAGAAAAAAAGGCACTGCGTTATTATGATATATTTTATTAAAAGAAAGATTGTCTTTTCCAAGAGAAATTTTTACTTATGCTTACTATCTTCGTTTCAGATAGGGGTGCAACTTTGTCCGGGTACCCGCGGGTCAATCCGCTGGGTACCCTATTTAGGGTAGGTTCGGTTCGGTTTCAGGTGTTAAATTACCCGTTCAAATTCGAGTATGGTCGGTTCCGGTGCTGGGTATCCGGAACCGACCCGGATTATATATATATAAACCTAAAAATCTACCCTCTCGGCCTCAATCCCTCTTCCCCTCCCTCCTCTCCCGCGCCGTCGCCTCTCCCCCCTCTCTCTCGGTCTCTCCGCCGGCGCCTCTCTCTCTCTCTCTCTCTCTCTCTCTCTCTCTCTCTCTCTCTCTCTCCCTCTCCCTCGGCTGCCTGGCGCCTGCTCCTCTGTCCGACCGTCCCTCTCGGCTTGTCCTTTCCCACCGTCGCGTACTCTGGCGTCGCTTCTCCCTCGGCGTCGGCGGCTTCTCCCTTCTCTCTCTCTCTCTCTCTCCCTCCATCGACGCGCAACTCGCCTGCTCCTCTCTTTCTCTTCCTCCCTCCCTCCCTCGACTCGCAGCTCGCCTGCTCCTCTCTCTCTCTCTCACGCTTTTCTCCTAAACCCTAGTAGCGGCGATTTGCCGGAGAAGGAGATCCTTGCCCGTCACCTATCACTCTCAGCCCCCATCCCAGTCGTACCTTCTCTGTTTCAATCGCAGCCTCGGAGCCTCCTCCATTTCAGTCGCTGCTGCCGGAGAAGAAAAGCTTTGCCGCACGTCTGTCGCCCCCATCCCATCCATGCTACGCTGCTCATTCAGCATCTTCTTCCGCTGTTGTTGTTGTCGCCGACGAGAAAAGTTGCGGAAGTTAAGGTTTTTGATTTTTTCCCCAAATCGAAAAGGGCATGCTTCAATACGTTTAGGTTTTTGCATACCATGATATTCAAATTGAATCTAAGTCATCTAGCTTAGGATTCGAGTGCAATCCACAACCTGTTTTAAGATTCGAGCATGGACAGTTAGGTAGGCTTAAACTTTTGATTTGCATGTTGTCTCAATGATTTGCTTGTATATTTCAAGTAGATCTAAGGTTGAAATGTTGTTAATTGAAGCTTGGATTGAACTAAATGGGGTGGATGAAACAGGAAATCATGGAAGACTGCCCCTTTTTATGTTGCATTATTAATTTTTAAGTAATTATTAATTCTAATGTTTAAGAATGTTGCTATGATGTTAATCATCTATCATTATGTTATTGGATAATGTTGATGGTTCTACATAACTTGATTGATTTGTTAAGTCTTTATTACTTAGAAATTTATAGTCTTTTCTATGTTAATCTGTTGTTCTTATAATAAGATGATGAACAGAGATTAATGTTTTCAAAATAGTCATCTAAGATGGTTGTTTCTATTTGAAATTCATGTTCTTGTCTTCAGTTATTAGTTTTGCTTATTCTTATTTAACGTTCTGATGGTTTAAAAAATGAAAACATTTCAGTTATGAAGTTTAAGTTTGGACTTTAGATGTTTGAGCTAAATTTGTTTATTCCTCTTGTTTAATGTATTGATGATGATGATGATGATTTAGGAGCAATATCTGGGCAGTTTTTCACTTTTCCTGAACCTATCTTTCCTTTCATTGTTTTTGTTCCTCCAGTGATTTTGTCTTAAAGGACCAGACATGAGTCCTCTGACTCCCTCTGAAACTGCAGGTCCCATTCATGTTGGTCAGACTACAACCTTGTGTAAATTGGAAGAAAGCTGCAATATTCGGTTGGATCCTTCACCCACATGTCTGTATAGTACAACTACTGCTTCACTGATGTCATCAGTTCAATATGTTTGTTATATTTATATGCTTATGTAGGTTGATGATTGCAAAAGATCACATGTAATTGATTATTCATTTTGCAATGTCTGGACAGTTAATTGCGTGTAACAAGGTTATCTATTTTGTAGTGATTCATGTGTGGACAGTTTTATTTGATAGAATGTCTGGACAGTTAAATTGATGGGAGATATATTTTGCATTGATTTGTATAGATGGTTGATTGCATGTAAAAGATTTTTTAGTTTACAAAGATTCATTTCTGGACAGTTAATCATTTAGCGGTGATTTATTTTGTTGTGCTTTATGTATGAGGACAATTAAATTAACAGGTTATTCATTTTGTAGTTCATGTCTATGGCTGCATATTGCATGATAATACAATTTTTTATGAACCGATTTGGAACCGGAACCGGAACCGACCCGCCCTTAAAAAAATAGTGTAGGGTAGGCTTCGAACTGACCCGGCCTAAAATAGGGTAGGGTAGAGGTTTTCTAAAATAGAGTAAAAATAAGTTCCACCCCTACCTGGACCAAGTTGCACCCCTAGTTTTAGATGGTCTTCCGTAAGCAGGCTAACTTACAAGACCCAAAGAGAAAGAGGCCCATTAATCTGTTGTGCAACAAAACCAAGTCTCGTGAGCGTAAGCAATCCAAGGCCAACAACACTAATCCACCCACAAAAGTACTCAAAACCACGACGCGCGGGACCAGACAAACGAACGCAAAACCAATCAATACCCAACGTCATCGTAGAAATGGAATGAGCTTAGCATGTTTACAGATCCTCAGCATCTAATGAAATGCACAGACACGACGATCGGACGAACCCCAAAAGACAAAGAAACCGATGTGTTTGGATTCCGTTATCCAGGCAAGAGAAAAACTCAAAGAGAAGTCGCGAATCCCAATCAAATGAGTGGGGATAACGGAGTCTTGGAACGGTGAAAAGCATGCAACAACGCAGGATCTCTGAATCCAACAAGAAACCGAGCTAGAGCTTCTAGGTAGAGAGCCCCCTGATAAACATCCAAGACTCCCATGATCTCCTCCAAAGCGCTCGCCCTCAGCTGATTGGCGTCGATGAAAATGCTTGTCAGCTCTTCCGACTGCGCCACCAGCGCCGAATTCACGCCCATTCCCGTCTCTTGGCTGCCTCCTCTCTGGAGTGCCCAATCCGTAGCCACCTTCTCAAGAAACCCCGATTGAGCGTCCCTCAAACGGGCGGCGATTGCCGGAACCTGGAGCCGCAGCCTCCGCTCGATCTGCTCAATCTTCTTGGTCAACGACCTCTGTGGGTTCTTCCACACAATCGAGAATGGCAGCGGTATGTTGTTGTCACTGACGGAATGAGAGTTGGGTTTGGATGTACCATCGCCGTCGTTTTCTTCGTCGGCGAGGAAGGATCGGAGGAGGTAAGTGAAGAGACAGGGATGCAGGTCACCAAACCAAAGGAAAGGCTTCTCGAGGGAGTTGCGCCAGCGAGGGAAAAGAAGCTGAGAGGCGTCGTGGCGGGCGGCAAGATCGAGGGCTTGAAAGTAGGCGTGGAAGTGGTTGTGGAGCATGAGGAGCGGGCCGGAGAGACTGTGGGAGGAGTCGTCGGAAGTAGAGGCGAGGACGGCACCGAGAGGGTGGCGTTGGACGGTTACATGAATATGAGAGACGGAGACGGAAGAGATGGCGTGGCGGAGGAAGGGCAGGAGGGCGTTCGTGAGAGAATCGAACCATTCGGCGTAGAATTCCTTGAAAGGGCGGGAGCTGTTCTTTCTGCCTGTTCGCAAATTAATGGGTTTGCAAGCGACGTGGGGTTAAAGATAGATAGAGAGATGGGAGATATGAGAGAGAGAGAGAGAGAGAGAGACCTGCAAATTTCATCGTCGTCATTGCTGTGAAAGAAGTTCTTGGACGATTTCTGTTGCGAGTTGCGAGCTGCGACTTTTGAAGGAGTAACGACCAACGAGGGAGTTTTATGGAGGGAAAGCTGACGATTTATACTCACGCGTGGTGCACGTGGCAGACAAAAACGGAGCTCATCTCGGTCCAGCTCTTCTTACGGTCATGGCAAGGCCCACTCTTGGTGAAGCAAATGTAATTGGACTTGTTCAAATGGGCCGAATGCAGGTAGGCCTAGAAATTTGTCTCTCTGAGTTTCAGACAAAACTGCAAAATTACATGTTACCGCGAAAGAAATTGGGATCGTCTATTGTAATTTCCATTTTTTGGGTTGTTAATACATCCGTTTGTTTTTTAAACAGTGTGTAGAGCTATAGGTACAGGCGTACAGCAGTACAATGAGCCAACCGTTCAGCCTAGATATTTTTATCCATGATATGCTCTACTGGAAAGTAAATGCCATAATGCGTACGCATGCAGGTGCAAAAAATAAAATTTGATGCACTTAGCTGATTAGTAAGTTAGTAGGATAATAAGTCAGTTGTTAGAAAGTTAAAATGATGTAATTGAACTGTTAGTAACATGCAAAGCGACGCAACGATGTTGGTCAAAATAAGTAACTAGGATAAATAAATAAATTGAAGGCATAGTTGCCAATAACGAAGATGAGGTTAGACTAATTAAAGTCACCGATTCTATAAAATCTGAGCAGGACATCCATCAAAGGATAGAAAATATTAGTTACGTATATATGTGTTAATGTACGAGCCTAAAAAAAATAAAGATGAATTTTATAGAAGCTGGTGGAGTACCAGCCATGCTAGACACTATAAAGTACTATAGTCCATTCCTCATCCGCCTCATGGCTTGACTCCTTTATTAATTTACCCATTGATTGTGGTCATCTGCTAGTTGAGAATATCATGACCGTTGCAACCGGCCATCTGATGCTGCTACATTGCTCCATCTGGCTCATTCTTCCAATGGGATGGTCAACTTCCTGTCACCTTGCCTAAGTATGCTAGAAGTTGTTAATATGTACTCGGACGTCATCGTATATTCACGTTGCTCAATTTGCACTGTCGGCCACCCGTCAGTTGAAGAAATGATGGCGTCGAATCTGCTTGACATACGAAGCTGTCAACGGATTCTTGAGGTGGTTGGAACTAATAGCCGGAAATGAGAAATAACTAATGACATGTGTAACCATTGATGATCGATTGTCTTGGCTTGATTGGGAACTAATCCAGACCGTTTATGTGACATATACAGTGCTGCCAGCCTCCCATCAAATCATCACAATAAAGCAATCTTCTTTACCCATAAAAAAAAAAAAAAAAAACAAAGCAATCTTCTTTGGTGGGCTCGTGATGGTGCTATTTAGCCCAATTAATAAGGCGTTGCACCATGCAACTGGTTTCTTTTTTGTTTTTTAAAAGTGTTTCTGGAAAATCTAATCCATTTATAAGATACGTTCATATGTATTTATTTGCAATACAAACAATCATACGTAATATTGAAAACTAACGAATATTAAATATTAACTTTCAAATCGTAATAATTATTTATTCACCCTCAGCCGCAGGAGAAAAACAGTGGGACAGTTGAAATAACTTTATGAATAAGATGCGAAAACGGTTGAAAAATAATGTCTTTGACAGAGAGAACAGTTCAAAAATAGCACGTCGAGCAGGCCTTCGCATGCATTCACGGTATGCGCAAAATTAACTAACCGGAGCCAATGCTATTTCCGCTCTACACCGTTGAGTAGTAATAACTGTTTCTTCAGTGGCATTTTGGTCCGTTCAACTCTTTCCAACTTTTCACCCAACCGACGGTAGCAACGCCGCGATGAACGGCGTAGTTTTGGAAAACCTCCCCTCCCTCCACCGACGGTTTTGGGTCGCTCAAACGACTTTAGAAACAGCACCTCCCTTAAATAATAATAATAATAATAATAATAATAATAATAATAATAATAATAATTATTATTATTATTATTATTATTATTATTATTATTATGTTAAAAGCCCCTCCCTCCACCAGGTGGGTCACATCAGATGTTTCCACCTAAGCAATGCCTCTCAATGCCACCCCGTCGCCCTTCCTTTGCTCCTCGAAACCCTCCGTTTTATTGCATCCACACGAAGTAATCTGCAAGACACCGGTCTTCTGCTCCGGTTGCGCAAGCATTTAATTTTCTCTGAGGGTTATCTTGTTGGGATCCGATTCTGAGGGTTATGAGGTTATCTCGTTGGGATCCGATCGCATGCGCCCCGGCCCGGGCTCATACACCCCTTTTTCATTTTTTTTCAAATTTTTTTTATAAAACTGTTAATGTAAGTGTATTTAACATGTGTATAAATTTTTACCATTTTTAGAGTATTTTACATATTTATTTTTTATTTTTGAAAGTCAGTCACTAATTTTCAAAAATAAAAAATAAATATCTAAAATACTCCAAAAATGGTAACAATTTATACACATATTAAATAGATATAGATTAACAATATTGTAAAAAAATTTTGAAAAAGAAGATAAAAAAATTTGTTTGTTGTTATCTTGTTAGACCATAAATAACTTATCTTAGTCCGGCTCAATACAATTTTTGTCTTCTTTTTTTGCATGAATTTTTTTCTAAAATATATTTGTATGTTATCATTTTTAGATATATGCACATATTTTTATTTTCAAAAGTCGTTATTTTAGAGGGGTTTAAAATGACTCAAATGTCCCATCCATAAAATGATGCTTTCTGATCATTTTAAAAAAATTACCTGTATTCAAGAATTGTAAAATTAGTATATTAAGTTAAATACACTTTAAAAACAATTTTATAAAAAAATTAAAAATAATAAATTAGGGGGCGTATTACGCCATTATTCATATCTGTTGCAGTCGTTTCTCTGCCGTTGGAGTCGTACATATTCAGATCCACTCGAAACGTCCGTCTCTGTCCACAATTTCATTACAAATTTCTTGAAACTTTCTGATTGTTTATTACGAAGGGTGTAAATCGGAGAACGAATAGCAAAAATGAACCAGACGTCATAAAGGCATGTTTCTACTTTCCACGAAAGTAGCCCCGACTGCACCGTCACGCGCATAACTTAGATGGGACGCAAAAGATGAAATAGTACATTTTCAAAAAATATTTTTATTGTTTTAAAAAAATTAATAAAATATTTTTTTCATTTTTTATACTTTGTAGAAAATTTCTTAATCCTTAAATAATTTTTTCTCATTACTTAACTCGTAACTACACTCTTATTTTGACGGGGAATTCTTCCTCTGCACAAGCCTCAGGGTGAGAATCACGGTGAGGTGTACTAGTTCGCCTAATATTGATTCCACTTTTTAAACATCTTGTCTAAAATACTGGATCAGTACAAAATATGTCTCAAGATAATATTTTTAAGAATTTGTGTGCCTGTTATTTCTTCCTTATTTTATTACTTTGTGATAATAGAACATTTTTAGCTACAGCAAAAAAATTATTAAACACAAATATGATGTAATTGTATGAAAATTTATCGATACAAGTTAACAAAATATAATTTACTAAAAAAATTGAATTTGAAACTTAAATCAATATGTCGGGTTGAAATTTTAACTCGATTTTAAAATATTTATTTGGTCTAAAGACTCATTTATTTCAAACTTACTTATTAATTATTATAATATATAACTTTAAAAATTAAATTAGAGTCATTAATTATAAATAATTTGAGAATTTTGAAAAAAAATTACAATAAACTTGAAAAATATTTTTATAATTTTTAATAAATAAATATATGCTAAGTGAGTAAGTATTCTTTGGGTTTGGTCATAACTAATTCACCTCGACTCTATTTTTAAAATTGAGATTAAAATTCTCTTCCCTTACCGAGATTTTAAAAATAAGACCGATCGTATTAAAAATGAGCTGGGTTAACAAAAGGTTTGAAGATGGTTGCACGAATTCTCAACCTTACTCAGCTCAGCTCGACAAAAAGATAGTACGATTATATACATCATAATATATTTTAAGTTAAAATATAATAATTATTTATTTTTACAACTATAATACTTTTACATTTTTTTTAGAATTCACTTTTCAACGGGTAAAATGACTTAAATACCTCTGAAATTGATGATTTTTTAAAAATAAAAAGTAAATATATAAAAGTATAAAAATGACAAAACTTGATATATAGATTAAATACAATTAGAAAAGTATGTTTATAAAAAATAAAATAAAATAAAATAAATATTATATTTTAATCTAAAATTCATCATAGTGTAGATGGATTCACTTAAAAGTTCATCAGACAACACACAGTGATGGATGCTGCGCGACTGACGAAAAAGGACTCCACCACGTAGAGATGTAGCGAGCTAGAATACCAAAATTACCCCTCCACATTCTCCACTCTCCATTCGCAACAACGGTAGAAATGCCAACTCTCCTCTCCTCACATCTCATCGCTCTCTTCCCCCTTCAATTTCCATCACCGACATGCACCTCTTCCTGTTCCTCATCTCCCTCTCTCTTCTTCCCCAAACTTATTCCGATCCGTCCATCATCTCCGCATCAGGCTGCGATGGCCGTTGGATCTACATCCGCAATCTCCCCTCCAGCTTCAACCTCGACATCCTCTCCCGCTGCTCTGATTACCCAATCTACGATGATTTCTGCCCTTACATCGCCAACCACGGCCTTGGTCACAAGACCCACAACCGCTCTCACAGCTGGTACCGCACCGACCCCAACATGCTCGAGCTCATTTTCCACCGTCGGATCCTCGAATACCCCTGCCTCACGCCGGATCACTCACGAGCAGACGCCGTCTACCTCCCTTACTACGCCGGCCTCGACGCTCTCCGCTATCTCTCCGGCCCCGATATGAATTCGAGCGCGGAACACGGTCTGGAGCTCTTTCAATTCCTGCAGAATGACCGACCCGAGATTTGGGGCCGAAGATACGGCCACGATCATTTCCTGGTGATGGCGCGGCCGGCGTGGGATTTCTCCCAGCCTCTCGAGAACGATCCGCCAGTGTGGGGGACCAGCTTCCTGGAGCTGCCCGAGTTCTACAACGTCACGGCTCTGACGCTGGAGGCGCGCGCGTGGCCGTGGCAGGAGCATGCCATCCCATATCCGACGTCCTTCCACCCGCCCAACCTCCAGCGGCTGAGAGGGTGGCTGGCAAGGGCCCGGCGCTCGCGGCGCACCCAGCTGATGCTCTTCGCCGGCGGGGGCGGGGTGGCTGCGGCACCGAACATACGCCACAGCATCCGAGCCGAGTGCGAGAACGCGTCGAGCCGGTGCGAGGTGGTCGACTGCTCCGGCGGCGTGTGCGAGCACGACCCGATCCGCTACATGCGGCCGATGTTGCGGACGAGCTTCTGCCTCCAGCCTCCCGGTGACACGCCGACGCGGCGGTCGACGTTCGACGGGATGCTGGCGGGTTGCATTCCGGTGTTCTTCGAGGAGGGGTCGGCGATGACGCAGTACGGATGGCACCTGCGGGAGGGGGAGTACAGGGAGTTTTCGGTGTATATACCCAAGGAGGAGGTTGTGTTTGGGGGACGGAAGATAGCGGAGAAGCTGGCGAGCATTGGCTTGGCAGAGGTGAGCAGGATGAGGGAGAAGTTGCTGGAGCTGGCCCCGCGGATAATGTACAGGAGACACGGCAGTTCCGAGGGTCTCAGGGCCGTCAAGGACGCCTTCGATCTCGCCATCGACGGCGTCTTCCAAAGGATCAGGAGCCGGGTTAGGACTCCAGAAGATGTAATGGCAACCTTCTGATTTCGAGCACGGATTATTGAGAAAGATTTCCCCGTGTCTTATCCGTTCTTCTGGTTTTTGGAGCGATCTCTGTGCGTAAATCGATTTTTATTTTATTTTTTTGCAAGAATTTTATTTCCTTGGAAAGATGTAGGGGAATAAGATACCTGCAGCAAAATGTACATGACTTTCATCATATCCGTCTCTACCCACCTCCCAATCCCGTCCAAATTCAAGGGAATTTCTTCTGCATATAGGCCATTACGGAAATGAAATCTTTGCAACTTGAGGCTGTGAAAGTGAAGGCATGCTGAAACATTTAGACTCTCATTGAGGCTACGATTACGCTGTTAATAATCTTATTGTAAAAAAAATGAATAAGTTATTTTTCGCATTTGAATCAAAGCTACAAAATCCAACACAAGTAGCTTCACTAGCCACCGTCTCACCAAATACAACATGAAAGCAAACAGCTTTCACAACACAATCACAGACATCGATGTCAGGAAGGAGGATGCATCAGTTTTCCCGTGCCAAATAGTATCACCCCCACTTGACTATAGCTGACCCCCAAGTAAGCCCAGCTCCAAAACCTGCAGTAGCAACAATATTGCCTGCCTTCACCTTCCCGCTTCTAACAGCCTCATCCAGTGCCAGTGGTATGGACGCAGCACTGGTGTTACCATAACTGGATAAATTCGATATGACTTGCTCAGGTGGAATGTCCAAGCGAGTGGCAACAGCATCTATGATTCTTTGGTTTGCCTGCACACCCATCTCAGCTCATTGAGTTATCCTCCCCTACTGCAAACTTAATTAACTTGTTATACCTGTTAAAATTTGAAATCTCATATACCTGATGCAGCAGCAACCAATCGATGTTTGAACATGTGAGACCGGCTCTTTCCAGGGACACCTCAATTGACTGAGGAACACACCGAACAGCAAAGCGGAAAACCTCTTTGCCGTTCATCTGTAAACAGGAGTAGCTGGATGGACTTTGGGGGAGGACTGGTGCACCATTCGACCTCAAGGCATTCTCTTCATGATCATCCTTGATAGGAGCATTCAAGTGCCTGCCAAAATGAATGTTTCCCATTTTCAACTTGGAACTTATGTATCATAGGATTGCATAGTAAATTTCAGAAGACAGCAGGCTGGTATTTCCATTAATTGTGACATGCCTTAGGCCATCGCCATCACTGTGAACATCAAATCCGAGCAGGGCATCCTCCTCACTGTCACAGGCCTGCAAATTGTAACAACTGAATGCATAAATCATCAAGTGAGTTGAAATGCACTCTTGAGAAATAAAAATGGATAAGCATGCTGTCTTTTGTGGCTGATGCAATCAACTACTCTAGATGGAGCAATTCAGAATCTCAGTCATGGACACCAATTATATGCTAACAATAACCCATTGAATTGAATGTAAAGCATCAGAATCAGTTTAAGAGAGAGAGAAGTTCAAGCAAACATGGTCGGTTTGCCAGGTTGGAGCTAAGGAAAAAGGATTTCTGAGTTCTCTTTTTCCAAGATGAAAACATTCAGAACAAAAGGCATGGAAATGGAATGAACTATCAAATTTCCAGCAAAAATGTTCAGTGGGAACGGTCTTGGCTGCATCACCAACACCAATCATTTATAACCATTGTTATAATGGCCTTTGCCGTTATGAAACTGGGTGCAATATGCACCCTCTAAGGTTTCCCACTTTTTTGATTTTTTTTCATAGATCCAAGCCATGCATCATATTCTTGTCTGTGAATATTCGTATAATATGAAAAATCATTTTAATCAGTTTTTTATCTGATCTACAACAATTGCAAATGCATGAGCTCACTTATAATCATATTTTTATATTATATATTATAAAAGCTTTCAATCACCTTGATCTTTTGCATTTAGGTCCAAAAAATAGTTTGAATTATAACCATGGCTTGAATCAAAAAATAAAAAGTAGAAAAGGAAACCCATGTGACACGCTTTTCATAGCAGCAAAGCCCTTTTCTAATAATATGTAAATATATAAATGAAGTTTCATTTGAGTTTTCAATTCACTCCCCATTATGAGTAATCTGGTAGCATCAATTTGCCAATTCCAGTTACAACTGGACATATTCAATTCAATTCCCATGCACATCCAAATGCTGCTCAGAGAGCGAACAGATCCAGATACCTGTACAACAACAGCACCAGCTGCGTCACCAAAGAGAATGCAAGTACCTCTATCCTTCCAATCCACATAGCGTGATAGTACATCGGCACCAATTACTAGAACATTTTGAAACCCACCAGCTGCAATATTGATGTAAGTAGTGGTTAGTTGAAAAATCACAACAAAGCAACAAAGGACTACCTAAAGCAAGTTTATGCCAAGATCCCACCTCTAATATAAAATCCAGCAGTCATTAAACCCAATAGAAATCCACTGCATGCTGCTCTAATATCAAAGGACAAAGGATTTTTCTTACAGCCTAGCTCCTTCTGTATCTGATACAAAGAATAGCCAAATTGAATGTTTGGAACTGCAGTAAGAACATTAAAGATTCAAAGTGCTGAAGTGCTCTTAAGTTCACGGTATTCTTTAAGTCAGCTGATATTTCATAACATTTAATTTTACTTAAACGCCTAAGTAACAAAAAAATCCTGCAAAGTATAAAATCCAAATCCAGAATCCACCCCTTGTGGAAACCAACAAGTCTCAAATACATGAACAGACTTTCAGGTCAAGCATCTTGCTACCATCACCTAAAAGCAGAAGTCTTACTGGTTGGCATGTACATAAAAAAAAATTTCCTCATGAATCCTAACTAAAAATGAAATTTTTACATGGCTGAAGAAAGCTAATGGCTTCTCTTAGCTCATACGACACACCCAATAGGCCATCATGGCAGTTATCATGGTGATTCATGAATCCTTGCCATGAAATTCTGTTTTCTATCTTCCTGAGGAACACATTCATGAATTCCCTACATAAATTCTATTCATTCGTTAAGAAGGATGGACCCATGGAACTCCTAAACAATAAGGGGAACTCCTAAGCACTTAAATCATGGATTTCTTTGCACATAAGAAATTTCTGTGCTTATCCGGATGGAGAGAATGTATTTCAAAGATGGTATAAGAATGATGAACCTACAGCAAACAAGGCATGTCGAAACAACAAAACACATCTGGCCTGTCATCATGCTCAAAATTGGACAGATAAGTGTGCAAATACAAGTGCACATGCACACGTACATAAAAGTTCAGACACGTGCAAAAGAAGAAGAGAAGCCCCCTGATGCAAATCCTAAACTATAACAATCAAAACAGTTAACAATCGAAACAGACTAAAATCAAATAACAAAATCAACAAAACAGCTAGTCATTTATCTTTAAAAACATTTTAAGCAGTCTGTTATTTCCCAGAACCAGTAATAAAACTGTGCAGCCTTGAAAGCAATACACTGTAAAAACCTATGCCATGCTACTTTCAGATGGAAAATCAATAGGATATTCACCACAAAGGAATAGCATTGTATGCATATATGAATGGGTAAGCCACAAAAGCAATGTGCAAGTACCAATGCAAATGCCTTTTGTGATAATAGGAAATCCAATGAACATTGCACAAATATGTGACGTAAATAACAAAATACATGAGCTCAAATTAAAGGCTTAGCTTGAATTTGAAAATGAGACTTCTATTGTGGTCCTTCATCCCATATACTGTTAGGACATGTTTGGATATAACGGGCACTCATGAAAGTACTTTTCCCCTATATATCACGGAAACAACGGACAACATTGTCATTTTCCTTTGACAGAAAGGATCACACCACAACATGAAAAGGGATTTTTTTTTCCAGACTTCTGGAATTCAAGGTAAAATTTCCATCTTGAGGTGAATAATTAAATAATAGTTCACATATCCAAGAACTTCATAAACTATCTTGATGAGAGAGTTTGATCATAATGCAATTAATACGAGCATCAATCATAACCATTAACAGGGATCGCGATTTCCTGCACCCGAGTGCACTGAGCTTCAGTGCACCTAGGTGCATTAACCCATTTATTTATTTTATTTTATTGAAATTTTTTTATATAAGTGTTAATTTAAGTGTATTTAACATGCGCATCAATTTTTACCATTTTTTGAGTATTTCAGATTTTTATTTTTTATTTTTGAAAATCAGTGGCCTTTTAGATAATTTTAAATTACTAAAATGTCATTGATTTTTAAAAATAAAAAATAAATATCTAAAATACTCAAAAAATTGTAAAAATTAATACACATGTTAAATACACTTATATTAACATTTGTATAAAAAAAATTAAAAAAAAGAGGTTAAAATGGGTTTAATGCACCCGAGTGCACTGAGCGTGATTGTGTAAACAACAATTAACATATCCACAGCCTTCATGACTGACTTTTCATTACCATAGTATTCAATCCATTGAAAATACACCTCCCACAGGTTGATTTGACATATAGCTGTCATAACAACCCTATTATCCAATTATTACTTACATTTCTAATCACCACCTCCTATAAAATATTCACTTTATGGCCAACATCATCTGTATAATTGCCTCTCCATTCCTGTTTCCTTTCTTTTCCACTATTCTCAACTGTATGGTATAACAGAAAGAAGCAATCTGATGAAAAAACCAATCCAATGAGCACAGCACACAGAAGTATTCCCATCCATCTAGCTGCACCTGACTATTTGGGAAGATCAAAACGAATATTCAAGATAATTTGAAGGAGGCTGGTCTTGCTAGAGATGGCGCAAGCACAAGGAGGATTTTTCTTTTATTATTATTTCTAAATATGTAGTTGAAGGAAAAGAAGAACCACCACTTAAATAAGCGATGCAAATATCAACCCAACCAAATCAAAAGTCAGTTTCTTTGTAATCAGTTCACTTTTTCTTCTTTTTCTATTTTTCCAAAAAATTGCATGCATAGTTAGAACTGGACCGGGTCACTTATGCCGTCAAATTTTTGCTAATGGCTATGAACTCTCACATCATGCAAGCATGTGAAAGTTCATGTAATTTGCAACAATTGTCAAATTGATTTCATGTACTATCATAATCCATAGAAGCTTTTTGTAGCTAACTACTGCACACAATATGTGTGCGCGCATTTTTTTAGGAGCTTTCAGAGTTATAATTCAACCAGTGTTATCTTCATCATACCTGAGGGCCAGAGCCAAAAAGGTCGTCAGGAGTAGATGTGCACAGCAGGATTAAGTCAACATCATTAGGATCAACCTGAGCCATCTCAAGAGCTTTTCTTGAAGCATCTACAGACAATCCTGTCAGTGTTTCATCCTCTGTTGAGGAATGAATTTGTCAGATACAGAAAAGTAAACAATCTCATCAACCATGAGCTGTAAATGAAGAAGCTACCAGGTGAAACTGGGATGAAAATAACCCATGATGAAAATTTATTTCCATACCAGTGGTTACCAGTTTATATCATCCAAATAGATGCCCTGATAAACCTTATCATGGACGGGGAATGCCCAGCAAAAATATAAAAGATCTAAGGTAATAAGCATATTTAGGCTTGGTCCAAAAGACATAGTATAAATCAGACCACTTGACGTGTCAGACAATGTGGGTTGGAATGGACCAAGTATCTCACTCCAAAATTTTGCAAATTTATAGAAGGTTGATGAACAACATAATAGATCAAAGTTCACATCAAGCCATCCTAATGTGCTCATTCTTTCCTCTAATTAAATGTTATCAGATTGAACTCCTGAATGATGACCGATAGGTTCTGAAAGTACAAAAATAAAGCATCATTGGTCTTGTGATTTCTTATATTGGTCTCCTTAGACAGAAAGCATTTTAAAAGAATTGGAAAGTACAATATGAGATGTCATCAAGTAAGTGGACATCATAATAAAAAGGAGAGAACTGAAAATATAGGTAATATTAACAATGAAAAAAGTAAAGCTATTAGGATTGTGCTTCCAGTTTATCCCTGTAAGGTTCCATTATTCTACCATTTGCCAAACCATTCGAAAGTTTAAAAAAAAAAAAAAAACTTGATATGATTTTGGAAAGAAATAGCAATAACCATACAGTGATGGTTTGGATTCAAAATGAAGAAAAGAAAGAGGAAAAACAAAGAGGGGAAAAAGGAAAGCAAACATGGAAAAGGTTGAAGCGTAAATATGGATCTATTTGCCTCTCCACTGACACAGATTACTACTCAGCACAGTCCATTCATCAATCATTAGGTCTTGACTTAACATGATACAACCTGAATGAATGTATCAGACAATTCACACCATAGTGCACCAGAAGTTTATCATGTCCCAAGAACACGCTGCCAAGATCAGACCTATCAACAAGATCAACCAGACAGGATCCCACCTTCCTTCTTAAGATCCCCAATATGATCTGCTCTTTACTAAAGTTACTTATAGTTGAATCTGAGGCAGCTATAACTATATGATTTGCATTTGAACTCCATCAGCTCATCAAAACAATCCCCTCTACAATTACATCACTTATAGACTCATTCACCATTCTAAATCATCCTACTTCCTAAATCCTAACAAGCAAGGAAGCTTTGTACGGTACCTGAAAGTATTCTTCGACTCCGAATTCCTGTACGGACGGAAATCCACTCATCTGAAGTGTCAACAATCTGTGCAAGGTCATCATTAGAAATCAAAATCTTTGGCAACGCAGAGCCACATCCAACGAGTTTACATCCCTTGCCAGACAGCCTGTACAGTCTCAAGTCAGCTATGCAAATGAAAAAAACTGCTCAACAAGCAGACTTATAATAGACTATGCATGTTGGTCCCCATGAAATAGCAATTCGAGGGCGAACATTAAGGGCCCTCTGGGAAAAGAAAAAAGGTTGTAGAAACCAATATTAAAAGGGGGCAACTTAGTAAGCCCTCCAAAAAGTGTTTCAAAACTCAATAGGAAGTTAGCTTAGCCAATTTTGCCAATAAAGCAGAGGCCTTGAATGAAAAAAGCGCAGAACTGGATCAAGAAGAAGGCATGCAGCCAGCAGTTTGCAGATCACAAAATTATTCACCCATCAACAAAACCAACCCCCATAAACTAGATAGCGCTAGCAAAATCAAAATGCATTCAAACACGCATCGGATTCGAAACCGAACATGCGGCCGCAAGAGCAAAAGGGAAAGGAAGCGCACACAGGATGTGGAGGCCTCAAAGGGGAGGCTCCCAAGGCAAGGTCCTCCGCGCCCATCACTGCTCTGCATCGGATTACCCTCCTCGTAAAGTTCTCCACGGTGCAAAACCTAGATAGTGGAATGCCCCGAGAAGACAGATTTCCTCGTCGAATGCATTGTATAGACGGAGAAATAAGCCCAGAAGCATTCGCCATTTGAAAATCCGAAATAAACGATGGATTTCTGGAGAAGAAAAAGAGGGGAGAGGTTCTAAAAGAGAAGCGACTGATGCAGAGGCAGATGAAGAATAAGAATCAATGAATCAGCAGCAGCCATAAAGAGCTTAGAGGAACGAATTAAAAAATGGGAGGGAGATGAAATCAGAGCGAGAGAATTTTTAAAACTTCGCATAGTGCGAAGGGAAGGGGCGATTACGCCGAGCGTTGGGGTTGGAAACTCCTATGCCACGAACAGCACTCCAGTGAGAGTTTACCACCATTTTGAAATTGAAAAAACGCTGGTCAAAAGTCATCCAATAAGAAAAGAAAAATCAAAAAACATGGCTGACAGATGGGTGAGATGCAGGTGAGACTCATGGACTATGTGCTCTGAAGCCATCCCAACCGTTGATTTAATGGACTATTCTTGAAATTTATGTTTAATTGGCTTTGATCACTGACCTTGGTTCTTATTTTTCTCGGATTTGGGCATCAGTGAATTGGATTGCTTACCTGGGAGTGCTTGTTACGTCAAAATCGTAAGTTCGTTGCTACAGTGAGTCAGTGACAAATAAGAGAACGCACCGAAGCGCTTAAAATCAGCGGCCTTCGCCTTCGGTGTTTCCTGTTAAAACCGGAGATCATTATCCAATGTCTCCACGTTTTGTACGACGTTTCCAGTAATGCCAAATATAATTACAGTTTGTATTTTGTGATTTTTTTAAAATGTGGCTATTTGTCAATTTTTTAACAATAGTATCAAACGGCAACATATTTGTGATTGTCATATTTTCAATAATATGACGATATATTTAATATTTTTAGTAATAATTTTTACTTCGTCTTATTTAACACCAGTATTGGATATATTTAAAAAAATTATATATAATATGTGGTCATGTCGAAAATTTTCATAAATTTAACATATACGCACACTCAAATAAAAAATGATTTCAATTAGTGGCGTAGGAACGAAGTAAAAAGTTTGCGCAGAATGAACAATAAATACTTCTTACACTCAAAATCAAGCACATTCTTAATCCTTAAATAAATCAAGATGTATAATCTAAATTAAGAATTTGAGCAAGGAATACTACTACATGAGATAAGGGGTATTCAAAAAGATCTTATGTGCTTGAATATAATATATATGGGACAAAATTTCACATTCCAAATACAATTTTTATCATTTTCAAAACAATTTTTCTTATACCTAATATACATCATTACAATATCATTCTGTTTCTCTTTCTCATTTAAATTCCTTAAATACTCACTGACAAGTCCTAACTTCACATTTAGGACTCAAAACTAAGCAAGCAAAACTAAAATGAATGAATTTTATAAGAAAAAATAATAACAAAATATGACCATAGTTGACTCATGTAATTAGTGTCATATTTAATTATCATACAGATTTTCCATTATTATTTATATATTGACTGATAATAATCTTTAGAAGTATTTCTTTAAAAAAAATGTTGTATCTCTTCAATTAATCATAACAATTTTCCTCCTTCAATGGCACTGTAGAGTTTATGTTACTGATTGTATTTAAGTAAAAAAATAACTTATAATGATGATGATGATAATTATTTATTTTTTTCTATACTTCCTATTCAATTGTCTGGCTAAATTGAATTTTTTTGTAGTTGTTTTAAAAGTCTTTAGGGGGCTCGATGAGATGCGAATATAATTACCTATATTAGAAATGGAAAAAGTGACATTAGAAAAAAAATTACATTGAAAATTAAGAATTCAAAATCAAAAAAATATTTTATTTTGAATAATTCCGTCGCATTGACGTATTATTAAATTCCATAAATACTTTATAGTGGACGCTTTAGGAATTATCTCTTTGATCAAGTGAAGTGGATCCGGAGATGCTTTTTTTTAATGTACGGATGAAGTCATTTGCCTTGAAAAAAAGTCATCTTCTATTGCTATCTTCGTGATCTTCCTACGAAAAGCCAATGTATACTACAAAAGATCGTATTTCCAAAAACCAAAATGAAAACAAATTTTGCTGTGATATCACTTTTGGCAAGGAAAGTGGCGCAATTTCGTTGCCCAAAAATACAATGAGATGGTAGGATGCCCCTAAAAAAAAATTCGTTTTTGTATTCAAAGGAGAAACAAGACGTGATAATTGCGACAGCAGTCAATATTGTGGATTTTGGGATGATCACATCGTAAGTAAAGAAAAAATATTTTGAAAATTACGTGTTTGATGTAAAATAAGATTCGAATATAAGAGTAAAATCGAAAAAATAAGATTTATTATTATTAAATTATTAAGTTGATAAACGAAAACATAGTAAGTTTCCCACGGTTTCTCACAGCTACTCACGTGGAGACGTTACCAAATATTGGGACACGATACAGTGTATTCGAGTGCACTTAGCTTCGGTGCACCCGGGTGCAAAACTTTTTTCTAATATTTTTTAAAATTTTTTTTATATAATTGTTAATCTAGGTGCATCTAACATATGTTTTAATTTTTACTTTTTTTTTAATATTTGTTTTGGAATTTTTAAAATCAATGACACGAATTACGAAATTACAACCGATTTTAAAAAATTCAAAACAAATATCCAAAAATATTAAAAATTAATACACATGTTAAATATACATAGATTAACGGTTGTATAAAAAAATTAAAAGATATTAAAAAAGGTTAAATACACCTGAGTGCACGAAGCTAAGTGTACCTGATTGCATTTAAGAATATATCACCAAACATCTTTGAGCACATAGTTTTGAGTTTTGCCGCTAACTTTGTTGATGTACCAAAATTTTGTTGCAGTGGTAACGGAAGTGGATTCCATATAAAAATCTTTAATTGTATTAATAAAATTACACAGACGTAATTACCATACACTATGATCATTAAATAAAGGATAATTTACAAATATACACACATTGTTTCAAAAATTGCAAATAACTCCGCATAGTTTATTTATAATCGTAAATATACTCACATCATCACGACGTCGTTAGAGCACTGTCACAACGTGAGTGTATTTGCAAAGATTTGTAAATTACGTGAGTATATTTATAAAAACTAAATATACCTATTTAATTTTAAAATTACAAATATACTCACACCATAACGGTGTCGCACCGGCGTTAGTATATTTGAAATTATAGTCAAACTATGTGAGAATAATTTGCATTTTCTGAAATTGTATAAGTGTATTTTTAATTATAATTAAAATAAATATGTGTATTTACGAATCACCATTAAATAAACTTCCACCGGCGTATATGATACATTCCTGTGTTCCGCTCGATTGCGAGCCGAATCATAATTCAAACGTGAATCCACCCAAGTTCATAAAATAAATGCAAATCCTCGCACCCACCCAACCCTTCGATTGCCGCTGATTTTACGTTTTCCTGTCAGCGGTGCAAAATGCGGCAGATGTGATGACGTTACATCTTCCATTTGGCCGGGCAACTAAATTCACAAAACAAAAGCATATGAAAAACAGATAGAATTCAAGACCACTGAATTTTGGGAGCATTAGCTAAGATTGTGTTTTTACAGGATAGTGTTAGTAGGATGGGAGATATTCTCATGTGCTGGCTAAAGAAACGTTTATTTGGAAAACGTGAAATGTAATCATCGATAATAATATATCAATATACAATAAAATAAGCCGTCTGATTCGGTTCACCCGCATGAATAACCCGTTTTAAAATAATTTAGTTTTTTAAATTCATATATGAGTTCATGCATGAATATCTTATATATATGGTTTTTATATATTTTTAATGTTTTTAATTGTTTTATTTCTAATGTTAAAAAAAACTGTTTCTCATGAAATAGCTTATTTTTAAAATTTGAAATAAAATATTAAAAATTATATATATGGGATATTCATGCTTAGGCCCACATGTGAATTTCGAAAAATCAAAAAATATTTTTTAAAACTATTCAAGTGCACTAGATCTGGGCTTGTAAAATACCACAAAAAAAGATGTCAATATCTAAGTCCTAATCCAATAAAACTCACTACTATGAATTCACATAATCTCACTTTTTTGGGACTTACCTGGATGATGAAATAGAAATTAATTTTTCATGTTGTTTAACATTACTTGGTTTATCATTATACCAAAAATTATTTCAATTAAGGTTTTGAAAGGGCCCTACTTATTTAAAAGAATATATATTTATGTATAAAGTGTAAGAAAACACTTATAATAATTCGTAAATGCATTAAATTACTATAATATTTATAGAAATATTCATCTATGTAAAAATATTTTAGATGATTATTGTCTTGAAATTGATGCAAGACTAAAATAATTTGACCACGTTAATTTTATATTGCATTAAATATGGGTGATGTACCTATTTGATGGAGAATAAACTTGGTTTCATAAAAACAAATATTTTAAATACTATGAGTGGAATAAGTTTCATACAATGATCAAAGTGGCCTCCAAATGGACTCAATATCTTACAAAATTTTCAAGTGCAACTTATCAGGGCACACTTTACCGTTTGATATTATGGTGGTTAAGTGGGAATTTTAAATTTTTTTCTATGTACCTAAAATTGATTTTTTTTTTAAAAAAAAAATGGAACTAAGCGAAAAATAATGTTATCAACCCAATTCGAATGATATCAATCATATTTATGTATAAAATGGTACTTTGCTAATATATTCACTTAGTTTGACGCAAATTACTGATTTATTCAGATTGTTTCACGAATTACATATTACCTTCATAAAGTTTTACTAAATTATTTGCATGTTTATGTTAACAGCTGACATTTAATGAAAGTACATAAGCTATTAAATTTAAAAAGTTAATTTGCAGATAACCAATTAATTTGACGTTAATTGCTGATATACTCATATTATTTCACAAATTGCATATTATCCTCATAAAATTTTATCAAAATTGCTTGTGTAACGTGATGCCTTTTATCATCAAAAACTGTTAATGCGTTTATTAAAATTTTGAATAATGACAGAAAAGACCTATATAAAACTATATTAGAATCTCGTGGTTTATAAGACACCCAGTTGTGCGAGTAGGAGTTTACTTGGGGTAATATGTCATCAATTAATATGAATACGTAATCAATTTTATTAAAACTTTGTGAAAGCAATATGCATTTCATAAAACGATATGGTTATAATAATAATTAGCATCGAAGTAAGTGGATATATCAGTAACTTATACTTTTTTATTTAACAGTCGTTAAATTTCAAATACTAACATTAGTACACAAGCGATTTTGATGGAACTTTACTGGAGTAATATGTAATTCATAATTGATAAACTAAATGAGTATATCTGCATATTACTCACAACAAGGATAAGTAGGTGAGCAATAGAGTGCTTCTACATCATACTAGAGAGAAAAGAAGGAATTTTCCAAGAACAAAGTTGATTTCTCATTTGCTTCTCATTAATTCCAATTTTAGCTGGGAGCAGAAACAGATAACTAGAGGGCAGCCCTGGGTCTAATTGTGACTTGTCTGGAGTTAAGAGGCAACGTTGAAATATGAATTTTCAAGAGCAAAATGCGGTGAAGAAGGCAAGAAATTAAAGCAAGCGTTCCCGAATTCCATCTACCGTTTCATTGTGATTGGCAACATGCATGACAATGATCGATGAATGCCTGCTGGTAATCTGAAAGTTCCGTCGCGGCCAAGGAAAAAGAAATGGAATATTGCACGGTTATGAAGTTCTATAAACAGGTAGAATCATGATTTCATGTATTTCTACATGCTATTCCTTTTTATTTTTTATTTTTCATAAACATGTTTTCCTAATTATATTTAACACATATGTAAAGTTTTACCACTTTACGTTATTTATATATTTATTTTTATTTTAAAAATGATTAATTTCAGAACATTTAAATCATTTTTCACCCCTTAATTTTTTTTTTAACAATTTAAAATATATATAAGCCGTGTGACGCAACAAGATGGCATTCTAGCCTTTCTCCCAGTTGAGGTTCAAACCGGAAAGATGAGCATGCGTTTCTTATTTACTGGAGAGCTTTTGTCCGTCATTTATACCAAGAGCGTGTTTTCTGATAGTTTGGGGTAAAAAAAAAAAAAAAAAAATCCGTAAATCATGATATAAAAATGTACATGGGATGGATTATAAATATAACAATAAAGAATCAATATATGTAAGTATTGTGAAATGATAAAACTTAATATGTTGGTTAAGGATGTGTTTGATAATAAATAAAATTTTTGATGAGAAATTTTAAAGAGTAAAAGTTGTAAAATGATGTGATATGATAGAAGTAATGATAAGTAGTAAAGAGAATAAAGTTAAAATAGATAGGTTGGTTATGTGGATAGTTGTGTAGAAATGATTGAAAAGTAGGGTGTTGTATAAGAACATATGAAAAGAATGATTAAAAAATATGATAATTGTGGAGAGTGAAAAATTTTAGATTGAAAAGTTTTAACTTAAACATTTTTTATCAATCGCCAAATACACCCAAATACATATAGGAAAATATATTTATAAAAAATTAAAAATAATGTAAAAAAGTTTAGCAGATTTTGAATACATGTAACTGCATAAAATCAAGTTCTCTACAAATATACTTGCATTTGGGACGTACAACGACACTAAAAATTTTCTAAACCAAAACTTTTAAGAGCATATTTACTAATCTAAAAAAATTCGAAACTAAAACTTCTCAATCTAAATATTTCATCATTTACAGTTATCTTATTTTTAAATTATTTTTTTCATATCTTCATATACACCTACCTTACTTTTTAATAATTTCAACATAATCACCCATGCAATAAACTCATATATTTTAACATTATTTTTTGTACTCATCATTATTTTTCATATCATATTATATTATTTTTCATCTAAAAAACTTTTATCTTAATATTTTATCATTTCTCACACACATCTTGAATCTAAAACTTTTTTGTCAACAATTATTTTATTTTTTAATTATTTTTCATATCTTCATACATAATACTTAGCTCTTCAATTATTTATATATAACTAATATATCTATTTTAACTTTCTTTTATTTAATCATCATCATTATTTTTATAACATCATATTATTTTATTTTATACATCTAAAATTTTTTATTTAAAAGATTACTGTAAAAAAGCCCGCCGCTTGAACCCGGAAGACCTCGACTAATGGAATACATGTCACGTGCATAAGAAGTTGATGACGTCTTCTCATCCTATAAAAATATATATATATATATATATATATATATATATATATATATATATATATTTACTTAACCTCTAATCTCAAAATAGAAGCACGGCATGACAAGGCATACGGTGATACCGTTGAAAAGACGGTGCGGTATTTTGACAGTTCGCATGCAGCGGTCGCAATCAGACAAGGATTGAGTGATAGGAAATGAGGCACGTAATGCGTTGTGAGCTGTCCTTCGACACGCGTAGCTCAAAACCGAGATGGGGCTTGCCAAGGGCGGAGTCGCCGAGGGAGGCAGTCCAGCCACCCACCGCCTTTAGGGACGTTCGGCAACATTTGAGCATGATGGGAATTATGATTTTTTTATGGTATTTGATTTTTCAAGATAAATTATTGTTTCATCAATCATACTATTTTTTTATTTTTATTCTTATATTTCAATCACTCTCTGTCAACTATATATAACAAGCTTATTTATTCTAATTATATTCTTACTATTTTCTATCCATAATATATTTCTTAAAATATTCTTTTTTTCATTTATCGCAGTTCCCACAATCCTCCGCCCAATTTTCACTAGAACGGATCAGGGCAGGGCAACAACTGCTCCATGGGGCAGTTCACTACCTAGCCTGATACATGAGCAGTGGGTCCCATATCCTCCTCCTTGCACACCGCATCTAATCCGCTTCCTTTCCTACGATTTCCAGCCTTGCAGAGACTATCCGGTCTACTGCTACTCCTGCCGACAATAGCCTTAGCTAATACTATACTCCTAGTCTCCTACGCTCTTGTTCAGACTTCAGACCATCTAATTGAATAGTATGGATTTCATATTCTTCAAAATTTTAATAATAATAAATCACATTTTAAATATAACTTTTATTTCTTAATATGTGACAATCTTATTTTCATAGCTTGGACTGGATCAAGCCGAAATCTGTGCGCGTGATTAATAGTCTGAACTGAGATAGGCAATGCG
Source organism: Annona cherimola (assembly GCA_030490835.1). Lineage (NCBI taxonomy): Eukaryota > Viridiplantae > Streptophyta > Magnoliopsida > Magnoliales > Annonaceae > Annona > Annona cherimola. Next base: position 6,834,957 of record CM059974.1, read on the forward strand.
ACGATGCCTCGCGTACACCCAAAGTGGCCCTTCAGTGGATATACTGATCTATAAGGTGGAAATGTAGAACACAAATGGTAATCTAAGCTAACATTCAAGTAGCATTCTTAGTTCTTCCAAAAAAAAAAAAGTATATTTTTAAAGTACGTTTAGTTAGAGTTAAAAAATTTTGATAAAAATTTTTCAGCATAAAAGTTGTCAAATTAATAAAAAAAATAATACGATATAACAGAGGCAATTATAAAGTGTAAAGAAAATAAAATTAAAATAAATTAATTAATTATATGAGTAATTGTATAAAAATAATTAAAAAATAATATAATTTATATAAGATAATGTGAAAAATAATTTTAAAATATGTAAAATAATTAAAAGTAAAATAATTGTGCAGAGTTAAAAGTTTTCAATTAGAAATTTTTATTAACATTTTTTATCCAATCAAACGCACCTACAGTGCTTATGCTTGCCCAACAAGCAAGTAACATTAGAGAGTCCTAAGTCCCTACCTCCACGAAACGCTGGCAAGGTAAAAATTATAATTCAACAATTTGAGGCTGTGTAGTCTTGGCTTCACTCTTATGTGTGAGCACTTTCAAGAATTTCATCGAGCTTCACCAGATTTGACCAAATCATTTGAATATATATATTTTTTGTGATTAATTCATTTGAATATACATTGATAAGTATGAATATTAGCTTTTATCAAAATAGGAGCTTTAAAGTTTTCTTCGCTACATTGGACGAGATTATTGAACGCAGATTTATGGGTTTGATGGAACGTTCATGGGGTTATTGAATTTGGTTGATTTAGCTTAACCGATTAAAAAAATATTATATTACACGGGTTCTAATCTATTTTATTGAGGTTGACAGATTGACAAATCTTTACGGACTTGATTGATAAGTTTCACCCGGCTTTAGTGCATAATATGAAGAGGACGATTTTAACTCCCTGTGTTTCAACCGTCCAATCTCGTGCAGATGAAGTTTCAAACCTCGCATTATCGCATATGTTGCTGCACGTGACTAAAGTAGTGTAACGGGTAATGCGGGATGCCAATAAAACGCCAAGGGATGGAAGAACTTTAGGGGAACATGCAGAAGCTCAAAATATATTATTTCAACGAAACAAAAAAAAAAAAAAAAAAACGCTTTTGCCTTTTAACGGTGTATCCAAAGTGCTCCCGTGCAAAAAATCTGTTGAAGATAAATAGCCAACGGATCATGGCCTCATGGGGGACGAGCTTACGAACGACTTTGCTTTCACCTGTTACAAGAGATGGAGGAAATTATACTTGACTCACGTTACATGGAAACAGTCTCATATAATTTTCTTGATTTTTAAGATATTAATGATTGATTTAAAATTCAATCTATTAACATCACTTATTTATTTATGAGACCGAGTTTCATTCAAATCAAATATGTGCATGTGTCACATTTGCTCAAAAATATATATTCAAGTATAAATTATGAAAATACTTAGATCCATTCACACATATATTAGAATATAATAATACTTAATAAAATTATTTATCCACTTAGTAATGATATTTTCGATGGTTTAGATGTTAAAAAAATATTTTAAAATTGATATTTTAGCATTGAACTATTTGATTGTGTCGATTTTATACATTTATAGATGGAATCCACTTATAGTGAAATTAAAAAAATAAAAGGGTTCCAATATACTGTAAATAATGTTAAATATAATGGATGAAGTGTGTTTTTCATAAATAGTAAAGATTTTAAAAATAGAGGAAGTCACATAAAAAAAAGTTTCATAGAAGCAAAACAAATATATATGCATATAGAATTTATTCAAGTGCATTTGGATTGCAGAGCAATTACGGTGCAGTTTATGCATTGTGGGGCCTACTTAATCATGAATAAGAAATTTACTGCACTCATTGTATTTAGAATTATTCATTTTATTAGCATACCAATTTTTATCCAAATTTAACATATGTATGTGCGTCATCTTAAAATAGTACAAAATCAACATAATAAAATAGATTAATATAAATATCAAGCTTAAAATGATATTTTTAACATCTAAATTGTTTAAATTACGATTTTTATATGAATAAATGATTGTATAAAATTTTATTATATTTTAATATGTGTAAGGCTAATTTTGCTGCAAAATATATCGTAATCATGGAACAATCCATCTACATGTGATAGTTTGTATGTAGTCCTTTTTTGGTCACCGGAACTTATCGTACATTTAGCTCAAAATGGGGCCCGCATGTACTTAAATGTATTAATACTTTGTACAATCATTTATATATATATATATATATAAATTTATAGCAAATGGTTTACTATTTACATTAAACTATTTTATTACGTTGAATTTGTACAATTTTTAGATGGATTCTATACACATATGCAAATGAGATGAAAATTGATAAGGTAATAGAATACATAATTTTAAATATAATTAGTGGAGTAGATTATAATTTTATGATACCAATTTTGAGATAGCTGCACTAAAATTTATGGTGCAGACAACTGTACTTGAATACTTCTCACATATATATATGAAAAATCGGTGGCGCTTCTATAAAATCCCTCTTTTATGAAATTCTCTCCATTTTAAAAATCTTGATGGTGGATAAAAAACTCACATCATCCATTGTATTTAGCATCATTTATAGTATCCTATAAATCCTTTTATTTTTTAATTTCATTGTATATGAGTTGTTGGAATCAAAGGCAAATTAGGCATTTTATAGATGGTTTAGATGGTAATGATATTTTTGATGATTTAGATGTTGAAAAATATTTTAAAATTGATATTTTAGCATTGAACTACTTGATTATGTCGATTTCCTACATTTATAGATGGAACCCACTTACAGTGAAATTAAAAAAATAAAAAGGTTTCCGGTATACTGTAAATAATGCTAAATATAATGGATAAAGTGTATTTTCCATCAATAGTAAATATTTTAAAAATAGAGGGAGTTACATAGAAAAAAGTTTCATAAAAGCAAAACACATATATATACATAAAGAATTTATTCAAGTGCATTTAGATTGCACAATAATCACGGTGCAATTTATGCATTGTGGGGCTTACTTAATCATGAATAAGAAATTTACTGCACTCATTATATTTAGAATTATTCATTTTATTAAAATACCAATTTTTATCCAAAGTTAACATACGTATGTGTCTCATCTTAAAATGGTACAAAATCAACATAATAAAATAGATTAATATAAATTTCAGGTTTAAAATGATATTTTTAACATTTACATCATCTAAATTATGATTTTTATATGAATAAATGATTGTATAAAATTTTATTACATTTTAATATGTGTAAGACTCATTTTGCAGCGAAATATATCATAATCATGGAACAATCCATCTGCACGTGATAGTTTGTATATAGTCCCTTTTTAGTGCAGTTGCCTGCACCGGAACTTATCGTACATTTGGCTCAAAATGGGGCCCATGTGTACTTAAATGTATTGATACTTTGTACAATCATTTATCTATATATAAATTTTATAGTAAATGGTTTACTATTTACATCAAACTATTTTATTACATTAAATATGTACAATTTTTAGATAGGGTCTATACACATATGCAAATGGGATGAAAATTGACAAGGTAATAGAATACATAATTTTAAATATAATTAGTGGAGTAGATTATAATTTTATGATACCAATTTTGAGATAGCTGCGCTGAAATTTATAGTGCAGATAACTATACTTGAATACTTCTCACACACATATATATATATATATGAAAAATCGGGGACGCTTCTATGAAATCCTTCTTTTATGAAATTTTCTCTATTTTAAAAATCTTGATGGTTGATAGAAAATTCACATCATCCATTGTATTTAGCATCATTTATAGTATCCTAGAAACCCTTTTATTTTTTAATTTCATTGTATATGGATTACATCTATAAATGTATAAAATCAAAGTAATAAAATAGTTTAATGCTAAAATATCAATTTTAAAATAGTTTTTCAACATCTAAACCATCTAAAATATCAATAATATGTAGATAATGATTTTATAAAGTATTATTACATTTTAATATATGTGTGAATGGATATAAGGGTTTTTCATAATTTACACATAAATGCACCTATTTTTTAGCAAATGCGGCATATCCGTATATTGAATCGGGATGAAAATTGGTCTCATAGTTAAACAAATGAGGTTAGATACAATAAATGGATTAGATTTTATATAAATTATCAACATTTCAAAAATAAAAAGGGTTTCACAAAATCATTTCTATGAAATCCGATTTCATAGAAGTATTCCGGATAGAAAATAATCTAGTGCATGCGATTGTACATTATAGTTCATGTATTGTGGGCTCCACTTGATCATAAATGGAAAATTATATATATATATAGGGAACCGATCATGTGCAGTCCACTGTAAAATGGACCCCACACATATTAGATTATAATGAAACTTTATACACTCATTTATCCATATATAAATCATACTTTAGACTGTTTAGATGTTGAAAAAACCACTTTAAACTTGATATTTACATTAAACTATTTTATTACGTTGATTTTGCACCATTTTAAGATGGAAACTACACACATGTTGGATTTGGATGAAAATTGGTATGGTAATAAAGTGAACAATTCTAAATACAATGGGTGGGGTGGATTTATGGGAAATGATCAGGTGGGCCCCACAGTGCATGGACTGCACGGTGCAGTCGCATGCACTGGATCATTTCCCATATATATATATATATATATATATATATATATATATATATATATATATATATAGTTTCTTTACAAACATATTAAGCTAGGTGTATTGAACCACGGAATCATAATCGATTTTGCTGGATCCAGAAGATCCATCACTTAGAAGACCTTGTAGGCCTTATGATTTGGACAAGTTCGCAAAAAACGAAGAGGATGAATTAACCAGTTAGTGCAGTCCAGTCGTAGAAAGTGGCCACTTTTGGGTTAGTGGGCTCATCCGAGCATCATGTTTAAAGCCCTTCGCCACAGGTACTTCGCGTTTCGAAATTCTCCACAACTGCAATGTGCTTTGGTGGTCCTGCTGTGAACCTTATCAAAGCCCTAGTCAGGATTGCAGCGTGCTTGAAGTCTTTCAGTCCTGCCAAAGCCTCAGCCAGGATTACAGTGTGCTTTGGTAGCCTTGACAGGAACCCTCCTAAAGCCCTAGACAGGATTGCAGTGTGCTTCGGTAGTCTTTCTGTACACCTCAATCCAACTGTATCCTACCAGCTTACTGACACGGTGACACCTTTCGCGGCATCATTCCATCTTCCCTTCATAGCATATATACTAGAAACAAAAAAAAAAGCAGCATGTAATCCTAGAGTTCTCTGGTTCAAGCACAAACAGCTGCTCTGCTACCGCTTCAGCAATCTCCACGTTGTCCTATGTTCTGCAAGCTGCGAGTTCGACTCCAAATCTCCAATGCACTTCACCAGCTTGTACGCTTCATCCAGCCGGCCTGCATGTCCCAGCGTATCCACCATGCAAACGTAATGTTCGGTGTCTGGTTGGATTCCGTAATCCCTAACCGTGCTTTCCCAGAATTTCAGTCCACCTTCAACAAGCCCAGAATGGCTACATGAATACAAGACCCCAATAAATGTAATGTAATCGGTTTTGAGTATTATCGAGATCTCTGGCGCCGTCACCATGAGCAGGAAGGCCCGTGGTTTGAGCACTGTAAGCAAAGGCATCCGGTTCAGCAATCTCGTTGAATGCACGGCAAGCTTCGTGCATGTTCCCAACACTTGGTACGCATGTCAACATGTACTGTAAGAATTTTAGTGTTTTTCTCAATGACATTTTTCTGCTGATGAATTTTAAAAGCTTAGAGCCTCCCAGCTGCGCTGATGCCGATATCACGCGAGTCATCGTTATTGCAACTTGCTTCATTCTGGCAGCTTCCATCCAGCCAAAGAGTTCCAATGCCTCTGTCGGCCGCCCATTCTGCGCGTATCGGGCTATCTCCACGATTACATAGCCAAGAATAATCACTCTCCACGATGTCACATTCTTCAAAGGCATTCGGTCGAACAGGCTCCTGGCCACCTCCATTTCTTTCCCGAACCTAGCATGAGACCCCAAAACAGCATTATAAGACACCACATCTCTTTAGATCATTTCGTTGAACACCTGATCAGATGGGCCCGGCCCGCCACACTTGCCATACATATTGCTTAAAGCATTGGAGAAGGGGATGTAAAATTGAAACCCAGTTTTGAGGGGGCGCACTGAATCTCAATCCCGTGAAGGGTGGAAGAAAGAGAGGCGCTGGAGATGAGGAGAAAAGGGAAGGAGAAGTTGTCGGGTTTAACGGAGAGGCGGGTCATTTGGAGGTAGAGGTGGAGACAGGTTAGGAAGAAGGCAGTAATCTTGCAGAAAGCGTGAATGACATAGTTGAAGAGGGAGAGATTGGGTGGTGGATGGAAGAGAAGATGAGGTGGGGAGGCAGAAGGAAGCATAGAGAGCGAGGAGGGTGGAAGCCAAGAAGATGCTTTGGTGGATATTGGAGAGCGGAAGAAGTGGGCGTGGACCTGCTTCAGAAATGAGAGGCAGGTGCATCGTTTCTGGAAGTAGGCAGCTCTGTGGATCTTGTTGTTCTTGTCATGTCTCCTTCTCACTTCAGTTTCTTTTATTCCAAATCCCAATCCCCGCCCGTCTCCGGCTGATGGTCCCAGCAGCATCTCCACTTTCGGATTCATAACAAATGTTGACCCAGCACAAGAGTGTTTTTTCAATTTTCACAAAATAAAAAAATAGAGAAGCTCCGATGCGATCCTGCCTACGGGCGGATCAAACACCGGCACCATCTCCAGCAAGCGGAGCTCAAAACTCTAGCAAGGAGTAGGAGCTCCAAACGGGAGAAGCTTGATCCCACTCTCATATTGATCAATAGCAAATCAATGGATTACAAGACACGGCCTTACAGATTTTCCGGTTGATATTATTTTATCAGAAAAAATGCATACATTTTTGGCTTTTATCTATTTTACGATTCTCATGCACACAATCTTCTTGATATTATCATCCATATGCCCTCATCGGCCCTGCCCCACCACTGCATCATGTCAATGAATTCAACCCACAACCATAACATTTACATTCGAGGAGTGATCCTGTTAGTCCGGGCTAGCTAAGTAAATGTCTCACTTAGCTCACTTTAAAAAAAAAAATTATTTATAAGAATTTTTTTTTACTTTTTTCTTCGTACACTTGTTTATCTAAGTGTATTTAACATATAGACCAAGTTTTACTATTTTATAATATATTTATCTATTTTTTTAGATTTTTAAACAACTATGTGTATATATGTATTTAAAATATCCTTATTTTTAATTTTTTTAAAAAAAATATACACATATTCAAAAATAGTAAAACTTGATTTATATATTAAATACACTTAGGTAAACAAGTATATGCAGAAAAAAGAAAAAAAAATTGTTTTAAATAAGATTTTTGAGGTGGGCTAAGTGAGGTATTTACTTAGCCCAGGCTAACAGGATCATTCCTTTTTAAATTCAACCGTTGGAAAATAAAGGATGAAAGAAATTGCCAGAAACAGAATACTAAGAATCCTAGGCTGACATTTTTTATGGCTAAGTAAGGTCCTAATTTCGAAAGGGATAATCTTCATTACCAAACCAAGTGATAATTTTAAGGCAAGGGTCAACCTACTGGGCATTATAATTAACAAGTTCAATCATTGGCGTGCATCATGTCAAACTAAGTGACAAATTTCAGGGGTGTGTCAATATGTTGGGCCATTAGATTTAACTAGTTGAACTTGAATCATCAGTGTAAATTAGCAATGCATGTGCTCCGTTTGGTGGGGGTGCAACTTGGGTAAGGTGCCCACCAACCCGACTCTAATTTGGGTAGGGTAGGATAGAACATATTACTTATGGGTGTGAGTAGGGTATAAATTATTACCCGCCTCCTCAAATAGGGTCCAGGTAAGGTAGATAAGTTGAGTATCCATAATCGACCCGCATAGGTACTCATATGAGTAATTAATTAGGTACATAATTATATATACGTATAATATATATTATATAGTATGCATTATGCTTTGCCTTTGACATCTGATGTGCACACATATTTTAACAAATTCAAATTTAAATGAATTTTGTACCTTGCGAAGTATAAATTTAAATGAATTTATATATAGGTCATTGACTTCCTAAAGACTCTTATAAATACGCTTGTGACTTATAATTATAATATATTAATAGTTTTGATGGTCTATACTTCATATTTTTATATAATAATATAAACAATAATATATGTCCTTATGATTTTAAAACATAAATAAGTACTATTTTGTATTATTTAAAATAACATATAAATTTTTAAAAAATATTGTATTTGAGTATTAAAAGAACCGATTTAGAACCGGAACCGGAACCGACTCTATGGGTAATGGGTAAGGTAGGGTATACTAAGAACCGAACCGACGAATGGGTAGGGCAGGGTAGACCTTTTACAAATAGGTTACGGACAAAGTAGACCGCTACCCGAACCGAATCGACCCGAGTTACGTCCCTACTGTTTGGTAATGAGAATTTGTGGTAATGTGGTTTTTCTTGCCTCTTTTCTTGCATATTCTTTAAAAATAATTTAATGTTTTAACTACCTCTTTAACATATTTTCTTAATTTTTACTTTAAAATTCTAGTCATTTTATCTCGCTCATACCTTATTTATTGGACTTGACTTTTATCATAACATATCACTTTCGTACTTTTAATAGATTATTATTATTATTATTTTACTTTTCCTCCCACAAGCACTACTAAACACGTCAAAGGTGATAGCCTTTTACTCAAATCTATTAATAAAATTGCACGCTGTGCTCACTCGGTTCTATAAAATACATGAATGTTTGCATGACACTTGTCAAAAATCTTGGTCGTCCATCAACCATGGTCAACGTTCTCCATATCATTGATTTTATTGTGGATAATACAATTTTTCAACCTCTTCACGATAAAAGCATACACCTAAAATGATAAAAATATTCTTTCCGAATTTTTTCCGAAAATATTAAATATTATCAATAATATCCTTTTCTATCAATTTTATTTTAGATCTTATTAAAAAAGTTCTAGGATTTTATCAACAAAATTGCAATTGACATTTTTAATGGCTATTAGTAATCACACACATTTTTATATGCTACCCTCCTTAAAAACTTTTGTCTTCTATATTTCATGTGTCTAATAATTAATATAAGCCAACATGCTTATAGCGAGATGGTAACTTCCATTTCCACAGTTCGTGGATGGCAATTCAAATGACAGTGTCCTCTTTCCAATTTAGTAAGGGAGTGTATCCCTTATATCTCTCGGTAATGTATATATTTACAGTCGTCCTTTCCGAGCATGTAAATATTTACAAGATATCTTTTCTTTAGATAATGAGAGTTGTGAAGTATTCTAATTTATAATATTATATGTCACAATGTATATAATACTAATAAAAAAATAATTAATGTAAAATATTATATATTGATTTTATCGAATTGATGTTCAAATTAGAATTTAATTTCTAATTAAATGCAGCAGTTTCATATAAAACTTTTCATTTTTAATATAATGATGCTTGATGTGAATCTACTAAAAATCAAAGGAGTTAGATGGAACCGAAAGCAAAGCCCTATATTACAAGTGACCATTTATAAATAAATTGTATGGTATAAACGGTTATTTTTGTTCATTCGGCCTCCTCTTTGAAATTGAGTTTTCCGTTTCTGTGCAGCTAGGAAAATGCACAAATAAATAATCCGCCTACTATAACTAGTTGCATTTTATATTGACCAGCTAGTAATTTTTCTTTCAAGAAAATGAGGTTTTCAATCCGCATGCAATTAGACCGTTTCCAGATTAAAAAAAAAAATTTCCGAATGCAATTAGTGAATTAAACTCGACCGCGCATACCCTAAGATGGGACTCTGATCCAATGCTCCCGGGTGCATACACCTATTTTTTTATTTTTTTAAAATTTTTTTACACAAATAAAATTACTAAAATACTACTGATTTTTAAAATTCGAAATAAATACGTAAAAATATCTTAAAATAGTAAAAATTGATACGTATGTTAAATACACTTAGATTAAAAAGTTCGTGAAAAATATATGCGTCGGGGAGCATTGAAGCCTGTATCAAAGTTCCTTGAGATATCGGGCATCCATGTGAAAGAGTTTACTCATCTGAGAATTCAAACCAAGTTCTGAAATAAGAAAATAGTAAAGTTTAGAGGCATTTGTGGTGTGTTCATGTGTGTTTTGAAATTAGAAAATATAATTGCATTTGTATCAATGAATTCAAACTAAAAATATTTACCGCATGTATGGTAGGCTTTTTTAAACAATGAATATACTTTTTGATAGATTATATCGTACATCGTGTCCATTAATGTGAAGTTGCATAAACATAATATATGTAAAAATATAAGTACGAGTGTAGATACCACTTAAATTTAAAGTGCATTTGGTAAACCGAAAAAATGTATATCAAAATTATTTCCCTGCAGCCTTTTTTACAAAATTATTTCTTTGTATCTTTCTTGTAATTGTTCCACCTATTTTAACTTTATTTACTCTCTTTTCATCATTGTCTTTGTAATATCGCATCAATTATATCATTTTTTTTCCAAAAAATTTTTCCCAGTACATATTTATTTTCCACTGGGCTGTGGAACCACAGCAATATTTTGGTATGGACTCTGGACAATGCACAGATTCTTCGGTTCATCCTGTGATTAGATTGATGAGGGCATGCGTATATCATGTTGATCGTTGCTGATTAATGAGCCAATTGCCTTCCGAATCTCTCGACGTTCGACTTGTGGCTGACACATTGATGCGTGGAAGACGCCATTCGTGATTTTGCCTGACGACCGATGGTCGAGCCGGCATTATATGGTGGGTGGATCCCGATTATCCCGTTGGAGTTGAAGGATGACCTAACGTTTTCCCCGTCTCCCTTGGTGGTGGTGAATTTTACCAGGCTTGAATGAGAAAAAAGGCTAGCCCGGCAAAGGCCGCCTGGACCCTGGTTCAATGCACCCGGGTTCATTGAGCTTCAATGCACCCGGGTGTACTTCACCTTTTTTTTCTTATTTTTTTTACACGACTGTTAATATAAGTTTATTTAACATGTGTATAATTTTTTATAATTTTTAGAGATTTTTAGATTTTTTTTTGAATTTTTTAAAATCAATGGCATTTTTAGTAACTAATTTTAAAAAAATCCGAAAAAAACATCTAAAAATATTTAAAAATGATAAAAATTTATACACATGTTAAATAGACTTAGATTAACATTTTCATAAAAAAAAGTTTCAAAAAAAGAAAAGAAAAGAAAGGGTAAAGTACACCAGGGTGTATTAAACCAGAGTCCAAGGGCGCCTTCTCTCGTCCTGTAGCATCATAGCTGGGACTGGAATTCTACTGTTCCAAAGTCTGCAATGCCTCGGCTGAAATTTCGAGTACTCCACCCGCAGTGATGTGCCGTTTTGAATTTTTTAAAATCAATGGCATTTTTAGTAACTAATTTTAAAAAAATCCGAAAAAAACATCTAAAAATATTTAAAAATGGTAAAAATTTATACACATGTTAAATAGACTTAGATTAACATTTTCATAAAAAAAAGTTTCAAAAAAAGAAAAGAAAAGAAAGGGTAAAGTACACCAGGGTGTATTAAACCAGAGTCCAAGGGCGCCTTCTCTCGTCCTGTAGCATCATAGCTGGGACTGGAATTCTACTGTTCCAAAGTCTGCAATGCCTCGGCTGAAATTTCGAGTACTCCACCCGCAGTGATGTGCCGCATCAGACAGGAGCCTACTGCGTGCAGTGTTAGATTTTTTGGTTGCTTTTAAACGTGATTCTCAGGGGACGTTTGGTTGACGACGAGCTTGGGAAACGGCGGGACGGCGTGGGAAAGCGGCGCGCGTACGGGTGGGTTTACCTCCGAGCACCGTAATTTTTCAATTTTATTTTTATATTCCAATTATTTTTCTTACAAACTACTTTTATAAAACCTACTTATTTCAACTTTACAATTATCATTTCTTATCAATAACATAATTTTTAAAATCTTCTATTTTTTATTTCCTACCATTTCTTAATTCTTACGATCCCACGCTTTCACCTTACCAAACGTCATCTTTAACTCTCTATTAAAATTTTTACAGAGTAAATAGTAATTATTAATAAACTATAGTACAATTCATTTAATGAAATATGTTTGGATAATGACTCAATGCATGCTTATCTGCCGGTGTCTTAATGTTTTTAGCTTTTTTTCTTTACTTACTTTTTTTATTTCTGCGTGGGCCTATATATAGTTTATATATATATATATACACACACCACACACACTAAAATTTACTAGATTTTTATATAATTTTTAAAATCAACAGTTTTTTTTGGGTCTATAAATCAACGACTGTCACTACCATATAATGTTAACTGGCTACCAAAGCTCTCGCATGCAAGAATGTTATAGACATTGGTAGAGGTCTAGGACTACTTTTTTTGGACAACTGCTAAGTATAGGTTTATCATATTTGTCCTCTTTTAATGGAAGCGATTAATAGTTGTTCATCTTGAGTGTAGAGGCACTTATGAGATATTCCTTCACAGTAAGAATTGTGAATATATCTAATTTGTAATATCAGAATGTCACAATGTATGTAATGTTAATAAAAAATAATATTATGCAGCCAAGGGTATGTTTGTAAAATTTTTTAATAAAAATTTTTCAGTCTAATTTTTATTTTCCCTAGCTACTCTATTTTTTTTATGACTTCTTCTCTTCTTCCTATATAATTATCATATTTTTCAATCATTTTTGTACAACTGTCTATACAACTAATTTATCTATTTTATTTTTATTCTCTTTACTCGTCGTTATTACCTTTATCTTATTACATTATTTTCTCCTATTTCAAAAACTTTTGCACAAAAAAAACTTTTATTGTAAAAGTTCTATCACCTCTCAAATACACCACGAGTGAAAATTTTGGTGAATTACAATCAAATTTGACATTGATTATATCTCAAATTCAAATGGCTACATTATCAAACCTTACCCAAAAAATTAATTGCATAAGGACAGCCATGCGATCAATCATGGGATCAACTTTGCCAGTTTTTTATTTTTATAGACAAGTGCTGACTATGGTTAGGTCTCCGTAAATTTTTTAGAATTTTTGAACTTATCTAGATGCATTCATTAGAATTTTTAAAATAAAAATTGAATTTCTCATGTGCATTAAAAAAAAGGAGCATGATTATATAAATCGTGATGTATTTTAGGTTAAAATACAACATTACTTCATTTCTATAATTAATTATTTTTTTATTTTTTCTTCATAAGTATGTTTATCTAATTTTATTCAATCTATATACAAAGTTTTTAAATTTATAATACTTTTAAATATTTATTTTTAATTTTTAAAAATCTTGTTTTCTAAGGGGCAAAAAATGACTTAAATGCCCTTAAAATTGATGATTTGTAAAAAATTAAAAATAAATATGTAAAAATATTATAAAATAGTAAAACTTTGTATGTAGATTAAATACACTTAGAAAAATATTTTTAGAAAGAAAAATTAAAAATGTAAATAATTGTAAAAATAAATGAATGTTATATTTTAGCCTAGAATACATCATAATTTATACAATCATGCTCCAAAAATAAATAAAACAAATATACAAGGCTCACCTGCATGACTTAATGCATGGGTGCCCCCACACGGTCAACATATGCAATCAACATCTAATGTTTGTTTGTATGATATGTATGTATATATATACATATATTCAAATGGTGCTTCCAAATAATATCATGTACTAAAAATTGAACAAAACAACACTACATTTAGGCAAATGCTATTGCACTGGCCAAGTAGAAATCATTTTTATGGGGAGCATGAATATATACATCATAATGTGTTCCAAGTTAAAATACAACATTCATTTGTTTTTCTTGATAAACATATTTTTTAATTGTATTTAATCTATATATCAAGTTTTGCATTTTTACAATACTTTTACATTTTTATTTTTAAAAATTATTAATTCAGGAGATTTTAAGTCATTCTCACTCTTTAAAAAATCTGATTGTGAAAAAAATAAAAAAATAAAAAAATAAAAAAATAAAAGTATTGTAGAATGGGTTATATAAGTTAAATATGCTTAGAAAAACATGTTTATAAAAAATTAAAAATATAACTAATTATGAAAATAAATAAATGTGATATTTTAACCTAAAATACATTATGATCTTGTATAATAAGGATCCTTTTTATAGATTCATACAGGTAATTTACTTGTTGTGGGCCGAAATGTTGAGGAGGTTTAGAACAAAGGATGCTTTCCAAGCAACAATTGCGGGTGAGTGACACACTCATACTCCCGCTCTAACTTGTGTCTAACTTCAAGTACATGTAAATGCTGAAAGAATCAAAACTCATGATTTGATAATTTGTAAAAATTACAGTTTATCTTATATATTTCCTCTACTAATAGCTACCGATAATATACATCAATAACGAAGAAAATGAATGCTCCTCAAAGAAGAGACAACAAATACCTCAACACAAGACAGGACCTTTACGAAAGTTTATTTAAGCCCGTTTTGAATAGTCTAATAAAACGGAATGGCATGTGGAGATGACTAAAAATTACATAGTAAAGGCTTAGTGGTTTATTAGGAAATAAAAATTATATTAGAAATAAGCAAGTAATATTAAAAATATCAAAAGTAAGACTTAAAAATGCGATATCATCTTGAAAATAAGAAAAAATTATAAACTAAGAAATCTCATCGCATTTCATCTAATTGAACAATTTTGGATGTATTCTTACCTGCATCCTTGCTCATTGTATGATGCGATTTGATCTTTAACTGTCTAGTTATATTGTTTTTTATTAGTATGTATATTCTACCCACTATTCACATTTTAATACAACTATTATATGTATTTTAATTTTATTTTTAGTGTTTAATCTTTATTCTTATCACATTACATTGCTTTTTCATTTTTTATCAAAAAAATTCCTCCATTACTCACAACATTTGTCTATAATTTTTTTTATACCGGTAACATTTTAATAATTTCTCCAATATCACGACATTTCATTAAACAACTGTCATTTGCATGTGGAAATGAATATTTTACCCCTACGACTCTGCACGCAATTCAAACGAAATCCTGCTCTCCAGCTGTCTATATTTTTCTTTTTTTCTAAATAGCAAAATTTATACGGGACCCAAGAGGCAACAATCTGCTTGCAAATTACGCGATGCCGATCATCAACATCATAATCCAACCACAACACTAGTTTACTTTCTTCCACAGATAATCAAAACTTGCTGATTAACACACCATACCCCACTAGCTAAACAATATAATTTGTGGGCAGAGATGATCAAAATAAGATCTTAGTCTTCACTCTTCAGTTCCATCAATAAAAACAAACAAATTCGAGTTCCCAGGTTGAGATTGTTGATCAAACCCAACAATAAAAAGCCGATCATCACGCGTAACATGCTGTCCATCGAAATGGATTAAAGGGAACGTCCTCCAAACTCCACTAAAATATGAGTTAGGGATACAAACCGATCAGGAAGAAATTACATTTTAGAATTCACACCAAATTTTCAAAAAAAAATTAAAATAAAAAACTCGAACCCCCCGATCTGCAAATCTGACAACCAAGCTTCTATCAAATTCAAATCCAAGCATCGATCATCCTCAAAATTCAACATCCAGTAGCAAATTCCGTCATCCTCAAAATTCAACTTCTAGTAGCAAATGCCATCAAATCTGGCTGTTGCAAATCCCCACCGGACAACTCTATAAAATCCAGCAAATTCTCATCTCGCCGACAGCAAGGAACAATAGTCAGTAGCAACCTACGAAGGAAGCCAGGCGATGCTAGCAGCAACAAAAATCAGCCATGACACCATTACGAGCATCCTGTTTTGATAACCCTACGATGATGATCAAAACCACTTTATGCAAATCCAGTCCGCAACTAGCCTTCAACAAAACTCAACATCCATAGCATTTGACAGCCCACGTAAATCTGCTGCCGTCTCAGATGTCGTAGGCTCGTAGCATCTAGCATCGTCCCCTGCTTTTCGAGAAAGCCGGCCACCCCAAAAGTGCAGCTATCAAACGTAGGCATTAAAGAGTGTGCGGCATCCAGAAATTATAGCAGTAACCTCCAAACTCCGGTCGTCGGTGAGCACACGGCAGTCGACCATAGTCCTTAGCCAAAGTCCCCACTGCCGTCCGGGTTGTACGCGGGAGAGAATGAATTCACCGGCGTAGAATGCCCTCATATTGGTCATCAATTTCCCATCTTTCCAATAGCTAAGCTGGACTCTGAGAGCAATGGGAGAGTATGAGCGGAGACAGACGAATCAGGGGTCTAGGGCTTGGGACGCGTGTATTTCAGCACGGTGGGCAATTTGGGTATTAAGAAAAAATAACGGTGGCATCTTTCTCATCTGTTTCACCAAACCTAACTGACGGAACATCAATTAAGTAATTTGGGGTGAAATGTCGGAGGCATTAGCAGAATTATTGAAATGTTATGAGTATAAAATGAATTATTGGCAAATGTTTTGGGTATTAAAGAAATTTTTTCTTTTTTATCTTTTACCAAACATATCCATATTTTATTAAATTGCTTGGGATTGATAAATATCCATGAGAATGGAAAAGTGG
Organism: Annona cherimola; assembly: GCA_030490835.1. NCBI lineage: Eukaryota > Viridiplantae > Streptophyta > Magnoliopsida > Magnoliales > Annonaceae > Annona > Annona cherimola. Next base: position 6,851,744 of record CM059974.1, read on the forward strand.
AAATGAGATATACTTTTGAAAAGTAAGAGATTTATATGATATGTTAGGAAAAAGTGAAAATAAAGTGGAAATGGATAAGATAATTATATAAAAAATATTAAAAAAATCAATTGTACAATGACAATAATGAAAAATATTATAATGGAATAATCATATATATTAAACCAGGGCTCTAATTAAAAAAAACAAAGCAAACGCTGCATAAATAAATAAATAAATATATATATACATATATTTGCCTACGGATTACCAGTTCCCAAAAGGCGCATTCGGTCAACTTTAGAAAGGTATAAAATCAACATAACAGGCTTTTTGGATTTGTATATCTACTTTAAAGCTATTAACTTAATATTTAAACTGCCTAAAAATCATTCATATGCAAATAGATGATTTTATAATTATCATTAAATTTTACTGCATCTATAGATGGATGTATGCATTTATTGTAATTTACACATGATAATATATATTTTTAAGCAATTCCGACCCATTGGAGATTCTGATTGCACTTATGTTTGATATTGTCATAAAATAAAAATGATGATTAATCACGTGACCGATTAAATTTGAATTTCGTTGTCATTGTGGCCCCGTTTCATCCGTATATAGTACGTCTCTTATGGCACCCAAGCATATCACTCTTACGAAAAAAAGAAAAAAAAGAAAAGAAAAGAAAATATAAACAAATGGAAAAAGAAAAGCGGAATTGGTACCATAAGTAGACACACAGCTTCAATCAGAATGAAGAAAGAATTGATCCCAACCGTCGGACGATCCGAAAGCACGGAGAACAAGTGCATGATATCGAGCACGTATAGAAGCGTGCTGGTTTCATATTCATCCGCGCATGAATATATAATAAATAGGTGGACCACACGGCAATATCGACGCAATACATGGAGTCAAGACTGAAGATAGTGTATTGAATATGAAATCCGAACCGAGTACAAAAGCGCAGATATGGGACAAATCGTATAATATCATATATAAATGCATCGCAGTCACTGCACCTGGAGTGCAAGACAGCGAGCCGCAGTATGATACCACATCAACGGCTGGCAATGCTATTGCCTATTGCCACCACTCCCAACTTACCGAAGACAAACGCCGCAAAATCATGCAAATCACGGCCGCTCAGCTTCGTATGCGAATCTCAATAAAAAGACAGCACGCCAAACACAAATCACGGGTGCGCCCGCGCGGGGCAAATGATTGGCGTTTGTGAACTCACTTCGGTGGAAAGTTTTAAAATTGATAAAAAAAATAACATCATGCGATAAGAGTAACGATGAGATTTAAAAAAATAAAATTAAAAAATATATATTAGTTATACAGATAGATGTATAGAAATGATTAAAAAATATCATACCTTATATAGAAAATATGAAAAATAATTAAAAAATAAGATAATCACGGAATATGAAAAATTTTTAGTTGAAGGGTGTGTTTAGCAACGGTTAAAAAATGTCATATTAAAATTTTTCAATTTAAAACTTTTCACTCTCCACAGCTATCATATTTTTTTAATTATTTTTCATATTCTTCTATACAACTATCCTATTTTTTAATTACTTCTACACAAATACTCACACAACTAACCTATCTATTTTAACTTTATCATTTTTACTCCTCATCATTACCCCTATCATATTACATTATTTGACAACTTTTACTCTCCAAAAGTTTTCACCAAAAATTTTATCCATTCCCAAACACACTCGAAAAGTATACGTTAATAATTTTTTTAGCCCAAGCAAACACACCCAAAATTTTTTAAATTCGGGTGTGTTTAAATTTGAAGGGTGTTCGAGTGTGGCCAAGCGCATGGGGGCGGCCATGTGTCCGGGCAAAAAATCCATTTTTTAAATTTATTTTTATTTTCTATAAACATGTAAAGGTATGTGTATTTAACCCATAAATCAAAATTTATCATTTAAGTATTTTTTATTTTAAACCACAATGATATTTTTTGCAATTTATGAGTTAGAAAATTACGAAAATGTCTCTATGTTTAAAAATAAAAAATGCTTAAAAGCATTCAAAAATAGTAAAACTTGATTTATAGGTTAAATACATCTAACTCTATATGCTTATAAAAAAAAATTTAAATTATTTTTGGCAGGTCCTATGCGTTCGACTTAAAGAATCAGCCCTCTATTAAAAAATCATGATTTTCAAGTGAACTGGCAGCATGGGTACACTTCAAATTTCATGCAAAATATAAAGGTATAGAATAATTTTTGAAATTTTGTAGGTGTATTCGAAATTAAGGTCAAAATTTGTGGTTATGTTTAGAATTTGGTCTAAATATAAATTATTCAACAAACTATACTCTCAAAAAATACTTGAAAATCATTTAACAAAAATATTACTTTGGACATTGATTACGGTCATTTATACTTTTCATGCTCATGCATGAGATAAAATATGGGATGTAGTAAAAAATATTGATCTAGACATGAGAAAAAATATGTTGTTATTTTTTATAAACAAAAAATATTTTTTCATGAATGATAGCATTTTATAGAATTTGTCATTCGAAAATTTTCAACCTAAAACTTGTTACTTTTCTCTCCAAACCCTTTTTTATATTTTAATCAATTTTTTTGCAACTATCCGTGCAATCACTCAAGTTAACTTTATTTTTTTCACTCACCGTCATTACCTTTTCTATATTACTTTACTTCTTCTGTTTCAGTTTTTTTTTTTTTTACACTAAAAAAATGCTATTTAAAAAATGTGTTCAATTATCAACCACAACGTTCATCTCATCATCATCATGCAATGCATTCTGGAATAGACTTCAATTGAGTTTCAAGAACGTGACATATTAAAGCCGAAATTTGAAACCGTACTAAGTTACAAAACAAAATCGATTGGGTTAAGCTGATTAACCCGACCTAGGCCGCTTAGAGACGGAAGGCAGTCAACGGGCTTAGAAGCATTATGAATGTAGACAAAAAAAAACTTTTTCACGCATCTTTAATATAAATTTTTTAAACTTTCCATAACCATTATATTTATAATTATTTTTTCACATTTTCATACACGACTACTCTATTTTTCAATCATGTATATATAATTATCTATAAATCTAACTCATATATTTTAACTTTATTATACTTATTTATCATAATCACTTTTATCATGTGTTGGTTTAAAAGCGATAAAACTTTTGAATGAAAATTTTATAGGCAGTGTTAACACCTAAAACTTTTCACTCTATTTATTTATAGGTAGTGTTATACGTCTAATCTATATATCTTAACTTTATTTATTTAGTCTTTATCATTACCTTTATCGCTTTCTTATATTTCAAAAACATTTACACCAAAAAGTTTTTGTAAAATTTTTTTATTACTTACTAAACACACAAGTTTAAAAGTTTTTAAATTAATGTGATATGATATGGGGTAGTGGTGAAAAATAAATAAAATAAAGTTAAAATAAACATGTTAATTGTATAGATAGTTATGTAGACATATTACAAAATATATCAGTTATATAGGAAGATATCAATAAATAATTAAAAATTATGATAATTATGAAAGGTAAAAAGTTTTAAATTAAAAACTTTAGGTAAAAAAGTTTTTATTGTAAACAAAAATACCTCACATAACATTATTTTCTTTTATTTTAAAAATTTTCACACAGAAAACTTTTATTCTTTCCGGTGTGTTTGGAAAGTGGTAAAACTTTTGATGAAAAATTCTTAAAATAAAAGTTTTTAATATATAAAATTTTAGTTGGATGATGTGACAAAACTTTTAGATGAAAATTTTTTGATTTAAAAAATTCTAAATTAAGAGAAATTGATGCGATATGATAAGAGTAATGATGAGGAGTGAAAGAATAAAATTAAAATAAATCGGTTAGTTGTAAGATAGTTATGTAAAAATAATTGAAAAACATAGTAGTTGTATAAGAAAATATGAATAAATAATTAAAAATAGAGTAATTATAAAAAGTAAAGGTTTCAAATTAAAAAAATTTAGTTTGAAAACTTTTATGCTAAAATAAACACACTCATGAGAAAATGATGTGATGTAATAAAGGCAATGATAAGGAGTCAAAAGAATAAAGTTAAAATAAATAAATTAGATATATGGATAGTCATGTAGAAATGATTGAAAAGTATGATAATTGTATAGAAGAAGAAAAGAAACAATTTAAAAAATGATAATTGTGAAAATGATATGATATGAAATAGTAACGATAAGAAATAAAAAGAATAAAGTTTAAATAGTTAGGTTAATTGTATGGATGGTTGTGTAAAAATAAATTTAAAAGTAAAGTAGTTTGTATACAAAATATAAAAAAAATAATTTAAAAATTAAATAATTGTAAAGAATAAAAAATTTTCCAATGACAAAATTTAAAGATAGCTGATTCTTTACATCCGAGCTAAGCCCCTCGTCTCTCCGTCCACTCCCCGTTTGCCGCCCAAACGCTGTTGGATTCAGCACGATTGTGCTCAGCCAAGCGATGGAAATATTGCATTTTAGTCCCTACAAAATTTAGCCATTTGCAGCAGACAAAAAATTCAAAACGGCACGGCCTCTCCTGCCAAGTCACAACCCTTACGGTGCGACCCTTCTCTCCTCGCACGGATGTCTCCCATCTTTCTCCCTCTTTTGCCCCTTTTTGCCTTCGTTCATCCCATTTTTGCCTTCGTTCCTCTTCCGGTCTCTCTCCCATCGGCTCTCCTCTTTCTTCTCAATAAAATCTTCAGTTCCAATTCCCACAAGAAAAAAATGGAACTTCTTCGGAATTGCGAAACTGCTGTCAGTCGGTTCCCACAAAACAGAAAAATCTAGAATTTTACTGAATCTAGAAAGTTAACAAATGCTTTACTTCCAGCTTTGTATTTTGATTATTTGAAATCGCCACATATTCAAAGATCTCCAAGAGTGAAATATGGATGGAACTCTACATCACAATTCCTTCATCCCCTCATGCTTGTTTGCACACACCATGAAATCCTGACATCAAAATGCTCAAAAACTGAAACAAAAAAATACATTTTTCTAGGAAAAACCCACCAAACTTTGGGCCTATGCAATCGATTCGAGGAACTGATCCAAGTTCCCAGACGCCAGCCTAGGTTGCGTTTGTGATAGATCCGAGGGATCTATGGAGACGATTGAGAAATTCTTGTATTAATATGGACGAAAATTACATTCACTCATCTCTCTCTAATCTATCTTCTACTTCTACTTTGCTTTCTACTGGTTTACAAGAATTCATTCTGAAATCAAAACTACCCAATAGGCGGGCGCGCCCCCTTATTTATACCCAAAATGCGACAGCTGTCGGAACAACTGATGTCCTAAACCTGGTTCGGACTCCATCTTTCTCTCGGTTTAATAACCTCTCGAGGACGCAAGTTTTAAGCGGGTCTACCTTCATTAACAAATGGTTCTTGAATGACAGTAGTAGTTTGGCTATCCTCATTAGTTGGGCCTTCTTCTACCATAGGGTTCTCTACAATATTAGAGAAGACCCGCACCCCCTGGGTCTGGTCACTAGTGGTAGGATCATGTGCACGAATCCTATCAATCCCGCCGGCTTGAGAAATGACTTGGTCCACCAAGGAATGATGAGGAAAAGACGATCTGAGCTTGTGTAAATCCACCCAAGAATCATCCAAAGATGGTAACCCCTGCCAATGGACGAGGACTTCCAAGCATCTGCGGGAACCTCTCAGCACTTCACGAGTGGCCATCACGGCAGCAGGGGAAACTTGTAGTTGCAGGTCGGGACCCACTACAGGTGGTTCAGACGCCACAACCTCTGGATTGACACACCGACAAAGTAGAGAAACATGAAAGACATCATGAATTTGAGTTCCCGCTGGTAACTCCAATTTATAAGAAACAACACCCACACGAGCTAGAATACGAAAAGGACCATAAAATCTGGGAGATAACTTGGAAAATCTGCTTTTCCTGAGAGACGATTGGCGGAAAGGATGCAACTTCAAATAAACAAACTCACCGACTGCAAAAGATGCCTCGCGACAATGGTGGTTAGCAAATTGACGCATACGATTCTGAGCCCGTTCCAAATTCAACTTCAAATCTTCTAAAAGGGAATCACGCTCCACAAGAACCGAGTCCACGTCGACCACCGAACAAGAACCAGCCTCGTAACGAGGTATAGTGGGTGGACGACGACCATAGACAGCCTCATAGGGAGTAATATGAGTCACCGTATGAAAGGAAGTATTATACCACAATTCAGCCCACGGTAAAAGCTCCAACCATTTTTGAGGATGGTGCATGACAAATAACCGTAAATAGCTCTCCAAAGTGCGATTTACCACTTTCATTTGCCTATCAGATTGAGGGTGATAAGTCGTGTTGTAATGCAGACCTGTCAAATGCATTTTCATGAATGCTGACCAAAAATGACTCAGGAAAGTGGGATCACGGTCTGAGACCACCGTGATAGGGAAACCATGCAACCGAACCACCTCTTGAACAAAAACTTGGGCAACTGAAACCGCAGTATACGGATGGCCGATAGGAATGAAATAAACGGTCTACCACAACCAAGATGATAGATTTATGCTTGACAACCGGCAGGCCCTCCACAAAATCCAATGATATATCTGTCCAAGGGGCTAAAGGGAGCGGTAAAGGTTGGAGTAGTCCTACTGGTTTTTGGGCCAAATACTTAGCCTGGGAACAGACATGACAAGCAGCGATATGCTGGCGAATTCGCTTATTCATGCCCACCCAATAAAAATGCTCTTTAATACATTTCAATATTTTTAATACTCCAGCATGGCCACCCAGAACCGAGTCATGAAAATGGGCAAGTAAAGCAGGGATATGATCACTAGAAATGACTAATGCCAAAGAGTGATACAACACATTATCAACCACTCGAAACTGGGGAAAAGTAGAAGGATTAGCCAGCACCTGATCGCGAATGGCAACCAGCTTAGCATCTTGTCGTCTCTCTTCCAATACCCTTGCGAAAAGTGGAAAAGAGCATTGGCTAACCTGCAAATTAGCTAACTCGCCTTCCCTGGAAAGTGCATCAGCCACAGTGTTAGACACCCCCTTCTTTTATTCAATTCTGAAGTCATATCCCAGCAACTTGACCACCCATTTCTACTATGGGTGTAAATAGGGTCGGGTTCAACCCGAGCCCGCATTAACCCGGACCGATTTTGTACCATGGTTGGGTTGATATTTTGAAAAATCGATTTTTAAAAATCGGGTTCAACCCGACCCGATTTTCAAAATCGGTTTGAGCCGGGTTAGGGGTCGGTTAACCCGACCCGACCCGATTTGACCGACCCGAATCAACCCGATTTCATAAATATATGTATTTGGATATGTTTATGAGAGTGTATTTCATTCATGTTGTTTTGATATTTAAATAAAATTGTGTGGAGTTTGGAAATATGTTTGATAATTTGGTTGTGAAATGTTGTTTGAATTTATTTTGTTTGGAAATATATTTGTTTAATTTTTTTTTGATTTGTGCCAGAGCCACTGCTCGATGGCAACATGCACAACACGGGAGTCGAATCCCGGTGTCTGGGGCAACAAGCCACCATGCGAAACCAACTGCCACACGGCAGGTTCACAATATATTTGTTTAATTAGTTGTGAAATTATGTTTGGATTATTTGGTTATGAGTGTGTTTGGTAATGAATAAAACTTTTAATGAAAAGTTTTGGAAAGTAAAAGTTACCAACTGATGTGATATGATAGGGGTAATGATGAGTAATAAAGAGAATAAAGTTAAAAATAGATAGGTTAGTTGTGTGGATAGTTGTATATAAATGATTGAAAAGTAGGTTAGTTGTATAGGAAAATGTGAAAAATAATTAAAAAATATGATAGTTAAAAATATGATAATTGTAGAGAGTGAAAATTTTTAATTGATTTTTTCTTTCAATTGCCAAACATACCCTATATTGCATTGTAAATAGGTTGTTTAGATGTTCGCTTGCATTGGTGATTTGAAATAACGAACAGGTCAATTGGGAATTTGAGATGTTTGTAGCTTTGATTGGAAGCCAACTAAGAATATAAGTAATACTATGATATTCGTTTTTCATTTTGCATAATTTACTGTGATACTTTTACTTGGCTTTCACTTTTTGACTTACAGGGGACATCAATTGCTCAATGAATACAAAAACGAAAAAATAAATCAATTACAAAACTTATCCTCCACTTTTGAATTACGTAGAACTTTTTAGTACTTATTTTTTTATAATTATCATTGATTTTTTGTTATTTTAGAAATTTGGGTGAATAAAAGCTTAACTAACATTGATAATATGTGTAATCTATTAGCCCGATTTCTAACCCGAACCGAACCGATTTGAGGTGGGTTGAAATAGGGTTGGGTTAAGGTGTGAAAAGTAGGGTTGAAAGTAGGGTTGGGTTGAGATTTTACAAGGTGGGTTAGGGTGTATTTGTCCCAACCCGAGTCAACCCGACCCGATTTACACCCCTAATTTCTACTGGAACGGAGACAAACCCTTTTGATCCAGTAAAAATCTCAAACTATGATGATCAGTGCGCACCATAAAAGTTTGACCAATCAAGTAAGGATGATCATCCTGTAACAGCACCGCGAACTCCCTCCCCAGAAGCATCACACTCAATGACGAAAGGCTTAGAAAAATTAGGGAGAGCCAAAACAAGGGGCGTAGACAAGGCCATTTTCAAATGCTCAAAGGCTGCAGTCGCCTCTAGTGACCAATGGAACCTATCCTTCTTTGTTAATGCTACGAGAGGTGTAGCCAAAAGACTAAAATTCCTGATAAATCTGCGGTAATAACCAGATAGGCCTAAGAAAGCACCCAACTGTTTCAGAGTTTTAGGCACAGGCCAGGATAATATGGCAGCCACCTTGTCACCATCAACCTGCACCCCTGCTGCTGAAACCACATGACCCAAATACTGTACCTCAGATTGGCCAAAATGAACACTTGTTTTTGTTGGCATACAGTTGATGTTGTCGTAACAGAAGTAGAATCTGCTCAAGATGTTCCAGTGTAGCTCCCAGGATGGACTGTACACTAAGATATCATAAAAAAAATAAGGATAAACTTCCGCAGAAAGGAACAAAGAACTTGATTCATCAAAGCTTGAAAAGTAGCAGGTGCATTCGATAATCCGAATGGCATGACCTTAAACTCATATTGACCCTGATGAGTGCGAAACACAGTCTTACATATATCCTAGGGATGCATCAGTATTTGATGATAACCAGATTTCAAATTCAACTTCGAGAATACCTGAGCACCCTGTAACTCATCGAGTAATTCTTCAATCACCGGAATGGGGAACTTATCCTTCAATGTGATGTGGTTCAGTGCGCGGTAATCCACGCACATACGCCATGAATTGTCCTTCTTCTTCACGAGGAGGACCGAAGCTGAATAAGGACTAGAACTGGGCTGAATGTAGCCTTTGTCCAAGAGATCCTGCACCTGAGCCTCAATCTCTGCTTTGTGGTAATGAGGATAGCGATAAGACCTCACCGACGCGGGTGCAGCCCCTGGAATCAATTGTATCTTATGTTCCAATCCTCTCAACGGAGGCAAGCCGGGTGGTAGGGAAAACACGCTCTCAAACTTGAGTAAGAGCTGTTGTAACCTCTCCGCATCACTGGACTTGTCATCCCCTTGTCCTGACAATTTTAGTCCCAACTTCATATCTTGGACCAGTAGCAGATGCCCCACCATTTGCAACCTTTCAATGCGCACCATCTGGACAACTTTATTGTTTCGAATTCCCTGCAACCAATATTGCTGACCACCCTCCCTGAAACGCATGGTTAAGTCTCGCCAATTGCATATCACCTGACCCAATCCGTCTAACCATTCAACACCCAAGACTAAGTCAGTTCCACCAATAACTAAAGGGTAGAGGTCAATTTTTTTATAGTGTTGTAGCCTAACCTCCACCCCTCGACAAACACCAGCGCAAGCCAATCGAGTCCCATCAGCTGTAACCATTGCAAAGTCATCCACAGGATGAACATCTAGATGCAACATATCAACTAGTCGCTGGTTTATGAAATTATGTGAGCTGTCGCTATCCACTAGCACCAACAATTCCTTATTTTGAATGGTGCCCCATAGTTTCATGGTCTTCATAGAAGACACGCCAGATAACGCCTTGAGCAAGATCTCCATTAGTGTAGGCCCAGTCTCCTCCTCCTTGAAGTGGCTGCTCGCTTCTAATGCCTCCTCCCCTATGTTCTCATCTTCAACCCTTAAGGTGTAAATCTGCCTGACTTTACACTCATGGCATTGAGTGTATTTCTCATCACATGAAAAGCAGAGGCCCTTACTGCGCCTCTCCTGCATATGCTCCATGGTCAGACGAGTGATAGGCATATGACCCTGGCCAGGCAACATTGAAGATGAGCCAGCCTCCATTTTATTTCCATGGGAAGGCATTGCATGATCTCGAGTTGCCCGGGTTTGCCACAATTTGATCTGGTTCTGTTTGAATTCAAATTGTCGGGCGATCTCTATTGCTTGAGAAGTTGTCATGGGTTTAGCCATCATTACTTCAGCTAGCAAATCCTCTCGCAACCCGCTGATAAATACACCCCTCAGATTCTTATCCGGCCAATCCACAGATCTGTTGAAGAGTCTCTTAAACTCATGAATGTAATCCTCCAGTCGGCTAGTCTGTTGGATCTTAGGCAACATCACGTCCACCTCCAACAAACTTCCCTTTGCGAAGCGTTGCTCAGCCCAGTCTGCGTCCGGTTGAGTTCATTTCATCCACTACGACCAATCAATGGCGTCGCCATCCAAGTATTGTGATGCTACCTGAATCTTCTCCCAATCCAGAATATCATAGAAGTCGAAGTAATTAGTCGCTCGCACGATCCATGAATTCGGATCCTCGGAACTGAAAATCGAAAAAATCCAGACGAGGATGTCCTGGACGACGTGCTTCATAGTGACCTTGCATGCGCCCTCTCTCCCGACGATGTAGTCCAAATTTTGTTGGACCATTCCAGTCTCCATCACCATAATTCCGGCCAAACGCACCTTCTGCCGGAGGACCAACCGAATGACCGGGGAATGGTGCCCGATGACCCTGATCACTGGTATGGTAAGCGACGCTGTATGGTCAACCCCTCCGATCTCCCCTGCCCGCATGAAAATATCTCGGTCTCGTCTGATTACCATGACGCAATTTTGTCATCTGCTGGCAAAGGTTGCGGAGAGCTTCATCCATGCTTTCCCACCTCCGATCTGTAATCTGAACCCGCTCTGCAAATGTTTGGCCCAGATTTCGCACTGATTCCTCCAATCCTTCCCATCGTTGCTCAGTTACCCTCTGTTTATCCTCCCATTCTGCCTTCCATCTCACGAATCTAGAATCACCATGGACTGGAGTTCGAGGGATGAATCTGGCCTCTTCCTGTCCCATGCGGTAGTAGCGATCGTCGAAGTCGTTGCCTGTGCTCATTTACATCAAATTTTTAGTTGTAGGCTATGATACCAACGATAGATCCGAGGGATCTATAGAGACAAATGAGAAATTCTTGTATTAATATGGAAGAAAATTACATTCGCTCATCTCTCTCTATTTTATCTTCTACTTCTACTTCTACTTTCCTTTCTACTGGTTTACAAGAATTCATTTCGAAATCAGAACTACCCAATAAGCGGGCATGCCCCCTTATTTATACTCGAAATGCGACAGTTGTCGGAACAGCTAATGTCCTAAACCCGGTCCGGACTCCATCTTTCTCTCGGTTTAATACCCTCTCGAGGACGCGGGTTGTAAGCGGGTCTGCCTTCATTAACAAATGGTTCTTGAATGATAGTAGTAGCTGGGCTCTCCTCATTAGCTAGACCTTCTTCTACCCCTCTACTGTATTAGAGATGACCTGCACCCCTGGATCTGGTCACTAGTGGTAGGATCATGTGCATGGATCCTATCAGTTTGACGCAGAGAACAGACCAGCGCTATTGAGACGGGCGATGCTGCTATAGCTACACCGTTGGAGGATTGCAGAATCGATCATTGCTGGTGAGAGAGAGAGAGAAAGAGAAAGAGGAGAGCCGATGGGAGAGAGATCGGAAGAGGGATGAAGGCTAAAACGGGGCAGAAGGGGGAGAAATATGGGAGCCATGTGCGCGAGGAGAGAAGGGTCGGGGCAAAAGGGTTGGGACTTAGGAAGAGAGGTTGTGCCATTTTGAATTTTTGTCCGTTGCAAATGGCTGGATTTTGCGGGGATGAAAATGCAATATTTCCATCGCACATTGAGCACGATGGCGCAATCCAACAGCGTTCGGGCGAAAAACAGGGAGCAAATGGAGAAACGTAGAACTTAGACGAAGGTAAAGAATCAGCTCTTCTCTTTTATTTGATGAGGAACGATCCTGTTAGTCCAGACGAAGTAAATGACTTAGTCCATCTCAAAAATCTTATTTAAAATAATTTTTTTTTACTTTTTTCCTCATACACTTGTTTATCTAAGTGTATTTAATATATAAATTAAGTTTTACCTTTTTGATATGTGTATATATTTTTTAGCTTTTTAAAAATAAGAATATTTTAAATACATGTATACACGTAGATATTTAAAAATATTAAAAAAATAGATAAATATATTCAAAAATGGTAAATTTGGGTTTGTTTGGTTTGATATAAAACTTTTGATGAAAATTTTTTGGGGTAGAAGTTATCAAATTAGTAGAAAATGATGTGATATAATAGAGATAATAATGAGGAGTAAAAAAAATAAAATTAAAATAGATATGTTAGTTATATGGGTAATTGTGTAAAAATGATTGAAAAATAAGGTAGTTTATGTAGGAAAATATAAAAAAATAATTAAAAAATAGAGTAACTATAGAGAGTGAAAAATTTTGAATTGAAAAGTTTTGGTTAACATTTTTTTGCTCCAAACAAACACATCATTTGTCTATATATTAAATATACTTAAATAAATAAGTGCATGAAGGAAAAAGTAAAAAAAATTATTATAAATAGGTTATTTAAGGTGGGCTAAGTAAGGTATTTATTTAGCCGGGCTAACAATATCAGTCCTCTTCTCTGGTAATATTATAAATTTAAAATCCCCAAAATGCCCTGCCCCAACGCTTTTCTATTCCGACTCTTACCGCGTCCATTCGACGCCACCAGCGGCGAGTTAGCGAAAGATCAGATACCTTCATCTAAACCTGCACAAGCAGCTATGAATCTTAGCAGCCCTGTCAATCAGAACAGCGGCTTGATCTCTAATCCGTGGCTTCGATGCACATACACTGACACGGGACACCGCCGGAGCCCATTATTTGGTGCTACATCGTCTTCCGCTAAAGGAATTCATACAGAATATTGAAACCCACCAAACAGTCACAGCAGCAGCAATTTCAAGCGGCAAGACTGTCTATGGCTCTTCGTCAACACCCATCTGCACCCGTGGCAACAAAAATTTCAGCAACCCTCCGTATCCTATTGGCCGTAGCCATTAAACCCATCTAGCCAGCAAAAATCCAAACTGTTCCAGCAGTATTGTTTCATGGCCTTCTTCAGAAATCCGGGCCATCTAATATCAGCTGCAACCTAAATTCCAATGGCAACAACAGCAGATGGCCCTAAAAATTCAAGCCCTTTCTGCAATTAGTCAGCAAACAGCAAAGCTATGCCATTACAAAATAGCGTCAGCCCTTTGAAATTCCCGGCTCTAAATCAGCAGCAAGTGGCGGGTAATTTCTAAATTTTAGCCGTCCGTCGGAAGCGCTTTCAACGGCTCCATCACAAGATCAGCAACCATTGATTCATGTTGAGGGCTCATTTGCAGCAAGATTCGAGCGGTCATTAAAGCTTCATCTCAGCCATCGATCTTAAAAATCCAAGGCCAGCAAGCAGCTGTCCATCATCGTCAATCTCGACTGTCCAGTTGCAAAAAATATTTCATCCAGCAAATCAGCACGGTCAGCCAATTTTCAGCAGTTTAAGCACCAATGATCACGACTGTTCAGCGTGAAATCCAAGCCATTGGACCCAGCAGGATGAATGACTTAGGAACTCCACCTCTTCTTAGAGCCTATGTATGGCCAGCTCGCACTCCTTGGTGACGGAGTCGATGGCGGAGTTAAGGTGGTCGACGCAGTTTGCGTATTTGAGAATGGGAGGCGTTTGTCGGAGGCGGAGCTGGATGGGATTCCGCGAGGTAAAAGCTGCCCAGGAGAGCAGCATGACTGCATGAGCAAACACCGTTTTTTCTCTCCGTCGCGACATTTGCTTGCTTTGCACGTTCGACGCGAAATATCGGATGGGCATTTAGGTAATTTGACACCCAGGCAACGGCTCAGTTAACGTGTTTCTAGCGGCGAGGTGGGTATGGATGTAATTTTTGAAAGTTTACAGCGACATGTGGAATTTAAATCCAAATTCGTGAATATATTTGAAATTCACTTTTACATATATTTATGATATTGATAATTATTTTGATAGAAAACTTATTAACAAATGATCTTGTTAGTTCAGGCTAAATAATAGCTAATTAGTATACCTTAAAAAATTCATTTAATTTTTTTAAAACTTTTTCTCCGTACACTTAAAAGATTCATTTAAAAATAATTGACATTCCAACACCGACGGAGACAATTGACAAAAACTTGTTTTTTTTTTTCCAAGCCAATGTGTACAATTGTGGAAAGTTAACCGGATGCTCATACTACTAGGGCAAGCCTAGTCAGTGATTAACACCGCGCCTTTAAGATTATCTTAAGTGAACATGATTGACATAAGTATTAATTATTTTAAGGCATCTTGTGATGGTTCCATTGAACAACTCTCATACCACATAGATGAAAGAGGAGAGAGTTGAACTCGTTACCATTTAACAATGGGCTAGCATGAATTATCATCAAGGTTCAGTCGCTTCGGTGGCAGAAAAATATATGATTTAGGAATAAACATATAATTTTACTTAGTCGGGTACTTTATAGGATTTACTGGTTAAATATTTGAAATAGTTCATTTGACTAATATTTATATTTTACATACACCTATATAAATTACACCTGTGCAGTTGGTATGGACTATATGTATCTATAATCAATGAAATTGTATTTATTCCAAACAACAGACACAAATAAATGTGATAGGTGAATTACACTAGTTCAGTTCTTTAGCATGGGAGAATATTGAATGAATTTTTGGATTTTACGTGCATTTGCGTTCATTAGGATTATTTAAGGCCATTTCAGATAAAATCTATTTGAAAATTGGCTTTGCTTTTATAAAATCTCATTTTTATGTAACTCATTTATATTTAAAATCTTGACGATTGATGAAAAATCCACTTCATCAACTATATTCACATCATTTATGTTATCATGAAAGCCCTTTCATTTTTTAAATTTCACTTTGTATGAGTTCCATCTATAAATATGTAAAATCAAAGCAATAAAATAGTTTAGTGTTTAAATATCAATTTTAAAATAATTTCTAATATTTAAACCATATAAAATATCACTACCATATAGATAAATAATTATATAAATTATTATTATATTCTAATACATAGATATAAGAGTTTTTTTTATAATTTACATATGAATATATATTTTTGATCGAAAGCGACTCATGCATATACTTGATTTGGATAAAACTTGAGTTCTAAATAAACAAGTGAGGTTAAATACAATCGACTGATTGAATTTTTCATCAATGATCAAAATTTAAAAAATTGGAATGATTATATGACTCCACCTCCATGTAAGGTTACATAGAAGTGAAATAATGCATTCATAATAAATAACCGTGGAAGACATGGAAAATAATTTCGGAAAGTTCTTTTGCAATAGTGATACCTTTGAAGTTTTCAATATTACTGCTCTGGTTTGGCTTATTTTTATGATTGAGGGTCAGCTTGAGAACAACTACTTAACTATTTTACTTTTGCATCTTCACATAAACAAATTCTAAATTAAAGTCAAATATGTTTGTTTTACTTAACATTATTTCTCGTGTCTTGTTACCAAAAATCGTATGGAACAAAGCCTTAGGTGTCGCACCTTCTTAAAATTATTTATAATTACATATAAAGTATGGAATTCACTCAGATCATTCACATATTTACTAGCATACTATTTTATGTATTTTGTTTATATGCGAAGAAGGATTTAGATAGTATAAATGTTGAATTAATAACTTTAATTTTGCATTTTAAACTTTATCTATTCGAGTTCATACAAGTATTTAATTTTGATGAAATTTGGCTTTATACTCAAATAAATAGTTTTAATTGCAACTAGTGAATTTGATTTGGACATAATCACCAAAATAGGTCAAAATGAGCCAGCAGCAACATCATCAAAATTCTGTAGCGGTAAATAAATTTTTTTACAAGTATAGACAATAAAAACAAAGATGTTCTTTTGGCCTCGTAAATATATAACAAGATAAGAGTTGTATCCTTATTTTCAAGATAAATTTTTTTAATTTTCAAAATAAAATTTAAAATTCTAATACAACTTTACTTATTTCTAATACACATTATTACACTTTTATTCTAGATGCAGGTTTCATAACTTAAAATAGCCTTTTAATATCAAGAAAAAAAATACACGGGATGAAGATTATTGGTAGTTAAGATTTCAAAACTATTTCTAGAATATAAAACAAATTATATAAATCATGCGGTGCATGTAGCACTGGATTTCTTCATTAATTTATATTAAATAAAATTTGTCAACTCAGAGACAATTACAGGGATATATCTCCAAAGAAAATAAAAAAAAATAACTCTCATATGGCCAATCCTGTATTTTAGAGTTTCTGGTTACTCATAAAGTTGAGGTAAAAGAAAATTTCTTATTCCATTTTACACGCTTTTAATATCTTAATTTTTTTTACCATCTCGCCTTTTTTTTTATCATTTCTTTTACATTTCAATTATTTCCACGTTATTTTCATACAGTATCTATTTTGTTTTTATTTTTAATCATATAAAATCAATCTTTAATTTCCAATTAAAAAAAACGTCACTCTCTCTCTCTTTTTTTAAAAAATTTCCTACTTTTTTTTCCTTCTGCATTTTACGACATGGACAGAAAATGAATAGAATTTTCTTTTCTTGCTTTTCTGTCTGTGCGAAATGGGGGATGAAATGGTTGGACACAGAGGGTGCATGGACCAGCGGGGCGGCCCTCTCCCCTCCCTCTTTCACTGTCTTTGCATCGACCATGCACGCCTGTCCATGCAGCAAACAAAACCCAGCACGTCAGAATCAAGCCTTCCTCCAATTGGCCTTTTCAATTTTTCATTTGTTTTTATCTGCCATGTTGATGGGCGGCCACGATCAGAGCTGGACTGATGACCCTGCGAGATTCAAAAATTCCCAAATTCCCCTCCGTATGCTGCTGCCTATTTAACCGCGCCCGGCCTCATTTCACCTGGGTTTTCATTCGCTAAAGGCGCCGTCTCCTTTTCTTTCCCCCCTCCTGCACATCTCTATCTGTTCGTCTCTCCTTTTTTAACCAAGCGCCATTTTGTCGCGCGGCGATGGCGAGAGTCACATCACCTCACCAGCTCTGAACTCTTCCTCTTCTCTCACCTCGCTGGAAAAAAAGAAGAAAAAATGGTGGGTTCTCTCTCTTTTGGAAAGCTTTCCCAACTTCACGCTGCAAATTCCCCCCTTGCAATTCCATTCCTCTCTCGGTTCTCTGCAGGTGGGTTTCTCTGCTTTCCCCCACTGGCTTGAAGCTTTGTTGAGAGAGAAGTTCTTCAGTGCGTGTCTGACGCACGAGGCAGCGAGGAAGAACGAGAAGAATATCTTGTGTTTGGATTGCTGCTTCAGTATCTGCCCTCATTGCTTGCCTCTCCACCGCTCTCACCGTCTCATACAAGTACTTGAAAAAGTCTAAAAAGAAACGCTTCAGATTTATATAAGCATCTTCCCCCCTCCCCTCTTGCTTTCCACTTCTAAGTTCTAACTACGATCCCACGGTTTTGTTTCTCTGTTTTTCTTCGTTTTCTTCCCAGATTCGAAGATACGTTTATCACGATGTCATTCGGGTGGAAGATGGTGAGAAATTGATAGATTGTAACTTCGTGCAGGTAAATCTCATTCCCAAATCCCAGTTTCTTAATTAGCAATCGTCTCACTGTCGATTCCTCGCAGTCATACACCACGAACAGTTCCAAAGTGATATTTTTAAAGCAAAGGCCTCAATCTCGACCCTTCAGAAGCTCTGGAAACATCTGCATCACTTGCGAGAGGAGCCTGCAAGACCCGTATCTCTTCTGTTCTCTTGCCTGCAAGGTTGGTAATCTGATCAGCAGAGAATAAGAACCTGAAATCAATTTCCCGCATCTCCCTCAACACTTGACTCTTACCACCTTCCTCCCCTCCCTCAATTGTTTCAGCTGCAGCATCTGATGACCGAAGGAGGGGGGCTGTCGAAGTACTTTCGCGACTGCGAATTCCTCCCTTTCCCGGAAGTAGTAAAGGGAGAGAGCTTCTGCTGCGACCTCGACGATGGGCAGATGACTCCGGATTCCACCCTGGAGTCGCCGGCCTTGTTTGGGACGTCGTCGGGCTCTGTTTCGGGGGCCAACGGGGGTGTAGGGTGCAGGACAATGGCGTGCACGGGGACGACGGAGTTCGTGAAGAAGAAGAGGAGCAGCATCTCTGGTCCCAGAACGGCATTTAGGGCGAGATGCTCGCCGGCTACTGAATTAGCCGTCCACATGAACCGGCGGAAGGGAATTCCTCAGCGTTCCCCGCTCTCTTGAGCTCAGCTGACTTCAGTAAAAAGGTTTGTTTGTTTGTTTTTTCTTTTAAAAAAAAAATTAATGGTGGAAAACGATGTACTTATTCGATTGCGCTTTGGGGGTGAAGAAGGCAGAATCGGGATTACCCCCAGTTTTGTAGAGGAATTCTGGTCTTCATTTATTCAAGAACGGTTGTTTCCGCTTTCAATTCCAGTTCAGATGTAACTTTGATTTGGTTTGGTTTTTGGTGTTTGTTTGAATAGCTACGTATCTGCAATTTCCCACATCTGAAATCTTTTCTTCTCTCGGTTTTCATTGAATGATTCGATGTTTGCTCTTCATTATTAACCTTTATATCATATCATTTTCTTCGTATTCAAACATTTTTATCCTAAAATTTTTCGTCCAGAAGTCTTATAATTTTTCAAACGCCCCTTTAAAATAAGTTCCCATTTGAATACCATCATTGACTTTTGATTTCAAAAATAAGTTCCCATTTAAATAGTTTATGATATGATATGATAAAAATAGTGAGGAGTAATAAAAAATAAAGTTAAAATACATATATTAGCTATATGAGTAGTTACGTAGAAAATGATTGAAAAGTATTATAGATTTAGAAGAAAATATAAAAAAATGATTAAAAAATGAGGTAGTTTAGGAGGATGAAAAACTTTAGACGTGTTCTAAACTATATAAAATTCTTAAATCAATTTTGTATCTAAAATGAAAATGTAATGACTTGTATTAGAAATGAATAAAGTTTTATTATAAATTAAAAAAGCTATCTTGGAAATAATGATGTAGATTCAATGCAAGAATCTTGAGTAGCTTGGAACATGCCTTCAAGGGTATCTAAAAATATACTTTTGAAAAAATTTAGAAGTATACATAGAAATTACTACATACTACTTTTTCTTATTAGCCTCCTTTTGCGATTAGTGAGATGCTTGGTTCTTTTTAAGCTAAAATATATAACATTTTTCAATTGAATTTGCATCATTATTCTTAAGATAATTTTTTCAATTTATTTTAGATATATATGTGATTCAAGAATTTTGTATGATGTGAAATAGGCTAAGGTCTTTATTTTGATTATGGGCATACATGAAATCCATAAAAAAATTTCAATTTAGAAATTTTAATTTGTCACAATAACTTTATTTTTTAATAATTTTTTTCACATCTTCCTATATAAATAACCCACTTTCAATCTTTTTTACATAATTATTTATATAAATAATTTATCTATTTTAATTATATTTTTTTTACTCCTTAGGATTGCTCTTCACATGTCATATCTTTCTTTTCAAATTCAAAACTTTTATACGAAAGACTTTATTTAAAATTTTTATCATTTCTCAGACGTACTCTGAATACATAAAGAAAACTCTAAAAGTAAGTTTGCTCTTCATCATTTCGATAAATAATAATATAAATTATTAAAATGGAAATATTGTAAAATATTTATAATATATAAAGTCAAACATATTCATATAGAAATCAAACTAACATATTTAGTATAATCAATATTTAATTTTTTGAGATTTAAAATACTTATTCTCCAATTATATTTTTAAGAAATCATATTTAGTAGTATTTGGGAAATACGAAGGATACTAATTTTATTTATTTAATGTGAGAAGTATTTCTAAAAAATACTTTTTGATATTTTTGCATTATTATTTTTAAAATTCATTTATTTGTGTAGTACAATTTTAATTATGTAAATTATTCTTTGGTTATATTATTTTCTTATGGTTAGCTGATCCTTTGGTAGCCATTTGTGTTTGGGCACAACGGGCTTTTTTAAATTTGTTACTAAATTATTACGCTAAATGTATATAATTCATAAATCAAGTTCTAAGATTTTTAGAATTTGTGTGTATATTTTTTAGAATTTCATACCTAAAAGCATTTTAGTCATTTTCAACATTTAAAAATAACTAGAATACTTCCATATTTAAACATTTCTGAAAATGATAAAATTTAGATTATTGATTATAGACATTTAGGATAATAGTTCTATAATAAAAATACTATTTTCGGTCGAAAAAAAATCACCGTTTTATGGTGGAGCGTAATTCAGTGCACCCGGGTGCATTCAGCCTCAACGCACCCGGGTGCACTGCACCTATTTTTTTTTATTTTTTTTTGAAACTTTTTGTATACAATGGTTAATCTAGGTTTATTTAACATATGTATCAATTTTTACTATTTTTGGAGACTTTTAGATTTTTTTTTAGATTTTTAAAAATCAGTGGCATTTTCAGTAATTTTAAATTACGAAAAATGCCACTGATTTTTAAAAATCTAAAAAAAATATCTAAAAATCTCCAAAAATAGTAAAAATTGATACATATGTTAAATAAACCTATATTAACAGCTTCATGAAAAAATTTTCAAAAAAAAATAAAAAAAAATAGGTGCAGTGCACCCGGGTGCGTTGAGGCTGAATGCACCCGGGTGCACTGAATTGCGCTCCTTTTATGGTTGAGCCTAAAAGATCATCAGTGGTTTCTTTCATTTGATTTATTGTAGTTAATATTATTTATTTATCCAATATCATTATGGATGGATCTCATTTTAAAAATATATAAAATTAACATAATAAAATAGTTAATGCTAAATATCAATTTTAAAAATTACATTTTTAATATCTAAACTATTTAACATCATCATTATATGTATAACTAATTTTATAAAATATTATTTCATTCAAATATATATGTAAATGAATCAAAGTATTTTTTATTAATTCACACATGAATATATTTGATTTAGATTAAACTTGATTTAATCTCCTAGTTAAACAAATTATGTTAAATGTATTTAATGGGTTGGTTTTATATTAAGTTCTAAGATTTTCTCAATCAAAAAATATTTAAGATTTTAAAGTTATAAGGGATTGCAAGAAATCATTTCTATGTAATTAGATTAAACTGAAGCGAAACTTGATATATTATATTATATAAAATATTGTAATATATACTTCATAAGGTTAATTCCGAATGTATGGAATACATTCAACCTTGATTCTAATTATAACTAATGTGTTTCAAAAGTCAACAATGTATATACTAAGTATTGGTTAAATTTCATATATACTTATTTTGTCAGGCTACCATTAAAGACGCTTTTACTCAGTTTATTGTATATTTTGGACATGTATAAGAAATGATAAAGTTTTTGAAAAAAAAAATTGTATAAAAGTTTTTGAAATGAAAAAAAATAATTTGATGTGATATGAATAATAATAAGGAATAAGAAAAATAATAATAAAATGAACAGATTTATGTTACAGGTAAATGATTAAAAAGTAAGATAATTATATAATAAAATATAAAATAATTATCAAGATCGAAAATCTTTGATTCGAGAAGTTGCAGGTGCTGTCAAACACAGTTGGGTAATTATGGTTATTATTATTAATAATTTTTTGTGTCTGTCAGACGACCGCACGACCATCTCGACCGGACGTGGCTGTGAACGATCCTCTACAGTTCAGATCTGAGGGAGATTTCCGCCGTCAATCACTCTCTGATCGAACGGTCATAATTCATCCACCAGAATCGGTTGCCCGTCTCCTTAAAACTTAAGGAAGCGGGAGTACGAACCCATAGGGCAGATGCTATTCACATTTTATGTCTTTTGGCACAATCCAAATACGCTCAAATTCTATTAATTCTAAATTTCGTTCGAAGCACAAATTCAATCCACCAAATTACTTAAAACAGAGTTGCCGATTGGATATAGGTTAAGTCCCCTTACAGTTAAACATACACAGTCCTCTCATCTTTGCTCAACGGATTTCTCATCAGTGGACTCAAACAACATGGAGCGCTGAAAATGGAAATGCAACTTAACCACAGAGACGGGCACTTGAATCCCTGGCCTTGGGGAGCAAACACCCCCTCCATTTTCGAGAAACAACACTTCTTCTCTCTTTTTAAGATTCCCTCCATCCTTTTTCCATTTATCTCAAAGTTTTGGGGGTAAAAAATATCAAGAAAAAGAGAAAAGCTGTCCATAGCTTGGACGGGGAACTTAAGAGGCGAGACGGACTGAAGCGTGGTTGGGGGGGACCGGGAGGTATGGACATGATGCATGAGTATGATAGCGCTCGCTCAAAGCCAGTCTCTCTCTCTCTCTCTCTCTCTCTCTCTGTGTGCGCAGTGTTGGTGCGTTAGATACATCCGACATGTCACCTGGTCGGGTGGCAGCATTCCTTGGAGTCCCACCGCAGAGATGGTTCAATCCCTTTGCCGCACGTGTGGCCCACCAAATGGACGACCCCCGCCGGATGCTAATGTGTGGGAAGGGAATGCGGGCAACTGCCACGTGGACTGACAGAAGTGGACACAGATGTGGCAGAGCCACGTGGTTGGTGGTTGCAGTCCGTGAAACCGGCTCGTTATGGCCTTCATGCACAGCTTCCACTGAGACTGGCACCCTCTTCCAAATGGATAAACAACAAGCAGACATTTAATAGCCACTGAGAGCAGCGGGTTATTTTAGGCCCACTTTTCTTGCTTAGTTTTTGTGGCCCTTTCTCGTGGGGAGCAAGCTGGAGTTAAAATGGCCCAGGGATCGGCTGCTTTTCTGGTGTTGGTCAACACGCTTTGGGGCCATGTTCGGATGCTCCTTTTTCTCCGGCCCCCACCTACATTATTGCATGATGATGGACGGTTGGAATTGCAGATGAATGGAGGCGATCCAAATAATGTTCATTTCTTTTACTGTGTTTTGGATATGTTTACTTAAATTTTTATTTATTTTGTTTTTTCGCTTTATCTTAATCTTTGCTCTCTTTTTCATATCAACTTGTTTTTTTTTTCTTCTTTTTTTTTTTTGCTTTTTTTCCCTCTTGTTCTCTGGATTCAGGCCCACATAGAAACGATTTTTGTTTTGTTTCTGCCAATTGCCAAAATGATATATTTCACAGGGTTAGGTGTCAATTTCAATCGCTATTAGGGGAATACTATCTATCTATGGTGGGCTTGGGTATTAATGAACCTGCTGAAGGCCTACTTGTTATTTATGAGAAGTAAATATCAGTTCTTTAAGATGTTTGGCTGACAACTTGAACTCTGCTTCCCCGAAATTTTTTCCATTTTTTTTTTGAAGAAAATTTTTGCATTTTGGTTCCTCTAACTTGAGGATTTGTTTTTTAATTTATGAATTTTGTGTATTTGCTTTTTAAACTCTGTAAGTTTGCCTTCTTTGCTTTTTAACCCTATCATTAAAACATTCAATTATAGGTTGTTATTTGTAAATGAAAAAAATTTAAATATACCTTTATAATTTAAATGAGTTGATTCATATATGCAAATAGGAAAATTTTATATAGTATAGTTGGGTCAACTCATGAACATAAGCCAACTTATGAAAATGAGTCAACTAAAACTTTAAGACAATGCAATATTTTGTTAGGTCAAGTTAACTTATTTTCATGAATTGACTCCTTAAAGGGTACTGATATCATTAAAAATTTGTATGACAGTTGCTGATAAATTTTTCGTTTATTTGGTAATATGCATTAATAACGGGATTAAAATACAAAGAAAACAAACTTACTGGATTTAAAAGGCAAATGTGTGAAATTCATGTGTTAAAAAGCAAATATGCATAATTTGATGAACCAAAATTCAAATAATCCCAAACTTGTCTAAACTTTAGGGATTCATTAAAGATACTAGAACTCAAAAATATGTTTTCTTTAGGCAAATATTTGAAACTGTAATTTTGTATTATTTACAAAAAAAAATATTTATTTTTTCTTCTTCTCATGAGATCTAGAATGCATTTACCTCTACGATGCAAAGTTAATCACTAGATTATGTTATATTGACCTAGGAGTATGAAAATGGATCTTACATTATCATGCAAATGGCACACAAGCTAGAAGTTAAGAATATATTTGGCTATATACAAACTTTTCAAATAAAAATTTTTGAATATGAAATTTTTTAATCTCAATAATTATTTTATTTTTTAATTATTTATTCACACTTTTTTATACAACTACTCTATTTTCAATTATTTCTATACAACTAACATATATATTTCAATTTTATTCTCTTTATTTCTTATTATTGTTCGCATCATACCAACATCATTCTTTCTTATTTTGAAAAAAAAAATTTACACAAAAAATTTCCATCCAAGAGTTTTACAACTTTTACAAACACACGCTAAATCTAAGATATCCCCGATCAATTAATGACATGTCATGCCGGGCCTGCGAGTTCGTGGAAAAAATCTCTCACCAGCTGCAAGCCTACGACCCAATTTAAATCTGTTTGCATGTAGAGGCGTAGAGTCCCAGTCAAATATAAACTACAGAGATGAGAAAAGCTACACCACCTAACCTCTTAAATGCTATAACTCTCCGTGGAAGCTTCACTTAAACGTTGTAGCAGCAATTGTCCCCAGTTCTCTTAAATATTCAATAGAAGAGTTTTGGGGCTTGTTTGGCTCATCTTGCGGGGGTCGAACCTCTCCGCCATCCAATCTCTTAAATGTCATAGCAGCAAATTAAATTTTTATTTTTTTTTCTTGTTCACATCTCATATGGGGTGGGGATGAAATGATGATGAGATATCCCCTTTTTCTATTTTCAGTGTAACTTGTGTCAATCCTAATACATATTTTCCCATCTCCAGTAGACGGTGACATTTTTCCATCCCATATCTTCATTCAATGTAGCTATCAACAAACAATTAAGTGCTTGTTAGGCTCATCTTGCAGAGGTTTAACATGTTCCACAAACATGGATAAATCTCTATTGCGCTTGTACCTATATTGAAATGCATATTTTACACATCAAAATTATGTTTAGGCCCAAAGTAGAAAAAATAATTTCTCACTACACACTTGTTCGATATTGTCAACGTACTGGCTCACCTGTATACATCACGAAGTCCCAGGGGTACGAATGCGCATACAAATTAGAACCCGAATTCATTTTTTATATTTCCCGTCTTAAATAGATTATGTTAGATGTGGCCAATGATGCGGCAAACGCGAGTCCGACTCTCCCATGTAGATGAGTAAGAACTCATTGTTTCCGGTGTAGCTAAATGGCAACTTATTATCTCTCTTATGAAATAAGAGATAATATAGTACACCCTTTTTTTTTTTTCAAAAAAAAAAAAAAACCGGGTAAGCAGTGCTATACGGCTAAGCGCCCCCCATCATGTACTGGCAATCGATGCAAAAGTCTAATTGGGCATCGATACATGTATTTTTGTATTTTGATTGTGATGATTCAGGCATTTTCACTTTTCTAGGATGGTCAAAATCCAATCCAGTCAATATCTCCACTTTCAAAAGCAAATGGCCAATAGTTGGAGCCCATGCTCGCTCAGATGGCCAGACTTTATGTACATGCGGATGCATGTACTTCTGGTGCTTCTTTCTGAGTATGAAACGCAGATGCTACCTGTAAAATCTCTGTACATCCGTGTATAAACTGTTGCATCTGGCAGGAGCATTTATTCATTCAATGTCGGTTTGTGCCCAACCTGCCATTCCAGGTTTCCGCTCCCAATTCAAAAAAAAAAAAAAATCCGGTCGAGATTGTAATGCTTACAACAAATTTTTAATTCTTTTTGATAGAGCATCAAGTGGCACCAGTGGTCTAGTGGTAGAATAGTACCCTGCCACGGTACAGACCCGGGTTCGATTCCCGGCTGGTGCAACAAGCTTTTATAATATCTCCTTTTGCAGTGGCTGCAAAGCCGTTCTTTTTTTAATATTTCTTATTTCTGTGACTGCAAAGTCAATCACCCTCCAAAAACTAAACTGCGCAGACATCTTCTGGATCCATGTCTAAAATCAACTCTAATTTTTGTTTCTGGAGCAAAAATTTGGAGTTATGAACTTTCTCTACCTTCGGCCTCACTGTAGGGTCTGTTGGGCTGCTAGAAAACTGAATTTCAAATTTGGAAACTTTTTTATAAAACTGTTAATCTAGATATGTTTAACATGCGTATTAATTTTTACCCTTTTTTTAGACTTCTAAATTTTTAAAAAAATTTCAAAATTAGTAGCCACTGATTTTAAACGATAAAAAATTATCTAAAAATATTCAAAAATAGTAAAAATTGATACACATGTTAATACACTTAAATTAACAATTGACTGAAAAATTTTCGAAAAAATATAAAAAAGTTTTTTGCACCCGAGTGTATCAAAGCTATGTGCACCCGGGTGCACCGTATCATAACTCTTTCTTTTATTATTATTTATAAATTTGCATCTCTTCTTATGCAAATTAATCTGTATATGAGATCGATTCTATTTAACTTGATTACATAGAAGTAGAGTCCTATATATATACTTGTGATAATAATATTTCTTTTTCAAACTCACATTCGATTCTAATTTCAAATCTTACTAACCCAAAAGTGACTTAATGGTGAGACACTCATGGGGAACCAATTAGAGAATACTTGAGGAAATATACCGTTTGGTAATCTAAAAAATGAAATGAGATGTAATGTAATAGGAAAATTAAAGGCATTAATTTTGTGAGTATTATATTATATTATTTTTATCCATATATTTTAATCATATTCTTAAATTTTTCATTTAAATGTTATATCTATTATTATTTTACCATTATAATATCACATCACTTAATTTATATTCCATTTCATTCTCATTGTTCACCAAATGACAGATGCTTCGAATTTATATGCATTGACTCAAGATTTTTTTTAAAAAATAAATTTAACATTTTCTTTTTGTCTTTTTTGTCGAATACAGCGAAATAAGAGTATGTTTGTTATCATAAAAGGGTAGGACATTATGACACGGGATAGGGTGTGTTTTATAAGACAGTTATTTATTTTATCAATAATTATATTTTTTCACTTTCATCCTTATATTCTGATCAATTTTTTATTAACTATCTTTATCAAATTTACTTATTCTAATTTTATTTTATCATTTCTTATTAATCATATAATTTTTAAACTATTTTATTTTTTACTCTCCACCACGTACTCCCGAAATAACGCAAGGAATTACTAGCATAGTGAGCATCTAGCTAGAGCAAGTCATCTATCATATGTACTCGCTTTTCAATCGGGAGGTTAATTTCAAACGCAGTACTAAGTTGCCGGATTATATTGGTGGTAGGCCTGGGACGATTTTTTTTTTTTTTTTTTTTTTCAAAAGATTAATTTATTTTTAAATTTTTTTTGGAAGACGGGCCAGGTCTTGTAACTTGTAAGAGAGAGGTTTTACCTAGGCCGCCAACGGGGTATGCGTAGACCCAGAATCTAGCCTTGTGGCATTTGTCAGCCCATCTGCCCACTGCCCACCGGAAGTCACCTGCCGCATGGTGCGGAAAGGAGACAAAAGGCAAAGGTGTGAGTTCGGCCGTGCAAGCCACTCATTTGCAGCCTGGAATGCGTGACAATTGCTTACTGGCACGCGTGCTATGCTGGAATATGCAGCAGAAACGTCGACGGAGTCTAAACACACATTGCCCACCGACGGGGTGCCGGTGGGAGGGGAACAGCTAGCTAGCCCACCAATACCGCTTCCACAAATAATAAGCGTACGTTTGGGCAGGTAATAGTTGTGTGAAATATGATATTTGATGGAAGTAGAAAATGAAATATTTTGAAAATTATTTGATTGATATGAAATGATAGAAGTGAAGTTGAAATAAGTAAGTTTATTAGAAGATAGTTGATAGGAGTAAAAATGGAAAAATATGTTGATTGATTGATTAATAATGGTGGTGTGAGACGCCATCAGCTTCTCTATAGTCTCAACAGAACTCTCTCTCTCTCTCTCTCTCTCTCTCTCTCTCTCTCTGGCGAGGCGTTACAAGTGCTATTGTGCGTGGGATGTGATATAGTCCGACTGCACTTAAGGGGATGTTTGGGAATATGAAAGTGGTGGGAAATGTGGTATTTGGTGGGAATAGAAAATGAAATATTTTGAAAATTGTGTGATTTATATGAAATAATAGGGGTAAAAGTTGAAATAAATAGGTTTGTTGGAAGGTAATTGATAGGGAAAATGATTAGAATATAAGGGTAAAAGTGAAAAAATATAATGATTAGTTGTAAAATTATGGATCTCCATATTTTCCTTCCCACAATCCCCACAGCCAATTCCCAAACGTCCCCTAAATCTTATTGCATCTGAAGTCGTGGATTTTGTTTCCGTGGAATTTTTATATTCGGCTCCCCATTAGAGGTTTAGCATGCCCAAGGGCCAAGGCTCGTACGAAACAGGCTCGGGAGCTTAATGCCTACCTGTGAGAACCCCTATCTAGGCTTAGCCCAAAACCATTGGTGGTGCTGCATTCCCTAGCCTATGTCTATCACGCAAGTTCCATGGACCACATGACTATATGTCATGATGGCAGAGTCATTATTTTGCGGATTGGATATGTCCATGATAATTCCCACCGAGAATATCGTTGCCGCACAATTCCGTACATGTGCAATGCTATTAATCTCTTCATTGCCCTTAAAAATCTCTTTAGACATGGATGCTCTTTAAATTTAATGGTACTTGAAAACGCTAAAAAATACCCAAAAACAGAAACGATACATGGAGCAGATGCCTCTTCTCTCTCCTCCACTCTCCAGTCTTTAAGCTTTTCACGGGCAAACATGTTACAATCTGTGTGCACTGCAGGACAAGAATGGACCGCTGCACCGCAACAGCCTGACATGAAAATGATGCCAATCTACAAACGCAGGTGGACAGGAGATATGTCGATTATCATGGAATCGAATGGGAGCAGGACAGGGCGGCGCCGCTCTACTCCGGCCACCTCAACTTCCCGACACACACGACTGTGTATTTTGAGGGCGCTCCCCTGCCGTGGCTCCCCGTCGTGTGCCTACTACTGTTCTGTGAGATCAGTAGACACACTGTCCTAGTTCGTTTTTTTCCCAGTTCACAGCCGGTGTGAATCTTTGTTGTGACGCTGGTTTCCCATCTGTCATGGGCCTCATGACCAACCCGTATGAACTCAAGGCAAGTATAAACAATAAATTCATTAATCTGCTGTTTGCATTAGCAGCTGACTTGTCACCAACAGTCCTATTTTCATTGTCATTATATTTTTGGAATTTATAACTATATATATATATTCATTGATACAATTTTCTTTTGCACATGCAATTATTTAAATACAAGCTTAATTTAAAGGGTCGCACTCCAAATATCCCAACTTAGATGATAAAATCAAATTCTTTAAAATTATGTGTTTTATTATAGAAATAAAAATCATTTCAATCCAAGTATCAAGTGGGTCTTAATACTGCTACTACTACTTGAAAAAATATAATTATGCACGAATTATCAAAAATATTTGTATCTAACAATAGGTGTATTAAAATGCTATAATAATTTATAAAATTATTTCATTCATAAAGAAATAATATTTTAGAGATCTATATTTTGACTTAATAGTTGTGAAATTAAGGGAGTGTTTTAGCATGCATCAATTGGTGATAATGAAATGCAACGTCCATTTCTTATTTCTTCTTATTTATCTTTTGCTACACTTTTACTTGTATATTTCAATTATTTTCTTATATTTTTTCATACTACTATCTTGTCTATTCTCATTTGATTACTTGGGATTTTTATAAATATGCATGCAACGTTTGCATGAAATTGTAACTATATCCGTAAATTTACCTAATAATGTTAGAATTTTCTATTAGGATGATGTTAGAATTTTCTATAGAATAATAATAATGCCTTTTAAGCTAAGTAATAGACTTATAATTTTTGTAAACGTTATAAGAATATTTGCAAAAAATATAAAATAATAATATATATAAAAATATATAAAATAGCAAATATGACTACAATATTTAGAAAATTGTATGTGCAATACTTAGTTTAAAGGGCGTCATTTTGCAGAAAATTCTAATAACATTCCAACGAAAAGGATAAAAATTGCAATTTCATGCAAACGAGTGGACATATTTGCAATATTAGCAACCTTAAGGACACGGATACAATATTGGTTAAACTTTATGGACATATTTATGAAAATCCCTAATTTTACTTTTTTACTCTATCGTACCACATTATTCTCTCATTGATATATAGATTAAATAATTTTACTATATTAATTGCATAAATGTAAGTTGTGTGGATCTTCAATTTGGATGAGATTTAACTTTCTAGCTAAAAATTGATTTTAAAGGTAGTAGATGAAGTATATTTCATATTATTGTCGAAGTAGGCAATGCTTGAACTGATCAACTGGTTCACCAATGTGAATTTCATTTACGCAACCCACAGTGCGGATGTTGGATTTAGTGATTTTGATCCACAGAGAAATTAGGGCTTGAGAAGAAAATACAGCGTTTTGTGGAGAAGAATTCTGGCTGCGTTATGATGTTTAGGAAGATCATGGTCACAAAGTTCAATGGCACCAGATACTTCGAATCATATGCATCTTTGAAACTTGGTTGGGCCTCTTTGAGTTCTCCTCGCCGCCAACTACCCTCTTTGTCACATTATCCGTGTTCCAAAATTTCATAATTGGGAGAAAGCTACAGCGTCTGGATTTGTGACGAAATTGTGACATTTCGATTGGATTGAAAATCTAGATAATCACAGGCAGCCGTAAGTGGGCAGCACATGTTGGTGCCAAATTCACCTGGAAATGGCAATTTCGTGCCAAAGTGGGTGGGGTTCACAATTCAATAATGCTCTTTCTTTGTTTGTTTTTACTGTGATTTTTTTTACCCAACAACAGAACCGGTGCACTCGCTCGCATCTTCCTGCCCAATGTTGTGCAAATGAGATTGAAGGATCATGAGACGTCAAATATTTAGTGGGTATCTCATCCAATGCATGATTTAGCAAACGAGCGGCCCAGATCATTTGCTTGTTTTAAGATGAATGAAATAGGAAGAAAAGGCAGTGCTTCGTCATTCATTAAAGGGTTGTTCATAGTTAGGATTAGGTGATCCTCGAATGATTTTTTTTTTCCAAAAACACTTTAAAAATAACAATCTACATTTATCATTTTCAATATAACTTTTTTTTCACTCTAATATACATGACCTCATTTCCAATACACTTCCATCCATTGATTCATTGGGGTGTATTTATCAATTATCATTACTTGGAAATTGACAACGAGTGGAATGGTTACAAAAGCGGTCGGCTAGGCTTGTCCCTCACTCGCCTAGAAATCGAAGCAGCTGACGAGAAAGAACGAAAAAAGGGAAGGCACGAAGAGACAATTTCTCGAAAATGCTGGTCCTGAAGATATGTTTTCGAAAGAGACACAAACCTCAACATTGTTCGTTCAAATCAAAGGTGTGTTTTTAAAGTGATTAAACTTTTAAATAAAAAGTTTTTAATATAAAAGTTGTCAAAATGAAAGACATGTAATATGATATAGTTAATGATAATGAGTAAAGATAATAACGTTAAAATAAATATGTTAGTTGTGCAGAAATGATTGAAAAGTAAGATAATTTTATAGGACGATGTAAATAAATGATTAAAAAAAAATAGTTATGAAGAGTGAAAATTTTAAATTGAAAACTTTTAACTTGACATTTTTTGTGTGTTACCAAACACACCCCTAATGATAAAGTTAAAACTTTGAGATCAAATTGTATTGTCTCATTATTGGGTCGAAGTGCTTGGAGTCGATGGACTACGGAAATAGCATCGAATGATGTGTAGCTTTTTTGTGGGCAAAATATAAGAGATAAATAAAACATATTGATCAAGTAAAAGAGTTATTTCAATCAAAATTATAGAAAGGGCACAGATGACTACCACTTGAATGCAAGTAGCGGACATAAGTCTATAAGATAATATAATATTGAGATTTAGGGTTCAAAATAAGGTCGAAATAGTAACGAGAGTGATTTAATATGATAGGGGTAAATTGTGAAAAAATAATATAGTTGTATTAGAATATAATTGGAATATAAAGATAAAAATAAAAATAGAATAATTATATAATTAAAATGTTGACTTATTTTTGAAAAGTGCGGAGGAGCAATGATCCCTCACCAAATATTATTACCAAATGATGCCTAAATCTACACTCCCTTGAAAAGCATGTTGTACAAGCATGGAAATCCAAACTCACTCATCATAATTTTTTTAAGGCAAGTATCACCTAAATCCAACAATCATTTGAGTGTCTACTACCTACGCATCTAGAAAGCAACCACTTATTGTAATATTAATAAGCTAACATTTGGTAACGTGTAATAGCAGGGAGTGGATTTTTATCCCTTCTCCCCATCTACATTTTGGTATGATATAACATCTTAATTATCATATTTTTTAATTTTTTATTAACTTTGTATTTCAATCATTTTTCTCATAACTTCCTATAATTACTTTATTTTGTGCTCACTTTATTTCAATTTCATCTTTATTATATCACATCACTCTTTTACTTAAATCTACATGATCCATCAAAGAAAATAATCTTAACGTAAATTACAAAAGTACCGTTAAGTAACAATAATAAGCGGAAAATTATCTCTTCTCAGAAAATATTTTCACGTTTTAACTATCTAAGTATTCTATTTTTCTATTTTGTTCATATATTTCAATCATTTTCTTATACAATTATCTTGTTTCTTCTACTTTATTCCTATTACATCGCATCATTCTTACATTTTTTTAAAAGATATTTCTTCTTCCATTTCCCACCTAACCACATTATCAAACAGTGCCTTAGTTTATCGATTTAAGTATGTTCAATAATGAAATAAAATGTGAAACAAGATGTGGAATGAAATAAAAAAAATGTTGTTGTGAGTTGAAAATATAAAAAGTTATATGAAAATTGAAAAAATTATACGAAAATGATAAAAATTGATTATGATTTTTCGAGAATGATAAAAATAATTTTTAGGAATAAAAAATTCTATGATATCCTTATCCCATTCATTACTTAAAAAAAGAAGGATGAAAAAAAGAAGGATTATTGGGCAGAAGAGCATGCTATGAGTTTTTTTTTTTTTTTTTGTCTAGAAGAAGGCTAATACCCTAATTCAATTTCGCACACCATACTTCTTAAACACTTATATACACTCATATCAACCACCAACCATCAACAATTCTTTAATACGTATGAATGTGATTAACTATGAGACCTAAATAGACATGCTTGAACCTTTACCAAGGAGCAGGTTATCAACAAAACCAAAAAAAATATAAATTTTAATTCCATCTACTTGTTAATTCTAGTTGCCAAAGTTCAACTAAGTGTAGTTTTTCTTGCAAAAATATCTTGTAATTGGTTTTTTCCCATTACAATTAGATATTTACAAAAATAACCCAATAAGGTTTTTAGTTTTGCAATTTTAACCTTGTAGCTAAATGGCTCCCAAAAATAGCTATTTATGATTTTTTTTAATATGGAATTACCCCAACTTACTATAGAGGGTTTATTTTGTAAATTCTCATAGTTAGAGAGCTAATTCTTAAAAAATAATAATACAATCAAATAAAAATATAAAATACTCTTGCAGGAAATAGCTTTAATAGAAAAAATAATGATACCAATAATTAATTTAATCCATTTTTCATGTAGCAGAAAATACAACAAAATACAAAAACTATCAATTTTATTTTAAAAATATTTCTTATATTAAGTAAATCAATTTATCCCCCTTTAAATTATGTGAAATTATGTAAAAGATATCATTAGAAATTAAAAGTTTATATTGTAAAAGAAAATATAAAAAATATTAAAAAATATCATTAGAAATTGAATTTTTATATTGTAAAATAAAATATAAGAAAATAACTTTAAAATACAATAAAAGTATTCTTTATTTTAAATAAATCAATTTAGAGTTATTCAAATTTTGCAAATTATTACCATAAATAATTGTCTAGCACAAGTTGTGGTTGTGTTGGAAACAATTACTATGTTAATCTCTCTTTGCACTTGGTTGGGCTAACATATGATGCCAAGGCAATACTTTTAGGTAGGTAATATAAAAAATGGCAATAGCTTGCAACCCAAAGCAACCCTTAGTTAAAGGTAATATCAAGCACTTTCTATTCATATAAAGATTTGGATGCACTTAATCTTGAAAAAAGTTACACATTACAATTGTGAATACTAATCATAGCCTAAATCCACTCTTATTATATCTTTTTTTGGATAAAATTATTACGAACCCTGATTTAATGCACCAGAGTGCACTTAGGCTAAATGCGCCTAGGCACTTTTAACCCATTTTTGTTTTTTTGAATTTTTTTTTACACAATAGTTAATCTAAGTATATTTAATATGTATATAAATTCTTGCCGTTTTGTATATTTGTAGATATTTTTTACATTTTTTAAAATTAATGACATTTTAGAAATTTCAGATTATTAAAATTGTCATTGATTTTAAAAAATCAAAAAATATATTACAAATATCTAAAAATGGTAAAAATTGATACACATATCAAATACACTTAGATTAATAGTTATATAAATAAATTTTTTAAAAATAAAAAATGGGTTAAGTGCGCTCGAGTGCATCGAGCTTAAATGCACCCTAGTGCATATAGACATGACCCAATTATTCCATCTAGTACTGTATACCATATAGAGGTGTACTCTTAATCATTAAAGTTAATTGTCTCTCTTAGGGGGTGTTTGGCAAACTAAAAAATTTGTCAATTTTCATAATTATTCTATTTTTAATTTTTTAAAACATCTTTTCATATAATTACTCAATTTTTCAATAATCTCTACACAATTATCCTTACAACTAACTTATCTTTTTTAACTTTCTTCTCTTTATTCCTTATAGTTACCCATATCATCACATAATTTTCTACAAATTCAAAAAAATTTATATCGAAAACTTTTCATCAAAAGTTTTATCACTTCCTAAACACATCCTTATTTGATATGTTGTGATTGTTTTGCTGGCTTAAGTTCAGTAGCGAGAAAAGGCCAGATGTACCTTTTTAATCCTAAAGATAACATATCTGACTAGAGCATTGTAACTCAATGCTCCTGCTCATAAATGTTATTTTTAAAAAAAAATTATTGATTTTTTTATCATTCATATGTAACTTAAGATATTTATATATAGACAGGGTTTTTTCTTTTAGATTTTATGTGGGGATGTTTGAAAAGGATTTTTTTTTATTTTTAAATTTCAAAAAATAGTTGAAATAAGGTAAAATTCCCCACGTACCCACAATTTTTTACTATTATTTCTCTTATACTCATAACATTTGAAAATTTCCTCACGCACACATAATATTTCACCTCTAATTTCTGTTGTGCCCATACCATCACATCCAATGCAGATGCATGCGTCTTTATTTTCTAAACTTCCAAAATGTCCAAATAGCTAAGTGTATGCTCTCTTTGCCACTGAGGCTATGGTTAGATTTCCACGAGAATGCTTCTGAGGCTTTGCATTGGTCGATTGCATGCTTGCCAGTCTTCAGTGAGATTGATATGGTGGGCATCATTCTTTTTCCGACCAAGTGCATGCTTGCCTGTCTTCAGATTTACAAGGATTTTGGAGAAAACCCACCTAAGTCTCTCATTACTCTATTTGAGGATGGAGCTTCGGGGCATCGTGCAAAAGTCGATGACAAGGACCTCATGGGTGTCAGGTTCCTTCCACGCATTCCACAGGTGGAAGCGGAAGTAGTCCAGCAAATTAATCCAATGCATGTTGGACGTGTCGGAGGCATACTTTGGGAGATTTCTAAAGCCGACAGTATTGTTGCCACCATAGATGACAGGCGAGTTGCTCCGGATCATTTCTTAGAGCTTGAAAACTACCCGCTATTCAAAATTCAGTTGGCCCTCAAAGTTGAAGTGGCCCATTGTCTAGAGATGCTGGACGTGGTGACGGGAGCTTAGTAATGGAGGTCATACTCCGAATTATTGAGAAGTCGGCTGTTGAAGTAAATCAACTGGCCTTGGCGACCCTAGTGCCGATTTGAAAAGCTGCTGCATCATATTGGAGATGCTATCAATTATTTTTTCAATGACAATAAGAGTGCGTTTCTATTGGTTGTTGAAGTGGGTGTCTTTTGGTTGTTGAAACACGGGCAATGCATCCAAATCCTACTAAATTTTATGATTACCCAGGACATTACTGGTGCTCGTTGTCCAATCGGCAAGGAAGATTCCATGGCTAGGAGATTACTGCTACAGTATTTGATTTCGCTGCCACTCAAGTTGGGATTATTGCCGAAGGCTGAGAGGGGTTTAGAAAGGGCCAGCTGATGGTGCATCTGTTGCCGGAGCTAACAGGGCCGAGGCGATTTGAAGCAAAGGTGATTTGCTGCGGTTGTAGATTTATAGCTTGTTGCTAGTAATTGGAAGATGAGCGGTGTTACTAGTCAAAATCTCTGATGGCAAATATCATGCTGTCGGAAACAGAGAAGGGGTGACGAATCATGCTGCTATAATATCATTGCTAGATTAGAAAATCTACCATTGAATCTGGAAACAATGGTGTCGGTCGGCTGCCTTGATTTGGGGAAGATGGAGGAGCAAAGAACAGGGGTTTCGTCTTGCATCTTTGTTTACATTGGGCAAAATTGACTTTTTCGCTGAAAATTGAAGTCCGTTTGGGACTTTGGGTTAAGCATGACGGCACGGGCATACAAGCAACGGCACGGGCATACAAGCAATTAAGGATAAAATATTATGGATGTCGAGGGAATTTTTGAAAGGTCATGAATATGAAAGAAATAATGGTCATATGTTATTGGTATGCTGAGAATTTTCCAGGTGAAATAATTTAAAAAATTTTGAACACATCATATAGAAAGTTGATACTTGGACTCATATATAAATACCAAAAATAAAATAAAATAAAAAATGAGGTTATGCACTAAAGTGCACTAAGTTTCATTGCACCCATGTGTACTAAGATTTTGCTCCATTAACAAGAGGCATCTCAAGCGAAGATTCCTCCTTTGACCTTCTAACGTCAAATTTATGAGTCGGTAACTAACTCTAATTAACGTATATGAAATAACGACGTCGACATTAGAGAAAGAGAGAGAGAGAGTTGTATGCTTGTTATATATCCTACCGTCCAATCTATATTCGTTTCCACGTACTAAAATGACGAAGACACGAGGCCAACAAAACAAACTGTGTACTAGCGATATGGGAAGATGGGATTTCATTTCCATGCGTCCTTTGCCTCCAAACTCTCTCTGGGTTTCTGGTGGATTTCACTAGAAAACAAAGCATGCGTCTCTCTCTTTCTCTCTCCCTGTACTGCGTACATATGTCAACACAAGTATAGGATCTGTACAATTGATTTGGTGGGCCTCTTTGTCCCAACGCCTGTCGTTGGTTGTATAGGCACTGCGTGGTCTTCCAAACATCAATTCTAAGTTGTGGGTCCTGATTTGGTTTTTTAGGAAGAGTATCAGAGAAAAAGAGAGAGAGAAGCACCCCCATTATTGGACTTTTTTCATAATTAATAGTGTTTATACTTTCTACACCCTAAATTAACTCGGGAAAGTTTTAAACCCCAGGGACAAAAATTTCCCTGTTTCCTTTTTTTTTTTTTTTTGTCAGTCGTCTATTTCAAGGAACTCTTCCCCTCCAGTGAAGTCTGCAGAAGTGTGTGTCAGATAATCACATGGGTGGGTTAGAGGTTTTAATTCATAACACGCACGGATGAATTTGGAGCATCCAATGTTCTTCACATCAACAGTACGGAACTGAAAGCAACTCGTCTCCTGGCGTTCATTAATGTTGGCAGTGTGGTAATTAACATGCTAGTGCAGTATTGGCACACGATGCAGGAAACTATTAGCCGTCTAGGTCATGGGGGCCGCCATAAACCATATAGACACATTTGCCATTTGAGACAAGAAAAAAATTGCTACTTTTTAACACACTTTTTTATATTCAATCATTTATTTACATTTTTCATATAATTATCTTATTTATTTCAACTCTACTTCCTTTTAATCTTAATTATTTTCCATATTATATTATATTATTATATAACTCTCTTACTTTTTCCGAAAATATTCTCCTAATTTTTTTCCAACTGCACTTTAGCAAAGAAAATTTTCTTGCAAAACCTAATAAGAAATTCGATTTCCCATAGTTCATAATTTTTGTACTTTAGCAACTAAATTTTAATCTGGTTATAAAAGCATTATTATAAGTATAAAAAATTTTCTTTGATTATAAACACATCATTACAAGTAAAAAAAAAATCCTTACATAGGTTTCCTTGCTAATAAAGACTTTTTTTTGTTAATAAAGCTGATAAAAATTAATTTCCTTGTAATGATATTAAAAGGGTGTAAAACCATTTGGGTCACCCTGATAATTAAACTAAAATCTTATTAAATTTTTTGAGAAGTTAATTTATTTCATTTTAATGGCTTAAAGACGTATATAATTATGGGTAAATTATGAAACCATTTATAGGTAATAATTTAATACTTATTATAAAGGTGGAGGCTCCATGCTCACCCTTGGTTATTTTAATTTCAAAATATTTTAAAGATTTTAATCATTTATCGTGTTTATTCATATCTATTTATTTACAATTTCAAAAATTACACGGATTGTAATTTTGCAAAAATTTTAATAACTACACATTCACTCTTAGGGAAAATGAAAATTATTTTTTGATAGCATGATAAAACAAAATATGTTAGATATACCGAATGGTTGAGGTTTTAAATTAAAAACTAAGAGTACACATGGAGCCTTCATGTTTGCATTAAGGACCGAATAATTACCCATCATTTATTTATCTGTGAACGATAATTTAAAAAACTTAGATGGAGAAAGCCTGAAATGGAATGACATGCTAAAATTTTTAATGTACTTGCACTTTTAAAGTATTTTGCAATTCAAAATATTTTCTTGTATTCCTTTTTCATTTCATTACAAGTAAGAGTTGCAGCATTGAAGTACTGAGTGTACGCAAGAGTAAAAAAGATAAAAACTTTCTCTATGGAAAAAGGAAGACTTAATTGAAATTTTTTCTGAAAAACACAAAAAAGAAGTTTTCATTGTCTAATAAAAAGAAAGTATAATAATATTCTCAATTAATACTTATGAAGAAATGACTAAGACCTTACAATTAAAGGCGAGAGGAAGATAATAACCCAAGTCCGGAGAGAAACATCTCTCTCTCTCTCTTTTTTTTAACCCATAAATTCGCCTCATATAGACCTCTCTATAAGTTTATACGCAGTCCTTTAAACGAGAGGCTCCAAGAAGAAATGATAAAGTCACAGTGATTTAACTAGCATAGATCGACTTTTGTTAGTGATGATGTTAGAAGGGCAGTTCTTAATGACTCACATGGCGGAAAAGCTCTTTCGTTAATGTAAGTGACTTTATACATGAATAAGGTGTTCAATTGCATGATCTTCTCATGGGGCTACACTTGAGGTAATCGATTGTACCCGTGTCCTACATGCATCATGCCAATCTTGGTAGCAATTTTCGGTTTTTGGCCGGCCTTGCTACATGATGAGATGATAGTTTGTCAGGAATACGAGTCAAGGTTGAGGTGCTGGGTTGATGGTTTTGCCTTGTCAAGTATTCTTTGTATATAAAAACCATTTTCTGTATCTTTTTCCATTATCTATATAATGTTCTTTACCCTTTTCAATTTTTTACCTTTTACTAGTCTTTTTTAATTGACTGGTCATAACTGTTTGGACAGCTGCAATGATGTCTGATATATACATGGCCATCATAAACGTTGACATTACCCATTATTTAAAATGTCTAGATTTGTTTTCATATTATACATGCATCCAATGACCATTGTCATCCACTCTGGTAATTAACTAATGCCCCTGCCTTAATATTTATAACTTCATGTCACCGCTATATTTTAATTTGTCAAAGGCAGGTAGGTGTCGGTTGAGATGTACACATCCGTCTTTGTTTTTCATCCATTGATATTAGGCAATTGGCCGGCTGTTTCGCGTCATCCATTAATTTTGCTTTCTGATACCGGAGGCTATGCCCTTGCCATTTATGCTTTTGATTTCCAGACCGAAAGATAAAATATCATAACATCCAGGTAGAAAGTGACTCTCTTCTTTTAATTACTTTGATCAATGGCAATGAAAATTTTCACTTTTACCTGCTATCAGTGGTGGGCCAGATCAAATATATGGCTGCCAATGGGTTAATTTCTCTTTTATTCATGTTTTGCGAACAAAAAATATCACAGCCCATGCATTAGTTCAAATGGCTATGACCGGAGATATAACTGAAAATGACTGGTGTGAAAATCCACCATACTGTATATCTCAGATATTATTTTTTGACAAAGGTTTTCTTAACAAAGCTTCTAATGACAACCCCTCTCCCTATCACAACTAAGGGTGAAAATCGGAGCGAGTAAGAGTGTCTTTAATCCTGACCTTATATTTAAAATTCATATTTGATCATACTTTTTATATCGAGTTGGGGCAAAGTTAGTCCAACTCTCACATTTCTTTAAAAGATCTCAAGACAAACTTCGATTTGATTTTGGGTTGGTATCGAAACAACGGGTCGGGTTGAAAAAGCGGGTCAAATTTATATATATCAATATAAATTAATATTTATGATAAATTTAAAGGTTAAATTATTCAATATGTTACTATTTAGTGAGTAAAACGTAATTCTCATAACAAAGCATTAATAAAAAATTAAATAATTTTGTTTACAACTTAACATTGACAAATATATGTATCAACCTTAAAAAACATTGATGTGAATTTTGAATTACAATTAAAAGTGTTGAATTGCAAAAAAATAATAGTTATTCTTGTAAGATATAAATAACATAGATAATATATTTTATTTCATTGATAAACATATGAATGAAATAACTTGAACAACATATATTCAATTAAAAAAATTATCAATGTAAATAAATTATAAAGTTAAACATATAGCAACATCAATCATATTCACATAAGTCATAAAGTTAAAGATATTTATCCAATAAAATAATATTTACATAAGTAAGTTATACCATTTATAAAAAATAATTTACATCTTTCAGGTTGGGACATGGTCGACCCGCCTTGCCTCTTGAAGTTAAAATGTGGGTCTAAAATGCTGACTCACTCCACTCTACTGCATCAAAATTCTTGCCCTGATTCAACACTATTTTCACCCTTACTCACAACATAGTTTAGTGGGGAATAGAGT
Source organism: Annona cherimola (assembly GCA_030490835.1). Classification (NCBI taxonomy): domain Eukaryota; kingdom Viridiplantae; phylum Streptophyta; class Magnoliopsida; order Magnoliales; family Annonaceae; genus Annona; species Annona cherimola. The sequence continues at coordinate 6,893,660 of CM059974.1, forward strand.
TGAGGGCTTCCCATTTGAATATTTTTATGATCAAAAAAAGAAAAAGAGGGGAAAAACAGTGCAACAAGTCAACAACCGGTGAAATTTTGAAAATAAAATAAAATCAAAGTACAGTTTACAAAATCAGACGGGGGATCCTCCTCTTCGAAAAACTCTAAATTATTCATTACTCATTATTTCAATAATCACTTTCCATATACTTTTTTGTGTGATGTAATTCTTTTAACTATGTAAAAATTTTATTTTCCAACCTTTTTTTCATCTTTACCAATATACTATATATTTTAATTTTATTAACTTTACTCCTAATCATTACTCAAACCACATTATATCAATTTTTCACTTTCCCCAAACGTCACACGCACGTATATTCTATGCTTTTTTAATGCTTCTCTTGATTTGTATTTATTAAATTTGTCTACCCCAACAAAAAGAAAGAAAAGAAAGAAAGAAAAGGTCCTCTTTGTATTATGTCACAATCATTGCCCAGCTAATAGGCCTCAACTTCGCCCCATCGTATAAAACAAAAAAAATTAGTATAAATTCTTTAAGATTTTTAAAAACATTTAGATATTGCATTTCATTTTACCCCGATTACCCCTCTCAGATGATGATATAACCTCCTCATTTCATATCGACACTGAGTGATAATATGAATCACATTTTTTATGAATAATATGAATTACATATATATATATTTATGGTTATATTTACATACATCTCAACACATATTACATTGTAGTTCTGAGACATTCTTACAAATACAGAGATACATAACTCCTCTAAAGAAATCTGGAGACATAGCTACACTAAAGAATTAGGAAGACACAGCTTCCACCCAGCTAAAGGGAGACAACAGCTCCCACTCCACCCCAAATGGAGACCACAGCTCACACACCATTTTTTCCGGGCTGAAATCTCAACGTGGGATTTAGACAGAAGCAAATGGTTTGGTACCTTTAACGCAACGTGGTTCAACTCATCGAGTGACTATTATGCAGAAGACGCCACCAGTAGCGAAATCCCAGAGCTATTCATTATCTAGCAACCCGGATTAGAACAGGGATCGACTCCCGCCAAGCACCCTCCGCTTGCGCCACATTCCTTATGTATTATGCTGCCTCCCTACATGGTCATGCAACAGATCACCAGTGTTCACAATGTTCTAATCCAGGTCCATTATCTAGATAAGTCCAAATTAGCTGAACATGTCAACCTCCTTTTTTTTTTTAAGGTACATTGATGGAGAGGTAGTGGTCTTAGTTGTCGTTTCATTAGTAAGGTCTTATTTCCATTTATTAATAAAACTATCTTATAAACTAACCGATCATTTTAGTCGGGTCAATTCTAAAGAAATCAGGTCATTATCCAGGGCTAGGTCCATGCATGGCTGACCTTGGCAGAGTGATTAGGTGTTGGGAATCCGGCTAATAATGACGGAAGGGTTGATTGTACTCACGATTTCTAAATGTGATAATTTAGCGCAGGACACGAGACTGCATGCCATGCACATTCCAGTGCTCGGCGGAATTCTGCAGGTTCACTACCTCCATGCGCAGCAATTCTGAATTATCAATTTTTTTAAAAAAAGATTATTCTATTGTATTGCCAAATGTGAATTTGATTATGTTTCCCGAAATAATTCTACATCATTAATATTTTTTGAAATTTTGAAATAAGTAGACATTTCTTTTATGAAAGTTTTTCTGCATGGATGGATATCAAATCTGTAGTAAAAATCAATGGATCATTAAAACTGTCAAAGTAATGGATTAAAATATTTTTAAAAACTTTGTGTCTTGTAACTTCCCCATTCGCTTTACATTGATATTTATGTACCAACGAGAAATATTTAATCTTTTGCAATACAAAATAGACTTAAATATATAGATTGATTAATTCGAGAGTCCTCATTTTTTGTCTTGTGTCCAAATCACAATAATGCATGTATACTGGAATGTTTGAGTAAAAAAAGGTTAATTTCAAGTATAGATACGGTTCTTATTTTTACTTAAGGATATAATCACACATTTATTAAATAATAAATATGACCATATGTTTTTATCATGTTTTCAAATGTTACAATATCTTCATATATCTTTGGTTAAAACTAAAATTAGGGCAAAAAAAATTTTCGATGCGTAATAAAGCATGCATAGGGGTACAACTTGGGTTGGATATGTCCGATTCGAAGTTAACCTTACCATTTTCTCGTTTTTAAAGCTACTATCCTATCTTATTTTAGGTTGAGTTGGTTCTAAGCGTACCCTATTCTATTTTTTAAGGTCGGATTGGTTCTAGTTTAAGTTTCAAATCGATTCTTTAAAATAGTATTTACATCGTATTTAAAAACTATAATTTTATTACAAATTTTACTTAAAAATCTAAAATCAAGATAATAGTAACATAACTTTTGAAAAATATTCATTAAACTTACTAAACAATTGATAAATTAAATGAATTTTAATATATTTAAAAAATATATTTATGTCTTTCACTATAAAAGATATTTTATAAAAACTACATTAAACATATATTAAAATTTTAGTCTGTTCAAGGTACCTGGACCTTAGAACCTATTATATCTTAATTAAACTGAGTATTTTTTTTTTACCTGGAATCTACCCTATCCATTTTAGGATACCTAACTACTGGTTGACTCATATGTACCCTATCCAAATTATAGACATAAGCATGCTGGGACAATCATTTTTTACACGAGAGATGAGTGATAAATTTTAAGTTTTAGAATACATAAGGCATTATCATATTTTTTGATGGGTATGTATGTTTTCAGATTATCTTAATTTGTTTTACAATTAGGTTTCTAAAATATTTTTACAATTTTTCATACAACATTCTATCAAATATCCAAAGATATTCCTATATTTTTTCTATACTTATTTTTCCTACAATATTTATCAGTGGACATCCCATGATTAAACAGGGAGTAGTCCTGCCGCTGCCACCGCACGTGGAACCGTGGTCACCCAGCTTGTGGGGCCAAATCACATACCACCGCACCAAAGGTGCAATGGTGGCATATAATATTTTGGAACATGGTGAAAAATGTATGTTCATATTTGGCGTTTTTATAAATGCTTAGTTATATTAATTAAAGTAGGCAAAGCTTGCGATCATATTTAAAATTAATCCCTTTTGAAGGGATTATTTGGCTTAAGGTGACGACTAATTATAATTATAAGATAGAGTCTTCAAATGCAACAACCAAGGCTGTATGAGTCACTGAGTACGACATACCAGCACCGGACAACCCAAGCCATTAACGGAATCTGATCCGCCCAACTCGAGCGTTTGAGTTGACCAAATTGGCCGCGATCAAATGAAGGAAGCGGAAGAAGTCCTCCAGGTACTTCATTAATTTCAATGGTCCACACACTCTCCCTTCGGAGGCCGATTCGAAAGTCCGCACTCCACACACAGTCATTCCACTGGCGCCTCCCGTATAGTATTGAAATCAGCTGTTCACATTTGCAATTTTTAACGGATCATAACAGATGTGGCAACGATCAACACTATTTTTATAACTCCTTAATTTTTATTTGAAACTTTTTTTACAGATCTAAACTACTTATTTTATTTAGTTTGAAAAAAGGAAAATTGTAGTAAAAAAATTGGTGAAATTTTTTTATAATAAATATATAATAATGTAATATGATATAAGTAATAATAGGAATAGATAGAAACACTTAAAATAAATAAGATGGCTGTGGGAGGGGAAGTTCCTAAATACACTTTTTTAAGAGCTAAAATTGACCTTGAATCATATCTAGTTATTAAGTTTTTTCAAAATACATATAACAGAGAAAGTTTTCAATATATGTAATTTTTATTCATCAAAAAATATATATGTAATTTTTAGAATATTAAATAAACAAGCATGATAAATAATTTATATATTTTTTGATTAGGTGTATCATATCATATCTCATTATATATTACAACGAAGCTTAATAATTCATAAAAGAAACAATAAACTCTCACTTATTTATGGAACAAAAAACAAACTCTCATCGTAACTAAGTTTGATCACAAGAAAAGTTAGACCCGTGTCCCATCATCATAAATAATTTATATCTTTATATATGGACACTTCTTGCAACCAATTATGTGGAATCATTATCATGTAAAGAGGGTTTTTTTACGTCACAACTTGAGAAATGCACCTACGTGATTTTTGTTTCCAAAAATGCCCGGGTGCTCTTGTATGCATGCATGCACGCACCTCAGACTAATTCCAACCATAGCCATTCATTTTATTAATCAGTATTATTTTTATCATTCATTTATATTCTTCCAATAATCCTTATGTTTGTTGAAAAATACTGAAGTATGCCTTTTTATTATATTCACTTCTGTGGATATACATTAATCGCATTGATATTTGATACAATTGAAGATTTCGTTTTGCTCTTCCATTTTTGGGTTTATCTTGATCATGAAATCAAAATTTTATTAATTTGTTTATCATCATTTTTTTTGGCACAATGTTAAAAAAAACATCTCAATTAAATTCTTGAGTTGTCCGTGCACACTCAAATTTTGTATAATCGCATGCAATGCATAAGTTAATTCACAAATGCATTACAACGTGATAATAAATTATGAAATTATTTGACCACTTAATAACGATGTTTTGACCATATTCATGTTAAGCGTAAAGCATGAAAATTAATATATTAATCTAATATCGTATTATTATTGATGTTCAGATGGAGCTTGTGAATATCTGTGATTTCTTTGGAACTTGATTGAATATTGATCATTTGTGACTGGTCGAACATGCAGGGTGGTTTCGACTGCCATCTGTGACCGTCCGTTAGGGCAAAACAATCACCACTGTCCGAATTAAAGTTTCAAACTTGCCTCGGTCAGAGGCATTAATGCCAACGACATTTTGCTGGCAAGCCCTTATATCAGTAATATGACAATTTGCGAATAAGCCCTTATACCAGTAGCCGCATGATCTTTTCAGACCGGTCGGAAATCCGGTGATTTCCGACCGGTCCAAAAATTTATTTTTTTATTTTTTTTTTGAAAAATAATTTTATAAACTTGTTAATCTAGTTATATTTATTTTATAAACCAAGTTTTATCATTTTTGGATATATCTATATATTTATTTTGGATTTTTAAAAACAGGGGTATTTAAGTCATTTTAAATATATTTAAAATGACTTAAATACCCCTGTTTTTAAAAATCCAAAATAAATATATATACATATCTAAAAATGATAAAACTTGGTTTATAAATTAAATATAACTAGATTAACAAGTTTATAAAATTATTTTTCAAAAAAAAATAAAAAAAATATATTTTTGGACCGGTCGGAAATCACCGGATTTCCGACCGGTCTGAAAAGATCGGTCCTCATATCAGTAATATGACAATTTGCGAATAAGCCCTTCTCTCATTGCTTTCCCTCCTCTCTCAGTGAGCTCGATCCATTTTTTACTCTATTTTTGTCATCTCCCTGCTCTGAATTACTAGTGAAAAGAAAGGATACAACATATCAAATTAAATGATGAATTGCTGGCGATGGAGGATACGAGGGATCACTAGTTGATTTAGCCTATTTTTGCTGTTGTCTTAAGCGATGAGGGATAGCCAACAAATAATTTCTCTTGTTGGGCCAGTAAAATAAATGGCAGCAAAAGATAATGTGAATTAATAGTTGGGATTAAACATGCGAGGATGCATTTGTACAATCTCTGTTAAACCTCCACTTTAGTGTACTCGGTACTCTATCTTTCCCGATAGCTCCTCCTTTGTTAGCCATCTGTCACAAGCTGAAACTTTTCAACCCTGAACTTGTGCGGCACTTAGCTTGCTCACACCCTTGTGAGGACTAAGTCAGCCTAAACCGGACCAAACACTTGAGAAAGTAATGGTAGAGAGTAGTGGACAAAAGAGGAGAGCACTTAGGAACAAAGGAACTTGTATTACTTGAAAGTTTTTTACAAGAAGACTAGAAGACTACAAGGGAACTCTCTTTTGGGAGCTTGGGTGCTCTTGAGTTGGTGTGTGTGGGGTTTGGTTGATGTGGAGCAAATGAGCTCTCTCCCCCTTTTGTAGGCTCTTCCCTTTCCTTGGAGCTCCTCAGATTCTGACATATGTCCGTAAGTGGAATTTTATAGTGGAATTTTATAGAATTCTCCTGAAGAGTCTTGAACTTCTTGGAGCTCTTAGAGGATTCAAGAGAGGTCTGGAATGTTCTAGAATTCTCTACACTCTTCTTCTCTAGAACTTTCTAGAGAACTCCGGCACCTTCATGATTTTTCTATTCTTCTCTAGAATTCATGATTTCTCTACAATTGTGTAGAAGTTTCCTTGATAACCTCTACTAAAATATTTGGGACGTGACACATCGCTACTGCAATGCCACTATTCGTCGGCGACTAACACCATCGACTGAATCTGCCGGCAACCTGTCTCGAAAACCTGCAAACAGTCGTCAAATCCATTTACTTAGATCGAATTGATCTATAGATCGTTGACCGAATCTAAAAACGACGAAACTTTTAAACCGAAAACAGAAGAGACGACAACATTTCTCGCAACCAACGTCTTTGTTTGGCTGGAGACCAATATTGCCATTGAAGACTCAAGTAGAGGAAGATGATCTAGGGTAGACATAGACGATTTTGGATAGATGATATTCGAAGGAAACGATTTTGGGAAGAACTTGGGGGGAGAAGGCATGTCTTGTGCGATTTGCTGTTGGGGTAATTTGGGAATTTTGAAAGATTTTTATTAGTCAAAAAATCAAAACTTAACGCTTATCTAACGGTTAAAGGAATTTTTGAAAATTTATAAGTATTAATAAAATTAGAGGTAAAATTTATAGGAATGTAAGGAATTTACCTTTTATTCTTCCATTTCTATCATTCTATGGTGTATTTACTACTGCAATAATACACGACCCCCCGGGCTTGAACTGTGGACCGCGACATAGAAGTGCGATTTACGATGGCACAGTAGACGCGGAGTCGCGGAAACGAGTGTAGCCAGATGAATACATCTCCGGCCAGCCACGACTGTTGACTTTGCACGTGGACTGGTATCATGTGCATGTTCCTGTTTCCATAAAATGGTAGGCGTAGGTCGCCTGCTCTACCTACGATATTCTAGGTTCACTAGCCTTGGGAAAACTCGTCAACGTATCTTTTGCGTGTACCCTTGGGTTACAAAACGGTCCAAAATCGTGTTCAGAGCTCGGTTTCATTTTTCAAGATTCACAAGCTGAGCCCCGGAGAAAAGTCGAATTCCTGGTCTGCTGCACGTGCGCGAGTGAGAGCGTGAGAGGCTGGGAGGATACATTTTCTGAGCATTTCACTGACGTAAGCCAGCCCCAACAGGCCAACACGCGCTAGGCAGACACGTAGGCAACACGAGTGTCGTAAACTTGTAATGGCCAGCCGTCCCGAGTCTGCATGCGTGTGCATGTTGATTTTACACATCCATTCCCGCCCTCCGATCGATGAATCAGATGTCTGACACGTACGTCACGTGTAAAAGAGGTGCGAATTTCTATTCTTTTTCCGGGGGAGGAATCCACGGGCACACGCCACTCGACTGACTCTGGAGAAAAGTTAAACGGCAATGGCAAGATCTTCACATGGAAAGACGATCTTTGCACGTAGATCTGCCTTTACGCAAGTTCCAAATCTACTCCTGCCATTTTTGGGCGCAAAATCCTAAAGATCTCGCGCGCTCCACTCGAGACCCGCATCTCTCCGGGTACCGCGTGTGAGTTGTGAGGTTTGAGAATGAAGTCGCGGTTTAACAAGTCGCATGGTCGTGGCCTAAGTTACCGTTGTGTAATGAGAATAGGTAAAACTTTTATAAAAAATTATAAAAATGAGAAATTGTCAAATGATGTGATATAATGTAGGTAATGATGATGAATAAATAAAATAAAGTTGAAATAGATAGGTTAGTTGTGTTGGTAGTTGTGTAGAAATGATTGAAAAGTAGGGTTGTTGTATAGAAAAATACGAAGAAATTATTAAAAAAATAAGATAATTGTGGAGAGTAAAAAGTTTTAGATTGAAAAATTTTAACTTGACAACTTTTTGTTGTTACCAAATACACCCATAATACCTTCTATCCTCACTCGGTAGCCACTTGGATGATATTAAATAAATAATAAGAATAAAATAATTTACAAATATATTTACATTGTTTGATTATAATTGCAAATATATTAACATAGTTTCAAATTTTGTAATTACCGCGTATAATTTGACAATAATTGCAAATATACTCACATCGTTAGTACACAATCACTGTGTGTGGGTGTATTTGTAAATTTTTGCAAACTATATGAATATATTTGTAAAAATTAAATATACTCACTTAATTTTTCAAATTGCAAATATACCTGCGTCGTAATGGCGCCTGTTAAGCAATTATAGTCAAATTACGTTGAGATAATTTATAGTTTTTGAAATTATATGGGTATATTTACAATTATAACCTGAATAAGTGAGTATATTTACAAATTATCAAAAAAATAGGTTGAACAAAATAATTAAAAGTACAAGTAATAATTGAAAAAAAAATACTACCACCATAACTACATGTCAAATCAAACATGAAATCTTCCAACTAATCTATTCCAACCAATCCAGCAAATCAATCATAGGTTAGTATTCTTCCCATCGGAATCATTTAGGTCAATCACGTATTTAATGGAGGATGTCTTCCATTGCACGAATGACAATCTAACGTCTCGAGCAAACATTATCGCAGTGTTGGGTTTGTAGTAGTATTAAATTGTTTAGAAACATGAACATCGTTTATGGTGAGAGAAGCAAATATTAACGTCACGCAGGCCAGCGATGTGTCGTTTACTCAGAAACCGATCGAGCGCATTCTTCTTCGAAATCATTGGGTATTGTAGGACCCAAACGAAAAAGCTGGACGACCTCGAAATCGGATTGTTGTGGACGGACTCAAGCTCCCAGCTCAGGAATGTCTGCTTGTCGATTTACCGATCCGACGACTGCTGCTGTATATTTGCGTTGGAACGGAAAACCATGTGCATATGCATGTGCATGTACCCACCATTAGTTGAAGAATGGATTGGGAATTATGAAGCCGATCAAGCAATTGTGCTTGTTTTGATCACTTGTTCGGGAATCGCAAGAGAAGGACCTGCCGACACTGACATTACTTTTTTCTTTTTTTCGTTAATGCCATTGGATTAATGGGTGGTAAGAACAGCTATTGATTGGTAATGAGAAGCATGTTTGACAAAATAAGAAGTGACCTCTTCTTTTTATGAATCATTTTTTGGTTCAAATGATTGGAGATCATTTGTTTCATCTTCACTCTTCATTATTATCGGTTGCCCATCATACAATACATGCCCACCTCCATCATACGGTGGGCCTCATCGTCAGAGTGGGCCATTCATTTTCGTCACAAAAATTCCTTCATGTGCGTGCATTCTCATCATGAGGTATCGTTTTTACTGTTAACCTTTGGTCATGGATGTATCATTTAACCCTTTAAAATATTTACTTCTAAGTGCCTGACAATCTCACCTTTTTTTAATGAAGACAATCTCACTAGTTATTGTTATTTATATTTAGTAAAACAGATAAATTTAAAGATAATAGGTGGCATGGATTTCGATATAATCATTAAACGAGCCCGGGGAGGCACCTTTGAATATTTCAATGGTGTTGATGCCATTAGACCATCCATCGTATTTTTAATTATTTTTTTTATATTTCAAGAAAATGGTCTTTCTTATTTTTTTTTTATCAAAGACCTTTCTTCTTTTTATTTATTCATTTTATTAATAAGATATATTATTATATTATATATTTTTTTGTCTCTATTATTTTTATGTATTTAATATATTTCTTTTTTCATTTTCCTATTCATAGTTATTTTGTTTTTTTATTAGTGTTATACATTGTGAGATCTAATCTTATATATCAACCTTATTCACCTTCAAGACTACAAGCTTAGCCTCGCTGGAGGGAGACCAATTGCTCCCATCTAAATTTGATTCGAACCCATGCATATGGACAACAAAGGCCCTTATCCCTATTGTCGTGCTCGAGCCATTTTGTTTTAGTTTGAAGTTAAAATGTCTTGTTGTAGGCAATCAGGTCATACCCGATTTGTTGTAGACATGGCTAGATGGCTTGCCCATGCAGTTTCATCTATCATTAGGAGTTTGGTTTCTATAAGAATAAGTTGAATCTTGTTGTCTCTTGTGAGGATAAATGAGAGCTTGTTGTATCTCATATAGATAGCCTTGATTATAATATAAGATGTTATATTACACAAAACTTCATTTCAAAAAAGTTTTACTATAGTGCCCACCCAAATTTATCACCCGTCACACAGGAAAAATATGACGCGTCCCTTTTTGAAAGCGTGTATAGCATTCCATTTGTTGATGCTGCTCTCGAGAATAACTCATTTTGACAAGTTTATTTTTTCAACCCATTGGTGTGCTTTTTCAACAGCAAGGACTTGGGCAGGCACAATGTTTTCTATATATAAGTTTCTATGAGTTAGATGTTCATTTTTCTAATTATTTTGACCTTGCAATTTAAAATTAGAATTTATGAATTAATAATCAAGAAAGCACATGACACTTGTGGAGGCACTAATGTCATAGATAACAGGTTGCAAGTCTGAAGTGCCTATTTGGAATGGGAAATAAAATTGTAGAAAGAAAAGCTTGATAGGCCCTATGAATTTGATTCAAGGATTGTTTGGTAAGACGCCGGTGGATAATGAAATAAAATTAATATAATAGAACTGCAGAAGTAAAGTTGAAATAAAGTAATAATAGATGTGGTGATTGTATGCAAAAACATGAGAAAATAATTAAAATATAAACATAAAAATTAACAAATAATGTTGACTTTTTGCATTTTTAATTCCCAATCCACATTCTCAAATTATCAAACAATTCCTTAGATAAAACGGAATCCAATCCAGTGCTCTCGGGAGCATTGAGTCTCAATGCTCCCGAGCCCTTACACCTTTTTTTTTTTTATTTTTTTCAAAATTTTTCATGAACTTGTTAATCTAAGTGTACTTAACATACATATTAATTTTTACCATTTTTTAATATTTTTAGATATTTATTTCGGATTTTTAAAAATCAACGACACTACTGATTTTTAAAAATTCGAAATAAATATCTAAAAATCTCAAAAAATAGTAAAAATTGATACACATGTTAAATACTCTTAGATTAACATTCACGTAAAAAAAATAAAAAAATAAAAAAATAGGTGTATGCGCCTGAGAACACTGGATCAAAATCCAGATAAAATGGAGTGGACGATGAATTGTATCATGCATAAAGTCAACGATTTAAAGATTTGGTATTATTTGAAACCCTTTTCCATAAATGGGAACCCCATGTATTTTGTCTTGTCTTGACGATTTATGAAAAAAATAACTCTATTAATTATATTAACATAATCTTTCGATTCATAAAAATAATAATGCAAACAACGAGAAGAATAATATTATACACAATAATTAATGATAATCCCATGCTATTCAAGAATAATCAAAAGACTCAAATGAGATGAAGAAATTGGATGAAAATAAAATAATTACATGCATTGGAAGGAGAAAATAATATTAGAAATGTAAAATGTTATACTAGAAAACAAAATTTACATTGAAGAATAAATTTTGTTAGGAATAGTAATTTTAATTTCTTTCATGTCCCATTTAAGCCCTGTGAGTATTTGAAACAGGCTCAAGATGTACTAGATATTTGATAAAACTTTTAAAATATTTGAGGAAAAATTTCTTTTATACTTAATATTTATCTCTAATTTTTAATATATTCAAGATATTTTAAAAATTTCTCTCATATTTATAACATTTCACCATAAATTATTATCATACTTATATAGTCAAAACAAGTGTTAACTACCATGTTGAAAAGATAAATTTGCCCATTCAGACTTTTCAAAATCAAATCACATGATGTTACAAATTAATGGGTTACCAACACCAATTGAGTCGTATTAGGTTTGAATAATTTCCATTAAGATATTTCAGATGAAACAATTATAGTAGTTGACGGTCGATTTGACTGCATGGTTATGATGGAAATTTATGATGAAATATTATACATATAAAAAAATGTTAAAATGTTCTGAGTATAATATGAATATGGGCAAATGTTATGGGTATGCAATAAAGCTTTTTAATATTCAAATAAAATAATTTTGGTAAAATTGTTTGAAATAAGAGAAGTGATACGAGTAAAGAAAAAATTAAATATATAAGGTTAAAGAAAATAAAATTAAATATAAATAAGGTAACTGTATGAGTTTTCATGAAGAAATAATTTAAAAATAAGATACTCATAGAGGGAGATGTAAATAGTGATTGAAAAATAAAATATTTATAGAAAGCGAAAATTTTGTGTTTGGGAATGAATAAAACTTTTGGTGAAAAGTTTTGAAGAATAAAAGTTGTCAAATGATGTGATATGATAGGGGTAATGATGAGGAGTAAAGAGGATAAAGTTAAAATAGATAAGTTAGTTGTATAGGTAATTGTGTAGAAATAATTGAAAAGTAGGGTGGTTTGTGTTGGAAGATGTAAAAAAATAATTAAAAAATAGAAAAATTGTAGAGAATGAAAAGTTTTAGATTAAAAAGTTTTTGGTGAAAAGTTTTTGTCATTGCCAAACACCCCCATTGAAAATTTATTAACAAGTTTGCGGAAATGTCTAACACATCATAGTCTTTTATAATGAAAGAATAAAGGGTGTGTTTATTTATATTAAAAACTTTTTATTTTTTATAATTGTTTTATTTTTAATTATGTATTCAATATTTTTATGCAATTACCCTTTTTATAATCATTTTTATGTAACTCTCTACACAATTAATTAATTTATTTTAATTTTTTATTATTCTTATTATATTACATCATTTTTTAACCTTTCGATATAAAAAACTTTTCGTTCCGAATGTTACCACTTTTAAAACACACTCAAATTTATAGAGGTAATAATATATAATAATCACAAGTAAAACCATGCAGTAATTCAGACGGGCAATAAATTTGATTGCCGGCTAAAATACTGTGCGCCACGAACTTTTTAATGATTCCGTGGACCTATTCACCATTTCAATTTTCCACCGTCGACAGGCATAAGTAGGCCCGTGAAGCAGCCATTTCATGCTGTACAGCGAATTGTAGGTGATCTAATTCGGGGCGCGTCCATCCAAGCGCGAGGCGTCGTCCGTCCGTCTCTTGCCGTCGGTCGCTCTCTTGCCCCGCAGCTCTGCTTGTGAAGTCTGCTGCCGCTGCTGCCGCCTTGACCTTTTTAACCATGCACCAGCGCGGGACAGCAATTTCCTTTGCTTCTCCTCGAGGCCATTTTCTCTCCTCCTCGTGCAGACCACCCCACCAAACTCCCCTGCCTTTAAATATCCATCATTTTCCCTCTCTAGTCCTATCTTCCTCTTCCTCTCCCTCTGCTCTCTACTTCCTCACGTTCTCTTTTCGCACCAAAAACGCCCTCCCAACTTTCCGGTCCCTGCTCTTCAATCCAAAAGAATATAATATCGGAGCAGCAGCAGCAGCAGCTTCCTCTTCTTCTTCTTTTGCCACTTCTCCTACAATGTCTGAGTACAAGGAGAAGGATCCTCGCGTCGATGGAATTGCTTCTTCCATCCGCGTCGTTCCCAATTTCCCCAAACCAGGTGCTTCTTTTTGCGTTTCAACTCCCCTGCTCAGCTCGCCTCCGTTTCTGCCGGGGTTCTTGTTTTGCTGTGTTTCTTGTCCTAGTGTCAGGACGACGGGCAATACTTGAATTCTGAAATCCCGACGGAAAAATGCTTTTTCTTTTATTCTGCTTGTTCTCGTGGTCGTTCGAATGAACACGCGTGGCTTCGAGATGTTGGAACTGATTTTTTGTCATTTCATGGCGGGGATTTGCAGGGATCATGTTTCAGGACATTACGACGTTGCTGCTCAATATCAAGGCTTTCAAGAATACGATAGATTTATTCGTGGAAAGGTATAAGGGGAAGAACATCACAGTCGTTGCAGGTAAAGGATTTTGTTTTGATTCTATCTACGTCCTGACACTTGCGACTTCCTTACACAGTCCCTCACTGTGGTGCTTGTTGCAGTAAAACCCAAAACTCGATTTTTTTACCCCGCCATTCAATGCTAGTTTTCTTTGACTGTTCTCTACTGTGTCATGTGCTGGTGGGGCCCTTCTCTCCAATACGAATCACGGCTAATACAACTGTTTTAGACGTCCTTTAATCACTGCTGCGGTGGAAGTATGTGGGCATCTCTCCAAAACGAGACTTCGTTGCTCGGCACAAACAATGGCTCCATGTGAGCCCATTTGACTGTCTGTCCTTTAGTGGGCGAGTGATTGAGTATACGCTTTGAATTTCAAGTCCCCATTTCATAATGTTTGTAAGAATCTGTGGTGGGGATGGTCGCTGATGACTGATGATGACCTTGTTTTTTCTGGCCATATCTATTTCGCAATCTTTGAATAGTGTAGACCATCCTTTCAATTGACCCTTATCACCTTTCAAGTCAAGGTATCATTCATTCCATTCGCTCGCTCGTCATCTGTGATATTGGCCCAACTCACACAGTCCTGCGTGATTTCCGGGCCTAAGATAGATTTCAGTGTTGACGAGTGGAGTGTAGAATTTTCTATGCTGCAGGTATCATCTGGGTTGGACCCTTGCTTTTCTGTCTTTTACTGTTTAATTGCTCAGGCGTTTGCTGTTCTAGTCCTCGCCATATGGTAACCAAAGTACTTCACCAATAGCGAAGATTTTTTTCCTCTTAATGGAAGCGATATGCTAATGATGGTGGGAAATTAGGAAATCCGGTTATAAGATGCTGTTCATTGTTATTGATGCTTGGTAAAGACAGTTTATTTCTATTTCATATTACAAATCAAAGTGATGTTGTAATAGTCCTTTTCAAGGCTTGCTATTGATAACTTGTATGGTTTCTTCAGAGTTTCGCAATAGAACTTCTGAGTGCCATAGATGTTAATACAGGGGACTTTTATTGTTTAGAACTTTGTGTTTGCTCTGGGCTTCCAGGTTCCAGTAGCGACGTCAGCTGATAGTTTAAATGCAAAACTGACAGCTTGCGTCCCTTTGCCAAAATTTTCCTGGTAAAAAACAAAATTGCGCTCTGTAGGTTTCTTCCTAACCTGTACCGTCGAACATAATGTATGGTTTTTAAATGAAAATTATTGTTTTGAGAGGGCGTTGTAGGATATCTAATTTTGGTTCCAGACTTCAAGGACTTGCTTTGCAATTAAACTATTTGTTACAGTATGGCTTGCATTTTGGTGACAATTTATTGCTGGGTTTTTACTCTTCTATTTATTTTCATGATACACAATCTCTGCTAGTGAATTGTTTTCGTTAGTTCTTTTTTTCGAATTTTTTGATTTTTCTCATTTTGGGTGCCTTCCAATGTTTTTGTTGAATGGATTTTAGTTCAATTCGCATGTGTGTAGGTGTTGAGGCTAGGGGCTTTATATTTGGCCCTCCTATTGCATTAGCAATTGGTGCAAAGTTTGTTCCACTAAGAAAACCAAGAAAACTTCCAGGTATGGGCCGTATGGCATTTAGATCTCTATTATAACCTTGCTTCTGTTTTTGTTTTTGTTATTTTTGTTATTATTTTTATTTTTAAGTTTTTGAGGAGTTACTGTAATATTGCAGTGTTGATGATCTGGTTGGCAAAACCGGCTTCTGAGTTCCTTGCTCTACGGAATGATTACAGAAAATGTCATGTTCACCCTGATTATTGTAGTGAATTTTAAAAAAGTGGAGATTCTGTGAAGAGATGGCCCACTGACTTGTTCGCCACAGACTGCTTGTGATTATTTTCACTGTTTGTGTTCTTAATCACTTCGTATTTTTTCTGCAGGCTGGGAAAGATTTTCCTGTTAAAATTACTGTTTACAGGAAATAATGCTTCCAGGAAAGCATGGACCTATAATCAATCTGCAATAAAAGCTTTTGATTCAATCACGGCAAAAATTTGAGTTTTCGGGTGTTCCTTATTCAGATTTGCATGCATGTGTGGACGTCCACTCCTTAATTTTAGCAACGTTTAGTACAACACCCAAAAAAAAAAAGAGAAACAAACAAACAAACAAACAAACTGTAAAACTTGACTGGAATGCACCGCACTGATCATCACTAGTGGATGTCTACCTGCCAAACTGTGCTATCTTCAAATTAGTCACTGTATTATTTGTTAATTTGCAATGGCCTTTATTTGTTTTTATTTTTATTGGCTCTGGGGAACTGCTATCGGATCTATTTTAGGAATGTTCCTGTCTTGAACGGAGCTAAACAGTTAACTCTGGCTTCCCTTTAATTAGGCATCCCAGATATCAAGTAATGACAATGACACCTGGTAGATGCTTTCAGGAAATATTCACCAGCTCAAACGGGGTTTAACAAAATTATGAAATTGGTAACAAGTCTCTGGTACAGACTAATTAGGCGGTATCAGGACTGCATCGATAGATCCAAACTCAGTTATGATGAATCTTGTATGCAACCCAGCTGATCTACCAGAGAGGAATTCTGCTGTTGTGTCTGATGTCAACTTGCTTGAACTGAAGATTCGGACTGCTAATTTTTGTCAAATGTGAACCTGCTACTTATAGATATTTTAACTTCTTATGTCTGGCCATTATTGGTACTGGAAAATTTTCCATTGTGCTTCATTTGTGTTGTTTCATATATGTATGATTATTCATTTCTACAAGGAGGCTGTTTGGTGCTACTTTTTGCTTTTTCCTTCTTCCCACTTGGAAAAAGGTTAAGAGTAAGAGTAGATGCGCAACTGAAGGCCCCATGCTTAACCATTTATGCCATACTGTCAATTTTATCCTCTAGGCCTGTGGGACCTGTCATGTATGCCCATGGAAAAATATCTTTGTAAAAGAATCTAAATGATTGGACAATTCTGACCGTGCTGCTCCAATGTTAGATGTTCATTGTAATATTTTCTTTATATTTTTGCTAATCCCGATGTGTTCTAGAATTGAGGCTAAAATTTAAATCAACTAAGAATGTATTCTTATTATTGATGAATTAAGAATGCGTTCTTCTTATTGGCCTTTTGTTTTCAATGAGGATAACTGCTAGCTGGTATATAACTTTTAACTCTGCAAGGGCATTATTTTGTGTTATTACAGCCATACAGGCGCTTTATGTTGTCATGGGCTGAATGATGCAATGGTTGTGATAAGTTGTTGTGTCAGTGTGTAGTGGTGAGTCATCTTACCATGGCCCAAGGATGGCATTTTTGTGCCTCATCATGAATTGGGCTGCCCTGATTTTTCAGAGAAAGTTTGGTCTTCAGGCGCATACTTGGCCTGAGCTTTCAGCCCTGCTTTATGAGCAGAACTCTGGGTGGTACGATCACATGTAAGAGTACCGATCTTTTACGGTGATTTCCGACCGGTCAAAAAATATATTTTTTTATTTTTTTTTTGAAAAATAATTTTATAAACATGTTAATATAGTTATATTTAATCTATAAACCAAGTTTTATCATTTTTAGATATATATATATATTTATTTTGGATTTTTAAATACAGGGGTATTTAAGTCATTTTAAGAATATTTCAAATGACTTAAATACTCCTGTATTTAAAAATCCAAAATAAATATATATACATATCCAAAAATGGTAAAAATTGATTTATAGATTAAATATAACTAGATTAACATGTTTATAAAATTATTTTTCAAAAAAAATTAAAAAATATATTTTTTTTGACCGGTCGGAAATCCGACCGGTCGTAAAAGATCATTCGGCCACATGTAAAATGTTCCATTGGCTTTTTAAGGACTAAATCTCTGCTTTCCTGGCTCCTGAAATATTGATCTAGTCTTGTTCTGATTGTCTGGGAAAAGGCCTCTTGAGTTGGCAAGTAATTTTGGATGGAACCGTCCTTTGTTAGACCCAGATCAAAGCCTGCTTAATTTCTGTTGTCTTTGGTTTCTGTATATGTTCCAGTGCATCTTGCTGTCCTTCATTTCTGTATAAGTTGCACTTGGTTAAGTCTTGAAGTGTGTTTGAGTCGTGTGAGAAAAGGCCCTCTTAAGCTGGCTTGTCATTTTGGGATGAAACCAGCCAATTTAACAACTAATGTTTACTTCGAAAATAATTCCTGTCTAAACTACTTTTCTGATTGAAGGTGATTCTTACTTAATTATTTATTTACGTTTAAGGGAGAGCCTGAAAAATGATCTTTCAGAATCTTTATCTCTTACATCATTTCAATTTATTCTTCCCACCCTCACTTGGGGGTATGTAACTGACTGCATCCTCTCATACTTCTAAGGTCTAAGGAGGAATCATGCAAATGTGTTTCCTGTCTTTTTCTCCTGGTTTCTCTTTCCATGCTAACGTACTGTAGGCTTTGGTTACTGCTTTAGACAATAACCTTCACGGGGCTTCTTGATCTGTCAGTCATTGTTAAGTCTCCCTTGGATCTTATTGTTTAAATTGAAATTCATTCTTGTGTAAACTTTCAGGGGAAGTAATCTCAGAAGAATATATCCTCGAATATGGAAGAGATTGTCTTGAAATGCACATTGGAGCTGTGGAGCATGGTGATCGAGCTTTGGTGGTTGATGATTTGATAGCTACTGGCGGAACTCTTTGTGCAGCAATAAAATTGCTTGGTTAGTTGGTACCACAACTTGATGCTTTATGTGATTTTTCATCTAAGAATGATTCAAAAGCAAGTAAACGTTACTAATTTAATCAGTAGGACAGCTATGCAATCTTACCGTATATCATTATTAATACTCGATTGACAAACTGTTATGAATTAATAAACAGTAGAACTTGTATGGTTGCCCAGCTTTGTAATTATGGAACTGTATTGTGGAACTAGTGTTTTGCCATATTGCTGAAAGGAAAATTTCATAAACTCATAAAGAGAAATCTTTGCTAATTTGGAAGAATTATAAATAATTTCTCTGAACTATGTCGTTGAAAGTAAAAATTTTTAAGATCAACAGAAGCTAAAAATTTTTTCTATAAAAATTTAATCCCTAATTTTATAAATAATTATATTACAAGATATAAGTAAATACAATGAATAGAAAAATGAATTTTATTTTTAACGAATGTTTTCAAAAATAAAAATTTGTTAAATATTTTCAAAAAATATAAATATCATGTTTTTTAGAAATATTTAAGGGAAATATATATTTCAAAATGTCACTATTGTTTCTTGATGTTTAGGACCCGCTGATGAATGATGACATAGTTAACTAATATGGTGGCCTAAAATTGAATCTGCATGGTTGACAATGCAAAACTGTGCCCCATTATTCATTCAAATACCACAAAAAATTCTTATGACATCAAATTTGGATATAAATTTTTTAATGTTATCCAAAGATACTGGGTTTTTCTACTTTTAGTCCCCGCTCAAATCTTGTCTGAAATTGAATTGAAACCTTGGAACTTTGTTTTGAAACCAAAAAATCAATTTCATAAGATGATCAAGAATCCTCGTCTGTGCCATTCCCTAATTCAACAAGTTCATTGTTGCAATCTGAGTTGTTAGGAAGGAAATTACAACAAAAAAGGTCAGAAAATGGGCTTTCGAGGGTCATAAACTTTTGAAGATGTCTGCAAGTTATACATCTCATTCTGTTCTTCATCGAATTTTCTCCTCTGTTTCAATTTTGTCAGTGATATTTCATAAAAATCTTGATATTAGAGAGAATAATGAAACTTTCTCCGTAGGATGTACATGAGAAGCGATAAAACTTTCATATGAAAAACTTTTGACGTAAAAATTTTTGAAATGTGAGAAACTAACGGGATATAATAAAAGTAATGATGATGAGTAAAGAGAATAAAGTTAAAATGGATAGATTAGTTATATGGGTAATTGTGTAGAAATGATTGAAAAGAAGGATAATTGTCAAAGAAAATGTGAAAAAATTATTAAAAAATAGAGCAGTTATGGAGAGTGAAAAGTTTTAGATTTAAAATTTTTTATTTTCTTTGTAGAAAACATATTACTGCAGCTCTAAACAAAATTTTTTGCCAAAAATTTCATCAAGACTTTCGAAATTCAGAAAAGTGTGGAACATGCACATAAACTGTCTAGATTTGAGGGTATTAAATTTAGCTCTGGCCTGCACCCTGATTTTTTTCAAAAATTGAAATATTGTCCTTTATTATTTATTTTGGCAGGAATGCCCTTCCCTCAAATAGTATTGTGCCCCTTCCATATTGTAATATTTTGTAGGTTATGGGGGATTCTAATGGTTCTGTGACATTCGTATTGGATTTTTGAATCTTTTAATTGACGCTATGATTGGCTGACTAAAGAACTGGCAAAGCCATTTATCCACATGCAACATGCAATACAGTGAAAATCATTGGTGTATATGTGTGCACAAGCGTGCGCAATTGTAAACGGTACCTGTTGTATGTTGGTGGGGATTCATGAAACCTCAATGGACTTGCTGGGTAAAAGCCTTTCCATGGCTCTTTGGAGGAACTTTGCATCCGTTATAGTTGTTTTGGGGCATAATTATCTCTGGACTCTGGAGTAGCCTGCCCGATGGTTTAACTGGCAAGCAGTGGACTTGATGTCAGGATGTGATTAGCTATGTGCAGGATCTAAATAGAAGGATAGATATCTCATCCTCCTGTCTGTTGATATTTCTCTGGCGTTATATGTCAGGGTACCATTGTCATGGTATCACTGGCACATTCATATTGGATTTTTGAATCTTTTAATGAGTTGTCATTGGCTGACAAAAGAACTGGCAAAGCAGTTTACTTGATGTCATGGTGTAATTGACTATGAGCAAGATCTGAATACTAAATAGCAAAAAGGATAGATATCTCATCCTCCTGTCTGGTCAATATTTCTCTGGTGTTATATGTGTCATGGTACCACTGTCAAATCTCAAAGCACAGCGTGCTAAGTTAGGGTTGTTATCATGTGAAATGAAAGGGATTGAGCTGAATTTTTTGGAATTTAATTTTATGCTTGTCCATACTAAGTTAGGGATGATGGGCATTATGAAGATTCAGTCAAATAAGAATTGTTCAATGTCATCCAGTTGTCATGCACTTTGGGTTCTCTTAGTCGAATTTTATACACAACATACTATAATTTAAGTTTGTTATTATTTTATTCTCTTTTAATTTATTCTGATGTTGATGATTTTGAATTTATGACTTTAGAGCGTGTTGGGGCTGAGGTGGTTGAATGTGCATGTGTCATTGAACTGCCTGAACTTAAGGTATGTATGTTTTTACTTATCTGGTGTTCTTTACTCCGTGCATCCTTATGAATAATTTGCTTTGTTTCTTCCTTCGATTCTTGGCAATGGCAAACTGAAATGCTTACTTGTCTTTTTCTATGTAAAATAAGAGAGCTTAATCTGAGCATTGGAGAAGTGGGCCTTGTTTCAGAAGTTCTGCTAGGCCCAAGGAAATTGGCAATTTTTGCTGATGACTTCCCCAGAACTAATTGATAGCCAATGCTTAATTTACTGAGGAATGATTCTATTAGTTCAGGCTAAGCAAATAGCTCATAGTTGATTTCAAAAAATTAATTTAAAACACATTTTTTTAATAAAATTATCTTTGTACACTTGTTTATTAAAGCATATTTGACATATAAATTAAGTTTTACCATTTTTGGATGTATATATATATATATATTTAGATTTTTAAACATCTAAAATAACTGTATGTTTAAAGATCTCAAAAAAATATATACACAGATTTAAAAATGTTAAAAATTAGTTTATAAGTTAAATACATAAGCCGGGATAACAGGATTACTTCTCTTACTTACAAGGGTGTAAAGGGATTGGGCTACTGTCAGGTTGGGGTCATCGTAATCCTAACTGTATTTGAAGAATTCCTTACCCAAATCCATGCTAATTCATTTGCACTTTGGTTAGTACCAGATCACCTGTGAAATTGATCCAAATGATTCCCAGCACCGAACTTGTTTCATCGTTAACGATTTCCTTGATTTTATGGGCCACACATGACTTTGTATATGGAGAATTATTATTCGCTGAGGACAGGCTTGCATGATATGATATTCCACATTTTAGCCATCTGGGTTTATGTGACGTGTGTTGCAGGGTCGTGAAAGGTTAAACGGCAAGCCATTATACATACTAGTGGAATCTCACTGAGCGGGTGACGATCTCTCTCCGTTGCGGCACGGTGGTGATCTGTACATTAGAGGGTGTTGGTGGTGTTATTCCCATTTTTAGGGCTTCCGGACTCTGGATATCGCCTCTATTCTTATCGTCTTCTTTTTTTTTTTTTTTTTGCCCCCCACTTTTTAAGTACTATTGAATTTTTTTTTCCTCAATTGCTGGGTTAATCGTATAATATCTATATATATATATATCATCTCAAGGTTGTGTAGCCAATGTTTGGGTTGCAATGTTACATCGTATGAATACAGACACAGCATTGCTTGTATTAGAGGATTCCCGGCTGTGGTCGGGATTGTGCGCAGGTTTTGGCTACCTGCGGTGGTTTTGCATGTGAAGTTGACCTGGGCAATTCAACTTACTAATTATTGTGTCCTTATCTTGCTAGTCTTTTTTTTACAGCATATAGAAAAACGTGGTCCCCTTGGCACCTGCCACTGACCGGGCAGGCTCTGTAGAGGACACACACTGACCCTGAATTCTATTCGATGCGGATTAAGCCACGAATCATGCCTTACCCTTTGAGTATCTCCGCCCCGGGACAGTTGCGTTATTTCCATTTCCTTTCGTGTGGATGGAAAGTCGGTTCCGATTGGTCTCTGTATTAGTTCGAGTGGGATTGTTATATGGGTGCAACTTGGGCTCGGGTTTATAAGATATAACTTTAACCATATATGTAAAACTTAAATTCTAACTCTATTTTTGAAATCGGGGACGGGTTGGAATTTAGGATGATAAATTTATATTTTGTTTAAGAGTGATAGGTTTAAAATTTTATATTAATGTAATAATAACAAATCATACAAGTAAACATAATAATTTATAGTTAAATCAAATATTTTTTTAAAATATAACAATATAGAAAAGAGGAGTGATTTTATTAGTCCAGGCTAAGCAAATGTCTCACTTAGTCTATTTAAAAAAATTTATTTATAATAATTTTTTTGTTTTTTTATTTACTTGTTTATCTAAAAAAATTTATTTATAATAATTTTTTTGTTTTTTTTTATTTACTTGTTTATCTAAGTGTATTTAACATATAAATTAAGTTTTATCATTTTTAGATATGTTTATATTTTTTTGAGTTTTTTAAACATCTGTGTATATATATGTACTTAAAATACTTTTATCTTTAAAAATTTAAAAAATATATATATACATATATATGGAATATATTCTGGTGCAGCATTGCTGAAATGGGCTCCACATGATCATGAAATTATGGTCTACTCCACCCATTGTATTTAGAATAATGTATTCTATTACCATACTAATTTTCATCCCAATCAGATATGTATATGATCCCCATCTGAAAATGGTATAAATCCAACGTAATAAAATAGTTTGATGTAAATAACAACTTTAAAGTATCTGATTTGGATGAAAATTGGTATGGTAATAGAATATATTATTCTAAATACAATAGGTGGAGTAGATCATGATTTCATGATCATGTGGGGCCCATTTTTGGGCTACTGCACTGTTCCGGTGCAGTGACGCTGCACCGGAACAGAATCCTATATATATATATATACATGTCTAAAAATTTTAAAACTTATTTTATACGTTAAATATATTTAGATAAACAAGTGTATGAAGAAAAAATAAAAAAAGTTGTTGTAAATGAGTTTTTTGAAGCAGACTGAGTAAGTCATTTGCTTAGCTTTGGCTAATAAATTATTCATCTACGAAGAATATCTTTAGTATAAATTTAACATAAAAAATAAGATAAATAAATGAAGAAAGATTATAGAAATAAAAGATAAATATAAAAGAAAATAAAATTACAATATGTAAAAAATGTATTTATAAATATAAATAGAATAAAATATAAAAAATATAAAGAAATATTATTTAGATATTATATATATAATATATTTTATAATACATATAAAATAGATATCGGTCGGGAACCCTAACTCTATCACATTTACAAATTAAATTTACTGAGTTTGGGCAAAAATCGGATTTACCGAGTGTGGGCTGTAGAAAAGTGAGTTCTAATGCATTAAAAATCGGGTTTGGAGGGACCGGAGAGAGCATGGTTCCGCCTCAAAATACGAGTCCAATGACGGCTTCGTTGTTCCATTCGAACATCCCTCATTCTCGCTGGCGTGGTGGCTGGTGCCTTCACACTTCTAGCGGGCCAAGACCATGTCCCGCATTCCCTGCGTGGGAGCCTGTCAGGCCATTCGTGGCCAAGAGAAGTGAGGTGTTCGACCCCTGTTTCAGGTTAACCAGTGTTCACAGGCGCAAGCACCCGACCATAGCTGAGATTAGTGAATGCGGTGCACCAACAAGGAAGAAACAGGCCGTGCAATCACTCGGCCCAACTTCACCAAACAGGACGGATCAAACGTATTAGTTGTCCCGTTGATTGAGGGACTCATGTAGTCGTATTAACCGAGATGGGTTGGTGCAGGGAGCGGTTGGAGGAGTTGTAGCATCTGCCCCCTTTTTTTCCAGTTAGACTTGACCCCACGGGCGGACATGTTTCCACTTTCTCATCTCCCTTTAAAGCCATCTTCTTCGCTGTGCAGCAAGTATTTAGAGCCACAAAGCTGAAAAAAGTGCCCCATGTTGGAATTTTGGACACACACATATATATTAATTATATATATATATACGCTATCATAAATAGCGATCTAATTATTTAAAGTGATCTTATAAAGATTTTATGAGCTTAAATCATCTAATAAAATATATGAATTTCCTATGCGTAAAAACTCTACAGCTTAATTTCTAATTTTTATTTTTATGATGGGCTAAATTATAAATACAAAAGATAGACTTCCTATATAAACGATTGTGGTCCTCGGGTTATGCACCGTTCAAAGTTTCTTTTTAACATCCCATCAGTTGAAAAGAGGAGCCACCTTCTCATGAAAACTCTAGGGCATTAATTTAGAAGACCCAAAAACCACAGTTCAAGAACGGGCTGCATTCATGGATTCAAATACGCTTCCGCTTATAGCTTTTATTTTCTTAGTAATTTAGCATGGAGGATCCTGGTTAATTATGGATTCAATCAATATGGATTTTCCCAACACCCCAAACATGGTAACCACCCGGAAGATAATCGTGTCAATAGGGATGTAGCATGGCCCACTGAAAGTTTCCACTGCGACTTATAATTCAGTTTTAGATAAATCTTTTGAGCTGGTAAAACCAATGTGGAAGAGTAGAGTCCAATTGATAGTCAACAAGCAGCCGGTGAGAACAGAATAGCAGCCTGAGTTTTGACGAAGCATGCGGAAGCGGTCACGTGCAGAGAGAGCCGAGGACTCGCCGGTCTCCAATGCCGCATGGGATGGCTTTTCTGAAGAGGGACTTAATGTGAAAGAGACTTCCCCCGTATAAACACCTACACGTGACTGGTGATGTTTAGCAGGGACAGTTCAGCAGACAGCCCCCCACATCGGATTCATGGCCCACTCTTTCTTATACCCTCCGCACCAAATTAAAATTTGAATTCATACTAAATGCCAAGTGAAAGGGAAAAAAAATTTTGTCTTTTTTTTTATCGGTTTTGCTGAAAACCAAGAGGGAGAGTTTTGGTGGTACCTCCTAGTGGTCTTTTTTTTTTTTTTTTTTTTTGCCTACAAAATCAATATACGATTTGCTATGCTTTTGAGTTTTGACAGGGATGGATTGCACGGATTCTACTACCCATTTAGATTTGAAATGATTTTATTGATTTTTTGAAAACAGTCTAGCTCTATTCACTGAAAAACCAAGTCGTGGGATTACAGGGACCGACTCAAACATGCCGATTCAATTTTCATTCTTGAACACGCAAGATGGGACCACTACAAATACGTAATGTGTTCCCTTTCTTTTCCCGTAGGAATTTTTTTCCCCATCTATCAATTAGCAATAAAACTTGTGGTGGTGGGTTTGAATGTTTCATGAGTATGTGAGAAAATGCGGTTCTTGGAAAAGCTAGCATCACGCAGTGGTGGTGGATATCTCAAGCAGGGAACACGTGTTTCCCTTGAGCAAGCATCTAGATTCTAGAATGTCTCATGACGTGATGAGATAACATGAAAGTTTAGGTCCATAAGTCGAAGCCTACAGCTTTCATCACCGTTTCTGCCTAGCCCACACAAATAAGTTTTTTTTTCTTTTCTTCTTTTTATGTGTTTTGTTTTGTTCCCTTTGGGATCATATTTTATAATATCTTATTTTTCATCTAATTTTATAAATTAAGCCATAAATCCTTATAATTTTTATTGTTTATGTGATAATTAATATTGCAATTCAAAACCTTTCACAACCTTTACGCATTAGAAATTTTTTTTCTATAAATACCAACATTGCTAGGAAAAAATTTGTAAAATTCTCACATTATGCGGGAATCAAACACTTGCCAATTCCATGGAGTTAAGTTCGTAACTTTTTATAAATTCCTTAACATTATCAAAGAGATGACAGAAGCTTTTCATACATGAGATGGTAGCTCCTAGGTACAGGGATGATGAATCTTCCAGTATAAAATTTGAAGTCCTTATAAATTTTCGAACATTATCAAGGAGGTGATTAAAGCTTATCATATATGAGACTACAATTTCCAAACACGATAACAACCAACCTCTTATTATGAGATTTGAAGCCCGAAACGAGGTGCACAGTGGCGGCGCAGTTGGTTCCCATCCACTAAATTGATCAACACAATTTTCTAGTACCATTGCCAAATTGATGTTGCTCACAACTTACATGGTTAGGATATTTTGCATGAGAATCCAAGTATAGATGTTCTTTTACTTTTTCAAGTGTGTTTAGGAAGTAATAAAATTTTTGATAAAAATTTTTAGTATAAAAGTTTTTGAATTGATAGAAAATAATGTGATATGATAGAGATAATAATAAGGAGTAAAAAAAATAAAGTTAAAATAAATACGTTTGTTGTATGGAAATGATTGAAAAATAGAGTTGTTGTATAAGAAAATATGAACAATTAATTAAAAAATAAGATAATCATAGAAATTGGAAAGTTTTTGTTAGAAAGGTTCGGGGAATTTCTCAAACATCCCGTTACAAAATAAGATTAACGACAGATGAGAGCATTGAGAAACTAATAGTAAGACCAAATTAATATGCCTTTCTTCCAAAGGAAGGGAACAGCGTTAGATCTCCCATTCCATCAGCACCTTTGGAATTGAATGGCTGGATCTCGGAGAATTTCTTCATTTCCCTTTTGGGCTGTGACAAATCCAAGAAACCAGTCTTTGGATATATCATTTCGATCCAGATACCCGAGCTACGTGCATGCCTGTGAATCGTGGCGCTCCGCCAGAGTACTAAGCAAGTTGGCAACGGCCATGATGACACAGCCCAGAAAAAGGTAAACACCGCAGTTGAAACAGTGGATTAGAATGGGGGTCAATATCACCATGAATGTCATTTGTAAAGAGTATCACTGCCTATTCAAATTTCGTGGAAATTGATTTTGGGCGTACGAACATTTCGCTAAAAACATCATAAAAACCATAGGATGCCGATTGAGCTCTAGATCCAGACCATTGTTTTAATCCATCGGGGCAGCAGGGCAAAGAGCTCCTCATTTTCAGGAAGGTAGGTGCCCAAATGGCTGCCACATTTTTAATGACATGCAATCGTTTTCAATGCAATGCGCCGCAAGAGAAGGCAAGGAAAATCAATGGGACGCGGGGACCCAAACCGAGGTAGAGAGACCCACGGCCGAGACCTAACACCACCAAGCTCCCAATGCAATGCTCTTCAATATTCATGCATGCATCTTTTTTACACGCTTCTCCTCGACACTCCTCTGATTATGGCTACCTGCCAGCGATATTGACAACCTAAATTGCATTTTCAACCCTTTTTATGCTGGGCTTCTTCTGATATGGCTGGAATACTGAGAACCACTAGTAGTAGTAACCCCATATACAACTGTTCCATCCATGCATGGCCCACCCTGCCTGATGAAATGCATCAGACATGATCCACATCCAAGAAAACGTCACATGACAATCAACTAGAATTTGAAGACAACAGCGGATGGAACATCTTAGTCGCCTAACCAACTGCTTTTCTTGGATTAAAAGCATCATTGTCAGACGCGAAAACTCCCCCGGGGCTGACCCAATTAAGTATTCCATTCATATGCTTCATTTTTGGCAAAAGCAAAAACAACGATAATAACACCAGAAAACAACTTCAATCCCAAACGCTCAACCACCAAAAATCACCAACCAAAAGTACTAAAACACGATCTAGTCAAACACCATCAAATTGCAAGTGTATACACCCAAAGGAAGCTCAGTACAAATCATTCATAATATCTCGACTTTTTTTTTTTTTTTTTTTTCTAGATCTTTTTCCCCCCAATCTTCATTCTTCACAAAGTAAAAACAAATGTTCCAGCATTTACCTACTCACCACCACCACCACCTTCGCATCTACATTGGATAGGAGTATGGAAAATGCAAAAACATTTCATTTTTCTTACATCTTCAAAAATAACAAACAAAGAAACAGAAACAAAAAAAAATTTAAAAGAGAGAAAGTGAAAAGAAAAAAAGAGGGGGAGAAAAGTCAAGTAGTGTAGATGATGAGAAAACAGGGCAATAGCGCTCTAGAATCGAAGACCACAAGCGCGCCGTTCTCCCCACTCACCGAGTCAAACCCTCCCACGCAACCCTCCAAAAAAGAGTCGACGCCTTTGCAGACTCGGCCGGCGATGACTCGGCAAACCAGCATCGCCCTCCGCCCCTTCCCGGCGCCGACGCTTTCGTGGGCGCCCCCGCTGCCGGAGAAGGTGCGGATGGCCCCGCCTTTCCCGGCGGAGAAGGTGCACAGGCCCCCGGGGCAATTCCCACCGTCGCTGCCCGTGGGCCCCACGCAGTGGAACCGCATCAGCTCATTCCCGTCCGCGACGCACCGCGCGTTCTCCTCCTTCCGGCCGCCCCCCGCCGGAGGGCAGGCGCGGGATTTCACCATCTCTCTGTATTCCTCGAAGCGGGCGACGGTCTTGGACGGATTCTGGACCTTGAACACCATCTCAATCCTGCCCGAGGGGTACTTCAGGCACCAGCTCGTGCGGAAGATGATCTCTACCACGTTGCGGGAGGAATGCCCCTCCGCCAGCTCAGTCAGCGTGGGGAAGTAGGATTCTGAGCGGGCTCGGGCAGGCGGGCAAGGAGTATTTCTGGCCCTGGTAGGCTTTGGGGGCGAGGAGGAGGAGATTGTTCGTGGCGGGGATTTGGGATGGGTTGGATGGTGCCTTTTCTTGGGTTTCTTAGGTGTGTTTTCGACAACGTCTTTGAGATTTTGGTAGCTCTTTCTGCAGCCTGAGGTGGGGAGAACAAGATTGATGGCTTTTGGGGTGGGCTGATAGACGTCTTCGAAGGCTCTGGATTTGCATTGGAGGGATTTCACCCAGCCCGTCGCCATTCAAGACGAGGCAAGATTGCGATTTGGCAAGTCTTCCGATTGGCCCGTCGCCCAAATTGCGGATGCTTTTCCTATCCTTTTTCCCTTTTCTTTCTTTTGAGCTTTCTTCGGCCAAATGATGTATAAGAAGAAAAAAAGATGCAGACGAAGAAGAACCAGAGCGAGAGAAAGAGAGAGAAAAAGATTATATCTTAAACAGTTCTCAGCCAATATTTTTTTGTTTTTTCTTCTCACTGTTTATCATTAAAATGACGAAACTGCCCCTGGCATATAAAGAAGGTTGCCAGCGTGTTACTAGATCCGCTTACCTTTGTAGACATGCCACGCTTTTTGGGTGATCCGCACCGTTGATGTGTCGGCAGACCGTGTTGGTACAGTGGGTGAAAAGACTTTCAACGGTGGAGATGGGATTTCAGAAAAAGAACCGAGGTTGGATCGAGTTATTATTAGCAAGAGGGAGATCCAGTGGCCGTGGATTTAGGTCGTCCACTTCCTAATATTGATTTTTGGTTCGAGGTTAGAAATTCGGCCCACCACTACGGAGAAAGGAAGGATCACGCACTTGCTTGATGACCTCGGATACTGGGAGGCGGGTCCCACTGGTACGGCTTCTCCGTGGACCATTAAATGCTGCTTATCTGGAATTTTTTGACCCATCTAGTCCTGCCCTTTGCAAGCCGCGATAGGCACCGAGAGAATTCGCTGTTGAACCCGCGCGTGGCAATTTTGACGGTCCAGATTTTTCCCGTTCCCCACAACCAATTTCCTGCGTCGATAAAGATGACGCGACGCACCAATCGATTTCTACACCATTCGCCAAATCACTAGCGAATGTAAACACTGCAATTTGGGAACATCCATGATCGGGTGGTCGTGGGGCCCAGATCCCACCAGAAAATATACCATGATTAGACGCTGTGATGATGGGGCACCCGAAAAGAACCGTGGGGCCAATGCAGTGGAACATTCCCATGGCATTGGTTTGGTCGTCCAAAAAAGGAGAGAAATTTCGAATTCTTTGAGATTGATTTTGTGGAATTGTGGATACAGAAGACATTTTGCACGGGCAAGTGTCGCAGTCGAGGTTTGGTGGTATGTAGCAGTTTGTTCGCTCGAAACAATGTTGGACGCAACTCTTTAATTAATAGCAGCTGCGGTCGCTGCTGCTCTTGCTTCGAAAACAAGCAACACTGTCTTCTTGCAAGAGGCAACATTAAAATTCTTTCTTGCACCTCTTAAGTATCCAATCTGCGATCCCAGCCTCTGCTTGGACGAAATTGGATTGAGATTTACAAATTTGACTATTTTTAAATAATTTATTTAAAATTGACCATTTAGAATAAGGAAATTTTAATAATTTTATAACTAATGTGATATGATATTTAGGGCTGCTTGGCAACAATGTAGTTGGTAAGTAAATTCTCTTGCTTTTCTTTCCACATTTTTCGAATCGATTTGATATATTAATTATTTTATTTTTTCTATTTTAATAATTTCTTACATAATTATCTTATTTATTCTGTTCTTTAATTATGTATCATATGTACCTTTTTTGTGAGAAGAATCCGATTTACTTTAGTTATTTAATTATGTATTCTATTTACCTCAATAACTGTATTTAATTTTACCATTCGACATCATTTCAAATTTGGATCCTCATTTTTTTATAAGAAAAAAAAGTAAATGCATTTATCTTGACGTCCAAAAAAGGAAAAATAAATCGATCCTCACTTTTTTACTTGATGCCAAAAAAGTATACAGGTAATTGCCATTTATCGCGACAGAGTAATTCACGTACACGAGTAGCCAAATTTTGGTGGGAAAGCTACCGAATCATAATTAAAGGGTTCTCCGTTTTCGCATCGGATTTTGCGGGCAATTAGAGCACTGAAAAACGTAATTAGAGGCAGGTCATTTTTGTCAGGAAGTTGGAGGACTGTGACGATGAAAAGGACGGGCATCTATGAGTACATATTCATGGGCAGACGGTAATGGTTACTTGGAACGACAATAATTAAAATACATAAGTTAAAAAGCATGATTATATATATATATCATAATGTATTTTAGTATAAAATATAATTTTTTTTTATTTTTTTACGTTTATTTAATTTTTCTTCATAAATATATTTTCTAATTATATTTAAACTATATATTAAGTTTTGCCATTTTACAATATTTTTACATATTTATTTTTATTTTTAAAAATCATTAATTTCAAAGGCATTTAAGTCATTTTTCACCCCTTAGAACTTGATTTTAAAAAAATAAAAAATAAATGTATAAAAATATTGTACAATAGCAAAACTTGATATATAGATTGAATACATTTCCGAAAACATAATTATAAAGAGTGAAAATTTTTAAATTGAAAAGTTTTTGTCTAAAAAGTGTTTGTTAAAACAAATGGATATTTTGCATTTTAAACCCTCTAACTTTTCCTATTTGCATTTTCAACCCCAAAGTTTGGCCGTTTGCATTTTAAACCCTGAAATTTGAGTTCCTGTGCATTTTAAACCCTAACTCATAATGGTGTTAAACGCTAATGTCAATTCATTCAAAATGACATAAATACCTTCAAATATAATTTTTAAAAAACACCTAAATCTGTATTAAAGGTGAAGGTGTTATTAAAGCTTCTAATAATAAAATAAAGAAAGCCTGATAGTCAAGTTTAAAAGTAAAAAATATTTCTTTTTTAAATATTGGAGGGTATTTATGTCATTTTGTATGAATTAATGGTATTTTTAATGCCATTATGGGTCGGGGTTTAAAATCCAAATGAACCAAAATTTTCAGAATTTAAAATACAAACGACCAAACTTCAGAGCTTAAAACGTAAATAGGCAAAAATAAAGGATTTAAAATTCAAAATACCCTAAAACGAATATGCCCTTACATTTAGGCATTCATTGCCTTAATCCAAATTCTGAATTTAGTCCAATGAATAACTAGTTGTTACTATAGATATGCGGACACAGATCTGTCATCTACTCACTTCAATTTATCGAGAATACTACAGTGGAAAATTCAATCATTATCTTGCCTACGGTAATTTATATTGGTTCCACCCATGCATTTCACATACGGACTATGGAATCCTTATCTTGCCAAACCGGCCCAACCTTTTACGGTTTTATTTACATATACTAATTCATTCGAAACAAATTAACTTGATGATACTTTTTTTGCATTTGCCAATTTGACTTGCGAACCTTTCTTTCAAGAGATTATTTCTGTCGTCTTAAAAAATTAAAACTATACCATTCATGATTTCAAAAATGATGGGTTTGCAAGTTGAAGACTTTTTAAATTTCTCAACAGCCAACTTGTTGTAGAACAATGGCAATATTGTTACAATTTTCTTTCCGTTTGTTTTCTATATGAATAAAACAACTTTGCAAGATATTGATAAATAAACTATGTGATTAGCATTTTTTATGGGATAATTTACAATTGATAACAGTTGTTCTACATGTTCTTTGTCTTCATGTGAAATTTCTTATAAGGAACGAGAATGACAGAACAATTGGGGCTTCATGGTCCCGATGTTGGGATTAATTATCAAAGAGAGATATGAACAACGTATCTTTACTCTCATTATGGGTTGTCCTGATTAATTCTTCATAATGATTTAGTGGAATCTTTCCATTGTATCTTAATGGAATTTATTTGTTTTCATCCTATCATAAATCACTATATAAAAAAAATTACTCAAATGCATCCATTATCTTCAAGGGATATAGAGTTTTGATGATTTCTTTTTACAATGCCGTATTTACCCTATTCATCTTACACGTATATCTTCTTTATTGATAACTACCAACCATATACATAAGCAAGAGAGGAGAATAATGCTCCTAAAAATAGAACACACAATGCTCCTAATGAGATTCAAAACCCAACTAATTAGATATAAGCTGTCGCTTTTTGCCAATCAGACTATGCCACTGTTGGCAGCAAATAATATGATTTTAGCTACATATATCATCATCTAGTTGCAAAAAAAGTATACAGAGCAATCAATATTTTCCCATTTTGCTACTTATGGTTGGCGACAATCATTTCCTGAAATTTTGTTACATATATTATTATACGCAACTAAAATTTGTTTAAACATAATAGATAGAAATTTTCATTTGATTGCAAAAAAAATGTTGACATGAGTTCCACAGTTACATGCCTTTACTATTATATGGAGCCAATTGTAAGAACTAAGTTGCTTACGAGAACTATTCTTGTATTCAATTAATGACCAGATTTACATAAAAAAAACTAATGACTAGATGAAGTCTAGTCCAAGTCATACTTACTACTGTTTGTTTTTTTTGAAAAAAAATATATTCTTACGTTTGAACTACTATGTACATTATATTCAGCGATTTGCATTTGAAACTTATTAGGAAAAGAATATTTGATAAAATATTTTCAATAAATAAAAATTTAATCGTTAAACATATTTGCATTGCAACCAAATTTTACTACTTAGTTGCCATTGTGTAATTGCAACAAAGCGTTTACAAATAAATTTGTCTAAAATACTTTTGAGCAATTAGTTAGAACCTTTGGTAACAAATATCTAATTTGCCAAGAATCAAATTTCTTAAAATGTATAAGAAGGGACTTCTGACTCTAAAATTTCCAATTTGAATATTGAATATTTATTCTCTAATGAGTATAATTTTGCAGCTCACTCAGTGTTGCATCGAGGTCGCAATATATCCAAAAAAAAAACAGGTTTATAGTCAACCACCGCTTCGCAATAGTTAAATAAAGAAAACAAAGAACTAACCCTGGAAACATTACAGTGGCTGGTTTAATCCAAATGAAAAATATGAAAATTTTAGGTTCAACAAAACTTGGTTGGAAAAATATTGAAATTTTAGAAGATTGCCGGTGATAGAGCTGCATGGAGCTTCGAAACATAAATATTGTCTGTAAGCGATTATAAAAAATCTTAATATATGTTGATTGCTAGTAATGAAGCTTCATGGAGCTTTAGGGACTTTTAAAAAATTCAAAATATCCCATTAAAATATTAAAAAATGTAATTCATTTTGAATTTTGTTCTCAATTCTAATAGTAACATTTTTTATCAATGATATAAGTGGGTTACATTGAACTTTGTCTTATATTATGAGTTCTTTTCTCCAAAAGCTTGTGTTAATTATAGAATAATGTTTTAGAAACCGAACGGAACCTTACAATTGGACCGTTGGGACTTTTTTGTTATTATTTATAGTACAACCACCAGTTCGCAATAGTTAAATCAAAAAAATAAAGAACCAACCCTCAAAACATTACAATGGGCAGTTTATCCAAATGAAAAAATATGAAAAT
The DNA here is from genome assembly GCA_030490835.1 of Annona cherimola. NCBI lineage: Eukaryota > Viridiplantae > Streptophyta > Magnoliopsida > Magnoliales > Annonaceae > Annona > Annona cherimola. The sequence continues at coordinate 6,928,697 of CM059974.1, forward strand.
TTTAGGTTCAACAAAACTCGGTGGGAAAAACATTGAAAAATCAGAAGATTGTCGTTGATGGAGCTACATGGAGCTTCAAAACATAAATATTGTCTCTAAGCAATTATAAGAAATCTTGATACATGTTGATTGCTAGTGATGGAGCTACATGGAGCTGAAGGGACTTTTACAAAATTTGAAATATCCCTTTAAAATTTTAAAAAATATAATTCGTTTTGAAATTTGAATAATATTATGCTCCTTCGCTTGAATTTGCTCTCCTTCTCCAAAAATACTGGCCCTGACGCTGCTGATTGTCCAAAGTAGGGGGAACCCCAAGTAACTTATTTTTTGAGTATTTGGACTATCGCAAAGAACCTGAGGATCCAAAGGTGTAAAAAATTAAAGTTTTAGATTGAATAAAAAAATATATATAAATTTTTTGGTTGAATAGTTGAGTATTGAAGAAAAGTCTAAATAACAAAAGAACAAAATTGCCAACAAATGTTATATACTAGCAAACCGCAAACCCCATAACATGAACATTGACAAAATGACCAAGTTACCCTCACACATGCATGAAGGCACGTCGGCCCTTTTCTTTTTCCCCTAAAGGGTAAAAGGAATTGATTGTGTTTTGAAGTTTGAACTAGCTATCAAGATAAGAATGGAAGAGAATAGAAACTGTCACAGAAAAAAATACTCGCACTGAAATTGAAACCCAAGAAATATCATTATCTATCTACCTACTGCTTAGTACTAGTAGCAGTGGGCAGGCAAGGGGGGAGACAAAGCCATGACAGAAAAACAACAGCATGGGCATTTGCAAAAAAGGAGCGTAGAATATTCAGTAAGCTAGCAAAGGCAACACAACAGAAGTTGGAAATCCTAAAAAAAAGCGAGAGGAAAGGAAGAAAAGGTGGGACGGAGGAGTGGGTAGAATATGAAAATGACAGGGAATTCAAAGTCCCACTTCCCAAAGGCTTCATAAGGAGGGGGCAGGGTCTTGAAGAGATACATGTGTGCCAGCCTTTGGTCTCACGCCTGAAGAATCTCTTGGGCCCTGAGAATCTAAGCGTGCTTGTTTTACAGTACATAAGCATATGGTTTCAACTTTATCAAAATGGATGGAACTTTTTTATGTTCGTGAATTTTCAAGGTTGAGAGAGACATCCAATTCTTCCTGAGAGCATGCACACACCAGACTTGAAGGTCGTTAATTTTAATTATCCTGTATAAGGGGGACCACCTTTTAATAGGTTGAATGCTCTCCACATGTATGTAACATTGATCGTTAGTGAAGAATGGTTTCAACGATGGGAAAATGATTCCATGCGTTGTTATCACAATATAATGCAAATTAAAAAGTAATTCGTTAAACTTAACAGTGCAAATGGGTCTGGTTAATGTGTGTTAAGGTTAACCTATTTTGAAGATATCTTGCCCAATCTTATATATTATACTAGTTCGGTTTAAGGTGAAATAAATCTTAACTTTTTATGGTAATCAAAACTTTAACCTTAATATTTGAAAAACGAGTCAATTTTTTATTAGTATTTATGCATTGCGATAATTTGATATTATAAATCTGACACATTTATAACCCTCACATTATTAACAAATTTCTTTTTTATAAACACCCCATACTAGGGGAAATTTATAACAATCCCCATTCCTGAAAAAAAGTAGTAAAACCCCCATGTCATGAGGAAAATTTTAGTAAAAATCCCTCAGCCAAGGAGGAGACTCGACGCAATAGGTTATTTAACAGCCCCTCAAATTCACCACTCAAGCAATTGCCTAGTGGCAGAAAAAAAAAAACAATCTTGGAGTGTAAGAAATCAAGTTTAAATTAGTAATGTAAGTTGAAAATGCATGTTATATTTAAATATTTAATATTTTATGAATATTATAAATTTATATATGTTAAATTTAAATATTGGCTACTAAAATATTTTCTTAATAATTAAATTAACATATAACTTATCATGATTCGAATTGAAAATATGATATTTAATTTAACTTTTTTCTAATAAAAATATATGAGGATGGGTTGGGTTATATTGGGTGGTGACGTGATTGATCGGATGACTCTAGTCTCAAAATCAAGCAAGTCGACGGTCAACCTTGACCTAGCACACCCTACTTAATCCTATGTTTGTATTGATTTCATTCCTAATACATGCACACTCTGTCAAACCTTAAATGCCAATTAGACCTATACCTAATATGTAGGCAAGTAAAACCAAAAATCTAGATAATTTTTTGGCAGCGCCCAATAATATAAAATGTAAACTAGAGAAATATTTGCTGGAGGACATAGAAGATTAGGAGTAGCTAGCTAGGCACATGCATGCACATGTAGGAAGGCTGCTGAGCTACTTACTACGGTTGTTAAGCTAAAGCTGCTGGAAGGACTGGCCTAATGGGACTCGATTCCTATATAAGTTTAAGATTTTCCACGAATTGGACGGATTTCACAGATAGTTCTCTCTCTCTTATAGAGATTTCACAGATAGTTCTCTCTCTCTTATAGAGATTTCACAGATAGTTCTTGACAACTCAAGAAAGAAATAATGCCGTTTTTGAGAATGCATGCATGTGACAAGCTAGTGAGATCAGGATATATAATCCAGGGTTTTCTAATAGAATTAATCAATTATTCACGCAACAAAATGCATGTGTCAAATTAATTAATCAACATTATATACTGATCTTTCAGTTGTTGGGCCAAATATATAGATAGAGAATAATCTAGATTGACTAAGAAATGTAAAAAGGACCTGTGATGTAATTGGATCGCCAGTATCATTCTTGTCTAGCACACGAATTCTATTTGTTATTTCCTTGTTATTCTATGTCCGTTCCTGCTGCAATTGGAAGCAACTCATGCACCGATGCATCAGCATTTGTTATTTCCTTGTTATTCTATGTCCGGTTTGACCATCTCATTTTTCTATATTTCAATCGCCCATGTTGAGGAACTTAATAAATAGTAAGGTGAAGAATCTAATCAATTCTCCCCTCACCACTTAAAATACCAAAGTCTTATTTAATACAGCTAGCAATAGCATGCTGCTCCTCATCCTCCGCCCGGGCCTAACATATGAAAGGCAGAGACGGGAAAACTACTAACGTAGTTAGATTGAGGGTCAGCACAAATTCAAGAGAAGTCTGCCAGTGTCCAACCTTTTTTGCGTTGGATTTCAATGTTCTACAAATATGTATATTTGAATAGTGGCAAGAGACAGGTATCTAAACGCAAAATAATTTTAGAATTTCACAAAATAATCTCATCGATTGAGAAAGGTAAAGATTCTGAATAAAAATATTTTTTTTAAAAAAAAACAAGTATATAAAATTTTTGAGAATAGTTGAATCTAAACCAAAGTTATTTTTCTAAGCTTCTCATGTAGTCGCATGGATTTGACCTTTTTTATGACATATATTTTTTTATTCCCATTTGTGCCTAATTTATTTTACAATTTTCATCTTATATTTTTACTCAATTAAAAATAACCAACATATATAGCATAAGAGGAGACCAACTCACCTCATAAATACAAAGCTCCATAAGTGAGAATCGAAATCCTAACCGCTCAAATACAAGGTCAGAACTTTACTAACTAAGCTGTGCCCACATTGGTACGTTTGGATTATTTTGATGATAAAATTAAAGTTCAATGGTTATACCATTTAACGTCACTTATTTTATCACAATACTAAATGTCATCTCAATAAGAATCTTAGTTAGGCTATATCTACTTAGAAATCTATGTTGACACGTAAATTATCATAAAAATTTTTAGATATTCATTAGAATATAATAATATATAATAAAATCATTTGTTCACGTAAGAATCGTATTTTGACCATGTTGAAAATATAACTTTGGGATTAATATATACATCATATGATTTTATTATTTAATCAGTTGTTATTATAGTCCAGTAAAACCTACTTAAAGATTCTGCTAGTATAGTTGATTGATTAATTTGATACGCCTCAGTGAATGGTACGCATCACTGCTAGCACTATAGTTTAAAAATCCGTTGCAATGTCCATCCGAAGATCAGAAAGCCTGAAAACTAGTTAATTGCAACTAGGACAACCGCTTTTTTATGCTATGTCGTGCCTTAAAGAGGCAAGAAAAGGTTGAGATGGAGCGGAGCACATATCTAAACGTACAGAAGGTTTTCGAAATGCATGAGGAACCAGATTTCTGCTGCCGCCATCTGAGGGTCGCTTGTATACGTCTTTCGGTGTGTAATCATCAACTCGGGCCACACCAAAAGAGGGCATGTTTCTACACATGCATGTTGCGGTGTGCACCACCTGAGCGAGCATCAGATAAGGACGCCCTTTTTTGGGCACGCTGACCACGGGAAAATAAATGAGATGGACGGTTCGGATCGACGTTAATGTCGATGCGAGCGGAGCGTAGGTAACCTGGGAGTTGCAAGGGGGTCAAAGATGAAATGAATGCATGCAACTGGGAAGTCGCGATCCACGGTAAAAAAAAGCCGGAGATTGTTTCGTTTCTTTCGTCTTTTTTTTCCTCGGAGCCTGAACAGCGTTCCCTGCTCCCGGGATTTTATACCCATTTTTTTTTATTTTTTTTTTGAATTTTTTTTATAAAACTGTTAATCTAGGTTTATTTAACATATGTATAAATTTTTACTATTTTTGGAGTATTTTACCTATTTATTTTTTATTTTTGAAAATCAGTGTCATTTTAAGTCATCTTAAATTACTAAAATGCCACTGATTTTTAAAAATAAAAAATAAATATCTAAAATACTCCAAAAATAGTAAAAATTTATACATATGTTAAATATACACATAGATTAACACTGTTTAGAAGAAAAATTTAAAAAAAAATAGATATAAGCTCCCACGAGCAGGAGCGTTCCCTGCTCCGGGAGCGGGCGATCAGGCTCCCTTTTCCTCCCCACTCTCGAAATGAGGGGAAAGAGATATCCTTCATACAAACTGTACTAATGACTACAACTGAGACACATTGAGAAACGTGGCGCTGCTGCGAGTTTCAGGAAGGGACTCAGCTGAGCTGACACGTTGATCGTCCTTGTCTGCTGATTTTATTCAAAATCAAGTCCATTGATCCTTTTAGTCACAAATAGTGACAATAACAATAATAAAATTTTATTATTATTATTATTATTATACAAAACTGAAACCTAGCCATGATATGTTGCCACCTTGCCATGGATGTTAACTATCAGCCCACACGTGCTAAGTTGAGGCGTGGGAATCAGGGCTGCCTGCCGCTGTGCAAGTGCAAAGAGGTTTGCCATTTTGTTTGTTTGTTTTTCAGGTATGCGTTGGTTCTGGCTGATTTCCACGTGAATGCGGTGGACATCCGTTCCGCATGCAACTATCTGCCGTACGCTCGGCACAAGTCGACGTCAGTCCAGACAATCACATTGATGCGCCCGGACTCGGGTGACGTGTGCAATAAAAATAAAAATAAAAAAGTAAATAAAACAATAATATGCCAAAAACCAGCGCTGGATTTTACTGGTTTAAAGCCTGACCACCCAACTGGTGCTGCATGTCATCTGTTCATTGCTCATTACTCGGGTGGGACCCACTCTTGCCGCTTCTCCTATCATTAAGTTCGTATATGATCATTGAAAAGTTGGTATGGTGCCATTCCATATCTGGATCGACGGCTGGATGGCTGAAGTTAGGTGGGGCGAGCAGGTCACAATTTCCGGCGGATTCAGAAATGACGTGAATGTGCTGTTATGGAAGCGATTTTGTGACATCATGTCTCCTTAATTTAGAAGATATGTTAATGCATGTGTGGGCTAAATTAATTGGTTTCTCCCAAGAGGCGTGTGTTATGATACGCGGGTGTGTACATGATGTTTCCAACTTAAAGAGCTTGATATTATGAAATGCGGTGCGCCAGTGCTAATCCAGTTTCGAGTCGCGACCATATTTTCCATTTTTGATCCACTGTGATAAAATAATAATAATAATAATAAATTGTTTTCCCCGTTTTGAGCCGCTGACGTACGAATGAGAGATAATAATTTAAAAAGTTACAAAGAGGGCAAAATTGTGTTAACAACCTAATAGATAATGATGTAAAGATTACACTTCTGTGAAAAACATAAAGATTATCGCAGTAATTGACGTCAAGTCAAGAAAGTCTTGTCTTCATCCAACCAATCAGTCGGTCATTGATGAAAAGAAAGAAAATTTCTAGTACCTTACGGGACATATGAGCCAAAGTTTACATTAAGATACATTTAGGGCAAAAGAATGCATGTATAAGGTGTGTTTACGTCGTCATCTCTCTAACTTTATCTATTAATATTTTAATAGATTGAAATTTGCCTATTAGATTTGTATGTATAAGGTGTGTTTACGTAGTTAAGATGCATTTAGGGCAAAAGAATCTTTCAAAGTTTTCGGTCTTTGCATTTTAAACCTTTATTATAATGGCGTTAAAAAATACAGTTAAACCTGTGTGTAATGTCGTATAGATGTAAGAATATTTTTGACATTACACATAAATTTAACAATGTTTTTTAACGTCGTTAAGAGTGAGGGTTTAAAATGTAAAGGTTAAAACTTTGCAAGGTCTAATATGTTGATACAAAAACTTTGAAATTCAAAATGCTTATACGCAAAGTCAGAGAATTTATAACTCAAATTTCCCGTTTACACCGCATGATCGTTTTGTTGCCAATTTTAGGCTAACCGTATAACTTTATTATATTTATTTTTCAAAAAAGTGTCTTCTTAAGTTTGTTTAACTAATATGTCAAGTTTTACTATTTTTGAAATCATATGATTATTTTTTTTAATTTCAAGACCAAGAGCATTTTAGGACATGTTTGGCTGCACTTTTTGTATGCTGCAGTAATTTTATAAGTATTAAAAATGTTTTATTTATCTAAAAGTATTGTAACTCTTAAAAAATAGCTTAATTTTAGTAAAAGTTGGTGCAATTGTGGAAAGCTAGTAATTAATGCTTCTGTTAAAAATACTAGCGCTATAGTTTTGCTGCAATGATGTAAACGGATGCATTTTATCAATTAAAATGACTAAAATATCTGAACTTTAAAATTTAAAAAATATTTACATATCTCAAAAAAAGTAAAACTTAACATATAAATTAAAATACACTTGCGAAAATAATTCTATAAAAAATAATAAAAGATTTTTAGGACGCCTAAAATCGGCGGCCAGACTAAAATGATCACATGCCCCTGTAACTTAATAAGTAGAGTTTCAAATGTATTATTATTACCAAACGGTGTATTATTCACTCATCATATTTCAGAGTCAGGCAAGAACTGGCTATAAGGTGCCCTCGGGCCACAAGCCGAAGGGCTATCAGCAGATGAGGCGAAAAGCCCATATCCCACGCCCACGCAAGCACTTATGAGTTCTGACGGGCCTTTCGTGAGGGGAGTAAATCGAGCACAACCCAAGTCCAACACAAGTGGGGACGACAACAGCCCAAAAAATAAAAAATAAAAAATCATGACAACCCATCGAGCTTTTGAAGGAGCAGTAAGAAATCACAACGATTTTAATTTCTATTCCAATTCGACTAGGACATGGTGAACGAAGACAAGTTAGCATGTTAACAGGGCCCTCGTCTAATAATTCAAGTTTATAGTTCAACCAACCAACAAAAATCGGGGCGTCAGCCATCATTTTATTTTATGGGCCTCTTAGGATGAAAATATTTGATATGCTTTACGATATGGGGCATGTCCAATTAAAGTTTCTCAAATGCCAGCTTATGGACGCCACTTGCCTTCATCGTGCTCTGTGGTCCCGCGGGACACCAAACCACAAACTGCCCTAGGTGCCGAGCCCATCAAAAGCCCATCCACGCGCCTCCCTCTGCCCGCGCTTCGCCATGGAAGACTCTTCATCGCCATCTTCCCCCAAACCAACTCGTGCATCCACTCTCCGCCGTTTGATCGATCTCGATGCCACGTGGTCTCTCCACATCCACACGGTATTCCAACCCTTACCTCGCTCCCTCCTCAAAGCCCTCGAAATGTCCGGCGACGGCCGCTTCTGGTTCCCAATCCCCGTTGCTCTCTTCTTCTCCCCCATCGCCTCCGCCTCTCCCGCTTTTCGCCAAATCCTCATTCTTCTCTTCTTCGGATCCCTCATCGATCTCGTTGCAGTTGGATTAATCAAGTTCCTGATCCGACGGCCCCGCCCCATCTACAACAAGGGCATGCACCTTGTCGTCGCCGTCGATCACTGGTCTTTCCCTAGCGGCCATTCGTCGAGGGTCTGCTTCATTGCCGCCTTCTTGTATCTCTCGCTGGCGTCGCTCGCAGAGGCGTTTTCCCACCTCGAACGCTCAGGCAACGAATTTGTCGGCCGGTGGGTCGGATCCGACGGTAAGGTCGTGGAGCGCTTTGTTTTTGGCGTGTGCCTGTGGTCGGCGTTGACGTCGGTGTCGAGAGTTGTGCTGGGTAGGCATTACGTATGCGATGTGATTGCAGGCGCCTGTCTCGGTGTGTTGGAAGCTCTTTTTGTGTTTTTTGTCGTGAAAGGTTGGATCTGAGAACAGAAACATTTTTTTTTTTTTTCTTTTTTTCCCCTGGGTTATTCAGGCATTCTTTTCTGGCAACCAACTGAATACCGCATAATCGCGAATTGTGGGAAAAGCTACCAGGAAGAAAATGAGTTAGAGAAAAGTGGATGGATTGATTAGTTTTTGCATTCTAGTCGCAACATTTCGCCCTCAATTGCTTTTTTTTTTTTTAAAACAAAAATAAATTTCCTGGACAGAATTCCAGCAAGAGAATGGCATGCTTCTTGAACGTACCAATCCCTAGAACTAGAGCCAGTGAATCAAAATTTTTTTTTTTTTTCCTGGACAGAATTCCAGCAAGAGAATGACATGCTTCTTGAACGTACCAATCCCTAGAACTAGAGCCAGTGAATCAATTGCCTCCATTACCACAGCAAGTAAAAATGTTGATGATGATGTGCAGTTTTACAACCAAGCTTAGCAAATCGATAGCTTTTCATATAGTTATGGCTGAGGACTCTGCCTTTGTTACTTAAATGCTGTGATCAATAACTACTGAAAGTGCATTATCACTTCCCCTGTTCTACTTCTATTTTTGGATTTATGGCATCCCCCATTTCATAATTTTCATACATGGTAGGGAGAAAATGGAAACAACTTTCGGCCTTTCACTAGAGGCCGAAGGCTTTTCAAGGATTGTTGACAGTTTGGATCCAATTCTTCCTATTGTCCACATTTGGGCCTCAGCTTAGATTTTTTCTATCTGGTTTTGCTCAGTCTCTAGTTGCAAAATTCTTCAATTCTACTTGTAAAATCTCTTCGATCCAATCAGCAAATGTGGGTTGTGTTCAGGATGACTTTTTGGATTAACTTGTCATAATGTTTGTAAAAAATGAACCGGGTCTGGAGATAGAATGATGCTAACATTAGCATGTGATGCACAAGCGCTTGTTGCTTGGAGTTCTCGAAAAAGTATATAACGTTAGATTCTTTATATTCTTATGTCTGTTATTTAGCAGCAACGAAAATATATTTCCGTGTGTTCTCTAGTTATGATGATGGACTTATTGTTGAATAAAACTGGGTTAAAAGCCGAATATGTTGCCTCGAGCCTTAATCTAATCTTACTTTAATTTCAAATTCGGTTGGGATCATCTAGTTTTCGTGAACCTAAAATAAAATCTCAAGACAGATACAGCCAAATTCAGGCCGGTTTAGCTGCATTCAGATGCTACCAAACGAGGGTTCTACTTGGGCTGGTTGAACTTGAACCCAACCCACCAAATTCGATAACAATACTTTTTGGGCTTACCTTCCAAAGTTCAAATTTGATAACTAAATAAGCTTAGGTTTAAGGTTTAAGCAAATCTGAGATTTATAAATAAGGTGAGGGTTTGGCCTCAAGTAGGCCCGAACACGAGGAACTCAAATTTGATTTTTCTATTTATATTTATTCTAAAATATATTATATATAACTTTAATAATATTTTATGTATTTAGTATTATTTACATTTATATTTGAATAAATGTTTGCCATATTGAAATCATATCATTGGTAAATTATGCAATTTTTATTTACTTTTATTTCACACACACATATATATATATTGATCGAGACTTCATATTTATATTACTTACCTTTACATTTGTACTTTTCTTCCTTTATCCTTTTTAAAAAGTACTTTTAAAAATATATTACATTATTATTGTTTTTAAATTTAATTAGGTTATGTATCACTATTTGCATTTTGATGACTTGTTATTTTATATTAACATGAAATTTTATACTTGCTAGTTAGAATTCTAAGCCAAATTTCAACCCGGAGTCGTTTTACATAAATAAGGTTAGAGTTTTAATTTTACAAATAAGGTTGAAATTACAGTTAAGAGTTTATGTTTTGGCTTGGGATTGAGAAATTTTCAAATTTCAAGAACGCTCACACCCTGTATATGTACCAAACATGGAGAAGGCAAACGTCCACAGGTTTCTTTCGCCGTCAAGAAGTTGGAAACTTCAACATTTTTATCGTCCTTAGCCATATTTTTCGTCTTGGGGCAATTGTCACACCCGCAAGGTACTTACACAAGTTATAGCACCACTCGTGAGTATACTTCTTCGGCTTCACTCTTGTGGACTTCAAAACTGTACCAGGTGTTCTTAGCCCAGCATTCTATGGGTTTCATTACTAAGCTAATCCCTTGCTCGAGTATTATATTTTGATCTAACACTTTAGTATTTAACACGTCTGCAATTGTCTCTAAGGGTGTAACTTAGGTAAGATACAAATGGTATCCGAAGAATCGACTCACTTTTAAATAGGGTAGGTTTCAAAATATTCTCACTAGGGAATAATACAAAAGAAATATTAACGTCTTCAATTAAGGTAGAGCAGTTCCATATAATTGATACTCAAAATAACCCAGGTGAGTATCCTTTGCCATATGAGTACAAATTTTCATATGTTTATCATCCATAAAACAACATTTTTATTTATATAGCTCGAATATATGTCTAATTTTTTGTCTTTTCTTCCTGGAAGAGACTTTTACTTTTTTCTCTTATATTGTTTTCTCAACATTTAATATTTTATCAATGTAAAGAAATAATACGATTGCCTCAATGTCAAATATTTTGTATTTAATAAACCATTTTCAAATCAGAAGTAAACTAACCCAACCTTTACATCAATAAGATAAGGTTAACTAACATAACCTATAGGTAAAGTGGGGTAGAACTGTTACAAATAAAGTATGAATAAGATACACCAAAAAGACCAAGCGAGCCGAGCTCGATTGGTCGCATCAGCTGCAATAACGCTCTTAGTAGCATTGGCATGTGGGGTCCGAATCCCACTTGGGATTTCGACCGAACATTATATTGGAAGCAGTTTGGTCTCCCTTGTGTAAAGTGGAGGCTATATCTCCCTTACTATTTAGGTGGAGTTTTGTTTCTAGATTATTTAGGTGGAGCTGTGTCTTTAAATTTGTCAGAATGTTTTCGAGCTTCAGTGTAATATATGTTGAGACATATATAAATATACAAAAAAAAAAAAAAAAACACCAAAAAGTAATCCAATTAGCTTTTAAGATCACTTGGCTCACCAACTAAGGTGACATCTTTTTGTGTCACATCCCCGAAGAATATGAGAGCTTCCTTTATACTCGGGTCAACTCATGATATCATTTATAACTATATTTTTTTAACTTAGTTCCTATGGGCTTTAATAGTGTACTAGGCATCCTTAGCTTAAGCCTCAACCTTTCGTAGGCTTTACTACTATGTCTCATCCACTACTCAGGTATTATCTTTTGGACTAACAATTTGAATGTTAACATATCCATAGTCGCACTCATTCAAACTCAGGCTAAGAGTTCTGCCACTCTTGTAGTTAAATTGATAAAAAAAGTATGATTTATAAAATCAATAAAACTCTTAATCCTAAACTCAAGTAAAGGCAACTGCCAATGTATTAACATTTAAGCATTGGGCTAAAGGACAATAGTTGATTAATGAATCAAACTCAGTAGTGAAACCTATGGAGGGCTGTGCTAAAAATGCGTAAGCTATAAACAACTCTGTCATCGCGTAGGTGAACGCAATACTCATTGTCTCATCATTTTTAAAGTTTGCGGAGGTTGAGTTAGAAGTTGAGCTGTGCTTAAGGCCGAGTAGGAGAAGCTTTGATATCAACGGCTAGGTGAACTCAATACTCATCATTTTTAAAGTCATCCCGTTTTTGGTAATCTTCGACGCTGACATGACAAAAGATTTTTATGCAAGTTACAACTCTCCTTAATTTTCGCATGTTCGGACTTCGGAGATTGGCTGTTGTATAAGCGATTTAGCAGGATGTCAAAAGTGTTAGCTCCATTTCCTTTGCCTGAGCTTGGATCATTGTCAGGGCCCCTGCTCTGCATTCGCTAGCTGGAGTCTTGGACATGAAATTCTTCAGGAGTCCATTTTCCGAGAATCAGTTCATTGGAGGGTGCTGGTTGCATTTGTTTGTCTGCGACTGGAAGATTTGTTTATCATTCATTTCTGGGTTATTCTCAAATATAACAGTTATATTTGGTCTTAATTCCAAATATATCTACTGCATTTTTTAAATTTCAAATATACCTACTACATTTGTATTTAATCCTAAAAATTCTCATTCCATCATAAACCGCCACTTAAATTTTTTAAATACCCAAAATACCTTGTTGTAAAATAATAAATGATGAAATGAATTAAAAAATAAAATTAAAGCGCTTTAAATTTAGAATTCATGTGTAATTAAGGAATCAGTAAGTTATAACATTTATTTTTCTGAATGTACCCTCAATTTGAGGGCTATATTCGTAATTTTACATATTCTCTAACGGCGTTAACTCACGGAATGAGCATTTTTGAGATTAAATGCAACCGTAATAACTATATTTGAAAATTTAAAAATGTAGTGGGTATAAATAGAATCAGGGTGAAACATAGTGGGTATATTTGGAAATAATTCTTCATTTTTTCAAGCAATGTCTAGGGAAAGATTTAAGGTCTCTAAGATTTGCATATTAGTCTCTCGAGTTTCACAAAATTGTATATCTTTTTAACCATATAAGCTAGTGAAAAAGAGTAACAATTGATTATAGTAAAGTTTTTATTTTTTTTATTTTTTTTGGCCCAAGCAGACAATTGGTTAGTCAAAAAGAATCCAGGGAGGTAATGTGCCCAAACATATTGAAGAACCAGTGTGGTCTCCTTCAAAAATGCTTTCTTGATTCCACCAATGATAAAAGAGACGAAATTACACATTTTAACTTCTAAGACTTCTTGGTTCTCCTCGAATTGTTTGTTGGCATGTGATCCTTATGTCAACTCTTCGAGGCCTTGGAATTAGGCATGTTTGTTGCCCATAGGCCCCACACATATCATCTTTCAATCTGCACAAAAGAGTAAGCTTTCATTTTTCATCATTAATAAGTCTGGCTAGTGATGACAATACATCTTTATTGCCAATTTTAGAATTCTGGAGGAGCTATTTTCGCCACAGTTGCTGATAATTGTCATATGAGCATCCCTATTAAGTTGTGATCAAGGTGATTATGGCATTTGTCAAGCCTATTTGTATCATAACTGCACAGAAGTCCACAGGTTCTCTGTTTCTCTAACAATTAAGGTTTGTAAAGGGATAATTCCTCTTATATTTATAACAATTGCACATAATTCTTAATATACTTATAATATTTTATAAATTTCTTTTATATCCATAATATTTTACCCTAAATTTCTCTCATACTCATGCTGCTAAAACAACTGTTATCTACTCCATTGAAAAGACGATTTTGCCCATTTAAATTTTTTTTAATTGAGATAATTTAACCTTAACATACTTAATTGATGGTAGTAAACCATTAATACAAGATATTAAATAACTTGAAAGTTATATTAATGTTGATTTATTTTAATTAGAAAAAATTTAAAAGGGTAAAATTATCTTTTTAATGGGATAGATAACAGTGGTTTTAACGATGTGAGAATGAGAAAAATTTATGATGAAATATTATGAGTATAAAAAAATTTATAAAATATTGTAGGTATATTAAAAATTATATATAATTGTTATGAATATTGGAAGAATTATTCGGTCTGCAGAACTGTTTGTAAAAGGTGAAGTTACCCGCGAGTGACAGGAGGATGAAGAAGAAGGGAGGAAAAAAAAAAAAAAGAGTTGAGGGTTCTGAAATTTGCCAGCAGTTACTCTAGCAGCCTAGCTAACTGTAGGTGGCCCGCTCAGTGCTGTGATGGCTCTCTTGACTTTTTGGTGACACCTATATGAGCAGGACTAAAGGGGCAATGATGATTGATGAGACGAAGAATGATAGGGAACAGGTTGCAGTGCCTGTGGAGGAATTTTCAGGCCACCTTAACCACCTCTAATAAATTGCTATTTCCGATGCAATTTTTGCAACTAGAATGAGAGGAAAGATTTGAAGATGGTAATATAGGGATCAGTGGTGACAACGTGCCGCCACCAGAAATTAAGACCAGCCGGGTGATTTCTTGCTGAAATTTCAGGTCTTCTTAACCAACCCCTGATACATTGCCTTTTTTTATGCAACTTTTGCAACTACGATGAGATGGAAGATTAGGAGAGAGTAATAAAGGAGTCAGGTGGTAAAATTTTTATGAAGTTGAAGGCAACGTGCCGCCACCAGAAATATCAACATGATTGGAGGAGGATTGATCTCTCCATGCGTCCATGTCGTCTGCCAGCAGTAAGGTGCCCCTGTCAAGGGGCGGTGGGGAGAAGGGCCCCAAGGCGAAGGTGGTGCCTTCTATGTCAGCATGCCCCAACCCAAACATGGATTTCACCTAATTTTCCAACGCCACTCTTGTCTGTAACTGCATTCAGTCCGCGCACATGGCGATACGACATTTAGTCATCCGGTGGGGATGTTGCTCTCTCAAATCGGTCTCCCATCCTACGGTTAAGGCCTACCCACCTGGATGCTGGTTGATCACACATTGCCGTTTTATTTCTATAAAGGCACGGATAGACGTACGCCTATTTCAATGAATGCAAGATCAGTATCCTCATTTCTAAGACAATTTTAATTCTCAAGACAGATTTTTTTTTTAAAAATTTAATACGACTTTTTTATACTTTTAATGTAGGGGGTGTTTGGCAATAACGAAAAGTTTTCACCTAAAACTTTTCAATCTAAAACTTTTCATTTCCTACAACTCTTCTATTTTTTAATTATTTTTTTACATCTTGCTATACAAACCACCATACTTTTCAATCATTTGTACACAATTACCTATACAACTAACCTATCTATTTTAACTTTATCCTCTTTACTCCTCATCATTACCCTTATCATATCACATCATTTGACAACTTCTATTTTTCAAAAACTTTTCACCAAAAGTTTTATCCATTCCCAAACACACCCATAATTTTTCTCACTCTTAATACAAATCATTATATTCTTATCTATTAACTGTTTACAACAACTTGCCATCGGTAAATCACCGTTCGACTGGAAACTTCTACGACGAGTCTAAATTCAATTACACTCCCTGCCACCGCAGGTCACACGAGCAAATGCTGGGTCGAAATTTGGTGGGTGTGTGTTTGAAGAAATGGTAACAGACAGTCAAGCCGTTCAACCTACATTTCTTTTCTTTTTTTGTTGATGGAAGGAAGCTGTTCAACCTACCTAATTTGTAACTTCAGTTGGATTATGTTGAGGCTTTCGTTTTTTATATTGTCCGTCCTTGTTTAATGGGCCTCATCTTTTTATATCCAATTTAATTTGCGGAAACACTTGGATAACAGTTTTTCAAGCTTAGACGGCATGAAGATGAGATTAAAATGTGAAGAAAAATTGTTGTGTATTGGAATTGGAAAAAAGTGTACTGAAAATAAAAGATATATATTATTATATTTTGACAAGGACAAAAGTTTTTTTTTTTTTTTTGAAAATTAAAAATTTCATTCCATCTTAATCCATGGATCTATAATAGGATGAAAATGGAACTCGATATTCCATTTTCGAAAAATATTTTTTCTATTCCTAAAAAATAACAATATATTTTTCATTTTCGATATAACTTTTCTTAATCTTAATACACTTTTTCTTATTTTCAATATACAACCGAACTTTTTCCATCCTACATTCACAACCATCCTGAATTGTGAACGGGAGTAGGAATGGTGTCCCTTTACAGCCCTGGAAATTGGGAGCTGGTGGCCGGATATGGGTGGGAACTAGAAGTGGGGAACGGCAATCAAACGTCCTCACGAGGGCCAAGTACTATTGAAAGGCGTGTTCTGCGCGGGAAAGGGGTTACACGCATGCCTGGCCGGCTTACCATCCATCCGAGGACCGTACTTTCTGCTTTTGGTCGTACATCTACCCCGGCGGTATCCATGCAGCCGTTTTTAACAGGATGACGGCAAGGAGTAATGAAAATAAAATAAAATTGAATAAATTAGTTATATAGATAATTATATATAAATAATTAAAAAGTAAAATAATAATAAATAATTAAAATTTAATGTAGTCATGAAGAGTGCAAATTTTTTTATTAAATTTTTTTATAACTAAACAAATAAGTTTTTTTATTAAATTTTTTTATAACTAAACGAACACACCCTTAACGAAAAATTTATTTATTTCGTGAAATACGGGTTCAAGGGTATTTAAATTCACATATTAAACTTTACAATTTTTAAATATAATTACATTTTTTTGAATTTTAAAAATTAACCGTTTTGGGGTTTTTTTTTTATGATTTTCATGGAGTCTACAGCCTTGAACCTACTTATCACAGGGCTTCGAACCTTGAAACTCATGTTTGGATGCTGCCACTAAGCTAAAGCTGTGGTCACCAATTTTTAAGTATTTAAATAAGGATAATGATTCCATATATGGATATTTTTAGTTATTTCATTTTAAAAAAATTATTTTCTTTTTTATGTGCACTTGTGTGTAATCTTTATATATGCCAAAATTTATCGATCTTGAATTTTTATATTTTTTTTGTAATTTTAAAAATTAACCGTTTTTACTCCCATTTAACATTAAAAAAGGCTCACCAGCGAGGGAGTGTCCTGTTGATCGTGGGCAGTGGCTGCATGCCAAACTGTCCGTGCTCGAGTTTCTTCCCATTCATAGAAGGTTTTTTGCAAACCAGTCCCCGTTACGTGGGGGTTTACAAATATCCCTTAGATTGGGGTTCTTTACAAGTTTTCCCTTGATATAGGGGTGTGTATAGAAAATATCCCTCTATTGTGTAAGGGACGTAATGTGTCCCATTTGTAATACGAAGATGTCGAAATATAAAAAATATCAATAAGAAAATTAAACGAGGGTCTAAAGTAGTTTTTAAAATTCTAAAAATAAATTTATATAAAATTTTAAAGGATAAGTTTTGATATACAACCTAAATACATATGACCCATATATGTAAAAACTCAAAATATTTATATATTGAGATTCAGTACATATATATAGAATCATACCCTTTAAGTAATTTTCAACATTTTTCATCATATAACACCCGTTAATTTTTTTTAATTCGAAAAATATATAAGTATATAAATTACAAAATTTGATATATAAATCAAATATATCTAAACTCATATTTTCATAAAAAAAAAACCTGCACGTGGCCGAGAGTAACAACATTATAACCCATATACATGTACTCATATAGATGGATGTATGCACATGTACGATCCTATTGGCCCGTGTTATCAAGAACTCAGTCCACACGCATGTACATATGTTTAAAATTTTTGTAGCTTTTCAAAATATACATATGAGGCTTGACCTTAATTCCAAATTTATCCACAATATTTTTGAAATCCTAATATACCTACTATGTTTTCATTTAATCCAAGAAATATTCACTCCATAAAAAATCATTTTTAAAATTTTTATAAATGGCAAAAATATCCCTATTGTAAAATAATAAAAGACGAAATAAAATTAGGGTTCTTCAAATTTAAAGTTCATATGTAATTAAAGCATTAGCGAGTTATGACATTCAGATTTTTCACTTTTGTCTTGAATTTGATAGTCATAATAGTAATTTTACATATCAAATAAATAATGTTAACTCATGAAATGGGCATTGGAGATTAAATAAAAATAAAGTAGATATATTTGGAAATTTGAAAACGTTGTAGTCATATTTGAAATTAAAGTTAAATATAGTATAGGAAAGTCCAAATTTTTTTTGACAAACATGAGTCACCCAATGTATTTGATGAATTTTTTCTAAATTTCAAAAAAATCAACTATTTTGAAATAAAACTAATTAAATACCCCTAAAAGAAAATTAGTTCAATCCTTACATAAAGATTCTACAGATTCTACAGAGCAACTAGGTGGTTTCATCCACCAAGTGTAGCTACAGCTATACCAGATGATCCAAAACCAGCAAGGGAGTGAGCTACATTATTAAATTCAAGAAAAAATATATTCGCATATTTGAAAATTGTAAATTTAATTTACTTGGGTACGTATTTTAATGACAAATTTAAAAATTTTAAGAAAAACAAGCGTGCACGTGGGTTATAATAAGGTAGGTAGTAAGTAGCTAGCAGATGTCTCTTTCTAACCACTAGGAGTGCATGTATCATTTTCATTATACTGTTGTTTGCTGTTGATGGGCTGCAAGACCTACTGCTTCATAAAAACATAAGCTGAATCAATTATTCTTTGAGTAAGGAGGATGGAATATGGATGGATTTTTCATAAGTTAATAATAAAGAGCATCAGTTGATATAGATATATGTAAAGTAGTATAAGTGAAAGTTCTAAAGTTCAAATATTGGATAGAGATAGCTAATATATCTATGCTATTATACTATCATTAATGCACTATCACAACATAAGTATATTTGTAAAGATAAGTAAACTATACAGGATAAATTTGCAATTTTAAAAAATAAGTAGATATATTTAATTTTTGTAAAGATATGCACATAGTTTGCATATTTTTGCTAATATACTCACACCGTGATGATGTAGTAATATCAGCATAATAGTGTGAGTATATTTGTAATTAGAGTTAAATTATATAAGAGTTATTTGCGATTCTGAAACTATGCATATATATTTATAATTATTGACAAATTAAGTGGATATATTTACAAATTATACATTGTTATATCTATGCATATGTTCGACTGATGTAAATACTTCATTCTATTTCTAGTACTTCACTTGCTTTTGAAGTTAATGCGCTATTGAATTAGTCTCCCCACTTACCTGCTTACGTTGACGCGTATAATGATTGTGAGATATACCGGTAATCTTAAAGGATACATCTATTTAATCTTAGAACAAAAAAGAGAGGGAAGGGTTTATCATAATTTTCATAAGTTGTGTAGATAGTAGAACAAACGGAAATGAAATTCTGAATGCATGCATGTTTCCCCCCTTGAATGGGGATAAGCACGTATGAAAAAAAAAAAAAAAAAAAAGTTATCGTGGTGCCTTACAGAATGGAAAATGGTGAATTGGGATTAAAATATATATATATATATATATTGTAAATAAAAAAATAGTTTTTTCTGTGAATGAAAAAATATATTTTTTAAAAATAGAAAAGTTCATACCATCCTCATGACTTTTCCACCCCGTCCGAGATCGAATAAACCGAAAATAATCCAAGGGCTCTTCCAACCTTCAATACTAACCAAGGAGATTGAAAAATAGAAGCATTTGAACGGCCGTGCCTTTTCTCCTCGATGAGAAATGAAAAAAATATATACAAATTTGGGAAGTGATCTAATGCTCCCAGGGCACTAACGGGAGCATTTAACATGGAAGCATTGAGCTTCAGTGCTCCCAATGCATATATTGTTTTTTAAATTTTTTTAAATTTTTTTCATGCAACTTTTAATTTAAGTATATTTAATATTATTAAAATGTTACTAATTTTTAATAATTGAAAAAAATCTAAAATTTTTTAAAATTATAAAAATTAATACACATGTTAAATATAATTAAATTAACATTTATATTAAAAAAATTTAAAAAAATAAAAAATATATATGCACTTGACAACATTAAGACTCGATGCTTCCGGGAGCATCACATCAAATTACTACAAATTGTGTATGCTTACAAAAAATTAAAATTCTTTAGAATATTTATTTTAAAATAATTTTCTGAACGTTTGAGGTGCACCTAAAATTAAGCTAGTGGCATAAATAGTACAACCATTCAACCAATACCAATATACCATGGAATGATTGCTAGTAGCTAGTAAGTGTCCCCACCCCCTCATCTGCATCCCTGAAAACTATCCTGCGGGCGCCAAATCAAACACCCATCTATCATACATGCCGGAGAGTAGTGGTCCTGACCTTTCCCTGCTCCGCATTTCTCTTTATTCTTGTCTTGTCACCCATCTGCACACACATCCCATTTGGTGTACGATGGTGTCGCTTAGCGTGGCCGGAACCATCTCGAATGAGAATGGAATCACATGAAAATTTTCGTTTCCCAAAATTTTATTTGTACTTTCAATTTCAATATAATATATAATTTCTTAATTCATAAAAATATTACTTTTCGTTTTTAATATTTCTTTTTGCATTCTTTAAGTAATTTTTCAATGCAAAACACCACCTTCTCATTCCATCACCTATTTGAATCACCAATCAAAAGAAGAAAGCCTGTTTAAATCTAATTGCATTGATGCTCATGAGGCCTTTTAATTGATCACATCCAGTTTAAAACCCATGAGGTCTCAGATTCCAACTCGTACACTGTGCCTAAGATAACATAACATCAAAGAGGATTAGAGGAGCTAGGAAGGAGGAAACGAATTACAGTTGTCATGAAAAGAAAAAGAGGATTAGAGGGATCAGCAAGCGAAGCATTTTTTTTTTTAAAAATGATATAAATAATTTAATATCTACTTTAAGGATTCGAATTGCAATACTAATGGATTACATAGATATTCAAAGCAATATTATTTTTTTATGATGATTCTAATGTAAATTTTTACTAATAAATAGTTTGGATCTATGATTATATACCTCAAAAAAGTGGCTTTTCCCTGTGCTCTCTTTTTGTAGATTGAACAAGGCGCTCCACCAAACCTGCATCCAAAATTCCAAATAACATGACCCCCCATCAGACTTCCGGTACAATAAAAGCCAATGAATACCCAACCAACCAACCTAAGAAGCCTTCAAGTGGACGCGATCCATGCATGAGCTGGACACAGCGACCACGTACGTTTCAAGAAATAGTTATTACTTTCCGATCGATCATGCTATGAATTATTCCGTGGCTATTGCTGTATAGCCCGCAGATAAGTGCGATCAGCCATGGATTTGGAATGAGATAAGCCCTGGAAAGTGACCCACCTTTTGTCCCGTACCAGTTGTGGCCATCAACAACTGTTTTTCCTCATTAATTTGCACACTCAGATATATACATCGTGCCGCAGCAGGATGATCCATTACATAAAAAGAGTGTTACGCTACATCCTTACATTCATGTGGTCGACATGCATATTTATCTTGGCACGCGAAAGACTCCCAGCTTCGGCCTTTTTCTTCGTTTTTTTTCCTTTTCCCATCTGTAGGGTACACCATCCTTTTCTGCTTTTTGACTTGCCACTACTGGAAATTGAGAAGAAGCTGATTATTGTCATTTATGCTTTGCATGGAGGATGTGTACGATCAATTATAACTAATGAGATTTAAACTGTTAAATGTATATTAACTGCTTTTTATCATATTAATTACTTATATAAGTACACTTAATTATAACAAAAATTTAGTACAATATAATATTCGTAAAATTAAAATTAGTTAAAAAATATATATCCTAATAAATTTATTCTTGAAAACTTATATACATAATTAATTTTTATGTTATGGTATCAAATCATAATTAGAATGAAATTAATAGTTTAGATATCAAAAAGAACTTACGTATATGGTATGTTTAGGAAGTAATAAAACTTTTGGATAAAAAAATTTTAATGTAAAAAATTTCTAAATGAAAAAACATTGGGTGTATTTGATTGGAAGTAAAACTTCTTTATAAGAAGTTTTTGGTATAAAAGTTATCAAATTAATAGAAAATGATGTGATATAACAGCAGTAATGATTAAGTTTAAATAGAAAAAATTAAAATAGATAAGTTAGTTGTATGGGTAATTGTGTGAAAATGATTGAAAAGTAGGTTAGTTTTGATAGAAAAATGAAAAAATAGGATAGTTATGGAGAGTGAAAAAATTTAAATTAAAAAGTTTTTATTGACATTTTTTTGCCCAACTAAGCACACCCATAATGTAATATAATAAAAATAATAATGAAGAGTAAAAAAAATAAAGTTTAAAAAGATAGGTTAGTTGCTAACAGAGGTTTGCCCCGCCCATGCAGACATTGGTATCATGTCAGCTAGTCCATGTTTGAAGTTTCTACTCTGCTAGAGTGTAGAAAAATTTCTCTCCTTTATGGGAGTGTAGGAAAATTGTATCCCTTAGTATGAGGGATCAAGGAAACAAGTGTTATCGGTATGGTAAAAATATGATATTTATAGAAAGTAAAATTTTTTTAATATTGATATTAAACACACAATCAAAATGTTGTGTTTTTAAAATCTTTCACCTGTAGCTTGCTCTCTTCATCCTGGCTCGTTTGCATGGACGTCGGTACTTGGAAATTCTTTTTCATATAGCCATCGAAATGCTTTCACGCATGTTAAATTTTTTTGTCGGGCGTGACGAAAATGTTGAACACTATACGGCCTTGGTAAAGTAAATCCTGCTTCCAGTACCATCATTCATTCCTGATAGCAAGCATCGTTGAATTATTTTTTAATCTGGGTGCATGTGAAGGGCAATAAGCAGACACTTAAAAGCTGTAATTGTTGAAGAGAGATTCCTGTCTCTAATTTGAATTTGGGAATATAGTAGTTTAACATGCGCAAGGGGTAGTGATTTGTCAACACACCCACAATATTGCATTCATATATTATTACATGCCCATTGTCATTATTCCTTTTTCTCCATATAAATCATACATCGATTGTAATCAGTTTCTCCAAAAAGTCAGAATGGGGATTAAATTAAAATTGAAAACATATACCCCATGAATCTGTATGCTCCTGGCACAGTACATGCAGTGGCGGAACTAGGACCTTTAGTGAGGAGCGAGCATGACGGGTAAGGAATTTACGACTCCCTCCGAGAAAAGATTACAAACTGGCGACTCTTCTATGAAATGGTGCTCACTAGCGGGTATTAAAATGGAGGAATTACTGACTTACAGCAAGCCCGCAAAGCCTTGTGCGTCATGCTTAGAAGTTCCGACCCATGTGAAAGTAATAAATCATATATGAGGACCAACTGTAATTTTGTGCATCAGAAATTTAGCTTATGGGTGTGTTTGTGAATGGGTAAAATTTTTGATAAAAAGTTTTAAAGAGTAAAAGTTGTCAAATGATGTGATATGATAGAATTAATGATGAGTAGTAAAGATAATAAAGTTCAAATAGATAGGTTAGTTATTTGGATAGTTGTGTAGAAATGATTGAAAAATAAGGTAGTTGTATACGAAAATGTGAAAAAATAATTAAAAAATATGATAGTTGTGAAGAGTGAAAAGTTTTATATTGAAAAATTTTAACTTGATATTTTTTAACCGTTAGGAAAAAAGATGCATCATCTACCATCAAACACGTACAGACCGTCTGGTCAGCCAAAAAAAAAAACACATACAGGCCATCATCTCAACCCGCTCAGCGAAATGTAATGTTCCGATCGCCTCTCCCAAGCACTGACAAGCGCCAGGGCGTGCGGTGCTCGCGCATCCTGGGTCTTCCCGACTAGCACCAAATCCATTTCGTACGCATACATGATCCCAACGCAGTTGAGTTTGCAGCCCACGTGCGGTACATAGCACGAATCGCATCATTTGGTGCGCACCAAGAAATAAAATTGCATTGCCAAGCATTAAAAAATCCCGTGCCATGTCGCTTGGGAATGCTGCTTCCTACTTTCGTAGCCACAAAAGTAGCGATGTGAATCTCTCTGGCAGATGCCCAATACGCCGAGAAGATAATGTGGCATATACTTTTGGAAATATGGGTCGGGTCGGGTTGGCATTTGGCAATGCCATTAATTTACTTTCTTTAATTTTAATCAACCAACTTCCATACCCTCATTAAAAACTGTAAAGAAAACGGTTACCGAGGTCAGTGACATCATGCCGTGTCATGGGAAGGCGTCCTTCTCTCCTTTAACACGCGGGCCACCATTCCTCCATCACACGGCCGGCCGGTGCAGGTTTTGATGCCATCTGCTTTCTTTTACACTGTCCAAACGGGCCCTTCGCGTTGGAGGTGCTTTTTTTTTGGGCTCCACCACGGTGTCAATGCTACTTCTGAGAGCATGCACGTTACCCATTTCGTGCGGGGTCGTCCTTGGGACAGCATGGCCGTCACATCTTTGCCCAGGATTGATCAACTTTTGCGGGCTAAATTTGGAACTAAACTCTCTGAGTTTCCAGATTTCAAATCCTAGATTTGTTGCTCATATCTTTATGATAGGTTACTAATTTTAGGTAAAATAAATTGCACTGGAGAAATATATAGTACTACGACTTGAATGTAGAAAATAAAGGTGTGTTTGGCCAAAAAAAAAAATATATTAACCTAAGGTGTGTTTGGGAATAGATAAAACTTTTGATAAAAAAATTTTAAAGAGTAAAAGTTGTCAAATGATGTTATATAATAAGGGTAATGATGATAAGTAAAGAAGATAAAGTTAAAATAGATAGGTTAGTTATGTGGATAGTTGTGTATAAATGATTGAAAAGTAGGACAGTTGTATAGAAAAATGTGAAAAATTGATTAAAAAATATGATAATTATGGATAGTGAAAAGTTTTAGATGGAAAAATTTTAACTTGACATTTTTTACTCCTTGCCAAACACACCCCTAAAACTTTTCATTTTTTATAGTTATCTTATTTTTAATCATTTTTTTATATTTTCTTATCAATTATTCTACTTTTTAATCATTTCTACGCAATTACATATGCAACTAACAAATTTATTTTAACTTTATTTTCTTTACTCTCCATCATTATTCATATCATATTACATTATTCTCTTCAAATTTAAAAAATTTTATATCAAAAACTTTTTCAGAGTGTTTAACAATAAATGAAAATTTTTCAAGTTAAAACTTTTTACTATCCCTAAATACTATATTTTTTTAATTATTTCTTTATACCTTTTTATGTAATTATATTATTTTTCAATCATTTCTACATAACTACGTATACGACTAACTTATCTATTTTAACTCTATTAATTTTACTTTTCATTATTATCTCAATCATATCTAACTATTTTTTCTTTTAATTCAAAAATTTTTACATCTAAAATTTTTTATCACTTCTAAAGATACCTTTCATAATTTCATTTAAAAGTTTTATCATTTTTTAAACACACACTAATTCTTTTTTAAAAAAAGAAAAAATAAAGATCACGCTTGGCACAGTGAGTTTGAAGATTGCGTTTCCAACCTGTGGACTGAGTATGACTGATTCTCATTCTCTCGCAAGTCATTGTAGTCCAAAATCGACAATTCAGTAAGAGGGATTTTATATGCATGACTCCAGCCTTTGAAAGCAATAATAGAATACATGCCATGGGCCACATCATGGAAGATAAAAAGGAGAGTAGTCTAAATAAATGGCTTCGGGCATCACGTCTTGGTCTATTCCACGGATCGATCAGTCTGCCTACTTTTAGCAGATCATCCGACTTGTGAGTTGTGAGGTGGTAAAACTTTAACCAAGCCGGACCACAATTTAATGCACCCTTCAGTGCACCCGGGTGCATTAACTTATTTTTTATTTTTTAAAACTTTTTTAATAT
Source organism: Annona cherimola (assembly GCA_030490835.1). Classification (NCBI taxonomy): domain Eukaryota; kingdom Viridiplantae; phylum Streptophyta; class Magnoliopsida; order Magnoliales; family Annonaceae; genus Annona; species Annona cherimola. The sequence goes on from CM059974.1 coordinate 6,954,629, forward strand.
AAGTATTAATCTAAGTGTATTTAATATATGTATTAATTTTTATTATTTTTGGAGTATTTTAGATATATATTTTTTATTTTTTAAAAATCAATAGCATTTTAGTAATTTAAAATTACCCAAAATGCTACTTATTTTCAAAAATAAAAAATAAATATCTAAAATACTCAAAAAATAGTAAAAATTGATACACATGTTAAATACATTTAGATTAATACTTAAATAAAAACGTTTCAAAAAAATAAAAAATAAATTAAAATAAGTTTAGTGCACCCGAATGTACTTAAGCAGGGTGCATTAAATCACAATCCAAGCAAGCCCACTGTGCGACGCAGTCACGCAATCATGCACAACCTTTAGAAGCTCCGATTTCTTCAATCACTCATCCACTTGTACTCTCGTACTAATTGCAGGCGTCTATTTGATTGAGATTGATTACATGATACATTTTTGTGCTTGAGAGTAATTAAGATTTAGAATATACGCATGAACTGATAGAAAATTCCTTTTTCGCAAGGAAGTCTATAATATATGTGTTATGTGGCGATGTACCCACAAGGGTTCTTGGCAAGAGCATTGATGGTTGGCACGAAGGCGTCTTTCTATTCCATTAAATGAAGGAATCTCTCTGACAAGGGCCACGGCTGGGAAAGAAAATATCGAGTGGGGTTGACACTTGCCTGATTATGAACGATTTTTGGTTGTATTTTCACTGTCGCAGGAAGGGTAGCTAAAGCATTTGAAGAGAAAGCTAGGTTGAAGAAAGCAAGCATCGCAATCATCAAGTAAAATAGAATTATTACTTATGTCCGCAGCATACTATTTCGGTACGTAATTTCATGTTCATAGCTCCGCTTGCAATAGATGGTGGGCGCACAGAGCAAGAGCAGAATATTCTAACCTCATCTTTTTTTCGTGTGTTAGGCCTAAAAATATATTTTTTATTTTTTTATTTTTTTTCATGTGCAAGTAAATTTAAGTGTCTGAAAATTAAAAAAATTCTATTATGTTTAAAAATAAAAAAATTACTTAAAAATATCCAAAAAGATAAAACTTAGTTTATAAATTTAATACACCTAAATTTACTTACACATGAAAAAATAAAAAAATAAAAAAATATACTTTTGAGCCGGACACACAGAGGAAGCCGTATGTCCGGCTCGAAAAGATCAGGTGTCTGGTTGTTTAGCCTGGATATAGCTTAACACGGGGGGCCGCCTTTTCAACCTACCCAAAAAAAAAAAAAAAACTGGTATGAATTCGAGTTCAGTCCCAATACAAAAATTGATTCACAACTGTTCCCAATCATTTACTAGAAAATAATTAATTCCCTTTTAATTATTATTAATTACAAATCGTATTTTAATAATTTTTCCACAGTTGGGGAAAATTCGTTCCGTATAGCCAAATATTTACGGTTTATGCTCTTCCATATATTCGAAAATCAAATGAAAAACTTATCCAATCTAAGACTACAAGTTGCGTCTCGGCACTGGCAAATTAAGATCAGTGTTGGGTTATACAAACAGTCGAGGTCTGAATAACAACACCAGTATTCCAAAGAATATAAGATCTTTTAATGGAATGTGTGTTCTTATTCTCAATATAATTTTTAAAATTTCCAACCCACCTTTTTCAATTTCTAATACAATTTTTTATATTTTCAATATTATGTTTTGATTTTCAATTCATATAATTACATTCTTGTCCCGTATTTCCATCCCATTCAAGCTTTTAAAATCCTTCCAAACTGGCCTATATGTTTGTGTTTCACTCCACAAACCGTACGTACATCTTTGCCCCTCCCTCCCTCCCTCCCTCCCTCCCTCCCTCCCTCCCTGTTAAAAAATAATAATAAAATTTTGGAGTGGTATTTGGACCTTGCTTCTTGATCACAGACAATGAAGACAAATGACACCAGCAAGAAACCCGAGCACTGCCCAGATTCAAGTGGCCAGGATCATGCTTCTTGTGCTATTCCACAGTCCACACATGCCAAAACACATAAAAAAACATTGATCTGGATAGCCCGATGATGTGGCCCACATGTCAAAATAGACAAGCCATTTGCTCATTATCTGTAAATTGTATACAGGGAGAAGAAAAATGTGAATGGGGTTGATCATGAGGTGTCGGCTGCACTAAATTAATGAAAGGATCCCAGTTTGCATGCTACTCGGAAGTGACATGTGATAGAGACTATCTTAGCTTCTTTGGACCACCGAAGTAGTTTAAGATAAGGTTTTAGGTGATAATAAGATAAGAGCTGGTTAGAACCAAGACAGTTTGTGTCTCGTAAAGGGCGACATCACTATCTTTACAAGTGCAGCCGTGGAATGATTTGCTCAAGAAAGCACTCCTTTTTAAATGGCTGGAATACCCATCGCTTGCACCCCACACATCCGAATATCACCTATATATGCTTGTGCTTTTGTTGTTTGTAGTACTGTATATATGTAGGGGGGTCGTCCAACGTACGTGGAACACTCGCTTCAGGCCAATAATTCATTGCACATCATAGGTGGCCTACATGATATGATATGAATTGGTCCACCTCTATATTTTTGCCAGCTTCTGGTTACACTAACACACATGCCACTTGCACATCCAAGGCGAGAAGTCTATACGAAATTACTAATTGTCCTGTGTAAATTAACTGGTGTGCGTTTGGACCTTGGATAGAGAATGTAAATTTCCCCAATAGATCCTATTGTCTATTATTGATAATTTTATCATTTTTTCACTATATTTTTAGAAATATTTTTTTGCCCTTCTTAAAAAATCATTTATATTATATTATATATATATATATATATATATATATATATATATATTTGTAACTACTATTATCCAGTGTTCTCTGGGCATCATGATCTGTTTTTTATTAGGAATTTTCTCCTCCAACATTACTGATTAATTACATTCTTTTTTATTTCTTTTTACAATATCATTTATATTTCGTTTAATTCAAGCACAATTCATCTTATAATGTTCAGCAGAAAAGGAGAACAACTCTCTTAAAAATTAAAACGAGAAGCACACTGTTCCCACCTAAACACAAGCTAAAACTTTTATCAACTAGCCCATGTTAGCGATTAATTACATTCTTAATTATATCATCATACGAACCGAGAGCAATGGTGATAGGTTCCAAATGAGTAGAAAACTTCCATCCATGTCTGATGCAATTCAAAACCATGCTTTGTTACTTTTATTTGTAATTCTAATTGTGCTTTCAATATATTTGCCCAAAATTCTTTTTTCTTTTAAACTTCTTAGCGGGCACGAATTATGCCTTACTAGTTACTAGTTGACAGTTATAGAATGGGATAGAATGGGACGCGGATATTACTAGATCATTTTTTTATTTATAATATAATTATCCATTTTAATATATGATAATCTTATTTTATTTTCAATATAATTATTTTCTCAATAAATTTATTTTCATTCAATCTTCTTGTCTTATTTACATCCCACCCCACTAGATGATATGTAAAAGAAACTTTCTCGTCCGGCGTCCATGGTCATTTGCGTCCATATGTGATTGGGTCAAAAATATTTTTTATTTTTAAAATTTGTTATAAAATTATTAATTTATGTGTATTTGATATGCAAAATCAAAATTTACCATTTTTTCAAATGTATATATTTATTTTAGATATCTAATTATAGGGGTATTTTAGTCATTTTAAAATAAATAAAACACCTCATATTGAAAAATTTAAAATAAATATATACACGTATCTAAAAATAATAAAATTTCATTTATAAATCAAATATACTTAGCTTAACAGTATTATAACGAATTTTAAAAATTTTAAACATACGTTTTTCTGAAATGATCAGACCCCACTTGCGTTCTTTTGTTTGGCCTTTTTCCTCTCATTTTCTTGTAGGCTACCGCCGTCACAGATGTAAAATAAAACTAAATTGACCGTAAGGAAGTCAGCACCCAGCAGTAAAGCGAAGATTATTTAACTCTTCCACTTGGCGGCACGGTTATTTAACTCTTCCACTCGCCACGGTAATACGAGGCCGAAAAAGAGATTATAGCATTTGGAAACAGACTTTTTTGGTCGATTTACGCCGAGGAAGCAGCATGAGCTCTCTCTCCCCTCTTCCTGAGTCTTGACGCTCCTGTTGCGATTAACCTGTGGCACTTTCGTCTCCCCTAATTGCGGTTAACTTTTCGTCTTGACTGCGACGTGACTGCCTCTTCCCGTTTCGAGAATCTTGTCGAGTTTAGCTTGCTATCTCATAAAGCCATCTATGCAAAGGACATCGAATTTGGAAATTCGGATACCCTTTTAAATTTTAATTCTTCCTTTATAAATCTTCCGATTGATTTTCCCGTTGAACCCCATGAATCACGAACGCCGGTTCAATGAACCCGTTTACCTATTTTTTATTTTTTTCGAAATTTTTTTTTATACGACTGTTAATCTAAGTGTATTTAACATGTGTATAATTTTTTATTATTTTTGAATATTTTTAGATATTATTTTAAATTTTTTAAAATCAGAAATTACTAAAAATACCACTGATTTTAAAAAAATCGAAAAAAATCTAAAAATCTTTAAAAGTGTTAAAAATTTATACGCATATTAAATACACTTATATTAACATTTTTCATAAAAAAAATTTCAAACAAAATAAAAAAAAATATGTGCAATACACCCAAGTGCATTGAACTAGTCTCCATTGATCTCATGGCTCCGTTGCGGCTCTTCCTTGTATATGGTTTTACACGTGCGTACAATGCAATAGAAACGTAATTGGACTACTCCCTTCGATCCACATTTTTTAAATTTAGAAAAAAAAAAGGTTATATTCACGGGCGAGCGCCTGCAACAGTGTCTTTTTCACTTTCAAATTAAAAATGTACTTATACGTGTTTTTCAAAAAATTTCAAAAAATTGACGCTAGTGCAAGTATTGGCTGGGATGAAATTGTTATGGAATCTCTCATTTTTTGGATAGAAGAGAACTTTCAAGGTGCGTCTACGATGAAGAGAATGTAGGGAAAGAAAATGGGATGCAAAGGCAAATGCCCAACCATGTACTACTTTTTTTCATTTTTATCTTACATTTTAATCAATTTTATATCTTTGTAATCATTCTATCATGTATTTTCATATAACTATCTATTTATTTTTTCTTTATTTTATTTTACCTATACTATATCCATTCCATTCTCCTCTATTTTCCAACTATAGAGCACACCTCCATTGTTTGATTATCCACAAGTCCAGATCTAGTGAATCTTTTTTTATAAAATTATTAATCTAGGTATATCTAACATGTGTTTCAATTTTTACCTTTTTTGATACTTTTAGATATTTTCTTATTTTTTAAAATCAGTGTCTTTTTTGTAATTTATGAATTAAGAAAATTCCAATGATTTTAAAAAATAAGAAAATATGTAAAAGTAACTAAAAATGGTTAAAATTGAAACACATGTTAAATACATCGATATTAACAGATGTATAAATTTTTTTCAAAAAAATGCGAACTGCACTCGGGTGCACTGAGGTTAAATCCACCCGGTTGCATTTAGTTGACTCCGATTATCTACAATTTGAGGTGGTATTTTAAAAGATGAAATATTTTTAAATTCAAGTTCTATTAAAATGAATGTAATGGTATAAATTGAAAATGAAAAAGTTATATGAAAATATAAAAATATTGAATATTAAAAAATTATCTTATAAATTGAAAAACTTTCTACGAAACAGGGATATATTATATATTTGCATTTGTGAATTATGCATGGTTTGAAATATGTTAAGTGTTTTCCTTCACATTTAAGGTTGGTACAATGTCTAGCATAGGTTTGTTTAATAGAAAATACTTGACAGCTCTATCAACTATGGTAGTTATGAGCGTGGGCTCCGCTTAATGGTCCCATATAACTTCCTCAAATTTCAAGATATTGATCATTGATGAAAAATTTAATCCATTAATTGTATTTAACACTATTTGTTTAGCCAGGAGACCAAATTCCATCTAAATCAAGTATATGCGTGTGTCATATTTGCTCAAAAATATATATATTTATGCGTAAATTATAAAAAACGCTTAGATTCATTGACACATATATTATAATATAATAATACTTTATAAAATCATTTATCCATGTAGTAGCGATATTTTAGATAGTTTAAATGTTGAAAAAATTGCTTTAAAATTAATATTTTAGTATTGAGCCATTTTATTATGTTGATAAAATGATACTGTAAATGATACTAAATACAATAGATGAAATAAAAATTTTCATTAATATAAAGATTTTAAATGTAGAAAAGTTTACCAAGAAAAGAAGTTTTTACGGTATATAAATATTGGTTAAAATCCAAATGCCATGCGCGACTACACGTCAACCCAATTTCCTTATGCGGGTTATGCAAAAGTTATGGATCATGATCATGCCTATGTTAGTCCAGCAAATATATATATATATATCCGATCCAGTGCAGTCCGCTGTAAAATGGACCCTACACATATTAGATTGTAATGAAACTTTATACACTCATTTATCCATATATAAATCATACTTTAGACGGTTTAGATATTGAAAAAATCACTTTAAACTTGATATTTACATTAAACTATTTTATTACGTTGATTTTGCACCATTTTAAGATGGTGACTACACACACGTTGGATTTGGATGGAAATTGATATGCTAATAAAGTGAACAATTCTAAATACAATGGGTAGGGTGAATTTTCTATTTATGATCAAGTGGGGCCCACAGTGCATGGACTGCACCGTGCAGTCGCATGCACTGGATTATTTCCCATATGTATATATAATGCTTTCACGAAAAATATTTTTAAGTATATTTTATTGATATACAAAATTTTATAATTTTGAATGCGTATATATACGATTTTCAAAAATTAATATTTTGGGGTAAAAATGACTTAATAAATTGGTTCTTGAAAATAAAATAATACATTGGTAAATTTTACAAAATTTAGTAAGAAAATAAATAATGTTAAAAAAATATTTTCATGAAAGTTTTTTTTTAAAAAAAACCTTGGGCAGTGGTGACACAATCATAATCCTTAGCTATTTCTATTTATCTATTAATTTTATTTTCTTTTATGATCCCACTTCTATGAAATTTCTTTTCCATACAGCCTCCTCTATTTTCAATAATTCAATGGTTGATGGAAAATACATTTTATATATTATATTTAACATCATTTATAGTATTTTAGAAATCATTTTATTTATCTAATATTACTGTGCATGAGCCCTATTAAAAATTAAAATAATAAAATAATTTAATATTAAATATAAATATACTACCGTGCACGAGCTCTATTGAAAATCAACGTAATAAAATAATTTAATATTAAATATCAATTTTAAAATTGTATTTTCGATATCTAGATGTTCTAAAATATCATTTCTATGCAGATAAATGATTTTATAAAGTAATATTATATTCTAATACATGTGTAAATGAATTTAAGTATTTTCGTAATTTACATATAAATATATTATATTTAATGAATACAGTCTACAAATATATTTGATCTAGATGAAATTTAACCTTCTAAACAAACAAATAATGTTAAATAAAATAAATAATTTGAATTTTTCATCAAAAATCAAAATTTTAAAAATCAGGTTCATTTTATAAAAATGTCCCCTTATGTTATGCCCCAAACGTCGGCTGGTAACTTTGACCGTTCGTCCGTCTGGCGCCCGGACGAACAGGGCTGCACGCCAGACCGTTCGTCTGTTTGGCGCATGTGATGGGATCGTGAGTGTCATCGGGAAAAGCACTTGAGTGAGCTCCTGATTCCACCACTTACTTCCCTTCGTCAACCAATAGCATATCAGACACTTCCCGGATGATTTTTTTTTTTTTTTTTTTTTTTTTTTTTGTAAACTGCGGATTGCAACGTGCAATTGATGGCACTGGAGATGTAAATAAATGCAAGCAAGCTCATCCGCATCACGAGCAGCTGAAACATGACGCCCCGGCAGTAATCCAGCGCTGCCAAAACCGCGGCTTCTTTCGTTATGTGGCGTGCCCGCCTTCCATCAATAATACACATCTAATCATTAACCTAATTTGGGGCCTGGGGGCATTCTCAACTCTCAGGGTCACAACTTTACAGTACGTAAATCATTCAAGGCCCGTGTTATTGACGCTCTCTAACTTCACGCGGCATCATCATCACATTCACCGATATCCTGCCCAACTCTACCATCCATTATTTATGATCGCCTATGAATGTTTACAGCGTAATTACACGAAAAAACGCTTGATTTGGATTAACACTAATGCCGTATTTATAAAATCTAACGAAAGCATTGTCCTAAGGGGAACCACGACAGACAGAGAGGAACGATTCTATTTATCCGTCGTTATCTTTCAACTGTTTACGCAGTTTATATTTTCAATAATGATGTGACCGTTTTATTTTCTATTGCTAGATTTCCTAATGGAGCTGTCGAAACTGTTTTAAGGCAATTTTTTAATTTCGAAAACAGTTTTTAAATTTTTAATATAATTTTTTAAAATTCTAATACAACTTTTATTATTTTCAATACATATTATTACATTCTTATTTCAGGTATAAATTTCATTTAAAAATCTTATATAATTGAAAACATGACCTAAAGTTTCACTTTTGCCATTTCCCCATGTTCTCTCTCCCGTGCCTTTTTTTTTTTTTTTTTAATTAACCCTGCTTCTGAAAATAAGTTGGCCGCAGTAGACAACTGTCAAGAAGTTGTAGCAAACATCCAAAACATAAAAAGGCTCAACATAAAAAAAGAAAAAAGAAAAAAAGAAAAAAGAAAAAAGAAGACCTACAAATGAGCCTCATGGTTAGCGTTTTTAGGCTGGCCCGTTTTCGCATGTGACTTAACCTTAAGCTTTGGGTGTGTTTAGATAAGTGTAAAAATTTTATTCTCCGTAATTATCATTTATTTTTAATTATTTTTCATATATTTTTATATAATTATGATACATTTTAATCATTTTTATATAATTATTCATAAAACTAAACTATATATTTAACTTTGCTATTTTTATTCATCGTATTACCCATAATATATTAAATTATTTTTTCTAAATTCAAAAATTTTTACATCAATAACTTTCCATCCAATTTTTTATTATTTTCTAAACACACCTTTTAATTAATTTTTAGATAACTGTGTTAGTATTTCTCTATTTATTCTAATTGAATCATTTTACTCTTACATTCCCATAGGCTATTCTAATTGAATCATTTTACTCTTACATTCCCATAGGCACCCAAGGCTTTTGTTTAGCGCAAGTAAAATCGCTACATGGATGGTTTTAGATGGAATTCAAAGATGATACAATAAGAAGGAGAATGATGAGTTAGTGAATTAATTTCAAGGGCCATTGGATTACCCACAAAAGGAGACTGGGCATATGGTCATTGAAAGCCATGTGATATTTGCGTGAGAGAGAGGTTAACATGTGTGGATGGTCTAAATTATTGGAGGCCATTTTGTTACGAACATAACTTAAGATTTATGTGACGTGTGTGGACTGTCGAATGGGATATCTCAACATAGGTTTTTAATTTTTAATACAATTTTTTACATTTAAAGTGTGTTTATTAATTAATAAAATATTTGAATGAAAAAATTTTAGTTAAAAAATTTTGAAATAGAAAAAAGTGACGTGATATAATAAGAGTAATGATGAAGAAATAAATAATAATATTAAAATAAATAGGTTAGTCGTATATATAATAGTATAGAAATGATTAAGAAGTAGTGTAATTGTATATGAGTATGTGAATAATTAATTAAAATAGGATAATTGCAGAGAATAAAAAGTTTTGGTTTGAAAATTTTATTTATCGCTAAACAAACCCTTACTGTATTCAACATTATATTCTTATCCAATTTTTTCTGACTTATTCAAGCCCCTTGAATCTTTCCAAATATGTCCAAATTGTCTACATTAGTGCTAAATATCATTTATCACTAGCCGCAAACAAATGTTAGGAAGTGCGAATTCCAAGTTCATAATACATAATCTACAAATATATTCATGTAGCTTGGCTGTAATTACAAATACAATTAAATAGTTTCATAAATTATAAATAACTTTCACATAGTTTAACTGTAAGTACAAATAATAGATATATTTACAAATATATACAAACCAAGTATTTACAAAATTTTCACCTATTTATAAATAAAATGTCATGACAAAGCTGTGATGATCAAACTATATAGGATTATTTATAACTTTTGAAACTATATAAGTATATTTGCAATTGTGGTTAAACTGTGTAGATATGTTTGCAAGTTAATTTAAATTCATTTAAATATTAACTTAACATATGCTTTTTGAAGCATTCTATTTATTCTTCTATTACATGTTCAAGAAATTTTCACCATAATTCTATTATACTTTTTATATTAGTTATATTTTTTATTATCATATATTATTTATTTTATATTTACTGGAGCCTTTAACCATGGGCACGCCAAACTTAAATGATTAGCCAATGAGTATCATATGTAAGATAGAAGATGTTAGAATTACATTAGGCGCTTTATTGTTTGCAAATTAACACTTAAATCAATGAAGAGAACAACGTTACATTGAGTAAGAGAGACCCGTGACTTAAGTGAGTAGTCATCATATGGGAGAACTAATCAACTAATGACTTATGCGGCATGGTGATACGAGACTTTCACTATCCCATTAACAATAAAAGTACATTTTTTTTTACTAGAGATGATTGAGAGTGGGATTATGGTTGTAAATAGCAATCGCAATTGTAGAATACTATATTTACTTAGTGTCTGAGCTTTTAAATTGATGATTTCATAGTTATTTGCATGAATTACTTACTGAAAGGGTCAAAAGTTGCCCTCGATTACATGTCACGTTAGGCCATAAGGTATTGGCTTAATGCTTGTATTAGTCCAATTGAATGGTTGAGCCTTTATATGTGTTGCATCATATAGTTCTATTATGACCATTGTTTGTGTGACGACCTATTCTACAGACATATAAGGTGATAGAAGAAATGGACATAGCAACTATCTCAAACGCATGCCTCCTCCCTTGCGAGTCTATGTCAAAATAGATTAACAAGGAGGAAAGAGACTGTTGATATTTTCTATTACTATATATCTTTTGTTATCTTACTTAGTGGATTTTTTTAAATGTTTCGAATATAAGTTTTCGAGCATTTATCCTTTCATCTCCTTATGTAGGTTGTGAGATGGTGTGACATATAACTAATGTGTCAGTATTAAAATCTTTTTATAGGAAAGTGGCAACCTTTAGCACTTATTGTTTTGTTAAGTGTACTTTATGACATTTTCTAATACTACAAGATTGGTTGCTTCTCACCCAACTCCAACAATGGCTTTAGAGTCTACTTATCATCATCAATATGAACCAATGGTGGCATGGACAAGAAATGTCCTTAATCCTCTTATTGTTGCATTATTATCGGTTCATGATCACTTATATCCTTTGTTAGATATCTTTGCTAGTTTTCCTCTTGTTATTCTGATTATAGATGCTTCCATTAGGCATTAGAGGCAAACAAGGTGAATAACATTATCGGCTTCCCATTTGTAACTTTGTGAGAGGACCCTCATTTACCAATCCATGTGGAGGTCTATGCAGGGGTGTCATCAACTCTTTTTAATTAGTATTTTACAACATAATATTTAATATTATAAATCAAGCCCATTCATATATAAAAGATACACTAAACTCTACAAATTTTCTCTTCGGGACAAAGCTCAACTTATAATTAAGGAAGATAAAATTATCCAAAGTTGTACCCCAAAGTCAAGGGAAATTCCAGACTCCCATAGTCAGGGGAAAAATATGGACTCCCACTGTCCCATAGTCGGGAGATTCGAAGCTGTGATAGCATAATGGATGCATCTACGCTCACCAATCGGGCAACATACAATTGGCTGGGGTTTTATTTAATTGAATGTGAACCATCTTGAGCTCTTTTAAGTAGTTATAAAGGATCCAGTCTTACTCTTGTTGAGGTACTTCAAACCTATCCTGATAGTTGGTGCATAGACGCCATATTTAGGGTGTGTTTGGAAAGTAATAAAACTTTTAAAAAATTTTGGTGTAAAAGTTTTTAAAATAAGAAAAACTAATGTGATATAATAAGGGTAATGATGATAAATAAAGAGAATAAAGTTACAATAAATACGTCTACGTATATGGATAGTCCTGTAAAAATAATTAAAAAAGTATGATAGTTGTATATAAAGATATAAAAAATAATTAAAAATATAGTAGTTATGGATAGTAATTTTTTTTTTAACAGTGGATAGCGGAAAGGGTTCTCTAAAAGTAATAAAACTTTCAGATAAAAAATTGGTGCACAAATTTTTAAATTGAGAAAAAATTATGTGATATGATAATAGTAATGATGAGAAATAAAGTTAAAATAAATAAGTTAATTGTATGAGTAGTTATGTAGAAATGATTGAAAATATGATAGTTCTATTAGAATATATGAAAAATGATTTAAAAATAAAGTAGTTGTGAAAAGTGACAAATTTTAAATTGAAAAGTTTTAGTTTAAAAAATTGGATAATTTGCAAATATACCTACTTAGCTTAATCATAATTGTATATGTACGCAAATAGTTTCACGAATAATAGATTATCCCCATATAATTTGACAAAAATTGCAAGCATAACCACGATAATGGTAAGCATCAAAATGAGCTATTAAATAATCTTTTTCCAAGATTGCCCTTTAATTTAGGTACACAATGAAAGTGGGTACTCCATCTTTTTCACATTAAATTTCGTGAATATGCATGCCATGAGTAGCATTGATTTTTCAACTTCAAATTATTGTGTATACCTTCTAGCCATGCTCTAGCTACATTTTTGGTAGCTATGGAAGTCACAACACTTATGATTCAGTCATCTTCCAAGAGCAATAAACTCATTACATCCCTCTTAGATCTGGCCCTAGCGAACATCAATCGGATGATCTAAGCCCATCGATTTGTCGGTGGTAAAAATCCTTTTAGATCACAAATCCATCTGCAAGCACCATCAGTAGTGATTACATGTCCGATCTAGCAACACTTTACGTTAGTAAGAATAGCTAGCCACGATCTACACCAATTTCATCCAGCCTACGGATTTGTTCAACTCAGTATTTTTTGAATAAAATACTAAACACAGATAAATGTTTATTTTGCATTTATAATTGGAACCTACACCTTGAATGTTGCAGAAGATGGAGGATGGAGTTGTGCTCCTTCCATTGGCTCATTTGAACAAGGTATACAACAATATAAAAATCCTTACTTCATTGTAATCGATTAGCAATCGTGGATTTTTATTTTGATCGTGCTGTGAAATACATGGTTAGGCTGGTGAGAATGTTGACTTTTCAAAAAAAGCCAAAGTGAAACTCAATAAGATTTTTATAAGAAGTATGGTAAATATTCTAATAACTTCAAAACTGTGAATTATTAATCCCCTTAAAACCCACAGATTGCTTCCCCTGAAAATGCAACCCATTCTAATTTTAAGTTTCATTCGATCCGTTTGGTTTGTTGTATTGAAATTCAACAAATAAGTAGATTTAATGCCACATTAGATTAGTAGGACATGGACTGAGATATACATTACACCAACTTTACCATAAAAGAAAGTTCTGTCGTGGAGGAGATGGGCGAACCAACGAAGCGATCGGGTGGATGCGAAGAAGGGCAGTTTTGGAATGGAAATTTTAATTTAATAGGATTCACTCTGCCGTTTGACATCAGCCATTAACACGGGTATATTTATAATTTTTGTCAAAATTATGCGAGGATAATCAACTATTCATGAAATTATGTGAGTATATATGCAATTTTAATTGAATTAAGTGGATAAATTTACAAATTATTCTAAAGAATTTTGAGTGAAACAAATATGCGCTAAAAAGTTTTACTTAAAAAATTCGACGGGAAACAAACACACGTGATGAGCGAGGCCGTGCAATATGATAGAAGTGCCCCTGTGACAAAGAAGAGGGGTGCGAGCATGGATGTGATATGACAAAATGCTCTAATATAATCACGAGCCTTGATCAACTGGCTAAAGGTGTACGCAAGCTACTCAGCTAACAATTAGGATACCGATCATGCCAATCATCCGACACTCAACAGGACAAATGCCTCAGATTAAAAAAAAACATGACAAATGTAAATGAACATGAATATGAATGGTACATTTGGCGCTAGAAAAGAATTTTTTTCCCATAATTTCTATTCTTTTTTTATGCATCATACTGTTATTTTTTTAATTATAATTTTTTGTAATCATTTATTCATATTTTTCGTACAAAATACCATATTTATTTTATTTACTCTTAATATTGATACTCATCATAATAAGACACTTTCACATTCTTTCCTCACTTTTTTCTCAAACAACTCTTATCCCGGCCGAAATGGAAATTTCAAGCAATCGAATTGGACTGGGAATCTAGTTTAATGCACCTCGTGTACTTCACATCTTTTTTACTTTTTTGAAATTTTTTTATTAAAATTATTGATATAAGTGTATTTAACATGTGTATAAATTTTTATTATTTTGAAGATTTTTAAATTTTTAAATTTTTTTTTTAAATCAGCTACGTTTTAAATTATTAAAAATGCTACTAATTTTAAAAAATCCGAAAAACATTTAAATTTTTTTAAAAATAATAAAAATTTATATACATGTTAAATACACTTAAATTAAAAATTGTTTAAAAAAATTTTCAGAAAAAAATAAAGTACACCTGGTGAATTAAGGCTTAGTGCAGCTGTTTTAAACGGTTCCCGTTGGATTGCTATAACATCAGGATTCTTGACTGACGTCACCTTTTTAAAATTTTTTTGAAAAAACTATTTTGTTCCTTGTGTGTCCCGAGGATGGCAAAAGAGCATCCGATGAACAGCGCGATCTTCCGCCAGCAGACAACCCCAAGATAATGACAAAGCCCGCATCCGACCATCAAACGCGGCCGATCTAATTTCCAGCCCCACAAGACAACGGCAAAGATGACGTGAATACATGATGATGATTCTCACGCCACTGTGATTTCGTTCCACCCACCGCCCAGCCAATACCCACACACTCGCAAGTCCCAATCCCGCAGACGAGATGTTCGCGACAAATGCAACGAGCAAAAGCACAGCGAAAAGACGGGAAGAAAGAGAAAGAAACGTAAGGGCAGAGTGAGAGAGAGATGTTGCCTCCCTCTGCGCCCCCCCACCCCCTCTCCCTGGTTGTTTAAAGCAGCGAGAAAGAAATTGAGATGTTGCTCCGAATCTTCCCATAAATAGTAATTTATTTACATCCCTGCCATCCGAGCAGCTCCTTGCTTCCTTCCCCAGCGACCGTAGCATATATTAATATTCTTCCCCTATAAATACCCATGCATTTCTCTCTCAAGCAGACGTTCTGACGCCATGCCAAACCTCCACTACTAAATGCCCCAGATTCCTTCCTTAGGAAGGAGAAAACCCTAGATTTATTTCCATCTCCATTTATCCCCTCTTCCTCTCTCGCGCTGCTTCTCTGGAAATGCGAGCGCGGGAAATGCATCCGCTCTGCTGCATCTCGCTCGAGAGCGCAGCCATCTCTGAGCAGAGATCGCCTGCGAATGTACCACCCAGGTCTGAGGACAATGCTGGGAAGGAGAGGGGAGCGGAAGCCAACGTCGCTGGAGTGCTCCATAAGTGGACAAATTACGGCAAGGGATGGAGATCCCGGTGGTTCTCTCTCCGGAACGGCTTGCTGTCGTACTCCAAGATCCGAGGATCGGAGATCGCACCCGTCTCCGACGAGGTTCGCGTTATCGGCGACGCTTCCGTCCGTCTGACCAGATGCGGCAGCGGCGCTGGCCGTAGGAAGATCGAGCAGAAGACAGTTGGCGTCGTGCACCTCAAGGTAGGATACCTGAGGAATAGGTAGTTTTATACACATCCGGTGGTATGCAAAACTTTTCGACTTCTGGGAAAACGAGAACATCAGGAACGAGAAAGGAAAAAATTTCCATTCCGTCGTGGCTTGAACAGCTTTTAGCAGTCTAGTTGATGACCGAGCTGGAAAGGGTCTAGTGACCGTAGGTTTTCTCCTCTCAGCATGCTCTCTCGCTCTCTTCTGCTGCAAAACTGTAAGAAGTGGCGATGTATGCTTCGGGGTACGACACGTTCTTTGGCGTTTTAACGCTTTTCTCTGTGCTGTCTTTTGCCCTTTCTTCCCTAGCTGGAGAACGAGTAATTTTTTAGCTTTCTTTACTGTGTACTCGCTGTTAGTCTGGAGACTGGAAGTGGGTCACATCAGCAGGTTGGTCTCCGCTACTGTAGGCTGCCTGTTAAATAGAGAGTGTGCGTCACATCAGAGCTCACAACTTTGGTGGGGTTTCTTCTCGTTTCCATTTTCAAATTCTCTCAGCGGTTTTTGATCGTCATACACAATACGGCACTCTTCTATTTTTTTTCCTCTACTCCGGAGCTACGGGATCGGAGTATCTGCGGAAGGATCGGGACGGAGAGAGAGACTTTCTAGCCTGCATGGAATGAAAGGTTCTTGCAGCCTTCTCCTGATCTCAAATTTTCGAAATATGGGTTTTCTTTCTTGTAGTTGGATCTGCTGAATCTCTCAGTTGAGGCATTCCTGTGCTTCCTGCTGTGGGATTCCTTAATAAGGTTTTATGTATGGTTTTCTTTGGGGTTTCGTTGTTTTGGGTGCGATGATGTGAGAAGCTTGAAGGGCTTGGGTGGTGGGTCTTACTGGTTCCGGGTTTGTAGGCTTTGAGTGAGAAATTTGCTTCCCTTTTTAGCGGAATCATCTTCCAGGGATGGGTTTCTATACATCCTAGTGAAGACAAGTTAAACGTTTTAGTTGTTTCTTTTTACTTCGTCCTTGAATTCTTCGATCATCCGTTTCTGTCGGCCCATATTCGGGATCTTTCGTCCTCTTCCCGATGTTATTATGGTGATCTGTCCTGTGTTTTTTTCTGTGAGGGAATCAAGGGATGCTGCTGCTTGGTACGCTTGTTATTTCCTCTGTGTATTGATTCCGAGCTGTTTAACTTTTTGAATTATTCCGACGGCAAATGTATTCATCCTGTTCAGGAGTCAAATCGTTGCCCATGGATTCGATTTAAAAATCTATATCTATAAAAGCTTCTGCGAAACGCATTGATCTCCAGCAACTGTCATTAAATTCCTTCCACGTTCGAACGAATTTCTCATATATATATATATTTTGTTGTTGTTGGGGTTTTATACAATTTCAATAGCCAAACCACAAAATTGTCCTTTACTCTTACGCATGCTTTGTCTAGAGTGTCCTATGCGTTCCCTAGGGAGACGTTTATGCGGGCTTAGCATTCTTGAAAGCTAAACACTCTTTTTTTCTTATGCTTCAGATTTCATCATTCCGCGAAAGTAAGTCCGATGATAGGCGATTCTATATATTCACGGCTACAAAGACACTTCATCTAAGGACTGATTCAAGGAAAGATCGAGTGGCTTGGATTGATGCCTTGGTTTCTGCCAGGAGCATATTTGCCTCGAGACAATCATTGAATGACAGGATTTCCTTCCAAAGTGATGTCTTCCTTTCCACTGAAAAGCTTAGAGCACGTTTACTTAAAGATGGGCTTGATGAAGCACTTATCGAGGATTGTGAACGGATAATGCGGTCAGAATTTTCAGAAATGCAAGGACAGTTGAAACTTCTTTGTGAGGAACGATCTAACTTGATTAATGCATTGAGACAATTGGAGGTATCTCACTGTACGACAGTCCAGTTGAATTTTGTAGTATCTTGGATAGAGTTAGTTTTGCTTTTAATGGCTGATAGGTTACAGACTGGATATTGGAATACACTTACATGCTTGGCAGAACCTCTGAATTGGACACTTCTACATGATTTGTATCTGTGTGTTGGATTATCTGGCATTTTAGAACAGATGTGCTGACAATTAATTACTAATAAAGAAGCTCCTTCGCCAAGTATTATGGATCTGATAGCATCTCAGATCGAATGACACTCCTTAAGAGGCAATTGACACATAAAAGGCCACACATGTAATTCATGAAGCTGCAAAGTGCACTTCGCTCTTATAAAGCACTATTGTTCTTCTCATTTGCTTTTTGCCTGTCTGGGTTTGCAAGCTATGTTAATGCTGTTGATTTTGCTAACGTTGAATGGTCAGTGATAATTAGAGACTGAGTGACCAGGCTATAAAGTTTGTCTAACATCTTTACCTGGGCAATATCTTTCACCACACATTGTTGAGATGTAGATGGTATGGTTATTGTCATTATTCAAGTTTATGCTTGAGCTCAACCTTAACGTTCACATGGTCCAAAAATGTCTCATATCAGTGTGCTATTCCTGGGAATCTGGGATGCATGGATGAGTCAAGGGGCTTGCGTTCTTTTAATGCATTCACACATGTGAAACTGTGCTTCATGTTGCTTATGGCTATTTTCTATTCTCATAAATTTCCGCACTTCCACATTGAGTAACAACTTTCGATGATGATGGTGATGTTTTCTTTGATAAGCATGTTTGGAATTTTTTGTCATAGCAGACTTCATTTCTCATCTTGCTCCTGAAACTTGTATTGGAACAGTGATCTTGTTGCTTCTTTAAGTTGTAGTTCACATATAGCTTAACATATTCATTGACACAACTGCTTAACCTATTTTGAAACTAAACTAGACAAAATTAGAAGTTATGACTTCAATATTCTCTCTCGATGCAAGAAACAATATTGATGGTGCATTTACAAATTTACGTCCTTTGTATTATTAATATAATTATTGATGGGGTGGTTATTGGAAAGAAATATACTATTATTCCTAAAAGAGGACATCTTTGTCACACATGCAGGCAAGTAATGTTGATGGCGAGGCTTCTGGAATTCATGAGTCCCATTTCTCAGTGATCAAGGATGGAATTCCCAGCCCTGGGCATGGAAAATATAGTGGTACATTGTGTGCTTCTCCCTCTCACTGTGCTCTCTGAGCCTCTATTATCTTCCCATGATGACTTTATGTGAGGAATTTGCTATTCCTTTGTCACAGACCTTGTTCTCTGCTTATGTGCTTATGAGCTTGCAAAATGTCCGTGTGATCTGCTCTCACTAACTCTTTCATCTTACGGTGATGCATATATGTGAGTGAGCAGCATATTCTTTTATTCATGTGTTGACAAGATTCCAAAATGTGTGCGACTAATTCTCTCGCTCTCTCCAGACATATATGCATGTATGTAAGTGAGCTGCATGAGCATTTGTCACGGACCTGGTTTTTCATCCATGCAACATCAGATTAACAAAATGTATGTGGCCTGCATCAATGTGCAAAATTTAAATGTTAATAATAGAATCTATTTCCCACTATCTAGTTAGTGGGACATAACTAGACATCAGACGTTATTTCAGTGTGCCTTGTTGAATGCAGCTTTCTTTTACTTTCTTCATGTTATTTTTATTTTTATTTTTTTAAAAAACTTTCTTCATTCGCATTTTTAGAATGCAGTACCACAGAATCATCTGATGATATTGAAAAGCAAGAACCTGAGGAAGTGTCAGATGAAGATGAGTCTTCTTATTTTGACACAAGAGAATGTTTTGGTGATGCCATGCTTGCTTGCGGATCTATTGTCAAAGTCTCAGAATGTGCTGAGGAGAATTTAAACATTGAAAACAGCTTTACTTCTGTTGAGAGGATGCACTTTGGAGCAGAAGTTAGTGATTACAAATATCCATGCATTGAAAGGCGAAAAAAGTTGCCAGACCCTGTTGGGAAGGAGAAAGGTGTTAGCCTCTGGTCGATGATCAAGGATAATGTTGGGAAGGATCTGACAAGAATCTGTCTTCCTGTCTACTTCAATGAGCCAATATCATCCCTTCAGAAGTGCTTTGAGGACATGGAGTATTCATATCTTCTTGATCGAGCATATGAATATGGAAAAATGGTAAGATTGCAATTCACATGTTTCATTACATGTTTCTGGCATTTGAGGCATTTTGAGGCTTTTGTAATTTGGGTTTTACTTTTATGAGACCTCTCTTCTATTTAACCTCCTTCGTTTTTAATATCTTAATGATTGATGGAAAATCCATTCCATTTATTGTATTTAGAATCATTTATTTTATGACGATCTTTCATTTGTCTAGTATCACTGTTCATGAGTCACATCTACAAATATGTAAAATTAGCATAATAAAATGGTTTAATGCTCAAATGTCAATTTTAAATTAATAATTTCAATATCTAAACCATCTAAAATATCATTACTATATAGATAAATAATTATATAAAATATTATTACATTCTAATACATATTTGAATGGATCTAAGCATTTTCCCTACTTTATACATGAATATATTAATTTTTTTTAGCTAATGTGGCCTATGCACATATTTGATTTGGATGAAACTTGGTCTTTTAACTAAACCAATGATGTTAAATACAATGAATGGATTGAACGTTTTTGACATTTTGATTAGTTTATTTTCAGTGGTAACTTTGGAGCAAGGTAACTGTTTCACTCTAGTAGATATTTCTGATTCAGCGTAGTTGTTTATGTGGGGGTTGTTCTTAGTATAAATGGTATCTGCATCCTCTTGAATTGTTCTTAGGAGTTGCTAATTCTTAGCGACACTTTTTGACATCTATATATCCTTAGAATCACGTATCATATCCATTTCTAATTTCATTTTGTACTTCTGCATCTCAACTTTTGCTAACTCAGCATAGGTATGGAATTCAGTACTGTTTGAATATTTAGTGTTTGTATGATCCTTTTCAGTTGGTATGATCAACTAAAACCTATCTGGATTTATGTTCCCACATTAGTTCAACATCTTTTGTGCCATGTGACATTGAGGTCAGGCTGTTGAACTAGTCTAATTTATTTCATTAGACAGGCATTCTCCTATGCATTGGACGACCAACTAGTACTTTTTTCATTTTTTCTTGTTAGCAAATTTGAGCTTTTTTGCGTTGTGTAATCAGCATTCACCAAGAAAATTTGTAGCATTTGTTTGATTAGATGTAAAAAAAAAAAAAAAAAGGTAAGCAAAAAATTTGCTGAAATTTTTTTGAAGGAGTGAGAGAGTTGTGTGATATAATCAGGATAATGATTAGGGGTAAAGAGAATAAAGATAAAATAAATAAGGTAGTTTTATAAAAAGATGTGAAAAATAATTGAAATATAGAGACAATAATAGAATAAGTAGGTGATTAGGTTGTTAAATTGTCAAATCATATGAAAAGGTGTGTAGGAAGGAGTGAGAAAACTTTATATATATAATGTGCATCTTACCAAATGGACCTTGTAGTCTATATTGCTGGTTTTTGTTCTGAATCAAAGCATAGATGCTGACTCACAACATGTGCTTCTGTCATATTTTTGTACTATGGCCAATCCATTTCAGTTCTGATTGTTCAGAGCCTAAGCTGGCATCCAAAATGGCAATGGTTTCATCACGAACATATTCCACTTTGTGGAATATGGAAATTTTGAGAAATAAGCTGTATCCAGTGTGATAACACGTGAGTACTATTTAGTGATTGACACTATGTATTGGTGAATGAATGCAAAAAACATGGTTATACATACACATCCAAGTATGCAATATTCTGTTTGCTAATCCTAGAATGGTGTTCATGTCTATTTAGGGGAACAGTCTCATGAGAGTTTTAAATGTGGCTGCCTTTGCAGTCTCTGGTTATGCTTCCTCCGAGGGCCGGCATTGCAAACCATTCAATCCATTGTTAGGAGAAACTTATGAAGCTGAGTATCCTGAAATGGGGATCCGCTTTTTCTCTGAGAAGGTATAGGCAAAATTGTCATTTAAAATATTCTGAATATGTGTAGTATGAAAAAAATATCTTGATTCTTGTACCTGTTCCCTTTCCTTTTTAAGCAGATGTATTTATTGTAGCTAAGACATTGCTAATGTATCAAACATCTGTTGGATACCTGTGTCCATTTTAATTTTGTAATATGTTTGGCAAGGAATCATCAACGGGGTCTCTTTTGTCATCTTCACACTTCTTACCGGTGGTTCTGTAATCTTATTATTTTTTCCCCTCACATTCATCCCTGAAAACATCTGTTAGTTATTGTTTGATTGCAAGCTTGTAACAATTGATACAAGTTTTGGTCATTTGCTTTCACAGGTTAGCCACCATCCGATGTTTATTGCTTGTCACTGTGAAGGCAAGGGATGGAAATTCTGGGGCGACAGTAATATTAGGTCCAAGTTTTGGGGTCGTTCTATACAGCTTGACCCTGTTGGTGTTCTGACCCTAGAGTTTGATGATGGTGAGATCTTTCAATGGAGCAAGGTATTGAAGTTAAAACTATCAAGAAAACACATGATTGAGTGGAAGTTTCTGAAAATGATTTCCTCTCATTTGTCTTATCATCTCACCTTGCCCTCTGCTTGCATTAAACTCTTTCTTCTTGATGTCAGGTGACGACGACTATTTATAATCTCATCCTTGGTAAAGTGTACTGTGATCATCATGGAACTATGAACATTACGGGTAATCATCAGCATTCATGCATGCTTAAGTTCAAAGAGCAGTCCATCCTTGATCGCAATCCTCACCAGGTATTTGGAAATTTGTGGGACTAATCTAATGATTTTAGACTTTCTACTAGTTTTAGGTCCCTAAAAAAGCCTAATGTTCTGTTCAGGTAAGTGGTTTTGTTGAAGATGCCCAAGGAAATAAAGTGGCCACCATATTTGGAAAATGGGATGATGGCCTGTATTACGTCAATGGAGATGGTGCAGCTAAGATCAAAGGTTGTAATCCTTTATTGGATGCCTCCTTGTTGTGGAAAAGAAGGAAACCTCCAGCAAATCTGACTCGGTACAACTTGTCGTTGTTTGCAATGACACTGAATGAATTAACACCTGGTTTAAAGGTAGAGAGGACATTTTATGTCAAGTTGTCATGCCCAACCTTCCTGTTATTTATTTTTGATTTTCTGTTCTAGCTGTCTGATCCTGAGTGTTTGCTCACGGATTAAGGAGAAGCTTCCGCCTACGGATTCACGACTTAGACCAGATCAGAGGTCTCTGGAGAATGGGGAATATGAGACGGCTGACGCAGAAAAGCTTCGATTAGAGAGAAGACAACGCATGGTACTCTCTCTCCATGTTTCACCTCCATTGATATTGTAGATTCTTTTTTTTCCTTTATTATTATTATTTTTTTTATTTTTATTTTTTTCTGTTTGGTTCACTAGAAATCAGTAATGATCATTGCCTGTTTAGGTCTGTTTTGGACCCTAGTTTCCTTACTCTCGTAGCTGGATAAATGTAAGCAAAACCGTTTAAGCCATGTTAGTGACTATGTCTAGGGAGTAAGTGGCTGGTGGTGGTGATAATGCTGTAACTCTTTGATGGAGCTTCTGTTGAAGTGTATTAACGATCATTGCCTGTTTAGCGCAAGCCATACTGTTTAAGCCATCAAGGGAGTCAGTGGATGGTGGCGGCGATAATGCTGTAATTCGTTGATGGAGCTTCTGGTGAAGTGTTGAATTTGTTTAGTGAATTGGGAGCCACTGGTTTGTTTAGATCATTATTATGGATGGTTGTCTCATCTTATGCAGCTGCCTTGCTAGGATACTTGATATTTACCAGGTATTTGAACTTGGCTCAATGGTTGGAAAATGGATAACATGGATATGTTAGAGAGTGCATGGCATTTAGGAAATGGAGTTCTTCAGTTGCTTCCCAGACCATCCTTCACCAACACTGATTTTCTTTGAGATAGCAACTGTAATATTCAATGTCTATCTTCCCGTTAAATTTGTTGGGAAGACTTTTTTTTTTTGCTTTTCATGACAGCATGAATGCTCATCCATTTGTCTGAAAAGTTTGACAATTTCCAATTCAGTCAAGAAGATTACAAGAAAATGGATGGAAGCCGAAATGGTTTCGGAAGGACGGTGAAGATGGTTCATATCGGTATGTGGGCGGGTACTGGGAAGCTAGAGAGAATGGCAGCTGGGAAGGTTGCCCACGCATATTTGATGACTTGCCTGAAGATCCGGCTGTTGTTTCTTCTCAGTGGCGAGGCTTGTAGCTTGTAGCACTGGTACAGACGCGCCTGGTCTACACTTATGTGTTCCGTTGCTGATAAGGTTGATTTCAACTAACGAAATTTCTGCCTGTGATATGCAGATGATATCTGGGGATTAATTTAGAAGCCCTTTTCATTGTTGAGACTGGGCTCGTTTCGCTTGGCTCTCTCCGACGTGTAATTCGAGGTGTAGACTGGTAGGCTTGTTACACGAGACATAAAAATGTCAATTTTCTCATCATTATTTTAAAATTAGGAAGAAAACGGGCTAGTGGTCCATCTTATTAGCATCCATTATTCTATCAGAGCCCTTTATTAGCCATTACCCTCAGCCCGCTGATTTATTCAACTCAGCTCCACACAAGTTGGTTAGCCATTCTCCTCAGCACTGATTTATTCGATCTCAGCGGTACACGTTGGCGGCATGGTCATTTGCGTGTAATCATCTTGGTATTGAGTGAAGCCGTAACTGTGTCTATGTACTGTATTATTGAAATAAAGGAATGCAAATTCTGTCATTGATTCTTCAGCACTGTAAATTGAATGGTAAATGAGTTGAATTAAATTTTTTAGAAAATTAGGATTTCTTATAGGACCCCGATCCAGAACTTGGGTGCACGGGGCTTTCCGTACGCTAGGGTGTAAAATCGTATTTTTTTTGAAATTTTTTTACAAAATTGGTAATATAAGTTTATTTAATACATATGACAGTTTTACTATTTTTGAAAATGTGTAGAGGTGCAATTTGAGTTGGGTAGGTTCTGAGGATGGTTGACTCTACTTTTATCTTATTTTCAAAAGTTCATATCATATTTTATTTTAAGTTGGTCAGTTTTGTCTACCTTCGTTTTTTAATGGGAGTTTTTTTTTTGTAATTTTTTTTTAACGGGAGTTGATTCCAATAGTTTTGGTTCTAAAAAAAACTTCTACAAAACATGAAGTCAGGGACTAAAAATCCTCAGCCTATATTTTAGTACTAAAAATTAGATAATCAGCCCAAGTAGTTGACGTTATAACATTAAATGACAACTAGAAATGCATAAATAAGTAATCTGTTGCATCCATTCTATCTATTCTATCAAGCTGTAAGTTACATAATGCTAACATAAACTTGTATATATGAAACAGAAAATCATTACATAAATTAGAAAAAATCACTAAAAAGACCCTTAAAACAGATGGAAAGAGGTGAAATTGGTATACTACAAAATGATGCTCACTTCTTTTTATCAATGAAACGAATGCATGCAACTTATTTTTGTATTTTTATTTTTTCCTTTAAGCATTTTACGGACAAACAGCAACATCAAATAGTTTAAGGCATCAATTATCAGACTTGTTTTGATAGCCGATATTCATAAATCATAACTATTCTTTTGCCTTATTTGCTAATCAATGTCGAAAGGAAAGTAATATGACCAAGATTTTGTGCATCAAAAGATGGTTTTCTACCCAATAATTCGTTGTGCAAAATGCCACACGGAGCATCAGAAAAGGCAAAATCGTAAGAGATGAAGAATTGGACTTCTAGGGTTCTACGAGATTGATGATGTGGACGAGTAAAGACGCAGAAGCTTGGAATTTAGGGTATGGATGAGATCAACTCAATGATTTTTGGGCTGTAGCAAAGTAGAGGTTTGGGGCTGCTGGGATTTTGAGGAAAGGCAATCTAGGCTGTAGACATTAGGTTAAGTTGATATATATTATATAGGGATATGCTTCTATATAATTAGGTTAGTTTAAGTTGATGTATATATATTATATAAGGGTATGCTTCTATGTAATCAGGTTACATAGAAGTGATTTCATATAATTTCTTTCATTTTTTAAATGTTGACGATTGATACAAAATTTGCTTTATTTATTGTATTTAATATCATTAGTTTAGCTAGGAGACCAAATTTTATCCAAATTCAATATGTGTATGAGCCACATTTATTTAAAAATAAGTAAATTCATATGTAAATTAAGGAAAATGCTTAGATCCATTCCCACACGCATTAAAATGTAATAATATTTTATAAGATAATTTATCCACTTAGCAATGATATTTTAGGTGATTTAGATGTTGAAAATACTTCTTAAAATTGATCTTTAATATTAAATCATTTTATTATATCGATTTTTACACATTTATAAACGGACCTCATATACAGTAGTATTAAACAAATGAAATGATTTTCATAATAATAGTAATGATGTTAAATATAATAGATAAAGTGAATTTTACATCAACTATCAAGAAATTAAAAATAAATGGGACTATATGGAAGAGAAGTTTCATAGAAGCGGCTTTGTATTATATAATTTATGCATTCTAGGCCTGGTACCCAACCTCTTGAATTGAGTTACTTAATGGATATTTTTTCCCATAACCAAACCAACCTTATGAGTAGATATCTTGGAAGTGAACATACCCTATTTAGGGTACTCAGCGAATCGACCTCTAGGTACTCAAATCGAGTTGCACCCCTAAAGATATGTACATATATTTTTTTAAATTTCAAAATTTAGTTCTTTTAAACCCTTTGGAAATGACTAAAATACATCTATGTTTAAAATTTTTTAAAAAATATATACATTTCTAAAAATGGCACAATTTATTATACGAATTAAATACATTTAAATTAATGATCTTAAGCATGTTTGACTACATGTAAAACTTTTCAAATAAAACTTTTTAATCTCCATAATCACCTTATTTTTAATTATTTCTTCACATCTTATTATATAATTAATGTATTTTCATTCATTTTTACATAACCACTATAAAAATAACATATCCATTTTAACTTTATTTTTTGCTTCTTATTATTATATTTATTATATTGCATCATTTTCTCCCAATTGAAAAAATTTATATGAAAAACTTTTTATTAGAAAGTTTTATCACTTCTCAAATGCACTCTTTATTAAAAAATTAAAAAAATTAAAAAAATGAGTTTTACAATTGCATGTAAAGCACAGTGCACCTAGGTGTCTTGGAATGGAGTCCAGTTTGGACCCTGATCTAAAACATAGTACACCCACATTTTAGTTTTACAAGTGTGTAAAACGTGTAATTTTTTTTTTTAAATAAAAGAGTTAATCTAGATGTATCCAATACATTACCATTTTTATAGACATATTTTTGAAAATTTCAAATTTTATTTCTTTTCAATCCTTTAAAAATGAATAAAATATTCTTTTATGTAAAAGTTCAAAAAATATATACACATATTTTTCAAAAATGATAAAATTTAGTCATATTAATTAAGTATACCGGGATTAAAGATTTTATGAAAAATTCAAAAAAATTTAAAAAAGGTTTTACACCTAAGCGCATGGAAAGCCTAATACACCCGGATATATAGGATTGTAACTCTTTTTGGACCCCAATCTACAGCATTATTAGGTGCACTAGGCTTTTCATGCACTTGGGTGTAAAATCCACTTTAATTTTTAACATTTTTTTACAAAATTATTATTCTAGGTTATCTAATATATACACTAAGTTTTAAATTTATATATTTTTTGAAATTTCAAATTTTAGTCATTTTCAACGTTTTGAAATGACTAAAAAGATAAAAAAATATATACATCTCTAAAAATGGTAAATTTATTATATGAATTAAATACACGAATTAATAGTTTTATAAATACGTTAGAAAGAAATTTAAATATTAGATTTTACAACCGGGTGCATTAGATGGGAAGACCTCATAATTACGTCGTAAATTGGCAATTTTGTCTCGGCAGGCCGCTTGCAGCTTGCATGCGTCAGGCTAGAAAATTAGTTTAAAGTTTTTTTAATGTATGTATAGGTCCTATCTATATTTCTTTCGAGTAAGAATTCACGAATTTCGACTTTTATTGAATATTTTATTTTAAAAATTGAAAATAAATAGTATATAAAAAATTGAAAATTAATAAAATGAGGATGAATTCATGTACCTGCTGCCTGCGGCGTACAACAATTATATTCAAAAGCTACCAACGAAATCGCGGTTCGGCCGCACGAACCAGGTCTTACTTTTAGAGACCTAGTCGAGGCCCAATCCTGAGCAATCGTGCTTCAGTTTCTTCCGAAAAGAGCCCTGCTTCCAGCGTCAAGCTAAAATCTCGTCTATTTACTGTTTAGTATATTACCATGGACCATCAATAATATTCGAATGAACGAAACGAGTTAAGAGTTGGAGCTGGGCCGTTCTCTTTTTGAAGTTTTATCAAGCAAAGCGAAGCTTATTGGGAAGCGCTTGGCTAGTTATTCTAATGATCTTTATCGGCCGGTCGTATGAAGAGCGGGTTATCGACTGCGCCTGTCATCCTTTGGATCGAGCGGGTTTATTTTTGGTCGTTGGATCAACGACGGAAAGAGCGGGCGCTGAATTAATGCGGGTGAATTTTGCTTACAAGCCCCTGTCAAAGAGGACCTCGACAGGGCCCTTCCTCCAGCCCGATCATCCGTGTACAGCATTCCTTCTCTCGTCTCTCTCGTTCTCTTCCGT
The DNA here is from genome assembly GCA_030490835.1 of Annona cherimola. Classification (NCBI taxonomy): domain Eukaryota; kingdom Viridiplantae; phylum Streptophyta; class Magnoliopsida; order Magnoliales; family Annonaceae; genus Annona; species Annona cherimola. The sequence continues at coordinate 6,983,250 of CM059974.1, forward strand.
CTGCAACATTCCTCCGGCGATCTGCACAGCAATGCCCTTAGCCCTCCAGGTAAATGCTCACTCTCGATCTCCCGCCCTCCCACTCACCCTCATTCTCTCTCTCTCTCTCTCTCTCTCCCTCTCCCCTTCCCGCCTCTCACTCCCTCACCCTTGTCCGCCTTTCCCACTCGCGCGCTCCGTCTTTCTTTGTTTGATTCTTTTTGTTTAACTGATCTCTCTGGAGCCTTGGACCTTGCATAGTTGCATGCATCTTTTATTCACCAATGTTTCTCTAGGCCGACTACCTTTCACTCTAGCATCAAAATCGAAATCATCTTCGACAGTATCTGAATTACATGAAGTAAACATGTAGTCTCGCTCATACAGAGTTGTATAATGATTCACTTCAATAAAATCTAATTTGTTTTGCAATCTGTCCCTATCGCTCGATGAGAATATTGGCAATCTCGAACCCAAAACTTGGCGCATTTTAGGAAGATAATCTCCATAAATTATAGGATCCAAGAACCTGCGCAGTTGCAAGTTTATAAATATTCTTTTTCCCAACATACCTAGGACGCATGAAGATGAATATCATTGAAATATAAGATACTTGAATAATTTTATTTCTTTACCAAAGAGTGTCAAAGGCCAGAGCAAGTTGTACAGGGATGTCTCTAAGTGGTTCATATCAAGCAAAAGACACCACAATCCCGCTATTGCCTCCTCGTTTAACTTGAAGTCCACGTCAAATTAGTTTTAACTATAATTCCGATCAAACCTCAGTGGAAATTTGGAACATTCGAAGTACATGTGTGTATCTAGATGACTACTTGATATTTACTCTTGCAAATCTCTATCGCAGTTGCATGGGCCAATATGCCATTATGGTGCTGAAATGTATGGTTCAATGGTAGAGTCACCACTAGTGCACTTGCCATTTGGTGTACAGCAATGGGCGGGAGGATATTTGCCTAAGAGGTAACCAACATTCACAAAAATGTTCGGCTCAGTGACAATGACCCAATGTTTCACACTGTCACCGAAATTCTTGAAACATATTTCTACGAAATACCTAAAATTGGTGGGAAGGGCAAACAGAGGGGAGGGAGAGAGAGGGAGGGAGGAAGGAGAGAGTGAGCGGGAGAGAGGGGGAGAGGGAGGGCAGGAGGAAGGGAGGGATGGGAAGAGATCGGGAGAGAGAGGATAGGCGGGAGGGAGGGAGGGAGAGAGCTCAGGAAAGAGTGGGAGGAGGAGAGAGCATGTAACTGGAGGGCGAAGGTCATCTCTGTAGAGATCACCAGAGGAAGGTTGTAGGCGGGAGAGAGAATGAGAGAGAGACCAGGAATGCTGTACGGGGGAGGGCCCTGTAAGGGTCCCTCCCTAACAAGGGCTTGTAAGCAAAATTCCCTTATATTAATTTTCTCTACAGAGCCCGCTCTAACAGCCAAAAATAAACCCACTTGATCCAACCCATGATAGGCGTGCTAGATAACCTACACTATATACGATCGGTTGGCGAAGATCAAAATACTATTCTAAAATTTTCAAGTGGGAGAATAAACTGTGCTTGTGTTTCATTGAACTGAAAGCTACCAGCTCAGTGGGAGTGGGTAACTTCACCTTTAGTTGAAATTAGGGGTGCAACTCGGGCTCATGAAACTCGGGTTCACCTCAACCCTAACCCTAACCCTAACCCTATTTGTAAAACTTCAACCCTAACCTTAACCCTAACCCTATTTGTAAAACTTCAACCCTAACATTAACCCTAATCCTATTTGTAAAACTTCAACCCTAACCCTAACCCTAACCCAATTTGTAAACCTCAACCCTAACCTATTTTTGAAATTCGGGCTCGGGTTGAGTTTCGGGTTGACATCTTCTATTAATATGTCTTTGTTACTCATCTTATATATAATTTTTTATCACAAATCTATTATATAAAAAAGTTTAAAAAACAATTTATTGTATGAAATTAAGAAAAATTCAAATACTGCTTAAGAGTAGAAAGAAAGAAACCTGTTTTGAGCATTCTCTTTGTATCAAGTAGAATATGGATTATGTGTAAACGTTGTCAATAAAATTGTATTATTAATCATTAATTGTATTTTTTTACTCCTCTACTATTTTAAGCTTATTTTACAACTATAATTTTAAAGTTTTCATAAATTTTCCCGTTGGAAAAAAAGATCTCAAAAAAATTTAATATTTAGTATCACAGGATTTCGTTGGTCAAAAGGCTTCAGTAGAAAAGGCGTGAAGAGTAATTTTTTTTAAAAAAACTGTTGGACCTGTATCGTAATGTAAATTGGGAATAAGTATTTTGTTGAAATCACTTAAAACGTTCGATTGTCTCGGCAATGAGCTGTCCATGCCTGCCATGCCGTACTACTGTTGTCCATCCATGAGTAATATGTTATTACTATAATATAAATTATATATTTTATATAAATGCAAATTCGGGTTCGGGCTTGCATGAACCCGAAACCGAGACCTATTTGAATTCGGGCTCAAAAATCAGGTTCGGCGGGCCGGGTTCGGGCCGAACCCGGCCCAAGTTGCACCCCTAGTTGAAATTCAGGAGTTTATAAGCATCTTCTATAAAACCGCGTGGGTCAATTATCTTTCTCGTGTCGCTGGCCTTCTGAGAATTCTGTTTTGGGGCGCACAACAGACACTGAGGGAAAAACAACACGCTTCCGTTTTTCATCGCCGTCAAGTAAAAGCTGTGTCTCTGTTCCTAGACCTGATCACCACGCACTACTTACCACAACTGGATGAGTCGTTCTTCGGAAGATTTTTTATTTTTTTTACCCACAGCTCGTGTTACGCCTCGTATTCCACAGTACCAAACCATACGTATTCGCCTGCGGAGACGTGCATGCATGCCACACGCCACGCCACTTCTTGCCTCGAGCGCAAGGCATACATAAATCCGGGGTGCGCAATACGCCCCAGGCGTCAGACAGGAAACACAGGCGCAATTAATAGACAGCAACGCGGAGCAGAGGCGTCGGCCAATCAAGGGTTGGAACTGCTAAATGCTAATTGCTGATTGCTGAAAGCTCACTTCAGGATCCTCTCGTCTAACCCAATTCCTGCCCTCGATTTCTCCTCCACTTGTATCTCTTCAATCACTATAAGCGACGGAAGGATCCCGTTACCGCACTTTCTTTCCCCACCTTTTCCCTTTCATTTTTGTCCTTCCTCGCCTCCTTCTCAGTGGAAATCAAGGTGACCAGGAAAACGATCGTTAGGCTCTCCTCCCACTCTTCGGTATGAGTACCGGAGATCTTTTGGACATCCTTCCTACAGAACTCAAATTCCCTTGTAAGTCTCCCTCCCTCCCTCCCTCCCTCCCTCCTCCATCACCACTCCACCACCCCACCACCCCACCACCCACACCCCCCCTCTCTTCTTTCCTTGTTATGCGTTTGCTGCCGATTGCGTGTAACGTTACACCTGAATTCCCTTACGCCCTAAGGTGGCCGGGGGCCTGAATCCCAGATCGTTTCCAAAAGGACTCTTTTTTTTTTTTTTTTTCTTTCTTTCTTTCGGAGAAAATTTCATTGTTGAGCATGATGACTAAGTCCTGCTAGTGGTTTTATCACGGCTGTTGTTTGGACTGTTTGAATGGCAGATTCCCCATCTGCATTACTACACGTTCATTTGGCAAGGATAGGCGTGATTTTAGTGCTTGTGGATTTGTTAGACGCCATTCTTTGATTGCGATGATGATAACGCAGTCGCAGATGGCTCTTCTTCTTTTTTTTTTCCCCCAATTATATGCTTATGTTTTACCCTTTAAACTTCATTGCTTGTGTTGGACAGTTGAGTTTAAGAAACAGAGCTCTTGTTCTCTGCAATTGACAAATAAAACAGACCAGTATGTCGCTTTTAAGGTATTCCTCTACCGATTTTAAAGTTGCCTTTGTAAATTTACAATTTTTGACACTATTGTAAATTTACAATTTTGAATAACAACAATTGCTTTAGTTCACACCTTTTTCTTAAATGTCGAATTTGTAGCAAAGTTTGTAATACAGAGCCTTCGAGGTTTGTTTTATCCATTTTTGTTATATATATATATATATATATATATATTTCCAGGTCAAGACAACCAATCCCAAAAGGTATTGTGTGCGTCCTAACACAGACATTGTTTTGCCTGGGGCAACGTGCAATGTGAAAGGTGATGCATTCTTGTTGATTATAGAGTCCGTGTTGTTTTTTCTTGAACTGTATGAAGTTGGTTGTTTCCTTATTGAATATTTTTTGCTTATATTTTATCATTATTATTTTTGGGTAGTTACCATGCAAGCTCAAAAGGAAGCTCCGCCTGATATGCAATGCAAAGACAAGTTCCTTCTTCAGAGTGTCATTGCTAGTCCTGGTGCAACTGTGAAGAACATTACCCCAGAAATGGTGCGATCATCTTCTTCTCCTCATACCATCTGTTTTTTTATGGTTGCATAGTCTGGGCATCAGGACCCATCTGATAAAATCAACATTTTGTAGTTTAATAAAGAAGTTGGGAAGCTTGTTGATGAGTTCAAATTGAGGGTAGTTTATTTCCCTGCCAACCTTCCTTCACCAGTCCCAGAAGGATCAGAAGAAGGCCCTTCTCCTCAGGCTTCTTTGGTGGATAATGGACATGCTATTGCTTCTTCATTTGATTCTGTGAGTATTTTATCCTTGTTTGAGGTTGAACCTGGTGTTCTTTTCATAGTTTAGTTTATCTGAAATTGTCCACGAATTTGTTCTGGGCAAACACACTGCACTTTTTGTATGGGCTGGAAATTTCAGTTATCAAGATCTTATAAAGAGCATAAAGAAAAGCCCATGGTGCCAGTGTTTCTTGATTTCACTTTGAACACCTTTTTTCTTTTTTAATATTTTAATCTTCGATTTTGCACCACTCGAAAACAGTGCCTCTAATCTAACATCTCGGAATCCTTTATAGCTAGCTGCAGTCAAGTGTTTGTAATTACAATGACAAATGCATTTATATCTGTTCTAACTGCAAAAACTTCTAACATCTGATATACTTACCTATGTTTCAAACGTTGGTGCAAAAGCTATTCCATTAGACTTCAACAAATATGCAAATGATAATTTTTTAAAGTTCATTTTTTGGGGGTTCAATTTCTTGTTTATGCTGAGTTGATTCTCATGAAAGCTCTGGTCTAGGTTTTCTGTGGTTTCCTATCTGGATTTGCTAGTCTTCCAGACAACCTGTTAACAATTTGCTTTGATACGTATATCTTTTTAACAAGTTTGAAGTGGTCAGAAATGTCCTCTGATTACTGGATCTTTCCCCCACAAAATTCATAGGGACTGTGTAGTAGATACTTCATAAAGGGTGGAGGTAGACTATGCATCATCGTTATCATCCTTGCCATCATCATCTTCATACATTCTTCCCTTGAAAATTCAAACTATGATACTGGGTTTCAGTGTACTGACAATAGCTACTTGATCAGGCATCATCTCTGGTTTACAAGTTAACAGAGGAGAAAAAATCTGCATTTGAACAGAATCGGAGACTTCATCAAGAGCTGGTATTGTTTTGATAAAGGTTCCTTTATCGCTTTTTCTTGTTTCTTTTAGATGAAAGCATTCTTTGTTAAGTATTGAACTTGCCTTTGCTGCCCTGTCTTTTCCCCTTCATGATTCTTGTCAATAAATACACTTTCTTTTTACTTGTTTTTTGGCATAAATAATTGTTTGTTGCCACAGAAAAGGATTTTTCAGGCTAGTTTCACTGTTGTCCTGATATGTTTGATGCCAATTCATATATCTGCTAATGTGTTTGATAAATTGAATTCCTGTCAATATCCATACAATTCAATGCCGTTAGAGACTGCTTCATGTAGTTTGCCGATAAAAGCTTGTTGGGAGATTTCTACCCTAAAGTTTTGCGGTTGCTGGAGGACTTTAACTTGTTTGTCATCTTATCATGTAAAAATTCATTTCAGTGCAGCCTTATTCATTTACTAAAATCTCAACCTAGCCTGAACCTATTTAGAGTATTTAGGTTGGCTTGTTGGTTGACAGCAGATTGACATTTCACTTTGCAAGGAGTCGAATTAGATGAAAAAAATGAAGAATTAATTAAGCTATTAAAATTGCACAAGTATATTACAGTAAGCCATGAGGTTGCAATTTTAAAATGGTTGCAACTCATTATAGGTAAACCATGAGAAAAAACAATAAAAAGAAATATATTGACTCAAAAATCAGACTCAACATAGTTGGTAAATTTGATTGCTTACCTCTGTATGTTCTTGCTAGTAAATTTAAGGGTTACAGTCGGCAAGTTCTGCTGCAATGCCATATTGAAGAGAGAATTGGGACACCTGGATGACTTATAGTTGCTTTATTTTGTATGGCATATGCTTATTAGTACAAAGTCATGTAAATATAGAATTTGAATGAAAATTGCAAGTTATCTGCTTCATTGCTTTTCTTAAACTTCAACCTTATACATAATGTATCCTTAAGGGTATTTGGGTACATTAGAAAGGGGGTTTATTTGAAATACACTTCTTTTACACCTTTTATCCTAGACCGATGTGACACCTTAACTATCTTACTCTTTGTTCTCGTCATTACTTTTATTTCTGATCAATCTTTTTTATTTTCTCTAAAAAGCTGATGTCATCTCTTGTTTTCCTGACATCATCACCTATCTTGTGTGGCCCATTTCTCAAATACCCTATATCATACCGACTCTAAGGAGATTATCACCTCCCTGAGCATCCTGGTGTCTATAAACAGGGTCCTGGTCTTCATGTGTTTGGCTTCTGGCTTGGTGATGAAGAAAAGTATTTACTTTTGACACCTTAAACACTCAGGATTGTTGGCATGTCAGTTGGTACTTCATGTGCCAAGAGGGGTGTTCATGCATGCAGCCTTACCGTTGTACGAGGAGGCTGTTTCCTGTGACTCGAACTAGTGACCTTCTCAAAGGCAGCAACTCCTACTGTTGCGCCAAGGTCTGCCTTTACTTGTCCTTCATGTGCAACAATCAGAAATATGACTTGGAAATGATTTCTTTATGCATTTTTGCTGGCTTGCTTCCACAAGAGGCACTGTTACTTTGTCTTAGTGTTTCTCAAAAGCGGAATACAAGAATGACTTGTTTCAGCCATGTCCGTGTCAGCTGAAATAAGAGTACCATTACTACAACAGGGAAGATACTTTGGGATGAACATTTGGGAACTTTGCATTATAGAAGATAAGAAAATAGAAAATGCTATGATGGTACATGGCTTGCTTAGATGTGGCATATACCAAGAAATACACTGTGCAATTGTTGGCAAATCTAATGATACCGAAATCATAAGAAAGGGCCAAAAGCATGTGTTCCAATTCAGTCACATGTAATTAACTAAGAAGGTGGTCCTTACTGAATTACATTTTGGATCTGGGTTTATATAGAGGTCGTGAACCAGTTTCCATATCAGCTAAATAATTTATGAGGACCATGCTGCTATTCTGATGGTAAAATGTACATCACGTTGTAGGCACTATTGTAAAGACATGCTTTGGTTGGAATCAGGCAACTTATCCATCAAAGGAAGAGTGAAAAATTAGATAGATAATCTTAAGGGCTTTTTTGGTTTGGGACTCATGTGGTCTTACTCGACATCTCCTTAACTTCTATTCAAACAACCTAATCCTCTAATAGGTAGTCTGTCCACTTTGAGACTTCCAGTTGAGCCTATCTTTTCTACAGTCAGCCCGGCTTTTACACAGTTGCCAATTCTGTACTTGTTACCTGTCAGACAATTTTTTTGGCTGATATCACTTTTGCCTCTTTTCACGTTATCATGTTTCTTTGTAAATTGCTTCAATCCAAAATAGGCCGTGCAGCTTTTGTTTTTGTACTTGAGCCTGGAATGAATTTTCCTCCAAAATTTCCTCTTGGCAGATAGTCGCTATTATTCTAGCCATCATTTAAGCTTGGACCTAGCTGCAACTAGAATGCAGTTCAACCTAATTTTTAATGCACCAAAATTATAATAGGAAGAACTGTTGGAGGAATACATCCCCATCAAAAGAGGCTTCTGCTTTTTTTTTTTTTTCGTGTTTATGTGTTTGAACCTTTTCATGTTTGTGTATTTTGTTAAGTGAGAGGACAAACTTGCACCTATTACCGGCACTCCCTGCTGAACTTTTCTTCTGCAAGTAATGTTGATGTTAACCTTTGACATTAATGGTTTCAAGAAATTGGGCAACATGGTTAAATGCCTGAAAAAAGCTGATATGATGTCGATTCTTTCTCACCTCTTATATTGAGTTATTCATATGAAGTTTTAGACCATGGCAGCATTTTTGAAGTGTGGCTCTGCTTGATTCTCTGCGTATTTTTCATGTCTTTCTTTTTATCATGAACTGTGGCATGCAGTGAAGATGACACATTGCATTTTCTAGTCAGGTTAAGGTCAAGGTCAGATAGTGATCAAATGCTGACAAGGCTGGCGTGATGTTGATTCTTTCTTGGCTTTGAACTAATATAACTACTGTTGATTCTTTCTTAGCTTTTAACTAATATAACTACCTATTTTGGATTAAAAAGTAACTGGTTTATACAAATATAACGCTGTTTTGAAGTATGGTGGTTTATGGGTTATGATGTGGTATTTTTCATGTTGAGGTTGTAGTTGTATCATAAATTGTGACATGTAAGACGGGGGAGGTTGCATCTTCTGTTGAAGGTCATATAGATAGATAGCTATTTAACTCTCTCTCTCTCTCTCTTTTTTTTTTTTTGTCCTTGTCTAGGAGCTTATGAGAAGGGAAGTCAGCAAAAGACGCAGTGGTGGCTTCTCATTTATTTTCATTATGTTAATTGGTCTCCTTGGTATACTGGTTGGATACCTCATTAAGAAGACATGAGGAAAATGGAAAATAGTTGGAGAAATCCGTCAGTCTATCATTCAACCTGTGTTTTGTATTTTCTCTGCTAGCTTGTGCTGTTATCTTACAACTTGAAAGAAACACTTAGCTGTGTATAAACGAAAATGGCAACCCATTGTTGCATAGGTGCAATTTCATTTTTATTTGAGACTGTTGTTGGTATCTGTTGATTTAAAAAAAAATCGCAGGCCCATGAATTGTTAGTGTCCTCTGAAAATGATGCTCTGCTACTTGCAACTCGTCTCACTGGACTACGGGCTCTCGGTACCAACAGGTAGCTTTTCTAAGGGGTAGGATAGGGTATATGAAATGCAGAAAACAGCATAAGAAACAGATGGGAAAATAATGAAAATTGAAAACAATATATAAAGCAGGATTCTGAAGTTGAAGGAAATGGAAGTACATGGATGCCTGTTTTACCGTCTGATTGAGATCGAAGAGAGAATTTTGGTAATGAAATAAAAATCTGGGTGACTACATCCATCGGGAGCTGAGTGAAAATCTGGTCATATCGATCAGCTACTCAGCTTGTGCTGTGGGTAAATGCAGGAGGGCAAGTTTTAAATTTTGGTAATGACAGGTTTTTTGCATTTAAAACCCTTTAACTTTGCTTATTTGCATTTTAAATTCCAAAGTTTGGCTGTTTGCATTTTAAACCTTAAGAACTTTGCTTCCTTTGCATTATAGACCCTGACCAGTAACGACGATAAATAACAAGTGATTTTGGGCCATTTGCGTGCTCAAATTTTTAAAATGATGCAAATAACTTCCAAAACAAGGTTATGCATGCAAATCTTTCTTCGTCATGTTGTTCTCTTCATTCTTCCCTTATCGCCATTATCGTTATCTATGTTCTCGGTTGCATGGAGTTTCGGTCTTTTTTCACCCACAACCTTGCGACAATGGGAGCATTTATCCAAACCTCGTTCATCCACATCACCTGATTTCAGCTGTCTGAGCTTGTCAACGAAGAATGGGCTTTGTGCCGTCGGCTACCTGTGGTGCATGTTCATGGTTGCCTTGAAGCTTGACATCACCGATGTCTCCACCAAACTTTTGATTCGGAGAAGGAGAGGATCTGCTCGTGGGAGGATGGGTGAATAAAGGCTAAGGAGATGTGCATAAGGGAAGATGGTTGTTAGTGCTTTTCTCCTTCTCTATTTCATGCATTTCTAGTATTTGTTCTATACTTGTGCTCCCTGATGGATCTGTTGCTTGCGTAGGAATCCACTGTGATCTTTATCTGGGCATCGGCTGCATTCCAAAAGAAATTGAAAACTGCGCCCATTTCCAGAGCTTGTATTTGGACCGATTCCAGCTCAACTTGGGAAGTTGAGAAGGCTTCAAAATCCTCTTTTTAGGCAAAATAGCTTAGTGGGCACCATGCTTCTTGTGATTTTTCTTGAAGCTGGTGGTCAAGGCGGAATTCGGTGTTGCATTTGCGGGCCTACTTTTGCTTGAATTTCTCTTCCAGGCAGTACCTTCATTAGTGCCAGCTTTTTGCCAATGCAGGGTTTTTTTTGCACATGATTATCCATATTAAAATCACATGGTTGGGTTATATAATCTAATAATCAAAATCGCAAATATGCATCAGCTCTGTCTGCACCAGCTGTCTCAGAAGCAGCACCACCGTTTGTCCTTGCTTTGCTCGTGCTCATCCATGTATCATCGTGACCTTGTACTTGTGCTGCATCACCCGTCTTTGCCCACTCAAACATTTTCTATTGAATTTAGTAGCCATTCTTCCCGGAAGAAGATGGACAATGCCGCCAAGATCTGGTGCTAAATCTCTAAAGTGAAGATCTGGATAGCACCTCACACCATTCGTGTCCTGTGTTGATAGAATTGTTTTCAAGAAATCAAATCTGATGTATTCTATTCCGTAATGATGAATTACAATATCTACTTACAAGGAAATTGACAAAACAATTCAAAGGAATAGTCGCTACAACTACCGACTCAAGAAGGATCCCGATCGCATGCGCCCGGGAGCATGCAGCGTCGCATGCTTCCGGATGCATACACCTATTTTATTTATTTTATTTAATTTTTTTTTACAATATTGTTAATCTATATGTATTTAATATGTGTATAAATTTTTACCATTTTTGGAGTATTTTAGATATTTATTTTTAAGTGAATCCTTGGGATGCATGAGAATTTGATGGTAACCCGACTTTAAGTCAGCTTAGAGAAGAGCTTGCTCCCGTGAGTTCTTTAGCAATTCCTTAATTACAGGGATCGGGAATTTGTCTTTCACCGTAATATTATTGAGAGCTCAATAATCCACACACATTTGCCATGAGTTATCCTTCTTTTTTACTAGTAGGACAGGAGCAGAAAATGGGCTTGAACTATGCCCTTGGACAAGAGATCATCTGCCTGGTTCTCAATCTCTATCTTCTGGCAATGGGGATAGCGGTAGGGCTTGACTGCGGCAGGTGGAGCTCCAGGTGTCAGCTAGATACGATGCGCCAGCTCTCTGGCTAGTGAAAGTCCTGGCGGCATGTTGAAGACTTGATTGTATTTCTCTAAAAGTGTCTCAAGCTGGCGTGAGCGTTCGGCCTCCCTGCCGGTTGCCCCTACCAACTTCAGTTTGTTTTTGGGCCCATGCAATAGGAATAGTTGCCCTTCTCTTGGTAGAATCCCTTCTAATTGGTATGTCTGGTTGGCCATTGTGAATCTCATAGTAATATCTCCTAATTGTTTCATCCATTCCACCCCTGATATAACATCACTGTCCCCCTCAATGGTAAACAAATCAATTGTCAATTTGTAATCCTGCATAGTAATGGCGACCTGTTTGCATATGCCATTGCATCCCATACGGAAGCCATTAGCGGTTTCACCGAAAATCCTTTCGATGGAGTTTCACCAGCTTCAACTTAGCTGCTAATTTGGTGTTAATGAAATTGTCCGAATTGCCACTGTCAAGCATTACAATGTCATCATGCTTGTTAATTTGTCCTCGTACTCTAATATGTTAGAGTTGGACGTACCTGATAGTGCCTGCAGCGAAATTTGAAGCAGCTTTGGTTCCTTATCATTGCTAGGCCATTCACCTTCTTCATCCAAACTATCTGACTCCTGCACTATTATGCATAATTTTTTGGCTTGGCAATTGTGGCCTCGCGAGAATTTTTCATCACAGTAAAAACACAGGCCCTTGTTTTTCCTCTCTTGGATCTGCCCAAAGGTAAGCTTACGGGGGCCATTCTCTTTATTAGTTATTGCCATTTCTTTGCCTCGGGCTGTGTCCAGGTACTGTTCTCGACTCAACAAACTTGCTTGCGACGAGGCTGGCTGTTGTTCTTTACCACCCTTCGACTACCAAGCTCTCGTTTGGTTCTTCTTGAATTCAGTTTGCCTGGGCATTTCAATGGCTTGTGCTGTGGATTGTGGCTTAGCTACCGCTAATTCTACCATCAAGTCGCTCCTTAACCCACCGATGAAAATATTGCGTAGATTTTTATCGGACCAGTCATATGTCATATTGTGCAGCCTTTCAAGCTCTTGAATGTATTCATCTAATGCGCCGGTTTGCTAGATCTTGGGTAATCGCGTATCGACGTCGACTAGATCCGCTTTAGCAAAATTTTGTTTCATTACTTCACAGAATTCTAGCCAACGCACCCCTAGTCGAGTGCGTTTGAGCCACATTCTCCAATGGATGGCATCCCCCTGTAGATGCTGACAGGTGACTCGAATCTTCCTCCATTCCGGTGTATCATACAAATCAAAGTAGTTTTCTCCGCATACAATCCACTGTTTGGATCCCCTGATGAGAAAACAAGGAATTCGAGTTTACCGTGTCCATAATCCCCGACATCTCGTCAACCTGGTGGCGACGGCGGTTGCGAACACAACATATAGTTGCTCTGTCCCCATGTAGGTTGTTGCCACCGCATCTGATGATCCATGGAATGGTCATGAAGACCTAACATTCTTGCCGATCGAGGTGGTGTGAATCCCGATGGAAACGACAGCTCCTCATGCTCACCCACTCTAGCAGCCCACGGATTGACGAATTCAGCATTCGACCCTACAGCAGTGTTGTCAGAACAGGACCGGACCGGCTGGTCAGACCAGTTCAATTACACCCGGTTCCGGTTTCTCCAATCAAACTGCCTGAATCGGACAAACTGCGGTCGGACCGGTAATCACGGACTAACCGAGTTCGGCCGGTTCAGCATAAAAAGCCAAAGCACGAATGAGTTTAATGACCACTACCACCTCTCGAGTTCGACATTCCAGATTCCCTCTCCCACAAATCAATATCCCGCCAGAAAAGTCGTAGTTCCCGCTCCTCCCATGTCTGATGTTCTTCCCCATCCTCATCTAGCACCATAACTGCAAATGCGAGCCGATGACTGCTTCAGTCTCGGACTCCAGTATCCACTCTCCAGCAGCTCAACACGCCCAGTTCTCCCTCTGTTTCTCCTCTTCATCCTGTTATGGTTCTTCTCCTCTCCGGCAATTCCTCACGCCCAGTAAACTCGATGGCTGAAAAAGAAAATAAAAAAGGCAAAAAACCAAATCAGGGGCACAACCGCACAAGCCGCACAACCAGTAGCATGGGTTTTCAACTTCTCATTTTTCCAAAATCAATCTCGCCCAAAAAGGTAGACACCTAGCTCCATCGTCCATTTCTCTTCAGCGACAGCAGCGACGATGCTTTCCAGCGTCCATTTCTTTTCATCTCTGGCCAACAATCGAGTCTATTTTGTCTTCATCTCCAGCAATAGTAATTCTTTTAGTATGATTATCTTGAGGGACTGATTTGGGGAAAATGGCTATAAAATTTTGTGTAGTTGTATTAGTTAGATATATAAGAACATAGAGTTACATTGTGTCTTGGAAAATTAAGTTAGGTTCCACCAATGTTAATGAATATGCCAATGTTTACCCGGTGCTTTGTAGATTTATGTGGGTGGGTCATCGCTTAAAGAGAAGAACTTTATCAATTTAAATGGTAGTTCTGGAAAATGTGAGAAACAAGGGTAATTCTTATGATTGTCAATTTGAATAAGTTTGAAATATAGTTCAGTGTCCAATTGATCAGTTCATTCTTATGGTATTATGCAAAATTCATCTATTGCAACTTGCATGTGGTTTCTTATTACACTATTATGTAGATAGCTATTCATTGCATTGTCTGTTATTCAACGATTATTAATTTATTTATTTTTTATTTTGCTATGTATGTTTACAGGAGCGCAACGCATAAACATTCAAGGTTTATTACACATTTCAGGTTAGTTAATGTAGTTATTTCTTTTTAATACTCATGCTTAATTATTTTTGAAAATTTTATATTAATTTTTCTTGCATGTTTTATTCTGATGCTTCAAATCTAAGATATAGTTTTAGGATTTATGAATATATAATTTTACCAACATATAATTAATATAAAAAATTAAATATTTTTTTCATCATAAATATATCATGCTAACGTAACCGGTTCAAACCGGTTTGTTTAATCGGTTGAACCGGTTTGAACCAGACCAGTTCATTTACCGGTTCAATCATCGGTTCGGTTCCGACAACATTGACCTGTAGGCAGTATTGGCGGTTGTCCCGCCATGAATGGTGGCTCCCCCTAAGATAGTGTGGGTGGAACGTGAGGCGATCCTCCCCGTGCATTGGCACCTGGTGCGGACGTCCCTTCACCATTCCTCGGTGCGTCCGTATGCAGCGGAGTCGCCTGCCTCCTGCTGATGCCGATTTGTGATGGGGCCTCTTGTATACTGGCCTGGAGACCTGTTACTTGCTGGCTCAAGGATCGGATATCCCCAATCATTCCTGGCATTTGTTTTTCTGCACTCTGTGCCTTATCCACCACCTGTTTCAAGGATCCCTCCAGATCCTCAAACCTGTGCTCGAATTCAGCCGCCCTTTCAGCATGGTCTTGCTCCATACGAACGAATCTTTCTTCTTGCGTTCTTTCCATGTCGATCCGAGGGTCGAGCAGCTCTGATACCTCTTGATAGAATCGTTTCGAAGAAATCAAATTTGATGTATTCTATTCCGCAATGATGAATTACAATATTTACTTACAGGGAAATTGACAGAACAATTCAAGAAACTACCGACTCAAGAAACTCTACAAACTAGAAGAAAATTCTATGCAAAACGATCACCGCCTCTCCTCTGCTGTTCCTCTATTCAAATTGGTCGGTGCGCGGGATCCAGCTGTCCCGCTCCCCACGAAAGCTCTCGGTGCCTTGCTTCAGGCCTGCTCTTTGGCTTATTAACGTTCTGGGTTCCAGCGTTCTTTGGGCCTAACGTTATCCCTTTGTCTCAGCCCGTATCGTTGCTCGGGTTCCCTCTCCTCCTCGCCCCTAACATGTGTCAACCAAATTCCTTCCTTCTCTCGAGCAGGCTTCATCAAGAATTGGCGGTGACGCAAAAACTAGCAGCCATGGCCCTATGATTTTTCTGCTACAAGTAGGCAACCATTTTCAACGCAAACTCCATATCTGTCTGAGCTTCGATTAGAGCGGGATCTCAGCTCTTGACTGCCGCCATATCTTAGCTCTCTTGAATGCAACCGTTGTCTTCCTCCATCTATGACGCTCTCCACAAGCTAACGAAAAGGGGAAGAAAAAAATGCAAGAGGAAGACAAACCGGAATCGAATATAAGCATTGTTTGGATTTTTTGAGATGAATCTAGAAATTCATCGCCCAGCCGCTTCCATTTTCCTCCATCAGACACTACGATATATATTTTTTTACAGTAGAGGATATTTATGACAATTCACATGCATTAATGGTAAATTTAAACACTGTTATGGCTTAGGGTCTATAATGTAAAGAAGCAAAGTTATCAGAATTTAAAATGTAAACGGCCAAATTTTAGAGTTTAAAATGCAAATAGACAAAATTAAAAAGTTTAAAATGCAAAAAACCCGCCTACTGCCTAAGGCCTGCTCGCCTCATTGTATTGAGAATTTGAGATTACGTCTGATTTCTTTCCTTTTCTAGTGATTAGCCGTTTGGCAGAAAGTAGTTATGGGGAAGACACGGAGAATGAGAACGGTGACCTCCTCTCTGGCTTCCGGTGTCAATTATTCTCTCACGAGTGATGAGTCTTGACTGTTCTGCTGTTATATATTATATATATACCACGTGTGTGTGTGTGTCGCAATGCGCATTTGTCTTTTTAATTTGTAGGCTTGCCTCCTTTCGTTGGGATGTCCATGACTCCCTGGACTGGGCCGCAAACGGCTCCTGTATTTTCAGGAGACATGAATATATAAGTATTGTTGGTCTGTAGATGAGGTTGCTGCTGCATCCCACTTGGAATTTTATAGTACATGTTTCCTTACCACATTTACCGCATCCAATTTCCATTTGTGGTTTTCTGAGGTAGGCAACTGGCTGAGAATCATATTTTAGGTTGGATATGAGAACCAAAAAGATTAGTAATGAAATTAAGAAGGGAAATAAATATGAGCGAGATAGTACCAAAGACCAGAAAAAGAATTTGGAAGTCATCAATGGGTGCAACCCGGCCCACAAACCCTACTACTGTTAATATTTGCTTTTTTTTTTTTTTAACAACCCAAGCTAGAAGACCTTAAATCCGAAAAACTCAATTTGTAAATATAATAAGGTTATGGTTCAAGTGAACTCAGATTTGAAGAGCCCAAGCCCAATTTTCCATTTATTAGTTACTATAAAATATATTTTATATATTATATTTAAATAATATTATTTTATATTTTGTGTATTTTATGTTATTTATATTTATATTTGAACACATGTTTGGAATATCGTAATTATATTATAAATAAAGTATATTATTTTTATTTTTATTTCTATCATTTACTTTACATCCATTAGGCTTTTTCTTTTATCTTGTTTTCGATGTTAAATTTTTTTCTAGAAATATTATTTATATTGCTATATTTTTTAAAAGTTTATATTTTGATTATATATTATTATGTTTACTTACATAATTTGTTATTATTATATACTCATATGAAATTTTAAACTTATAACTTTTAACTAAAATATAAATTTCGATTCGAACCCGATTTTTAAAAATAGAGTTAGGATTTGGTTTTACAAATAGGGTTAGAATTAGAGTTAATATTTTATAAATAGAGTTAAGATTAAAGTTGAGATAAACTTGAGTTTTATGAGCCCGAGTTGCACCCATAAATTTATTCTTAGTAGGAAAATGGGAGTGATCAGCAAGGTCCGAATGACATGAAAATTTCTTCGAATACAACACGTCAAAATAGCTTGGGTTTTAAATATTGGGAAGTAGTAGATAAGAGTTTGTTCAATGTTTGAAATTTTCTTAGAGAAGTAGATAAGATTTTGTTGAACATTTGAAAGCTTTCTTGCGTACAATGAAGTCAATATATATTACTCTAGGAATGAGGACGTAACTTGGGCTAAGGTAACAACCATGTCTTTCCAAAAGCGATATGCTTCCTAATGCATGCAAATAATCGGAGATGTTTATTGTCCCAGAGCGGAGTTTCAAGTGAAAATAGGTTGTTCATTCTTGTTAGGAGCATCTTTCCATGGATACTGGAATATGATATTCTTTGCACTAAACCATGAAATCAGCACCACTTTAAAGCAAGCCTCAGCGCAAATCACCCAGTATATAACAACGAACCGTCCTGGGCGACTACTTGGTACTCATGGGCGATTCTTTCTTGTGCTTTTTTTCGCGCATCTAGATCTCTTTAATTCATCTTGCCGTCATGGTTTTACGCCGATGGATGCTAGATCAGCGCCAAGAAAAAAGATCAGAGACAATGATTAGAAGGTGGAGGAAAAAGCTTCAACTATAACCAATTGCAAAGAATCGTCGTTCTGTTACAGATGAGGAAAAAGATGTATGAGAAGCATCGGTTCGGTGGGCTGAAGAATTTCTGTAGCAGTGGCAGAGAAATCCAATTATAATTTAAAGAGGGGAAACGCAATAAGAAGAGCGTCGGCCGGCACCAATATTAGTTTCGTTGTTGTTCAAGTAGGGATGAGAGATACGTTGTGAGGTTGTTGATAGAAACCTGCCCTCGTCATAAGGCTCGCCGTTGCTACTCCCATAACCAGTACAGCCAACGCCGCCACAACCCAAAACCTCCACCTCTTTTCATCTCTCTCTTCTTCTCCTTTGTTTGGGGCCGCAACTGTTGCCGTTTCCAGAGGCATGTCTTCCACTGTCTCCGGTATCGTTAAAGACGTTCCATCCGTGAACTCGAAAGGGAAAATTGGGTCTTCTTCCTCATGATTGCGGAGCGGAGAATCGGGGACAATTACTGTCTCATTCTCGTCGTCGTTGACACAAGAAGACGTGCAAGAGCACGCTCTGGGAGTACTATTTGTAGTAGTGTCGGGGAAGACGTCGATGGACAACGATCTTGATTCGTTCCATTCATGGAAGGAAGTCTCGAGGAGGTCCAACCGTTGGATGAAGTGATCCAGGTGGTGGTTTGAGTGAGAATCCGTCTCGGCGGAGAGAAGGTTCTTGAGGAAGAGGATTTTTCCGTTGATGGCCTCCGAGAGGAGGTGGTTATAGGGGAATGTTGTCTCCAGGCAATCATTGAACACTTTGGTGAGAATGGATTCCAGTTCTTCGAGCTTTTTTTGCAACACACCATATTTTCTCGCCATTGCTCTTTCTCTCTCTCTGTATCTGATTCTTTTTCCTTAACCGCCACCTGACAAAAGAGATAGGGCGGATATAGGAAACTATAGAAAAAATAGGACGGACTGGCGCTGGTTCCTAGGGAGCATGACTCCTCATCTGGTGGGCCATCTCATTCCAGGAAATACAACAAAAAATCAGGGCCCAGTACTGAACTAACACTATTGTTGGACCATGTCATTGGAGAGGTAAGATCTTAGTAGTTGAGGTCAATAAATTCAATTAAAATTTTTAGAATTTTTTTCATAAATTTGTTAATCTAAGTATATTTAATATAAATCAAGTCTTTTCATTTTCGCAAATATGTATATATTTTTTTAAAAACAAAGTTATTTTAATAATTTTCAACCATTCAAAATGGATAAAATATCTTTATTTTTAAAAATAAAAAAAAACTCTCTAAAAATGGTAAAATTTTATTTATATATTGAATATATTTAGATTAACAAGTTAAGACATCTTTTTTTTTTTTAGGGTTGCTTGGGCTCTTCTTGATGTTGAAACAAAAATATTAGCCAGCTATATGCCGAGTACCAAATTTCATACCTTCATTTTCGTCACTTCTAAAATTGGATTCTTTCTCACTATTTCAGTATTGTTGTTGCTGTTCGTGCAGCTGATAATTGTAAGCATCTTTTTGGGTGTGGTCATCTGGCCACAAGTGGATACGATGGATGCAGTGTGCACCAATCGGCGTCAGGCGCAGGCCGTTTCATAGTCCCCCACAAGGGCCATGCTTGACGCTTTGCGCTGTTGTAATCTTGTATCTTTGTCGGATAAGGACGTGAGTGGTAGGCTGTTCATGCCAGCATAAGTATAATGAGCCCAGATTGCCATTGTAGTTGTTGATAATCATTATCGCTTGGTTGCCTGTCATATGTCTATTCATCCCAGGTGACAACACAATTAAAAAAAAAAATTGTTGATAATTTGGTGGATTTATCACGACTAATTCTGGGAAAAATTCGTGGGCATTTTCCCTAATATATTAATTTAATTGAAGGATTTAATTTGGTCCTCTTAAGATGATTAATTGAAATAAGGGAGGTGAGATGTTCCTTCCATCCGAGATTTCTGTCATTAGAAGATCCAATCAAAGATCGACATCTAGTATTGGAGGCAACTTTTTGTCTTGTATGACATGGAAGGCCGCGCAGACGACATGCTGGATCTTGTCCAAAAGCAGGTGGCTAGACATGGGCTTGGGTCCGGAGTGAACCTCACTAGGGTTAACCCGGCTCATGAAATTCAGATTAACTTAGATCCAAATTCTAACTTTATTTATAAAACATTAATATTAATCTTATTTGTAAAATTTAAATTTTAACCTTATTTTTTAAAATTAGATTCGACTTGAATTTCGAGTTTGAATTTAAGTTGATAAATTTATATTTTATTGAAGAATGATTAGTTTGGCATTTAATATGAATGTATAATAATAACAAATCATACAAGTAAGTATAATAGTATACAGTCAAACTACATATTTTTAAAAAATATAACAATATAAAGAATATTTGTAGAAAAATCTAACATCAAAAAAATATAAACGAAGAAAATTAATGGATATCAAAGTAAATGATAGAAATAAAAGATAAATATAAATAAATATAATATTTTTTATTTATAATACAATTATAATATGTCAAACATGTATTCAAATATAAATATAAATAACATAAAATACACAACATATAAAGAAATATTGTTTAGATATTATGTATATAATATATTTTATAATAAATATAAATGAAAAATCGAGCTTGGATTTATTTGAACCCTAATCCTATTATATTTACAAATTAGGTTTATCAGGATCAGGTTGTATAAAAGCAAGTTCTAATATCATTAGAAATTGTGTTCGGCAAGCCGAGTTCAAGTTCAACCCAACTCAAGTTGCACTCCTAACCTTGACAGAGCATCAAGAATCATTATATGGTATAGTCATAATTGGGCCTAATTTATATTGGGCAAACCTTTATTTCGTCAGGTAAATACCCATGTGTGGTATGGTCTTCAAGATTTAGATACCTAATTCTAGAATGGGTTGTTCTTGAAAATGCGTATCAATTAGGGATGGAAATTGGGGTGATTCAACCCTTGACTCGACTCTTTTTAATTAGGTAAAACCAACATTTTTTGACCCAATGTAAGGATAAGTTAGAAATTTTGATCTGAATTCAAAAATAGGGTCAGGGTGAGTCGACAATGTCCCAACTCACCTAGCATATATTGATTTATTAAAAATTAGGGTTTCTCTCAAATATACTCACTACGTTTGATTTTAATTCCAAATATACCACTGCGTTTTCAAAATTCCAAATATACCAACTAAATTTACAGTTAATCCTAAAAATGCTCATTCTGTTAAAAATCGTTAGTTAAATTTTTATAAATATCCAAAATACCCTTGTTATAAAACGATAAAAATGAAATAAAATATAAATAAAATAAAATTAGAGCTCTTCAAATTTAGAACTCATGTGCAATTAGGGCATTGGTGAGTTATGACCTTCAAAATTTCAATTACATCCAAATTTTGATGGGCATATTAGTAATTCACATATTAACTAACAACTTAACTCACGAATTATGTATTTTTGAAATTAATTGCAAAAGCAGTGGGTATATCTAGAATTTTGAAATAGTAACTATATTTGTGATTAGGGCCAAATGTAATAGATATATTTGTGAGAAGTCCTAAAAATTATAAGCCTATGTATAAATCTTATTATTTTTCTTTCAAAATTCACATTTTTTATAATTAACTATATTAATAATAGAAGAACCAAATTGTCCAGAAAACAATATAAGAATCAATAAGAGGAATTTGCGCATACATATAGGGCTATTTTCAAATGCACAAGAGTGCACTTAGCTTCAGCGCACACAAGTGCATTTAACTTATTTTTTATTTTTTTTAAATTTTTCCTAAAATTGTTAATTTAAGTATATTTAATATGTGTATTAATTTTTACTAATTTTAGATTTTTTGGGGTTTTTAAAAATTAGTGGTGTTTTAGAATTTTAAAAATTCCATTGATTTTTTAAAATCCAAAAAAATATCTAAAAATTTTCAAAATTGAAAAAAATGATTACATGTTAAATATACTTAGATTAACAATTGTATAAAAAATTTTCAAAATAATAAAAGAGGGTATTTGCACTCAGGTGCATCAAAGCTAAGTGCACCTATTCAGCTCTCATACATATAACTCTTACGTATAATTATATATTTACCTATTTTAATAAAGTTATACTATATTTTCTCATATTTTGTTTTAGTAACGATGTATTTTTTAATAATTAGTAAAATATTGAAGCATATGACATTTAAATTTAACATAAATATATTTTTATGTTCGATAAGTATATAAATTCTTAAAATCATATTTTTTGACATGCACTTTTTACACAACTGCTATCTTGAAACTAGTCTGATATTGACTCAAAATTCATCTCAAGACCTATTTAAATAAAGTAAAGGTTAAACCAACCTTATCCTGATACAACATAAAAATAAGATGAAACAAATTTTTTAAAAAGTAGAGTCAAAATTGGGTAAATCTTAACCAGGTATGGCCCACCTCAATCCCACCTCTAATATCAATCGATATATTTCAGGTATAGGTCTATATAATTCAGCTTAGGATGATGTCAATATGGTTTGATACTAATGTCATAGGTTGCGACCCTTCAACTTCAATTTTTTTAAAAAGTTTTTTAATGTGTCTTTCTCTCATTAATAATGCATTTTTCACAATTTTCACGTTATTGTCCATTCATCTATTCTCTTTATCTACGAGATATACTTTTTTTTAGATTTTTACTAAAATGCCACAATTTTTAAAAAGTCTAAAAATATTTATAAATTTTCAAAATTGATAAAACTTAATACACATTAGGGGTGGGAATCAAGGTGGGTCAACCCATGAGCCGCCCTGTCCCTACCCTATTTAATACCTGGGCGAGTCGGGATTCCGTACCCGGCGGGGTGGATTTTTTATTTTTTAAATAACGGCAGGTCAAATTTCGGACCTACCTGCTGACCCGTTTTCTTATCTCTCACATTAAAAAAACTCATTCAATGCTAATATTCATGTTTTATTTAATTATTTATATTTTACTTTGACCGATTAGTAATAGATTTAAACATATAGTAGTTAAATTTAATATAAATTTATCTTTATACTTGATAGGTTTATAAATTTTTAAAAACTTTTTAATTGACATGCAATTTTTACTCGACCCATTGACCCGATACCGACCCGAATTTTGTCCCGAGATCTAGTAAGAAAAAGTAAGGGTCAAACTAACCTTGTCCCGACCCGGTATAAAAATAAGAGTCAAACAAGATTTTTGAAAAGTAGGTTGAGCACACCCTGACCCGTCACAACCCGCTCCGATTCCCACCCTAATACATATGTTAAATACACTTAGATTATTAGTTGTATAAATGTTTTTCAAAAATTTAAAATAGGTTAAATACACTCAGGTGCAATGAGCTCACTTGTATTTTTAGTGGTAAATTTTTTTTTCTTATTTTATAATCATGTTTTAGTTGCTAAATCAAAACTTGGTCACGTAAACACCAAAACCATAAAATATTAACTATAGAATTCTTCCTAATCATTGCTATATAAAATATGCTACAAATTATTCTCAACTAATTTTTTTATAACCAAAATTTAACTTTTTAAATTGATATATAAATAAAGCTATTTTTTTAATGTGTATGTATTTTATAATCATCTCTATTTTTATTACAAGCATATCGTGAGGCATTCTTAAAATTTTCATTTAGCATTCTAACAAACCTTCTAACAATCCTATTTCCTATTTGGTGGACACTCTCATGCAAAACTAGGAGACTTGCTGCAGCTACTAGAATCCCAGTCGGCACAGTCGCAATTTTTGGAGTTACAAACAAGGTAGCGCTTGGTTGGCTATAAATAAATAAGACCATTTTTTCCATTTAAAAATGTGTAAATCAATGGACTAAAATGATCTTATTATATATCAATGTAAAAGATGTATATTGAATATCTAAACAATCTAAAACATTATACCTGTGTGAATAAATGATTCATGAATTATTATCACATTCTATTGCTTTTATAAATGGATGAAGGCATTTTTTCTTAATTTACACGTAATTATATATTTTTTGAAATAGGCATCGCTTGCCCAAAATTTCTTTGAAATACACTTTAAAATGAATGACATTAAAAAAGGTACCTAGAAGCTAAACGGGGTTAACCCAGTTCGTTAAGAATCTGGGCCAATGGCCACGAGGTCTTGAGTTTAAGTTCTCCCATAGGGCAGGAGATTTGGTTGGTGGGAGCTTAACTTCCCGTGTATAGTGGGAGCTTTCAATCTCCTCTTAAAAATTGTGAGAGGGTCGTGTGTGAATTGTATCCACAGGGCCGTGCATGGCCCTGCTAATTCCATGCCAGTAGAGAGGATTTTTCAAATCAGGGAGGGGGGCCTTTGTGTTGGTGTGGAAGCAGTAGGGCCATACCCCTTATCTGTTCCCAGTCGTGCTAATCGGTCGATTGAAGGATTTATCCATTTTGCATAGTTTTGAACGTGTGGACATGAGAACATGCAGAGAAGATATTGCTAGCTAGCTCAACCAGGGAGTCGAAAAAGTGCAAAACCAAAAATTCGTTGCTATTTCTATTAGCAACAAAAAATTTTGTTGCCAAATTCGTCTGTTGCATTTAGGAAATAGCAACAAATTTTAAGAAAAAATTCGTTGCCATTGCCCACTGTTTGATCAAGAGTTGAGCGCTTGTGTTGGTTAATTGCAACGAAATTTTGGTTGCATTTTCTGATATTTTTTCAAATTACTACAAATACAGAAAATAAGCTGAATCGAAATTTAAAAATATAAAAATCATAATTGATGAAATAAAAATATTCATTTTAATATTAAAAATTAATAATCTCCATTTACAATTGAAAATCTCTTTTACATTGGAAGAGATTTAATAACATGAACAAATTAAATAAGTACAATAAATTAGATGCCTTGGAAGAAACACAATGCATTTTCCTCTCCCTGTGATAGCTTGGGTAGACTTGAAGAATTCCATGACTGCATCCAAAAACCACCTGCATATGCCCCTAGCCAATTCAAGAGTATGAATAATTAAATGAAGCATAAATAAAGACATAAAAACATGTTACAAAGTTGATGAGGATGTAGAGTGACTAAGAAATTCCAAGATGCCTGAATAGTATTAGAATGAACACAATAAAAAAAACATCATACAGGAAAATTACCTGTTTATTGTAATATTTACAGCCATCCTATCAACTCCGAAGGCTAGAAGGTCAGACAATCTCTACAGTCGCTCCACCTAGTTTCTGTATAGAGATATAATTTTAAGTCTTATGAGTGACAACATTAACATGGATGTTAGAAACGGAGATGAAGAGAGGTAAAGAAAGAATAGAAGTAAATGTCCATAAGATACTTACATAATTTGTAGTTCTCAAGGTATGCCTTGTGAAGTGTATTCCACATGATTTCAATAGTCATGCCATCCAAACCCTATACAAGCATGAAAGGTTATAAAATATATCATTAAAAGCCTATCAGACAAAACTACTATGTAAAATCCAATTATGTAGTTTAGCTTGGGCGACTTCTCTCATTCCATCCATATTGCCTTAAAGAAATAAAGTTACAATTCATAAACACAAAAGAAAATCACATCATCATTTGTGTTGAAACCTAAAGCAACTAAGTCTGCAACCACATCTATAGAGAGTTCCATTTAAGAAATATCCTTTCAATTTTTACTTGAATGGTATTCTAGAATTGCTAATGGATTTGGAGAGAGAAAAAGAATTGAAATCATATCTTAAAATTTTCTATTTTCTAAAACACAAACAATTATAGAAAGAGCATTTTTGTATTTGGAATAACAGAATACATTCATAAATAGCCTAGACCGACACCTCAGATTAATGCATTCAGAGAAATAAGGAGCCTCTAATGTATCCACAAGCACCAATTTGTAGAGCTCACACATGTTCCCAAATTCCCAAAATTTCTCCCCAGATTTTTCCTCCATACCAAATGCACTAAAAAATTATTTAACAAAGTAAAATTCTTTAGATCTCCTTTGGGTTACTTTGAGATAATGCCTTGATATCTTAAGCAGTGCTGTAAAACAAACTTCTCATAGAGTTTTACAGTAAGGAACATTACAAAGTTCCTTAAAAATTCATCTATGGGATTTTTCTTTTAATGATATATGCATGGAACCATCTGTTTAGAATTTCATATAGAATTGAAACAATGATTCTGAAAAATGCTTATGTGCTGCTTTCCTTACTGCTATTGATGTTTCTGTCACAAGGTAGTACTTGGCCTTTTCTTTGAGCTTTCTTTTTCTTCCTCTTCTTCTTCTTGGTTGTTGAATGTGTTTCTTAAATACTTCTCTTCTTTTTCTTTTTGAAATTAGGGGAAGTATGGAAGATTGATGGGAAACTTTGTTGGGCTAAGAAAAATAATTCATGCTGAAATGCAGAAAGATGCATCATAGAGTGCATCAATGCAGGATAATTTGATGGGAGATGCCCAAAATGGTTCCCATCTTTCTTTTTTTGCATGAAAGAGTGTCCAAGGGCCATGCAAGGTGCTGTTTAAGAGAAGCTGGCAACCGATTAGTTTCCTTGTACCCATCACAATGAGTACACTATCTCTTATCAAGTGTTTAATAATAAAAGCTTATTGTAATAGCATAACCGATTTTATCATGGTGATGGAAGATGGAATACTAAGAGATATTATTTGCTCATCCTACATTCACCCCACTCAATCCACGTGAGCATTTCACTCGCTGTTCTTCATTAGTAAGACCTATGTATGGAAACATGTCTTATATTGATCTGATCAACATTAGCATATTGTAACTCATGGAATTGATCTAATCAAAACGTGTACAATTTATCACATGGAATAGAAAAATGATCTCCTTTAGTTGATTGTTATGTGTACCAGTTTATCAAAGATAAATTAAATTAAAAAAGAAGAAGAAAAAAATATGATTGTAATTGTAATATCATGGTTCAGAGCTTTAATTCTAGAATCTAAACTAATTAATTGTAAAATTTATTTTCAGAGGGGATTCAGATGTGGAATTGAAATTTTATGTTAAAATTTGTGC
The DNA here is from genome assembly GCA_030490835.1 of Annona cherimola. NCBI lineage: Eukaryota > Viridiplantae > Streptophyta > Magnoliopsida > Magnoliales > Annonaceae > Annona > Annona cherimola. The sequence goes on from CM059974.1 coordinate 7,010,011, forward strand.
AACATCACAATTCATAAATCTTAGATCTTAGGATTTTGACTGTGGTGCTTCTAACATACACAAGTTTGTAGGGTGACTGTTTATTGAAAATGCTGAAATTTTGTTGTTTCGTATGAACTTTGTTTATTGGAAATTGACATTCCTCATTATCTAAAGCTCCTATATGATTCATTGACTTCAAACTTAAATGTCAGGTTTAACTAAAGATTCCCCCCTTCCATTTTTCAGGTATTGATATTTCAACATTCATTTCTCATCAAATGTTTGAGACAAGTGATCTGGACTATTTCAAAAGTTCTTACCAATAACCAATCTTGATACCCACTTCATTTCGTTAAGTATGCAAACTTCAGCAAAAATAATATAATCCGAATAAATAAAAATCCAACCAAATTAACGAATGTGCAGATCTTAGCAGTAATGCTCTTAGAAATTCAGGATGCTAGAAATTAGGAGAAAGGGTAAGTAAAAAAAAAAAGTGCAATGGAACTAAGAGAGGAAGCATCGATCGTATACAGAGAAGAATGGGGATTAAAGGTATTACAATGAGAGAAAAAAGGAGAAGAAAGAGGTAAGATTATACCTACAAATGTCCCTGCTACAGCCTAGTCCGGAGCCGAATGAGATACAGGTTGCAGTTATAAGGAACATTTGTTAAAAAGGAGGAGAGGTGCTTCCATTTCATAGGAATTTGAAAAAATTAGCAGAAGAACAATACTACTTAGTCGAATCATTGATCTAGAAGAAGAGGATTTTGAGACTACCTTTCGTATTGAATCTATGCAGCTACAGGAGAGACAGATCGAATCACATTTGAAACCGTAGGGGGAAGGACAAGTATGGGAGAAGAGAGATTGTAGTTGAGAGGCGTGTGGGAGTCGGAGAGAATAGAAGGAGCAGAAGGCAGACAGGGCAGTGGGTCGAGAGTTACCGTTTAACAAAAAGTTGGGAGCACAAAAAAATGTGAGACGATAGGTTTTAGCACTTTGCTGCAGTGACTATGACCGGACTGTCGACAACAACGAATTCTTTTTTTTTTTTTTTTGCAGCCGAATTTGTCACCGAAACCAACATTTGTTGAAAGAAAAAGGGCACTGAATTAAGAAGACGATGGGCTCAAGGACGAGGGAATCTTAATTCAAAAATTCGAGCGATTGGAACAAGATTGCATTACCCATTGCATGATTGTGGGTCCATATCTCATTAGGCGGCTAGAAAAATATATTTTTTATTTTTAAATTTTTTTTATACGTGTGGGGCTTACCTAGAATGTATTTCTGGTGAAATTTAATATTTTTTGAATTTGTTTGGCATTTAAATTTTTTTTTTAAAATATGGGTGTATACTCATGGTGCATGGCACATGCACACCTCTTCTTTGACTTTTAAAAATAAAAATATTAAACATATCTAAGAACTTGCATAAGAAATGGATTTTAGGTGAGCCCCACAAATGAAGAAAGGAGAGTGTGAGGGGAAGATATTATTACGTAGCTCAACTAGGGAGGCGAAGAAGAAGATAGGCTCAAGGACGAGGGAGTCCATCAAGAATTTGTGGAACAGGATTCCATTAGCCATTGCGTGATTGATGATTGGAGCCGTAGATGTGCGTCATTTAATAATAAAGCTGCATTATTGAGCGCAGACAAGATGATAGGCACGTGGAGAGCTGTCACCAATCTTCTGACTGAAGTTTCAAGGGAGGCCTGTCTAATTCCCTAATCAGGACAAGATACATTTATAATTGGACCATCGCTCTGGAGAAATACACGTGTCATGTGGGCCTCAAGTTTTGAATGGAAGCCGCCACTGGTTCCTAGATGGTGCATAAAAAGAATCCCATAAATACATCATTTTGGGGCCACAGGGGTTTTGGTATCATCTGCCACTAGTTCCTGGATGATGGGAGTAAGATCCAAACCCCTGGCTAATAGTCCAACGGCCTATGCCTAGCTAGTTAATGAATAAGAAATTTGGCATTGAAACCGCAAAACAGCACAGCAAAAAGCAAGGGATGTATATTTTCGACGTCCATTTTGACCTTAAGCCGATTATAAATGAGATGGAGAATTAAAATAAATATGGATAAAGTTGTATTAAAAATTTTAAAAATTTATATTAAAAATCCAAAAAACTATTCTAAAAATGAGAATACAAGTTTGATTTAAAGATCTTAATTTAAAGATTTTAATTTTTTTGGAACACTCGGTCATAGGATGAGGCGATAAAGAAGCTGCTTGTCTGGCATTTGGCATCCAACCAGGTACGGTGCTTCTGTCTATCACACGCAATCCAAGGCTTTTTGTACAGAAAACAAGAAGATCGCCCATCAGTCGGTCACCGATGAGGTAAAAAAAATAAAAAAAAAAATCATTGTGACCAACTACGGTTCTCCGCATCAGTGCATCTGCAACTCCACCCCACCCTCTTCACCATCTCCACCCAAAGCAGCATCCTTGTATACATATCCCCTGGCACAGAACGTATAAACCGCCAAGTTCAACGCACTCAAGATGGCCAACAGCCAGTAAAAATCATATAATCTCCCTTGGTTGAGATTATCAGGCAGCCAAGGCCGGCTCTTCCCCGTCACCTGATGCACTATGGTCACCAAAATGGAACTGATAAAGAACCCAAGCGAAAGGGTGCTCAAAAACAGGCCCGTGCTCATGGTCTTCATCCCCCTTGGGCACTCCCTCAGGAAGAACCCCAACTGCCCAACATATGTGAAGGCCTCGCCAGAACCCACCAGCAGGAATTGGGGTATGAGATAAAAGACGGTGAGAGGGACTTGGGCATCTGGGTTGTTTGTGAGGCCGTGGGATCTGGCCACGTGCAGTCGCTTGATCTCGCATAGGGCGGCAGCCGCCATGGCGATGATGGAGAGGGTGAGGCCGACGAAAATACGTTGGAGAGGGGAGAGGCCTTGGGGGTTGTGGGTGAATCGTCGGGCGATGGGGGCGATGATGCGGTCGTAGATGGGGACGGTGAGGAGGATGCTGCCGACGAAGAAGACGGTGAGGGAGGCGGGAGGGATGCTGAAACTGCCAATGCGGCGGTCCATGGTGGTGGCCTGGGCCACGGAGAAGGTGGTCATCTGGGCATAGACGGTCCAGAACATGATGGTAGAGGCCCATATGGGCAGCATTCGGATGACCATCTTCACTTCTTCCACGTCTGTGAGGGTGCAGAGTGTCCAGCGGTTGATCTCCTCACCTTGCTCTACCTCTCGCTCTTTGATTGCAGCCCTGTCCAGGAAACTGAAAGAGAGGATTTTGCAATTAGAAACTAGTTCTGATTTCCAAACACCAATAACTGGAAATTTTTGAACGCATCATGAATTAATTTTCTAGAAATAACTGAGAATTGATATGTAAATAAAAGCTGAGTCCCGACTTCAATGCTTGCGTTCGCTCGCTGTGTCTATTTTGTCTTTTTAAAATTTTTTGTATGAATACGTGGGGAAAATAAAAATACAAAATTTTGGCAATAAAAAAATCTCAAGCCTAAATATCTTAGCCCAAAAAATATAAAAAAAAAGATAGATACTGCCAACGTGAGCATTAAAGTTTTTAGTAACTTAATCTACAAATGGCATGATATGACATGACGGATCATGTGACTGTTTTAGCTTGTCGCATCCTTTTTGGTGCAATAATAATGCATTAATTGAAAGTTGGATGTTGAATTTCAAGACAAAGGATTATAAAACCTAGACATATATAATACAACTGTATGATTAGGGATGCCAGCTCAATGACACGCTGGGCCAAGCAGAAAATTTTGTTCCCTTCTGTTTTCCACACACAGGAGGACGTTAGATGAGCTTTGGGGGCAAACAAACATTAATGTCCGAGAAATATAGTAGGACCCACTTCTCATTTAGGCCAATAAGGGTCTTGTATATATGATAGGTTCATGAAGGGTGCACAGGAATCCAAGATAGTGGAGGGAGCGTCCGTGAACCGTGGACGGCTGATATTTTTTTCCCTTAGATCAGCCGGCTGTTCATGATAGTGATTCTGATTCCCTCAGGATAGTACGTCGTCATCGATATCTCTCCCCTCCTTGTTTTTTCTTTTGGGGCTTTACATGGGTTTTTGGAAAATCTCACGTGATTGTGGCTTAAGAAAATATGCTTAGAAGAATCTATTTAATCTTGTCCGCTAAGGGGGTGCAGGGAAGTATATAAAGGGATTAAATTAGATGTGCGTGGAATGAGAAGAAAGATAAGTAAACGTTGTTATGTATTAGAGAATGAAGAAATATATTAAAAATTTTAGTATTAAAAATGAAAAAAGTAAAGGTATTATATATTGAAGAACGAGAGGTTTTATTGAAAATAAGAAAACTTATTTGGAAGTCAGAATTACGTCTCATTCTCTCCATCCCTTTCAATTCCTACGTATACTTTTCAATTCCTACGTATACTTCAAAGGTCAGAGGGATTTGATTTTTTGCAACCAATTTTAAAAGTTAAAATTTGTTGCTATAAATGTTATTTTTTTTACAAATATTTTGTTGCATAAAGTTGTTATTCTGTTATGAATATTTTATTTATTTAACTATAAAACCTTCTAATCTAAAATTTTTTATTCTCTCCACAAATTATCTATTTTAAAATTATTTTTTCATATTTTTTTATGCAACTATTTTATTTTTCAATCATTTATACACAACTATTCATACAACTAATTAATCTATCTTAACTTTATTTTCTTTACTTTTCATCATTGCTCCTATTACATAATATTATTTTTTCTTATTTAAAAACTTTTTATAATAAATTTTTTTATTAAAAAATTATACCACTTTCCAAAGATACTCTTGAACGAAAATACTTTTCCCTCATGGGCTTTAGTTATAAAAGTATTTCTCTTACAAATGACTGTTGGGTGCAAATAATAAAGTTTGTTGATTGTACATGTTTATTGCATATGCATATATTGAAAGTAATTTTTTGTTACTATATCGATATTTGGTTGATAATAATTGGTGGCCTGAAATGAGTTTTTTTAATGGCCATTCACGAAAAGCGTATCTTAGGACGTGCGCCACGAGTTAAATTATTGAAATAAAATATATGCTTCCACATCATCATGGGTCTTCTTAAAAGACTTGATTACTTCGTAATCATTGTGATACTTGAAAATTAGACGTCCAGCATTAATATTTGTGAATGGAAGTGCTTGAAAAATACAGATACCAGCAATATTTGGGATCTTTCCTCAACCCCACCCGATTGAAATCACCTTTGTTTTTTCTTTGTGTTGAAGCGAGCATCTAGCCTCTGTATGTCGGACCCTAGTTCAATGCACCCGGGTGCATTGAGCCTCAATGCACCCGGGTGTACTTTACCTATTTTTTTATTTTTTTTTTGAAACTTTTTTTTATGAAAATGTTAATATAAGTCTATTTAACATGTGTATAAATTTTTACCATTTTTAAATATTTTTAGATATTTTTTCGGATTTTTTTAAAATCAGTGGCATTTTTAGTAATTCCACTGATTTTAAAAAATTCAAAAAAAATCTAGAAATCTCCAAAAATTATAAAAATTTATACACATGTTAAATACACTTAGATTAACAGTAGTGTAAAAAAATTTTCAAATTTTTTTTTTCAAAAAAGGTAGAAGTACAGCCGGGTGCATTGAACCAGGGTAACCTCGCAAGTCACTCCGCCGTTAAAAACCACCAAACTAACGTTTCTGACATTCGAGGTCTGTCATCACGTGGGCAACTAGATGTAGTGGAAAAGAAAATGTGGGTTTTGGACGTGAAAACAAATATCCCGTATTAATCCCACGGCAGGGACAAGTAGTGGAATGTAATTGACGAGGATGCCTTGTTTCAACCCCCACTTTGACAGCTAGCTCTCATGGTCCGAAACAATTAAGCCAGCATTTACAAGTTTGAACCGTCTACCTATTAGTCCAACGATGCACTTATTAGTAATTAGCAATATTCTCGGTGTGTTTTATATTTGATAAATTTTGTTTAAAAAGTATATGTAAAAAAGTTTTTGAAATAGGATTTTTTTTTAATACGGTAAAAGTAATAAGGATATTAAAGAAATAAAGTTAAATATATAGAATAATTGTGGGTGTACTTGAGATGTAACGAAACTTTTCAACTAAAAAGTTTTTAGCATAAAAATGGTTGAAACGGGAGAAAAAAGATATAATATGATAGAAGTAATAATAAAAAATAAAGATAATAAAGTTAACATAAAAAGATTAGTTATTATGATAGTCGTTATAAATAATTGAAAAGTATGATAATTTGTATAGAAAAATATGACAAACTAATTAAAAACTTGGATAGTTGTGAAGAGTAAAAAATTTTAAATAAAAAATTTAATTTAAAACAATACACACCCTGTATAAAAATTGTGAAAAAATGATTTAAAAATAATAAAGTTATATAAAAAATATAAAAGAAATGATTAAGGAAAAAGATAATTCTAGGGGAAAAAATTTTAAATTGAAAGATATTTTTTCCGTGAAAACGGCACCTTCAAAATCAAAGATTTTTTTAGTCTCTCCACGCCCTGACAGATGGGTAAGACGAATGATCAGTAGTGTCAAGAAATGGAAGCAATGACGGTCCATTCCCCTCCTCTTTCCTGATCACTAAATGCCACAGACCCCAGTCGTCCATCGTAATCGTCTCCCTTTGTATATTTCATCATCCATCCTCACCTCAAAATCCCAACTACGGGTTTCATTCACGCACACGAAAAACAAAACAAAAAAAAAAAAACATGTGTGCACCCACGGCGCCACACAGCTAATAAGGGCCTCTCGTGGGCCCCATCCCCACGTACCATTATCGATTAAAGACGTATGGTAGAGTAAGAGAGCTGTCGTTTCAGTTAACCATAGAGAGGAAAACGACAATCATGAGATGAGGGTGGTATTGGTAAGCAGTACTAACCGGAACTGCTTGCTGTGCGGCAGCTTCGCTTCTTCTTTTCCTTCCCGGCTTTCTCCTCTATCTCGTCCACGTCGTAAAGCGAGGAGAGGTCGGACGGCAGCTCCAGATGGCGCTTTCGGCAGGAGCCACACCACCGACGCAATCTGCGTCAGCGGGCTCCCCACCCGCTTCTTGAATCGGTACCGCCGCGTGCCCGACAGAAACACCACGACGCCGAACAATAGGCGACGGCGCATATGCCGTAGCCCCACCTCCGGCCAAGGTTGTCCTGTATGTAGACGAGGACGGTGACGGCGGCGAGGGAGCCGATATTGATGAAGAAAAAGAACCAGTTGAAGAAGGCGGCCATCTGCTTCAGTTCACGGGGCGTCGACTCGTCGAACTGGTCGGAGCCGAAGCCCGAGACGCTGGACTTGAGGCCGCCGGTGCCCAGGGCCGTGAGGTAGAGGGCGAGGTAGAGCACGCCCAACTGGAGGCTGTTCGCTGGGACGCAGGACGGCGAGCCGACGGTGCACGACGGCGGTCTCAGGCTAGGAACGACGGTGGAGGTTTGTCAGGATTGTCACACCCTGAAAACCCAAAGGAAAAAAAAGACAAAAAGAAAAATGTACAATTTAGCAGAAACGCTTAGAGAATGCTAACATGCGCTTTTGAAGTGGTGAGGTAGTAGTTCTTACCATTGCTTGGACGGTTTGCGAAGATGGCTACCGTCAGGTAACTGCACACCAGAGAAAAGAAAGCGGGAAAAAAAAAAAAATCAGATATTGCCATTTTAGGACTCCGGTAATTTTGAAAGTGCATGTATCACAGCGGCAACGAAATTGGAAGAGATCCTGGTATTGATTTGTACCGTCCAAGGAAGGTGTCGGCTACGAAACCACCAAGCAAGCAGAGCATGAAAGAGGTGCCCAAGAAATTGGTGACGGTGTTTGCGGATTGCGCATTGCCCAAATGCATGGTTCCCGTCAAATAAGTTACTAGATTCACGGCGGATGCCCAGTGTCGTCATCTCTCCCATAGCTCAACGCCTGAAAACGCTCCAAAATACACACACATCCATCACCACTGATGAAAACAGAGAAGAAGATCACACACATAAAACAGAGGATACGAAGAGAGTAGTTTCGGGGACCGGCCTAAAATCTTGGCAGCGCTGGTCCATCCTCCCGTCTCGGATTTGATGGCTGGACGGTGCTTGTAATCCCAGGCATCAGAGAGTATCTTTCCATCTTCGTTTGTTTCTGGTAGAGACATCATGCTCTAAGGCAGATTTCCGATGAGAGAGAGAGAGAGGGGAACACTTGGGGGTTTGGGCTGGCTTGACTGGTCTGTTCTCTTTATAGCCCGCGGGAAGTAGGACTGGGTTCGTGCGCGCGCGCGCGCGTGATGAGTGACTCTGTAAAAAAAACAAAAAAAAACTAGGGGCTGTCCTGGGTTTTCCTCCGTATCATACTTGTCAACAAGGGTTTTGAAAAAAATAAAATTTTGAGATTAAAAGTTTTTTGTTTACAAGTTTTGAAGGGTAGAAAATGATATTATATAATAATGATAATAATAAAGAGTAAAGAGAATAGATATATTAATTGTATGGATAGTTATGTAGAAATAATTGAAAAGTAAGATATTTGTACAGAAAGATGTGAAAAAATGATTAAAAATATGATAATTGTAAAGAACTAAAAATTTTAGGTCTTTTTTAAAATATGCTCACTATGTTTTCAAAATTCTAAATATATCTACTATATTTGCAGCTAATCTAAAAATGCTCTATTTGTGAGTTAATGTCGGTGGTTAATATATAAAATTACTGATATGCCTATCAAATTCTGAACATAATTGAAATGTTGAATGTCATAATTCACCAATGCTCTAAGTGCATATGATCTCTAAATTCGGATAACTCTAATTTCATTTTATTTCTATTTTATTTTATCTTTTATTATTTTATAATAGGGGTATTCTAGGCATTTAACAAAATTTAACTAACGATTTTTAATAGAATGAGTATTTTTAAGATTAAATACAAACGTAATAGGCCGTGGTCGTTAATTCACAAGTATTGCTTGTGCTGGGCTTCAGCCTATATAGTTTTGTCTCTCTCAGCACACACAATATCCAGCAAACACTTCAATAGTTAAGCCAGCAACCTCTAATTATAGCCTACTCTCCTCCTTCACCCTATCCACGTGGGATCATACATCTTTCATGTAAGATTTTTGCCGCTATATGTATATTTAACGACGATTGTGGAAACGGTTGAATATTGTATCGATTTTTCAGTCCTTGCTCTGGTGAAGTCGGATCATACTTAATGTATGACTACGACCACGAGTGCTTCTTTATTGCTAAAACCCAGCTTTTATTTCTAAATACGTTTGTGCCGTTTGAGGTTCACGAGTGGACATCTATCCACTACTATAGGAATCACCTTATTTATACGCAGCGTAATAAAATATTAAAAACAACAAAACAGTTTGATGCATGTAGAGAGCATAAGTAGCGCACAAACATTAGTTGCATATAGAATATATGGTGCAACTCATAGGCATAAATGTGGTTAGGGGTGTGAATTGGGGCGGATGGTACACTCGTACTAGGTTAGGGTTTGCCCAGCCTTGACTCAATTTTTCAAAAAAAAAATTTAGCACTATTTTTTATATCCAGTCGAGATAAGACTGGTTTGACCTTCGCCTTTTTTAATAGGTCTCAAGACAAACTTGGAGTTGGTCTCGGATCAATATCAGATAATGGGTCAGGTAAAAAGGTTGGGTCAAGTAGAATAATTTTAAAATTTTATACATATATCAAATATAAAGATACATTTATGGAAAATTTAAATGTTGTATACGTTATTATTTTACTAGTTAAAAAAGGAAACATTATTACTAAACAAACCATGAGTAAATATAATGTATCTTTATTAAAATAAGTTAATAAAATATAAGAATTTTTTCAAATATGCCAATTATATTTAACCTTAATCTCAAATATACCCACTACGTTTTTAAAATTTCAGATATACCTACTACGTTTGCAGTTAATCCCAAAACATTCAATTCATGAGTTAACACCATTAGTTAACATGTAAAATTAGTAATATGTCCATTAGATTTTGGACGTAATTAAAAAATTGAATGTCATAACTCACCAATGCCTTAATTGCACATTAGCTTTAAATTTGGACAGCCTTAATTTCATTTTCTTTCTATTTTATTTTATTTTTATTGTTTTATAATAGGGTATTTTGGGCATTTATAGCAATTTCACTAACAGTTTCTAAAGAAATGAACAATTTTAGAATTAAATGCAAACGTATTGAGTATATCTAGGATTTTGAAAATATAATAGGTATATTTAGGATTAGGGTCAAATGTAGAGAGTATACTTGGAAAAAGCTCTAAAATATACTTCATTAAAAATGGATTTTGGCATTTATAAGGATATTTTCCTACAATAATTGTATTTTTATGAGAGTTTCCAAAATGATGAAAAACTACTATTCTGCATAAGAATTATGTATATATGTAAATGTCTCTTATTAATTCTTATTTTGTTAATATAATTAAGAACAATTAATGGTAAAATTTTGAAAGAAAATGATAATAAGATTTTAAGATATGTTTATAATTTACAATAAATAAATATATCCGGGGTGGATCGAGATTCTCTTGGTCGGGACTTGATTGATACATCTCAACCCCATTTTTGAAGTTGAGTCAAAATTTTTGATACATCCCTGTATTGGATTAAAAAAATGTCGACTTTACTTGGTCAAAAACAGGCTGGGTCAGGGATAGGTCATAAGTCAACCCACCCCAATTTCCACCTCTAAATGTGGTTGCAGAACGATTTTATTTTCTGTGTGTTGATGTGCTCAGATTGGTTTTAAAAACTATTTTTTTATTTTCAAAATTTTTTTAATAAGACGGTTATAGTTGTGTGCATATTATCTATAAACAAATTTTTTCATTTTTAAATACATGCATATATTTATTTTGTATTTTAAAATATAAGGGTATTTTGGTTATTTTCATTAGAATAAAAATTACCACAATATATGCAGGTGTAGTAGCAATATGTTTTTTGCGTATAAATTATGAAAAATTCCATATTAAACTAATTTTTATGGTAATGTTCCCTTATAAATAAATATTAACAATAACGTGGATATCTATGACTCAGCGACTTAATGCCTGGCATACATGCAACTGAAGGTTAACCCTCCTAACTAATTAATAGTAAGGGTCAACCAACTTTTTAAAAATTAATTCACAGTCGAAATTTCCTCCATTTTCCTCGAGATTTTCCTATTCTCTTATCAGGTACGTCCTCGTTTTCTATCGTTTTCTTGATCGACAAACGGGTGCAAATTTCGATGGTTGAGTACTTGGTCCACTAAATAGGTGCCACACCTCCTATGATTGCTAATTTAATTAGAACACCTTATTCTTTCAAATCAAGAATTCAATCTGTTCAGTTACTATATATATAGATGACGTTAAATATTAAATAATGATTTCCTTCCGATTTCCTCTGTGATGGGGTTAATTGTTCACAAACAAACAATGAAAACTTAATGGTTCAAAATTCAGATTAGCATCTGTCCATGGCACTTACGTCTTCTCAACACAATCGTATGGATACCATTTATATATAAAAAATTAAAATGACCACATATTATCGTTGATGGAATGCGAGTTTGAGAGTGGTCATTAACCACATAGCAGATATGCACTAAATTAAGTAAAAGCGATGATCATTTTTAATTATAAAAAGAAGACTCGATTGATTTGAGACTTTTCTGAAAAAGGCTCTACTGTGTTTAGAAGATGCAACGCAAAGGTGTGCCGAATTTTATCTCGTAGGAGACTAGTCAGGGCTTTATAATTGCAGACTGGAGTAAACATAGAGAGAGGGAGAAATGATGCACATGATTTGGAGGAAGGACACTTTCCCTCTATATAGATTTCTTCTGTGAGACTGGATTCTTATAGATGTGAGGCTCAAGAGAGATCTTATCATGACATTAGATGAGAATGAGATAATGAATTAGAGCGGTTTCGTTAGTAAACAGGGAGGGCGATATTGCTGGCCTCATCCTCTGTTTACCAACAGCAGTGCTAGAGAGGCAACCAAGCATGATGACTTTTGGATGGTGGAAGAACTCCGAAGCTTATCTACATGGTCTTATACGCTAAGCTGTTAGTCTACATGTTAAGGTGAACGGTTAGATATATGCCCTACGTGCAGAGCGCCAGCACAGTAACAATTCTATTCGCTGGGGCTTTGTCTCTTTGATTAAGTCGAGATTTTCTATGTCAAGGCAAAGGTACTACATCAACCATAATGTTCACCCTTTTCACTGCCTTTTTTTGTTCATATTTTAATATGATTTGATATTTTAATTACTCAATTACTCAATTTTCTTATTAATGTTTATATTCTTAATTATTATTTTACATTTTTTAGACAAAAATTGCCTACTTTATCTTTATTGTTTCATTCGCCTCGATCATTCTCAAGCGAACCAAAAAAAAGTAAAGACAAGCCTAACAGTCATATGTTTGGATGACGGGGGTGAGCTGTTTGCTTTCACGTTGCCAATCGTGCTCTTTGGCTATAGTAAAAAAATGATCATAGTTACAAAATAGGTTTTTTGCAAATATGTCTACAGAATTTGACCAATATTGCATTCGTGTTTCTAAGCTTGTCAAAATTACAAATACGCCTACAAGGTTTGCGTAAATCTGCAAACGTGTCCCTACCATTATGAGGTTGTTAGATTTTTTATAAAATGATGAAAATGTCCTTTAAGCAAAGCATCACACTTGCATTTTTTTTGCAAATATTGTAAACATATTTACTAGTTCATTATTTTCTATATTTTTACTTATATTATTATTTTAAATTATTTACAAATATGCTTACAATATTTGCAAAAATTGTGAGTATAATATTTGGTTTAAAGGGCACTATCGTCTTTTGACTGAAAAATTTAACGTCATCATAACGGAAGAAGCACGCTTGCAAATTTATGCAAATTTTATGAACATATTTGTAATTTCCACAAACTTAGGAACACAGATGCAATATTAGTCAAACATTGCAAGCATATTTGCAAAAATCCCTTTCAAATATAATCATAAGTTTTGCTTCTTATTTCAATAATTCTAATTTTTATGAAATGATAAATATGCCTAAGCTCTAATTCTAAGTTAAAATTCAATTTAAATAAAATTTAATATTTTTAACAATTATAAAATTATATTTTTATGACTATAAAATTATATATTGTTTGAACATGAAAGTTTAACTATAAAATCATAATTATGATTTAGACATATTCATTATTTCACAAGAGTGTAAGAGTTACAGATATGAATGATATCTTGGACAAACTAAATAAGTATATTGGAATTATCAAAACATGGTGACTACGTTTAAAATTAGTGGCAAAACGTGAGGGTGGATTCGATGGCATTTGCCCCAAAAATAAAGACAAAATGTCCATACTCCCATGTCAACCCAAAAGGCAGCATCTGAGCGAAAAGACGAAAGTTCCCATCACTGTTGTTCATTGGATTTATGAATCTAGTGAATGGACGGATGGGGGATAAATCGTAAATCTGAGATGCTCCCCCTACGTCTGTCTATGGTTGAGAAATCTCGGGCGTGCATTGTGATAATTAAATGGACCAAATGCCACCAAAGCAACCAGCTCGGACATTTTGACAGTAAGTGCCTATTTTTGGCAGGACGCGGTTTGAATGTAACCAAGATGCTAGCCTTGGCATGTAAACTCTGGCGTGGTTATTGAATACCTGTATGCTTTCCCAACCAAAAATGAATTGTGTAAACATTTCGAATATTTATTAAAAATAAATAAATATTAAAATAAATAAAAGTTATTTGCAATCATTTATTTATTTATATTCCTGTTGATTTTTATTTATAGATTTATTTATTTAAATTATTATAACATTTTAAAACTTACGACTTAAATTAATATGATTAAAGAAGCTGCACTAATTTAATTTGATATTAAAATTTTTTCGAATGTAGATATTAAATTCTTATATATACAGATAAAATATTATTTCTAACCAAAAATACGTGACTATATTTAATTCCACCACGGATTGCATGCACACGCGTGACACTCTGGTTACATGCAAACCACATTCGTCTTTGGAATACACAGGTACATCCATGTGGTCGTTGAAGGGTGGTGTGGCAATCTGGTTTATGGAAGCCCACTTTCGCAAAGGGCACTTGCCAAGGGACGGCGCGAATCCTACACCTTTCTAAACGGGTTCATGTATGAATTGCAGCTGCATCTACAGGATCTTGATAACTTACGACCGGTCGGGATTGGTTTCCCCACATGTCCTCACACCTATTTGTTTACATTTTTTAATTTTTATTTTTTGAAATTATAAATTTAGATATATTGTTCATATATCAAGATTTACCCTTTCTCTGATATGTATAAATATTTTTAAAATTTAAATACAAGAATATTGTGATCATTTCAAATTATATATGTAGATTTATAATTTCGAAAATCAAAAAATAAAACAAAATTAAAATAGTACGCGGTAAAAAATGCTTTCATTTTTTTTATTGGTCTAAAGAGATCAAGAGGTCGATCTTCTTAGACCACTCTAAGAATGCCATACCTCAGATCGCTCTAAAAATCCAGTTTTTAATTTCGAAATTTTTGAATAAGATAGTTAATTTAGATTTATATTATCTACAATCCAAGTTTTTACTTATTTAAAAATAATTCATTTAAATATTTTTTTACACATTATGACGTATTAGTTTTACAATGGAGTACATTCACGCCTTAGTACTATGGAAGCAGATTTTTTCTATGAACTCCCATCTAAGGAAAAATTGTAAAAATTAGGGGGAAATCATAAAATCCTCACTTCAGGAGGGGCTATTTTGTAAAACCTCCACATAAGGGAGGAGAAGTTGAAGCCAGCACCTCTTAGCACCTCATAAGAGTTTTTACTAATTTAAATATATGTATATATTTATTTTTATATTCATAAATATAAGAGTATAATGGTCATTTGAATATGTGTATATATATATAGGGGAAATAACCATAATATCTCTCCGTTTAAAAATATAAAATAAATATATACATTTTTTCGAAATTAGTAAAACTTAATTTAGGATAATATACACAGAGTAATAATTATGTTTAAAAACATTTTAAAAATAAAAAAGGGTGCTGTTAGTGGTCCCCGATGACCGCCGGAAGTATTCAAAACGTATACATGTGCCTAATTATGGGTGGCGCTTGCTTTTTGGCCAGAGAAATTACCAACGTTACATCCGTGTTCTATAGACCCGGTCAACCGAATATTGAATGAGCTGATGATATACAGTATTTTTCAACGATTGTCGGATACTGCAAAGAAAAGATGAATTGCCTTTTTACCTGCCGCCGGAAACGTGAGACATCTCTGTGTCATGTTTCAAAAGCTATATTTAAGCGGCGCCCGTCAACATTTCAGAAGTCGCCGGTTCGAAATTGACTACAGCTGGTTAGGCGGGTTTCATTTCTCACCGGTTGTAGGGGTCTTTATTTTTCCTCATGTGTGAGGGCATTTTCAAATATTCATTTATAATGTGAAGGATTGTGAAAGTGACTGATTATAATATTAGTTGTTTTGTTGTATAATTTTTAATAAAAAAATAAAAAAAATGTTTCAGTGCTAAAAGAAATTTATAAAAGTAATTTTTTTCAAATTTAGTCACATAACTAATCTTAGGCGGACTCACCTATTTAAAATAAAAATAAAAATAAAAAAGAATTAGGAAAATATTCAGGGCTTAAACAGAAGTTAGCTAACTTTCATGGTAAAACTTGGTTTATAAATTTAATATACATAACTTTACTTATCCAAAAAAAAATTGAAATTTTTTTTTAAAAATATATTTTTGGGGCAGGCGCATGGCTGTAAATAATCATCCAACAACTTAAATTAGTAGCATATATGTGCTGAATGATCTGCTATTTGGACGAAACATATTAAATTTTTTTTTGTACTTTTATACATACATGGGTCATACCTAAATATACTGTGAAAAATGATATTTTCGAATTGTTTTGATATTTTATTTCAAATTCTAAAACTAAATTACTTTGGTATTCTTGTCTTGTTTGGGCTCTATTTTAATGATTTTGTCAAATTCAATATATCTATTATATTTAACATTATTTGTTTTACTTAAAATACTCTTAAGTGATTATTCATTTTAGAAATGATGCAAACCATGAAATGCAATAATTTTTAGTATTTACAATAAATAATATTAAATATAATCGATGAATTAGATTCAACAAAAGAATCAATATATGATACCTAAACTAGACTTGAGTATCGAAACTAATGATTACATATACACTGAGGTTATATTCTAGGAAACTATTTCAATGCAGCAGGGTACTTCATAAGTGCATTAAAATAACTAAAATACCATTGGTTTTTAAACATCTAAAAAGCAATCTAAAAATCTCAAAAAATGGTAAAAGTTAACGCATATGTTAAATATACAACAGTTTTATGAAAGATCTTCAAAAAAATTTGAAAAATATGAGTTTTGCAGCGGAATTTCAATGCACACTGCTGCATTGAATCAGCGTTCTATATTCAATATAGGATCGCAGGAAGGCTGATGCATGTGTATCACATGTTTAGTTATTTCCGTTATTTGGTGGATCGATAATCCGTTGCCTGAATTGGGTATCATCATGTGAGCTGCCTTTAGAATTACGCTTTAAAGTAGAGCATCTTTTATTGGTGAGTTCCACTGATGGTATAAATACTGCAGTTTGGTACGCCAGAAAATTTGGCCTTTGATGTGGATCTATCGATCTCCACAATTTTGGAACATTTTAGTCATCAATATTTTCTTTTTGGCCGACTTATTATTATTATTATTATTATTATTATTATTATTATTATTATTATTATTATTCAACACATCTAATCTTTTATTTTACTTAAGCTTGTGTACCTCATAAGTGCAATGGTATTTGGCCACGCTGCAAATTAAATGGATTCAGCCATGTTACGAACTCAACCAGACCTCTTTGTTCAATCTCCCTCGGAGTGAGGAAAAAGGATTCCTTGATTTGGCAGTGAAGAGGGGACGTGATTTGTTGCACCCGGGAGCAGGCAGCGCTCCCTGCTCCTGGGTGCATATACTTATTTATTTTTTATTTTTTTTGAAATTTTTTTTATAACATTCTTAATCTAGTTGTATCTAACATGTGTATAAATTTTTACCATTTTTGGAGTATTTTAGATATTTATTTTTGATTTTTGAAAATCAGTGGCATTTTAGGTAATTTAAATGTTAAATACACCTACATTAACAGTTCTATAAAAAAATTTCAAAAAAAAATAAATAATAAGTATATGCACCTGGGAGCAGGGAACGCTGCCTGCTCCGGGTGCAACAAATCACGTCCCAGTGAAGAGGGAGCCGGAAAGAATTTTTTTTCTTTATCATTTTCTTTATTCTGAATATGAAAATAATTACTATTATTTTTTATTACATAGCTCAAATTGTCTCGAACCCAACGTCAATATTTCAATTGATGGTTTTCACTCTCTTATACATTCTCACGTAAATGATTCGACATATTAAGTATTCAACAACTTAATTTTTTGTCAACTTTATGTCTGTATTTTAATTCTTTTTTTTTCAGCTACTTCATTTATTCCAAATTTACCTCTATCAGATCATATTATATCATTTACACTATTGTCAACTTTTTTTTTTTTTTTTTACATTTCTCACCCTTTCCCCCATGTTAACAAAATTCAGATTACCAAATAAAAATTCACTAATTGGGAAATCTCTTATACATCAATCCCAAGTTGCAACCATTTGACTTCGGCTTTGTCACGAATGCATGGCGATCTAGTAGGAAAACATTCAACTAGGACAATCGTTTACCTTTTCCATTATATATGACCTTTGATTAACTTTATTTTTTTTAAAAAAAAAGATCATTGAATTCAATATATATATACATATATATAGGAAAATATTACCGTGCATACGACTGCATCATGCAGTCCATACACTATGGGCTCACGTGATCATAAATGAAAAATCCACCCTGCACATTGTATTTAGAATTGTTTAGTTTATTAGCATACTAAGTTTCATCTAAATCCAACATGTGTGTGGTCTCCATTTTAAAATGATGCAAAATCAACGTAATAAAATAATTTAATATATATAAGACTCATTCATGTGCACATAGACTGCACTGTATTATGGTGTCGTTCGCTGTGAAATAGGCCCCACATATATTAGATTGCAATGAAACTTTATATGCTCATTTGTCCATATAAAAATTATACTTTACACGGTTAGATGTTGAAAATATCACTTTAAACTTGATATTTACATTAAATTATTTGATTGTATTGATTTTATACCATTTTAAGATATGACATATACACATGTTGGATTTGGGTGAAAATTGGTATGCTAATAAAGTGAATAATTTTAAATACAATAGGTGGAGTAGATTTCTCATTCATGATCAAATGGACTCCACAAATCACGGACTACACCATAATTATGGTGCGGTTCGAATGCACTTGATTATTTTTCTATATATATATAAATAATTTGCATATATACCCACATAGTTTGACGCTAATTGCAGATATACTCACGTAGTTTCATGAAATGCATATTACCCTCACATAGTTTCACTGAAATTATGTATTACCCTACGCAGTTAC
The DNA here is from genome assembly GCA_030490835.1 of Annona cherimola. NCBI lineage: Eukaryota > Viridiplantae > Streptophyta > Magnoliopsida > Magnoliales > Annonaceae > Annona > Annona cherimola. The sequence goes on from CM059974.1 coordinate 7,028,737, forward strand.
CTACTGTTAATATCTGACATTATATTTTAAAAAATGACAAAAATGCCCTCATCCGTAATTTCGTAAATTATATATCACCTCATATAGTTTCACCAAAATTGCATATTAGCCCTATGAAACTATGTATACAAATGAGGGTATTTTCGTTATTTTTCAAAATATAAGGTCAGATATTAACGACAAATAATGACGTGAGGGTAATATGCAATTTTGGTGAAACTATGTAGGGTAATATGTATTTCGTAAAACTACATGGGTATATCTGTAATTAGCATCAATCTATACACTGGAACAACGATGCAGTTGCCAAAAAATGAGCCTCACACATATTAAAATACAATAGAACTTTATACAATTATTTATCCATATATAAATCATATTTTAGATGCTTTAGATGTTGAAAATTCCAGTTTAAAGTTGTTATTTATATCAAATTATTTTATTATATTGAATTTATACCATTTTTAGATGAGGTCCATACAAATATCCGATTAGGATGAAAATTTGATATGGTAATAGAATATATTATTCTAAATATAATAGGTAAAGTAGATTATAATTTAATCATTATGTGGGGCCCATTTCAGTGGCAATGCACTATAATTATGGTGCAACGACGCTGCACTAGAATACAACTCTGTGTATTCAGAGCAGTACTGGTCAGTTGTGGCCTACCCAAGATATTATCGGCACCAGACACCACAACCACAGCAGGTGAAAGGGTTTCAAAATCTGTCTGCGCAGTAATAAGTGCTGGATAATTAAGACGGAGAATTAGCCGCTAATGTGTAGAGGCAGCAAATGATTAGCTGACACAGCTGCACATGCCAAGTATATGAATAAATGAAGCAATATTTAACAACTAAAACTGCACTTGAATTTGCCGCATATGAAAAAAATATGCATTGCTGTTTTAACATTATATGCAATGAATTTATTTTACTGCATAAAAATTGTTGCATAAACTGATTTTCTTTGCAGTGAATAAGAAAAATTAAAATTTAGGCATATTGAAATTAATCACTGTATCAATTTACGCGTAATTATAACGATTTATATTGTAATATCACTAGAGCTAAGAATCTCTTAGATAAATTTATGAGAAATTCTTCTATGCAAGATTTTCAATGCAATGAGTGCAATTAGTTCAAAATTTTTAATATTTTATTTTAAATTCAAGTCATTCATCATATTTCAGTCAATTAAATACTTACATGACATGAAAAATCATGATATTTATATTTATATATAATTCACAACAAGTGTATATGCATAAGGTCATTTATAAAAGTTTTTAATTTATTTGATTTTTTATATATAAAGTACATAAATAGTTTTAACACAATAGATGGTTAGATGTACAAAAAAAAATCAACGTGATAGTAAAATATGACAAATTGCATAAAAGAATCTCTCTCTCTCTCTCTCTCTATATGCAACTATATTATCAATATTTTCATTACAAAATTAAAATTTGTTGTAGTGTAAATAAAAGAAACCACGTAATTACCATTTGTAAGTGTAGTAACTGATTCATGGGATGCATGGAAATATAATATACATATATAGATGTGGCTTTTAGAAAACAAACAGTCGTTACAAGAAAATTTTATTTTTGACTACCCTTATTTGCAACTAAAAAATATTTATTAGCAAAAAAATGTGTACATCATTATTTTTTTTTTGCTTATAACGATGCTTTTACAAGAAAGAAAAATTTTCATAGCTTGCATAATAAAACTAATTTTAATTGTCCAAGCATAAAAACTATCAATTATGCGCAACCAAAATTTTTTTAAACGGTTGATATAAGACACCAATTATTAAGAAACAAAATTTTCTTTAACAAGTAAAATTTAACCTTTGTAATAAAATAAAAAAATTTTAGGGTAAGATTGACCAACAAATGACGTGGTTCAACATTACAAAAGAAGTTATTTTATATACTCAATTTTGATAGCAAAATTTCAATTTTACTTGTATTTTATCATAAACAACCAAAAATTTAATATTACTTATAGTCAAATGATCTTTATTATTATGTCATGTAAATATGATTCTTGGGATATATACTGTCGTACATGACTCTTGGGGAATTAATCAGGAGATCTTTGGGACCTAATGTTGGCCTTCCAGAATCCTAGGAGCCTAATTTTCACCAAAGTTGGATTGGCTGTCAAGTCCTTTTCAGTGGCTCCAATATTAATTTTGTTCCTCCAATTAAATTTACCCCACGAAACCAAATCAGCATCAATAATGCATTTTCCAAATAGGCTCACATCCATCCATCATTGTAGGTGAACGTATCTCCGCATTCATATACATCATCTCATTCACTTCAGTTTCATATCATCTCATTCCAATTTACACACTTCAGTTTGTAACGTTAACACCATTTGGATAAACAACTCAAGCCAAGTCGAGCTCCTCCACTTAAAATGAAACCTCAAGAAATCTACTTTATTTATTATTTAATATTATTTGTATTGTCATAAAAACTCCATTCTTGTCTAATATTATTGTGCATGAGTATCATCAACCATTTACACAATGTAGTCAAATGGTCTGATTTGTTAACTTATATTTACATGAAAATTTAAATGTATCATTATTAACTTAAACAAAGTTAAACAAATAGGCTAGGATTAATATTAAAGTTTAACTTTTAAAAATAGATTAGAATTACAGGTTGGTACAAACAGAGTTTCACGAACCCAAATAACACCACTATGTATTGCACGTATGTAACATACGCATTAAGAACCTGATCACATGAAAACCTTGGGTGTTGTTGATAAGGTATACCACCCCTCTTATAGATAGCAACGTTTTGAGCTCTTGTTGAGGAGCAATCACGCTATGATGACACGGTAATAAGTTTACAAACAAAGTTATAACTTATAAGAGGATCAGGCGAGCACGGCTTTTTTTTTGTTTTCTTTTTACTAAAGAAGATATAAAAAATGATCAAGGCATTCTTTCAAGATGTCGAAAGGGCAATTGAACCACGCAAGAATTGACAATTGTGGCGATAATACGTTTTATCTGTTTTTTTTTAAAAAGTGGACCATTGACATATGGAGCCCAATTAATAGAAAGCTACCCGCCACTTTGTAAATTCGTCTTCTACTACATATATTGAGCATAATGGATGAGAGAGAGAGAGAGAGAGAGAGAGAGTCTAGGGGAGGTGTGAAACCGTGGATCTTTCGGTGCTGCAGGGCCATAATAGAAAAGTCAGCGTTGCATTGTGCGCTTTTTCTATGTCATTATTGGATGGTTCATTGTCGTGGGCATATGTGACTGTATTGATAATGCTATTTATGTGGTGACCAGTCCGCGGACGGCTTGTATATTTGTGGTTGGACTGGGGACGTGCGTTGCGTCCAATTCCTTTATTTTCTCCCGTAAACCGTCTGCGCTGAATATTTTCTTTGTCCGCTGCCTGCTATATGTATTTAATTGATGCATGCGACTGAATTGTATATAATAAAGTTCGGGACCCGGAATTTGCATTGATTAGAGCGTCACTGAAAGGTGAATTATTTCACTACAGTAAATTTTCTTTAATGTATTAGTTTGGATACATATGACATGAATTTATAGCTGCAAATAAGTATATGTAGCAAACAAAGTGGTCATATTTGGCTAACAAATGCATTTAAAAAAAAAAAAAATTAATGCAGATGATATTGATGTTGCGATTTCTGTTTGGTTACAAATACAATATATGCCATTGCATATGAACAAATGAAATTTAATGCATACAACATTATATACAGTGATTTTTTTATATATTTGTATATACATCATCACATCTTGAAATTACAATAAAATACATTCAAACCCTCGCACTATGGAGGAAAATTTTTCCTAAATCCCCACTACAGGAGGGAAATTCTAAACCTCAAAATGGGGAAAATTGTAAAACCCTCATTATAGAAAGACTAATCTATAAAACATCACATTATTATACCCATCACCCACATGAGGGGGGACTTGAAGCATGGACAATTGGGCAGCAAGCCCTTGTCCATGACAACTACGACTTTAATTTGATTTCAAATACAATTAAGGGTTGGTGACAACTATTTAATTTGGCTGTGAAAAATTTTTCTTGTAATGGTTCAAATAATACGACACCTAGACTGATATAGAAATGTAATTTCAATCACTCAACAAATAAATTTTTATTTTACACAAATTAAATATTAAACTAATTTCCTACATCATTACTAATTAGCTCTATGTTGAGATAAGATCTTATACCATACTACAAGAAAATTAACATCTTCCAACATACCTATAGTCATGGTTGCATTTTTATCGCAAAGAATATCATATAATGACACTGGTAATAATTATTATTAAAAATTAGCTTTTAGTGAAAATAATATGATAGATACTAAACAAAAATTCTCACTAAAAATTATAACTGCTAGTGATAACATTAAAAATTATCGTTAAAGTTCTTTATAACTATCTGACTTAATTATAATATTTAATTATAATAACATCGCATTATAAGTTAATATATATAAACAAGTTCTAGCGCGGCTGAAAGTTGATTTTCTTATAGACTAGGATTCATTACCTCATGCGGAATTGGCATTGCAAGAAAAATTCTTACATGCAGTCATGCTAAATTTTATATTTTAGCTGCATATATACACGCGGTTTTAAAGAAAAAGTAATAGCACCCAACTCCAATATTATTGCTACAGATAACATTTACTTACATATATGCTAATGCTCCCATACGCGCCAAAGTGGGCAGCATTTCAGCACAAGTAGTTGCTTGCACCTAAATCAAGATAGATACCTGTACCTCCATCAAAAAAAAAAAAAAAAAAAAAAAGAAGAAGAAAAAAAAAAACGAATAGTATGTATATGCAACAAAAATGAAGAGAAGTTAAGTTAGTTGGGGCGATTGGATTTGCGTGGAGCCGGGGAGATTCCAATATTGTTCTAAAGAACACCAATTGTATTCTAAGACACGTGGACGTATGTGGGATGAGCTTGAATTTCGTAGGCATGACACACACGGTAGGTGTCAACCACGTTGCTGAACCACCAGGGCACGTGTTGTTGTCAAAGCCCGGCCGGCGAGTAATATTGTATGGTTTGGCTGAGAACTGCAAAAAATATTGAATTCCACCTCAGTTCAATTTCATGTATAGACGATGATAAGACAAAAACTCTATCCGATATATTCTATTTGCTATGGTCGGTTTGCACGTAATAATATTATTGTAATCAATGGAATGGCCCATATCGAATAATTGACATGACCAACTTTGTTGCGTACTTCTGTTGACATCACTTCAACCCTAAATTTTTAGTTCTTTTCGATTTCCTTTTCTACTGTTTTATTCATTGGGCAGGTTTGGGCCGAGGAGTTGGATAGTAAGCAAATTAAATATAAATACATTTGCAATCCATCGTAACAGTGTTGTGCTATGTTAAATATTCACGAAAATATTTATAAAAAGGGGTTAGTCATCTGTACCTAACAGAAATTGTAAGGATATCATCGCTTTTGCAAAATTTATATATGTGCTTACTTAAAATTGTATCCTTACTCATATATCCTACAAAATGACGAAAATATCATTGTAAGGAAATAAAATTAGAAAATGTGCGAAAATACCTGTAAAGATAATTCTTTATTTTAAAGTTAGTTTCTTGTATTTTGTAATTTTATTTATTTATAGGGATATTTAATTGTCATTTTTTAAAATTTTGAGGTTTATAGGTATGCATGTAATTTTAAGTAAAGCTTATTGGCATGGATGCAACTTTCTCAAAAGTTATGCCACACTTGCAATTTCAACTAAACTTTGTAGATGAGGGTTAAAAACCCCTGCTTGAAACATCCAATTAATTAAGAATTAAGACATGCGGCTTCATGAATCATCTGCTTCACCTTAGACGTGGAGCCCATATCCCATTTAAGGCTCATGATTTAGACTTATAATTAATAATGTCAAGTAGCTTACTTAGACCTTACAACTTAATCTCTTGAGAAAGAAAATTAAGAATATCGGCCATGTCAAAAGTATAGCAAGAATTCGAGTACGCAATGACGCCACATATTTCTCATTTTAATTAATTCTACCGGCCAAACATCAGTTCCACACTAAAGACTATCACAGCAATGCGCTATTGTCCACTGAAAAAGAAGGTACAACACCCATGACAGGGTCCTATGGACATGTTTTCCTAGTGGTTGACCATAAAGTGCCGTGATCTTCTAAAAACTAAAAAACCATTTTTTATATTTTAAAATGTTTATTGTTTATAAACAAATCTTTACCATTTTTAATTATTGTATATATGTATTTTTTTATTTTTAAACAGAGGTATTGTGATAAAAACACAAATAAATATGTACACATATATAAAAAAAATAGTAAGTTTTGTTTTATAGATAATATACACTTAGTCTAATAATTTTATTTAAAAATTTTAAAAGAATAAAAAAGTGTGTTATGATTGGTTGTAGATAGTGATGGATTGAGCACCTTAAGTAAGAGAGGGCAATTAGAAATTAGGAGAATTATATTATTATTTGAGATGGAGTAATCATGATAAAATGAAATATATTTTCCAAAATCTCAAGAGATTGATACTAATTTACGAAATTTGCCTACACTCGGCGCCATCTAGATCCACATCATGTAAATGGCAGCAATCTAGTCATAGATGATCTTTGGGCTAAGCATATAATCGAATATTTAGTCGTGCACAAGTACGGTTAGATTAAGGGTCTAATTGGAAATCGATGCAAAACAAGCAAGATGGTAGCACAGTCCCAAGGAAATAGTTTCCATCAGATGTCGGAAGGTTTGGTTCACGGAATCACAAGAGCAAAACAGCCAAATCTGGATCCACGCTATTTCCGAACCCCAAGGATGCCCGAATCTGGCTGAATATTTATTTTGAATTCAACGAATTTCGACCGTCTTATCGACGCCACAGTTTTACACAGGGAACTGCATTATTGTAGTTTTAAAAGAAGGATTGGTTTGACGATTCGATCCCATTGAAATATTTTAATGATGTTATTCCATTTTTGCCTCGTTTGATGATTAAATCAAAATTTAATATGCCTTTTTATTTAAATTTCATTTGTTGTATTATAGTAGCAAAAATTATTTCAATCAAAATGATAGGAGGGCCATACCTACTTGAAATGTATGATCATATATAAACTTTGAAAAGCACTCCAATCTGTTCATCTACCAATTAAAATATCTGTGCTCATTTTTTCGCATTAGATCCAACGGCTACAAACAAATCCGCACAATCGAACAGCTCGGACGCGTGGTCGATAACAGTAGCTCTTATTGACCGGTTGGAGAAAATTACAGTTCTCTTCATATACATAGTAAAGAGATATCTTATATAGTTTAGATATTGAATCAACAATTTTAAAATCAATAGAAAGTAGGACTTTAGCTTAGTGATAATATATTTGAGTATGAGTTCTAGAAGTCCAAAGTTTAAAATCTAATGACAACCAGGTCAAGAACTGTAAACCCCATCACACTTCAAAAATAAATTTAGAATCAATATATAAGTTAAAAAAATTTATTATATTAATTTAACATTTTATTATACGGGTGACATCAAAACTTTTTTTATGAGTATTATGTATACACGTGTGACATCTTATAATAAAAATCAAACTCATTCAAACCCTCTATAGTGAGGGACATATTACAATAAAATAAATGCCTCCATACTTAGAATGATTAATTATAAATACCCTAATTATCAAGGGGACACATGAAAACGCCATCCCAAATGCTAGCTGTGGGTTTTGAAGCCACGAATAGACAGCACGCTGGGCGGTGTTGCCACCAACTAAGATAGCTTCAGTTGGCGGGACATCAAACGTTAATTGTGGATTACGATTTGATTTCTTCTTTTTTTTTTTGGACGGAACAATTTGATTTCTTAATTCAACAAATAATTGCAAATATGATGGGTAAAGTAAATTTTGATTTAAACCATAACTTCGTAAAAACACATCCTTTCTCCCTTGGCACGTTGACCAGCTAATCTAAAGTGTTCGCACTTCACTCACATTGGGAAAAAAATGATCAGTTAGGCGTCATTTATACTACTTTGGTTGGACTAGGCAGGCACACGTCATGTATCTCCCTTAAAATTGTGTGGTAAGAGAAAGGCTGAGTTAACCCTCTTATTAAATAATCAGGAGATTTAGTGGGCCTAGTGCTGTGAGTTCGGCCATTAGGAAAAATATTTTTATGTAAAAAAGTTTTTCAAAAGTGCTGTAAAAAAAGTTTCTTTGACCTTATCAAGAATAAAATACTTCCAATGTTAACTGTTTTAAAGATGGCAGAAATGCTTTCAAGTTTCAACATATAAAATTACCCAAGTTACCATAAAAAAACGTATCTTTTTTTTTATATGAACGAGAGAAGTCCGAAATCAAAATAAGGAACTTCACTCACAAACACACTAATATTAAACCACTTAGTTATGCCGGTATTGACATAAAGAAATAAATTTTAATTTAACTTATTTGGTAGTAAGTTGTAACCTCAAAGTTTTTATTTATAAATATTATTAATGGAGAAACTGTTTTGAAAATTTTCCAAAAAATCCCACTTAACCCTATCTCCTCCAAATCCCATAACAACGTCTAGCAGCTGTGGAAAAAAAAAAAAAACAATAGCAGCGAAAAAAAGAAAAAACAACGGAAGAGAAGAAGAGAGAGAGACAGGAGGACGAGAGGGTATTAGGTGGTTTTTCGTTTGGTAGGGTTTGGATCGGGGAGGATTCGGGGAAAAAATGGATGAAATTTTAGTAAGAAATTTATTCTTTGTTTCTCTTATTTATTTTATATATTATGATGATGTGGAAAAAAATTTAACATAAATCTGTGATATTAGGATTAGAACTTTTAAATCCTAATAGGGCAGAAAAGGGGATTTTTCCATGAACGTGAAATATGAGTATGAAAGCTAGATGAATGATTTTAAAATTTTATTTTATTACAAAAGACAATAAATATTTTAGAAAATTTGAGATGGTGTAAAAGATGGATGTCTCCAATCGTCGATTGAAATTTGAGAATGAGAAAATTAGGGTATTTGAGAAAGAAATTAAAGAAAATTATTTTTTGAGTATTATTATTATGTTAACGTAGATTAAAGTGAAAAGATATTGAAATTTTGTAACGTCTAAAGTTTCAGATTTGAAAATTTGCATAAAAGATAAGTAGAAATTTTTTCACTTTTATTTGGATGCTTATGGATATTCATAAATGTATATTTATTATGGGCAGGGATGATTTATGATGGTTTGGATATTTTATTTGAGATTTTGTGCAAAGATTTCTTTCTTGAGACATGTTATTTTTATATATTCAATTATTTAATTGAACTAAATAATTTGAGAAATTATTTAAGACAATGATAACTTTGTGATGTTTTTAATTTGTATAAATTATTTGAGTTTAATAGAAATATTTTAAAACGAGTATATGAGCATGAGCATGAAGTATGAGTGTATTGTTACATGTTGACTATGACATATGATGATGATTCTTTAGATAAGTTGGGGAATGAGAGTTGTGTTGTACTACCATATAGTCATGTAAGATATTTGATAATAATGTGTCTAGCAGGGGTGACATGGATGTAATGATGAGAATGAGCATTTGCATTGCATGAACAATTAGAGGATGACTACTTGCGTGAGTATGGCATAGATGAGCATATGAATTTTAAAACTTTGGTGTTTGAGTTATTTTATGGGAATGATGTTTGTTCTCTTTAATATTTGAGTTTTATCATTATCCTACTTACTGAATTGGTTCAAACTCACGTTTTCTTATATTGATGTTTTTAGATGGCAAACCTAAGGTAGGAGCCCAAGATAGAGTTGGTGCTCGACAGGAATGAGAAGAGATCTTGGTCCATCATGTTATACATGAGTTATTATTCTAGTTAGTAAAAAAAATCAATCTCGACATTTTACTTGATGCATAGATAAGTAATGACTATTTTTGTAAAAATTCAATTTTTATAGAATTGATACATGGTTGATAATGATAGTGATTTGACGGAAAATTAGAATGATTTATTTTGTTTATGCAAAGAGGTAACAACAGTTAAAGAATTTTAATAGACATTGGGTAGGTCGATGTAAATTTTCATTATTATCCGAGAGGTGTAAAGCATTTTCCCTTCAGCTTGATCGGTCCTGCCCTTAAGTAGTGATCGTTGGTCGTATAAGGTGCTAGTCGGTAGAGCATTACAAAAGTCAGGGGAACAAAGTTTAGCATTTTCAAAATAATTATAAAAAAAAAATTTATACGGTGATCATTCATATTTTGCCTGAATTATTAAAATAAATATTTTAGCTAACCAAATGATTATTGAAAAATTACACATAGAAATGGATTATATCATGCTTATATGTTAAATTTTTCATTAGATAATTTGTATTTGGATGGAATGAATGAACAATACACTCATTATCATCCATGAGCAACACTTGAGTTGAGTTGCACTGTTGGCATCCACATCATAAAGAGAAATGATTTTATTAGTTTGAACTAAGTAAATGTCTCGTTTAGCCCACCTCAAAAAATTCATTTCCAACACTTTTTTAAAACTTTTTTCATACACTTGTTTATCTAAGTAAATTTAACATACAATCTAAGTTTTACCGATTGTGAATATTTATATATATATTTTTGAAAATTTTAAACAGTGTAAATGTGTATTTAAAATATCTTTATCTTAAAAAATCTCAACAAATATATACACACATCTAAAAATGGTAAAACTTAATTTATATATTAAATATACTTAAATAAACAAACGTATGAAGAAAAAAATATAAAAAATTATAAATGAGTATTTTAAGATAGAGCTAAGTGAGACATTTGCTTAGCTCATACTGAGAAAATTACTTCTCCATTATGAAATTCACATTTGAAAACTATGGGCTGTTTCACAATTTTACTTTATGATATAAATCCTGCTTTAGAAGTTAGCAAAATCTAACTTCCACGTAGTAGTTGAAATCCTAAGATGATGACGCCGAGATGTGCTCCTCTTCCAGCCACACGCCAACAGAATCTGCGAACAGCGCTTTTAGCGCCCTAACGGCACTTTCAGGCACCCTAAACACTGGGCCAAAGTAAATAGATTTGGGCTGGGCATGGGCGGAACAAATCTGTTCGAGTGAACTAATGAGAATAAAACTTGCAGAAAAAGTTTTTGCTCTCTGCAGAAGGGCAGTTGGTGGTCAGCAAATGCATATCGATCTCAGAACAAACGTGTTAAGCAAGTTCCAAAACCTATCCACCTCAATGCACTCATTTTGGCTCCATAGCATAAGCACCCACCACAAACCCCCCCCCCCCCCCCCCCCACTCTCCCTCCCTCTCTCGCTCTCTCTTTTAAATCTTAACTATCTGCGTCATCAGTCTTGATACATTATCACTTGAGCTTTCCACCTTCAGGTGGGAACGAACATAGCTTTGACTTAAACGTTCCAGCACCGTGTACCATGAGGTTCATTCCAACGCTTTAGGTTGAGCCAATAAAAATTTACATATTCCTTGATCAAGCAATATGTCAAATAAACTCAAAAAATGGTCCAAGGATATCAGCTCAATCTCTTCTGAACAGCTGAATTTGATTGATCAATCCAGAAGTCATCATCCCAGTTGTCCCGGAATCCATCACGATGACAGAGAAGATTGCCAATGGCAGCACGATACATCTGCTCCATTGACTCCTCGATAGGTGGCAAGCCGAGCTGAGCAACAAGCCAGTTCTGGTACTCAAACTGTCATCAGAAAGAAAGAAAGTCATTCCAACAGTAAAAACACATTATGATTCAAATGACTGAAAGAAACAGTCACAAGAACCTCAAACGGATGAAGATTGTGTGTGATGTGTTTTGGTCGTCCAGCCTCATCCATTCTTTTGTAGAATTCTTCCACAGCTGCAAGCATTTCATCCTCTGTAGGTAGCATAACTCTTGCTGACAAAACTTGGGCCACCCATCTGGCCTGTAATTCCATTGTAAGAAAAGGGATAACCTGGCAGCAGAGAAAGGAGCAACTTCGCTTATCAAACACAGTTTAAACAGTCAATGATTGACTTTGATAGATGATAAGCGTGGTAAAAGTCAAAGTGACTAGGGAAAAATCACAAGCGCTGACAATTCAGGTGCATGAAATTCAATACTAACATTCACGAAGATGCTAGGCTCCCCCAAAATAGAGTTTTGACCATTACCCTTGGACTGCATGGTTTGCAATTAGTTTTGCTACAGGACCTAGTCCACAGGGAGAAGACTGAAGATATGTGGAGCCCAACCCAGTTTCATTAGTCTTATATTTAACTCGTTTATTTCATGAATGATCAGATATCAGAGTAAATTAGGAACATTTGTGCACAACTGATCATACAAACTATTGACTCCTTGAAATGAAAAATGGAAATTCGTAAAGCAAAGGTTCCTCCTAGTATCGAGCGGTATACATGACAATCTAATTTACGGCAAACCCAATTCAAATTAAGAAGTTAATTTTATTGAGAATAAAAATCATAACCTAAATCTGGAAGGGAAATAGAAACCTATAATTAACTAGGGAACAGGTAACTAACCTTGTTAGCTATTCCCACAAAAGAAAGCCAAGGAGCCAACTGAGGTGGGAAAACATGCTGATATAGAGGTCCAACACGGTTATCGTCAATGTTGACAAGTCCGTTTGTGTCAAGAAAGGGAAAATGGTAGTTGTACCTGAAAGAAGATAGTCATACAAAAGAGAACTACCATAAGAAGGCAGATCCACCCAATGTCTCAAGGGCCCTTTGCCTCATCAAAGTCATCCAATAATGAAAACTTGGCTGTTTCCTTTTTTTTTTAATTGCAGTGCAACTTCGCATTACAAGGAGACAACGGTCTCACCAGACTTGGAATTCGGGACCTTACATTCATGCACCTGATGTGATACCACTGGGATGATTTGGTTCACAAGCTTCAGCTGTTTCTATGATACCTAAAAGGAGGAATTTATAAGAGCAGTAGGCAGAAGGTCGCATTTGCAGCAATTATAGCTGCTGGTTCAAGGGACGGTGAGGACATACCTTAAACCCTGTTATCAAACAAGTGCGTTTTTAACTAATTAAAATATGATTGATGCAACTTCCTCTATCCTCAATTTTTGTACACTGACAAGATGACCAGATGATGTACTAAATGCTGTATCCAGTGTATCACATTGCCAAGCATGAACTGTCTCTATGAATTACCATCATCTCCAATTACAAATCATGAGCCTCGCATACAATCTTAAATGACAGGTTTAGGAAAAGGAAAAAAGAATAATAATGGAAGAAATCATCGTTTTCATCATCATAGACTAGTTCCCCATTATTGGGCCGGATAGGGGAACCCGTGAAGGAACAGATAGTAGTTTCAATACCCTGTACAATGGAAGATAACATCTGCCTTAATTGATGAGCCATCATGAAAGAGAACTTCACCATCTTCAAAAACAGACTCTATCTGCATCAAGATTAGCAACGTCAGTACCATGCTTCCATTCCTTGACTTTCTGAGTCAAAAAGAAAGCTCATCAAAAAATGGCTACTTGCAAGAAATTTTCAGCACTGTGAGGATGAAAGGGCAAGATACCACTGGATGCTGCCAAATATTATCATGTCCCTCTAAATTTGTAGATTCAATATCTTTTGATCTTGACGTCATATGCACTTCTTTTGCAAACTTCGAAATATCTCTAGATATGTCAAATGCACTGGGACCTTTACCAATCAAAACCACAATCTGCTGAGCAAAAATGCAGTGAGTGATCAATCTTCAAGTGAATATAAAATATTACAAACATATATTTTTTTTTGAGTTACAATAATACAAGGATAATTAACTATACAGCATCGGATCAAATTGCAGAGTTGGAAGTAATCGTGCTTTCAACATGGATATTCAACATAAATTGTGAACATCGATAATGAGCAGGGGAAGCTGCATGAAATTGTTGAGCTTAAACGAATTCCGGAAGCCTCAACTCCAGAAGAACGGGTCTAATCCTTTTAATGGCCCATCTACTCCGTGTGTCATCTACAATTGGAGTGGAAAGGTTCAAAGTAGCAAAAGCTTATCAAGTACACCATTTATCAGCTCTGATCACAGTAAGGTGGGTCACAAGGTCTAGTCAACGTATGACCATTTAAAGAGGCCTATCAAGTCATATTTCTATGCGATCATCTCCATGATCCAAACTTCCATGTCTTTGATTACGTAACGGTGGGCCACAATTTGGGTCAAAGTTCGACCATTCAAGATTTTTGTATTTTTTTTATTCCATGAAGATTATCAAGAATGTTGCATGCGAGTAAATATACTAACAATTGGATTGAATCTCAAAACGTTACAAGCTCCTATTCATTATTTCCACTTGTTAAACTATAATCACCGCAAAGGCGGTTGAATGAAACACTCGACATGATAATCTGCTGACCAAACCTGATCCGAAAAAGGCTCCGGCGTGCGATAATTGTGGCTGTGCGTTTGCTTTCCCGGCCACTTCTCAATGCCTGTCACATGTTCGACGAATAGATCATTAGCATTTCAAAACCGAGGACAGAGACAAACCATCTGCTAATACCGCACCTCGGATTTCAGCAATCCGCGGCACCGTGTGATGTCCGTTACACACAACGACAGCTTCAAATACATCGGACTCGGTCTTCGCCTCCGCCCCCACACTTCGCCACTCCACGAACCACTCGTTCTTCCTCACCCCACCCAACTCAACTCGCATAACCTCCGCTCCGAACCGGACCAGATCGAGCAGCTGAAACTCCACAGCAAAGTCGTCGATGAAGGCGAGAACCTCCTCGTGGCACGGGAAGGTTCTACAATCTGCGTATCTGGATGTGAAAGGGAAGTCGAGAAATCCCATGATGTGACGAGGGAGGTTGGTGCGGAGCGAGTAGTAGAGGCTGCCATGGACGATTTCTCGGTTCGGGTCAACCCCGAGCAGATCAGACTCGACCCGCGGGTCGTATACCCAGATGCCGCCGACTCGGTGGCTCTTCTCGAAGACTGAGACTCGGTGGCCTTCGCGGCTGAGCTCGCGGGCAGCCACGAGTCCGGACACGCCCGCGCCTATGACTGCTACTTTGCAAGAACGCGACATGTCGGACGGTTGGGATTTTTGGAGTTTCCCCGCGCGACTGGGATTTCGAAGACGCACACTCCACTGACGCGCAATGAGCTTTGATTATATAAGGGATGAAGATGATGAAGAGCATCGGCTGTGTCCTGGACAAATCAACTTTCCAACATATTCTACGGTTTGTCTGGAACCCAATCGTATGCACCCGGGTGCACTGCACCTATTTTTTTTTTTATTTTTTTTTGAAAATTTTTTCATACAATGGTTAATCTAGGTTTATTTAACATATGTATCAATTTTTACTATTTTGGAGACTTTTAGATATTTTTTTTAGATTTTTAAAAATCAGTGGCATTTTCGGTAAATTTAAATTACGGAAAATGCCACTGATTTTTAAAAATCTAAAAAAAATATCTAAAAATCTCAAAAAATAGTAAAAATTGATACATATGTTAAATAAACTTATATTAAGAGCTTCATGAAAAAATTTTCAAAAAAAAATAAAAAAAAATAGGTGCACCGGGTGCACTGAGGCTGAATGCACCCGGGTGCATACGATTGGGTTCGGGTTTGTCTTAGTTATACTACTTTGACTATGTCGTAATGAAATCATACACAAGCCGTCCATTTACAAGGCCGGCAAGTCGATTCTGTAGTTCAGGATTAAAGTTCAAAATTTCTAAACTCGTTGTCGTAGAATAGCTTGACAAAGATTATATGAACAGGGTAGATTGCTGAATCGTGCCGGCTATCTGGAGAAAGAAAACAAAGGAGAAGTTGCTGTGATTGGTTAATGAAACCAACCGAACTCGACGCCGGCCTCCCTCTCCGGGTCAAGTATCCTAGCAAAATATCATCTATGTCGGTCCAGCACTCTGGCTATACTGTCCAAATTTCCAAACAAACACGTTAGACCATGAGTCGTTTTTGCTCAGAAAAGCTGCAATATGTACATGCATGTAATAATCATATACCACAGCGTTTTTCATTTAATTAAGCAACAACCTTTGCTAGTTTGCTGTTTATTTTTAAAATCCAAATTATTTATATAACTCTTTTGCATGCATATATTCGTAATGCAAAATTCCACTTTGGTTGGAAACTTATACATTATTACTATTTTATTATTTGGTTACGTGTACCGTTTATGCAATTAATTAATTGATTGCCTTCTAACCATGGTTGTTAGCTCACACGAGGTGGTCACAATCCTAGGTACATACATACCACGGTCGCATTCATACGCAGCATCGATCGACATCCCTACCTACTGCCTGGACAAACGGTGGCGTGACAGGACGACGAACGGGCGAAATGCTTGAGGCCCACCAACGAAGCTCGCAGTATTAGCTGGCTGTTTTTCACAGTCATCCTTCAACAAGCCAATGATAAGTGGCTCAGTGCCATCGGTTCCTTCAGCCTGTGCATGGTTTTCAATTTTAATTCAGTCTAAATCTGGTCCATGTACGTGCGGAATACTCGCATTAAATCAGCTCCACAGCATTGTATTGTTTCGTCGTGCTCTATGTACGTGTAAATTAAGCAGAAGCCTCCACATACATATATATAATATTCACCAGAATTATGGGACATCCCTTCAAAATGAGCCTCACTTGATCATAAAATTATAATCTACTCCACCCATTGTATTTATAATGATGTATTCTATTACCATATCAATTTTCATCCAAATTGAATATGTGTACAGATATCATCTGAAAATGATACAAATTCAACGTAATAAAATAGTTTGATGTAAATAACAATTTTAAAGTAGTTTTTTTCATATGTAAACCATTTGCTATAAAATTTATATATGAATAAATGATTATATAAAGTATCAATACATTTAAGTATATGTGGGGCCCTTTTTGGCCAAATGTACCATTAATATGGTATAGGTGCATTTCACAAGATAGCTTTTCATATAAATATATATAGACCTGGTTGGTGCAGCGCAACTGCACCAGAACAGTGGTGCAGTTTTCCAAAAATGGGTCGCACACATATTATACTGGAGTGAAATTTTATATAATCATTTATTCATATATAAATTTTACAGTAAATGATTTGCATGTTGAAAAAACCACTATAAAGTTGTTATTTACATCTAATTATTTTGTTACATTAAATTTGTACCATTTTCAGATAGGGTCCATACACATCCAATTGGAATAAAAATTGATATGATAACAGAATACATCATTTTAAATACAATGGGTAAAGTAAATTATAACTTTATGATCATGTGAAATCCATTTTGACGCAACTGCATCGTAATTACAGTGCAGTTGTGCAATTGCATTGCACTTAAATATATCTTTCATATATGTATATATATAAAGAGAAGTAATTCTATTCGTCCGGACTAAGCAAATGTCTCGCTTAGTCCATTTAAAAATTTCATTTTTAATACTTTTTTCTTATTTTTTCATACATTTGTTTATCTAAGTATATTTAACATATAAACTAAGTTTTACTATTTTTGGATATGTGTACATATTTTTTTGAAATTGTTACACATAAATGTTTAAAACTCTCAAAAAAAAAATGTGCACATATCTAAAAATGATAAAACTTAATTTATATGTTAAATACACTTAGATAAACAAATGTATGCAAAAAAAAGAAAAAAAATTATTATAAATAGATTTTTTGAGATGAGCTAAGCAAGATATTCTATTCGCTCTTAGCCCGATTTAGCATGATCATTCCTCATATATAAATGCTCCAATACAAGTGGTTGTATTTCACAATTACTAGTTTTTTTATTTTTTTACATCTAATCCATTCATTGTGTTTAAAATTATTTTTGTCCTATATAAAAAATTAAGTAAATTAAAAACTTTTATAATCAATAACATTACAAATATAATTACAAATAACTTCATGCATTTACACTTATTATGAATTAATACAACTTCAAATAACATGATTTTTCGTGTCATGCAAATATTAATGGAGTAAAATATAATAAATGACTTAGATTTAGTACAAATATTTAAAATAAAAAATAAAAATTTCAACGATTGCGGATAATCTCTCTCTCTCTATATATATGGTGGTACAACCCAACGTGGAACCTATGATAATATGGCGCATCATGGAAAGGAAGAGTGTGGACGCTCTTTGATCTTTTGGTTTGAAAAGTAATACAAAAGGCCAGGCAAGGAGTAATTGGAGGCATAAGAGCGTACCCTTCGACGTCATATCCTACCCTTACATTCAGCTTTTATAGATTGGACCAGTGAAAGAGAGAAACAGCCAACTGGACGGTGCCTATCCAGCGTTTATCAGTCGACTTAGACTGTAGAAGGCCGATAAATGCACTTGGTCCACCCCTTTTTAGTGAACAAATCGTCGTGGGGCCATGTTTAGGTAGAATCATTTTCAACAATTAAATTAATCCGGTAAAATAAATTTTATTGAATTATTAATAAATGTCAAATATGATAACTGCATTACAAATTTACAATTTGTAATGCCACACATGATAAACGAATCACTCAGACAAATTTTACTAAAAACAGTTAGTTTTCATATAATGTTTATTTGACTATATATATCGAATTGGCTGCATATATCTAGTTGTTTAATGTTAATGGTGGCGACACTCACTCAAATGCAGTAAATTTTCACCTTATATGCAGCCAAAATTAATATTTAATGTAACCAATGTCTGACTTAATACTAGTTGTAACCAAATCTAATTTCGCCTGGGAAAAGTTTAAGTACATATATAAAATTTGATTGTAATAAGTTAAATCCAAGTCATACACTATCACAGACCTCAAACAAATAAAATCCTTCTAAAAAGTAGACAGGCCGGGAAAAACAATAAGCTCCTGAACGTACATCTTATCAGGGGATGGAAATTTCTTCTTTAGGAATGGAGTATCAGGGGATGGAAATTATGGAAGAGGAATTTGTACTTCGCCAGCGGACACTGAAAAAAATCCAAATATGCGCAACAACATCCTTTCCTTTTTGCAAGCCAGCTAATTAACCGTGGCCTAGTTCTCAAAAAAATAATAAAAAAAAAAAACTGTGGCCACAATATCACATGCCTGCACATGTCGTGAGAGCACCCATCTCTTTCATTGTTAGCTGCAACCAATGCACACGACTTTTTTTTATGGGTATTTTACAATCATCCCAAGCAATATTTTACCAACTAAGTATTGAGATATTTTTACAAATTTATTATAATATCTTAAAAAATTCTTACAAATTTCCAATAATATTTGGATACACATCTAACAATCTTCTACGGTGACGCTCCCACACCACACGTCTCTAATTACATCATCTCACGAATAACACAAATTAAAACTACACGTGTCAGTTTACATCATCTATTCTTTCAATCCAAATCGTCCTATTTCTACATTAGCTTTTCTTGTAATGAGCGTTGGCCACAGGATTCTGCGCGCGTTCCTCTATTAAAGCCCGCCACGACAACACACAGGAGCAGCAAGGTCAGCTGGCGAGGACGAAGTTATGGCGAGCAAAAGAGATGCATCTGTTCTCCTCCTCTTTCTCACCCTTGCCCACTTGAATGATGCGTATTCCACTAGCGTGGTTTGCCCACCAGTGAAGACCAAACCCAAATCTCCTCCCATTGCGCCAAGCAAATCTCCCCCTGCTGCACCAAGAAAACCTCCTGCTGCTGCCCCCAGCAAATCCCCCACGTGCCCCACGGACGCCTTGAAATGGGGCGCCTGCGTCGACCTTCTCGCGGGTTTGGTGCACTTAGTTGAAGCTGCCCCACCCAGTAGCAAGTGCTGTTCCTTGGTGAAAGGCCTAGCCGATCTTGAAGCAGCCGTTTGCCTCTGCACAGCCATCAAAGCGAATCCTTTGGTCGCCTCCGTCGATCTCCCTGTTGCTCTCTCCTTGCTTGTTAGTAGCTGTGGAAAGGAGATCCCTCCAGGCTATAAGTGTGCCTAGCCAATTAATGATACGTTAATTTCTATCTGTGTGCACTTCTGTCGGTTACGTTGTTGGAATAAGTTGCTATAGTCGGTCTTCCATAATTACTGTATGCTTCGTATTTATTAATTGTGTATAAAATGTTCTACTTTCTCGTTAATTAATGAAGCAGGTTTACACCTTCAGAGTCTCCATCGAACCCGTCCCCAGGAAAGAAAAACATATATGCATTAATATATCTTTGGCCTGTGTTCCAAATTTCGAATCTACGCCATTAGCACACTAGGCCTAAAGTACTGTTGCGTTGTGATTTAACCTGCGAATGTGAACATGACCAGGTCAGTTATACGTACGGAGATTTGACTGTTGCCACCGTTGCATCCTTTCAGTTAATTAGGTTTTTTTTTTTTTGGGGGATGGGTTCTCTCACCGGACCTTCTCTGAGTTTCTTTATCACCCCCCAGTCATTCTGATAAAAGTTGGATCTTGCTTATGTTAATTCTGGGCGTTGTTCATGCGCAAGATCACTGGGCTTGCAGGCTAAATGAGGGCCAAATATTGATATGGCATTGGAGGGAATGTCTATAATCAAGTTTTGATTTTTGAAGGCAGAAGCCTCGTCTTTTTGCCCTGTGCATGCATGTGGGAGTGGGACCTCATCACACTCCGAGCAACATATGTACCATGGAATTCCACGGGCAACTTGCCTGGCCAGTTAATTAAATTACCTAATCAATTCTTTCTCGTAAATTGATTAAATCAAGCCTTATATATCACGTGCAAAATAGATATTTTAACAAGTAATGATTTAGTCCTTATGTAAGCATGGAAGCATCCATACTTACCCTTTACCTTTTAATTTAGTAATTTTTTTTTAGAAAAATCTAAACCATTTATCATGTTTATCATGGTGTATTTATTTTTTATTTCAAAAATTACACACATTGCAAACTTTTATATACACCAGTGTTTATGTTTAAAAGAGAAAGGAAAGTAGAAAATCAGAATGTAATTGATATGATAGGAGTAAAGTGAAAATAAAAAAAATAGATATGGTAGTTATATAAGAAATATGAGAAAATGATTGAAATATAAGCGTTAAAATGAAAAAAAAAGTAAAGTAATTGGATATTAACTTTTGCATTTTTGTTTTTCATTCTCCTCTGAATAAATATACTTTATATTTATACTATATATTTTTAAAATTTTTGGTAGTTATATATTCACTTTCAAAAGATACTACTTTTTGCAAGATATCATTTTCTAATGAAAATTATTTTTGATGGCATTATAAAAAAGATATATTAAACATGACCAATAATTTATATTTTAAAAATCTAGAGTAAATGTGGAGGCTTCAATGCTTACATAAGTATTGAATTTTTCTGTTATTTTCATTGAATAAAAGAATAGTCAGGCAAAGGTAACAACGTGAGATTTTTTTCTTTTTCTTATGTTGTATAGGATGCTTTGGTAAAATTAGGGAAATTTTTTTCCCAAAAAACACATTTTCCTATTCAACTAACTATTTATTAGGGTATTTAACATTACATCTAATTATTTCTTGCAATTAAGCCTTGAAATAATTCTTACAATATTAAATAGGAAGACTATAAGCTCTCGAATATCAATGAGGGAAACAACAAGCTCTCAAATATAAATGGGAGACTACACAAGCTCTCAAATTAAAACTGGGTCAAAAATCATGGCAGCGTGATTTGAACCTAACTCCAGTGCTCCAACATCTCTATTCTAAACACATTGACCAACTAAGCAAAGCTCGATTAGTCCTATTCAGCTACCTTACTTTCAATTATTTTAATAAATTTTTCTATACAACTGTTATACTTTTCAATCATTTCTATACATATTTTATACAACTATCCTCTTCTTATATTCATTACCTCTATCTTTTCAAGTATAAAAATGAGAAACAATTAGGTGAGAGTACAACTCTCAAGCACTATCATCTATAAATTAACCATAGAGGTGTTTCTTTCAAATGCCCATTCAACTTCTTCTTCTTATTAATTGTTACTATAATTATTTACTCTAGGGCCACAAAGACTAGCAAGCTCGTGAAGCATATTGCCAAATCATGAGCTAATGACAAATATTTTACTTATAGGCAAGTAATTTGGGCTTTACTCCATATAATCTTTTTCGTTTTTAATATTACTTAATAATAAATACACTCTATTCATTACATTTAATATTATTTATTTAATTAGGTGATCGAGTTTTGTCTAAATCAAATATATATGTGTTCATTTGCTGAAAAATATATATTTATGTATAAATAATAAAAAATACTTAAATCCATTTATATATGTATTAGCATGAAATAATACTATATAGAATCGTTATTCGTATAGTAATGACAACATGTAAAAAGAGCTTTAGTAAATATATAGAGCATGCAATGAGTTGAAAGAATAATAGCAATGAGCACCTTTCAGCAGAAGTGTAAATCGGGTCGGGTTGACTTGAATTGGAATAGATATAACTCTAACTCACATTGTAAAATCTCAACGTAATCCTATTTTCAATTCTATTTTTCTCACCTTAACCCAATCTTATTTTATTCTTATAAAAATCAGTGCAATTCAAGTTAAAAATTGGGTTAATAGATATATATAATATTTAAATATATTTTGCTTAACTAAACCATTTCAAAATATAAATTTATACAAAAGAATAAAAATTAATTCTTTTATAGAAATAATTTTCAATTTATGATTTATAAAATAAAATAATTGTTAAATAATCTTATTTCAGAGCAATAATATCTAGTTAATTCCTATATATTATGTGCTAATATATGATAATTTTTAATAATCTATTATATTTTACAATAATATATAAAATCTGGTCGAGTCAGGTTGACAAGTATTTAACCTAAACCAACCGACTTTCAAAATCGGGTCAATTCAATTCAAGTCATATAACATTTATTTTTTAAAATGTTTAACCCAACCTAGTTATAAATTTGGTTGAGGTGGTCAAGTTCGGGTTGAGACCAATAAATTTGCAACTCAAATGATATTCGCCCGTTCGGTTGAGTTTTGAAATTCTCTCTCCATGCATGCTGCCCGTGATTAAGAAAAAAAAAATTATATTATAACACATTTACGTTGCACGTCCCGGCCGGAATATTTGAAGAAGATCGTTTCTGAGTGGCAAGCAGGCCGTGAGTTACATACAGCTTACGAAGTGGGAAATACAGATTCGATCTGACTGGTTTCCAAAAATAAAACCGTGCATCGAATTAAAAGTGTCGCATCTTCCATTGTGGCCCACAGCTCATTGGCAACTAAAACAACTAAATTTTATGGCTGATTATAATTGATTTTTAACTGCAAACAATCATTTACTTACCGGCGTGGCATTTAGTTAAACGTATCAGCTTTTACATCAAACGATACCAAAAATAATGTTTGATATAGTTGTTTAATTTTGATTCCAAACAGTAACAAAACTAAGATGCAAATAAAAAGATATTATCAACATTTGGTAATAAATGCATCAATATTTTAATTTGGCTGCAAAAAGATGGCCACATTTAAGAAAATTTGAGGTAATGTAATATTCTCTGGCAAGCAAAACACTACGAAATAAGCGATCCAAAACGGTTTTCACATAGCAAAACTACATAAATTAACAAAACAAATGTGCAAGTTTTAAGAAATCGGCAATATTTATAACATATCCCATGAGCTAAAACATATATGGATCGCGATATGTTACTCCCGTGAGTTGGATATATAACCTAGGGTTGTTTAGCGTTTCTTCGATTTCCGAATCTCCCCCGCGCAGATCTTTCGCGAAGGACGCATCCTCCAGCACATTGCCAAGCGGGTAGGCTGGTTGCCCTTACTCACGTGGGTGATATTATTATCATCATCGTCGTCGTCGTCAATTTTTAGAGGCTCTTTCCCGATGAATTTGTTCAAATTTGCCACTCTCTCGATCCTATAAATACCCACAAGCAGCGACCAAGTTCTCCATCTCAAAGTCTCTCTTCCCCCAGCACTTCTACCCGTAGTGCAGGCGATCGAGTTGGGAGATGGCTTCGACGATCTCGTCTACGGAAATTCTTTTCCTCGCTCTCAACCTTCTTTTCCTTGCCTTTGCTACTGCTAATAACTACGGATGCGAAACACCACCAAGCCCCAAACCGAAACCTAGCCCAAGCCCTCCTGCTATATCCCTTCCGCCCGCACCAAAACAGAAGCCAACATCTCCTCCCACTCCTAAAACATATTCTTCGCCTCCTCCCTCTAGCCCCAAGCCAACATCTCCTCCCAGCCGTCAAAAATACCCTCCACCTCCTCCACCTAGCCCCAAGCCAACATCTCCTCCCAGTACTAAAAAGTACTCTCCACCGCCACCTCCTACCCCTACCCCCAAGCCAACTCCTCCAACCAGTCCTTACCTTCAATCCCCTCCACCTCCCCCACGAAGCCCGAAGCCAACACCTAGTCCCCATCCTGACCCTCAGCCCACTCCGTATCATCTCCCACCTCCGAGTCCGAGGGGCACATGCCCTATGGATACACTGAAGCTGGGAGTATGCGCCAAGTTGCTCGGCGGGTTGGTGGGCGTGGTTATTGGCTCTCCGCCAACAACCCCATGTTGCTCTCTCCTTGATGGCCTTGTCGATCTGGAGGCTGCTGTATGTCTTTGCACTGCCATCAAAGCCAATATCCTCGGAATTAGTCTCAACGTTCCAGTCTCCCTTAGCGTGATTCTAAACAATTGTGGAAAAACCGTCCCAACTGGTTTTGAATGCACCCTCTGATAATATCTGATCCCGTTCGTCTATATTTGTAATTTATTGCTTCTTTGAATTCCCTTTAAACAAAAATATCGCCGTATAACAATGGGTGCTGCTATGAGGTATATTGAATTTATTCATCTTCAGGAAATAAAATACTAGTTTCATTGTTACGAATACGTGACCTATGGCTTCATTTTTCAGTTTTTACTGCTAAATTTCAGCGGGATACGTGCATGCTTACAGCTGTAAACTAATTTGGCCTAGCACTTTGGCCATGCTAATAATCGGAGTGCCCATCATCGAGTATTGTATAATAAATTAAATGGAAACGATGTTTATACCTTAAATCAAAACAATAGATGATCTGTCCAACTTCGACATCATAAGGACACCCACCCAACTCCCCCCCCAAAAAAAAAAGAAAAGAAGGACGATATTGATTGGATCTTTCCCACATGGGAATGCATGGAGACTACTCTGTTCGTAAGTTTCCGAGCTTCTAGGCAAGTAAATTACAGTAGGGAAAAGTTGACACGTCTGACAGTAAGATCTTGCACGTCTAAACATCTCCTAGTTATACATTCTTTTTCAAATTTCCCAATCTATACTCTGTCAAAAGAAAAAAAAAATCCCAATCCATGCATTCTGAGCATATATTATTGTACTCGTTTGTATGATGCATGTTCCCGTCCGGAAGAAGATCATTTCCTGAATGGCAAGCCTGTCGACGTGGGAGGCCTGGGTTACCTGCAAATTATGAAATTGGAGATTCTGGTTCAACAGCAGGGGATGCAACTTATGGCAAACCGCGTTCCCGTGCTAACAGTCATATCTTACCCATGTTATAGTGTTTAACATGCTAGCTACACAACGTCCACCATGCATTACGACGCACATTATGCGAATAAAATCACACCGGTTATATGACTTCACACTATTTGTTTTTATTATCGAAAAAAAAAAAAAAAAACTTATCACAAGCAGGGTCTTTTTTTTGGAAGAAAATCGCAAGCAGGGTCTTGGATGGCCAAATTTGCTTTAAAATATATCTTTGCATGGAAATTTAAAAAATGATGCTTAGATGTATTCACTTATACATTAGAATACAGTAATATATTTTATAAAATTTACTAGATATATGCCTACACAATTTGATAAATATTGTATATATATCTACAAAATTTGGAAAATAACAAATATATCCACATTATTTAACACAAATCTACTTATTACCATGCCTGTATAATTTCATGTAAAAATTTTAACAAGAAAAATTAAATTTTACAACTATAACTTTTCTTCCTTGCTAATGGCCTAATAAATGGGGCTTTTTAAAATGTGGCGCTAAAAGGTTGTGAATTATTTAGCTTTATAATTTTTTTTTGGATAAAAACAGTTTTGTATTAACAAGAACCAACAAAGTCTAAATACAATTGGTTTACAATGACAAATGGGGGGGATCCTCACCATGTCCATTCGCCGCCTTTCATCGTCACTGCCTTTGCTGCCAAAATATAGGCTACTTCATTTCCAGCCCAGAGTACATGTGAGAATTTCGTATCCTGAATTGTCTCCACTAAACAACGGACCCCCTTGATGAGAAAGCCAATAGTGGTCCCAACTTCATGCCCTTCATTTAAGAAATTTAGTAGGGTGAGTGTATCACTTTCAATTATGAGCTGATGGATTCCCATCTCCACTCCCCACATTGCTCCATTTAACATAGATCTCATTTCCATTTCCGAGATGTCTACTTGGCCTTCCAATTTTCAGCATTTTGCTGCAACAAAAACACCCCGTTAATCACCAACCGAGGCTAGCTCGGTTGGTGGCTGTCAGAGGCGCAAAGGTGCGCAGGGCAGCGGCGGAGCTTCGAATCGCGCTCCGGGCGGAAAAAATGGGTGGGAGCGAAACAAGGTGGTCTCCCGGATGGATGGTGTGTGGGAGCAGGTGGTCTCCCAAGTGGTTGTTGGAAGCTGTGTCTTCCTCATTCTTTCGTGGAGCTGTGTCTCCAGATTTCTTTGGGAATATGTGTCCCTTATATTTGTAAGAATGTCTCAGATCTTCAAGTATAATATGTGTTGAGATACATGTAATTGTACCAATCAAAAAAAAAAAAAAACACCCTGTTAATCCCATAGGATAGCCCCAATTCCCATCCACTAATTACTTTGATATCTGCATCCATCCGCATTAATTTTCACAGTCCCCCAGTCCGATCTTCTCCATCTGGGCACAAAATCCTCATGCAGAATATGTGCTTTGCCTTCTAGATTTGCAGTTTTATAATCGTCCTAGTAATTCCTGCACTAGTCAATAATCGAATTGAAGTCTGGTATTACCCTCATTTCTCGCAGCTGGTTTCTAAGGAACTAAACCCTCCAGCAGAATAGCATGAATAAACCTAGCTCCTCACCGTTTTTGGTGCAGACAAGCATTCTCATAATGCATCTAATGGCACGGCTAGGAATCCACATGTTTCTATCATGTGCGATGGTTCTTCTCTGTTCCCTTAATTTCACAAAAAACAAAAAGATGATTGGTATC
The DNA here is from genome assembly GCA_030490835.1 of Annona cherimola. Classification (NCBI taxonomy): domain Eukaryota; kingdom Viridiplantae; phylum Streptophyta; class Magnoliopsida; order Magnoliales; family Annonaceae; genus Annona; species Annona cherimola. The sequence continues at coordinate 7,056,195 of CM059974.1, forward strand.
TTCTGCTGCACAGTGGCAAACGTCGCAGATAGTGCCAATTTGAATTCCCCTCTGTGTCAAATTCTTCTTTGTTGGGAGGGCATTTCGAAGAAGACATCGGCCGAATATCTTGATTTTGCTTGGTAGTTTTGCCCTCCATATCTTCCTAAGGACCTCCCTATCGTTTCCCCTGTTGCATCTCTTTTCTTGAATACTTTTATATTTGGCTAAAAGAAAAGAGTGCATTTAGGCATGTAAAATGACTAAAAGGTGCATAAAAAGTATTTTAAAATTTTCGAAATAACAGTTATCTATAAAGAGATAATCCATTATAGGATTTATAAAACATGCATACAAATTTGAATGTGAAGAATTATTTGCATTATGTATGATTTTTATTTATTATTATATTATTTTGCACATGAGAAAACTGATTCTCCTATGTTAATTTTATCTCTATAAATTTTGTATGGAAAAAAATTATATGTATTTTTATACATGGGAAAGGTATTTTTAAGGCCATTATTGTCTTTTTCTTAGGGGCAGGTATGATTGGCTTTTGTGATTCCCCAAAAAAAAGAATTTTGGGCTTTCTTCCAATCATAATTCTATGTAATTACTATTTGTCATCTTAGTTTTAAAAAAGCCTCAAAGTCTATTTTCTTGTAATGGAATTTAGTTTTTGGTTGCCTTAATTATTTGTTGTAAAAAATATAATTTAATTGCTTATGTTGAAATGAAAGAAGGAAAAATTTATTACGAGAATAGCTCATAATTAACAACTACAAATTGGTTGCAAAAATAAAATCATGTTTTGATTGCTGAGTTTGCAAGAAATAAACATTTTTAGTGGAGTATATGTTATCATGTTACTTTTTTGGATGACCAAGAAATAAATGAAAGACAATACTACTAAAGAAGTAACCGGACAAGTGCCTCTATCCAACTTCAAACTCTAGATTTCTTATCCTATACATCCTTACACATATTTACCTCCACTACTTTATCATTCAAGTGCTGACTTTAGTGAAGTATTTGATTTAGAGGAAAATTTTGAGATGGCTAATGATGCAGGGCATGTTTAGCAAAATAAAAAATATTTCACATTAAAACTTTTCAATATAAAATTTTTTACTTTTTACAATTATCCTATTTTTAAATTATTTCTTTCCTTTTCATATACAATTTACTCTTTATATCCTATTTTTTTGCTTTTTCATATATAACTACTTCATTTTTCAATCATTTTTACATAACTGTTTATACAATTAAAGTATCAATTTTAACTTTATTTTCTTTATTCTTCATCATTATCTTTATGATATTAAATCATTTGCTTCCACACAAATTATTTTAAAAAAAAATTTCACACAAGAAATTTTCCATCCTAAAGTTCTTTCATTTTCCAAACACACCCATAGTTTGATAACTATCACCTCAAATATAGTTGTGGTTAATAATATTATATAGTCAACCATCACAATAGAAGAACGTGCTCCCCGAATCTCTTTCCAAATCTTCAATGCTCCATCTTCAAGGTAAATCAGGTTAATGAAATTGTAGTAGACCCCGAAACACGCCGAGTTCCTGGATGCATACGTAAGTGTCCCACAATATATATATTATGAACGCCCATGAAGTGATGTGGCCCAGTATCCCGCTTCTCTTTTATTTGAATATTAAAATCGCTGCCATACATTTTCCTCAAAAAAAAAAAATCTATGCCGTACATATTATGTAGCCGAGCCCAGTTTAACTGAATTAAATCCGCATAATAGTGTCAGGGCGTCAGTTTAACTAGTTAAATCCGAATAGTAGAGTAGTGTCTGGGTGTCATTTACCCAAGATAAATAACGTGACATATATACGAATAAACTTCGCTTAGATTACCACATAACAGAAGCGCTAAGCTATAAATTTATAACGGATTATGCTACAAGAAAACAGACCTTAACGACACACAATTTTGTATTCACGCACGCTATAACATCATTATAAGTCCATTACAAAGGACTTTTGTGGCGCTTTTTTAAAATTATCACTAAAAGTCATACTTCTAGTGACAATTTTTTGTCAGTAAAAAGTTAACTTGTTGCAACATTCATTGTGTTATTTCATGAAAAGCTAGTTTTAGTATTTATGTTGCTTTTTATTAAGAATTATTTATGTTGCTAAATAGAGCTTTTGTGATAAAAAAAAAAAATGTTAAACATCCGCAAAAGTATATCAAAAAATGTTAGCACCCTTGTAGCGATTGCTAAATACCTAATTGCAAAACAATTAAATAAATATTACATGTTTTACGATCTTTCTTATATTTTTTTTCAAAAACTTGTCGTTGTTAAATATCTTAACGTGCATTACCCTTAGGACAATAAAATACATACATGAGTTTTTAGAAAATCAGTAAGTATATATAAATATATATAATATATTTACGGAATTTTTCAAATGCACCCGGATGCACTTACTTTTTGATGCACCCAGGTGCAAATATTCATTTTTAAATTTTTTTTTACACAACTCTTAATCTAGGTATATTTAAAATGTGTAACATACTAATTTTGAAAATTTTTAAATATTTTTTAAAATTTTAAATATCAGTGACATTTTAGTAATTTAATTAGTTTAATGATCGTTAAAAAAATAAAAAATAAATAAATATTTGTACTCTAGTGCACCTGACATGGGCCCATATATTTAACTACTTCTCCTACTACTACTTTGCAAAATACTTCTTACCCAGTATTCTAAAATAATGCATTAATTTCTTATATATGGCAGTATATAACTATATATGAACCTTTTTTATATTGTTATTTATTTTGGATTATTAGGCACCTATACTCTGTGGAGAGTAACAAGCCAACTACCTCTGACCCACATTTAAATCTGGACGTCATACAAACCTTGTATATAAAAAAAAAAAAAAAAAACTTTAGAAATTTTAAGCTTCATATTTTATATAGTTGTCCGCTCATATCGTACGATCAGGATTTCAAATGTTCAAATTTAACCCTTCTATGCGACTCAGAAAATCAAGGTTTCACAACATGCCATGTGTCGCTTGCCGGACCCCGCCAGCTGCCACCGCTAGGCCCTCCACCAAAGGCGTTGCTGCCTATTGGGCCACTGGACTATGCCATGGCTAGCTCACGACTGCGCTACGGACCTTTCCTCTGGGCTCAGTGTTAGGATCGAACATCGGGACTTGCACCGACAACTATTATCATCCACACCTTACACGAGTCGTTTTTTTTTTTTTTAATTGGGACACGAGTCGTTTACTTGATAATTCAATAATCAGAAATAAAATTAATGAATAAAGAATTCGATAGTCAGTCCGAAAAGCAAGCGAAACCTATAACGACTTCGAATTCGTTCCACATGACATCGAATATGGGCACGTATATTTCAAGTCAGTCTGGACTCTGGAGTTGAAAATACGCTTTTTTTATATATGAATTGCGACTTTGCCACCTAATCTCGCCTCACATGCCATGCCAATGCCATAGCGGCTAGTGTTTTGATCAAAATCTATGTTTTACGGTAATGTTTTCAAGAGTTTGCAATCAAAATAATTTACATTTCGTCATTCAAGCTAAAAAACAGTTCTAAAAGTAAGAGATAGCTTTGGATCTAACCATAGCATTAGGATGAGATTAACATTGCTTTGACTTGCTCTGTCTTTACCATCAATCCATCTTGGTACGCGTCCTTTGCCGGAGCCCGATCCAGTGCACCCGGGTGCATTCAGCCTCAATGCACCCGGGTGCACTGCACCTATTTTTTTTTATTTTTTTTAAAATTTTTTTTATACAATGGTTAATCTAGGTTTATTTAACATATGTATCAATTTTTACTATTTTTGGAGACTTTTAGATATTTTTTTTAGATTTTTTAAAATCAGTGGCATTTTCGGTAATTTAAAATTACGAAAAATGCCACTGATTTTAAAAAATCTAAAAAATATATCTAAAAATCTCCAAAAATAGTAAAAATTGATACATATGTTAAATAAACCTATATTAACAGCTTCGTGAAAAAAATTTAAAAAAAAAAATTAAAAAAAATAGGTGCAGTGCACCCGGGTGCATTGAGGCTGAATGCACCCGGGTGCACTGGATTGCGCTCCTCCTTTGCCGCCAGGTGTATGCGACAAGAAAATCTTTTTCGTTGCACGTACCTAAAAATGAGTAATGTTACACCATAAGAAAAAAAAAGATGAGTAATGTTTCAATGCATCAGCATGCAAAATCTTATTTTTTAAAAATATTTTTTTAAAATTTTTATATAATTGTTAAACTAAATGCATTTAACTTATGTAGTAAATTTTATCTTTCTTGGAAATGTACAAATATTTTTTATTTTTTAAAAAACAGAAGTATTTTAGTTATTTAAAAATGACTAAGACCTTCCCTATTTTAAAAAATCAAAAAAAAATATACACATTTCAAAACTGGTAAAACTTAGATTATAGATTAAATCATTAAATACATCTAAATTAACTATTTTATTAAAAATTTTCAAAAATATTTTAAAAAATGAAGTTTTACACCATGATGCATTAAAATTTTAAAGCATCGGGATTTCTCCAATAAAAAAAACTGCTAAGTTTTCTCAATGGCAAAATGTTCCGATGCGAAAAGCAAATAATGGGTAGTAATGATCCGGCTAATGCACTTTGACTTACGTTTCTCAGCTGATTTGCAGCAATTTCTATAGCCGAGTACCATCGTTATCCGCATTAATAACACCAAATTTGGCAACGAGAAATTTTTTTACAATGAAATTTAACTGGTGGCAGCCGCGGATCCACATGCAGAACTCCTCGAATTTTCAAAAATATCTAAAAATATATTTCATTTTCGTATGGTTGGTCCCTTCAAATAATTATATTATGCCAACTCGTGTGAATTCCTGTCCTGTGAAATTTCACCGAGCGCAAAAGCATGCCTAAGAGCTAAGATAAGACTGGTAATTCGAGCCTGAGTTATCATGAAATACTCTCATACTCAGCAGTAGCAGATCGAGGACCAATGGCTAGTGAGGACAAAGTTTACACCTGTTTTAAAATTTTTCGTATGTTTAAGGATAATTTTTATCACATTTTATCACAAAAAAAGTCTTAAAACATTTTTTAAACATTATCCTAAATCTAAAATTAGGTAAATAAGATTATAACACTTGAATACAAAATTACAAAAAGTTAATTTACATTATCATTAATTTAAACATAGAAAAATTTGAATTTTTATCTAAATGATGCATTGTGTTTTTAATTATTTGTCTACATAGAAAAATTAATTTGATTGAAAGCTTCATAATATAATATTTTAAAATATGATTTTAAAAAATCTTATGCATTTGAATTCTATATGTATCTATATGCCCAAGAGATACATTGAAGCTTGGTGACCGCGCCAACTTGCTTGGGTTGGTGAACGTTGTTGTGGCCTTGTGGGGCCCCCACCTGCAGTCCCATGCTGCTTTCTCCTTGCTGGTCTTGTTGATCTCGAAGCTGCACTTTGTCTGTGCGCTGCCATCCGAGCCAATGTCCTTGGCCTTAAACTCAACATCCCACTCTCCCTCAGCTTGCTTTTGAACAACTGTGGTAGGAAGGTTCCTACTGGTTTCGAATGTAGTTGAAATCCCATTATATTCCACGTGCCTGTTATTTTTGTGTTTGGATGGAACATACATAACAAAGAACCATCGCGAAATTAAAGCATTAGTTTCCACTTTGTAGTAGCACTAATACTATCCACGTATTTTAGAATAAAAAAAAAATAGTATCCGCGTATTTATTTGAAAGAAAGGATATGTATCGATATCGTCACGTTTTGTGGAATAAAATGATATATGGTTTGGTTAATTTATACGTTTTGGCTACATTTTCTCAAAATTTTCATCTTCATAGGACATTAATTTATTGATTCTAAATTTAATTAATTAGAATAAATCAATATTCAAGACATTAGAGAGGGAGAGAGATCGATCATGCAGAATCAAGTTGCCCTCCTAGTGCTTAGTTAAAAGTAGAAAAACAAGTCTGAGACTATCGCAGATGTAGGATATTCATCTGAGTTAAGGCCATAAATATTATTTTGAGAATACAACGACGAGTAATAATAATAATAATAATAATAATAATAATAATGCTATTCATGGGGTAAATACGACATGCAAATCTATATTAGAAAGAAATAAATAATGTTTGCGCAAATTTTGAATCATGACTATTGGAATTAAGAAATAGATTTGGTATGAGTAATTCAAATATCTAGCAATCGATCAATAACATAACCAGGATTGCATACCATGCTTGTCCGGCGCAGTAAAACACTGGCATAAGCAGGTCTCACGTATGGGCGATCTATACCATTGATGTGCATGCAGCACGAACAAATTAACTGCAGGGTTCGGACTGGGGACCAGAGATTAAAAGGTTAGAAGTTAATGATATTCTAGCCTAGCTCGGATATAGTACAAGAAAATAGAACATTTTAGCAATGACGCTTTTCGTTGCCAAATTAGGCGTTCTAGCAACGAAATCACTTTTCGTTGCTAAATAGCCATACGCCGTTAGTCGCCATCTCTTCAGTACGCTAGGAGTCCATGCCATTAACGTTTCGATTCATTTTGTGAGGAACCGACAACCTATATTAATCAGATTTACTATTCTAGGTTTATTTATAACTGTTCAATTGGACTGGCCTTTATTAGATCTCAATATATGGTTTTCTTATTTTAGCTTAATGTAGTAATTAATAAAATTGTTTAATATTATAGGTCATAAATTTAGCGTAGTTAAAAAATTTGATGAGTTAATGTAAAAATAATATAAGCTACAAATATTTCAAATTAAAATAATTCTATTTTTTACAAGTGATTAGAGTTCACGGAACGTAGTGATCGGCGCATATCCTAACATAATTACTTTATATTACTTTATTAATTAAGAAATTTAACCGCATATTTTTGGTAACAAATTTTGAAAATCTACTTCGAGGCCTTTTGATTAGTAGAGAGATCGAAAATCTGAAGTCAAATAATAAGCTAATTTATTTATTTATAACACTTTAAGGTATTTGGTAAAGTTCTGCTAGCCCACGCTAATGTAAATGTTCAAATGCATTTAGAGGACAGGTCGCTTGGGTAGGACTGTTTGTGTTGCGTATGTAATAAATTAGAGATTAAAAGGTTAGAAGTCAATGATATTCTAGCCTATCTAGAATATCCAATCTAGCTCATCAACGTCACATCGTAGATGTGGAATGATTTGTTCTTTTGACCTGTACACAAGTACTACATATGCAATACTTTGACGTAGCAATTCAATTTATTAAAATATCATATAATTTTGATTTAGTTATTTTGAAATGCCAATAAATATTTCTAAGTTATTTTTAGCCCTAATTAATTGTATTGTATATATTTAATTCTACTTTATCAAAATTAATGAAACCATTTTTTCTCAAAATACATGTTAACCCTATTTGTAATGAATATTATGAGAATTACTACATAAACTTTTATTTAAATATAGCTTTATCTATTAAAAGCACAACAATAATGCTCGAATAAGTGAATTATCAAGGGCAATCATAAAATAATAATTTTTCTGAATGTTCTGATTATTCAAACTCATCTAGTTAAAATCAATATACCTATACTTGAAATATATGCATGGGTCATATTCACTCAAGAATAAGTATATTTATGTGTTTTAGTCGAAAAAGTATGTTTATGTGTAATTTAGAAAAAAAAATACTTAAATACATTCAAATCTATATTATAATATAATGATACTTGATAAAATTATTTATTTACCTAGAAATTATATTTTAGATAATTTAGATATTAAAAATTCAACTGTAAAATAAATATTTAATATTAAATCATTTTATTATATTGATTTTATATATTTATAAATGGAGTCTATGCACAGTAATACTAGAAAAATGAAAAAGATATCAAAGATACTATAAATAATGTTAAATATAATAGAATCTCATCAACCATCAAGATATTTGAAACGAGAAGGATTACATAAAAGAGAGGTTTTATAAAAGCATCCAAATTAGGTATCCTTGATATTTAAGCTTGAGGGACTATTTGAAGGCGCACAGTAACGCACAAGAGAACACTGTTGAATGGCATTCTAAATGATTGAAATTGAGGGCATTCTTGCCATTTTAAAAAGTGTACTCGATTACCCTACACTAATTCTGTTTGAATCATGGTTCGTGGATGCCTTAAATGATGAACACCCCTTTTGTCACCTGTAGGTATTCTTCTTCATGATATTAAATCTTGCTCTCTTGCTATCAAGTTAATCACTCCATGTGCTCAGAACGGGTAATACCATAGCCCATTATGTGGCGTCTTTTGCAACGGAAATGACCGATGATTGTAAGGCTTGGTGGCGCAGTCACCCAAATTTCATTGTAAATTTTTTGTACATGGATCTTTCTTTGGTGAATTGGTATCACCTTTCTCATAAAAAATTCCGGCTGTTTTTCATTTTACAAAAACATTAGGGTTCAATAAGTAATAAATGTAAATTTATGGATTTAAAAAGAAAATATACAAACCTCCAGGTTTAAAGTGAGAATATGTAAACTTAGAAGGTATAAAATGTAAAAAATCCTAATCCAGCCCACCAAGGTCACATCGTCGATGTGGAAGGATTTTTTCTTTTGACGAAAAAAAAATTGCAATTCGAGATTCGTATCTGTAAGCTGCGCATATTCTATTCTACTACCGATTGCCAGCTACCCCGTTGGATCTTCACATGCATATATCTCGTTGAATTTCATTTATTTAACTTTTTTATAGGCAAAGTCACGGAACTCAGATCATATTTTCCTAGTTTCCGACGTCTATAAATACCCGAGCCGTATCTCCAGCCTCTCCACCCCAAGCCAAACCCTAGCTAGTACGAGTCCCAAACTACCCAGCTAGCTAGGCTTAGAGATGGCCTCAAACACCTCAGCGTCAGCTGCTCTTTTCCTCTCCTTCAATCTTCTCTTCTTTGTTTTGGCAGCTGCCAATAGCGCCCCTTGCCCACCCCCACCCAGTCGAAAGCATCGTCCCACTCCAAACCCCACACCTCCAACGGGCATATGCCCAAGAGATGCATTGAAGCTTGGTGTGTGCGCCAACTTGCTTGGGTTGGTGAACGTTGTTGTGGGGTCCCCGCCTACACTCCCATGCTGCTCGCTCCTTACTGGTCTTGTTGATCTTGAAGCTGCACTTTGTCTTTGCACTGCCATCCGAGCCAATGTCCTTGGCCTTAACCTCAACATCCCACTCTCCCTCAGCTTGCTTTTGAACAACTGTGGTCGGAAGGCTCCGACTGGTTTCGAATGTAATTGATCTCCCATTATATTCCTCGTGCCTGTTATTCTGTGGTTGGATGTACGGTACCTAATAAAGAACCATAGTGAAAGCATTAGTTTCCACTGTAATAGTACTAATAGTATCCATGTACTTTTTTTTCTGGAATTGCAATAGTGTCTACATATTTGTTTGAAAGAAAAGACTTGTGTTGAGATCGTTACATTTTGTATTAAAATGATATATGGTTTGGTTTATATGTTTTGGCTTCATGTTTCAAATTTTTCATCTTAATCTTTATCTAATTTTGTGTATTCCTGCGTGGCATTGGAGACTAATTTATTGATTTTAAATTTGATGGGCGTCCATATTAGAATAAATTAATATTCAAGATATTAGAGACGGAGAGACATACATCATGCAGAACGAAGCCGTCCCCCTTAGGTAAACAATTCTGACACTATTGCAGATGTATATTCATCTGAGTTAAGGCCATTACATTTAGAATATAACTGGTAAAAGAGAAGATAATATTAATGCCATCAAAATAAAGGCGATGACAGTCATATAGTGAATAAAGACAGCAAATCTATTTTAGAATTAAATATACAAATAATGTCTTTAAGAAAGTAGATTCGTTATGAGTAATTCCATATGCCTAGTAATTTATCAATAAGATAAGGAGGATTGCGTACCATTCTTGTCCTGTATCCATATATATATATATATATATATATATATATATATGGGAAATGATCTGGTGCATGCGACTGTACCGTGCAGTCCATGCACTGTGGGCCCCACCTGATCATTTCCCATAAATTCACCTCACCCATTGTATTTAGAATTGTTCACTTTATTACCATACCAATTTTCATCCAAATCCAACATGTGTGTAGTCTCCATCTTAAAATGGTGCAAAATCAACATAATAAAATAGTTTAATGTAAATATCAAGTTTAAAGTGATTTTTTCAACATCTAAACCGTCTAAAGTATGATTTATATATGGATAAATGAATGTGTAAAGTTTCATTACAATCTAATATGTGTGGGGTCCATTTTACAGCGGACTGCACAGGATCGGTTCCCTATATATATATATAGGGACCTGTTCCGGTGCAGCGTCACTGCACCGGAACAGCCGTGTAGTGGCCCCAAAATGGGGCCCACATGATCATGAAATTATGATCTACTCCACCCATTGTATTTAGAATAATGTATTTTATTACCATACCAATTTTCGTCCCAATCAGATATGTATATGGGCCCCATCTGAAAACGGTATAAATCCAACGTAATAAAATAGTTTAATGTAAATAACAACTTTAAAGTATCTGATTGGGATGAAAATTGGTATGGTAATAGAATACATTATTCTAAACGCAATGGGTGGAGTAGATCATGATTTGATGATCATGTGGGGCCCATTACAGCGATGCTGCACCTGAATATATTCCATATATATATACCTATATATTCTTGTATACATCTATATTTTGTGTTGTCATCGTTTTTATCAATACTGGATCTAACAAGCACCGATTGGCGTAGCCTGATCCTATGCTCCCGGGAGCATTGAGGCTCAATGCTCCCTGGTGCATATACCTATTTTTTAATTTTGTTTTCAAAATTTTATTATAAGATTGTTAATCTAGGTGTATTTAACCTATGTATTAATTTTTACCATTTTTGGAGTATTTTAGATTTTTTTTTTTGAAAATCAGTATCATTTTAGTAATTTTAAATTGCCTAAAATGCTACTTATTTTTAAAAATTAAAAATAAATATCTAAAATACTCCAAAAATGGTAAAATTTTATACACATCTTAAATACACATAGATTAACAATATTGTAAAAAAATTTCAAAAAAAATAAAAAAAATAGGTGTATGCGCCAGAGAGCATGCAGAGCTGCATGCTCACGGGAGCATACAATCGGAGTCCCCGATTGGTTGGTTCAACCCAAAAATGCCAGAGGGTTGAACTGGAAAAATGGGGGACAATTTAATGACATTCGCTGTCATACCATTTTTTCGTAAGGAATTCAACATAAAAATGATAGACTTAATCGTATATCCAGTCTCAACTCTATATGGACTCTTGTATGGACTTTTTTTCCTTATGGTTGTTTCTCTGGGGCTGTGGTTCCTTCTTTTTTCCCCTCCCTCTTGCAAGGAGTCTAGGGAGGAGCTTGAGTATTCCCCTCATCAAAAAAAAGAAAAAAATAAAATAGTGATCTGGATAAGAGATCTCAGGGAGCTAGTTTTGATAATAGGTTTCACAGGCATAGTTGATTTTAGTAACCATTGTTAAGAAATGTTTATTTTATTTTTTGTACCACATAGTTGGCTTATATTATCTATTTACCATCATTTCATGCAATCCTTTTCCATTTTTATATGAAAAATTACTTCATTTGTATTTGATAAGTTACCTATTACAAAGGAAGTAATAAGTTGACTCATATCTAATAAGTGATAAGTTACTAAATAGTTGGCTTATATCATCCGTTTATATCTAATAAGTTACTTACCGGCCACAACGCTGGAGTCGTTGTGGTAACCACGTTGTCCCATTTTTAGGATCGGAGTGCGTTCGAATGCCACCGATGGCAAGCGGATAACAGGTGAAATATTATACCAGTTTAGTACCTCATGTTGTGAGGGTTTACAATATTGTCATTCTGTTGTAGGGATTTACAATTTCCCTTGTTGTGGGGGTTTAAGAAAAACTTACTCCATAGTGTTAGAGTGTGAACGTGCCTCATTGTATTATTCGGATGTCATGATGTATATAAAATATCAAAAAAATAAGTTACTTACCAAAAAGGAAGTAGCAGTTGCCTTCGATAAAGCTTTTTCTACCAATTGCATATGTCAACAATTTCTTATAATAGAATTTTCAATTTTGCTGCATAAAATACAAAAAAAACAATTATACTTGTTTGCGACAAAACGTTTTGTAACACCCCACCCTTTAGAGGTGTCACGAATGAGGTCTACTATGTCAAATCTAAAAATAAAATCTCCCAAGATGGAAATATTGTTTGATCAACTACAGGGGACGACTATCTTTTCTAAAGTGGATTTGTAGTCGGAATATCATCAATTAAGGATTAAAGAGAAAGATATACAGAAAACTGCTTTTTGAACTCAGTATGGACATTATAAATTTTTGGTAATGTCATTTGGGTTAACAAATGCACCAGCTGCCTTTATGGATTTAATACAAAGAGTGTTCAGACCCTATTTGGATAAATTTGTGGTTATATTTATAGATGACATTCTCATTTATTCAAAAATAAAGAATGATCATGTTGAACACCTTAGAATGGTATTGCAAACTTTGAGAGAGAATAAATTATATGCAAAATTGAAGAAGTGTGAGTTTTGGATGCATTCATATCTCCCCCTTTTATACTAATACATTCGTTAAACGGGTGAGTTAAGGCCATTAATCTCCACTATTTTCTACATGGCCCATAAATCCCATCCGTTTCTTAAAAATGGATGGTTGTTACATGTTTGGTGCCAAAAAATAAATTTCTAGCTAGAAATAAAATGTTTGCAATATAATATGATTTTAGTTATAACATAAATAAATTTTAAAAGAATAGGTGAATAGTGATTGGGACATAGATGAACATAATAAAAAATGACTTTGAAGAATACCATCAAATCAAGCCTTGGAAATGGTGCAGGCTTAAGCATTGGTCACTTTGTTTATTTTAATTCAATCATTTTTAACCACTCTAACAAAATGGATTATTAGCTACATTAAATATTGTTGTCGCATTTTGATAAAAAAAAATATTGTTGTTGTATGTATGGCTTGTCATTCTGGCGCAGCAAATAAGCTTTTCAGTAAAAAAATGTTAGTAATATTTTTTTAAAGAAATGGTCGTTTAACGTATTTTTAATGACAATATTAAGCTGTTGCCGGTGTAGATTAAAAGTTACCTTTTGCAGCAACTATAACATGATTGTAGATGACAATAATTGTTGACATCATTAATTATAATTAGTTACTATTTTTTGCAATAAAAAACAATTAATGCTAAATGTTAATTTTCTTTTAGTGAATCCAATCCTTTCAAAGGCTATAATGAGACCCTAAAGCATTCCACACAGTTTCCCCAATCAAGAAAATGATTTCTTTTAAGAAAAAAGGAGAAGGAAAGCAAAAGGAGGAAAAAAAAAAAAAAAAAAATCTTTCTCGCCTCACTGTCGACCATGAGAATGATAGATGGTGCAGGCTGGCCTAAAACGTTTACGAGTCAAGTCAATGGCATTTGCGAGAATTTTTCGGGGGTCAAATTTTCGGCGCCTCCATATCTTGGCGGAGTCTGTTAATACCGCGTATTTTGCCGTTTTTCCAGCGGTTTTTTCGATCCACTTGTTTATGGGGCCCCACCAGAGACGAAGACAAGATGCGCGACTGCCCCGCACCCAAATCTCATCCGTGATCAATCTCTTAAAATAGTACATTATTTAATCCATTACGTAATGATGGTGGATGGCTCAATCACATATATGGACACGATGTAACCGTCTGGCCTCTAATTCAGTGAGCTGAATTAATTTCTGCCCACATGCAATCTGAAGCAGCCAGCTTTTTTTCATGTCATCTTTCTCGCAGTTCATTGGCCGCTGCCACGGCGAAGGGAATTTTGGAACAGACATTAGGCATCCAGCATTAATACTAGAGTACTAGATGCTGCTGTAGGAGTACTTTCAGGCGTCGGTGCCATGGACTCCCGTTTTCAACGTTAAGAATTTTCGGATGAGTTCGGCAATGGCTATGAAATATTAACTTAAAATTTTTCAATCTGAAATTTTTAATTTTCTACAGTTATTATATTTTTAATTATTTTTTTACATTTTCCTATACAACTACCTTACTTTTTAATCATTTCCACACAACTACTCACACAATTAACTTATCTATTTTAATTTTATTATCTTTACTTCTCATCGTTACCTCCATCAGATTATATCATTTGACAACTTTTACTCTCCACAACTTTTCATCAAAAATTTTATCAATTCTTAAACATACCCTTCATATGGCATAGTACGTTTAGATACTCCCGAGAAAGCGCGCCGAGAGAGAGTGTGTGTGAAATCGAGATTATGAAGATCATATCAACAAAATAATTAAATGAATGGACAAAAATATAAGAAATATAGCTTAAATATGCATCTATAGGGAATATTAATTGCTGAATTAATAAAGCAATTTCCATGTATTTTGTGACTTTTGGATTGACCCCATCGTCATGCATATGCACCAACCGATCATTCCCTCATATCTCATGTGAAAGCACATTCCCTACAGTAATCCATCCCGTGGCTACAATAATGTAGTATTACAGAATAAATAATGGAATAGAAAGGCTGGCAAGGCAACTGATATATATCAAATTTCCACCGCGTGGTCATCTGGGTCCATTTGATTTCGTTGCCAGCTATACCTGGCCATCGAAGTAACATGCGCACGTTACCATTTTTTGTTGTTTTGCTCGGATACATGGTAACAATCTGAGCCGCTGGTATTACGGATGTCATAAATTTGCATATGACAGACTAGTTACAATTTGGGCTTCAACTTAGGCTGAGTAAGTTTAGTTTGGGTTGATCCTTTTCTTATTATATTCTCAAAAACTCTTATTCTACTTTATTTTAGGTAGGATAGGTTCTAAGTATACTTTACTTTATTTTTCTATATTGGGGTGGTTCTGATTCTAGTTTTAAACTAGTTCTTTAAAATAATTTTTATATTATATTTAAAAAATTATAATTTTATTCATATAAAAAAACTATAATTTTATTATGAGTTTTACTTAAAAACTTAAAATGAAGATGATAGTAATATAATTTTTAAAATATATTTATTAAATTTACTAAATAGTTGATAAATTAAATAAATTTCTACATATTTAAAAATATATTTATATCTTTTATTGTAAAAGATACGTTACAAAATATATATTAAACATATATTAATAATTAAAGTGGGTTCTGAGTATTTAAATCTTGAAACCTACACTATCCTATCCTAATTGAACATGGTATTTTTTTAATGGGAACCTTCCCTACCCTATGGGTATAATATAGGAAGTTATCGTATGCAACAGGTCGAAGCATGAGTATTCTGCCCAAGTTGTATCCCTAGTTACCATAAAATTGAGTTGTGCACCAGCTGTGTCCCAATTAAGATGCAATCCTGAATTTTCTTTGTTTCCCCCTTTTTCTGATCTCGAGTCTATAAATACCCCACAGAGTACTTTCAGGTCGTCCATCCCAGGGTACATACTCCATAACATTAAGGCATTAGTACACTCTCCTGCTGCTAGTGTACAAGGGTGTTTGGAGATGGCCTCAAAGAACTCAGCATCAGCTGCTCTTTTCATTTGCCTAAACCTCCTCTTCTTTGCCTTTGCTACTGCCACCGATAACAGCCAAAGTCTTTGCAGCAAGTGCAACCCAAGTCCTCCCAGCCCTCGACCCACTCCCACCCCCACACCTTCACAGGGCAAATGCCCTAGAGATGCTTTGAAGCTGGGTGTCTGCGCCAATTTGCTTGGGTTGGTGAACGTGGTCATTGGCTCGCCACCCACTCTGCCGTGTTGTTCCCTGATCCGAGGCCTTGCTGATCTCGAGGCTGCTTTATGCCTCTGCACTGCCCTCAAAGCCAATGTGCTGGGCATTAATCTCAACATCCCAATCTCACTCAGCTTGGTCTTGAACGACTGTGGCATGAAGGTTCCAAATGGGTTCGAATGCTCTTAGAAACAGCCGTGGTTTTAGTAACTTATTATCATGCTTTTGGGTCTCATTAGAGAGCACTTGAATAAGAGGCATTCAATAGTTTCGATGCTCTAGAATGCTGTTTCTGTGTTTATTATTGAGTGATCAAGTTGTTTCGAGTTGAAACTAGCTTCTTCAATGGATTAAGGGAAGAAAATTAAGGTCATGTTGTTAATTGGGATAACCCGATGCAATGAGTTCGATTATATCTTCACTTTACTGGTTTAGATGCAAAATAAAACTTTAAAAAATATAAAAATCAACCATTTGTCTACCCTTCTTATACGAAGGCTTGTTTTATCATTTCCATTATATATAATGCAATTTAGTGTCATTTTGTTATATGAAAAGCGAATGTTAATTTCTAGAGTTGGATTATTACTGTTTGGTGTAAACCCAAAGGATGTAATGAGTTCGATTACATTATATTGTTGCATTTCGTTTTTGCGCATGCTCACCACGAGACGTTATTCTCTGGATTGGATGATCGTTACTATTAAGACTAAATTAATTAAACATACAATTATGATGATTAATTAAATTAATTCATGTAAACTAGAGAAAATTCTTATTGTGTACCACCTGTTGTTGATAAATATTCCCTCTTCGATTTCTACCTTTAACTTAAACTATTACGTCAAGAGCCTGCCATTAAGCTAATTACCAATAGGCTTTAAATGGACTGACATTAAGGTTCATTATGATGTGGAGATAGATGCAATTTGGTCAAAATTCAAAAGCGATGTCGCAATTACCATGTGAAAAATAAAGGAAAATTCATTAAACATTAAAGATATGAATCAGTATGGATCATATCGAGTCAATATCTACTCAATCTTAATCTTACTTTTTAAAATTATTATTTAACTTACATCAAAAAATATATTGTTTGACTCTATTTTTAATATTATGTTGGGATAAAGTCGGCCTAACACTGACTTTTCTTTAGTAGGTCCTGAGACAAAATTTGAGTTGGTATCAACATAGCAAGTCAGATAAAAACGTAAGTATAATAACTTTAAAAATTTATATGCTTATTGAATATAAAATCATATTTATATTAAATTTGAAGATTGAGTGTTTCAATATTTTACTTATCAGTAAAAATATAACACTTCCAATTATAACAAAGATATTATTTTTTTGATGGGATAACAAAAGATATTATTAAATATAAATAGTGTAACAAATTTATTGAAACAAGTTAACTAAAGTATCTCACTAAAAATTTTATTCGCAACTTGAATCAATATTTTAGGTTGACAATTGATATCAATTTTGAATTTTTTTAATTTTCAAATATGTATTCAGTTTAAAGACTCATTTATATCAAATTTACATGTTAATTATTATAAGACATAATTCTCAAAAAAAGGTATAATTATTTACAAGTAATGTAAAATATTTAAGAAAATGAGAATAAAATTGAAAAAATATGCTTATAACTTTTAATAAATAAATATATATGGGCAGGTCAAGACATGGTCAACCCCTCTTGCTCTATTTTTGAATTTGAGTTAAAATTTTTGACCTATTCTTATACTAGGTCATAAAAAATTTAGTTTGACCCAGTAAAAAATGGGGTTAGGATAAGTCATAGGTCAATTTGCCAAAATCGTCACCCCTAAATATATGTATGGTATAAATCATTAAATAGAAGAATAATGAAACATTTGAAAGGATATACATAATAGTTGGTTGCATGTATTAGTATTTTAAAAGCAAATTTTTCAATTATAACATTATTCTTATTTAGTAACTTTTAAATAATTTTGGTTTATTGGATGGGAAAGGAAGTAAAAAAGTAAGAAATAAAATATTTCTGAAAAGTATAAGAGAAATATAAATAAAACGAAAATATAATATTAGAGAACCAACATTTTGTACCAAACTTTTAGTGATACTTAATATTTTTTGAGAGCTTTATTTAGTATCATAAATAATTATTATTGCTAAAATTAGTTTTTAACAACAATAACATAATGGATATTGTAAAACGTAATCTTTTAATGAAAAGTACAAAAAAGGTCATGAAAGTTTTTATAGTGACTTTTTTCATAATTTTTTTTTTTTATGATGGACCTATACTGACTTTGTTATAATAATATTACAGTGTAAGTTAGTATATGCAGCAACAAGTTTTTACGTTGCTAAAAATTTATTTTCTCGTTGTGATAAATAGAGTAGCCATGCGAGAAAATTATACAAATATAATAGTAAAAATATAAAAGTATGGTAATTGAGTGATTAATATATTAAATCATTTTTTAAAAAGTTTATAAGAAATAGGCCCAAAAATGGTTTTGCTCATTATCAAATTGACCCTTTATATAAAAAAAATAAACCCTTTATATTAAAAATATTTATGTTTTAGGATTTTAAGCTTTGTAGACAGTATAGTAGGGGCTGGATGAATCAGAAATTCACCTACTGACCCACGTTACCTTGGAGCAAATGAAATTACACTAAATCATTTTATCAAAAAAAAAATAATAATACAGTACATCAGTCTAAGGATCCACGCACTTTACCCTCAAGCACCAAAGTGACCATGTGAACTAGTTAAAGAGACAATCTCCATCAACTTGGGGTCTGACTATTGCAGATTAGTTTAAAAATATATGTTTTTAATTTTGAATTTTTTATAAAACTGTTAATCTGGGTATATTTAGTCTATAAATTAATTTTTACCATTTTGGATATGTATATATATTTATTTTAGATTTTTAAATATAGGTGTATTTTAATCCTTTTAAATTATTAAAAATTACTAATATCAACGTGTTTAAAAATCTAAATAAATATATATGCATTTCTAAAATATGATAAAACCTAATTTATATATTAAATACACTTTTTTTATAATATATATTAAATATACTTAGATTAACAGTTTTATAAAAAATTCTAAAATAAAAATATATGTTTTTGGCAATCGCTACCGAGCACAAATGATCGTGGGCCGTTAATTCTAGCATTAATTAATATTCTCATACATAAAAGGCAAAAAAAAAAAACAAAGGCAAGGAAACTAAGAGCACATTTTCCTGTTCAAACTTCCTTAGAGACATTAATTCCCGTTAATTCTGCCATTAATTTAATATTTACGTACTTACAAAACAAAAAAGTTCTCTTTTATACAATAATCTCCGGCTACCGGGTGCGAGACGGGTTGGAGTCAAAAAGGAGGGAAAGCTCTTCCAAACACCTGTTTTTTCCCAAATGCAGCATTTGAACCTAAAACTTTATTTAAGAGAAATTGAGCTCCTCACCCCCTCAGACCTCGAAGCAAGGTCAAAAGAAAGGAAGTCAAAAGCACGTTTCCCTGTCCAAGATTAGCCTCTGTCGATTGCAGAGGTTAATTCTGGAGGAAAAAGCGAGCTTAGTCCACCACTGATTGGCAACATATATATGTGAACGGTAGGTCGGTAACATGATGAGAAATTACTGATATATATCACTAATAGCAGTAGGTGATCGGAGGTGAAATTAACATGCGCTTGGGGTGACCAGCAGGAGGAAAATTTCTTCATGCGCCGATCGAGTCGACCTGCTGAATCGAAATACGACGTAGGCCGGCAATGATCTTCAGCAGGTAGGGGCCATTCCAATAATCCAATGTTCGTGATCAGATTGGTAGGTAGGTATCCATGGCAATATATGTATATATGACGACCTGATTCTTGGTTGTCCAAATTTGTGATGATCGGCCGCCTACTCCAGTAGTTTATGATAACTAATTTCCACACCGTCGATAGTGGAGAGATTTTGCTGCGCTGCGATTTACGGAGATTTCTAGTCCGTGGGGCCCATGAGGGTAGGAAAGTCAACAATGCATCTAATCAGTTACGGCCGTGTCATGCTTTTGGTCGGATGTGGAATTGCTTCACAATTCACATACGAAGTCAACCATCGTTACACTAATTGACCTTCTCCTTCAGCTCTATACCTTATTTAATTATTATTCCGTTGTGAATATTGGGCCCGCAGACAACTAGATCAACGCGTGATGATGGTTCATCTTCCTTAAGGACAAAACCAGCAGCGTTAATTTGGAATGGTAATCTTTATACGACGATGATGGAAATTTTGAATAAATTGAAGGCTTGTCGTTTAGTTTCAAAAGTAGGAACGCTATTCAACTTGCGCTGCTTTGAGTTGTGGACATTCAGAACGATATTAGGTTTTGTGTGTGTGTGTGTGTGTGTTTATGTAATAAAAGAAAGTATATACTTGTTTAGGGGCTCATAAAATTAAAATCCGTCAAGCCAGCCAATTGACATAAATCTGATCCACGATGCTTTTGATGGATGCAAATGCCAATTCCCATCTGTAAGTTTGGATATGGCTTGGTACTAGAGTTCAATTAAAATTTTAACGGTCCATTCATTCAGGTAGACCACACACATGGTTAAAAAAGTACCTGTACATCGGAGGGTGAGGACCCACGTGTACCTATATACATATACACACAATTTTCTATATTACGATACTCCCAAGTATACTTAGGCTAACATAAAAGTATCATAATCTAGAAAATTGTTTCACATCAAAAAAGGTAAATTTAGTTAAGACAATATCAAAAAAATTATATTTAGTTAAAATATTAAAATTTATAATTTTTAAATTTTTGTATATATTTTTTAACAAAAATTTTAAAATGCAAAATTTTATCATCTCTCAAGTGCCAGAAAGTGACATGAGCTCATATAAAAAAGAGAAAAAAAATTAAGAAAATATTTAACATACAAAATATATAAGATTATTACTTAGTTCAGTAGCGACCCATTTTTTTGTGTCATTATCCTACATTCTTTCGTGATATTAGGGTCATGGTCATCGATCCCTGCGGGGGTGTGTTTATGTATTGCTTATGGGTAAGAGGAGCACCGATCATTACCGACCGGTCGGAAATCCGGTGATTTCCGAACGGTCAAAAAATATATTTTTTGTTTTTTTTTTTTGAAAAATATTTTTATAAACATGTTAATCTAGTTATATTTAATTTAAAAACCAAGTTTTATCATTTTTTGATATGTATATATATTTATTTTGGATTTTTAAATATAGGGGTATTTGAGTCATTTTAATATATAAATTAAATATAACTAGATTAACATGTTTATAAAAATATTTTTCAAAAAAAATAAAAAAGTATATTTTTTGGCCGGTCAGTAATGATCATTCGGCGGGTAAGAGAGACCAGGCCAGGATACGATTGACCGTGGCTATAAAGCATGGGCTAGTTGTTTGTTATTATGTTTTATTAAAGACAAATATTCGTTACGATAGAAGCGATTTATGCTCGTTGATTAAAAATGGTTACCAATTCATATAACGTTATTTTAGTATGAACCCTATGCCTCGTCAACCTCAAACCCAAAAGATGCTAAGCTTAATAGTCCATAACCACATGCAGCTACAGCGGCGCTGATGGAAGTATTGTCACACACATAATCACTATATATAGAGAACTTTTCTTGTGCACTGAAGTTGCACCATAATTAATGGTGCATTTAGCCTAAAATAGGTCTCACATATACTTAAATATATTGATATTTTATATAATTTTTTATTCATATATAAATTTTATAGCAAATGATTTACATATTGAAAAAATAATTTTAAATTTTTTGTTTACGTTAAATTATTTTATTACGCTGAATTTGTAATATTTTCAAATGGAGTTCATACACATCCAATTGGGATAAAAATTAGTATGGTAATAGAATACATAATTCTAAATATAATTGGTGGAGTATATTATAATTTTATGATCATATGGAGTCCATTTTGAGATAACTGCATCTTAATTATGGTGCAGTAAAGCTGCACTTGAATATATATATATAAAGGTCGTTCTAGTGCAGCACAACTGCACCTGAACAACGGTACATTTGCCCAAAAATAGACCCCACACATATTAGAAATGAAACTTTATATAATCATTTATTTATATATAAATTTTATAGAAAATGATTTACATATTGAAAAAATCACTTTAAAGTTGTTATTTACATCAAACTATTTTATTACGTTGAATTTGTATCATTTTCAGAAAGGGTCCGTACACATATCTGATTGGGATGAAAATTGATATGGTAATAGAATACATTATTCTAAATATAATGAGTAGAGTAAATTACAATTTGATCATCATGTGGGACACATTTCAGCGCCACTGCACCATAATTATGGTGCAGCAGCGCTGCACATGAATATAACTCTATCTCTCTATATATATATATATTATAGAATGAATGGAGAATTAAGAAATTTAAAGATATATTCACGATCGATGGACTAGTCTTTATTGCCAAATACATAAAACAGCTCAATATAAGTTCCTTCCCAAACCAGTGACCAGTAGGTACTAGTACTGGCCTATAACGGTGACCGACTTATTCAAAGAAAACAAAACACATAAATGTGATACTAATTAAAGCCTTCCAAGAAAGTGACTAGTCAAGACGGGGATATATATATGGATTCAACAAGAGTCTAGACTCTAGATCACGCATTGGAAATCATCGGGGCAGTGTCTGCGGCAGTTGTTCAAGACGGCTCGAATGGACACTGGAACATTGAGATTTAGACCCAGAACATTGGCTCTGATGGCAGTGCACAAGCAGACTGCTGCCTCAAGATCCGCGATCCCAGTGATGAGGGAGCAACATGGGTGTGTTTGTGGGTTGCCAACCACCGCACCCACACCAAGCAAGTTTACGCATGCACGCAGGCGCAGTGCATCGACAGGGCATCTAACCGGCAGTTGAGAAGCAAACGCAAAAGAGAACATCAATAAGTTAAGGCTGAGAAAAAAGGTTGCAAATGCTGGGCTTTTTGAGGCCATCTTCCACGACTTCTAAACCAGCGTTTGTGCCGTAGTACGCTTGAAGATGGGCTTGGGATGATGTACTTCGGAAGTGGGTTCGCGAGTATTTATAATAGCTCGGTGATGGAGGATTGATCGGGGAAACAATAAAATAGAAGCCTCGAAATTCAGCTTATCACGCCAGCAAAACGGAATTTGCAAGATTTTCCGGAAGGGATTTGACAATGGCCATCAACATACGTTGTTATTTGACATATGCTATACCTACCTACCATCAACATATATCTCTTTGGTAGTGCATTTCTCTATATAATAACATTCTCGGCATGAAATTGAACATTTGCTGTGCATGCATCCGAAACAATTTAAACAGACTTGCATGCGTGCAGCGTACCGCGCGCGAGATGTAATTAACGCGTCCGGTGGTGACTTGATAAAGCTATCTCTGGTCAAGACTCGATTATAAGCTCCCCTTTCGGAACCGTTAATCACAAGAGTATCAATCTCCAGTGTCGAAAACATGCCATTTTAATCGATGTTGGAGATTGATACTTTGTAACTAACTGCTCCGAAAACACGCCATTTCAATCTCGTGTGGTCAGGTTGAATATTGGGAGGAGAAGTAGACAACCAACCCAAGGTCATTGTTGTCACGCATCTCTCGAAAGGTTTGTTTCTTGCTAGAAGGCTTCAAATCCTTACAACAATTTACATTATGCTTTTGTGGATGTATAATGTATTGAAGGGTAAAATTTATCCTATCTTGTGTTTTAAATTTGTAGTTAGATTAACAATAAGTCAAACCTGCCAACTGAGCAACACTCGATTGATCGGTGGATAAAAACAATATTAAACCATATTTAGCTCATAGGTTAGACATTAATTCATAGTAGACCAGCATGCAGCAGCAATTCTTCCAATCGCCCTCCAGTTGGATCAAGAACAAATCTCGGAGTCCAGACTAGCCTACATACATTTCTAACAGCACATTTAAAAGCCCTAGAAAATTAAGTGAGTTCATGCCATTTACTATGCCCACGAATTAATTACTTGATTTTAGTAAGTTTCATACGCTGAAAATGTCCATCTTTTAAGCTTTGTAGATAGGACAGTGGGGGCAGGACGAGTCAGACATCACACAATGACTTGCAGGCGTTACCCCGGAGCAAACAAAATTACGTGACATCTACCTGATGATCCACGCGTACTTGGAACCTGAGAAACAAGTGACTATGTGAACAGGTTAGAGACAATCCCCGTCCGTGAAGCTATATTCTCAAAAGAGCACGTGAAATGATGGCATTAATTTAATATTCACGTAAGTATAAAGCAAAGGAGTTTTTTTATAATATAAAGCAAACGAAGTTAAGAGCACATTTCCTGTCCAAACTTCCTTAATTAGTTTCTCTCTCAACGACAGAGATTAATTCTGGAGGAAAAAGCGAGCTTAATCCACTTTTGACTTGCGACATATATATGTGAATGGTAAGTAGCTGAGATGATGAGAAATTGCTGATGGATAGCACTATAGTCGTGGGTGATAGATAGTGGTGCAATTTATGTAAGATATTCATGAGTCCATCTATTGTATTCTAAAATGGGTAGGATAGATTTTTACTTTCTACCCGTGGAATAATAGATTTCAACTGAAAAATATCCGGCTTGATTAGGTAAGGATATAAACCTGCGCTTGATGTGGCGAGTAGGCAGAGAACTTTTCATGCGTCGATCGAGTCTTCAGCCAGCGAACTTTCCGACCAGCTGAAATGAATGCATATGAACGAGGTGGGCCGCCAATCCTTCAGCAGGTGGAGGGCCATTCCAATGCTCGTGATCAGGTTGGTAGGTAGGTAACTAGGCTGCACGATGGCCATATATAAATGATACAATGACCTGATTTTTGTACTTTGTTTTCCTCCAAATTTGTGATGGTTCTACACGCAATTCTTTTTTTCTTTTTTTTTAAAAGGCGGGTTTAATTAGGTTACTGCTGACTCGAACTTCTTTTTCAGCCCAACCAGCATACATTCCTTTTTCCTTTCCTTTTCTTTTCTTTTGTTTTGTTTTTTTGAAAGCAACCAACATACATTTCTGATAGTACATGAATTACGCAAATAAAATCAAGAATTTTAACCATTTTTACATGAATATCATTGTAGACACCCTTCCCTTAAGCTCCAAATAAATACACCTAAAAATAAAATGAAGCATATGTAGATCCAAGCCCAACCATCACAAAGAAAATCAACCCAAAAATTGCCAATGGGCTCTAAAAACCAAAAGCCCATATGGAACAAGACCCCAAACAAATCAAGCCTACAAACCATCAAACGGGTTTATCCAACCTTGGCCCACAGGAGCAAAGCTCCAACAAGTCACCAGAATGGGCTCTACAGTAACAGCCCACCAGATTCAATTCACCAGACACAGAAACTGGGCTCTACACCAACAACCTACCAGATCCAGCCTCAGCCCACAAAAGCAGGCTCTTCAACAACAGTCCATCAAGCCTCAACAACGACCCACTTTAAGCAAAAAGCTCCAACAAGATCCAAGTCCAATCGTAACGGGCTCCCATCTACGGCCCAAAGCCTACACGGCCCACTCCACCTCTATAAAAGGGAGGCCAAGCTCCCACGTTCACCATACCAAGAGAGGCATCCCAAGGAGGGAGGACGAGAGTCTGCAGCAAACCTCTGGCACCCCGGCTTCTCCTCTCCTCTTCAGCTCTCTCTCCCCCCCCTCTCTCTCTCTCTCTCTCCCTCTTCTTTAGATTTTTTATTTTTCCCCTTTCATGCCCATGTAAACGGCTTCGGGTTAACGAATTTTTGCCATATCCGTTTTAATCCGAAGACCGGGATCGAGACTCTGTACGATCGGTGTCCTTATTCTATAAAAACAAGAACTGATCTCCCTTTTAAGATTAGTGACAACTTCATTTTCTATATCTTGTGCTAGTACTAACACACTTGTTTGAGTTGATGCTCCAGCGAGACGGGCACGCACGATCCCGCGTTTTTCAGCACCAAACGCTGCCATTATGCTGCCGAATCCGTGACTCAATCCGTGTGGAAACACCCCCGTCTTAGCCGATATGCCGTTGAACCCATGAGAAAACACACGTGTGTCAATACTATCTAAAGATCGTTCATACTAACACCCCTTCTATTCTATGAGAAACGCAGGTTCCGGCCCTTTCTATCTTGCCTAAATTTCATGAGGCGAGGTGTCCGAACCCATCGTAGCGTCTGCGACAGGTGCTACAATCATATATTTCCTCTGTTATTTATGAATGTTATAAATAAATATCAGAAGCGTAGGAATTGCTTTTTGGGTGTCGCAAGACAAACAGATTAACTAACATTGGTGGAACGATGGCACGAGGAGCAAACCCTTGCTTGTTTGGCCAGGCTTCACGCATAATGCTTGTAAGTGATTAAACTTAAAGCGGGAAGCTACGATCTCAACAAATCGTGTTCTTTATGGTCAGTGCATGCCATTTAAACGCACAAAAAAAGTGAGAGCATGCAATGTAAACGAAGGCCCAAATAGGCCCGTAGTTGGCTTATCTTATGTATGGAAGTTTGACACTTGCCAAATATGTGTCAATTATTTGGGCTTAATGAATGGCCTTGAGTACTGACTAATTTTAATAAACTAGCATGTTTTCTTCCGTAAATGGTATATGAAACAGTCATTGGTTGCCAAAAATAGCTGAGAAATGATCCTGTTAGCCCAGGCTAAGCAAATATCTCACTTAGCTCACCTCAAAAAACTCGTTTATAACAATTTTTTATTTTTATTTTTTCATACACTTGGTTATTTAAGTGTATTTAACATATAAACTAAGTTTTTACTATTTTTTAATATGTTTATATATTTTTTAGATTTTTTAAAAATAAAGGTATTTTAAATACATATATATAGATGTTTAAAAATCTTTAAAAAATATATAAACATATCCAAAAAAGGTAAAACTTAGTTTATATGTTAAATACACTTAAATAAACATGTGTACGAAGAAAAAATAAAATAAATTATTGTAAATATATTTTTTAAGGTGGGCTAAGCAGAAAATTTACTTAGCCTAGACTAATAGGATCACTCCTTAAAATAGTTGGGTTTTGCTTATGCCTACTGCGATATGACATTGTCAATGGACCACAAGTGGGCTAAAATCTAAAGACTTTAATAAAGTTACATCCCATCTCCCCCATACTGTATATGGAACCCATATGATCGTATCTTTCTTTCTTCAGGGATTGTTTTAGTAATCAGCTGAAAGTGAGTCCACCTTAATTTCCACCAAAAGCTCACATGTCCAACTAAATAAACATATTTCATAAAAAAACTAAATAAACATAGAACTTTAAGTAAATTCCAGAAAATTTTAGATTACTCTTTTAAACTTACGGAATTAAATACCAGGAAATTTTAGATGACTCTCTATGTACGTAATTAGATCTAGAACAATTCGAAATCGTTAATATTTGAGAGCTTTCTAAACAAAATTAATATTTATTATTTTTATGTCTTCAAATTATTACAAAATTAATACAATCTGTTATGTATCGTTACTCCCAAAATTCTTTTGTTTTAATTGGTTGCAAATGCATACAAAATTGCTCAACGCCTGGGGGCATGATGGAATGACAGCAAGGTCTAATTTTCAACAACAAATTTCTGCAATGGATTATGATCTGGTGGTCTGGACGTTATAAGAAATGAAAACATAAATTATCCGGTGCACACTCGAATCACGTTCAACCCATGCCCAAATCCCAAATACTTGAATCTATATGTAGGCCGGGCCAATTTCTCTATTTTAAAATCATTCATTAGATGGAGAAGAATACTGTGCTAGACATATGCGTCAACCAAATTTAGGCTATATTAGCTATTTTCCCATTCAAATTGCGCCTACTGCATGTTCTAAATCAACATTTTAGGTTTCAGTTCTTTCTGGCCTGATATTTGTTCGAAATCGATACATTTAATTAATTACCAGATGCAGATCGAAAAAACAAACACGACCCATCGTCCTGAAAGAAGCATAAAGGCAAGATTTTCTTCATTCAGCTGAAATACGCGTCTCTCTTTCTCTAGATCTCTCTCTCGCAGACATCTATTAGAGTAGTCCGATTAAAGCCGCTGTGAAAGTGTAAAATCATAAGAAAATAAAATTTATTAGCGTCATTCATTTATTTTCCTGAGACAGTCAGTAATGAGTGACATAAACATTATATTCCACGACAGCATCATGAGTAGTCAGGTTGCGGGAGTGAGTGCGTGCTAGTGCGTAGCCTCGGGCAAATCGGAAAAGGCCACTCCCACCCAACACTGGCATCTCCCTTACCTTCTTAAAGGTCGGATTCCTGCCAAGAATACTGAGCGTGCCCCCGTTGTATTTGCCCTCCACGAACGCGTAATTCAGGGCCATGGGCAGACCAAACTCTTCCTGGGACGCCTGTGCGTACAGACCTTGCGCTCTTCCTATTGGCTTCAACTTCGGATCCGGTCCCTCCGTCGATGGTTCATCAATCATCACCATACTGCCGAATGGAAGTTGCGATCTGCGTGCCGCTTGTGATCCTGTCACCACTTCGAATGCTGTTGGGTTTGGACCGCTGATGATGTCATGGAAGTAGAAATGAATATGGCCCATCTTCTCTTTGCCGAGCTTAACGGGCTTGGCTGAGATGGAGACGACGACGGCTAAAAGGAGGAACATGACAAGGAATAGAGAGCGAGAGATGGATAGAGTTCTGGCTGCCATTGATGGTCGATAGAGGAAGAAAAGGGAAGCACACAATTGATGAGTCGTAGGTATTGCTTGGGTTGACGATTCCATATGATAACCAGCTGAGTCAACCATACTGTTTCTTCTTCTTCTTTTTTTTAAGTAAGAGTCGATCATACTTTTGGAAGTCAGTCGATTTTTCAAAACATTTTTTAAGTCTACCAATGCAACTAAAAATATGTTTATAATTCAATCAAATATATATATATAGGCTCAACCCTTTCAAATTTAAAGATATTAATTTTTGATGAAAAATCCAATCCATTCATTGTATTTAACACCATTTGTTTAGTTATGAAACCAAGTTTCATCAAAATCAAGTATATGCGTGGGCTACATTTGCTCAAAACTATGTATATTCATGTGTAAATTACGAAAAATGTTTAGATCGATTCACACATGTATTAGAATGTAATAATATTTTATAGAATTATTTATCTATATATTTTAGATGGTTTAGATGTTAAAAAACTACTTTAAAGTTGATATTTTAATATTGAACTATTTTATTATGTTGATTTTACACATTTATAGAAGGAACTCATATGCAATGAAATTAAAAAAATAAAAGGGTTTTCAGGATACTAAAAATGATGTTAAACACAATGAATAAAGTAAATTTTCAGTAAATTATTAAAATTTTAAAAATAGAGGAATTTATATAGAAATGGGTTCCATATAAGCAGAACCATGTGTGTATATATTGAAATGGGAGCCAAAGCTCTCCACGCCCGAAAAAAACCCCCACACCTAAGGCATGCAGGAACTGACCAGCCCGGGCGATACTCTTGCTGATGATTTTTCAAAACATTATATGCTCTTTAGCATTTTTTGTTTTTACTTATATCTTCAGCCTTCCGGAAGATGAGAAAGCTTTGAATTAAAATACCAGTCACCTACGGCTAGCGCAGGTGGCAGGGGTGTTGGGCCCCTTAGCGCAGGTCGTGGGTTCGAATCCCACGTTGGGATTTCGGCCCGGAAAAATGGTGTGGGAGCTGTAGTCTCCCTTTAAGGTGGAGTGGGAGCTGTTGTCTCCCTTGAGCTGGATGGAAGCTGTTCTTCCTAATTCTTTAGTGGAGCTGTGTCTTCAGATTTCTTTGGAGGAGTTATGTATCTCCTTGTTTGTAAGAATGTCTCAGAACTACAATGTAATATGTGTTGAGATGTATGTAAATATAAACCATCAAAAAAAATATATATATATATATATAAGCACCATATTCTTATCAATGTGTATATATATATATGAGCACCATATAAAGCAAAGAATAATTAAAACGAAAAATGAATAAATGATAAAAAAATTCACTTGACTTAATAACGCCATCTTAATTACCTAGCAAGCCTTTTAAAAATTTTCATGAGTACCCTCATGCGGCTCCACCACTGGCAGGAGCAACAAAGTATATGATACTAAGTCAAGGGAGGAAAGAGACAGTAACTATTACGAAAATTATTTTTTTTTAAAAAAAAAATGTTCTTTTAATTTAGGAATTTGTAGCGGGCTAAATAACTTTCATTCATGTCGCCTGGAAGCAGATTACCTGCGAAGACTAACACATACGGAAACTGGTTTGATCCGGTTCCTAGTCACGCTTACATGAAACTTTTTTGTACGTAATTTTCTTTATTTTTGAAATCCTGATAGTGAATTAAAAAAAATCTACTGTATTTATCATATTTAGTATCGTTTATAGTATTTTTAAAACCATTTTATTTGTCTAGTTTCACTTTATATGGATCTCATCTATAAATGTGCAAAATCAATGTAATAAAATGATTTAATGATAAAATATTAATTTTAAAGTATTTTTCGGTATCTAAACCATCTAAAATATTACCGCTATATAGACAAATGATTTTATAAAGTATTATTTCATTCTAATATATGTATAAATGAATCTAAGCATTTTTCATAATTTACACATGAAAATTTATATTTTCAACAAATGTAACCCATAAATATACTTGATTAGGATGAAACTTTGCCTTTTAGATAAACAAACAATGTTAAATGCAATAAATAAATTAGATTTTCCATTTTCTAATATACCTATTATATTTTACCTTAATCTAAAATAGATTCATTATCTTTGTATCTAATTGCAAAAATACTCATTTCATTACAGGCGTTAATAAATGTCATTAGCCATTTGTGAAGTTACCACTATGTTCATCAAATTTAGAATTAAATTCAAAGATTTGAACATCATAACTCATTATTTACCCTAATTGCGCAAGAGTTTTAAATTCAAAGATATCCAATGTCATTCTCATTTAAGTTCATTTCATCTTTTATTAATTTACACCAAGGGTACTTTAGGCATTTATGAAAATATAACCAACATGTAAATGGATTACCGTTACCTTA
The DNA here is from genome assembly GCA_030490835.1 of Annona cherimola. NCBI lineage: Eukaryota > Viridiplantae > Streptophyta > Magnoliopsida > Magnoliales > Annonaceae > Annona > Annona cherimola. The sequence continues at coordinate 7,087,333 of CM059974.1, forward strand.
TTTAATAACTTTTAATGGAATGATTATTTTTAGAATTAGATGCAACCATAATAAATATATTTAAGATTTCTAAAATGTGTATATTTGGAAAAACTTCTTATTTACCACGAAAATTGCTACTAATAATTCCACAACACCAACCACCCCACCCTTCGCAAGCCCATTACAAGACTACCCTTTTGTTGACACCCCACCCTCGGGGCCCAAAGATGGATAATTGGACACAAGATCCAAGCCCAACCGAATTCAATGCAAAAGAAAATTCAAGCCAACTAAGCAGGCCCTTCCGCACTCAGCCCACAGGAGCGAAGCTCCACCAAGCCTCGAAGCAGGCTTTTCAACGACCAGATCCGGCCCACAAAGAGCGAAGCTCCTACAGGCCACCGCAACGGGCTCCACAAAGCAGCCCACCAGACGAAACCAACGGGCTTAGCCAAGCTCTAGCCCACTAAGCCTCAAAAGCAGGCTTCTCTACTATTTTGGGCCTCTACAACGGCCCACCCAAAAACCATGGGCTTAGCCAAGCTCTAGCCCACCAAGCTAAGCTTATGGACCAAGACCAACTCTTCAAGAAGCTCAAGCTCATGGACCAAGTCCATGACCTCAAGAGAGCCCAAAGCCCACTCCTACAACTATAAAAGGAGGAGCACCCCCCCTCATTTGGGGACACTTGAGGAGAGACATCCCAGAGGGGAGGACGGGAGTCTGCAGCAATGCCCCGACGTCCTGGCTTTTCCTACTCTACGTGCTCCACGCTCTCTCTTCCACGCCCCCTATCCATCTCTCCCGTTCTCTCAAATCTTTTTATTTTCCCTTTTACGCCGTGTAAACCGCCTCGGGTTGGCAGATTTCTCTATATTTGTTTCAATCTATAGGCCGGAATCCGGAACTCTGTATTACTAGTGCCTTATTTCTTCAAATAGGGACTGATCTCCCTTTAAAGATCAGTGGCGACTCCATTTTTTTCTTTATTTTGTGTGTGCGTGTTTAAGTTAACGCCCCGGCAAGGTGGGTGCACGCGGGTCCGCGGATTCCAGCATAATACGCTGTCGTTATGCTGCCGAATTTGTGACTCGATCCGTGTACGGAAAGCCCCGTCTTAGCCGTTATGCTGCCGAAATCACGAGAAAATGCCCATACGCCAACTTTCCTAAAAGATATGAGGCCTAATGCATTTTACCCCATGTGAATGCAGGAAATCTAAGCCCACGTTGCTTTCCAACACGATCCGAACTTCCAAGGCCCGGAAAACCATTCCGAGCCCACCGTAGTGCTCCCGGCGGGTGCTACACCTTTTTCTAGAAAATTTTCTAATAACCTCTCAAACCCATAGCTAACACTAGTACGTTTTTTTATTATCCATTAGAGGACTCATTGCATCCTGGATATGGCTCACTCTACCCTAGCGAATGGATGCGGATAGGCCCAGAAAGGTACGGTCACGCAGGCCTAAAGAATGAAAAAGGAAAATAATCCAAAAATATGCTTATCTGCCGCACGTGGTGTTGACACGTGTGAGTCAGGTCAACCTGAGGAACGCATATTCTATTGGGTCAAAAAGAAGAAAGGGGATCGACTGTCTCTCAGCAACTGGCCCACTTAGTGAACCCAAAATAAAAATAAATAAATAAAACCATTAACTCATATGTTGCACGAACGCTGGAGATTAATTCATACTACACCAGCAGCTTGTCCAGTCAGATCATGAACAAATTTCAGGGGAGCCATGGATGGACTTAGGGTTCCAGTTCCACACGCAATTCCTTTTTTTCAAAAAATTAAATGAACAAAAGACCAAAAGACCCATGTTGAAGCCTATCTTCCTTTCAGGGTTTGTTTTTATGAATGGGCTGAAAGTGAGTCCAGCTTACTGCCCACTAAAACGATCACAATTCACATGTCAAAACAAATAAACGTATAATTTTAAGTAAATTCCAAAAAAATTTAGATGACTCTCTTAAGTACATAATTAAATATAGAACTATTCAAAATATTCATATTTCAGAGCTTTCTAAAAAAAATTAACTATTTTTTTTATCAATTTAATTATCGTTTCCAATTATTCCAAACCAATCCATAATATATCATAACTCCCAAAATTTTAAATAGTTTTTAATTGATTGCAAATGAATCCAAAATGGCTCCATGCATGGAGGCATGAGGGAGTGACCAAGGTACCAACAATATATTGGAATTGTTAGCACATGGTTTACCGAGCAACTGACATAAGTACGTTAATGGTGTGTAGACATTTGCCTCATTTCTCCTCCTCTTCAGTCAAGGTGAATAACATAACACAACTACAAAAGACAATATATATTTCGAAGTTAGTCTCCCTTTCAGCAGGCACTAATATGATAATCCACATTGGGTGCCAATGATAAATCCCCCATCCCAAAAAAAGAACCAACTTCTAAGGGATGTCGTGATGCCTTGCAACGGAGTCACGGATTCACATGGGTGCCTCTTAAGAGAAACCCCACTCTGCCTACTCTATAAATAGTCTTCAACTTGGTCTCAAACCCTCCATCCCCAAGCACATCCAGTAGTACTAAGTAGCTAGTACTCCACCCTTGTGTGAAAATGGTCGCAAGAAGCTCTGCTGCTCTTTTCCTCTCTCTCAACCTTGTTTTCTTTGCCATAGTCACTGCCAACCACAATGGCCACTGCCGTTGCATTCGCTGTTATTGCAACCCAAGTTCAAATCCGAGGCCAACTCCAAGTCCCTCGACTCCTACAAACCCCGGAACCCCCGGAACTCCGGGAACTCCCACGACTCCTGGAACACCCACGACTCCCGGAGCACCCACGACTCCGGGAACCCCCACGACTCCCGGAACTCCCACGACTCCTGGAACTCCCACGACTCCTGGGACTCCGACGACTCCCTCAACTTCAAATGGCACATGCCCCATGAATGCACTGAAACTGGGCGTATGCGCCATTGTGCTTGGGTTGGTGAACGTGACAATCGGAGCCCCTCCAACGCTCCCCTGTTGCTCCTTGCTCCAAGGCCTCGTCGACCTCGAAGCTGCCCTCTGTTTGTGCACTGCCATCACCGGCAATATCTTGGGCATCAATCTCAACCTTCCCATCGCACTTAGCTTGGTGTTGAACAATTGTGGTAGAAATGTTCCAAACGGTTTCCAATGCCCTAGTAACTAGCTTCGAGTCCTTATCCCATGCAACCATATCTCTATATATCTGTCTAGCTGCAGCCAGTGGATGAGCGCATGGCTTAATTAATTTAGCGTCTTAGTTCCTTAATTAGTTACTGCTGGCTGCATGTAATGCCTGTTGGTTGTACGGACCTAAATAAACTTTTAGGATTGCCTTTTATGCTACGGTTCAGCTACGGATGTCGTGAGTTGGTAATGCAATTTGTTTCATCGAATACTTGTGTGCTTGGAAAAAGTAGTCAAGAAATCTCCAAGCTGTCTTGTTATATATGTACTTGGGAATAAATTTGCTTACGTACTTAATCTAGAAACTAAAGTACTTCCATTAGTCACGCATTCATCCGTATTTTTGTGTTTCTTCCTAAACTAACGTTTACTAGCATTTGCCCAACATGTGAAATTAGTTAATATACATGCGTTAGATCGATGATCAATCCTACTCCGTCAGCAATCATCACTGCGTGGATTCCAATCACTGGGATTTGGGAATCAGAGCATCGGTCAGTTTCCTTTACCGGTTATGATCTTTCAACCAGCTAGATAAAGCTGGCCTGCCTGATAATCTGCAGTCATGGTTTTCCTCTGTGTTCCGATCTTCTCATATTCGCAGGAGTCCTTGCTACGCAGGCTTATTCTCAACTTGTTCACGTTCCATTTGAGTTTTCTTGCACATTAATCGAGCTGCATTTGAATATCGAAACTTGCAAGGATTATATGGAAAACTGGATGTGTCGAATCAGATATTTAGTTAGCACTTAACTAATTATTTGACGGCCTATTGAAGTCTGAAATCAATGTCTGATTTAATTTTAACTTAGGGAATTGGCCAGGTGAACTAATTCAGGCACCTATCTAATTACTCACTTTTTTAAAAAAAATTTGCATGGAGGGCTCTGTTTAGGCAAAAGAAAAATAAAAAGAGCATCTTTAAATAAAACACGAAAAAAATGAGTCGATTTTAGCTTGGAAACACCGATCATTTTACAAACATCGTCTCAGCTCAGACAAATTACGGATCAACTGGCCTAGAGTTTTATATATACAAATTCAGGAAAACAATCAATTTCCAAGGTAGCTCTTGATTTTCACGTAATTAAAATAAAATCGCCCACTTAGATAATGGTAATTGACAAAATATATATCTGATGAGGTTCGAGAATCCTGACATCTGATACCTTGAATGCTCGGTTTTCAAAGACTTCAAAATAGATATTTCACGCTTCAAACTATACCTAGAAGCTGTCTACCAAAACAGACAATGATGTAATAAGTTTCGAATTTTGACTATGATACAAAAAATTGATGTATCATTGTCGAGATCCAAAAAATTATTTACGATCTAAAAAGTTTCCGTTCGTTGAACAATTCAAATTTACTTGCATATATGTTCCATAGAAAATACCCAACTTCCCAAGGCATGCTTACATGGCAACCCAAAGAATAATAATGCTCTTTTCTGACAAGGGAAGCTTTTGGTGAGCCCGTGACTCATTGATTAGTGCATTTGCTAAAATTTGGAAACTCGATGGAGAAGGACATATTATCTGATAGCCGCATTGATGCGTTCTTTACAGTTTTAAAGGAAGCTCTACTTCTTAGTATTAAAAGAAAATGCTTACTTTATGATTTGGCGTATGGACCACTTTTTTTTTTTTTTTTTTGCTTCAAAAAGCAAAGAAGTAGATCCCATCAATTCAATTTCAGCCCTATGCATGGCATACATGTGCCGTGTGGTTCATGCATTGTCTTTTGATTGACAGTATGAAATCAATTTCATTTTCCTTATACAGTTTACCACAATATATGTTTAGATGTAAAAAATTTTCATATATATATATATGAGTGTGTGGATAAATAATGAAAACTCTTTGAGATCGATCTCAAGATAAAGATAATAGGAGGTAAAGTAGACATGATTGTAGATAAAGCATAAATGCTTGCAAGCTATGTATGATTGGAAGAAAATTTGACACCACCAGTTATAAGGATAACGTTTGATAAAGTTGATATAAATAGAAAACGATAACTAGAAATATATCATCGGCATCATTATAAGTTGTTTTACACCTACTTGGGTAAAACCAACAGCTAGAAATATAATAAACAAATTATTTTATAAAATTTTTATATCAAATAAAGCTCTGGGAAGTGAGTTCTCAAAGGGGAGGCAAAAAAAAAAAAAAAAAGAAGCTCTGGGAAGTGAATTTTTCGTTCCATGGAATTCAAAGTCCATTCCAATGACCAGACCAGTCCTAAGGTTTTTCGTCCACGAGCAGTCCATCCCAGGGAACCCCGGGCAAATGGGTGCACTTCATACATTCTCCTTGAGTTTGCGATTAAGAATCATCACGAGGTGTGTGATTAGTTATTGTAGATCCTTCTGCCGCTTTCGTAAGTATGCAGCTCTTGTGGCTATTTGTGGGTAAGTACTCTTGGTGATCATCTATCCCCGAAAATGGAGTAGTATTCTGTTTAAGGAATGGATCGAAAATGCAAGTGGATGGATTTTTTGAGTTAGGCAATGATCAAGCAATGGATCCCGTGAACTTCAACCACTTGATTTTAAATCCACCTCCCCTTAATTCTCTTGCATGTATTCCTAGTGGGGATGTGATTATGGACCCCCCACTGAGTAGGTGAGGCGAGCCAACACCCAAAAAAAAAAAAAAAAAAACACTTCCCAAATGTTTCTGTTGTTTCTTATTGAATGCCCGCATTAATCTTGGAGTTTTTTCTTAACCTCTTATTAAGATCACATGAAAATATCTGATTTTTCCAGGTCATGGCATGATATGATTTTAGAGCAATAACAGTATTACAAAAGTGGGACCCACCAGAATAGCTGGCCGTGGCTGCACCTTCTACTGTTGGCACCCGTGAGTAACAGTGATAACAAGCGGTCACCATGTTATTGATGACCTAATCTACAAACTGGAGTATGGATAGTCAATAAAATCATGATGAGCGAGTTGAGTGGAGAGGAAATATTAGCCGTTGATTTGGAGGAAATTGACCTATAATGCTTGGGATGATTCGAAATGAAATCATGTAGTCAGCTAACAGTTAGATCCCGTTGTCATGCACTGAAATTAAACAGCGGATCCCTCGGTAGCCCTGGTTTCGTTTGCTGACCTAGAGATGGAAGGAGCTAACAGCTACGCTACTCAACGGGGTGGGGTGTTGATACATCGTCCTGAAGTGATGGAATTCAGAGACGGGGAAGCATACTTGAATCCTTCTACAACAATTCTTCCTATAATACTTGAGGTAAATGGGTAAATCTTGTATGAGAGAGTGACACAACTCCCATGTGTTTAAATAGATTCCTCCTGACTCAAATGAATCAATTACCTAATGAGAATTGATCATGACTCAAATCCAGTTACCAAATGAGACTACCATATTCCATAATATGCTACCCAACCTTTCACTTTTAGGCCGAATTTAAATACCACATACCATGCTAAGCCACTCATAGAATACAACAAATTCCACGCCAGGTTGGCCATGCGATTTCCTTACCGAGTTTTTCAGAATTTTGCAATGCCCATCAAGCTGCGGATTTCATAACGCATCCATACTGGATCGGGGGAGAACAACGGATCGATAGCATGATGTGACTGGAATAAGAGATTCATGTATTTTTTATATTTGGAAATGTGGAAGAAGATGAAATTAGACAAGCAAATAATATCGTTCTAAAAAATGATGTCAGTCAAAACAAATTTTAAATTGAGTTGGTGATTGGAAGATAAACTGGAATTCTAATGGAAACTGGGTTAAGCACATTTAAGATTCATTTCTCATATTCATGAGTAATCCATTACAATTGCGACCACCGTCGAACACACTTATTTACAAATTGTAAGGCAAAATCATATTATAGAAACGTAAAAACTACAAAATGAGAGTTGTGAGATCGTAGCCAAGCTGCGCCGGCACAAAATGCACAGATATGTGGCTTTAGTAAGAGATCCATCATTGTGTTGGGCCCCATCCAAGTCCATCATCTACAGTACTAGAACTTTCAATGTCCAGAACCGCGCTCACATACAGTTATATCTTTGATTTATGACATGGTCAATTATCTTAATCGTAATATACCACGTCATTAATTAATGAAACTTAATTTTTGCAAAATTGTATAAATTTATAGGTCATTGCACGGTATATTAATTAATGAAACTTAATTTTTGCAAAATTGTATAAATTTATAGGTCATTGCATAGTATATTAATTAATGAAACTTAATTTTTGCAAAATTGTATAAATTTATAGGTCATTGCACAGTATATTAATTAATGAAACTTAATTTTTGCAAAATTGTATAAATTTATAGGTCATTGCACAGCTGGGTCACAATAAAATAAAATAAAATGCTAAGAAGGATGCTTTAGTGTTAAAGTATTTTATTATAATCAATAGTTTACGTATATTATATTATATGTATAATAAAAATGATAAAATATATTGTTAGGTGTGTCTTATATTTTGCTGGGATTGTGATTGCGTATTATGTGTAGTTTACTTGCGTGGGACTAACGTTGCGTAAAAACTATAAGAGTTTTATTTATAAGTAGATCCATTAGGGATCCGGTAGAACCTTGAGAAGTGTCTCGTTAGGATGTGAGAGATGGGCTTATCAGAGTGTTTTTGTTAAAAGTATGTGTGAGGCATCCAAAAAATATATGTGAGGTATTCTTATTTGTATCTCTATAACCTATTTATCATAGTAGATTTTTATATCTTTCCCATAGTTTTTCCTTCTTATTTAAAGAGTTTTTCATGTAAATCTTGATGTCTTCTTGTGTTTAATCTTGCTACTATTTCTTTGATCCTATTTTATTTTGTGTGTGTTTCCGCTGGGATCTTTATCAACCCAAATTACGTTTCCTAACATATACATTTTATTAAATATAAGAATAACTCAAATTAAAAAATACAAGAACCACAAAACTTTTGAAAGCATATATGCACGACTAAATAAGTTGGTCGCATGTGTTAGGATTTTTAACAAATATTTTCATTAATTTATAGCATTATTATTTACTATGCCCACTCAATTAACTAATTTCAATAAGTTTTATATGAAGAAAATATCTATATTTTAAGCTTTGTAGACAGCACAGGGTAATGCCCGCTTTTGCAAAAATTAAAATAGAAGTTGTCGTTACACCCAGCATTCCTTGAGTAAGTTAAGGGTGATTTGAAAATATACTTATTTAGTTTAACTATAATTGCAAATATATCATATAGTTTCAGAAATTGCAAATAACTCTCATATTGTTTGATAATAATTGCAAATATACTTATGTCATTATGGCACCATTACTTTACTATTACGCATGGGTATATTTGAAATGATATGCAAACTATATGGGTATATTTGCAATTTTAAAAATTAAGTGAGTATATTTAGTTTTTACAAATATACCCACGTAGTTTGCATAATTTGCAAATATATCCACGTTATAACGGTACAGTAATGACACTATAATGGCTTAGGTATATCTGCAATTATAGTCAAACTAGAGACACGATCCGGTTATGCCGGCGTAAGCAGAGGCTTACTTAGGCCAACCTAAAAAAACATATTTTGAGGCTTTTTTTTAGTTTTTCATAAACATGTTAAGCTAGTATATTCAATTTATAAACCAAGTTTTATCATTTTTGAATTTTTTTAATATTTATTTTTATTTTTAAAGATGATGGTATTCTCATAGTTTTCTAAGATTAGAAAACTACGAGAATGTCACTGTCTTTAAAAATAAAAAATAAATATTTAAAAATATCCAAAAATAGTAAACTTTGATTTATATATTCAATACACCTAGCTTAACATGTTAATGAAAAACTAAAAAAATGTCTTGAAATATGTTTTTTAGGCTAGCCTAAATAAGCCTTTACCTAGCCTGCCTAACTGGATCTTATCTCGTCAAACTATGTTGAGTTATTTGTGATTTCTGAAATTATGTAATTATATTTACAATTATGGTCAAACTAAGTAGGTATATCTGCAAATTACCTGTGAGTTAATTATACTCTAAACAAGTAGTTGGCAACATGCATGATCAGTATAGGATTTAGCACTTACACGTAATTCTTTCTATTTTCCCCCCAAACTATATTTGTTCTTCATCTCCAATTAAACTCAAGGCCGAGAAGGACATTTCTGCTTTGCATTTATAACCCACTAATGAGTTCTAATATGGAGTAATGTTTCAATGAATCTTGTATCAAAGTGCAAAATTCTATTTTTATATGTTTTTTGAAAATTTTTTATAATTGTTAATCTAGGTGTATTTAACTTATGTATTAAGTTTTATCATTTTTTATTGTTAAGTTTTACCTTTTTTGAAGATGTATAAATATATTTTTTAATTTTTGTATTTTAGTCATTTAAAAATGACTAGAACCTCCCCTATTAAAAAAATTAAAAAATATATACATCTCCAAACATGGAAAAAATTGGCCAATTTATTAAATACATCAAGATTAATAATTTTATATAAATATTTTTAAAAAATGAGGTTTTGCACAAGTTGGATTAAAATATTACTATCTAATGACTGTATATTAAAGGTGTGTTCGAAAAGTTATAAAACTTTTGATCAAAAAATTTTATATAAAAATTTTTAAAATAGAAGAAAATAATGTTATACGATATGGGTAATGATGATGAGTAAAAAGAATAACATTAAAATAAATACATTAAATGTATAGTTAATTGTGTAGAAATAATTGAAAAGTAGAATAATTGTATAGGAAGAAGTGAAGAAATAATTAAAAAATAATACAGTTATGAGAATTAAAAAGTTTTTAGTGTAAACAACCACCCCTTAGGATATTGTTTGTATTTGCTACGGCAAGTAGATGTATTCCATACTAAGCGTAGAACTTGCCATGTTAATACCAGATCTTGAACAATGCTCGTTTAATTTGTAAACACAACAAGATCAATCACCTATCGCTGTGGTCATGAAATTGAGCCAACCCGATCCTAATGCGGTGTATTTACGTACGTCAACATCACAAGTACTGATGAGCAGTGAGTTCAGCAACATGAATGCTTCATTACCAAATAAAACAAATGGCTGCGATGTGTATCGCTTTCACAGTCACGAAGTCATGATAAGTAGCTTAACTGCATGTTTTGTAAGCTGTTTCCAGGATGTGGGAACTTAATGATAGTACAATTAATATCCAATCCATCCAACAGACACCTTCAGAATAAAAGTACAGGCATAGTCTTTATTTCTAAACACAAACCAGCCGAGCAACATGTATATATGGCAACGAATTACAAATACATGATATAGCAAGGCTACTAGCCAATGAGAAGTGACCTCCTAGCGAGCTAGTCTTATTCCGATCCAACGAAACACAAAAGCGCGATAGTCATTATGATGATACCAAAGACAGACATCAAAGCAAGACCACCAGTACGTACGTGGAGGGTCTAAACGATCGCCTAGAGGGCGCAGTGATAATTAGCGGGGTACGACCTCTGGCAGTTGTTCAAGATGGTAGAGATGGCAATATCAACAGTAAGATTGAGAATGTTGAGGATATTGGCTTTGATGGCAAGGCACAAGCACGTAGCAGCCTCAAGATCAACCAGGCCGGCGATAAGGTCAGAACATGGATACGGAGGGCTCCCCACCACCACATTTATTCCCAACAAGTCCGCACATACACTCAGAGTACTCAGATTAGTAATAGAGCATGTTGTCTCGGCATTGGCAGAAGTGAAAAGGATCAAGTTGAGGCAGAGAAAAAGGGCAGCTGAAACAGAGCTCTTTGAGGCCATCTCCAATCACTACTTAACTTGCTCTCGTGCTAACTGGCTAGTAGTAGCAGCAGCAGAAGATGAGCTCTGGGATGGGGTGCAGAACTTGGATGGGTTCGTGGGTATTTATAGCAGCAGGAGAGGGATGCAATACACGTCCGGACGTGTCAGAATATGACCCACTGCATGTGCCTTGCCGTTGCGTGCGCCGGTTAGTCGACTACGTGCGCAAATTTTGGAAAGTTGGATTTCCAAATGCCGGGAGGATGTATCGATGAGGCCCGGTTTAATCATAACGACAAGACCATTCGATAATTGCTACTTCTAGGCCCGAAACTGGCGATCCTTTCCTGATCGCATCTTGGGTGCGACCTCCACATGAACAGAAACGACAAAATATGTGATAATAATAAATCAAGGGAGGGAAGCGAGGACAACCATCACAAACTTTATTTTTTTTTAAAAAAAAAAAAAAACGCATATATTACTACATCTAGGAATTTCTAGCGGGCCAATAACTTGCACTCATGAAACCTGGGAGGCAGATTACGTTCATGTAGCCTGGGAAACGAACGTCGTCTGATTTCTGCATGCTGCTAGATTGTCTCCGCTTAAGAATTAAAAAGAAAATAGGCCAAATATTAAACACAGGGCATGTTTGTTTTCAATAAAAAAATTTCAATTTAAAACTTTTTATTCTCCACAATTAACTTTTTTAATTATATCTCTACATTTTTTAATATAATTATCATATTTTCAATTATTTTGCATAATTATCTATACAACTAACTTATCTATTTTAACTTTATTTTTTTAACTTCTCCTCATTACTAGTATCATATCGCATTATTTTTTATTAATTTAGAAACTTTTATTTTAAAAATTTTATCAATTAACAAACACATCAGTATTCATAAGTTTTGTACATAATTTTAAACATAGCAACAGATTTAATAATTCCACTCATATTCATATATTTTGTCTGAAATTAACAGAATTTATATTTCCGTTGTTAAGGATCTGTGAAACGTGTGGTTAGCCTGTGTGAAATGATAAAGTTGCATGTATCCTAAATCCAGTCTTAATTTAAAATTCGTGATCTAATTTTTAATTGAGCCCTAATTTTTACTTCTAATTTCTATGCGAATGGAAATTATATATTTGAAATTAAGTAAAAAAATTACAGATATATTTGAAATTTGCTCAAAAAGATATTTCAAAAATATGCTTAATTATCTGCCCTTGATAATACTGAATTCCGATCCTGTGCACCTGGGTGCACTTAACTTCAGTGCACCGGGGTGCATTAACCCTTTTTTTTTTTTTTTCGAAATAAAAAGTAAGAAAGGGGAATGCGTATTCTGCTTGTATTCTGCTTGTCGGCGTGAGGTTGACATGAAGAATGCGTATTCCTCTTCTTGGTGCGTAGTCAAGGCGAAGAAAGGGGATCGGCTGCCTCTCAGAAACAGGCCCATTTGCCATTTTGTTATGTGTTCATGAACGTGCAAGTTGGCTCCGAAGCATGCATCCCGATGATATGCGTAAAAAAAGAGAATACAAGGGGGAAAAAAAAAAAAAAGAAGAAGCTTCCTCGTACGGAAGTTGCTTTTAAAAAAATAAAATAAGAACGCCCAACTTGTGCTTGCCGAGAGAAACGTAACAGCCGCCCACCGAGCTTGCCGCGCGAATCGCAATGCCAGCTTCCACAGGCAAATCCTTTTTCTTAATAATAATAAAGTGGGCTTAGTCCATTTGGACGCACTTTGACGCCATTTAAACGGAGGCCCATTTAGGCCTGTAGTTGACTTATGGATGGAAGTTTTGGCGCTTGCCAAATATCAGCTATTAGCTTAATGAATAGCTAGAATATTGAATAATTTTAATAAACTTAGGTGGTTGGGGTCTTCTGTAAATGGTATACTGAAAGTTGAAGCAAGCTGTGGTTGCCCAAAAAATATCTCGCCTTCTGTAGCCCAACTCAGTCTTAATGGGCCAAGAGTGGGCCAGATCTAAGGTTTTGATAACGTCACATCCCCTTTCGGCCACACTATTTTTGGGACCAATGTTGAAGGCCATCTTCCTTTCTGGAATTTTTTTTTATTGAATGAGATGAAAGTAAATCCGGCTTAATTTCCACCAAAAGCTCACAGGTAAAAAAAAACAAAAAAACAAAAAAAACATGAATCCCGATCCCAAAACCCTATTTTTAAAAATTTTTAGTATTTTTATAAACTTATTATAGATTTAACTTAGCTAATAAATTTTATCATTTTTGAATATGTGGTGGTATATTTTTTGAACATACGAGTATTTTATTCATTTTAATCTCTTGAAATAACTAAAATACCCTTATATTTGAAATTTTAAAAATACAAATAAATATCTTTAAAAATTGTAAAACTTGTGATATAAATTAAATACATCTACAATAACATTTTTATGAAAAAAAATTAAAATAAGAAAATGGGATGGCTTCATAGAAACTCTTATACATGAGGTCAACCTTATAGAATCATGACTCGATAACAAATTTTAAATTAAGATTTTGATAACTCTCTATAGTAACTAACTATCAAAATCATTCATATTTCAAATGTTTCTAAACAAATTTAAATAAGCTATAAATATTTTTTATCAATTTAATTATATTTTCAAACACTACGAAAATCTTAGTTTTGTCAATGAAAATTTTCTTACACAAGGTTAAAATTTGGTTGCTCAACACAAGTTTAGTTGCCCATAGTTTGTAGTATATGTCGTATATCACCTAGTAAGAAGAATTACACAATTAAGTTTTATTTTGGTTATAAAATCAAACTTAATTGTGTAATTGTTATATTAAATTTTATTTTGGTTATAAAAGCACTGTTTTATGCAAGAAAAGTTTTTCTTGCTTATGAGAGTGTTTCCATAAGTAATTTTTTTTAACCTATCATTTGCATATATATTTTTCTTGCTAATAAATATTTTTACTGATAAAGGTTGCCAAAAACTAACTTTCTTGCAGTGAAATTATTCCAAACTAACCCGTTATATCATTACTCCCAAAGTTTTTAAATAATTTCCAATTGATCTTAAATGAAACTAAAAGCGCCCCATGCATGGAAGCATGAGCACTGCGGCAAAATTAACTATATGTAGCAACCTTTTCTCAGCTAAATTTCAATTTTACTTACGTTTTACTGTAAGCAGCTAAAGTTCAATATCACCAAATAATCATCATTATTTTCAGCTAAACGTCAATGGCTACTAGTAATATGATATTTGGCTATGAGTAACATGATAATTGGTTGCATTTAACCACAAGTTACCACACTTAAATTACCAAATATTACAGTTAAATAAGTATTTGCTGCCAAATTAATATATATACAACCAATTTCAGTTATATATAGACAAAATGATGGGTGAATTTATTAACATTCGAGGTAGGGAAAGGAGTGAGAATCAGTTTTATTTTTAGCAACAAATTTACGACTACGGACTTTGAATTGGTGGTCTTGACATTATAAGAAATGAAAATGGGGAATTTATATCACAAATTATCTAATTTTGCATATACGCATTTTGGTCTTCGGACTTTATGTATTAACATATTAGACCCTATGAAGTTTCAATCTTTGCATTTTAAACGTTCACTTCTAATGGTATTAAAAAAATTATTAAACTCATGTGTAATGTCAAAAATATTCTTCTATTTTTATGAAAAGCAAGACAGTCATGACTAAAAACTAACATCATTTGTGCAATGAGACCTCACGATTCCGTGGAGGTGATAGCATTTAGGAAGATGATGTTGATTTTTGAGCACGACAGTCTTACTTTTCATATAAAAATAAGGATATTTTTAATATTATATATGAGTTTAACAATATTTTTTAACATCATTAAAGGTGATGATTTAAAATGCAAAGATCAAAATTTAACAGAGTATAATATATTACTACGCAAATTTCGAGGTCCATAATGCTAATGGGCAAAAATAAATTTCCCAACGAAAAATAAGTGATTCCCATGCACGCTAGCGGCCTTAAAGATCAAGCTAGCTAGCAATGTAGGACCCCCACTTGATGGGTTAAGTCAATAGCCATTTGGTAGGAAAGCAGGATTTTCTTCTGCAACTAAAGGCGCGAGCTGGCAAGTGGCAATAAACTGATCCGCATATTAGATTTGCCCAGATGGTGTATCAGTTCAACGTGGACTCCCTCTCCCTCTCCCTCTCCCTCTCTCAACGGAATTTTCCTCCTGTCCTTTTCGATGCTAGGAAAGGGGTTTACCGATCAGATTTTAAGCAAGGTTCTGTTTTGGCTCAGCTTTCTTATAACCGAACGTGCCACCCGTTTCGAAGAATCTAGCTACCCGCGAAAGTGAATAATTGGTTGAATTTCTCGACTTTTTTAAGAGCCACTGCGCATTTGAAAGTTACGCAAACATAACAACAAACTTCAAAACATGCTTTTCTTTGCCCATCTTAATGCACAGCAAAACGGAACCTCAGTCTAGACTGTACGGCCAAACAAAGTCTATACATGGATTTGCATCTGAACACCATGAGCTCAATGCGCGTTGTAAAACCCATAGCCAGTCTAGCCGACATGACAAAAGATTATATAGCCCCTTCAGAAGAGAATTATATTGTACCAACAATAGTTTGGGGTTAGTCTCCTCTCTTCTTCAACTGGCACCAATGTGATAATTATAAGAAGGTGCAAATGGCGACCAGATTGGGTTCCGTGAAATATTTTAAACTGATCTAAAAAAGGAGAGGTCCTAATTGGACTGTGATGAACGAGTGGAAAGGAAATATTAGTCATTGATTTGGAGGACATTGACCTATAATGATGGGGATGAGTCGAAATGAAGTCATGAAATCAGTTGCACTGGAATTAAATAGGGCACCCATCGGAAGCCCTGTTTGTGTTTGCTGACTTGGATGGAAGGAGCTAAGCTGCTGAACGGGGTGGGTTGTTAGTAGTCATGAAGTGAGGATTCAACGCCAGGTTGGCCGTGCGATTTCCTCAGGAGTCTTACAGAATTTGGTGATGCCCATCAAGCTGCGGATTTCATAACCCATCCAAACCAGTTGGAAGGAGGGACAGTGGACCGGATCCATAGAAATAAGGAATTTGTGTATTTTTAATATTTGAAAATAGATAAGTAAATGATATTGTGTGAAAAATGATGTCAGTCAAAAAAAATTAATAGACTTAATGATTGGAAGATAAAATGGAATTATAATGGAAACTGGGTTAGGCATATGCAAGATTCATTTCTCATCTTCATGAGTTATTCATTTCCATTGCGCCCACCGTCGACCACACGCTTTTTTAAATTGTGAGGCAAAATCGTATTATAAAAATATGAAAACTACAAAAATGAAAGTTGTGAGCTGATAGTGAGACCAGTTAAGCAGGGCCGGAGGAGCCGCTGGCACAAAGTGCACGACGTGGGCTTGTGGTTAGGAGATCCATCTCGAATTGGGCATCATCTAAGCCTATTATCTACATCCACATTTCATACAGCGATCATCGTCAGGCGCAAATCTCCAATCTCCATGCCTTTTTTTTTTTTTTTTCCCAAAAATCCAAAAAATATCAAATTTATTAAAAAATTACCAAATTTCAAAGAAAGGAAAATCTAGGTATAATTCACGCATCAATAAAAAAAATACATATAATTTTTTTTTTACCCTCGGGGGATCACACAAGATACAAAAAAAGGTACCGACCTATTGACACATGTATATATGGATGAGCCCTGCGATATATCGCATTCAGGCCTAAATATGATGCCCATTTTTTAATTTTTTTAATTTTTTATATAAATGTTTTTCTAGATGTATTTAATATATATAACAAGTTTTACCATTTAAAAATGCTTTTACATATTTATTTATTTATTTTTTAAAAAAAATCAAGGTTGTAAGGGGTGAAAAATGACTTAAATGCTTTTGAAATTAATGACTTTTAAAAAATAAAAATAAATATGTAAAAGAATTGTTAAATGGTAAAACTTGATATATGGATTAAATACACTTATCAGAAAATCAAAAAAATAGTCTGCGATCTACCGCATAGCATCAAGGCACTATATATGTTTGTATATGTGCGGCGATTTGTTAGAAACGTTTCAGTACCTCAGGTGGAAATGATTGATTTGGGCCCTATAAAATGATTTTGTAAAATTTAAATTATTCATCTTGTTTATTATATACATCGAAAATCAAAATTATTTAAAAGTATATTTATAAAAGTTTTAGAATCAAGTGTTTTATGAACTGATTATAATTATATGGGATATTATGATTATTTTATGGTGAAAATATTTTATTTCTCAACGAAACTGATGCAAACATGATGCATTTAACATATTGAATGGTTTAGATTCTATAGAAATCAACTTAGACGGGCCTAAATTAAACATTTTCATCTTTGGAGAAATATAGAAACATTTTTAAGAAATCATTTCCGTGTAAGGCTCCCCATTTATATCTGAGAGTGAGAATGAAAATGAAACCCGTTGAATGTGAGAATGTGATGAAAATTGTCACGCACATACCCAGAAAAATGACAATTGGGCCTGATGTACAGAGCACACAGATCCAGAAAAACAACCATTGGGTCTGTAAGTTACGGGCCTCATAGTGTAATATTGTCCGTTCTGACCTGACAACTTAGCCGCATGATTCTAAAACACGTCACACCATATTGAACTTATGATCCACTTATAAATTACCAGGAATTTTATCCCTTTTAATGTGGGAATTGATTCTGGGCTATTACAAGCCTACCAACTTCTGCCAGATTCGTCCCCGAATCATTACTCAACTTTGAGCTTCTACTTGCAACTCTGGTTTTCACTGGCTCAACTCTCCGAACCACATCTACTGGAGGGGGAACTGCTCTGATATAACTTGTCACGCACAGACCCAGAAAAGTGACCATTGTACCTGACATACAGAGCACACAAACCCCAAAAAATGACTATTAAGCCTGTGGGCTTAGGGTTTCATAGTGTGATATTGTCTACTCTTGCCTGATAACTTAGCTGCACGATTTTAAACTAATCATACCATATTGAACTTGAGATCCATTTATAACTATCGGAAACTTTATCCCCTTTTTGATATGGGAATCGGTTTTGGACTATTACGAAAATGATAAATGAGTGGTAGAAGTAAAGTAAAAATAGACTAGTTAACTATAGAGACAAATATAAGGAAATGATTAGAATACTCAGATAAAAGATGAAATAATAGTTTAGATGGGTAATTAATATGTTGATTTTTTTTCCATTCCCCATTCTACTCTTATTTTGAGATAACTAAAAACACATCAAAGTTTTAATGTAGCCTTATTCTTTTTAGCCCATCTTAGGTGAGGATGTGAAATTTACTTTTCCAATTGCATTTAGAATTATTTGTTTAACTAGGAGAATTTCATCTAAATTAAAGTTGTGCATAACTTCATATAATTAATTGCATAAAATGATGTAATAAAATTATTTGATTTATATATTAATCTCAAAGTTGTATCTTTAATTTTTAAATCATATAAACATTTTTCTATGTAGATAAATAGTTTTATAAAATATTGTTACATTCTAATGTATATTTAATGAATATAAATATTTTTCATAATTTATCCATGAATGTATATATTTTTAAATAAATATTACTTGTGAATGTTTTTGACTTGGATAAAATTTGATTTTCTAACTAAACAAATGATACTAAATATAATGAAAAAGCGAAGTTTACATTATTTTTTTTATTATGACTTTTACATCATTATTAAGATAGGTTTAAATGAATCTTCAAAATAACCAGGTTATGGCCCATGAATAAGAAAATTGAAAACGCTAAGATGTAGTTAATTGCACCTAGTTGGTGTTACCAATTGAAAACTTGATCATAAAATTAAAATCTTGTTGGGCCATATGACTTAACCTTATTTTTATTAACCTCATTTTTATTCACGTAGTACTAAAAATATCTACATAGGAGTCTTGGATGAGCCATATTTTCTTTACAATGTATACATTTACATGTAAATTATAAAAAAAAAAATTCAATTTCATTCAGTGACATACAGGAGTTACGTTTGAGACAATTTAAATATCGAAAACACAATTTTAAAATCATTTTATTATATTGGTTTTGCATAATTTTCCGATGAAACTGGTACACATCTAAGATGTATGAAATGATTTTAAACGTACTTTATAGGTTAAATTTTGATTTTATCGTCAATGTAGGATTCATTCGCAGCCCCTAACATCCCATTAGTTCTCCGATTCAAATACTGATAATCCAAGCAAGAGTTGAAATTTAGTTAGACGATGAACATAACGGCAATACAGATCAAACACTCCCAGCAAGAGCAGAAAATCAACAGAATCTACTCACACGTACAATAGCACCCTAAAGAAAACGAGGCAAGGGATCTAGTCCTTTCCCCTTTTTCATTTCACAAAACCAACAAAATAGCATACGAAATACGTGGAAGATACAAGTAAGGCACAAGTGCTGCTGAACGTCACGACCCAAAAAATCCCTTCAAATGGAACTAAACTGCGCTAGTGAAAAGGAGGGCAAATGAAATCCGGTGGGATGGTCTTCCCACATGTGACCAAAGCTGTAAGAGTGAGCGGAACTATAATATCCAGGTTGAGCAGCTTGAGCCTTATGGTGGTGCAGAGGCAGACGGCGGCTTCGATCTCTAGCAACCCACTCAGCACTGGGCAGCAAGTATTGACAACTGGGTCTCCCAGCCCTGTGTGGATCAACCCTCCCAGAACGTCCACGCACAACCCCAGTTTCAGATGGTCTACGGAGCACGATGGAGATGAGTGTGTTATGGAGGGAATCCCGAAGGAAGAAGGCGTTTTGGTGGGCGGGTTTTGATTTGCCACTGGAGGGAGATTGACAGAGGGAGGTGAAATCAACGGCGGCGGATGCCTTTGGAAGAATGGAGGCTTTGTTTCACTGGGTGGGGAGCAAAAGCCACATGCATCTACCGGCAACGACGACATCCCCATGCAAATGATCAAAAGTAGAGGGATGAAGGACTTCGATGCGAATGTTGAACCCATGTCTGTGCGGAGGGTTAGATCGTGATGTGGATTAGGATTAGATAAGGAAGATTTTATAAGTAGATGTTAGGAGGTTAAGATTAAGCCCGTGACTATTATTTTCTTCGCATTTTATCCTTTGTTTAGATCGATAGCTAGGCCGATGCTCTAGGAAAGCTGTAGACTGTGTTTTTAAATTTAAAGGGGATCGGAGCTGGGAATGCAGTTGTATTTCTGGTGTGGTTTCCAAAGGAAGACATCTGCAGACCATGTGCATGGCGCTCTCTTTCTTCGACGCGATACTAGTAGGATTTCTTCAATCCAGGAAAGGCCTACAAAACACATCCGCAGGTGGGTGGGGAGGCTCAGAAAAACACCCCTAAATTTAACTGCTTTAGCCCAGGCTTGCATCCGTACCTACGAAGACTTACGTGTTTATAGTCCGATCATATATGCATATATGTTTTCGAGCTTACTCGTCATGGACTGTTTTTCTAATCGCCGCTTGAAAAATTGTGACCCACAAGGTCACGATTCCGGTCACAAAACAAACCAGAACATGTTTAGAAAAGCGCTTGGTGACACGAGGCATGAATAAGGATTTTTGTACATCTGGCACGTGAAGAAAACGTCTGTACGCCAGCGGTCTTTGCCTCTTAGGGATGTGTAGTGGATTTCATTAACTAATTTTCCAATATGTTAAGGCAATCTCCGGCTAATTCGTGCTTTTGCTATTTGTCGTTAACCGCAAGACGGATTTAGATATTGAAGTGAACGCTGGCCAGTAATTAAGGGGTCACAATAATTCCGGCCGTCAGATGAAAAAACGTTATTGTATGTTAAGTTCAGAAAAGAAAAAATAGCATGCGAATTTTTTATTTTTACGATAAAAAAATTTTAAGAATAAAAAACAGCATTTCATCTTCATTACACATCATCCTCGAGGATTCAGTGGATGGCCAGGATTTCCAAGAAGGTGTCCCATCTTTCTTACATACTAGCTAGTCCTCGTTCTTATGGCTGCCATGGTTTGCCATCCTCGAAGGAAACACGTGATATCTCTCTTTTCTAGGCAATGGCAATCAGAGTCTGTCATGTTTGAACAGATGTCCTCGATAGTCCGTCCGATTGATTTCCCTTTTTTGGCCAGTTTTCTAAGTATCGTCCATATGCTTTTACATGGTAGCCGTCCCATTTAAGACTTCGTATGACGTTTGGCTTTTTTTTTTTTTTTCTCTTCTTCTTCTGTGGGGTAGGATGAGGTAGAAAATGAAAAAAATGAAAAATTTTGAAATTTGTATATTTTTTTAAAATATGAAATGACAGGGATAAAACTGAAATAAATAAGATTGTTGGAGAATAGTTGTAAATAAAAATTATTGAAATGTAGGAATAAAATTTGAAAAATAAGGTTTTTAATTGAATAAATGATTGATACGGAAGTGGTAAGGATGAAACACTTCTATCCTGCCCCTCTCCATGCTATTTTTATAGTTTATCAAACATCCCCTGAACACATTTGGTAAGTAACTCAAAATATTTTCAATTCATTTTATTTAACATTTTTTTCTTAACACGGTATGAGTTCCTAGAAAATTATATTATCATGTGTTAATTAAGAAAATATTTACATGTATAAATGCTTTAGAATATAATAATATTTTATGAATCATCTACCTACCTACTAGAAATGTTGTCTTATACTGTTTAGATATAAATGTGTAATTTTGAAATTAATTTATAATTCAAACTATGTTGCATCGATTTTATACATTTTTCGATAGAAATATGTATGCATGTTGGGATAAAACTTAGTTTCTTAAACAAATAAATTTAATTTATTAACTAAATAAATGATTTTAAATGAATTAGGGGAATTGATTGCGAGTCAAAAATATGATGGCACACATCTTCAACGGTAAGTAAGGAATTGAAGCATTATATAACGGCGCCCGCTCACCATCCAGATTTATTTCCTCAGCGAACCATCCTATTTGTACCTGTTGCTGCTGAAACGTCGTGACTGGTGACTCGTGAATCATGAAGAAGAATCGTCTTCTGGTCATTCTGCTACACAGAAACAGCGGGCAAGGAAGCAGATGCCTCTTTTTTTTATAAAAAAAAAATAAAAAAAAAAAAGTAGATTTCCCACTACCTTTTTATCAATGTGAGAAATTATATCAATAGCATTCCCACGCCCCGCAATAATTTAGAAAGCGTGCATGTAAGAGTCCAAATCTAGATAAGCCGTCATAATTTAATACACAGAAAGGAATGAACAAGGAGACAAAATGTATAATGCAATATAGTATGCTCACAAGTCACACCTGGACTGGACCAGACATGCATGTGCATATGATGGTTTCGGTCGGTGATGTATAGTCAAGCTAATATTCATGGAAAGCTTTTGGTGAAATGGATTAATAAATGAAAAGGCAGTGATCATAGAGTGGCAAAGGAAAAAAAAAATCTTTAAAACATATAAGTTAGTGATAGCCGATGAGATATTAGAATAAACAATTAATTTTTTAACAAAAAAGATAAATAAAAAATATAGATAATAATAGAAAATTTAAACAAGCTACTCTTTTCCGACTCTTTCTCTGTCAACCACTTCTTCAATAAATAAACGAATTAAATGAAATCAATGCAACAAAGTGCGTAATGTAAACTTTTGTTCGAATAATGAACTAATTTCATTGTTTAACCATATAATTTGGCAACCTGATTTTTTTCCATTACTAAAGATTTTCCATTAACAACATGGAAACACATTTTTTTCTATTGCCAAAAGTCTTTAACAACGAAATCTTGATTTTAGCAACAAATTATTCTGGTGCTAAAAAAGATTTATTAATGACCACTGCATAAATACAAATATTGCACTGTATATTTGCATCTGATCTGTTGCAAACACTTCAGTTTATACTTGAACTTTGGTTTAAGTTCGCTCTTCTTATCCATCACTTTATATTTTTATTCTTTAAGAAAAAACGTATCATAAAAAAAATTCCACGATATAATGCACCAGAGCTCGAATAATCCTAAATACTTTTGCATCAAGCGGATTGATGCTTATACACTCATATCTGCTTTCATCGTCATGAGCTGTAAGAATACGACAACTGATAGTAGTTTGTCTAGCACATATGAATGCTAATCGGAAAACAACGAGGAAATTAAAGAATTTTTGGAGTTACCAAAAGTAGTGGATCTTACGCTCAAATTGGTATAAATATCTATTTCCTGTTTTTAAGTCAATACCGATCTTCTTTTTTAATAAAAAGCCCAACGGGTTTGTATTTATAGACAGACGAGAATTAAGAAAGTAAACCAAGGAGCACGCATGCATCAAATACTGGTTTTATTTGAAAATCCCATACAAGCTGTTCAGCATGTTTTAGTTACCTACACGGCCCTTGACCCATAATATGCATAAATTAAGTTACAGTGATTGGTGTTAAAAATGTTAAATCGTCACAGTGATCAATATTAATGGGCACCTGACTGAGGTCATTACCCCTAAAAGGGGGCTCCATCAGGGGGACCCGTTGTTCTCATATTTATTCCTAATCTGTCTTGAAGGTCTATTGTTGTTAATCTAAGATGCACATTAGAAAAAGTCATTTTCAAGTTTGAAAGTTTCCCCAAATGGCCTGCCATTACTCAACTTTTATTTGTGGACAATGCTTTACTCTTCTCAAGAGCTTATTATGCAAAAATATCAAGGGTGGTGGACATTCTGAGGACCTATGTACAATGTTCGTGGAAAGCCATAAACATTGAGAAGACAGCGCTATTTTTTCAGTTCTAATACAAGCATAAACAAAAGTGGAGAAATTACAAGCTATGTGGGATCCTCGGGAGAAGAGATTAAATCCTATTTGGGACTTACTGTAAGGATGGACGAATCTAAGAAAAAGGTGTTTAAAGACATCAAGGAACGTATATGGAGAAAGCTACAAGGCTAGAAAGAGAGGTTTTTATCAACTAGTAGCAAGGAAATCCTCATAAAATCTATAGCCCAAGCCATTCCTTGCCCCGCAATGAGCCTTTTTCTCCTCCTAAAGAACTTTTGCGGGGAGGATAAGTTCTGGTGGGAAGAGAATGAAGAGAAAAGGAAAATCAGTTGGGTGGGGTGGGGCGAGATGTGCAAGGCAAAGGCATCGGGAGGCATGGGGATTAGGGACTTATAAGCATTAAACTTAGCTCTACTGGCAAAACAAGTATGGAGACTAGTAAGGAACCCGTCCTCCTTGTGCCACCAAATCCTAAAAGCTTAGTACTTCCATGATGGTGATCTTTAGAAGCCGAAGGAATGAATCTTATATATGGAAATATTTACTAAAAGCAAAAGAGATCATCATCAAAGGCCGCAGATGGAAGAATGGTGAGGTTTTTCCATGATAAATGAGCTAGATCAATGACACAAAGGGTTAGCCCTATGCCGAAAGACATAACTGAGGATGATCGTGTCAGAGGCTTCATCAATCTGGCTGATGGTACTTGGGACAGAGAGAAGATTTTGGCGGCTGCTGGTGAAGAAGGTTGGAGGGCGATCACATTGTCCATATTCCCTCAATGCAAGCTGACTCTTGGTTCTAAGAGCACGAACCAAATGGTCTCTTTAATGTGAAGTCAACATATAAGTTTGTTAAATCTAACTTTGATTTCTTTGCAAGAAATTCTAGCTACAAAAACGGGGCACAAACGAAGTCTATGGGAAAAGTGTTAAAGAGCATCTGGAGAGTAAAAATCCCAACAAAGGTGAAAGTTTTCAGATGGAGACTATTTAGAAATGCCCTCCCAACAAAGAGCAACCTTCTGCAAAGGGGAGTGAACGTGGATATCATGTGTAGCTTCTGCAATTGCCACAGGGAAGATGTGAATCATCTATTTGTGTTCCGTAAAATGGTCAAAGCAAAACATGAGCTTCTAACCAGCTGCCGAAGTAAAAATCTAGAGAGTAAAAATCCCAACAAAGGTAAAAGTTTTCAGATGGAGATTATTTAGAAATGCCCTCCCAACAAAGAGCAACCTTCTGCGGAGGGGAGTGAACGTGGATATCATGTGTAGCTTTTGCAATTGTCATAGGGAAGATGTGAATCATCTATTTTTGTTCCGTAAAATGGTCAAAGCAAAACGTGAGCTTCTAATCAGCTGCCCAAGTATCTAGGTTCCTAAGATGGCTATTAGTTGTATCTTCATACGCTTGTCAGTGGCAGGGGATATAGATAGGATGGCTATGTTTATGTTGTTTTGTGAGAATCTGGTTCTTGAGAAACCACATAAGGGAGCGAGGTATATGACCTAACCTTAATGATGTTGTTGAATGGTGCAGATCTAATAAAGAGACTTATGGGGAGGTGCAACAGATGGGGGACATAAACCTGTTGAAGAAGGAGTTAAACCCAAGGTGGAGAAAACCAAGGGTAGGAATTTTCATATTAAATGTGGACATCAAGAGAAATTATAGGGGACGATGCACAGGGATGGGTGCTATTTTGAGGGAATCCAAAGGCTGATTTATGACTGCCTGAACTTGGAAAAGAGATGGGGTCACTGATACCCTTACGATGGAGGCAATGGCCATGAAAATTGGTGTTTTCTGGGGTGCTGAAATGCATATTTGAAATATCGAGTTGGAGACGGACTCATTGCTTTTGAGTAAGGGTGTGTTTGATAATAAGTAAAAGTTGTCAAGTTAAAACTTTTCAATCTAAAACTTTTCACTCGCCACAATTACTATATTTTTTAATTATTTTTTCATATTTTTCTATACAACTACCTTACTTTTCAATCATTTCTACACAACTACTAACACAACTAACTTATCTATTTCAACTTTATCTTATTTATTCCTCATCATTACCTCTATCATATCACATCATTTGACAACTTCTATTCTCTACAACTTTTCATCAAAAGTTTTATCCATTTTCAAACCTACCCTAAGTTTTTACATGAGGATTGCAACATCATCTCACCAGTGGGATCTATAATCAAGGAGATGAAGTCTCAAATTTCTAGCTTCCATTCGTCTCTTTCATGCACGTCCTGAGATTTGGAAATGCAGCAGCCCAAAGTTTGTAAAATTTTGTAGCAACAAATGCAGAAACATGTATGACTTGGTAGGGAAACTCACCGCGTTTTCTTGTTAATATTTTGTATTGTAACTTGTTTGGTGCTTCTGAATGAAATTAAAATACTTTTCTTATAAAAAAAATGTTAGATCGTCTTCGTACCAATGTTATAAGAACCGGACCGGACCGGCCGGTCAGACCGGTTCGACCGGGAACCGGCCATGAATCCGGTTCGATTATACTCAGTTCGGTTCTATTCAAAAGAACCGTTTAAACCGTGTAAACCGCGGTCCAACCGTTACAGACGGTCAAACCGGGTTAAGCCGGTTCAACAGTGAAGCCCAAAATCCAATGTCGCGCACGATTTTTCTTCTTCCCGCACAATCTGTTTTTCTTCCCGCCCAAGTCGTTTCCTGCCTGCTGCGTCTTAGGCTGCGTCTTCTCTTCCCCTTTCTCCCTTTGTTCCGTAGCAACTACGTCTTAAGCTTTTCATGGCCGTCTAGTCGTGTCCGGAGATGCTGCTCAGATTGCTATGGACGAAGATTGTCATTTACGAAGTTGAAGATCTTTGGCCGGAGATGCTGCTCAGATTGTTGCGAGACGGACCTTGATAGCAGAAGACTATTATTGATTTGCCTTGCTATGTAATCAGGCTGTTGTGCAAGGCTTGGATTTGGGGTGGAAAACATGGCCATTTGGTCTTCTTGCTCAAATATTCACCCGATTTCTTGAATCCAAGGAAGATCTTGTCACCGGACTTCAAGGTTTCTCACTATCGGAAATTTGGACGGCTCTGATCTACTAAAATCTACTTGTTGGCACCAGATCTGACATTGCTGCCGAAGGTGGGTTAGTCGTCCATGGAGGAAACGAGAAAACGAAGGTGATGGAGCACCAAGTTTGGTGCTCCGCTAGTGTACTTTTATTTGTGCACATGCGTTCCCTAAAAAATAAAATACAGCCATTAAATCGCTTAAAAACTTATAAAAACTCCCCAAATCTCAAAAGTATGTTTTTGGAACAATTTTTATATGAAATTTATTATAAATACAATTTTAAATATTTTAAAATATGAAAGTATTAGATAAAATGAAAATTATCAATGGGCTAAGAGCTCACACAATTAGTTAATATTTTTAATTATAGCTTTATATATTTATTTAGTTTTAAAATTATTTAAAGATTTGCGTAGTTCTGAAATATAATTAATATTTAGATTAGTTAATATTTAGATTTAGGAGTTATAGATATATAATTTTACTAATATATTAATTGAAAATAATTAAATATTTATGATATCATAAATATGTCATGCTGACGTCATCGGTTCAAACCGGTTCGCTTAACCGGTCAAACCGGTTTGAACCAGACCAGTTCTTTTACCGGTTCGATCACAGGTTCGGTTGTGATCTGATAACATTACTTCGTACATAAGGGAATCGGAAATGTCTCGTCAAAAAAAAACATAGAATCGGAAACGACTTTCGGGGCATGCAACCGACAAGTGCACATGGCTGTTCTGCTGATTAGTTTTACTCAGATGCTTGGAGAGTTAATTGGAGGCATTACTTCTAAGGCCCTGCCATTGGGCCAAGCCTAGCGAAGCACTTTACTTTTGTTCAACAGGAATTCCGTCTAATCAAGGGCCAAGATATTACAAGATATGCTCGCTCTCTCCCTCTCTCTCTCCCTCTCCCTCTCAAAATCCAACAAAGAAGCGTATACATTATTATTTTTAGAAGCCGGGCAATTTTGTTATAACGCAAGGATCTTAACCCCGTTTCATACCATTAATTGTTCGCTCGATGTAGCAGCATGAAAGCAATTTCGAGCATATTCAAGGTACATAATTAGTAGTAATGGAGTATTAAAAAAATTACAACAGTAGTAATGAATTTTATTGCAAAAACAAAGAATACGTTGCAGTGATAAGCATGATTAACGACATTGGCCGCATATTTTAAGCGTTTGTATATCTCTGCAAGCCGGCAAGATGCATGCATGAATGCGTGAACCATGATACATACGTACAATAATTATCGCTGGATCATGAGACAAGGGAACGCAGAAAGTTGTGTTCTTTACAAAAAGAAGGGTGATGTATAGTATAGAACTGGTGGAGAGGAGGATGGGCAAAACGGGAGAATTTTTCTTTTTTTTAATGGGAATTGGGGTATTGCATCCAATAATTTCCAGCTGTCATATCATGCATGCATGGGACGTGTCTGCTAGTGAAAAAATGGGTTGGACTGCTTACCCACCAAGAGATAAGTCTTTTCCATGATTTGGAAATAACAGGAAAGACTGAGCTTTTTGCAGGATATCGCTTTTGTCGATATAAGGGTTGTTCCCATCGTAGCCCCTCGATCATCTCACCAGATAAAAAATTTCACTCTTGCAGTATATACTTGCATATGGCGAGTTTTGATCTTTTGAAGCCGGCTTCACGGTGGCTTCCGTAAAGCCAGCCCAAAAATCTATTTTTTAAAAACTTTTTATTGATTTTTTTCATGGGTAAGTAAATCTAGGTGTGTTAAATCTATAAACCAAGTTTTACCATTTTTGGATGTTTTTAAGTATTTATTTTGGATTTTTAAACACAGTGGCATTTTCGTAATATTTTGAGATCAGAAAATTACGGAAATGCCACTGTGTTTAAAAATCCAAAATAAATACTTAAAAACATCCAAAAATGGTAAAACTTGGTTTATAGATGTAACACACCTAGATATACTTACCCATGAAAAAAAATCAAAAAAAAGTTTTTAAAAAATAGGTTTTTGGGCTGGCTTTACGGAAGCCACCGTAAAGCCGGCTTCAAAAGATCATTCCTCGCATATGGCCGGGTCATCGTAAGGGCTACAGCATGCTTCTTCTCAGAATAAAACACAGAAATATAAAAGGAAGCACCACATGCAACATGAAGAATGTCGTTCATTAAAAATACCCATGGGTACATTCATACGCACAAAACATTTTACTTACTTTCCAAATACATAGCTTATTTCTAAATTAATAGATCACTTTGATTGATATAATCAAAGTAATCTGAGCGAAAAAGCTCAATCACGAAGTGGAATGAGCGGTTTCTATATCAAAGTATTCGAATTGCAATCTTGATGGCAGCCCTCTACACAGAGTTATCAATATATAGATGCCGTAAATAAAGTTTCAAGCGGCTAAACAACAGTGAAAAGTGACAACAAATCGAAAGCGCAGCACACTAGAAAAAAAGAAATTGAAGCAAACTAGCTGTTGCTTTTAGGCACACTGGAACCCAGATGGACACTTCTTGCCACAAGTGTTCAAGAGCAGGGTTAGAGAAACTGGAACATTGAGGTTGATGCCCAGGAGATTGGCATTGATGGCAGTGCAAAGGCATACAGCTGCTTCGAGATCAGCCAGCCCTTCAAGTAGGCTGCAGCATGGGAGTGCTGGTGGTGAGCCGATGACTACATTCACCAACCCCAGCAGATCAGCACAAACACCCAGCTTAAGCGTGTCCCTTGGGCAAGTAGGGTAGGCCGGGGGCATGTAATGGGGCTTTGGGGTTGGATTAGGTTTCACCGTTGGGCATGACGTGGACGTGACTAAAGAGAAGAAGAGAAGGTTGAGGGAGAGGAGAAGGGCCATGGCTGCAAAGGCCTTAGAAGACATTTCCGAACACTGGAGAGAATATATGGAAGAAGGGATTTGTTTGGAAGGACGCTATGGTCTGAGATTTAGTTGAGTTGGTATGGGGGTTTATATAGAGTGAGATTTGGGAAATTGTGATTTGTTGCATATATAAGATGATATGAATGAGATGGCACCCATGTGGTACGGTGGCTATCAAATGAGTTGGCAGTGCAAGTTGGAGTTGCTAGGCAATGGGGATTGGATTTTGAAGTTTCGCGCCTGGGATCGGAATCGCCCACCGCACCTGCTGAAAGAACCAGCAAATCGGTACAATAATTGATCTCCATGGGCCCAAAATAATGTCACTACGAGAAAATTTTATTCTAGCGGCCAAATAAAATACTATATTTGATAAAAGTATGGGTCTTAGAAATGAGTATAATCCTGTTCGCCTGTGCTAATAGTAACTCCTATCAATAGCATCCAATATCTCACCTCTTACGGTTTACAAAAAAACACTCATTGTTTGACACTATCTCAGCCTCTTACGCTAAACAAAAACACTTGGATTATCTGGATTCATTAATAACCCGAGTGGATATTACATGGCGTTTCACACAAGTCTATGCATACATGATACATCATGCCTTGTGTAGTTTTGCAGAGGATATTTCTTCCATTGTCGACGGCCAATTAAGGCAACCGAAAGGGAGTAACATGGTCGCGAGAGATATTCGACATCACAAAAGCAATGCTCCATGTGTTTCACTTGACGTATTCAAAGTTTGGATGTTGCATCTTTTTGTTCTTCCATTAGGCCGGGCACTCGTACTATCTATTTCAGAAAGTACAATCGAAGCCTGGATTTAATTGCTGGACCGCATCCTCTGATCATAGGAAACAAATTACGTGAATAATTACATTATCCAAAAGGCAAATATACATCTCTTATATTTTATGACATTTGCCACTAATTCCTAATATATTCAAAACATTTAAAAAAAATTTCTTATACTCAATGAAATTTTACCTTAAATTTCTATTCCATCTATAACGTCAAAACAATCATTATGATACTTGAATCATTGATATAACAAATTAATTATTTACGATCATCATTTGAATCATATTAGTATTGCTTTATTTTTATTAAATATTTTAGAAGGGTAAAATTATCTTTTTAATAGGTTAAATAATAATTGTTTTTACAACATAAGTACGATGAAAATTTAGAATAAAATGTCATAAGTAAAGAATAATTTTTTAAATATTACATATATATAAAGAATTAAGGGTAAATTTATTATGAATATAAGAAAATTGTATCCTCTTGAAAATGAAATCGGCGAGGAGGCATATAATGTTTAAGCCACAAAGTTATGTATGCGGACATGATAAATCGACGGGGCACATCCCTCCATATGTGCTGGCTGTTTTGTCCCTTTGCTCACGTACAGAGAATCTTCTCATGCATGCAGATGGTAATTGAGATTTTTCAGCCACTCTGGTAAATATCCGAAACCAAACCTATACTATACAGAGGGTGCTGGGGTTTGGTGAACCCAATAGTTAAAGTCAACCCAAACCTGAATATTAAAATTTGAGTTCGGACTAGGTTTGCCTTGATTTTGGATTGAAATTCACGTTACTTTTAAATTAGTAGAAGTTGAAATTACCGACAGAGATAATGAATTTTTTAAATATTATTGCATTCGCACATAAATAATCTACACACGAATATATTTATATGACCTATGATATCTTTAGTTTTAATGAAAGTTGATCTTTTAATTAAAAGATAATTATAAATACAATGTACGTAATAAATTTATAAATAACAATTAATGTAAGAAAAACAAATGATATTACATTAAATTACTTTCTAAAGTTTAATAAATGAGAAACTTATATATCTCATAGTTAATTAGTATATTTGCAATAATTTTAAAGAATTAGTATATTTATAATTATTTGCAAATAAAGTTAGTATACATGTAATGTATTCAACTTTTATAAACAAATGTATATAATATTTATGTTTTAGAATACATATTTTATAATTTAATTAGGTTATCATTATATGGAATAACTTTGATCACAATTATAGTTGAAATACTTAATATATAAATAAATATAATTATTTTAACAAATTAGGGAGAATATCAAGTACGCATCTAGTCGATTTTGGTACCGGGTTGATACAAACACGATATCAATTTTCAGTTTTCTCGAGTTAGATTGAAACTGGGTCTAATTTGAAAAAAAAAAATTCAAAAACAAAACCCAAATTTGGTTTTGAAACCAAGTTAGGTCAGACGGATTCGAATCAACCCGATATCAAGTTGCACTCCTAATACTATATCCAGCTATCATGAAAGAAGCCAACCGACTGTCAAGGATTAAAGTATCAATAATTTTTACTCGTCTAGCATCTGCTGTAGTAGTAAATTTCTTCTCATGCTGGTCTTCGTGTTACTTATCTATAATTGCATGCATTTTTCCTCGCGTTTTTTGTCCATTTTTTTTCAAAAAAAAAAAAATTTCTTGCTTTGATGACTAGGTCTCTGCTGTAGTCCAATTTGGATGACGCTCGAATTTTAAGTAATTTACGATTGAAAGTATCTTTTTCTACGCGACTGGTACATCCCTTTCGCGTGAGTCGCTTGTGTAGAGACTAGAATTGGCTGCGCTCAATTTAACGATTTTTGGCCAGCAGTGCAACTTGGCGTGCATTGCTTGAATCAGATATATATGACCGGCCGGCTAGTTAATGGGATTAACTACTCTTTTTCTCCATTGTGTAAAAAAACAAAATTAAAAAAAAAACTCAAATCAATAATAAACATGTATTATATTAAATATTTCAATCAAAACAAACTTTCATATTGCTACAGAACCGTCTTCTTAATTTGTTAAGAAGGATCCGATAACTCTGTGGACGAACATTCCATGTATATGATATCTTCCATCCACGCGGTTTCGGCACACAGTTTATTGGACCCAGTAGAGTAGTGTCGACCACAATTTGTGTAAATGTGATAAGATCAAGCAAGGTACAACTTGTGCTCATGTGCAGCAAAGAACAATTCCGTGTAGAACCCACACCTCCCATGTCCCTTTTCCTTTCCTACCAGGTATGAATTAGGGGTGCAACTTGGTACCATGTCGGTCCGAACCCGCCCGACCCGGTACCAAAACCAAAAATAGATTTTATTTTTTAGATTTTTTCAAAAATCAACCCGGTTTCAACCCGACCCGTAGAAACCAGAAACCAAAACTGGGCTCACACAAACCGGGTCCGAACCCAGTGTAATTTATATAATTTTTTCATACATTATACATGTTTTTTTTGTAATATTAATATATATGTGGTCAGTGTATCAATAGATCGTGTAAGTGTGACCAAGTAACAAATATGGTGAAGCATACTTTGGTTAGCCTTTTTAGAATGTATCAACAACAACGTCTTGGTATGTCTTCAACTGAAGAGAGGAGTGTTATAAGGGTGGCACTCCAATCTACTGCCTTCTTTGATGAGTTTAAACTATGGAAACAATCTAAGGAGAATGTTGATGAGTGGAAAAATGAAGTAGATAGATATTTGGAGGAAGCTTCTAAAGAGAATAAACCAAGTTTTGATGTGTTGGGATGGTGGAAAAATTGTTCAAAGTATAAAAAAACAGTTTATTGGTAACCCGAATTTTAACCCGAAACCAAACCAAAACCAATACAAATCTGGTTCGAACCCGAATAAATTCTTAAGGTTATGGTTTGGGTTCACTCCAACTCGGTATAATCTGACCCGAATTGCACCCCTAGTTATGATCGACTAGCTGGAAAGATACGTCGGTCAAGCCATCGCTGATACACTAGCTCTGCTCTTGACTCTCGTGCACGAGACGGAGCCGTTGAAAGGCATATGGTGAACTTGGGAGAAGATATTTCGGGTTAGGAGTCATTCTGCTCTTATTTTATTTTTTAAGATCGTACTTTTTCCAATTTCAGTTATCAATTCTTTTTTTTATATTGGTCAATTTTATAAAATAATTTTTATATTATTTCAAAACCATAATTGTAACTTAAATTTTAACTTAGAAACTCATAATCAATAAAATAATAATATGATTTCAGAATACATTTTTTGATGTACTAAATCATGGAAAAATTAAACAAGTTCCTGGATTTTAAAAGTGTACTATATATTTCATAAAAAATAGGTTGAATATATATATCTTCGTAATTTAAATTGATTCCAAATACCTAGACCTGAAAATCTCTCTTATTCTACCTGAACTTAATATTTTTTAATTGAAACCTACCAACTCATTTAAGAATACTCAATAAGTCAACTTAAGGACACACTACATGAGTTGCACTTTTTTTTTTTGTATTAATATATTACAACCATCCCAACTGATATTATAAGGACACTTTGAGACATTTTTACAAATTTCCTAACAACAATCTTACAAACATCTTAACTGCTGGTGGTCAATGGTAGACACACCCACAAACAACTTAAGTAACATCACTGCACACAGTGCAAGGCCACCTACACAATGCAGCTACTATTTCATACAGAAAACACACTCACTGCAATTGGAACCGAAGACGTTCATCCTGGGAGCATGTCTTCATACGCAATGCCTCAGGGCCATGAGTTGCACCTTAAGAAGGCATCTTTCGCGTGGAGTAAATGATTACACTAAATATCGGAGCACGTTTGTTTCGTTGCTTCTTAAATTCTGAGCTTGAACCAAGTTATCAGGTCACAAGGTCAAGCAGCCACAATTGCGTGGTAGTACAATTCTAAGATCAAAATCCATGGCACATGCACCAATTCTGTTGCGTCTTGTGTATGCTTACATCGATAAGGGGATGTGTGCACCAATGATGACTTTGTTATCACATCGATACTAATCATTGCACTTTCCGTGAATCATTCAGGAACCAGGATCGTCTTTAAAAAGAATGCCGACATGAACGCTGATGTACCACCTGTGCCGGAAAGGCGGAGAGGGAGTGCGACCCTCCTGTACAAAAAGTGTTCACCGACAAAAATCAAAGCCATCCTTCCTAACCCAACCCAATCCATAAACAAATAAATGAAGAATTTTTCCCACCAAAAAAAAAAAAAAAAAAACATTTCTCTGGTCCGCCACCTTATCCCATCCAAAGTAGCACGCGTTACATGGCTATGATGGAACAGCAAACATCCAAAGAAAACCCATAGCTTGCAGGGTTGCAGTTCAGTTCATTTATGCTTGCAGACGTCCTGTTGTCAAACCAAATAGAATCTCGAAGACCCGCATATTACATGAGGGGAATTCTATTCTATTACATCTAGCAAGATACAACGTAACTTTACCATCTGCAAATGTGGGCCAAAACCCTGCAAACACAGCAATTCGTGTCGAGCACAAGGAAAATTTTGTTTAGAAAAAGTTTTCAGCAGAAATAATGTGCATTATTTTGTTTCTCCTAGAATGGACACACATTTGTCTTGAAGTTCCAACAGAACTTGGTAAGTCGTAAGTTGTAACCAGCCTCATGGCTCTCCCCCAAGCTCCACGCGCAAGTTTTCATATGGATATACTTTTGGTGTCTGTCAGAAGAAAACGAAAATGTTTAGCATAACCTAACAAGCTGATTGAGGCAATAAGATGCAGTCTTGCAAACAAGATAGCATAGCTGCAAGCTAGAAAAGGGGTTAGTCAGCAGACTTCTCTCAGTCCCATGCTTAGCAAGAAAACAGCTGATCTGACATAGACCAGTATCGAACAAAGGAAACATATCTTATATGCTAAAATGCAAGCATTCTTGAGCAGTTTGGAACTACTCATCAGACAGGTAAATTGCGCAGGTAAAGAACTCACAAATAAGGTTAATTATCTCATCCCCTCCACCACACACTACTGAAATGCAGGTCCACTGGTATTTATTTTGTCCAAGGAAATCTAATAAATGACTCAACATTAAAAATGTGACAAGTTAGTATGTTTAAGATAGGATTAGGCAATGCAAGAAGATCAAGATGTGAGACCCCTAGCATTCAGGGTCTAACCATTCTAAGCCATTCCTGAAATGCACCAAACAACCAGCCCAAGTTTAGGGCCTCATGGTCTGCAGTCAGTAGTGCAACTGTGCCCAATGAAGTAGTGAATTTAGATCCAGTGAACCTCAAGCATTTGAGGCAATGCTGATGGAGACGAAGTCACCGCAGCTATCATTAAAGGAAAGAAAAGTCATCAAGAAAAAAAAAAAGGCATGTGGGATACTGGTTGACAACAACAACAACAAAAAAAAAAAATCAAGTTATTGAAACATCCTTCAAAAGCAAGAAGAAGAACATCCATGGGGCCCATTATGAAATTGAAGTTTATTGTCAGATTAGTTTGTCCTCTTAACATCAGCCGCTCTGATATAATAGTGCAAGACAGAAGCAAGGTCATTCGCATAGAATTTAACATAACGATTGCAAATAGATACAGCAACAAGGCTGTGGATGGTCTGACCAAAAGAGTTCAACACTGGTAAAGGATGTTTGGAAAGGGTTCTCCCTTATATAATAGTGCACGAAGCAAGGTCATCCGCCTAGAATTTAATGTGACACTTGCAAATAGATACAGCAACAAGGTTGTGGATGGTCTAACCAAAAGAGTCCAACACTGGTAGAGGATGTTAGAAAAGGGTTCTACCTTGCCAAGGAGAAAATTTAAAAATTATAGCTGGGAGAGAGAGGGAGGATTGAGAAATGCAAGAATATGATGTTATTTTACATTTTGCATATGGAAATGGTGTATTGGTCCATTTTTTCTGATAAGTAACTGAATTGTTGAGATGACTGTTGAATCCTATCAGGTTATTTTCAGTTATGTCATTATGTAGTCTTCGGTGTTAAGATTTCATGGGGAAAGACAAAAAGACAAGAAAAGAAACTCAAAACAAAATAAAACAGCAGTAGCACACAAGATACATGCCCTTTGAAAAAGCTAACCACAAGCTTAAGATGGATTTTTTTTTTTTGTTGTTGTTGCTCTTCATCTCCTTTTTAATGATACACAAACAGATCCACAATAAAGAACCAACTAAGGCAGAAAGTTTTTTTTAAAAAAAAAAAAGAGAGAAATCTCCAACAATCATTGCTTTAAAGAAACTCTTTTAGTTTTCATTCTCGGTTTTGAGATCTTCCTTGAGAAACATGTTAAGTGTCACACTAATCATGATAGGGACTCATTGGAAGAAGAAAACAGGGACCAAGAACAGAACGTGGCACATATGGACTACAAGTATGGATTCCGATCTTGTGCACCCAGGTGCACTGAAGCCATTTTAACCCATTTTTTGAAAAAAAATTTATACAAGTGTTAATCTAAGTGTATTTAACATACGTATCAACTTTTACCATTTTTTGAGTATTTTAGATATTTATTTTTTATTTTTGATAATC
The DNA here is from genome assembly GCA_030490835.1 of Annona cherimola. NCBI lineage: Eukaryota > Viridiplantae > Streptophyta > Magnoliopsida > Magnoliales > Annonaceae > Annona > Annona cherimola. The sequence goes on from CM059974.1 coordinate 7,124,524, forward strand.
AGTGGCATTTTAGGTAATTTAAAATTACTAAAATGCCACTGATTTCAAAAATAAAAAATAAATATCTAAATTAATCCAAAATGGTAAAAATTGATAAACATGTTAAATACACTTAGATTAACACTTGTATAAAAAAAATTTAAAAAAAACGAAAAAAATGGGTTAATGTACCCGGGTGCACTGAAGCTAAGTGCACTCAGGTGCACAGGATTGGGATCCTACAAGCATGGGCTAAGGCCTAGGGAGAATATTCTGCCCAGGCCTAGATGGGAGTAGGGATGGGAAGGGGTCAATGGTCAATGCTGGGAGAACAGGAGACGAGTGGAATGATGGGAGTGCTGAGCTGGCCCAATGGCATTGCTGAGGTGGGAAGTTGGTTAGGAGTGTGTTGTCAGCAAGAAGCTCATAAATAGAGGATGGATTGTCTAAGAGGTATGAATCTGCCATTGTTACGGGAGCATTTCTAGTAGTTCGTAGTCTCTGTAGCTATATAAATCAGTGAGGATTTTCTGAAATCTCTGTAATGTCTTTTCAGTTTCAGTAAAATTCTTTGATTTGCTATTTGAATTCTATCAAATCATCATGTGACTATACCTTCACTACCATGTCCAATTTCATTGTGACTGGTCTCTAGCTTTCTCACATTAAAATCTTCAGCAGAAACTTTGCTCAATCCACCTTCACTAACGTCGAATTTCATTCAACTGGGTGGCTGGGCCTTACCATCTACATAGAAAATTCCATAACAGAAAATTTTCCAATGCATCTATCATGGTCTCAGCACCGTACATTGAGATGTCATTAGTGCCAAGCTATGCTAAAACACTGTTTAAGGAACAAAAATGATCTGACCAATAAAGCTTAAAGGGCTTCCAATGCTGTGTCTAGAAAGGATGTCTTTAGATTTGTACATAAGAGTCATCCTGATATCCAAAAAATAAATATCAGGATATTTTTGCAACATCACTGGTGATATAGTGTGAGCTGCAATCTCTTTCCTTGAAGGTTTTTGGGAGGTTGTAAAAGGAACCATGGACATACTTTAATAAAAATCTAAGCACACAATTCATTCCTTGAAGGTTTTTGCGAGGTTGTAAAAGGAACCATGGACATACTTTAATAAAACTCTAAGCACACAATTCACAGAAGCATATTTTCATACAGAGAGCCAATAGGTTGAATCAACAGCCTGTAGTTCAAGATGCACTTATGTGTGATTCAGCTTAGAGATTAGTAAGTAGTTTCCACCTTCTGGACGAAGATGAAATGCAAAAAGTGCATCAAGGTAACCCTGGCCTCTGACTATCAGCCATTGTTTAATAATCTTCCCTGAACAAATTTATCGAAATTATCTGTCCTTGAAGTTCTTTTTTCTGGGATGTCACACCCTTTGAAGAAGCTGGACCAGTCTCAATATGCGAGTTTCAAGTTAGACAAGAAGGCCATTGGAAAAAAAGAGGCACAGGAACAGCCAACTTGATTTTCCTCTTCAATGGCATTAATGTCATGTCCTTAAGGTAGCATTTCATCTAACCAATCATGCAACTTACAACTGGCAAATACAATAGTGATATCCAGACTGACAATCCCCAAGGACCCCAACAGTCCTGCGAGAAATTGCTGAGGCAGGGACAACAAACACACACGAGCATACAGATTGACAATAAAAGAAGTAAATGAAACAGCGCAATTCCTCACCAAGAAGGAAAAAAAAAAAAAGGATTCTTGGGCATACTTATTAATAATAAGACAAGTAAATGAAACAGTGCAAATCCTCAAAATCCTCACCCAAAAAAAAAAAAAAAAAGATTCTTAGACAGTGTCAACCACATTGTCCATCTCAACCACATGATATGAGAATTGGGAAGAATGTGTCACCTCTAAATCACTGGTGCATATTAAGTCAAGCCTGTCAATGCTTTGTAATGGATATATTTAACTGTTATTGTAAGCACAGAGTAAAAAAGAAACAGAAGAGAAAGAGTAACTTACGAAGGGAATCTTAGACGCTTTATCGTTCCACACAGCTAACAGTCCTAGAGTTGCGAAGAACCCCAAGCCACCGCAGAGCCATCCCAATGCTTCATACTAAAGGGGCATGTCACAGAAACAGAGAAGCATGAGAGAAAAAAGGGGGATATCAAACACCCAAGTTGCAAGAAGGCACCCAAGCTTCTAATGTTGATTTTGGAACTACCTTGCCAATAGTGGGTGCGATACGATCAATGCAGGGCTCGGGAAAAGGAGTGCCATTATCCCAAACGAGCTCGTCATTAACAGGCAACTGAAATCATATATAGAAATGGGTGGATTTCGATAGTGTCTCTCCCGTAACTTCAGATACTGAAATAGAAATGAAATTCGACACATAGGAGTTCTCTTTGGGGAATTACCGGTTTATCGGGGACGATAGGCTTTCCAACGGGAAGGCCCATGCCCGATCGAAGGCGAAGAGACGAAGAGATGGATCGGCCGACGATCCCATTGCCACCCATGATCCGAGATGCTAAGCTGCTCAGATTTCCCGCCATTTCCTCCAAAAAGGTAAACTCAATCAGCTTCTATCAGAGGCAGGGCACTGATGGAAATCTCTGATTGCTTCTCTTTCTGTTTGCTGTCTGTCTGGCTGAAGTCGTTCTGTAAACGAGAAGAAGGCACTTTCTCATCTCCGCTGGCGAGCTGCTCGGCTATTAAGCCTGGGCCTATGAATGGCCGGCCATGAAGGCCTCGAGCCCACAAAGTTAGGGACAACGTGATCCAGTGAAATCATTCGGCTTGCTGCATAAATCAAGCCCAGAAAATTAAAGTATAAAAAGTCAAACTAAAACCTTTTAACTCTCCATAATATAAGATTATTAAGGTTTGTTTAGAGCTTAAATGGAATTCTAAATGAAAATTTTGGATGGAAGTGCATTGAAATTCGAAAAATTATATTGAAAAAAATTACTGTTATTTTTTTGAAATAAAAAATATTTTTGAAAAATGAAGAATTTCATTATGAGATGATTCCATTCTAGCTAACACGCCCTATTCGAGAATTTCGAGCGGCGAAGAGGTGGCATAGCAAGCCAGGAACGATTGAGGATTGCATGCATGGGCTATCGTCCGGTTCATAATAAAATCCGTATGAACGGGTGACTAATTAACTATCATATTAATTAATTCAAGGGTGTAACAAGCACGAGGGATTGCAGATTAGTAAGCCCATGCCCGACATGCTTAAGAGAACAGCCGTCCTCGTACGATACCCAAAGTCGCTGCACCCTTTTGGAAAGCACAGAAATGGCGTCACGTGATAGCATTAAAAGGAACGCAGTACGTGACAATGTGCGCTCAACAAATTCGGCTGTTCATCAATTCATATTGGTGCTCGAGTTCAGGCCTCCGGACGTACTGGTGTATTTTTCAGAACTTTCTATTTTTTGATTAAAAAAAAAAAAAAAAAATTTATGGATATGTAATTATGTATACATCGAAAACCCAAATTTTTTGAGTAAAAATAATTTAAGATGTGTTTATTTAGAAAAGCATCAAAAAATAAAGAATGGAAATGAAATAGATATAATAAAGTTAAAATGATAATAAAGTAGAAACAGATATGATAGACCACTAAGGTGTTGCCTAAGTGGCAAGGATTGCCACAATAAGTTGAGTGTCCTTGGTTCAAATCTTGGCAGCTGCGTTTTCTTAAGAATTTAGTATTGGTATTTATTCTCTCCGAATTTTCTATTAAAGCGTCCACCGAATGGGTATATTTAGTAATTATTGTTAAAAAGTTAAATTATTATTAGATACTTGTAAGAATGTCTCAAGACCTAATTGTACTACCAATTGAAATATTGTAATAAGATATGATAATTTTTAAAAAAATGATATGATAAAATAATTGAAAATATATGAAAAATGGTTTAAAAGAAATTATATTGGAAAATTAAAATTGCAAGATCCGATATGGACAATGAATATTATGGGGGCATTTGGCTGTCGGTGCAAACATACAGTTGGGGGTTAAGGGTGTAAGTATGGTTAGTTTTAATCCGAACCCAACCTAATTTATAATAAGGTTGGGTTAGGCATTTTAAAAATAATAAATTATGGCTGTGTTTGGTAATAAGTAAAAATTATTAAGTTAAAATTTTTTAATCTAAAATTTTTCACTCTTTATAATTACTATATATTTTTAATCATTTATTCACATTTTTCTATACAACTACCTTACTTTTCAATCATTTTTACACAACTACCAACACAACTAACATATCTATTTCAACTTTATCATATTTATTCATCATCATTACCCTTATCATATCACATCGTTTGACAACTTCTATTCTCTACAACTTTTCATCAAAAGTTTTATCCATTCCCAGACACACCCTTTATAATTCGATTTAAATAAACTAATTTCATAAGTAGGTTGGTTTAAGTTGGATAATTATCAATCCGACCTAACCCGATTTCATATATTAGTGTACAATATAATAAATTATCAATAAATAGTATTACATTAGTACATGAAATATAAAAGTTAACTAGACATTATTGATTTAAAATAAGATTATTTAGTAATCATATCATTGTATAGGTCATAAATTAGAAGGCATTACTATAAAAGGTTTAATTTTTATTTTTCATATAAATTTATATTTTAAAATAGATTTAATCAAACAAAATAATTTTAAATATTATATATTTATTAAATCGATTTATAACATGAACCAAACCGATTTTTATAAAATTAAAATAGAATTGAATTAAAATATGAAAAATAAGATTAAAAAATTAAATTAAAATTTTATAAAATAAGTCAGAATATATTCATCCAAACCCGAGGCAACTAGAGCCAATTTACACCCATAGTTGATACCAGGGGTAACATCACGGTTTTTAACCACAAAAAATTGAATAGAAGTCAAAAACGACTTCAAGGGCTCATTTATAGAAGAATGACATGATGCTCTGGTAAACCTCATCGTTTCTTATACATGCAGCGCAATGATTTGCATTTGGGAAGAAAACCATTACATAAGACGGTCTACCCCATGGGCTCCATCCAGTCATCATCTAATACTTGGTCCCCACTCACCGGGGATGCGACCACACAAACGATCTGTCCTCGGTTGCGCATGAAAAATCACAAGAGCGAAGAGTATTATATATTCACAGATGGCAGTCTCATTCTTCCCACCGGACCGCTGACAAAAAAACATTTCGCGAACCTCGAGGAGCAGGCGCGTCTCGAATCTTGATAGTCATTGCACGCTCTAGGAAACGGGTCAAGAAGGTCATTGGTAATTCTTCTTTGATAATTTTGTTACACATTCTCTCCTTGTTTTTTCTTTTTCTCCCTTAAATGGGTACGACCTGCTCTGCTAGCTGGCGAAGCGGTGATCTCTATAAAAGCAGAATAAGGCTGAGAGGCGGTCCAAGGTCCGACTGACATCTCTTTCGGTCTTTCCTGCCTCATGGAAGAAGCGTCTCTTCCATCTTCATCCCCAGGGCTGGGCCTCAACATCGCCCACGCCTTTTTCAAGCCCATCCAACACGCCTCCCCACCATCCCCCACCCCTCGCCACACCAAGGTCTCCGTCATCGGCACCGGCAACGTCGGCATGGCCATCGCCCAGACCATCCTCACCCAAGACCTCGCCGACGTCCTCGCCCTTGTCGACTCCAAGCCCGACAAGCTCCGCGGCGAGATGCTTGACCTCCAGCACGCCGCTGCCTTCCTCCCCCGCACTCGCATCCTCGCCTCAGCCGACTACTCCGTCACCACCGGCTCCGATCTCTGCATCGTCACGGCCGGGGTGCGTCAGAACCCTGGTGAGTCGCGGCTCAATCTGCTGCAGAGGAATCTGGCTCTGTTCAAAGAGGTGATCCCGCCGCTGGCTCGCTACTCGCCGGACTCCATTCTCATGGTGGTGTCGAACCCTGTGGATGTGCTGACTTACGTGGCGTGGAAGCTCTCCGGCTTTCCGTCGAACCGGGTCATCGGATCGGGGACGAATCTCGACTCCTCCCGCTTCCGGTTCTTGATCGCGGACCACCTCGAAGTCAATGCGCAGGACGTCCAGGTAAGTGAACTACTCCGAGGTACTACCGAAAACCAGTAGTTTTCTTGAGGGATTTATAGCTGATAAGCGACAATGTTGACTAGGCTACAAGCTTTAAACGGTAAACAAAATTAGAGGGGTGAAAACTCACATGTTGGGGGTATCATGTCAGGCCTACATAGTAGGTGAGCATGGCGACAGCTCGGTAGCTCTATGGTCGAGCATTAGCGTGGGAGGCGTGCCGATCCTCAACTTTCTGGAGAAGCAAGCGATAGCATACGAGAAAGAGACGCTGGAGAAGATTCACAAGACCGTGATAGGATCGGCGTACGAAGTGATCAAGCTCAAGGGCTATACATCTTGGGCCATCGGCTACTCGGCGGCCAGCCTCGCCAGGACTCTCCTCAGGGATCAACGTCGCATCCATCCTGTTTCGGTGCTGGCCACGGGATCCTACGGGATCGACGGTGGCGATGTGTTCTTTAGCCTGCCAGCTCTGCTGGGGAGAGGTGGGGTGCTGGGCGTCACTAACGTGCATCTAACGGATGAAGAGGTCCAGCAACTAAGAAACTCGGCCAAGACCATCTTGGACGTCCAAAACCAGCTTGGGCTCTAATGGGCTGGAATGGTTTGGCTAGCCTTCTTTTTTCCCTACGTTTTGTTCCATGAACCTTTTTCAACCGAATGACAGGAACAGGATCATCAGAAGAGGAAACATGTTATTTGCATTTTGAAAGTTGGCTGGTGTTACTTTCATAGGCGTAGGAAAAGATCTCACCCGCGGCATACTTTTAGGCAGGAGTGTGACGTCACAGGGTACCTGTGTTGAACAAGGGTAAAGTAGGTTCCTATATTCATGGGGTTATGGTTCAATCCAGCCGGTTAATGCTCCTGCGCGCATGTATCTATTTTTTTATTTTTTTTTATTTTTTTTTTCATAAACTTATTAATCTAAGTGTATTTAACATGTTTATTAATTTTTATTATTTTTGGAAATTTTTAGATATTTCTTTCGGAATTTTAAAAATTAGTAGCATTTTAGTAATTTTAAATGACTAAAAATGCCATTGATTTTAAAAAATTAGAAATAAATATTTAAAAATCTCAAAAAACAGTAAAAATGAGTTACATGGCCGGATGCATGGGGGCCACCATGCGGTCAGCCGTCTAGAATCATGGCTCATTAAAAATAAGGTAGATTTTAAGGTGCAGTATTCGGAACAAATTATTAATATACTGTTTAATATATATTTTATAAAAATATCTTTTATATTGAAAGATTTAAATATATTTTTTAAATACATATAAACTTGTTTAATTTATCCACTATTTAATGGATTTAATAAATGTATTTTAAAATTTATATCATTATCATCATAATTATAAATTTTTATTTACATCAAAAAATTATTAATTTTTATGTAAGATTTATAATAAAATTATAATTTTTAAATATAATTTATCCACGGGCTCATTTAAATAACAGATTTTCTGAAATCAAAACTAAACTTAAAAAATAGAATAGATTGCACTTAGAACTTCAGTGGAATTTTTGAGAATAAAATAAGAGTAAGAATGACCCTAAATCAGACCTCGATCAAATTACATCCTTATGAATTAGGGAGCCCGTGGTGTCTACTGTTTTATTTTTCACCGCTATCTTGCCTTTTACCGAAAATTTTTGCCCTTAAGGTTATCGAGTTGCATTGCTAAGGTGAGCCATTAACGAATATCGTTCATATACATTTTAAAGTGCAAGACATGTTCATCGGCGTATCGTGCGTCCTCTGCTGTCAGATTATCAGGTCATCTTTCTCTGATTTTGATTATCAAGTCATCTTTGTAGTTGGTATTTACTCGTGAATCATCACGTTGCGGTGGTGGGTGGACGGTATCAGTCTTCCCTCTTCCTTTATTTACGTCCTCCCATCCTCGCTTTCTATTTTCAGCGCGACGGACCAACAAGGAAATATAAAAATCATCCACGCATCATGCAATACTTCTGACGCGGACCACTGCAAAATTTTATGAAGTAATGGTTTTCTAACGTTTTGTAGATTCTCGTTAACGCCTTCTAATCTTTCTAGGATCAGGTACGTAAATTCTATTTCACCCCGTTAAGCTATTTTTCATGAGCCAGTTCTTAAGTCCGGGTAGATGAATAGACACAGTGAAAAAAGAAAAACTTTTCAAACTTGGTGAACATCGAATCGTGGCTTATAACCACTGCAGATTGAACTTTCAAGATATCTCCGTTTTTCAAAATTCTTCATGCGGTATGGACAGACCTGGATGTGCATATCAGCCACTCATATTAAAGAAAGAACATTCAATCAAAGTATCAAACTAGCGAAAAATGGACAAAGGAGACAAACAAGATTTCGAGAACGATTTACATATATATGATGAGATGAGTAATTACTGAGGCTTTGAAAGGATGATGACACGGTGATGCCCAATTCGGGTTTCGTGGACGCGACCAAGATGACGAAGGACCTGCCAAACACATCAAGAAAAGTCAGCGTTTATTATTAGCAGGTCATGCCCTTTGACGGATGATTAAACACACCGCAGACTTTAGTGATTGCTCGTCCAAAATGGACGGATATGAGCCCAAAATCTGTTAGACCAAAAGCTTAAACTACCATCACCCAAGGCATAGCCCAGTGAAACTGACATTACGTATGTGTGAGTGTAATCTCAGCTTTGAGAGAATAAATTTTTTTTTTTTTTAAAGTTAAAACTACCTTCTGTTTTCACGCAAATGCTGCCCCAATCACTCACTAATACATTCCAAGAAGAGTATGTATTAATAACATCTCAATGCACATAGGTATAACAGTTTAAAAAGATGACACGGGAGGAACCACAACCTTTGGCGGGGGAGCAAATTGACATAGATGGAGCACAATATTATTTGGAGGGTGCAACCATGTAAAAAATAAACCATAATTTAAAATCAGTACGAAACTCTTTTTCTATGTAACCCTTTTCATTTTTAAACTTTTGATAGTTGATGGAAAATCCACACTCCATTCATGGTATTTAACATTATTTTTAGTGTCTTATAAACCCTTTTATTTGTTTAATTTTACTATATACAGGTCTCAATCTATAAATGTATAAAATCAACTTAATAAAATAGTTTAATACTAAAACCAACTTTAAAGTAATTTTTTCAACATCTAAACCATCTAAAATATTACTACTATATTGATAAATGATTCTATAAAATATTATTATATTCTAATACATGTGTGAATGGATCTAAGCATTTTTCATAATTTATATATGAATATATATATTTTTGAGCACATGTGGCCCATGCACGTACTTGATTTGAATGAAACTTGGTCTCCTAAATAAACAAGTGATGTTAAATACAATGAATGGATTAAATTTAAAATCAATTATCAATATCTTAAAAATTAATGGGGTTACATGGGACCGCTTCTATGTAACTTGATTACATAGAAGCGGAGCCCATTTAAAATTTTCGAGTGGATCTTCAATTTTAAAAAATTCAGGCCCATTGACATCTTGGAGCTTTATACTTTTGAGTCTCATGACTTCAGACAAATTAGTTTGGGCCCTCTGTATTGAATTATGATATCATAGCTAGCAGCACTCTGTCTAGAAGCCAGGGCAAGTAATACTGTGGTGAGTTTAGGCAGCTATGAAAATTAGTTACAGCATAAGCTGGTAAAATACATGATCCCAGCAGCAACCCAGAGCATGAATGAGGATAGGTGCTAGAGACAAGTGAATGAGATCTAAGACGTCTACCACTGTTTAAACATAATTGGCTCATATCATGAGAGTGTAACGTGATTATTTAACTGATTATATGTTCTGCACCTTAGATGTCAATCTTTGATTTTATATTCACTAGGAAGAATTTATTTCTGAAAAGCAAGTAAAACACTCACAGTTAGAATTGATTTCCCAGTGTTGTCAAGCTTTAGTCCTGGACCTTTCATGTCAGTTTCAAGGAAAAAATGCTTTCCCTTTACGCCTTCTTTCATTGCAATATCTCTTAATTCCTGCATGTTTACAATCATAGTAGTGACATTAATAAAAAAAAATTTCCATCTAATATAACAAAGTGCTTGTTGACTTCTCATAAAGTGACTATTCAAATGATTTTCTGCAGTGTGGGTTGAATTGAGATAACTTACTAACGCCTTCTCCCAAGCATCTTCTCCTAACTTCATAAAAAAAAATGAAAGGAAGTCAGGAAAATCAGGAAACACAACAGATCAAACCAAACTTTAAACTGAACATAAATATAGAGAGAACCTTCTTTTTGGGTGCTGTGATGAGCTGACTATTAGCATCTGCAAATGTTGCCATGTCATTCACAGCAGCATTCATTTTGTCCAGTGTCAGCCTTCCTCTCATATAACTGCAATGTAGAAAATAAATCTTGGGATCAGTCATGCACCTTATAAATGGGCTATACGTAAACATCAAACTCCAGAAAACTTGCAAGTGTATGCTGATTCATTGAGCTGACTAACATGTCCTCCATCCTGGCTACTCTTGATGACAACGAAGATTGATGAAAATGATTGTTAAGGTTAGCTAATTTGCTACCTGGGACAATTTCCACTAGAATGTACCTGAGTTTTGGTGTTTAGACTAGACAGTTCTTATCCTCGCTATTCTTGCTTACAGTGAAGATCAATGAAAATGGTTGTTTAAGGTTATGAATGCTATAACTTAGAACTTCACTTTTTCTTTGGTGGGTAGCCCTGAAAACTAGATTTCATATCTTATCACACTGCAATTTGCTACATGGGACAAAGTTTCTTCTTCAGGTACCTGAGTTTAGAGTTTACACCAGACTACAGCAATGGCACATATGTCATACATGATGTGGTAGACTTGGACCTAGAAGACAAATCAATTCTAGCTTTCTTGCACTGAAAAGGACACTCCATAAAAAAACAGCTCCACTCACCTACCAGTAATTTTAATCTAGCGTCTAGGTTGCTCCTTTTGAGAACCAACCCATGACCTCCAGGTCCACTACCAAAATCTAACACCATTGATATGAAAAGCTCAAACTAAAATTTAAAAAGGCTTGACATTTTCTATGTGCATCTGTGATGATTCGTTATTTGTGTGATGCCTCATAGTATGAACTGTGTGCTGCCATGCTTAATCTGTGCGATTTTGAACATAACCTCACCAAGTGGTGCCAAAGATAATGGTTGAAGTCATTGATGGATAGTTGGATACAGAGTCACAGACTAGAGAACATGTCAACAGGAAACATTAACAGAAGCACCAATAAATGTCTTTACTGAAAAAACTGTCAATTATCAGAGGAATATGCACTCACGAAGACAGCGACTCAAGCTCCTCAGCAGTTATATACCATCGCGGTGCTGAATCACGCTTCTTTTTTTCCTGCAAATGAAATGTCTACTAGTATTTAAAAATGTACATGATAATTTAGCCTAGGTCAGGAAATGGCATATTAATATTAGAAATTGATCAAACATTGTCTAGATATTTTTATAAAAGATTGCAATGGCATTCATCCTGAAAAGAATTTTCTTGCAATGGCATTCACCCTGAAAAGAATTTTCCATTTTCAGGTAAGTAAAATGGTTTCTATCACTCTTTTAACGGGAGGCCCAATCATGATTTTGCCATAAGCACTAGGCCAAAAAAACCCCCTACCGGATCTCTGTCCAGTTAAATCTTACCATGGTGCATAGGCAGACAGGTGCTCAATTGATTCTCAAATCTTTGTACATCTGTTTCACAAGTATCCATATCCAAATAGTGGCAATTGCTGCCGTACACCGTGAAATTTGATACACATCAGCTAATTCCCGATGTGAACATAAACTTTCATTGAGCGTCCCATAAGTAATAAATAAATAAAAGGAACATCAAATTCAATCTCTTTATTATTTATGTGTAGGCATATTAGCCAATTTTAAAACATCTGATGAGTTATTTGAACCCATGATATCACTATAAGTGCAGTTACATTACTCATAAGAATCACATAATTTTCTTGTCCAAATCAACATGCTGTAACGATAACGTATTTCCATTAATCTGAACATGCAACCAACAAATGATTCTTACCTTTGGCTTGGCTGCTGGTTCATCCTCAGCTTTCAGAGGCAATGAAGATTGATCATTGTTAGTCATTTCCTGCATAACACTATGCCCAGCAATTTGAAATTCTCATGATGCAGCCCATGAAGCAAATTTCCATAGATATCGAATTTTGAACAATGCATTGGTAGCAAGAACAAACTTATAAGAATTACCAATTTGGGTCTCGTCTCAATGTGCTGTTGGTTTCACGCAAGCTGTGGGGCAGATGAGCAAGCATGTGCTCCAGTTGCCTTTGCTGATGCAGTGACTGCTCGATGAGTTTCTGGCCCAGAAAAATTAGAATGTGAGATTGTGAAAGCCTTGGGACTATTCAGATAGAAGTCACCCTTTTGGAGTATTGGATTACTTGTATTTGTGTCTTGCGCTGTTCACTTAATTATTCCATTAATTATCTGGTCTAAGTTCTAAATAACAGATGTTCAGGCCACATTTAGAGACAAAGTTGTTAGACGGCAATAAAGAAAGTCATAAAACAAAGAAATGCTATCAGCATTTCCAGACGTTCATGGTAATGAGGTTGCCACCTAAATTGGAGTTCATATTTTCCCGAATGGAAAAGCAGCGTCCTTCCAATCTGGTTGTGTAGCAGAGGAAAAGAATTGCAAAATGCATTCGTGATCCCTATTAATCCGTAACATAGCGAACGCCCCCAATTTGTTATTGACCACTTCTCATGCGTGGAATCCAACCTCACTTCTGCCGTCTTACGATCGGAATTATCGAACAAAGCTAACTTCAGAGGAAGATATACCGTGGCCTTGGGAATGGTTTCTAATTCCTCGCGCAAGCGCTCTCTGATCGCGTGCATCTGATATTCCATTGCCTTCACTGTCGTGTCTACGGCGGACAGATCAGGGATACTCGAAGCTGGATACACTGGGGAAAAAAGAAGCTGTTTCGTTCCCTTTTTCTCCTCTTTACCAAAGCAAGCGAACGAGAGATTGTTGTTTGTACTTACTGTTGCGAGCAATAACTAGGTCTTGGAGCTCAGCGATCTGAGAATTGAAGGCGGAGATGAGGGAATCGAGCGATGAACCCGCTTGCTTCATGTTCTTATCCATGGTCAGGAACGACATTCTGCACTTTGGGGCTCTGAATTCCTCTCTCTTCTTTCTACTGGTAATCTCGTCCGACGATTTTCAAAAGTCTCTCCGCAGCTCCTCTTGGGCGGGAAATGAAAGAGGACCCGCACAAGCGGGCTCGTCGGGGAAAAAGTTTACTTTAAGGGTGTGTTTGTTTGGGCCAAGATATGTCAACTACAATTTTTTAACTTAAAACTTTTCACTCTCCATAATTACTTTATTTTTTAATTTTTTTTTTACAATTTTCTATACAAACTACCCTACTTTTCAATCATTTATACACAACTACCTATACAACTAACCTATATATTTTAACTTTATTCTTTTTACTCCTTATCATTATCCCTATTATATCACATCATTTCTATCAATTTGACAACTTCTACTTCCAAAACTTTTCATCAAAAGTTTTACCTCCAACCAAACACACCCTAAAATTTTAAATTAAGGTTGTGTTTGGTAATGAATAAAAATTTTGATGAAAATTTTTAAATAATAAAAGTTATCAAATGATGTGATATTATAGGGGTAATGATGAGGAGTAAAGAGAATAAATTTAAAATAAAAAGGTTAGTTGTATTGATAGTTGTGTACAAATGATTGAAAAGTAGAGTTGTTGTATAAAAAGATGTGTAAAAAATAATTAAAAATAGAATAGTGGTGGAGAGTGAAAAGTTTTAGATTAAAAAATTTTAACTTGACAATTTTTGCAAACTACCAAACACGCCCTAATTATTTGCCTTGGTTTAAATAATCTTTTTTTTTATATATTATAACCATTTATAGAGTCATTCAATTATATTGGTGTATTTGTTTAAAAAAATCAAATTAAAATGTTTTGATCTTTACAACTATCATTTTTAATTATTTATTAATATGTTTCTGTACAATCATCTTACTTTTTAATTATTTTTATACAACTATTCTTAAAACTAACCTATCTATTTTAATTTAATTTTATTTACTTATAATCATTACCTAAATCACATCATATCTTATTTATTTTAAATTTTTTTATATAAAAGCATTATTAGATATCATAACAATATTTTAAATAAAAAATTTCAATTAAAAACCTTACGGTCTTTACAACTATCATATTTTTAATTATTATTTCATATTTTTCAATATAATTACGATACTTTTCAATAATTTCTACATAAATCTTCATAAATTAGTGTATTTATTTTAGCGTTATTCTATTTATCCTTCATCGTTATTTTTATCATATTATACTATTTTATTTATATTCGAAAACATTTACACTAATAACTTTTCATCAATGAATTTGTTTAATAAAACTTTTAATAAAAAGCTTTTAATATAAATATTTTTGAAATATTATAAAATAATATAATATAATAGAGATAATAACAAAAAGTAATCAAAGTAAAGTTAAAATAAAGAAGTTAAATATATAGATAATTATATAGAAAAGATTGAAAATAAGATAATTATACAGGGAAAAGCTAACAAATAATTAAAAAATATGAGAATTATAAATAGTAGATAATTTTAGTTTGAAAAGTTTTTTTAGTAAACAAATACCCTAACAAATTTTATTACTTCCAAGACACATAAAAAATAATTTTTCATTCAAAAATGTTATCATTTTTTAAAACACCCTTATTTATTCCCAAACAACAAATCTTAGAAGATCTTGCATACGTGTATTGTGTTGAGTCTGGGGCACGACTCGCACCCGAGTCATGTCCTGGTGCTCCCTTCATCGGATTTGATGATCATTGGAAGAGACTGGCTTGTTCGGCCTCAGACTAAGAGATGGACGGGAGCGCGGTGGGCTCCATCTCCATGGATCCATTCGCGAAACTGGAAATCATCCAAAACCGCATCCTCCAACGGATATCGGAATTAGAAGTCTCCCTTTCCCGCCAAACTCCCCCCGCACCGCCCTATCACCCCAACAACATCCACCAGGATTCGCCAGCTGACACTGTTTCCCGCCTCTCTGCCATCCTCGACACCGGCGGCGTCCGAGACTTCTCCTTCAAGCGCGTACCCTCCGATTATTACGACCGACCGCTGGATGCCAGGAGGGATATCCTCAACGCTGCCACCATCGATCATCTATGCAAGAGCATCGTACTGGTACGACACCTGCCTTTCCTCTCGCTGGCCTTTTGCCGAACAGGCATTGTGCAATTAGGCATTGGTTATACAACGATGAATTTGGCTAATTAACCCCGTAACCGAGGATAAACTGCTGTTTTTTTTTTTATGATCCCTCATTTGTGATTTTTTTTATAAGAACAAACGCTGTGACGGACTGCACTGTTGACCAACCAGTGACTGAAAATTCCCTGAGAGCGATAGTTTTTGAAGTGAAGCTGTTTGATGCTTGTCTGAAAATTAGCAATTCTCTAGATTCTGTTACCAATTTCGGAATCTGATCTGACCATAGCAAAGAAAGGACTTAAACAACTCTCTATTAATACCTCTGTAGACAACAACACAATTTGCTCCAACGAAGGTTTGATTCGCATTGGTGAAGATTTCAAATGCATCCATTTACAATTTCATCAAGAAGTTTTGTCAACTATAGGCGTGTAAATTTTTTCATTTCACCAAGAAATTTTGCTATCAACAACATGAAATCTTTTCAGTGATATAAATTTTTTGGAGGTATCTATTTGATTTTTGAAACCGCGAGTGGTTCTTAGGCTCCATTAGTGTGACGATTATTCTCCTTTCTGCTCAGGTAAATACGCAAGCCCCTCCCAGCATCATTGACTGCAGCGATCCCAACAATTCTAAGTATTACATTGTTGTTGTTCAGGTGTGTTTGTGTCTGTCTCATAAAAAGTAACAGTTTGGCTAACTTGCTCGGTTACTACGTAATCTCCATTTTCTTCCTTGCAGTATACAGCTCGATTGAATGCTGAAAGTCTGAAAAACTTCTTGTATGCACTTAACAACGGAAAAATATCAAAGAAAAAATTCAATTGTAAGTTTATTTCTCTACTGAGAAAGGCAGTTTGGTTTTTTCTAATTCTTTTATATCTTATTTTCTTTCTGATCTAGAGCTGAATGTGTTCCATGAGTTACATATGAAAAATCTTGTTGAGTAATGCAATCTATGTATGCATTCAGAAAATCTAATCTAGCTGATGTATAGGAGTCAATTCTCTTGCAAACCCATCTCTCCAGTTTGTCTATCTATTGTTCTAGACTTCTAGTTGCATATTGGATTATCATCAAGTCATTCTGGTATCTGCGAGCTATACCAAATGTAGTTAGGGGTGGACTGGATTCATGCGAGCACTAATCAATTTGGGTTGGATCGGGTTCTCCAAATTTTGGGTATAGTCTAGCTAAACCAACCATTGATTTAATGAAATCCACGACCTTATTCCTTTATGCCATAAGAACTACTTTCTGGCTATTTATAATGCATGATTGGAAGCATGTTCCACGGAAATAAACTCTTTCAAGGTTTCACGAAAATTTATTGACATCAAGCCCTGACAAGTCAAGAGGGTTGCACTACTATATGGACTATCGCATAAATATCAAAAGAAATAAATAAAAATCTGTTGACAATTGCAATGTATGCACTGTTTTTACATGCATTTGTGTGATTGTGCCTCAGGTTTTTATATTTGAAATTGTGTTTTCAATATTACTGATCATAGATGTACCAATTGCTTTGTTTAAAGATATTTTATCGCCAAAATAGAGATAAAAGCTACAGCAAAAAAGTTTGATCATTAATTTTTTTTAAAAAAATCTTTTGCATTTATGTCCCCTCTTTTTACAATTTTGTGGATTTTCCTCCAAACTTTTTTTTTTTTGCAAACATATTGCCATTTATGAACTTTGTTTGCAAATACTCCTACCTTGATGGAAGTCCATGCTTAACTAGTCAAACTTCAAAGTTTAACTTTGACCGGACATTGTGGTCCACCTAGACATGATCAAGGCATGCATGTCACGTGCTACGTGATCTTTATGTCCAACGAGTCAAATGATGGATGTAGACCTTGAAAATTGAAGATCTGTTAAATACATTTGAAAAAAAAAACCACTAGCCCTATCAAATTACCTCATCAATTGTTCAATAGTCATACTGACCACTCATATATTAGATGCAAGCTATTGTTGGGCTATGGTTTGTGATCTCTACGCAAAGATAATTGAGTGGATGACATGGGCAACAACGAGCCAGGCCAAGATTGTGCTAAAGCGGTCCGGCGTTGTGTGACATTGCAACATCCTTCTTGGCGATAAGAATATTTGATGTTTGAAATTTAGTCCTGCATTCTTATCAGCAGGACATGTTTTTTCTACCATTGAAAGTATGATCATAACCTACAACCTGTGTTTGAAGTTTAACAAGAAATGCATGGTGAATTAGTTCATGAGGATTTGCAACCTGTTGGTTTCTCTCTTTGATGATAGTGAATTATGTGATGAATAGTTTAGGCCATTCAGCATGAGAGCTGTCTGGCCCATGGTAATTCAAAGGTGCAAGACCTGGCACATGGTATCACCCCTGGCCATTGACACATCAGTCATAATCAACCTACTTGTGCTTATATAAAAATGTCATTTTGTTTCTGGTGAAAAAAAAAATGTCATTTGGTTTGAACAATTTCTTTCGCATAATTTCAAAAGAAAAAAGCTGTAAGAAGCCATCAAAAATGTTGTTTATCTGTAACTTTTTGAATTTAGCTTGTGCACAAAACCTTGCTTCATCATGCAAAAGTCGAACACCTGGCTGGGCGAAACAAACCATTATTCGTATGAGTTAGCACAGCAGCTTTTGAAATAGTAATGGAAAATATTAGAAACAGAATATTTTAAGCCTTATTCATCTGCTAGATGAAATGTATTCTGGATTTCACATCCTTGACTTGTCAATCTAAACAGTCTGGGAAACACAAACTGGCATTTTGATAGAAAGCCAGTTTTATTTGCCGTGCTCTTGGTAGCCATTCTTCCTTTGCTGCATTTGCTAATCTGCATTATTGTTTTTACCTGTCATGGTCAATGAAATGGTGTTTGAATACTTGAATCTTTGTTATGCTTATTACAGTGAGACTTGCACCTGAAGAGGAATCACTGAAGTTGACTGGATTTGAACATAATGCAGTAACCTGCATTGGTATGAAGACTAATATTCCGGTAATATTCTGTAACCTTTATTGGCACGAAAAACTAATATTCTAGTAATATTATTTCTCCTGAATTATATAAAAACGTATATTCCAATAATATTCCATCAAAAAAATAATATTCCCTATTTAGCAATTATTAACTCTTAAATTCATGGAGATTTATTTGTCTCGAGTTCCATCCGTTTATTGTCATTACTCAAAGTTTGGGTTCTTTAGTTAATGGGTGTGCAAATTCAAGAAAATTAAATAGCCACCCAGTTCAGCTCAAGTACGCACAAATCAGTATGCAAACAACCTACTTGAGCTTTGACAGATAAATGCTTGATAACATCCCAATTATTTTATTACCTAACTGGCTGTGGATGAAAATGGCTTTCTTTCGTGCACACATATCAATCATAAACCCCAAGAAGTATTTGTAAATTAGCATAATGCCGCTGTCCTCAATGGTGAAACTGGCATCACTCGTGGATTTCAACGCGGTTTCTTTTCAGAGCTCCAAAGAAAGAAATGAAATAAAGTAAATGAAAACAACAGAAAAACAAAATATTAGCCATTCTCTGGGTGTATAATGGTCTTTGCAGAAACAATGTCAATCCTCTTTTTTAACCTGAAAAACCATATATGGTCTACTGAATACTCTTCATTAGCTGAACACCCTAATAGCAACATTAAGTTAAATATATAAACAAGGTTGGACTTTTAAATTATCACTGAGATTCATGGACTCCGGATTATGTTTCAAAAGGAGTGCATGTAATATGTAAAATAGAACGCACTCTTCATAACATATCGTCTGCTAGATTCATGGACTAATGTAATGCTTTCAACTTAACCCAATCAAACGCAACCCAACTTTAAAAATCAAGTAGAGGCATACATTGAAAAGGGGTTGAGCCTAATGCTTAACAATTCACAGATTGAAGCAGATGCCTCATGATGAAGTATGGGCACTGCATACCACATCGTTCTACACGTGTACTTGAAAATATGTTTTTTTTTTTTTAATCTTCAATTTTACATTCTTATTATAATTTTTCTACAGTTGTGAGATGGAAAAGCTCAAAACATAGTATTGGTAGAAAGTAAATAGTAGTAGCAGCAGCAGCAGCAGTAATTTGATTTGACCATATATTAATATAATTCCATGGCATCATAATTTGGATTATTTTTGAACTAATTTCATAACAATTTTTTATATATTGATTAATATTATAAATTTATAACAGTGTAAATGTTGATTATATTATAAGTTTATGATAGTGTAAATGTGTAATAAATAATGCCCTTAAAATGGGTTTGACCATGGACAAAGAAAATTTGAATTTGGTAAAATTAGAACCTAAAGAGTCATTTAACATATATTTAAAAACTATAATGATAATTCAGATAGGTAAAATAAACTACTTATTTGATTCTTATATAATTATTTGTCTTTATTGGCTAACTATATATCGACATTGAATTAAAGGGCAAGATTTGATGCAACCTTCAGCTGCTTTTTTCTATTTTATTATTATTTTTTAAAAATCTAAACTATTATGATAGTTTTTCATATGTATATATATTGATTAATTCATGACTTGGATTGGATGAAGATTTACTGTGGAAAATTTTTTGTTATATATTGGGAATGAGAGAAGTTACATGAGGATTTAGAAAAGTTGTATGGAAAAAGGGAAAAATATATTGTTATTT
This sequence comes from Annona cherimola, assembly GCA_030490835.1. Lineage (NCBI taxonomy): Eukaryota > Viridiplantae > Streptophyta > Magnoliopsida > Magnoliales > Annonaceae > Annona > Annona cherimola. The sequence goes on from CM059974.1 coordinate 7,144,639, forward strand.
TTTGGGAATGAGAAAAGTAGTTTTAGGAAATAAGAGATTCCATCCCATCGGAGCTATAAACAGGTTCAGATGTGCCTTTTGAAATAATCTGACATCTTAACAATGTAAATATCCTACTTTTTTATTACTTATATATTTCAATCATTTTTCATATCTTTTTATACAATTATCTTATCTATAACTTTGTTATTTTAAATTTTTTTATTATTCACACTTTCCCACTTACATCTTCTTAAACAGATCCTGGCTGCTCCAAAAAAACATAGTCTAAAAACTTGTATATGTCATATATTTATTTTCAAGTTTTAACAATTATTCATATGGACTCTGAAATGATGTCAAATATCTATAACTTAATAAATTTCTTTTGGTTTTCTCAATTTTTGGCATAATAAATTCATAGTTATTAATTTTCATTATAGACGGTTTAGAGTTTTTAAAGAGTTTTTAAAAAATATTAAAAGAAACTGATTGCATGGACAGCTCCGTGCAGCTGATTGCTTTAGGACTTCCTTTTAATTAAAACAATACAACAAAAGTGCATCTGATGAAAGTGTAAGGTACAAAAAAATAAATATGTGAAGAAGAGGATATTATTATGCACTAGGTACAGTACAGAGCAGTATGCGTTTATCTAGATGTGTGACAATAGTGGTAGAGCTGTAAAGCATTGCATGAGGATCATCTCATATATGGTTTGGATTTTGAATTCTAGATTACTAACCCAACTTCAAGATCAAGTTGAACCAACCCAACCAGCCTAACCCAATTTAAAATTTGGCTTGAACCAAACCTAACTTTCTCAACCCAACCCAATTTTATTTTAAATGGTTTGGGTTTCAACAGGTTACAAGTTGAACCCAACCACTTTTGCTCCTAATTGTCGCCTTGCTTTGTTTGATGTTAGCAAAACTTCACCAGTTTCAGCTCCGATACTTTTACTTGATTTATTTTTGTTGAGAACTATATACAATAATGGTACCGTTTTCCTTTCAGTGCATACATATTTCAGGCACTACTTGTGAGTGAACATTTTGCTTGATGTGCTCAAATAATTCTTAGTAATTTCATGTTTTGGGTAACTTATGCCTGGTATGTGCCATCATATTTAATGCTTTCAATTCATTCTGTCTAGCTGTGTTGGGTTTCAATCTAGCATGTGTCACACATGCTTTAGACCATGTTCACATATGTACCTTTCCCATGTGCATGTCATAACTATTTGTCTAGTTGTATTCATGTGTACGAACAAAAAGGACGCAACTAGTGTCTAATCACTGCTTTCAAGATCCTGTGCATCCTTTTGCAACTCTGAGGATTATGTCCTATTGTCTATGCATGCATGTTCCATGGGATGGCGTGTCTAATTGTCAATGCATTCATTTGTTCCATGTCCAAGTTCATGCTGACTCCATTCTTCTTTTGAGTATGGCATGACCAATAGAGGTTGTTAAGAGTTTAATCTAGGAAATTTCGTCATGCCACTCGATGAGATTTGCCTGTTATGCTGTTAGAAGCATGTCAGAATGTTTATTTTAATCCTCTAGTAAATGTTATACTTTGTATTCATTCACATAAAAAAATCTTATACTTTTTAATAATGAAAAAAAAATGTTATACTTGATGTTGGTGACCACCAGTTAGTGGCATCTCCAAGGGATGCGTTGCAACTTATTGGTAAGTAGGATGTGATAAATTTCAGATAAGGGATGCCAAATGGCATATGATAGATTGGTAATTTTTTATTATGAACATTTCCTGATATTTTTCTGGATTGGCCGTCAATTAATTTGCCTGAATCCATTTATCCTTTAGGTGTGAATCATGAACTCTTTGGAGTTGCCCAATCTGTGGGCTGGCAAGCACTAATGCATATTCCAATGCTTGGATTATGTGTATTTTTTTTTCTAAATATTCATTTGCACTGCATGTATGCCAACCTCGTATCATATCCTCTTGCTTATAGAATGAATTGATTACTAGCCTTCATAGCCTTTTGTTCATTGGTGAAGTAGTTGGGAGCTCATTCCGAAGGCAAAGATGCTGGATCTCTTCTTTCTTTTTCTGACCAAACATTCCCATGTTCTGTGTGCCACCGCTAAGCATTTGAACAGGTTGTAAGGATAGCTCAACTCAGATCAGCACAATGGATATACTTGAATACTCTGTTCTAGATCACGTGTGGCACTAGAACTATATCAATTTCGACAAATACATTTGATTTTGGCATTTCATGTCTAATATAATCTACAAGGCCGATCTGTGATTGTTTTCAGGTAATCTTAGATGAAGCAATTGCGAGATTGGAACCCAATTTCTTCTGGTTGGGAGGTGGTGAGACTGATCTGAAGCTGGGGATCAGAACCCCCCAATTCATTGATTTTGTCAAGCCTTTCATAGTCAACTGCAGCTCTTGATCCTCTGCAAAAGACGTTCACCACCACTCATCCGATTAAGAAAGATTAAATTCTCAGAGCCGTGTCTTGCAAAAGCAGCTCAAGATCTCAACCATTCGATCGCATGGGGAAGTGCTGAGTTCCGGGCACGCCGTCTATGCTGTTGGGAAGTTGGGTTGGGATGTCTGTTTTCCCAGGAGCAAGGCACTTGTTTTTCCCATTCCTTAGAAGATTTGTGCCACGCGGTTAATTAAATAATCCGCAATTTGAATTTGGTGGGGAGACATTCTTGGAATTAATGCAACCATTTCCAGGCAGTAAGGTTTTGGAAACAATCACGTACATTAATTTTTTAGACTGAAAGCGTACTTGGTCATAGCTTGGGTAAAAGGGATGATACAGATTATTGAATAATATAATAATATGAGATTAGCAGAGTCAGCCATGAAAGACAGAAAAGAAGGGTCATAGACTCGTGTCTGCTTCGTCTGCTACACGGTTACGTTCTTCGATGTGATTGCTATTTACTATGCCCGAGCCTCCAGCCAAGTAGAGGGCCACAAGTCAAGACGGCCTTCCAACAATTTATCCGGATCGCCGTTCGATTTACGGCCTTTCATGAGAGGGATGCTGAATGTTGACTGTTAAAATTGCATTAGCAAGGCTTTGAAATCATGGATGGAATGGTTAGGAGGGCGTGATGAAAGTTCTACGTACTTTGGAAGCGTACGTATGCGTGATGGCTCCACAAGATTTTTAAAATTGTACATCGTACCAGCTTTTTTTTATTACCACCTACCGTGTTGCCGACACTCGATTCATTCTTTTCTGTTTTCCATGAATCAAATCCTCCATCAAGATACATGCCATTAGAGACCGATGAATATTAAAAAGATTCGATTCATTCTTTTGTGTTTTTTATGAACGAAATCTTCTAGCAAGTATACGAGACCGTAAAATTAAAAAGATTTTTTCGTGGGGTATATGTGACAGAAAAAGGTTATTATTTATTTATCTAATTAAGAAATATATCTAATGATTTAGATTATACATGTGATATTGTCTAGATGAATTACTTATAAAAATATTCCCCTTTAACTTGTATAACCATTTTATAACCTATAAGATAAAAGACTTACTATTTTTTATTAATATTTATTTTACAAGATATGCATAATTGTCGACAATGGAATCAATGTTCCAATTTAAAAAAAATACAGAAGTCGATCTTTTAAATTGAAATAAATCACTAATATTAGAGGTTTTCGGTGATTGTTTATATATAATTACATTTTAAGTAATTTATATTTTTTTATTATTCAACCCATTGCTACCGTTTAACCAACCGACTAATAACCCAAAATACAATCTATTTATGTTAATATATCAACATTTGCGTTGATATTTTTTCAATGAATTGTAAACTAATTTGAATTAAAGTTTTTACAATGAGTTAAAATCAAGATTGGATTTAACACACATAACTTCACCTGATTACACTCCAACCGAAATACCCACCATAACATCTTATGTCGAATGTAGCTAATTTTTTTTTTTGATTGATACAATTACATATATCTCAACACATATTATACTAAAGATCTGAGACATTCATACACATATAAGGGACACATATTCCCAAAGAAGTCTGGAGACGCAGCTCCACGAAAGAATAAGGAAGACACAACTTCCAACAACCACCTGGGAGACCACCCGCTCCCACACACCATCCATCCGGGAGACCACTTGCTCCCACGTATATTTTTTTCCCCGAAATCCGAACGCGATTCGAAACCTCCACCGACTGCCAGCACACTTTGTGCGCCACTGTCAGCGACCAACCGAGCTAGCCTCGGTTGGTAATGTAGCTAATTTTTAGGTGCATATAATATGTGTTTGGTTACATTAGAAATATTTTAACTACAGTCAATTTTTTATGAAAACTACAATCAATTATTTAGCTACAAATATAGCATTTGGTTAAATTTTGTTAACTTTATTTCAAATGCTGCCAAAATAATGCTTAATGGATATATTAAAACCTGATTACAAATAGTTAAGAAACTTTAGCAGCAATGAATACAATATCTAGTTGCATTTGGCAGTAATTGCAGCCATGGGCGGCGTCTCTACCATGCTGACATGATAAAAATGCTGTTTAAGAGCCAGCTGATGGTAGATAAACAGCTGAAGCTGACGAGTGATAAGAATAATTAGACGATTTTCAGGATAGCCAGCAGAATTAAATGGCTGGAAACTGCTATTTATAATTTTCTTTGGTACGACCCTTATGTTGAAATTACATTGAAAAAAAAATGACTGAATTATACATTGCGTTCACGAGTTCCCAACCAAATACACAATCAATTATTTTTGTAAATAATTAAATATTTAAATAAAATGAAGTAAATAATTTGGGGGATGGTTCTTCTCATTTGGCTAGTTAACAACTTAACATACACATCAGAGAATGAGATACATATTAATTGTTTCAATATTCAATATCGGCAACGTGATCGTCGAAGAAATATACAACGAACAGAAAGCTATTGGGTAGAAGTGATCTAGATCGTTGGATTATTCTGAGATTGATTTCCTCTTTTATTATTTCCCAGTTTATTCACATGCAGGTACGTAACAACTGCATACATATATCAGTTCAATGTATACTAGCTGCCCAAAAGTAGTCACAGTAGGGCAGGGACTTCAGCTCGTCGGAACATTTCCGCATCTGTTGGCATGCATGTGGCATGCATGTGGCTTTATTCAGGCAACACATGCATGCTGACATTTTCGACTACCCCAGCACTGATATGATGAACCCAACAACCATATTCAGAAATGAAGAGTCCAGAATTATCCGACAATAATCACTTTATTTTTTTTTTTTCTTTTGTAAAAAATCGAAAGTTCCCGTTGCTAAAAATTATGGCATATATGCTTACGCAACAGCATTAAAAGTCGTTGGAAATACATACATACATATGTATATATATTCCATTTACTGGGCAGAATTTCGGTAGCAAAAGCGGATATATAATATAACACGCGACTTGGACCGATTTCAGTCCCACCTGCCTAACTTCGATCAGTAATTATATTTCGAACAGCCTGTGCATCGTCCATCCATCACACCGGGCGTTTTGCCTGGTTGGCGAGAAAAAACCCATGTGGCAAGTAACTGCAGGAAAACCAACCGAAAGCGCAAGAACTAACGGATAACGGCCACCCTCATTTAAGAACAACCCAGACCACAATATTCGATCTACAACCATACCCATACATCCACGTCGTATTTAAGTTATTTCGTTTTTATTCACACAATCATATATAAAAATACTACAACATTTAATAAATAGGGGACCATAGCCCATCAATGTAAATTGTTACTTCACCCTTATTCTAAATTTTAAATCGAGTTCAAAAACATGTATATAAATCTACTAAAGATGTGCTATCAAAAAAAAAAAAAATCTATTAAAGATGATCTGAAAACATCACACCCTTCTATATGTGTATAAGCAGCAATATATATTTCTCATCTAGGGTGATTCGTTGTGAATTGGTGGTTTGCTGTGCGGTTGCTGGTAATCCATGTCGACGTCTGCGCCCTCAACAACATCGGTTCCCTTATTCACTGCATGTTCTTCGGCAGTGATGGCGACATGTATACCACCAGACCAGAATCCTGACACCCGTGCCTGCTCTCCCGTTCCCTACATCAACACACCCACATGCACGGTTGCGTGTTACTGAGATTGCAATTTTTTTGGTTTTGGTTTGCATGCGGAGCATTTCTCCCACGTTAGAACATATGATCTTATTGCATACATGCATACGTGCTGTATGTGAACTGCGCATGCATGCATGCCCGGGCCATCTGAGCTTGCCACCTTGAATGGGGACATGGAGTGGGAAATGGGCCATGTTTGTAAGGCAACTCGTATTTCTCCCCCACGCAATAAATACTCAAGAGTAGTAATGATTTTAAAACACCTTCCCTAATTTTCAATTTAAAAGTGTATATGGATTAATATGTACCTCCAATTCACTTGTCGGTCGCAAACTCAGGTGAAGGAACGCTAAATTCTCAATTCCTGCATGTATGCCCCACCAACAGATATTATAGTAATTACTAACTCAAATAGTAACTTCAAACCTATTTTTAATAGCTATCTGTCGGCCTGAGGGACATATTGCTTTAGTCCAATCCATGTAGTATTCTAAATCCCCAATGAAAATATTCTATGTGGTCATGCACTATACATATAAGGCAACGATCAAATGCCTCTAGAGACAAATCAGCCGATTTGCGTTACTCATTTGAGCACATCCCATATATATATTCTTTTATAATCTTGCAACTCCAATAAAAATATGCTATACGTCCAAGTTTGAAAAATTTTAAATTTTATTTTATATGATTTTAGCAGTCTTGAAAATAAAAAAAAAATTGGGACAACTTCATGCGCCAGCGTATGAAACAATTCTTATTTTTTTATTTTTCAAATTTCAAAAATCGTATGGGACACCATTAAAATTTTTCAAATTTATCCATATGATATATTTTTGCAGGGCTCACAAGATTAGGCAAAAAATTCAAAAATATGTCATGAATCAGGTCAAATTGTCAGACAAATTGTCATACGCAAATCTTTTGATCTGTGTTTAGATGCATTTGATCATTGCCCTATATGTATATGTGTATATGTAGATATAGATATATGATAGGGATATTGATAAGATCTGAAGAGAATAAAATTAAAATAGATAGGTTAGTTACATGGATAATTATATGAAAATGATTGAAAAGTAAGACAATTTATATATGAAAATGCGAAAAATAATTAAAAATAAGATAATTACGAAGGTTGAAAAGTTTTTAATTAAAAAGGTTTGGTTAACATTTTTTTATCCCAACAAAACACACCCTCAACGGATAAGTGCAAGTCAAAGCAATAATTACATATATACCAATACAGGAATCTGGTGCTGGTAGCAATGACATCATGACTAGGACGAAAGATAGAAAGTGGAAAGAAATCAATTAGCAGTTGAGTGAGAGAATGAAACCATATGATTGGCAAAACCGTGATGATATTAATTTCTAGTGAAAAGGTACAACTGTTATGTGGTCATGTTTGCAGTAACTATATAAGATGGTCCTTTTACTACACTAGCAATTGTCTTCATAATATTCCATGTATTTCTCATGTCTTTGGTGGAAGTCAGAGTAAGAAGTGAGAGAGAGAGAGAGAGAGGGAGAGAGAGGTGTGTAATTAGTTGTGAGAAGGAGGATGTGTTTTGGGTGGAGAATAATCTAAGTTGAACCCCGGGTGTTCTGCATGTTTCTCACGTGGTACTCGCCATGTAACCGTGACAAAAGACTCGATTGGAACAGCACCTGAAGCAACTCCCCTTAGTCCTTCCTCGCTCTTCGCTCGGGTACTCGTCTGCCACTCCTTTGGCTTGACAGCAGCACTGATTGCACCTGCTGCAGGCATAGCACTTGCATCGTCAGCTTCGACTTGGACTTTCACAGGAATCTTAGGTTGAGATTGGACTTCTGCTGCTGGCGACTTGGACTGAACCACCGTTGCTGGACTAATTGGAGGTTTGTCTGCCATCACCTTCTCCGCTAACTGAACAACAAACAAAAGAAGTGAATGACTTCCGTTGATCACATCACTTTGCTATTTGTGCAGTAAAGATAAAAAAGTTCGTAATTCTTGAAGTATCAAACCCATCATCATGCACCAGATCATAGATAATTAGTATCCGACGTATACGACTGTATTTTTTTATATATATATATATATTTTATGGTAAGCATATGACTGTATTTTTGAATTCTGAACTATCCTAGCTTCTTGAATGAGCTGTATCTCAGTCGGGTAATAAGCTAATTAAACTCAGGTTGGATGGATCAACAGTTCAAATTAAGTCACACCGACATCACAATTTCAAACTCTTGATACTCCATCAGCTCATGGTATGATGCTGAACCTAATTAAGGAAGAAACTTGGCAGCATCAACTACTAAAATCGAGGGCCAGCCAGAAGAAGAACACGGATTTTGCCACAAACCTTGATAGCATGTTTTGGAGATCCACGAAGATGACGAGCGTTGCATGCATGGACACAAAGAGAGAGCAGCAGGAGAAAGATAAAAGCTGAAGAAGACATCGGGAGATGAGAGAGAGCTGGTAATTTAAGGGTTAGAAGAGGTGGGTTCTTTGTGCTAGAAGAGAGCAGTAGCGATACTATTTTGTAGATGGAGAAGGTATTAAATGCTGGTGTAGGAGGAGAACATGGAGGTGTGTGGATGACGGAGACTGAGGTGAGAGAATGGAGATATGGGTGGCCTCCTCTGTCTGCCTTCTCTCACCACTTCTCAATCAATGGACCCGCAGATAGATATACGCCAATATCCCCCTGCAAGGGAAAGAGAAGAATCCCTTTACAACCTTCCATGTAAATATATAGCACATCAGAAAATGTGACAAATTGTTTTTAAAACCAAAAAAAAAAAAAAAACTTACAGAAGGAGTGAAAAAGAGATGAGGAACAAAAGCAAGGAAGGCCGAGCCAGCTGCTATTTGTTCGTCTGGATCGAGGAACTTATTTCCCTGTCTGTTTCAGTTTTCACACCAGCTCGGATGACTTGTGGCTCCGTGTTTGCTGCGCGCGCTTGCTCTACCCCAAAATTCACAACTTCCCTTTTTCCTCTTTAATTAGCCTGCTGCATGCCTAGAATCTTGTGTACGTGTTTCACCATCCATCAGGGGAACTTTTTTTGCTCATCAAACAATCTCGGCCGATGTTAAATTGGGCAATTAATTAATACACGAGAAATTAACGTCTTACCATCATCAAGCAAATGAGTAGAGAACAACGAATGAAACATATTTACTAATGGAAAAATAACTTAACTGTAATGTTATTCGTGACTGACAGCAAGAAGTTGAAGATCCTATGATCACATCAGTTGATTTTTAGGTCTCTATATTTAGACTTCAGACGGTCCACTGCTAAGTAAATCCCCTCGACAACAAGTTCTGAAAACATGTGCAACTGAATTATTAATAATTATGTGTATATAGCTAGTGAGCAAGTCAGTGGTCAGGATTATTGGATCATGGCCCTCCTACATGTTGTGATAGAAAGTGTGTAGATGCACGTTCCATGATCCAAGACGCTAACACACCCATGTGTTGTTCTCCATGCATGGTACGAAAGCGTCGAACCGGCAAGCAAAATGCACACTAAAAAATTTTCGAGGTATTGGGTGGCTAGCTAGTTAATGGAAGCATCGTTTTGATGTTCGGGGATACCGATGCAACATAACATACTGTAATAAACGGTGCACAACTTCCCGTACGTAACGTAAGGTCGTAGCTCGCGATATGAGCTGCTCTGTTTTTGTTGCCCCCCATGAAATGTGATCACCTCGCGGCTCACAGCAGTGGATGGCCCGCATGCCTGCATCTATTAATTGCATCGCCGATCCACATGTGTTTGTATTGTGTCCACGATAGGGTTATTTGCGTTTCAAACACTATAAGCTTGCATACTTATATTTTAGATCTAAAGATTTTCAAATTTGTATTTTAGGTCCTATAACGTTTTCATTTGTTGCAGTTTAGACTGCAACTAATAACGTTAACGGCAAGATCTAAATGAAACCAATGAAAACTTAGAAGGTTTAAGATGCAAAACCTCAATGTCGACTAATTTCTAATTAACAAACTTATATGGTCTACAAAGAAAATATTCAAATTTTAGTATTTAATATGATTAAAGATATGTTAAAAATAAATATTTTAATTTTTTATAAATCAAGAAAATTATTTTTAATGTTATTAATGATAAGAATTTATTAGTTATAAAAGACATGACTAAAAATGATTTATTTGTACAACCAAAAAGATGCAGAACGGTTTATTTAATCAAAAGAATATTTTAAATAAATTTTAATAATTTTTTTTATATTTTCTTATACAATACAAGAAAAGTAAAATTTAAATTCTTTATAATGAGAATTTACAAAAAGAAAATAAATTTTCAATGATGTTAGATTTTATCATAGTATGCATCAAATGTTGCCAAAGTTAAGTTACTATAAGTACATTATGGAAGGCTTTATCAATAATTTTCAAAGTTGTCACTGAAAGTGATGCTTTTAGTGATAAATTTTGTGACTCAAATGTTACTTTTTACATTATACCTTTATATATTATTGTTGGTAAAAGCTATTTTTAATAATAATGACTATTAACGTTACTAAATAGTATCTTTACAACAAAAATGCTAAGCGTCACTAGAAATATATTGCAAGATATTAATTTTCTTATAGTGGTTTACAATATTTAATAGATACCAAATTTATTTATTTAATTTAAGAAATATTTTCAGACTTCAAAAATTTTTAGTATTTTATAATAAAAGTTAAGCTTTAAAATTATTTAATATGAAAATTTACAAAATTTAAAATGTTACTATAAAAATTGTAATTTGATAACTAAAATTTTGTAGCAAAGATTAAAATTTAGTTGTCAAATAAAAGTTTTAGCTGCAATAATTTATTGCGTATACTATATAGTAACTACTAATTAGAAGAAAGTTAGCTTTTGTGTTTAGACTTTAGACAACTAAATTTAGATTTAGTTGCCAAAATATTATTATAAGTAAATAATTTTTCCTTATTTATTAAAGTATTATCATAGGCAAGAAAATTTTCTTTTCTGATAAAAGAATTATCAGAAGCAACAAAATTTTTCTTATATAGGTATTTTCTTTACCAGTAATTAAGATTTTTATTACTAATAAGGGTTGAAAAATATATCTTCTTGTAATGTATAAATATAAAAATTCTTAAAGTTTCAAATGCAAATAACTCATCCACAATGGAATAATATTTTTTATGATTTGGGGACTAATTAATAGTATTATAACAAAATTTCTTATATATGGTTTCCTTTTTGTAGCCAAATTATAATTAATTTGACTAATATGTATGAAATATTACTTAAAAATAACTAATTTGAAAACCAAATGCTAATACTCTGAATAATCACTTACATCTAATGTAGCTAAGTATGTTGCACGTGGCAAAAAATTAGGGACATTCAATGAAAGTTATTATAGTTTAATTGTATAGCACCAATTTGATTATTGAGACCCACCACCTAGCTAGTTAGCTATAGCTAGGTTCCTATTAAAATGATTATTGAGGCCTTAATTGGTAATAAATGCTAGCAGACATGGTGGTTGAGTTGAATGCGATGGAAATTTTATGTGCTTAGTGTTTATTTTCAAATATACCCACTACGTTTGACCTTAATTTTAAATATGCCCACTATGTTCTCAAAATTTCAAATATACTTACTACATTTGCATTTAATCTTAAAAATTCCCATTATATCCAAAACCATTAGTTAAAATTTTTAAATATCCAAAATATCCCTATTGTAAAATAATAAATGATGAAATGAATAAAAGAAAATGAAATTAAGGTGTTTTAAATTTAAAATTCATGTGCAATTACGACATTAGTGAATTATAACATTCTATTTTTCCAATTGTGGCCTAAACTTGAAGGGTATATTAGTAATTTCATATATTCTCTAACAGTTTTTGCTCATGGAATGGACATTTTTTGGATTAAATGCAAACGTAGTGAGAATATTTAGAATTTTGAAAATCTAGTAGGCATATTTAGGATTAAGGTTAAACGTAATGAGCATATTTGGGAATAACCCTATATAGTACAAAAAGAGAAGCTTCTGTACAAGTCGAGATTTTTTATTTTAATTTTTTCAAATTTAAGCTATTTATTTTGTTTAATATTACATGTTCATCATGCTAATAAAGATATCTATCATTTGGAAACTATATTTAAGGAATAGCATCTTTTAAGGATGAACATCACAACAAATGTCATTAAACGCAACTACTTTTTTAGCAGCATACAAAATATATTTGTCTTCATTAAATATATTTTAGTTTTAATTGGTTATTTTGCTACAAATATTTTTTCATAAAAAATTTTGCAACGAATATTTGATTACTTTAGAATACATCATATGGTTAAATATAACCATTTTTGCATCAGCTATAAGGTGTGTTTGTTTACAAAAAAATATTTCCAATTAAAAGTTTTCACTCTTCATAACTAACTTTTTCAATATTTTTAATTAATTTTAACTTCTTTTTATATAATTATCCCACTTTTCAATCATTTTTACACAACTACTCATACGTCTAACTTATCTAGTTTAACTTTATTTTTTTTTTACTCTTTATCATTACTCCTATCATATCACATCCCATCATTTTTTCTATTTCAAAATTAAACTTTTATAAAAAAAAAAAAATTCATCAAAAATCTAATCACTTCCTAAATACACATCACGAGATTGAATTGAATGACAGTAGTAGTCTCCCTCTTGTCTTACGTGGTAACAGCAATGGTTTTCCAGATGGGAAGCATATGGTCTCACTTTTAGTTGATAGTAAGAAAAATTATAATGACATTTGAACTTTATTGTTATATAAATGAAATAAAAAATGTAAGGATCGTTGAGTTTATTTATAATATGAATTGAGATGTAATATAAAACACTAATAAAAAATTATTTACAAATAGTAATAAAACTTTTGTTGCAACAACTAATACCAAATGCAGCTAAATTACAAATGGTAATTATTGCTGCTAAGTTTGATATCAAATGTTGCTAAATTTAAAAAAGATAATTAACCGCATATAATAAATTTGGTTCAGTGGAATATATATATAATTGTTTAAAATGCATAGTAGATATAGTGCACATAATTTTTCTTAAAGACGTGCTTTTTGGAAATTATAAATAAATGTATATGGATAAAAGATTTGGAAAAAATAATTTAAAATAATAAGTGCTGCTTGAAGGCGGCTATATTGAATCATTATCCACAATACATATGGTAAGTGATCAAAAAACGTCCTTCCCGAGGCATTTTAAATCTAGCTGATGGGCCAAAATTATCCTTGATTCTGATGGGGTTTTTTTTTTTTTTTGGATGAACTGATTCTGATGGTGTTGAAAGAAAAGATTTGCAATAGATATTGGAAAGAAATCGATCACAACGTGAGATCAACACGCATGATTCTGCGGGTGGACAATCGTCCGGCCCAACTTAAAATTTGAAACTTAATTATTTAATTCCGTTAAAATTAAAAAGAACATTTCAAAGTATAATTAATTTTGAAATTTATCAGCACCAACTCCCCCCAAACTCGGATGAAATCATATTAATATTGTGCGATAGGTAAGACGGCTTTTTATCCTAAATATATAATACGCCATGGAATGTTAAAATGTAGTGTCAAAAATAATTAATTATGGTGTAGTTGGCTGCATATGGGCTCTATTTTGCTGATGAATCGAAATCCAAACCATCCAAATTTTATCCGAATCAAAGACGGCGTATGAAAATTGCATAAAATTAATATAATAAAATTATTTAATTTATATATCAATTTGAAAGTTGTATATTCAACTTGTAGAAAGTCTAAAAATAATTTTTATAGGGATAATTAATCTTGAATAATGTTACTATACTTTAAAGTATTTATAATTAGATCTTAATATTTTTTAATTTACACATGATTATATATTTTAAAGCAGGTATATGGCATACTCAGGAATCTAATTAAAATGATTTTCACTATCATGTTAGAAGCAATGATGCTAAACCAAATTACCGGTTAGATTTGTTCCTCAAGAAAAAACAAAAAAAACGGTTTAGATTTGAATTTATATCATCATAATTCATACAGCATATCCAAGAATATATCTTGACGCACACTTTTGACGTGAATCTTTATTTACGCAGATGACTAGATTAGCGGATACCACCGCAGTATTTTGACCCCATTAATTTACAGAAATCCATGGTTCGGTGAATCTCTGAAATTTGAAGAATTATGGGCGTGTTTTGGCAATTGATAGAAAATGTCAACTTAAAACTTTTCAATCTAAAATTTTTCACTCTTCACGATTATCATATTTTTTAATTATTTTTTCACATTTTCCTATACAACTACCCTACTTTTTAATCATTTCTACACAACTATCCACACAACTAACCTACCTATTTAACTTTATATTTTTTACTACTCATCATTACCCCTATCATATCACATCATTTGACAGTTTTTACTCTCCAAAACTTTTTATAAAAAAATTTATTCATTACCAAACACATCTTATGTGAAGGACTACAATGCAGTTATACAGCGTGTAATCACGAAATAAAATATTTTATACAAAAAGTAAAAAATAAAACTGCTAGAAATAAAGAGAAATGTATGGTGTTAACAATCATTTTGGAAAAGAAGTTAATCATTCGTTTATAAATACTTTTAAAAAATATGTCCGATTAAATAATCAAATGGACGCCAAAAGGGATTAAAAATAAGAACATGATGTAACCCATGGCCATATACACTGTACAATCAACGGCCTTGATTAATGTTTGATGTCGTTATTAACCGTCAGCAAACCTCCAGTGTGCTTTAAAGCAGCTTGGAGGACAACAGGTGGCCCACCAGACTAACGTTGTCGATCATTTCCATGGTAAATGCGCTGGGTCCACCATGCGGGGAGGCCGTTGGAGGCATAAAAGACAAAATTGAAGGAAACACAACGACTCAGTAATCTAGCGGGACAACAGAACATGCGTGCACATGAATTTTAGACAGGTACCAGCGTGTTTTTCGTTTTATGGACAGTCCCAATCCCAGCCGTTGATTGATCAAAATCAGATATTATTATTACCAGGTAGTCAGGAACTGTAAACAAACAACTTATGGTTCCAATTGAAAGCGAAGTAGGACTTCTCGACCATCAAAACTAGCATCTATTTAGAAAATAATGCGATTCCAATCCACAAGCGTTCTGATCAGTCCATATGTCCCATGTTTGGACTTTGGAGGTGATAAAACATAGCTTGGTCCACCTAGAGTGGGCCCGATATTAGAGCACAAGCGGGGCCCATCAGATGTGCGGAGGAGACAAGACATGATGGCCAACCGCCGCTTGCCGGCGACAACAGGGTAGCGTTCACCGTCACTCCAGGCAGAGATGCCACGTTTCAAGGAGCCCACGTGGGAGGACTTCACCCGGTGCCTCGTGGACGGCTCAGATGCCGATGGTGACGGTCCTTGCGAGAGGCCGTCAATTTGCGAGAAGAGGCGATCGACGGCGCGGCAATTTACAAAGGGGCTTCCCGAGGCGGCTGGATTCGCTCAGGGGCCTGCTAGTCGAAACAGCTCGGCTCATCCACCTCTTGCGAATGACCACTGCCGCAGCTCCTAGCTGGATAATTGGATTTGTATTTTGGATGATTGATAGAAATGGTTTGGAACGTTATGGGGTGGGCCGTGGAACAGCTCGTGCTTAAACTATTCCCATGTGCCCAAAATCAGAAACCATCTTATGTCACGCTTGAATTATCAAGTGGCTGGAATGAATGTTACAAGGTGTCATGGTAGAAAAGTTTAAGATTTAAAGTCCAGTAGAGAGTAGAGATAATGATCTTATTATCTGTATATACTTCTATGATGGCCCACTCATCCACAATGGGTGGCCCAATCCACAAAAAAAAAAAAAAACGAAAGCAGCGTGAACAAAAGCATAAACTAATAGTATCACATTTTGTGTGTACGTGTGAGAACTCGTTATATGAAGGGGAGCAACGTTTCCTTGCAATAATGTAGTAGTAGTAATAATAATACTAATAATAATAAAAGACAGCTAAGTATTTACACACATTATGGGTCATGCTAGAAGCCCAAAAATCCAACGTAAACCAAATGCTTATACCATTTTCTGTTTAGTAAATGGAAAAAAAAAATTTGATGTAAAGCTTTTGAAGAAAAGAGTTTGGAACAAATGAAATTTTGATGGAATTTGATATGATATTAGTAATAATTAGGAGTAAAAGGAATAAAGTTAAATTAGATATATGGAAGGATGGATGTATAAAAATGATTGGCAAGGAGAGGAGCTCATAAAAAAGTAAGTTGTACTGAAAAATATGCGGACTGGGCTTTACGGGCTGGGGGTCAAGCTAGCCTAATTTCAGTGGTTAAGGGAGATGGAGAAGAGCTAATTATTGAAGCCCAATAAAGATTCTACGGCAAGGGAGCACCTCGCTGGGAGTCGGCCGATGTACTGTTTTTCCTTTTTTCCACGTTTTGCTCGAATTTCATTCTAAGGCTAATTTAGAGATGCAAAAGACAATAAATCCGGATCCTATGCGCCCAAGTGCTTGGAGCTTCGGTACGCCAGTTGAAAATTTTATTGTTTTTAATTTTTTTGAAAATGCTTTTATAAAATTGTAAATCTGAGTATATTTTGACATATGTATTAAGTTTTGCCATTTTTGGATATTCGCATATTTTAATTATTTTAAAAATAAAAATGAGTAAAATTCCGTTGTTTTTTTTTTTTTTTAAAAAAGATTAAAAAATATGTAAAAATCTCTGAAATTGGTAAAAATTAGCTATTAAATTAAATACACTTAGATTAATAGTTTTATAAAAATTCAAAAAATAAAAAATAAATTTTTTGTAGCGAGTGCACTAAAGTTTCATGCACTCGAGTGCATAGGATCAGAAAACAAAGAGAATAGTATAAATGTTTGTTGAAAATGAGACATGGATGATGGATATTGCTGCAACTTTTGTTTTATGGAATTAACGATGAAAAAAGTTAAATTAATGAGAATTTATGCATATAATAATG
This sequence comes from Annona cherimola, assembly GCA_030490835.1. Lineage (NCBI taxonomy): Eukaryota > Viridiplantae > Streptophyta > Magnoliopsida > Magnoliales > Annonaceae > Annona > Annona cherimola. The sequence continues at coordinate 7,161,827 of CM059974.1, forward strand.
AGCAATTCCATATATACTCACAAACTTTACTTTTGATTTCACTTATACTTATGAATTTTTAAAAATTCATATTATACCCATAAATTTTTAAAAATTCATATTATACCCATAAATTTTTAGAAATTCATATTATACCTATGAATTTTCATCCTAATTTCACTAATACTCATGTCATTAGGGATCCATTAAATGGGTCATTAACCTATTTCTAAATTGATGAATATGCTAAGCTCTTATGTAATTTAAGGTTATTTTGCTTAAAGTTAAAGGTAATTTGCATATATATATATAGGGAAATAATCCAGTGCATGTGACTGCACGGTGCAGTCCATGCACTGTGGGCCCCACTTGATCATAAATAGAAAATCCACCCCACTCATTGTATTTGGAATTGTTCACTTTATTAGCATACTAATTTTCATCTAAATCCAACATGTGTGTAGTCCCCATCTTAAAATGGTGCAAAATCAACGTAATAAAATAGTTTAATGTAAATATCAAGTTTAAAGTGGTTTTTTCAATATCTAAACCGTCTAAAGTATGATTTATATATGGATAAATGAGTGTATAAAGTTTCATTACAATCTAATATGTGTGGGGTCCATTTTACAGCGAATTACGGTGCAGTCCGACTGCACAAGATCAGATCTCATATATATATATATATATATATATATATATATATATCCAGTAGTTTGACGTTAATTGCATATATACCCATATAGTTTCACGAAATGCATATTACCCCCACATAGCTTTACCAAAATTGCATATTACCCTCATACCGTTATCTGCCGTTAATATCTAACGTTATATTTTGAAAAATGACGAAAATGCCCTCATTGGTATGCATAGTTTTATGGAATAATATGTAATTTTGGTGAAACTATGTGGGGCGATATGCAATTTGCGAAACTATAGATAAGGACATTTTCATCATTTTTCAAAATATAACGTCAGATATTAACAATAGGTAACAGTATGGGGGTGATACACAATTTTGGTGAAATTATGTGGGGATAATATGCAATTCGTGAAACTACGTGGGTATATTTACAATTAACGTCAAACTATGTAGGTATATATGCAAAATAAAGTTAAAGATTTATTTTCAAATAATATATGCTTTTATAGCTATAGAATTACTAAAAATTCATTATAATATGAATTTTAGTTATAAAATCACAATTAGAGATAAACATATTAGACATTTTCTAAAGAGTTAACGACCTCTTTTACAAATCCCTAGTGGTGTGAGCATAGACGACATTAAAATGAAAATTCATAGGTATAAAAAGTTTTTAAAAATTCATAAGTACAAGTGGAATTAGATATAAAATTCGTGAATATATAATAAATTCACTCTTATTATTAAAAAATAGAATTTCAAATGTACGTGCGAGTGTGTAAAAAATTTACCTATTAAACAAATGAGAACAAAATTGTAAATTAGTTTAAATGTTTATAGTAATCCCAATAAGCCCTTAGCCATGATATCCAATATCCCTTTAAGGACAAAGTGAAGTTGTTTTATAGGAAAAAACCCAACGCAAATCTTCCATTGCTAATGTAATTTTTTTTCGTTCAGGGATTTCAAAAAATCTTCAATTTCAAATCCTTCAAGGCATAGAAAGAACATCACTTGTAACTAGTTGGAAGGTACATTTAAATTTGATCTGCAAGGAATTTTTTAATGAATTAAGGTGCAAAACTCATTTTTAAATTTTTTTATAATTTTTTTATAAAACTTTTAAAGTAGGTATATTTAACTTATGTATTAAGTTTTGTTATTTTTAGAGATGGATATATATTTTTAAAAATATTAGTTGTTTAGTCATTTAAAAATGACTAAAACCCCCATTTTTAAAAATTAAAAAATATACACATTTCCAAAAAATGGTAAAATTTAATTTATAAATTAAATATACTTGATTAATAGTTTCTAGAAAAAAATTCTAAAATTTTTAAAAATATGGGTTTTACAAGTTGATGCATTGAAACATTCCTCTGGATATACCGAGCCCTCATATCTCCTTCTGCAGGCATTGTACCTAGCTTTGCAGCCTCAACACCTCTCCTGTAGGAACAATATCAGGAAACTTGAAACACGACATAGTCGAATAAAAAAGCGCCTTTAGCATCGAATTCCAGAGGAGCAAGATCGGAATATTTCTCAATCAATACGTTGTCCGATAGATAAATGACTCGAATTTCAGCCCCACATGTTACTTACTCTCAGGTATCTCTATTAGTTAAGATCCGAAATCAGATCTTATGAATTTCATTGATGAAGAACTGGAATTACAAAATAAGAGATTGAACACCGACTCTAACCTTGACAATGACGGTGTTCTTTCACTCTACTAGAACTAATGAACACGAAAACTAGAAATGAATACAAGTCAAGCACTCTGATCTCTTCTCTCTCTCTCTCCCCCTACTTATATTGATGGCTAGGCTCACCCATCAGGCCACGCCTACAGACCGAGCCCAGACCCACACCCACTACTCATCCTAGCCATTCCATATTTAATCCTATTATTTCACCACCCTTAAAATCCACCTTGCCCACAAGGTAGAGAAAAAATCAAAATTATTTACAATTAAAAAGAGGAGAACCAAAACAAAGGCTAACAAAACGAACACTCAAGTGACAGAAACAAATCCATTCCAGTTGCCATGCAGGTGGTCCTCATTGTTAAATAATCAACCGCAATGCCCAACCTCGGCTCAATAGTAGCCCACAACCACGAATACCAATCCCACACAAATGTTTCCTCGAATGGTTGTAAGCACACAAATGGGTTGAAGCACACAACATAAAGAAATCGAATAAGCCGCTGTTGTCTTCCCACCTCCCATGCGTTGATGTGGACAATGTCACCCAAGTCCCAGACCCAAATGTCGTCAATGTCAGTGAGCCAAGTAAAAGAAAGTCTTCCAGGATCCTAGGTGAGAACGCTTGACCATTGTTGCGGCGTGATCCCTCCATCGAGATCCCGTTCAAGCATTTTGTTAAACAGCTCATGAGTTTTCGAATTTTTCGACACAAAAGCAGGGATCACGATCAATTTTTTAGCCACACTACCTCCTCGATTTTCCTCGCCTCTGCATTTCAAAATTGTTAGCCCGAAAATAAGGATCACGTAATCCCTCATCCTCTCCATGAGCTATCATGGAAGCTCCATCCCTAGCTGTAGTGTAGTGCTCCTGTTGATGCCGAGAATGATGAGCTTGTCGCTGGCAGTGACGCCCTCACCATCATTCCATGTTGTTCGATGATAGCACCAACCTCCACTCCTCCCTTTGGGCCGACGTTGGTGATGCCGTCGGTGATGACAACCTCACCATCATCACCTTCCGCCTTTGCAATCTCATAACATGCATCCAGCTAGTTATCAATAGTTGATCTTCTTGGCTCGTTAGTTGTGTTTCTAGCCACGTATGCAACCACAGCGATCGACCCTGACATAACAACTACGGTGTAAGCATCCTCATGGTTCGAATCCCTTGAATCAAAGCTTAGGAGGTCAATCTTGCCATGGTTGTGTGAGTAATGGTCGTTCGACCCATAAGTCTGTCTTGATGGTTCTTCCAGCACGAACCTTGGTAGAATGGGCGGCAACTGGCTCCGATCACTAACGGCGTCAAGCTTCAACAGCATAAATTGCAGGGCTTCCCGAACTTCTCCTAGTTGCGACTGCAAATGCTCTCGCACGTCCAGAAGATCTGTTGATCCTGACCAAAGTTCTTGCACATTCTTGCTTCTGGTATTTTGAGGATCTTGCTGTGATTTGATACCTTATTAAGATCAAACTGATTTTTATTCAATCTACTCAAAGAATTATAGAAAATGAGGTTGAGCACCGACTCTAATTGACAATGACGATATTCTCTCTCTATTACAACTAATGAACTAGGAACCACAAACGAATACAAATCAAGCACACCGATCTCCTCTTCCTCTCCCTACTTATACTGATGGCTACTATTACCAAGCTCACCGATTAGGCTAGGCCCACAGACCGAGCCTAGACCCACACCCACTACTCATCCTAACCATTTCCTATTTAATCCTATCAATCATGCAGGCTAGAAACTTGGGTAACCAAGATCAGGGGGGATCATTTGGGAGTGCCAGCTGCTAAAAAAATGATCAAAACTTGTTTATAAAGATGTCCAACATTGGTGGGCCATTGCACAAAATAATCGAACTAAAAGATCGATGAGTAATAAAAAGCCAACCATCGCTCTTTAACACCATGCATGCTAGTAGTAGCCGCAACAATATATACGAAACACCATAAGCATAAAAGATTTACAACCATCATTTACCTCATGAATTCAGACAACCACCTCATCTCATATTTCAGCCTTCAAAACATAGCCAATAGTCATGCGCTGGTGAGAGCTTTATGCACTAGGTGTGCTCTCTTTTTTGCTATTGTTTAGTTCTTTTTACCATAAATAACAACTTATAACTACCTGTTAATCTCACTTGAGAGCTATAATAACCCTTCAAACAAATTAACGATTCGTCATTATCTTGGTAGAACAAGTTCTTCAGTTCAATTGATTGTTCAGATGATACAAACACAAATCTTGAATGAAATCTTAAATGATTGCATCTGAATGGCGCATGACCTACAAGTGCAGAAGCCTGCCATGAGCATGACCCATCTCATTAGAATGAAACAATTACGAAGAAGTGATTGCAATTCTATGAAATAACCACAAATGAGATGCAGGAGCTAGAAAACAATCAGAAATCCAATCTCATTTGTTCAGAAGTGCATACGCAATAAGAGTGGATGGTCATATCTTTTGATAATTGTGTTTACATAGTTTATTGACACTGGGAACTCAACTTGATTACTATATACAAAATACTTTTACAGTATCTCCAATAGGGTCTTATATTGCGTCAAATTAAGAATGAAGACAGATGATAACAATTTGGAATATCTAAGTTGGAGATACCAAGTCAAGCATTGCAAAGCAGTATGCCCTCAAAATGTGTTCTCTCCACTGTAGTTAACATACAGAAACCCATCTTCATCCTTCTTCTCATCATATATCGTTGACATTATTGCTTCTGCCATAATTAGATGATGACCAGTTAGAATAAGTTCTAGGGGCAAATTCGAATATTGAAAAAAAATAATTTAACTAATAACGTACATGACTTGCACACAAATACCTGTTGGAGAGAGGACACTATCCACAAAGATGAATATTGCCTGTTTTGCGCTAAGTTTGATCTCTTATGGATCACATACACAAATTGCCCCATTGTCAAATCAGCAGGGACCAAATACCTGCATTTCAAATTTAAACAGTTATTCAAGCCAATCATAAATAGCCACAAACCAATGAAATACTCATTTGCACATTTAATGACTAAATTGTGCTCATGTTGATATATCACAATTCATAATAGTGATGCAAAACAAAAAGAAATGGAAAGGAGTGAATATATGATTATCTACACTTAATTTTATATGTTGCTTTATTTGAATCCATATTGGTTATAAATGCACAAAATAAATGGGAATCTGCTGAAATGAGGGAATGCTTTTTCTCATTAGTTGCAATTGGAACAAATTTAAGAAATGAGAAACTAAAAGTTCACTGAAAAATTCAAAGCAAAAGTCAACTTCTAAAAATATATCAACTCACATGTTAGCTGTAAGTGCCTCTGCAAGCCATAATTTTGAATGTCGTTGGTGCGAAGCACCTTCTTGTTATATTATAGAAATTCCTTAGTAAAGATAATTTTTTAATTAATGGAACTCCTGATGGCCACTCTTTCCCTCATTTCCTTTGGGAGAAGATGGGGATTGGGCCTAATGGGGAAGTTGACGGGCCTTTAAAAAAATCGTATTTTACAAAAATACTATTTTTTTTCAATTTGTAAACATAGTAATTTTTTAATTATCATGTAACTTTAATGTTTGTAACATACGACAATACTTTTTTCATCTAACATCATCATCATATCTTAAACTATACGTGTTAATCTCATGTAATTGTTTCCCATGGTTTCTTTTTTTTTCCACACATTCTCTCACAAATGATTTAACGTTTTAGTTATTTAACAACTCAATTTTTTCCAACTTTATTCTTATACTTTCGTTATTTTTTATACAACAACCTTATTTATTTTTATTTTGTTTGTGTCATATTATATCATTCATATAATTTTAAAATATTTTAATTTCCTGCTTGGCATTGTCCTATAATATTTTACGCTATCGAAACATAACTGTTTAAAGTTTGGACAATACGAGGACTGGATGAGAATTTGAGATAAAATTATATCGTGAGTGGAAAAAGGGTATATTGATATTCATATTAGAAAAGTATAGAAATGAATAAACTGTTGGTAAGACCTTATTGGTTAAAACCATAATCACTTCAGGATCTTTCATCTTAATTCGCCCGAATTCATATGACCAGTTGTTTTTTAATCTCATGGTTTTCGGGTTTTCCAAGTTAAAGTTTTAGGATTTTCTGGATGAAATGACTCCCTCTTTTCCAACAATCAGATGTTTGAAAAGAAACCCTAAAAGTACATAACCTGAGGACTACAGTCGTTCCTATAGCGTACTGCGTACATATCTTTCATATTTCTAATTGAGTCCATCATAAAAATACAAAGTAGAAAATTGGCGATAGGGTTTCTACGCATAGGAGACTCCTACGCTATTAGATAATTTGGGCCCATAAACTTTATAAGTTCATCTTATAATTTGGACTACTATTTATAATAGCGTATATATAATTGAGGCTTAATTTTGTTAGGTCGGGCAAACTAAGACCTTAGTTAGCCTAGCCAAAAAAATATTTTTAATATTTTTAATTTTTTTTCGTGAACATGTAAAGCTAGGTGTATTTAACTTATAAACAAAGTTCTACCATTTTTGAATGATTATAAGTATTTTTTCGGATTTTTAAATACAATGGCATTTTCATAAATTTCTGGTTCAAGTTTAAAAATAGTAAAATTTGGTTTATAGGTTAAATACGCCTAACTCTATATGTCTATAAAAAAATAAATTTTTTTAAAAATATATATTTGTGATCTGGCGGGCCTCAAACGATCACTCGTCTATGTAATTATTATATACATGTGTCCAAAAATTCAACATAAACAACTTCAATCTAAGATTTTACAGGTCAACCAACCGTAACAGCAGCACTATGATTGCAAGCACCGGCATGAACGATCATGAGTTGGTGAATGGCAGAGTCGTCATGGCAAATGGCAGACCATGGACGCGGACGATGCATGCATGACCAAGTACAAGCTAGCCCAACGACCCCCATCGTATCCATCACTGGACGGTCATGGGCACTAGAGCCACCTGATAATCAAATGCAACCGTGCATTGCGTCGGAGTGAGCTTTAAGACGCGGAGAAAGGCACTAGGAAGAAAATTGCACCCACTGGTGACCTGGTGTGCAATCATACACCAACTGCAGGTTCACCCCTTTGACTCCACAGCAACGAGAATAACATGGATTGAAAAATTACCCATCTCATCACCCTACCTTTAATTAATGCAATCTCCCAATATAATATCTTTGAATATATACAATGGCAGTACTTAAACATACCCATGTGGCTATGTCAACTTTGCCTTTAATTAATGTAGCATTTTTATGATTGCGAAGAAGTATCTTAACAAACCATGCCTTTAATTAATGCAATCTATCAATGTAATATCTTTGAATATATATAATGACAGTACTTAAACATACTCATGTGGCTATGTCAACTCTGCCTTTAATTAATGTAGCATTTTTATGATTGTGAAGAAGTATCTTAACAAGCCATGCACGTTAGTCAGATTGATAAAATTGTGGAAAAAAATATTATGGGGCATTTAGTAATATGTAAAATTATGAGATTGTGGGAAATGATGAGAAATGGAAAAAAATATTTTGAGAAATGTGTGATTGGTAGGAAATGATAGAGGTATAGTTGGAATAAATAAGTTTGTTGTATGTAGTTGGTAGGGGCAATGATTGGATATAGAGAAAAAAATTGAAAAAATAATGTGATTAATGGAGCAATGATTGGCTTTGGGAAACTAAATCCCATGGGTTTTTTATGGTTCCCACACTTAAGGTTTCCTATGGTTTCCTATAGTGGGAGTTTTCGCAGTCACTAATGATTAATTACCACTATATTTATCAGATCAATAAATGTAAATTAATGATCAAGTAGACCCCAAGATCATAAAATCGGCAAGTACTGTCAAGAATACAACCATTCATTGCTTTTTCGAAATTCTCTTCCCTTCCTAACGGATTTCACAACCTATTCACTCAGTGGACAAAAAGAAAATAGACACGGGGTGCTCTTAGCCTCAGTGTACTACGTGCGTTAATCAATTTTTTGTATTTTTTGAAAATTTTTAATATAATTGTTAATCTAAGTATATTTAACATGAATATCAAGTTTTACTATTTTTGAAAATTTTAAATATTTTTTATTTTTCAAAATCATTGATATTTTAATACTTTTAAATTACTAAAAATATTACTGGTTTTCAAAAATAAAAAATATCTAAAAATCTCTAAAAAAGGATAACAATTATATAAAAAAATTTCAAAAAATATGACTTAAATGCACCCAGTGCATTGAGACTAAGTGCACCTAAGTGCATTTAGCTCTTTCTGAAAGAAAACGGTTTAGCCGTAACTTTTGTGGTGGCTAGATTATGCGTGTATTTTTGTTCCTCGAGCATGTTCAAATCATCCGAGCGAATATAATGGAACATGAACGAGACGATATTTTCCTTAGCCAAAACACTTTCCAAATTTTTAATGTATCATAAACATAAGTTTTTTTGAATTACAATATTATTTTTCGCTGTCAATAAATTTATCATTCTTTGTACATGGTAACTCCCTCTTAAATTAAATTTTATCACCACACCGTATCCTATTCAAAATAAAAAATAGTTTTTGTTTACAGTGAGCTGGTTAAAAGAATACAAGATTCTTAAGTGGAATCTATCTTTCAAATAAGAATGTAACAATATGTATTAGAAATATGAAAAGCTATATTAGAAATATCAAAAATTATATCGAAATTGAAAATATTATCTTGAAAATTAAAAAGACATTGTTTTGATGACAGAAATACAAATTCCATTTAAGTATCTTGTTTTATTTAAAATATGACTAGTCTCGTTACTGATATATAAAAATTTTGTATTTCTATTTTTAGCATTAGGTCAACTTCGATAATTCCATGTAAAGATTTTACACTATTTTCTCTTTTGTGTACATTCTTATATAAAACTTTGTCAGTAAGAGTTTTTATCTTACTGCCGGTCCCAAGTCTGGAAGAAAAAGCGATGGTTGATATGTTAGGCTGGTAGTTGGTGCTATTAAAAATCATCGCCACATCTTTTATGGATTCTAAAAATATGCTAAAAGTCGTTAATGCTATGGCGTCCCCTTTAAGCGACGCACTACAGCAGAGCCTGACTGTAGGGAAAAATGAGCAAGGGTTGCAAGGGCGTTTCTTCATAAGCGACTCGCTACATCGGAGCCCGAATGTAGTGAGAAAAGGGCAAGGTTTGCTTGAGCGTCTCCCCGAAAGCGATGCCCACAACAACTTCCGACCGTGGTGAAAATCAGCAAAAGTTCTTATGCCTTTATGGATGTGGTTTAGAAAAGAAGGTGATATCAAAACACAAGGTTCATTTTGTCTCATAGAATGTTGAGATTCTTTTATAGAAAAGTATGGAAATAGTAGATATTATGAGAAAGAGAAGAGTTAATATAGCGTGTCTTCAAGAGACTAGGTGGAAAGGAGAGAAGCCTAAACAGATTGATGGATTTAAATTATGATATATAAGAAAGGATGATAATAGAAATAGTGTATGAATAATAGTAAAAAATAAATTCTTAAATAAAGTTATAGATGTCAATAAAGTAAATGATAAAATTATTTAAATAAAATTTGTATTAGGTGTAAAGGTCATAAATGTGATTAGCACTTATGCACCACAAGTAGGATTAGATGATAAAATCAAGAAACAATTTGGGATGACTTAGTAGTGTAATGCAAAGGATACCTAACCAGGAAAATGTTGTGATATGTGAAGATTAAAATGGACATGTAAAAAAGGAGAATGTAGAATATGAGAGAAATCATGGAGGTTTCGGCTTTGGAATAAGAAATGAAATTAGAAATGTCATTTTGGACTTTGCTATAGCATATGATTTGGTTATAGCAAGGACTTTATTTCAAAAAAGAGATAAATACTTGATAACTTTCAAGAGTGGGACAATTCTAACTTAATAGATTTCTTCTTTATAAGAAAATTGGATAGATTATTTTGTATTAATTGTAAGGTTATCCCAAGTGAGAGCTTAGCTATGTAACATAGATTATTAGTGATTGATATATATACACAAAAAGAATCAACAAAAACTAAAGATAATATAATTCCAAAAATTAAATAGTGGAATTTAAAGAAAAATAACATGAATTTTTTTACTAAAAGAATAATAGAAGAAGGAAAATGAGATACACAAGAAGATGAAGTGTAATCACTGTGAGATAAAATGTAACTAACATAAAGAAGTAAGATAAAGTATTGTAAGAATATATAAAAATTGTAGATCATCACATAGAAAAACTTGGTAGTGAAATGTAAAATAAGAAAAGATAAAATTAGGAATGAAATAATTTTAAAAAACCTAAAAGTGAGACCCATTTGTGATAAAATGAGAGAAAATAGATTATGTGAGGACCAAGTATTTTATTTTATTTTCATTATAACCCTTCTCTATTTATGATGTAATTTATAAACATGCTACTAGAAATTTATGATGTTAATAGATACATAACATATATGGACATGACATCTAGGGGACGTATAGTGCATATATGTATATATTATGATCTTAACACATTGGGTATAAATTTAAAGGTGTATGATTAGCGTGCCATTATTGAGCACTATAACTATTTTCCATATCACAGAGTAGGTACGGGGTTCAACCTGCCCAGTCAGGTCGCGGGGGTAGCTCCCCCAGAGAAAATTTTAATTATTAAGTCGCAGGAGTGGGAAAGTAAAGTATTAATTGTGATTAGACCCGACCCATGCTCTGGCCCGACCGACTCGATGGGGGTTCAATTAACAAGGGGAGCCCGCGCGCTAGTGCTTCATTTTCATTTTGCACCCGACTACCTTTCCCTCTTAGGGAATGTTTGGCAATGGTTAAAAAATGTCAAGTTAAAACTTTTCAATCTAAAACTTTTCACTCATCACAACTATTATATTTTTTAATTATTTTTTCACATTTTCCTATACAACTACCTTACTTTTCAATTATTTCTACACAACTTCTCACACAACTAACCTATCTATTTTAACTTTATCCTCTTTACTCCTCATCATTGCCCCTATCATATCACATAATTTGACAATTTTTATTCTTCAAAACTTTTCATCGAAAGTTTTACCCATTCCCAAACACACACTTGTTCTTTTCTCGTTCTCTGCTTCTTCTCTTCTTTCCCTTCTATTCAGTTCGATCTAGCCGTAGATCTCTTTAAGAAAACTCTATCGACTGCCTTGAAGATCATCGATTCTAATTAAGGAAGCTCCTAATCTCTGCAATTCAATTCTATGGTCACTGTTTTTGGGAGAAATCACGATCAAGGTAAGTAGATATCGCCTTTTATTGATTTAGTGATGAAATTTCATGTTAAACATGATATAAGACTGGTGAGAATGTTTAGCGCCTAACAACTTCATGGTATGGGGCGTAGGGTTCGTAACAATTAGGGTAAGTAGGGTTCATAGGAAATTTGCTATAAATGTGCGATTTCTATGAAGTAAAGGACTCGTTAGCAGTTTTTATATTGTTAAAATATGACGTTAATCGATTCGGCTCAATCGAGAGTATGAAGTGAAGGTTCCCTTATTTTGTACCTATCATGTGTTTGGTAAAATGCTTGTGTGACAGTTTTATATGTTGAATTTAAAGTAAACCTTGTTGATGTTGTATGTGTAGTTTATGACATTTATCCTTATCTGTTATGTATGATGTGTTATTTAAAATGGTTGGTTGTAAAAGGGTTGTTCATGGCCCCTGATTGACATGAGGAGAGGGTTGTTCGTAGCCCTTGATAAACATGAGTAGAGGATTGTTCGTGTCTTTCTATTTATACGTGGTTATATGCATACGATCTTGGGAGTAGGTATTGGACCCATGTGTCTTATCTTGATCACAACATATGCATCCGGAATTTTACTTATTTCTACTTTGTGTTAACCACTATCTACTTATTGAGTCTATTTAGAGTCATATGATTTGTTATTTTGCCTTTAGATCACAGGCCAGGTGGGGAACCTCAAGATGGGACAAGTTGAAGATCAAATCTTGGAGACCATTAGCACAATATCTTTAATTGCAGTTATTTTAAAATTTGTGCTCTTTTGATATTCGTATATGTAGATGATTACTGAGTCAGATTCACTTTGACAAATATATTGTATTTGGTATTTTGAATTAGATTATAATCTCTGTGGATGCATATATGTATAATCATTTAGTTTGGTTATTATGTAAGGATAACATTCAATGATTTTCTTTTTATATGAATGTCCTTATTATATGAAGATACAAGTGTATAAATATAGGATTGAATGTCACATTTTGAAATGAAATTGAAATGTTATGAATATCAGGTCGTGTATTCCATACCACCCCTTATATATTATGGGGAGATGTTGTCAAATTTTTCTTAGGTTGTATAGTACCCATTATAGTACCCGTTGACTAGTTATTAAGTATATCTAGAAATGGGGCGTTACAAATTAAGATGGTTTGGTCATGTCAAAAGAAGGCCTGAAGTAACACCGATTAGAAGGACAAAATCTATCTAAGTAGAAGATGGTAGGAGAATGAGAAGAATATCCAAAAAAGATGGATGAAAATAATTAAACAATATTTAAAATATTACAAATTACTGAAAATTTAGTCTTAAATCGCTAAGAATGGCACAATGAATCCATGCAGCCGACCACACCTAGGTGGGAAATGACTTATGATAATGATGATGTACATTCTTATATAAATGATTTAACATCTTAACTATTTAATTATTTTACTTTTTTTTAAATTTATAATTGAACTATAATTAATTTTTATAATTATTCTATTTATTTACTTATACTATGTCATTTCACGTAATTTTTAAAATAATTGGTTTTCAATTTCCGCTGTCTTGTCACATTCCACGTTTTAACACCACCGTACTTTTAGGAGTGCAATTTGGGCCGGGTTGAGCCTGAACCCGATTTCTAACAGTGTTAAAACTCGTTTTTCTACAATCCAAGCCCGAAGAACCCCGAACCCGGTGAATTCGAGCCTAATTTTTATTTTATATTTATTACAAAATATATTTTATATATGATATCTAAACAATATTTCTTGTATTTTATATTATTTATATTTATATTTAAATACATGTTGATATATTGTAATTATATTATAAATAAAGTATATTATTTGTATTTATATTTATATTTTATTTCTATAATCTTCTTTATTTATCTTTTTTTTTATGTTAAATTTTTTCTAAAGATATTCTTTATAGATGAATGATCTTATTAGCCGGGTTAAGCAAATGTCTTATTTAGCTCACTTCAAAAAATTCATTTACAACGACTTTCTTTTATTTTTTTTTCATATTTGTTTATCTAAGTGTATTTAAAGTATAAATCAAGTTTTATAATTTTTGGATATGTTTATATATTTTTTTAGATTTTTAGAGATAAATGTATTTTAAATACATATATGCAAAGATGTTTAAAAATCTCAAAAAATATATACATATATCCAAAAATGATAAAACTTAGTTTATATATTAGATACACTTAGATAAACAAGTGTATGAAGAGAAAAATAAAAAAATTGTTGTAAATGAGTTTTTTGAGGTGGGTTAAGTGAGACATTTGCTTAGCTTGGGCTAACTGGATCACTCCTCTTTTTTATATTCTTATATTTTTTAAAAATATATGGTTTGACTATATATTGTTATGTTTACTTATATAATTTGTTATTATTATACATTCATATAAAATTTTAAACCTATCACTTTTAAATAAAATGTAAATTTATCAACTTAAATTCAGACCCAAAACCTAACTTGAACCCAATTTTTAAAAAATGGGCTTAGGATTTAGATTTTATATATAGATTAGGATTGAAATTTCAACTAAAGTTAAAATAAATTAAAATTTATGAGCCCAAGTTACACTCCATCAACTTTTACCGGTCATGCTATAATTTTTTCTATTTTTCTGAGGTGAACAATGAACAATCTGTCATTGTACACGTTCCCATGGAAATCACATCACTTACATGACCCCAGGAGCAGGCCCTCCAATTGGGTGCTCCCGAAAAGTCCCGCAGTAAAAATATATAAGTGAAAAATGAGGGGATCACATTTAGTGGTCGCACGGGCGCGGTCTACAACAAAAGCGGGACCCAGAACCAGATGTGGAGATGGGTCCGGCGCTGGTCCACGAGTTGCACAGCTGTCCACCTACGCAAGTTTTAACTTCTGCACGACCCCGAAGACTCATCGACCTTTTCCAATACCACCTTTTTCATGTTGCACGCATCCGTGGACCATCACCATGCCAGACTAGACAAGTAAAAAAGCACCAGCACTGCACTGCTGCCAAAGAGTACGAGCCACAGAGAGAGAGAGAGCGAGCGCGCGGGGTGTGAAAGGGGGAAAGAGGAGAAGGCGAGAGAGCGAAGAGAGAGGGAAGATGAAGGTTTGAAGGTGCAGTTGTCCGCTGCAACGAAGACCTTCAGGTGGGTGCACCCAACTTCGGTGGTCCGTCGCCTCTGCTGGAAGAGGGCCTGTACTGCACTGCTGTCTCGCCTGTGCTGCCCTTCCTCCACTCATGCCAGGCTCATTTCCCTACTATTTCTGAGAATACCAGCTGTTATACTACGCTATTTACGGCATTTTCAGGGGCTGTTTTGAGAGATTGTTTTGGGATTAAGGGGGCAAGGAACGAGGATTGATTGCGGGAGCTCAATAGAAGCGTAGAAGAGTGCAAAGAGATGAGCTCGGCGGTCCAAGCAGTGGGCTTTTGAAGCTGAGGCAGCGGCTCTTTGGATATCGTAGGCGTGGCGGCGGTTTCTGGTAATCCTCTCCTCAAATGGCCGCCTTCTCGGCAAGGCAGTGAAGGCAGCGGCGGCGGCCGGAAGGAGGAATGGCCCGCTTCAGAATTGCAGCCGATGGCCGCACCGTTGGAGGTCGGGGGAGACAAGTGCGGCGGGATTGGGATGGAGGATTGGGAAAATATGCTGGCCGACTCGGCTTCGGCGCTGCCGACGGGCAACCAGCAGTCGTTCTTCCAGTGGTTCGATGTGGACGGAGCCGCCGGGCCATCGTTAAAGCAGCTGTTGCTGAGCGGATGCGGCGGTCCGGCGGCGGAGTTCGATGGCGCAGCGGCTTGTATTGGGTCTGCAGCTGATTTGGATTTTGGGTTTGAAGCTGCGTCGAGTCCGTCGAATGCAAATGCCTGCAATCCTCCACTGGGTGCTTCTGCCGGGAGTTTTCCACTTGCTGATTTCAGAGGCTCTTGCTTTGCGAGCAGCAAAAACCCGGGCAATCCTCTCCATCTCAGCGTCTCTCCTGGAGATGCCAGCCTTGCTATCAATCCATTGGGCGCATTTTATGATCAGCAGCTCGAGCCCATCGATGAAAAGCCGCAGATTTTCAACACCCAACAGCTAATAAACCAGCAACAGCCTCATCCTCCTCAGAATCCATCTCTTTTCCTGCCCTTATCCTTCTCGCCGCAGGAGCAACAGCACCTCCTCCTCCCGCCTCAGCCCAAACGCCACCAGCCCAGCATCGTCGACCCCGTCTGTCCGGCGCGCAAAGCCCCATTTCCCGATTCCAGCCAAGAGCCCTTCGCCCCGCGACAGCAGCTGCAGCAGAGCTTCCCTTCTCTTTATGTCCTTTCTCAGCAGCACCAGCAGAGGGCCGTGAAGCCCAAACTGGAGGGCAGCTCGAGCGACGGCACGGATCAGCAACCGCAGCAGCTGCAGGGTTTGGTCGACCAGCTCTTCAAGGCCGCCGAGCTGGTCGAGTCCGGGAATTATGTTCTTGCGCGAGGGATATTGGCGCGGCTCAATCACCAGCTCTCCCCGGTCGGGAAGCCCCTTCAAAGGGCGGCTTTCTACTTCAAGGAGGCCCTGCAACTGCTCCTCGACGCTACTGCTAAGGCTTCTTCCCCTCATCGCCTGCTGACCACTGCCGACTCCCCTCTGGATGTCGTCTTCAAGATCAGCGCCTACAAGGCCTTCTCCGAGATCTCTCCGGTCCTTCAATTCGCCAATTTCACTTCCAATCAGGCTCTACTTGAAGCTGTCGATGGTTACAGCCATATTCACATTGTCGATTTCGATATCGGCCTTGGCAGCCAGTGGGCGTCATTCATGCAGGAGCTTTCCCTGAGGCACGGCGCCGCCCCATTTCTGAAAATCACGGCATTTCTCTCTCCTTCCTCACATGATCCCCTTGAACTGAGCCTCACCCACGAAAACCTCTCCCATTTTGCTGGAGACCTCGGCATCCAATTCGAATTCAATGTGGTTAACATCAACTCGTTTGATTCATCTGCAATTCCCAACCTGCCGGGCCTCGAGGCAATCGCTGTGAGCTTGCCCAGTTGTGATTTGTCGAACCCATCTTCCCCTTTATTGCTACGTCTCGTGAAGCAGCTTGCTCCCAGAATCATCCTTTGCGTCGATAATGGAGGAGACCGGAGTGAGCTCCCCTTCTCCCGCCATTTTCCCCACGCTCTTCAATCTTATGGAGTCTTGTTCGAATCGCTTGACGCCACCTCTGCGAGCTCTGATGGAGTGCAAAAAATAGAGCGCTATCTTCTTCGTCCGAGAATAGAGCGCACAGTCCTCGGACGTCATCGATCGGGTGACAAGATGCTTCCTTGGAGGGTGCTGTTGACGTCTTCCGGATTTTCGCCGGTGCCCTTCAGCAGTTTTACAGAGACACAAGCAGAATGTGTGGTGAAAAGGCTGCAGGTGAGGGGTTTCCACGTAGAGAAGCGCCAGGCGTCGCTCTACCTTTGTTGGCAGCATGGAGAGCTTGTCTCCGTGTCTGCATGGAGGTGCTGAGTAGCATCATCTTCAAAGATGCACATTGCTATGTAATTATCCACTCAAAGGCGCCATTAGCCATCCATTTCATCTCTAACTCAATTCAATTTGAGAGTTTTGTGGCTGTTCTTTGGTGGTACCATATGCTTTCTATCTCTTATTTTCATTGCCTGTAGGTCTTTACCCTCTGTTCATTGCCAATTCTCATGTCTAAGTTTAAATCATTTGAGAAACTGAAAATTTTGGCGCAGTTCTCACTTTCCAATGAACATGGATATGTTGTACTATGGTGTTCCCCACTTCCTTTTCTTGTTTTCTAGTGCTGTTGGATTGTATTATTCTGGAGGAACTGAAATTGCAGGGAGATCTCGATCGCCTGAAGTTATCCTAGAGTGTGGGTAGTTAAGATGATTATATCTTTAATGCAAGATTGAACCAATTAATTTGCAAATATTTTCTGATGTTTTGTTAATTAAATTGAATAATGATATCATTACCAGAAATTCAATCTAGATTTATCTGTCTATAAGTGAGTATATTTCTCAAAATGAATTGACTTTTCCCCTCTAGTTTGGATGCCTGTAGTTTTTTTTTTTGGTTATGTTCACATAGATATGGATGAGGAAGAGAATCTATTATTCCTTTGTTTTTCTACACGGAATGTGTCCATATACATCTTGAAATGGCTTTTCTTCAGCACCAGGATTTACATTTCATTCCCATCTTGAATTGTACCCATGCCATTTCCTTGTTCACATGGCTTGCTTGGTTACTCAGGATTTTTTCTATGAGGGGGTCTATTCAAGTCCAGAATTTCAAACTCTTCACTTGTAATTGTTTTGCAAAGCGCTGCATCATATTCCTGCGACTGCATATTTTTCTTTGCCCTTTTGAATTGTTATAATGGTTCTGTGCCGTGCCATTTCAATGCCTATAAGACTCATGCTCTTGAATGAACCCACGGGTCTGGCGTCGCTCTGGCACTAGAACAGATTGACTCTATCACATATCATGTATTCACTTTGATGTTTCTATGAACAGGTGGAGAAGTAAACAGGTCCGAAGTTCTAGGTCCTACAGCTCTTAAAATTATTGATGTCCTTTATTTTACCACGATTTGCATTTCTGCTGCTGTTTCCTCCTGCGCCTGTTCTTATTTGGGTTGGAATTGGATAGTTACCGTGCCTATGACGATGAAATGCCGCATTCTAAGAAATGCGCTGTATTCTCTCGGTGAAGCCTTCTATCGTGTGGCCATTTTTATCTGTTTCATGATTTTCACTCCCAGTGGATAACAAGTCTTTCCAGACAAGAATGGTGCTTACATTGGGAGCGAGATTTTCGCAGGTCTCTGATAATGCTCCCGGTCGTCGAGAACTAACCATACCTAGGATTGGTGATGTTTTCAACCACCACTGCCATTTCCTAATAGGCAGTTGTAATTATTGGCAAGAGGACTGTTAGTTGCCTGTTGGGTTGCCCATTTTTTGAGAATTTCTTCCAATCCATGACAGGAAACCCAACTAAAATCGTTGTGTTTTGGTGACTATCTTTAGATATTTCTTTTTAAATCTTCTCTATTGCTCAGAGGCCGCACTTTTTGAAGTTTGAACGTGACTCTCCTTTGTCAAATGGAAAGAATGATCAGTTCCAAAGACTATACACCATTGATGTGATGCCAATACACACGCCATATATGCAGTATGCACTGCACCTAAGCTTTTCTACAGCTGCACTCACGCAAACCCCATGAAAGCTTGCACACGAAGTTTCCATAGCCTTCAAGCGGGCTATATTTCATGGCTGATACACCGTCACATGGTCTATGTTGGTCAGCACATGTTAGGCTTAATTTCTCATTCTCCTTTGCCAACTTTGGTTTTTATGATTGGCTTTTCTACAGTTGCACTCGCACAAACCCCATTTAAAGTCTCTTCTTTTGGATGTCTAATATATATATATATATATAAAATTTAATGTAGTTAGGAAGCAGCTTTCTTTATTAGTTAAAAAACGAGTAAAAGAAAGAGAAAGGAAATGACAAAGGCCATCTTGCATGTTGGTTTTGAAAGATATAAAATTGCGTGCTAACATGACTGCGGATGGACCACTAATTTCATTTAACAGCTGAAAGCAACAACTAATTTTGTTCTTTTTCTCCACTTTAAAAATCAGCATGTCTATGTCATAGCAAATGAATGTCCGAAAGCTGTCGCCCTCATAGAAAATGGATGTTTAAATATCCTGAAAATGACAAGGGGGCTGTTGAAGGCTGTCATTAGGGGGGAGCTGTCTTCGCCCCCACTTGCCGCATTTTGTACATCTCTGATCTGGATGAGTGGGGACCACAAGATGTGCGGGTCGGATCTTTTGCAAACTGCATCGGATGCACTGTACAGAAGCTAGGAGCTCTGTCAGCCTTCCATGACCATTTACTGCCCTTGTATTTATCTTATTTTATTTTTTTAAAAAAATTTAATTGGCACTACCCTTGTACTTGGCTTTCCTTCCATGGCCATTTGCTACCCTTGTCATTTTATTAACTTTGAGGTCCGTTTGTTAATAAGAAAAAGCGCAAAAAGCGCCGAGTGGATTACTGAGCTTTATTACAAGAGGAGGTGAAATATAATATTGTACAATCAATTAAAAAAAGGAAAAATAATTACGTCATTTTCTTTATCTTTTTCATATGACTTGACATTTTAATTATTTAATAGTTTTATTTTTTAAAATTATTATATAGAAATATATTTCAATCATCATTTTATGGGTGTGTTTGGTTGGAGGTAAAACTTTTGATGAAAAGTTTTTGGAGTAGAAGTTGTCAAATCAATAGAAAGTGATGTGATATAATAGGAGTAATGATGAGGAGTAAAGAGAATAAAGTTAAAATAGATATGTTAGTTGTATGGGTAGTTGTGTAGGAATGATTGAAAAGTAGGATAGTTTGTATAGAAAAATGTGAAAAAATAATTAAAAAATAGAATAATTATGGAGAGTGAAAAGTTTTAGATTGAAAAGTTTTAGTTGACACTTTTTTGCTCAAAACAAACACACCCTACATTTCAATAAAACAATGCTTATTTTATCCTTATTTTTGCTTTTTTCTTTTTTTAAACTCCTAACAGTTATCCCTAGTATACCACCTCATTTTCTTACTATTTTCAAAATTTTTGACATATTTTCTTTTGTAACCGATGCTCTTTTTTATCCTTATTTTATTGACAACACTCCGCTCCTTAGTCCTTACTTACAATTTTTTTTTCTTAACGAATTTGTTATCTTTTTACCGCTGCCTGACTGTAAAAGCCATTTTCAAACAAGAGGGGTAGAAGTTCTTTTTTACTTTCCTGCTAAAATGATATTAATGACATACAGTTGTTATGGCATTTGTTATTATTAGTTATTTTTTAAAGTTTTCTGTTTTCTCTTGATGAACTGGACAGCTGATGCTCTGTCCACAATGCTTAATTGTATCTTCTTCTTTTTTTTTTTTTGGCGACCTTTCTGTTAAGGATTAAACACAACACATTTACGTTTAATCTTGGATTCTAGATTCCATAAAAAAAATTTGGACTTTAGAAGAAAATAAAGAGAAAAAGAAAAGGAAAAATTTTCAATATGAGCCAAAGAAAAAGAGGCATGAATGATATGATAAAGTAAGGCATTCAATTACATGAAAACAAAGTGCCACGACGTGGTAAAGTAGGTGGACAGCAAGTGTGAGGCATCGGCTTCAAATCACGTAATCAGCAGTTTTGGTGGAATATACAGATTACTTCGGCGAGTATTTATAACAATGTTCCTCTATATATGTTAAAGAGTTGTGAGTTATAAATGTATTTGATTACTTCCGCGAGTGTTTAATTGTTTATAACAATATTTCTCTCTATATATATTAAAATATTAAAAAAGTTGTGAGGTGTGTCACATTGTATAAAAATATTAATAAAAAATTACCTAAAGAAGGAATAGTTTTTTGACAAAAATAGAAGTATAAAAAATACACTAATGCTGCGACCGGAAGAAAGAGAAATTAATTACGACCCTTTCCCTTATTGGTTGCATTTAGGTGGGGGTATAAGGTAAGAAAGAACGGCTGTAAGTCATGTGCCTCCATGAAAGACGTAGGTCCCACCAACATCCAAGCCGGACGAGGAGATGCACGGTAGAAATGATGTGCCGGCGGGCAAATTACCCTACGGTAACAGTGGGGACAACAGTAAATGTTTGACTGCTATGGCGTCATGCCTACTAATGTCGGCCCCTTATTTCTTTGCACTATTATGACTTACATATTTCTTCCCCTCCAAATGGGCTCGATTGTCATGTGCGTAAATATTGTTGATGGATGCGTGTACAGCAGGCAATGCGAGGGCGTAGCGTCGGAGATTGTACATAACTTCATACATGATTTGCACGGAGCCCAATCGTATGAACCGGGTGTACTACACCTATTTTTTTTTATTTTTTTTTGAAATTTTTTTCATGAAGCTGTTAATATAGGTTTATTTAACATATTTATCAATTTTTACTATTTGTGGAGATTTTTAGATTTTTAAAAATCAGTGACATTTTCAGTAATTTAAAATTACAGAAAATGCCACTGATTTTTAAAAATCTAAAAAAAATATCTAAAAGTCTCCAAAAATAGTAAAAATTGATACATATGTTAAATAAACCTATATTAATCATTGTGTAAAAAAAATTTCAAAAAAAAATAAAAAAAAATAGGTAGTACACCCGGGTGCATTGAGGCTGAATGCACCCGGGTGCATAGGATTGCGTTCCGATTTGCACACGGAAATATTCCAGTGCAGTTAAATATACTATAACTTATATAGTGCATTCAGCTCAAAATAGGCCTTATATATCATAAAATGTACATGTACTTCACTTATTATATTTAAAATTATTTTTTTTTATTATGATATCAATTTTCATCTAAATCGGATACGTATATGGGCTTTATCTGAAAATCGGACAAAATCAACTCAAAAAAATAGTTTGATATAAATAACATTTTTAATATTATTTTTTATATATGTAAATTGTCTAATATATAATTCATACATGGATAAATAATTGTATAAAATATTAATACATTTAAATGCATGTAGAGCCTATTTTGAGTCAAAACACAGTAAGTTATTGTATATGTAAATGCATAATAACATGTCTTATTTGCATATATTTATAAATATATGCACACTATTACGGCTTTATCGTAGCGTCATCATGGCTCTATCATAGTGTCGTTACCATGTGAGTGTATTTATAAATATATGCAAATTATATTAAATAATATGTGATATTGAAAACTAAGTGGATATTCGGTAATGTGATCAAACTATAGGTGTATATTTGCAAAATATCTTTCAAATTTATTATTTTTATAATTATTTAAGTAATTTCTAAGAGTACAACTTAGGTAAAGTACTCATCGTATTGACACTAATTTAGCTAAGATAAGGCAAGAAAAAATTATCCTTTGTTTGTTTGCAGGATATCTTATCTTCTTTGCTAAAAACAACAATTGTAAAAAATTAAAATCACTAACATAATAATTTAATTATATAAAAAATTGCAAAATGCAACCTTAGTACTCACATGGTACTCATCCATGTTAGTTTTGGATACTTGTACATGTAACCTACCCTACTCAATCTTCTTCTAAGAAAGGATATCTAATTCCCTGTCTAGTTTCGCATTCTAGATCCCGTATTCATGAATTTTGATCTAAGTTTTTATGTCCGTTTACGTGGAAGCGGGTAACGCTAATTAAAATGACAAATATTCCTTTCCATCTCCAGTGTAATTGCTGGCAATTGGTCGCTGATTGCATATGGAAGTCATTGGATTCATGGACGGATTTTTGGATAGATGACAATTGAAGGGGATGGCAGGTCACTAGATCGTGGAGGAAAGAGAGGATGGGGGTGCGGGTAGGTCGGACCTGTTAATGGCTACCATTGTTGAAGCTCAATGGTAGCTGGCCTCAATGGAAGCATGGGAGACGATGACAGCTACACTGCTTAATGAACGGAAGCGTAGGTGGCCTGTAAAGCTAAGGAAGATTGATGACGGGTTTGATTCCTTTCCCGTATCGCCAAGGATGGCCACATGTCTCTCTCCCTCTTTTCTTCCTCAGTCATTTTTGGCTCCGTTTCGTGTAGCATTTTCATTGAATTTGATTTTTCGGATTTTGATGTTTACTAAGGATCTAAACGGGATAATAAAAGAAAGTAGCTTTCCCGCCGAAATTTGCTAAACAACCATCTCTCGAAACTGCCATTTGAGGATCAAATTAGGAAAAGAAAAGAAATTAGCTTTCGTAGCCCTAATCACCATTCATACCATCTCTTCTTTTGGTTGAAGTTGTCATGAGTGTCTGCATTCAGATCCCTTTATGATTTGGAAAAAGGCTTCCGATTTTAGTTCAAGGAAGTGGTGGACTTTGAATTTGGGATCCCAATAGGGATTGCAATTGCCCATTCGGTTGTGCTTGAATTCCATTATTTTTTAAATCAATTTATGCTGTTACTATTGCGTTACTATGCATCAGTGCTACTGGACTGAATGGAACAGAACAGCGCGCTAGATTTTCGAGGCATTTGTTGCCGAAATTCATGGAGATGTTGGGATGGTGCCAATTTGGGAGAAGAGGGCAACAACTACTATCAAATATTTGCAAAACCGTCGATCGAAATTTTTTTTTTTTTGCAAATTCGTAAGTTGTTTTCACCGAATTTAATGAATGTCGTCGCCGGATCTGATTTAGGAAGATGACTGAATCGTTATTAATGGAAGATCCGCTGCTAACACCCCGAATTCACCATCCACTTTCTTGTTCAATACCGACCAACAACTTTTGTTACAAGGCTCCAAATCCAAAATCCATCACAAAGAAGAGAAATTGGAAGGTGTGAAGCTCTGAAATAACTGATGGATGGGTAATTCAGGCATTTCAAAAATATTAAAAATCAGGAATTTAAAAGCAGCTGACGGACATTAATAGTACGAGTATGAAAGAAATTTTGAGGAAAATTTATGAACATGTGAGAAATTTTTTAAAATCCACGTGCATGTAAGGAATTAAGGCCAAAATTTAGGAGACGTTTGGAAATTGGCCATGGGAAATATGGAAGGAAAAATGTGGTAGCACGGATTTCGAGATCCATCATTTCACAACTAATCATTCTATTTTTCTACTTTTATCCCTATATTCTAATCATTTTTCCTATCAATTACCTTTTAATAAACCTATTTATTTCAACTTTACCCCTATTATTTCATATCAATCACACAATTTTCAAAATATTCCATTTTTTATTCTCACCAAATACCACATTTCTCACCACTTTCATATTCCCAAACATCCCCTTATAGGTGTCTTTGGAAATATCCGTTCTTTTAATGCACGTATCTGACAGAGGTCAAGTTGGAAATATCATTAGAGTCAATGTTGAAACAAAATTAATATGAGAGAAGTGAAGAGTGTTATGTGATAAGAAGATTTAGTGGGTCTCATGCTTTCCTAAAAAACTAAACGAAAAAAGGATTTCACTATGGACAGTGAGCAGAAGAATATTTTTGTATGATAGTTGGGGAAGTCGGTGAAGCCTTACAAGTGAAATGGAAATTTGAAGGTGAGAATGAGAGATTATGGGGGATTGCCTTGTTGAAAGAAAAAGAGAATCATCCTAAGGTTGCTAATTATTGTTTATGTAGATCTCTTTTGCTTGAATAGGTGTGATTTTCTTTGAGTATAAGGCTCAACGAAGATTTCATCATCGAATTAAAAATAATCATGAATCGGATAATTTTGTTAGTAAATCAAGAATTTATTACTCAAGCTATTTGCTAGCTCAATTTTCGTTTTCTATAAATAGTTGTGCTAGAAGAGTGGCTAAATTCAATAATCTAAATATTGCAGAGTTAGTAAAATAGTTGACCTATACATGTAGGTAGAATTGACTTGCATGACCTTTTTTCATATATATGCAAGAGAAAGCAAATGGAGTCAAATGATGAGCTTATATGGTTGCAATTTGGACTTTCCTACTTTGACTGTCGTGGCCTTATTTTTGTGAAGGTAGAGAAAAGGCATTGGACTAAGGTCTCAACCTTAGTTGGGGATATTTTTGCACGAATATGAATTTCTTTTTTTTTGTAAAGATTTCATAATCATTTCTAATCATTTGATATAATTTTTGTATGATTTATTAACTCTTATCCTCTAGAAGTCGGGAGGGTGACTACTTTGGATGATTTGGCTAGTGCAAAGACATAAGGTGATACCACATAACCTTATACATAGAGAAAAATTTGGCCTGCATGACCTTTTTTTTGGATATTCAAATGAAAGCAAATGGATCACATGTTAAATAAATGATGAACTTAATGATATTTTATTGAAATACATCTTATTTGTGATATTTTTTTATGAGAATCGACATCAAAATTATTTATTTTAGATTGAGCTCTTGCAAAGTTTGTTCAATTATAAAGGACAGAACATGAGAAAATAAAATAAACAAAAAAGAACAAAACCAACTAAGAAAGCTAAAAAAAGGATAAAATTAACAATAACATGGTTGTGGTCTTGGTCATGTTTTGGACTCACAACTACATGGGTCGTGTGGTTGTAATAGTGCTGATTTTTTAATGTTGGAAAACCACATGAAGGAGTATGATTAATCACATGGCCCGTATGGTTATCGGAGGATAAATTTTTCTTGGAAGTTAGAGAATCACATGAGGCTGTCGGTTATTGCAACCTGGACTTTGCTATGGTAAGCGTTATGGCCTGTTTTTGCCAGTAAACCAAAGACTTGCTGAATCGTTAAGATGAAATAGAGGCCTTGGACCAAGCCCTTGACCTTGATTAGGATGATTTTTGCACTAATATGAATTTTTTTTTTATAAAGATTATATGATCAGTTTCCTCACCTGATATAATGTTTGTATGCCTCTTACCTTTTTTATGAGATCACTAATTGGTTTTATCAAAAACATTAATTGCAAGAATTATCGTCCTTTTCTCTAATTTCCAACTTATATGCAGTTAAAGCTTACAAGGGTAATTGCCTAAGAGGGAATGCAATGTACAAGAAGTGAGAACTAGTCATTAATGCAAATACTATAGATTATTATTTCAGTGTGCACCTTATTTTTAACCCACCTTCACAATGAATCAAAAGCTAATCCATCAAATCTATTTAAAATAGTTTATTTAATTAAGAAATTAAATTTTATCTAAATTAAAGTGTACATATACCTTATTTAAAAAGAAAAATGATCATATTAGCCCGAACTAAGCAAACGTCTCATTTAGCCTACCTAAAAAAATTTATTTAAAACTTTTTTTTATTTTTTTGTCTTATACTTGTTTATCTACGTGTATTTAACATATGTGACGTTATTTTATGCACCTGGGAGCATTGAGGTTCACTTCTTGTACATTACTGATTTTTAAAAATTTCAAAAAAAATCTAAAAATCTCAAAAAATGATAAAAATTGATACACATATTAAATACGCTTATATTAACAGTTTCATAAAAAAAATTTAAAAGAAAACTAAAAAAAATGGGTGAAATGCACCCGAGAGTATTGAGCCTCAATGCTCTCGGGTGCATAGGATAACATCCCTTAACATATAAGCCAAGTTTTATATGTATATATTTTTGAGATTTTTAGACATATATATATATATATATATATATATTTAAAACACATCTATGTTTAAAATTTTAAAAATACTATATACACATGTTCAAAAATGGTAAAATTAGGTTTATATGTTAAATAAACTTAGATAAGTACGTGTACAAAGAAAAAATAAAAAAGTATTTTAAATTAGTTTTTTAAGGTAGATTATGCTAGACATTTGTTTAATCCTCACTTAACCCAGGTTAATAGGATCATTCTTAATTTAAAAATATAGAAAACGAACATAATAAAATAACCGAAATTAAAATCGCATATATGTGGAACTGGAGGATCCAAAATTAAATATTTAGAAAATTTCTACTTCAAATGCAAGCATAAATTTCAAAAGCTTGAGACGCCAATGTCCACGTCCCAAGGACGCAAAGGGGGGAATTTTTTTTTTTTACCCTTCCTTTTTGGCGCAACATGAAGAAGGTCCTAGCGTAGGTCCTCGTGTAAAGCCGCTGTGTATATGAATGGGGATCACATCATGTGGGTCCATCCAATCGCAGGCCGCACAAGCACCCCGGGTCTGGCGTGGACCAAACAGCGACGCTATAGTGCAGCCTGCATCATGGAAACGAACAGAACGCCCACCCCTCCGAGGATTATCGCATCTCTGATGAATTAATATCCACGCACCAAAACCAAAACCATGCATTAACAAATGCAAAAATAGGAACAATTCCCAGATCCGCCACTGTATTTGGATGATATCATCATCATACAGTCAAGACAAAAAGAAAACATTATCTCGTACAATCAAGATAAAAAAGAAAATATTTGCATCTTACCTGAGATCTAAGTAAGTTGATTTCAACCAACCGAGGCTAGCTCGGTTGGTCGCCAGCTGCGGCGCAGACAGCCGTAGCTGCGGCTGGCGGGGGATCGAATCCCCGTATAGGCGTGGGAGCGTGGTCTCCCGGGTGGAAAGTGTGGGAGCAGGTGGTCTCCCAGGTGGCTGTTGGAAGCTGTGTCTTCCAGATTTCTTTGGGACATTATGTGTTCCCAGATTTGTAAGAATGTCTCAGATCTTCAAGTATAATATGTGTTGAGATACATGTAATTATATACCCATCAAAAAAAAGTAAGTTGATTTCATGCACCCAACTTTATGCACTTAGGTATACTTAGCTTCGCACATACGGTTGCAAATATTCATTTTCTTAATATTTTCCGAAAAATATTTTTATAAGATGGTTAATATAAATGTATTTAACATGTGTATCAATTTTTATTATTTTTAGAGATTTTTAAATATTTATTTTTTATTTTTTTTAAATTAGTGACATTTTAGTAATTTAAAATTACTGAAAATACCACTGATTTTAAAAAATAAAAAATAAATATTTAAAAATTTTAAAAATTTTGTATAAATTTATACACATTTTAAATATATGTAGAATAATAATCTCATAGAAAAATTTTAAAATCAAATATGAAAAAATAGATTAAATACACTTGAGTGCACTGAAGCTAAGTGCACCTAGGTACATGAAATAATTTGCAGGAGTCAGCTCCGCTAAAAATCTTCATCAATCCTGCAAAATGCAAGGGGTCTTCGGGCGGGCGTGAGATTCTGTGGCCGAGATTCCAATGACAGAAGCAGAACGAACCATCTTACAGCGGACAACTTGGCACCTGCATGCAGCTCTACCAAATCCAAGACGCCCATCGAGGCCGCGGCCAACATATTGGCCCCATACGCCACTCTGCATGTCTGTCCGCCTTCGGTCCGTCCACCGGGCCCACCGCTGGATTTTACTGCTGTCTCTCAGCAGGAGTGGGCGGGTCATATGTGACGTATCAATGCGTACCATATACAATGTACGCCGCTTCAAACATAATGGCGGACAACACCGACCGGCTATCAATCTCATGATCGCCTTCGCCTACAACCAGCTGCACCCACTCATGTGGAGCGTCAGGAGGAGGAGCTTGGAGTTGGACCGAGGGAGCCGCGTCTCCCCCGAATTTCGTGTTGGATGTGGGTCTATTTCGGGCCCGTCGACCAAGGCGTCAGATCAGCAGTCAGGGTCGCCCGGACGGCGTGTCCCAGTAGACAGCAACGGAACGGGCGGAGTCACGTGAGGGAATGAGTCGCCGTTGCGGACGACTGATCTAGCAGGCGCGGGACAAGCGGTCCATCGGGCGTGCCGTACGCGGGCTAGCCTTGAAAGGAGAGACGGATGAGATGGCAATATGGGCACCCGCGGGGACTGAAAACGATCTTTGCTACGAAACGCGGAGGCGACAAGACGTTGACCACCTTCACGTGGATGGAGCGGTTGGATCATCTGTCCTAATAGATGGACGGTACGGATTCTGTGTCGGATGGGTACGTGTACTGCGGTGGGTTGCAGTGCCGTATCGCGGTCCTAAGGGGACGTTTGGATAGGTGTAACCATGGAAACCATGGTTTTTCCATGGTATTTCGTTTCCCAATGCTAATTATTATTCTATCAATCATATTGTTTTTTCCACTTTTACCCCTACATTCCAATCATTTTTCCTACCAACTACATACAACAACCCTATTTATTTCAACTATACATCTATCATTTCCTATCAATCACACATTTTTCAAAAAATTCTCTTTTTCATTTCCCACCATTTCCCACAATCCCATCATTTTACACCTATCCAAACATCCCCTAAGGCTGTATCGTTGAGCGACAGGATGAAGACGCGCAACTGAGTGAATCCGTCCGCTATCTTATCGGGGAGATCGCATGCTGGGGCGGTGAAGTCCGAAGTCCGCGAGGCCAGCTCTTAACGACGAGGACAACAGTTATGATTTACGGTGAATAATGTGAATATTTGCGGTGGAGACTTTCTTGCGAAAAGTCATTAAAGGTTATATGTGACCAATCCAAAAAATTTTCAAATTAAATTTTTTTAATAAAAACTATTTATTTTCTATAGCTTTACTAATTTTAATAATTTTAATAATTTTATTATATAATTATCTTACTTTTTAATTACTTTTGCACAATTATTCGTTTTTAATTTCTATTACAATCAAATTTCCATACATCCTCACAAAATTTTCCATTTGACATTTCTACACTTTTCTTATTTTTTTTAATAAAAAGACAACAAAATACACAATAAACCTGGAAGACAGTATCATCGATACAAAGGGTGTGTTTGGTTGGAGGTAAAACTTTTTGATGAAAACTTTTCAGAGTAGAAGTTGTCAAGTTGATAGAAAATGATGTGATGTGATAGGGGTAATAATGAGGTATAAAGAGAATAAAGTTAAAATAGATAGGGTAGTTGTATGGGTATTTGTGTGAAAATGATTGAAAAGTAGGGTTGTTTATATAGGAAAATGTGAAAAAATAATTAAAAAATAAGATAGTTATGGGGAGTGAAAAGTTTTTGATTGAAAAGTTTTCATTGACATGTTTTGTGTGTAACCAAACACACCTAAAAAGAGAACATTTCCACCACTTAGATGCTCCTCCCCACTACGGCCGTAGATAGTGTTACCAGCACGCCAAATGAATGCTTAACTTTACTACTTATCATTAATTTTATCGTATTATATTACTTTTTTATTAATTTAATAATTTTTATACAAAAAATTTTTCATCCAAAAGCTTTATTACTTTCCCAACACACCCAAAAATGAAAAATAATTATAACTAATAATTAAGATATTAAAGCAGTTAATTAGTTTATATATGAGATTATTTTTTGAAAACTGCCTGAGGGAAGATCAACCAGACGATAGGAAGAAGCACAAAATAAATAAATAAATAAATAAATCAAGTGCCCATTGGGGCGGGCGATCAAACAAGGAGGATCACCATACTGACTAGTAAGATTCTCCTTTCATCGTTTCTTTCTTATTAAATCAGGTTGGTTTTATTCTCATTTCTTTTCAATTATTTCTGTCCACATATGCAGAGTGGGGGTAGATTCCTATCGTTACTGTCTTGTTGTTTTCCATGTGCTACGCAATTGTTCAGTTTGTTTTTATGTTTCTATCTTCCTAACTTGGCAAGTTTGATGGAAGTACATCCTCAAGTAAAATTAAAATATTGCCACAAACAGTCAAAATTTTTTGTTCCTGGGCATTCGGGCTGGGGTGCATAAAACGTAATTAGACGGTTGCAGCCTTGCAAGAGTGTTCTTTCGCCCTCCCAGGCAAACAGACACAAATTGGGGTGTCTTGTACATGCATTTTGTCAGAGGTGGAGGAAAAAACGTTAGCCCTTTAAAGTGAACCAAAATTGTAATAAAATCAATGCAATAACCGCGCGCATTCAATTATTAGAGATAATTTCCTTAGTCTGGACTCCAGAATCATAACCGATCGACAAGGTTCAGCACATCTGTCAGCCCTAACCGAACTTACCAACCACGGAGAAAAGAATCAGAAACTGGAAGATCAATAAAAGATCTCGTTTTATCTATATGCAGCAAGAGTCTTGCTGAAATGATGTTATTCTGAAAATTCCGAAAAGGGCAACCGCTTTTTCTGCATGTGAGTTAAATTTTTATTTCCATGCAGCTATGGAGTCCGAAGGCCATGGTTGCATTTACCTAAAGTTAGCATTTTAATAGCATTTTTTTCCAAAAATGGATGCATATAACATGATCTTAGATGTATTATTTAATTAAGTTTGACTACGAATAATTATAATATGCGAAAACAAGTTCATGATTATGAATGATTTTGGGTTAAGAAGAGAACGAGTACATGCATATCCACGCCCACATAATTAACCACGCCGTTCCCGAATCAGGCCAGAAAAAATAGCTACACGACAAATTTTGAAAACTTTTCTTCTTGCACAGTGACATTTTCTGAAGTCTGCCACGTTTTTTCGTCCCCTCTCTCGTACTTTTTAACTGTCCACGCAAATGGCCCTTAACTTGCCTAGATCGGAGTATTTTACTCATATGAATTCTGCCCAATAAAATTGACACGTGAAAACTGTAACAGATATACAGACCGCCTAGCGAAAATTGAATGGCAGGCATAGAAATCTGCAGAAAGAAGTACACGTTGGTGGGAAAGATGGGGCTGCATGTGAAATCCCACGTACCAAGAAGCTAGGGGAAGAAGAAAGCCACGTAAAGGTAGACATGCACACTTTTTGAGTCCTCAAAATCAGTACCCATTGGAAAGTATAATGATAAAGAACTTTCCATTAGGAATGGGAGTGTGGGTGCGTGGAGGCTGCTTTTGTCACCGAGAAGCCTCCCCTTGAAGTGAGGAATTCGGTTGTTCCACAGCGTTCATGTGCATGCCCATTAGACATGAGCCAGCTTTTGGCCTGATAAGATGGTAGGATTTGGTGGGCCACTCATCTTGCGTCTGACAACTGCCTAGAATGCCACGTGCACGCTAGCTAGGACTTCATAGTTCATACTGCTAAGAAAATAAAGCAGAAGAACAACAAGCACTTGAGCATTAGTGCGGACATATATGTTTATCTCGAACATCGAGAGATCCAGGCCAGTACAGCCTTGAATTCTGATCGACTGCTCTCGCCTAATTAATTAGTTCAACAGGATTGGGATTTTCAATGAAAATAATTAGGCAGGATAAGAAGAAATAAAGTGTTTAAAAATTTGAAACGATAGTTAATTATTTGGTTGCAGTGAATATTATGATTAATAATAGAAAACCACTTATAAATTCAACCATGAGAGTACAATTTTGAAGATTTATAATTCGTTTTTTATGCGCTAGGTTTGGACATTCAACTAATATTTCTGGCCTGAATTTTGACGTCTCTCATCCAAAAGAGCATTTTTTTTTATTACATCTAAAAAAGCATTTAATTTGGAGAAAATGAGTGCAGCTTAGAGAATAGTAACGCTAAGGCTATAAGATAATTATATATATGCAACTATGTATTTGTAGTTAAATGTAAAATTAGCCATCACATATACAGTTGTCTTCCAACTTTATAGCATTTGCAGCCAAATTGAGATCTCTGCATATAGTATTTGTATGTAATTAAAATTATAAAAAAAATTGATTGCATTTATTTATGGAAGGATGATCCTGTTAACCTAGGCTAAGCAAATGTGCCACTTAGCCTACCTCAAAAAATTCATTTACAATATTTCTTTTGCTTTTTCTTCACAAACTTATTTATTTAAGTGTATTTAATATATAAATCAAGTTTTATCATTTTTGGATATGTGTATATATTTTTTTAGATTTTTAAAGATAAGAATATTTTAAATACATATATACACATAGAAATAAGAATATTTTAAATACATATATACATATAGATGTTTAAAAATCTAAAAAAATATATACACATATTCAAAAATGGTAAAACTTAGTTTATATATTACATATACTTAGATAAACAAGTATATGAAAAAAAAATAAAATAAAGTTGTTGTTAATATATTTTTTGAGGCGGGCTAAATAGGGCATTTACTTACCCGAAGATAAATGGATCGTTCCTCTTGTTTGTGGCCTGCTGTATATGTATGGGCCAGGTCATATCTCTCAAGGTAGGTCACCTATGCCTTTCAATCGGGCTAAGCTGCCTTATGTCTGTATTACACCAATTGAGATCAGGAATTCCTTATCACTCCCAATGACTTGAATTTGGAAGCAACTATCATGGGATTTAAGAGGTGTTGGTGCAATAAAATTGAGCTTTTCCCCAACTTTTTTAGTTGCTAAACATACCAAGAAAGCTCTGCATCGAAAGGTTGCATGCGGCCTTCAAGCAAAAATGCCTTTTTGTTTGATATTCATTCACCTCAAAGAGCGAATTTTAAGGTGCAGGGCACCTAGATAGATATCTCTTCTTATTTCATTATTGTCTGGCATATATCATTGTACGTTTGAACAATGTTTCCCTAATCCAATCGAAAGTTGTGAATTCTAATTACTTCAAAAGATAGGATGGATTTTAGGGTGGAAGTATTTAAGAAGCTTAAATAGGATGGAGGAATGAGATGAAAATATTTATTGAAAATAAAAAATTGTATTAAAAATAAAAAATATATATTAAGAATTGAGAAATTATCTTGAAAATAAATATACAGATTTTGGATAGCTTAGAACATATCCTAAATGTTCATGATTGGATTGCAAACTAAATTATTTTATGTATTAGGAGTATTCCAAAAGATCTAACATCCTTGAATGGAATATATATCGGGACATTTTTCGATGTACCAGGTGCACTTAGCTTCAGTGCACATGGGTGTATTTAACTCATTTTTTTATTTTTTTGAAATTTTTTTATACAATTGTTAATCTATATGTATTTAACATGTCTATCAATTTTACTAATTTTGGAAAATTTTAAATATTTTTTGAATTTTTTAAAATCAGCGGCAGTTTCATAATTCACAAATTATTGATTTTTAAAAATCCAAAATTATGAAACTGCCATTAATTTTAAAAAATCCAAAAAAATAACTTCTATAAAAATTTCAAAACAATATTAAAAAATAGCTTCCGCACCCCGGGTGTACTAGATCAGTACTCATATATATCTTACTATCCAACATAGCTTTTTTTTTTTGTTTTTAATTTAGCTTTTTATATTTCCTATACAATTTTCTCATTTCCAAGTCATATGATTATATTCTTACCTTGTTCAAGCTTCTTGAATCCTTATGAATAGGCTTAGCATGACTTGTTTTATTATTATTGTTGTTATTATTGCAATTTTGTATTGAAGTTAACTTGCTATTAATTTATAATAGCGCTTGATTTAGCGGTGGTCCGCCGCCGCAACTCGCTTTTTCTCAAACGAGTAGTCTGCCTTAATTCTCGGCTCGAGAGGAATTAATGTCTTAGCCAACATATATTCCAAATCCATGCTTAATAATTCTTTGGGTTTGTATTATGTAGGGGAGGTTTTCCATTTGTCGACCCAAATAAAAAAGTGTCGTCGCCCCTCAACTTGTTATATGTTTTAAAGAGAGAGTTGCAACAGGGGAATTGGCAGCCATATTTGT
Organism: Annona cherimola; assembly: GCA_030490835.1. Taxonomy (NCBI): domain Eukaryota; kingdom Viridiplantae; phylum Streptophyta; class Magnoliopsida; order Magnoliales; family Annonaceae; genus Annona; species Annona cherimola. The sequence goes on from CM059974.1 coordinate 7,196,688, forward strand.
CAGCTCACTGTAATTTTGGTCCATGTAACACCGACTGACAAGATCCAAAATATGGACCGATTAGGTTGGAGATATGCATAGAGCACATGCATGGTGCATAGCATCCATTGTGGTCGATTTTAATTTTATAGTGGGCTGGACCATAGTCTAGCTTTCAAAGGTTTGGTCGTTTGCATTATTTATGCAAAGGTCAACCCAACATATTCATGGAGCTCTACACGTCTCTTTCATGTGGTTCCTTGGGGGGGTGGTGGTGGTGGTTGATGTTGTTGTTTTTAATTTTTAATTTTATTTTGTATCATCTCCTCAAGGAAATTTGAAGTGGGCCATTGCTTAATTGCTTTTGTTTTCCTCCCTTAGCTAGCTGCCCTTTTGCGCATGCAAGGTCATGGTCAAAAGCCTTCTTTCGTTGTTAAGGGCCACTCGAAGACATGAGCCATGTGGGGTAGTTAGAGCGTTTGCATCCGCAAGCTTCTAGCTGTGTCCTGTGTCTTTTGTATTATTGGCACCCTTTTGTTTTCTTTTCGATCTTGTTTGTTTTCAACTCCTTTTCATGGACGGTTGGTTTTGGAGTGTGGGGATTGTCTGAGAATGATGCCAGATGGAAGCATTGTGTAGAGATAATATGATTGGTTATTTTCAGACGGCTTTGGTTGTGAACTTCTGTTTTCTTCTGTGGTGGGGTTGAAGGATGTGTAGCTGGTATAGCTAAGTGTGGTAGCTAGGATGATATGTACACCATTCGTATAAAGAAGCTTTTCAACATGGGTGGTCTAATTACAGTGACAAGAACCTTCCGCTGAGTCAAACGCATTCATTGATATACCATTATGAAAATTTGCATTTGTGAAAAAGCAGACGAAAGGTTAACGAAATGTGTTTTTCGTTTGCTAGTAATAGTAATTAATCCTAATTTTATTTAGCTTTTCCATTATCGACGACTAAAACCAAATTTAGATTTTATAAATAGTTTTTTCTAAAACCCAAACAAGGCATTTTAATTCACATGCCTTTAATTAAATCACCATATTTAAAATGATGGCGACGGCCCCTCTCAATGACCGGCAGGGTGAAAAGACCATGGTGATTCAGCCTCATCGAAGTATTACTATTCAATCAAGCAGAAAAAAAAATGGGGAATCAAACTAAGTGAAATTAATTAAAACAAAATTATTCACTCGGCATATCAATTACAACATTTGATTGGTTAAACCACTCCGCCAGTAGATATAAGAGATGATAAATGTTTGCAAATTCCATGTCCGTGGGCACGGCTCCATTTGATTGGCTCCAAACGGCATTGACTTGCATGCACCCATCCAGTAGTTTAATCATGGCTGATGTTGACATACATGCATCTAGCTAATGGAAGGAGTGATTAAAGTAAGGAACGAGAACAAAAGATAAACAAACAAACAAATAAATAAAACGGGTTGAAAAGATTAGCCTAGCCATGTCCATTGAATGTCGCCCACTCCAAACATGCACATTTGGAAATGCTTTGCTAATCTATATCCATGTGGAGGAGAGAGAATAATGCAGTTCCGGGACATAAACCGAGGCAGGGCACGAGAAACGGCTCTAACCTCTGAACTTTTATTAGTTTTTCTAGTAAACAGTATTCCAATGGATCTCAAGTTGCTGAATGAAATATGATTTTTCATTTTTAATTTTTTTTTTCAATTTTTAATATAATTTCTATCATTTTCAATTTATATTTTTACATTCTCATCTTATTTTTATGTTTTGTTTAAGCTCGTTGAACCCTTTCCAGCAAGCCTAACACCTCACAGTGGGTTTGATTGAAATGAATTTCAATGAAAAAGAGAAACTATAAAAGATGATATTAATTTATGATTAAGGTTAAAACAAATAAGAAATAATAATATTTGAGAATTGGGACAAGAAGATGAAAAGGTATAATGTAAAGAAATAAGAAAATCAGCCAAATAATAATATAGATAATTGTTAAAAATAAAATAAATAAAGACAGAATGAATGGGTCAAAAGAATCTTCATATATTAAGAAAAGTTTAACTTATGTACATTCGGTTCAAGAAAGAAAGGTGAATTACTTGGATGATCCATTTTATACCTTTTCTTGATAATTTCGTCAAATATAATCCACACATTAGATTTATTATCATATATTTGATTAAGGGAACAAAAATAATCTCAATCCAAGACTTTGCATTATTCCTAAAATAAAAAATCATGTAAAAGTAATTTTATAGCCATTAAAACATATTTATTTATTATAAGGACCCACAAGTTCCCAATTGAAAATTTAAATGATTTAAAACATTCATCCTACAATTCCTACTTAAAATAATATACTTTATATGATTTCAAACCATTGCAGAATTTTAGCATATACATCTAAGTGATTCTCTAAATTTACACATGTTTTATATATTTTTGATACGATTTTTGGAACTTCAGTTAAATAAATCGTATTGAACAAAATGGTTGGATTGGATTTGCATGAATCATCAAGACGAGGCTCAAAATGGACGGCACTGCCTATTTACTTCGCTAGGACGATATGCATGGAAGATGGCACTCAGTGAAAAAACAATTAGCTAGGCTCTAAGGCGAGAAAGCCCAGCCATTACGGAAAACCCAAAACCCCAAAATCTCCAATTCTGTCACAAACTGGCCCAGAAAAGTTGGCCCGTTTAGTTGTTTTCCTTAACCCATCAATATTCCTTTCCCACCTTACTTTGCGTTCTCATGTTAAAACTCCCGTTATGTCTAATTTCGATCTTCATTCTTCAATACTAAGGGTGTGTTTGTCAATTGACAAAAAATGTCAAGTTAAAACTTTTCAATCTAAAACTTTTCACTCTCTACAACTATTATATTTTTTAACCATTTTTTCACATTTTCCTATACAACTACCCTACTTTTCAATCATTTCTATACAACTATCCACACAACTAACCTATCTATTTTAACTTTATCCTCTTTACTACTCATCATTACCCCTATCATATCACATCATCTGACAACTTTTACTATCCAAAACTTTTCATCAAAAATTTTATACATTACCAAACACACCCTAAATTATGATTTAGTTGGAAGTAAAAATGTAAAAGAGAAAAAGAAAAAGATGAAAATACATAGGATGAAAGGTGAAAAGAAGAAGAAGAAGGGAAATACTCCAATTTTTCGAATGGTTAGCAGGGCCATCTCGCTGTCCAGAAGAAACACGAATTTTATCCCCAAAAAAGGCGCTGAATAAAACTTTCGACCGTCCATCGGCAGCGGTTGTAAAAGATCAACGATCAAGACAACCAAACCCCCCGGACCGAAGCCGGGAACTCCGCACGCCGCTGAAAGCCTCCGCGAGCGAGGCAACCAGTCGCCCTCAGATCAAAACCCTAGAAAATCCCTAACAGCGCCGATCATCACTGTTCGTGCACCAAGGATCTGGGAGAAATCCCCAATCGATAAACGCTGATGGGGATAATCAAAAGCACCTTCTCGTTCATGGCGGGCACCGTCTGCGGCATCTACCTCGCTCAGAATTACAACGTGCCTAACATCAACAAGCTCGCAAAGACCGCTCTTTTCATGGCGAAGAACGTGGAGGAGTCCTACCGCAAGCCGAAGAAGAAAGACGAGGATTGAGTGCGGAATCTTCTAGAAGCGCGAGGCCTTTCTCCCTCAGTTGGTTCTGGAATACGGAGAACGAAAATGCGGCTCGGCAGCCGAATTGATAGAAAATGATCGTTTGGTAGGCTCTATCAAGCTGAACTTTTCTCTGAATGTGATTATCTAGTTGCCTACTGGCCGAAATCGAAAAGAATGCTTCAATCTCACAGTTAATTAATACAAGGAAATGTCATTCCTTTTATTCTTGTATGTCTATTTCCATTTATCAAACTGGATTCTTGCAGTTCGATTACCTGCGTGTTGATTGATTCCCTGCAGGACAACTTCCATTTGTTTGTCTGAGAATCAAAGTCTACCTATGATTCATGGGATTCTCATTCAATCCTGAATTCCACCTGATAGCAAGAAAACTAGCAGAAATTTGGATGGTCACAGTTGTTCTTGGATAGCTGTAGAAGATAGGAAATGAACGAGGAAAGTATAAAAGAAGGTAAGAAACACAAGATGATGGTAATAGAATTGGGAATTATGCCAATGATGCAGTGACTAAAGATGAAATGATAAGAGTCACAAAAAAGAAAAATAAAAATAAAAATGAAGGGTGTGTTTGATAATGAATATAAAATATTAAGTTAAAACTTTTCAATTTAAAATTTTTTACTCTTCATAACTGTGGTATTTTTTAATTATTTTTTTACACTTTCCTATACAATTATCTACTTTTTAATCATTTCTACATAACTATCCATACAACTAATCTATCTATTTTAATTTTATCTTCTTTATTCAACATTATTATCCTTATTATATCACATCATTTGACAATTTTTACTTTTCAAAATTTTTGATCAAAAGTTTTATCTATTTCCAAATGCACCCGAAATGGTTTTTGGGATGGAAAAGATGAGAGGGTAATGATTGAAAATGAATGTAACATCTGAAAAATATAGAATAATTAAAATAAAGAGGCAGACATTTGGCTTATTATATGACCACATCCAAAGGTATAGCCCTCTTTTTTTTAAAAAAAAAAAATTATTCGTAAAGGTATAGCCTTTTATCTTCACAGGTTCTTGTCTTTCTGCCAACCCCTATTCTTAAACTCCCCCAGTCCCACTGCTTGTGTAAGAGGCTAATCAGATTGCAGTTGATTCTTCCATGGCCTCTCAATCTGTTGTTCAAATGTCTTAATGATCATATTTTAGGATCAGATGGATCCTAAAATATGGACAAAATACTCATCTGGTTCAAGGTGAATACAAACAAAACCTTATAGGAGCCAGATTGCAAGCACTAGAGAACTCATCCGAGCCAACTTAAATCCCAGTGGCCAGTACCTTTGAAGCATGAATTATAAGAAACGCATCCAAATGAGTTCTTTAAGGCATCCAGCGACTTCGCTGCACGAAAAGCATTTTGTTACTTGTGCGGAATGGTAAAGAGCGCTCTCCCCACACAAGCATCCTCTGCACGCAGTAGTCTTCTACTTTACGCTCATCTTTTCAATTTCTTTTCTCTGAGATTCTGAAGCTAACGGCTTTTAATCTGGGGATTGATGGGGAGGATGAGGACGCTTTAGAAAAATTAGGATCGCGGAATTACAGAATGAGTTTAGGAAATGAACTCTTTCAATGGAAATTGGACTGAAGCACTAAAGTACCACCTGCTTGCTAATGCCGATGGTAACAAAATGTGCAAAAGCTTGAACACGACAGAACAACATGAATAAATGAGCCACAGAAGCTTCCAACAAAATCCGTTGGTCTGCCCGGGGCAGTGGGAGCTGATGAACGGGGTGCAATCGTATGCACCTAGGTGTACCACACTTATTTTTTTATTTTTTTTAAAAAAATTTCATGAAATTATTAATCTAAATGTATTTAACATATGTATTATTTTTACCATTTTTAGAAATTTTTAGATTTTTTTCAGATTTTTAAAAATAAGTGGTATTTTAGTGATTTTAAATGCATTTAGATTAACAGTTCTGTAAAAAAAAATTAAAAAACAAATATAAGAAAAAATGGTTGCCTCAATGCACCGGTGCATACAACTGCACCTCCTCATGAACGGCCTACAAGTTACGCAACTATAAAACACTTCTATAATTGGAGTTCGCTTTTATTGTTCAAACCAAAAATGATCCAGCAGTATCAATCGGGGGAAAAAAAAAAAAAAAAAAGAGGATCCAGCAGTTCTTCTGACCAGGATACAATACCCAAAGATAATGTGATTTGAAATTAAAAATATAAGCAGTGAATAAGAATAAATCATGTTACCAATGTGTAACGTAACTAACGTTCTAATTAGGATGAAGGAGAGGGAACAAAAAAAGGAGGCCCATGACATATGTTAGGTGTATTTCCCGCTCGAAATTTTTTTAAATAATCCTATAACTTTTTTTAAAAAAATCAAATCAAGGAATCGAGTGGGTCGCAACAAAAACAGATAAAGCTAAAATATTTTTATTCTAAATAATAATAATAATAATACGGCGTACTTATATGCAAAAGTTCTTTATTCGCTTATCTATTTTTTTTTGACATATCCATTAAGGTATCCAAACTGACGGAATTGAAGATGGGCCTCAATATTGGACCATGGGCGGGCGGGTCCTGGGCAATATTGGGCCAGAACATTTTGGCAGGCTTGATAAAAACAGCGGGTAACATTTCTGATCGGGGGCTACCGAACCGTTTTCTTCTTCCCAGCATAAAAGAATCTCCTTTCCTCCTATTCGTTACGAGAGAAGAAAATGACGACGAGAACGAATTTCTACAAGAATCCCTCTTTTTCATACAATAAACACTTCAATCTCAACTCCGCCTTGCAAAATCTCAAAGGTGCTCTCTCGCTCTCTCGCTCTCTCGCTCTCTCTGCTCTTTCTGCGTTCTGCTGTTACTGGAATTTTTTTTGTTTTCCTTCTCTCTCAGGGTACAATGCTGCAACTGGAAATTTGCCTCCAGTCGCAGAATCTCCTCTCAATGGCGATGAAAAGCCTGCTCCAAAGTGCATTCCGGATCGCAAGCGGAAGGCTTCGCGCCAGGAACATGGCCATCGGAGTTGCGAAGAACCTACCGTCTGCTCTCACGAGAATTACATCGAGAAGATAAGGTAGATTTGCCTTCTTTTCCCTTTAGTAAATACTGTTATAGGTTTCTCCGCATCCGCAGGTTTCAACTTATTTCTATGGAGGTGTACCTCCAGATGGGAAATTTTCCCATATATTCTTAATGCAGATCGTTTTTCATTTTGCTGGGTATAGTTCGCTCTGTTCCGATGTCAAATGAATTGAGCTTGTTTTGATCAAATAGGGGATTAAGGTATTAAGGTAGCCTGCAAATTGCGTTCGGGTCTATTCCTAGTCGAATTTGGAAGGAGCAAACTATGCACCTGAACTAACCCAGTTGAATGGAAATAATTGAACTTTTAAAATATATATGTTATGGGACTACAGATTGCAATCAAACCAATTCAACAGTTTGTCAAAGCCACCCTAAAGAAACAATTAGAAAATAAAAATACACACTCCAAAGAGAATGTACGTCCTCTTAGAAGACCTTTAAATGTTACTGATAGTTTTGTTTTCTTCCTCGGGAATGCAGAAAAGAAGTTAGGTCTTCGCAAGTTTATGAGAAATTAAGTGAAGATGTATTGGTAAGCAGCTCCCTTCATTTTTGTATTTATTTCGTCTAATTATTTATGTTTTGTTAATGGATAGCTTAGTACTTTTGAAACATGAAATTGAGATTTCTTAGTTCGATTTTTTTTTTTTTTTTGGGGCAGGGAAATACGGTATCGGGATTGAAGCCATTGGTGAACTATGGAGGTGGGATGTCCCAAAATAAATAGAAGAAAATTTTCTTCGCATTTTTGGGCTTCATATTTTCATTCGTCAATGACTTAATTGACTATCTTAGCAGCCAGTGTCTGATTAAAGTTATTATTTTTCTTTAAAAAAAATTTTCATGTGTGCTCATACATGCATTTGTGTCCATGTTCTTTTTAGTCTCTCCATGGAACATCTTTGCGTTCACCTGTCTTGATGGAGCATTTCCTGACACGTGCTTGCAGCAGAGTCATTGTAAAACCGCTTGTGTGTTTGTTACAAAACTGGAAATTTTGGCGTAACTGTTGTCATCCAAAGTTATTCAGTAATGTCCAATGGGTCACTGAATCGGAAGTGGTTCTGGGTTTAGAATGATCTATGGCTTCAATGCCTATGCCAGACCTTATCCTTGTTGTATTTAGATCTCTTGTATAGAGTACTGATCGGCTGTTGATGTTGAGCTTCAGGGGATGAAAGTGCTTCGTCAGAGGAATGTGAAGAAAAACTGGATCAACAAAGTTCTAGTATGTTTCTGGATTATTTACCATTTACCAAGGCTGTGTTGTCTATGAAGAGGCCACGTGCATCTTTGTTGATTTTTCCAAAAAGTATAGCAAAAAATTTGCAATCGCTTATTTTACGCCAACTTTGTATGTAACTTCTTTTAGTTTGCATGGATCAAAGCAACCAGATCAAACAAAGAAGTGAACAACGTTTCCCTGTCCCTGGAGAACCTGTTTGCATTGTATGTGGCAAATATGGGGAGTATATATGTAAAGAGGTCTGTTTTGGAGACAGTTCGTTATCTACTATGTTTACACTTGTCTTCACTACCACATTGCCTCATGGTTAACCTGTTTGCTTGGTGCAGACTGGCGAGGATATCTGTAGCAGTGATTGCAAAGCTGAGCTACCAAAACTTAGAAAGGTTGAACTAGATGAGGTATTTCTCACTTGTATTTCTGCCTGTAAATGACAGTGCATTTTCTACGTTGTTCTGCTATATTTTCCTATCCACTGAACAACAAACCAAGAAATACAATGATGCTTGGGTCTAAAAGCTATTTATGAAACACTTCTCAGGTACCTTCAAGTGGCCATGCTCCTTTCATGTGCTTAGAAAGGCCTAAGGGTGTAGTACAGATGCCTGAACTCAAGCCGAGTGCAGCACAATCTTCCGATTTTGAGGAAGATATCTGGGATTACGACAGGCATCAATGGAGCAAAAAGCGATCCAGTCTATGTACATATGAATGGTATATCCTGTTACCATCTTCTAGGTCTGCTTATATGCTTTTGTAGTAGCAAAGCATGGTTACTGATGAATCATCATCATCATCATCATTAGATTTTTCTCAGTAACTTGGTTTAGCTCCATAATACCTATTATGTTTTTTCATCTTTATCGTACCACATCCTTGGACATGGTTTCCAAAAAATTTTCCCATTTTTCAGATCAATGCCTTTGCCATTTACAGGTTTACATGTAGGGTTCTGATCTAATGCAATCCTTCCATGCACCTCTTTTCTCTTTTAATTTTAGAAATTTTTTTTAAAAATTAAACCATTTATTATCTTGGTTAATATGTATTTATTTGTGATGTCAAAAAATCACTTTGATTGGAAACTTGGATGTTTAGAAAAATTAGCATCTCATGAGAGTGAATATAAGACTATTAAGATTGAAGAATAAATATATAAGATAATAGTCTTCAAGAATACATATATAAGATCAAATAGTATTAAATGTGTGTGTTTTTTGCATCATAATTACAAATGCATGTGGATGAATGTTATAAATAGTTAGATCTTTTAAGAAAACCTTTTTGAAATTAAAAAAGCAAATGGGTGCATGGACACATGGGTTACATCAAATCATAAACCTTTTATGTATTTGTTAGTTTTTCTCAAAGTTCTTTTCACTCAATTGGAAAATTTTCCTTTTACAGTTGGAAATGTCAGAAGCCTGGCCACCTTGCCGAGGATTGTTTAGCAGTGAGTTTTCCACATTCTTTTCCTTAACCAGTCATGCAAGGAGGTTCTAAATTTGGCCTGTCATTTTCAATTAGAGCCTCAAAATGTAGCCGTTATCACTTTCTTGATGCAGTACTTCAGAATTAATTAAAATTTTGAGTTTTCTTTCTTTTATTTAGGTGTCAAGGAGAGGAGATAAATCTAAATTTCTATCTAGAAATGTTCTTGGTCTTTACAAAAGGTAATTCATCCATAAGGTATTTTTATTCATTAGCACTTATAAGTAAGGGTGCAAGTGGGTTTGGTTCAACCATCAAATGCAACCCATCAAAATGGGATAGGGTTGTATCAGTTGAAAATTTAGGACGAGAATCCAGGTCAAAGTTTGAAGGCACTGAATTTGAAATCAGGCTGGATTAGGGTAGGGTCATGAAGGCAACCCAACCTCTGAGACGGCTTTGGATTGACACCAACCCAACCCAGTTTCACCCTATCCAAAAGTTAGCTAGAGATGTTCATGTGCTCTAGGTCATTGAAGTGATGCAAGACAGTTTCGAGATTTAGATAAGTCTACAGTCCATTATGGAGCAGGAAGGCTAAGGTTGAAGTAAGTATATGACTATGGAATTAGGTTTTGAAGGTGAAAGCTGTGCTACATGATTTATTTTACATTTACTCCTAACATGAGTCATTGGATTGATGTTACGCGTGATATTTGTTGATGCATGCCAGATATTGGTATTTTCTGCCCCCAAGGAATTTCCCTCCGTCTGTCTGATTTCATATTTGCAGGTGCCACGAGATTGGAAGAAGTTCAGCAGATGCAAAATGTAATACTTGCCATGGATGTTCAAGTTTGGCAGCATGTCTAGACTGTAGTACTACCCTCTGTGACAGGTATAAGTTCCAGTTTCAGAAATAGAGTCTTGGATATTGTTGCTATTAAAGAGAATAGACTATTTTTAGACCATGGAGTTAGATCATTGATTATGTTTCACCCTTTCTAATTGTTTGGCTAGATGTGTTTGGCTAGATGGGGCATGATTATCAATTGTATCTTTGATTCATTTTACTGTTGTCAAACTTAGAAAGGACCGAATTTTGCTTCTTTGATCTGCTTTGTCAGAGAAAGAAGTGAGTTGGGAAGTGGGAATCTTAACTTTTATCATGAAGCCATCAACATCAACCTGGGTTACCACTATGTAAAAGTATAATGTAGAACAGTACAAGGGCAAAGCAATTCTACAGTTCTGAAACCAATGAAGTGGACCAGACACATGCAAAAAATATAAATAGAAGGCAACAGGACATGGAGACTTTCTCCAAGATTACAAATATCATAGATAGGTTACTCTTAAGTTATGGTTAAGACATTATTGTCAATTTACTTGGATTGCAAGGAGCGCCAATTTCAACCAAAAGTTGGAGCATGATCAGAAACTGAAGGCATTGTTATTGTTGTCAGTGCCTTTCCTTTGGTCTCTATATTCATTTTTTTGTTGTTGTTGTTGTTGTTAATATTATTATTTCCCTTCCATGGATCATAGATGTGCCTGGGTAGCACAATGGTGTTGTGCAAATTCTCTTTGGATCCAAAGGTGGTTAAAATCCATAACCATTTTACAAACTTAAAATCCAATTTGAACACCTTCCAGGTACAACTGGTAGATGATATTGTCAGTGTCCTTTGTACTTTTCTTTTTGAGATGTCAACATTTTGTTTATTCATTTTTCTTTCATGTTAGATATATAGCCTAATATTTTTCTGAACATATCAAATTTCTAGTCATTATCTTTCGTACCCTTATCAGAATTATGATTTTGAATGACTGGTAGTGGGTTCCACTGACTAATAGTCCTCTGATAGTTTAAGGGAAAGGGGGGGGGGGGGGGGGGGGGGGGCGGGTGCGCGAGGGATGGGTTGGTGTGGGGGGAGAACATCAGTAAGGTTGCAGTATGATTTCGAATAAATGATAGTGGGTCCCACTGACTAATAATACTCTGATAGTTAGAAGGAGAAAAACTTCAGTAAAGTCTGCACAAGTTCAAGCTGCAACTTCAAAGTTCCAAGTGTCATGAGGAACTATGCAACAAATTAGCATCGAGACCTTCAGTTGCTTTAGTTAAATGTCAATCAGTCAATGTCAATTAGTGATTTTCTTGTTGTATCTAGTGAATTGTTTTGGTGCTATGGTGACTGATGAATTAATATATATTTCTTTTCACAGTGCAGGCCATTTGAAACAGCATATTGATATGTATCCTTCACATCGACGATTTTATTCATACAAGCTAAAGCGTTTGGTATGCATTTTCAGTATCCTGTGTTTCTGCTAATAAATGACTTTATTAGTGATTTTCTTTTTCTCTTCTCTTTTTTGTTATTTTTACTTCCATTGCCCCCTTAAAAGATTAAAGACTGCACTATCATTGGCTAGAGGATTTGAGATTGCTGTTGAATGGGGATCCAGTTTCAATCTTCTTCCTTTTATTGATCTTATGTTTGGGATATGCTCTTTTTTTTGGCAGGTAAAATGTTGCAAACCAACCTGCAATGTGGCAGATATAAAGGAACTTTTAGCTTGCCACTATTGCTTTGATAAAGCATTTGACAAGTTCTATGATATGTTTACAGCCACATGGTATGTAGTCTGGTTGAATAACTTCAAACTTTTTCAGCCAAAATCTTCCATAAGAAAGTTTTATGCACACCCACTATAAGTATGATAAAAATTATGAGTCTATCCTGAGTCTCTCAATAGGTAACCATCAATACAAGTCTATGATCCATTTTTGGTCATTGATAAGGTTCCTGGGGTCTCAAGGATTGGTGCAGAATGTTGATTTAAATGAAAATCGTTTCTCCACCTTATTCAGATTGGGTTGGCGTTTTGGCACCAGATTCTGGTCAAATTTTCTCCTGCCAAAGCTGTTTGGTGGTGCCTGAACGTCAACTTGGAAGTGCATTTGATGCGTGGTTTTGGGCTTTTGGCAAAATGATGTCTGGTCAAGTAGGAGTTTGGGGGTATTGAACCTGCAACCATCTCGTCGTGATCCATGGAACAGCAGTATCCACCTCGTTTCCCCACGTCATTGCAGTGACATAAGCAAACACCTTCCATAACATATGACAAGATGATCCTTATACTTGCTTGTGTGAATTAGCACTTATATTTAGGCAAACGTGCCCACCACTGTTTCACTGAAGCTCTGTAAGAACCTTTTCACACATCAATCGAACGAGAATCTCATTATCATTCTCCTGTTGAGTCCAATTCCCACTAATGTGCCAATAACCTGGCAAGTGTGTTTGACTTTGACATTACAACTTTCTCACTGCAGGAAAGAAGCTGGAATCTCAATTATCTACGGATCCATTTGCTGCGATGATCACTTCACATGGTATATCCAGCGGCCTCGTCTGCCATTGTTATGAAAACTGACATCCTCATGTGGGTGAAATCAATGATTTGCAGGCACAGGATGAATTGCCCTAGTGCAGATATTGAGGGCAGTGGATACATTGTCAACAGAGGTAGCCAAAGATGCCAACGCGGGCAGCTGAGTGATTTGATTTTCTAATGATTTGTATCAGCATTTTGGATGGCGTTGTAATTTTAGTAGTGCGGCGCACCATGTACGTGTTCTGATGTATAAGTCTATATTAGTAGTAAATTAGCCCTTGAAAGTTGATTGTGCTGGCACAGGCTACGATGTGAACGGACTGTCCTCAAAGAGTACTTTCTTGCGTCACTTAGAATGTTTTGCCAAGAAATATGGGCCCATTCCTCTCTTGGCCCTGCCGAGTTGGCTTTGCTGGATCAGACAGTCCAAATGTGTGAATAAATGAGCTGTCTCATCTCATTTTTGTAGGTTTTTGGTTTTACCTGCATTCATGATTGTCGTACAATAGCTGTTTTGGGATTTTCCTTTATCTGTAACCGTCCTTCAGCTCTGTTCGGTTTTTCTTGCATGTACAACCGTGCTTCAGGGTGTGTTTGTTTAAGGCAAAAAAGTGTCAACTAAAACTTTTCAATATAAAACTTTTCACTCTCCATAATTATTCTATTTTTTAATTATTTTTTCACATTTTTCTATACAAATTACCCTACTTTTCAATCATTTCTACACAACTACCCATACAACTAACTTATTTATTTTAACTTTATTCTCTTTACTCCTCATCATTACTCCTATTATATCATATCACTTTCTATTGATTTGACAACTTCTACTCAAAAAACTTTTCATCAAAAATTTTACCTCCAACCAAACACACCCTTAGTATCTAAATGATCGTTCGGGGTTTGGCTGCTAGTTGGGAATAGGCTAGTCCTCTAGGCCAGAATTTTGGATAACCATTCTGCAGATGCTACGGACGCAAGAGCGCATATTGAAAACCTCATTCAAGGATGCATTGCACTCTTTAATCCTAAATGCTCAACGAACAGTACCCATAATTGCAAACATGATCTGAAAATTGATTAAGAGCTTGCTTGTGGCTCCCAATGGCGAAAGAACAATCCTTCCAATTCCGAACATCAGCTGTCAATTACAATGAATGCATGCTGCCAAATGCTGAAAGAACCGAACTTGGAATCCAAACATCGCTTGTAAGACTACAAAGAATGTACATTAACGGAGAAAAATCACACTCCCCTTCCCTCCTCCCCTACCTTGTAATTAAAAGGGGTGAGGGATCTGTTTTCTTTTTAATATGTAAACCACCTCACAAAAGCAAGATTAACGCCCCAACTGTCAAACTTCAAGTGTCTGTGGTGGTGGCCTAGAGACATTTGCCCTCGACGCGTCAATCTTAGCGGCCACTTCAGCCATCACCAGTCGAGTCAGAAGAAGCCCAGCCACCAATGCTGCCACCATGAGCATGGTAAAAACCGCATTCCAGCTCTTTGCAGAGATGTAGCCCGTTAGCAACGGCCCAAGTGCTGCGCCTACAGAGCCTGTTCCATCGATGATTCCTGTCACCGTCGCCAGAGCCCGTGAATTCCCATTCAAGGATCCGTGGGTGCCCAAGTCCGCCGACACAGCAGTGGTGATGAGTGCGTAGGGGCCATTCACAAACATGCCAGCAACGACCATGAGCGCTATGTTTACGTACAAGGAGACTTCCCCGTAAATCCGGTAGAAGAAAAGAGCTGGAATTGCGCAGTACATGAAGCTGGCTGCTGTTATGGCTCTGGCATCTAGTCGGTCAGATATGTGGCCAGCGAGAATACCTCCAATCACCCCTCCAACATCAAACATGGTTGAGAGATTACCGGCCATCTCATCAGATAAGTATTCACCATCAATTTCTGCAAGAACAAAACGTCCAGGGATATATGACAAACAGTAAATCGAACTCTGTTATGAGGACGACAAAACAATCAATTCTGAAAAGCAGAAATGAATGAGTCTACTGAACATAGCACAAAAATTAATCAGTAAGCTTTTCTTCATTTCGTTAGAAGATAGCATCATGAAGCTTATCCCGCTCATTTTATAGATCAGTTGATATAGCAAAATGTATAACAGCTATTGGCAGATGTTATTGGCGCTGATTGTAACTAGGACCTGCTTATTCCTCAAACCAGCTCGGCAAGAGTTTGAAACTTTGTAGATCAGCTGCCTTAGAGTCATAATGGCTTGGCAAGACTTCAAAACAGATCTCTCCCATTGTTGTTATCCAACAGCATTTGGGTTCGACAGTCATGGCAAACATTCTAACGTTCCTAACATAACCAAACGCCAGCCAGTTAATTAGGATACCATGCATCGAAAGTAGAGAAGAAAAAGGAGAGATTACCTGTATGGCAAATGTAAAAAGGCAGCCAATAGAGGAAAGTGTAGGCGACCAACTTGGCGAAGAAGAGGCAAAGAGCAAAAGGGGCCACCCCTGGTATCTTCCATGCTTCAATGAACCCCACTGCTTTCTCCTTCACTAAAGGCTCCAAAAGTGGTTCTGTAATTTCATTCTTCTCGGGAGACTTCAGCAACTCTTCGTCATCACTGATAATTCCCGTATTGTCTGGACTAACAACTCCCACATCGTCAGGACTAACAGGCAAGAATAGGAACACCATCAACCCAACAAAGATTATAACGAGACCAGGAACAACAAAAGACCACCCCCATCCATACTTAAGTAAAGCAGAAGCAATCAACGAGCCAGAGATGTTTCCAACAGAAGTATGTGCATTCCAAATCCCCATAATTAGTCCCCTCTTGCTTTTACCAAACCAATTCCCAACCACAGCAACCACTGATGGCCATCCAGTTGACTGGAAAAGACCAGCCATCATCTGAACTGCCAAAAAATAGTAGAAGCTATGAATGTTTAGCCAGTAGCCCACTCCAAAGAGCGAAGTGCAAAGGCCTGTCCCCAACATTCCAATGGTTAGGAATATCCTTAAATCAATCCGGTCACCTAAATGCCCAGCAAAGTACATTCCAATGGAATATACTGAGAGGAAGGCAACATCAATTTCTCCAAGCATGGCTGTGCCGTCTGCACTATTAAATGGAGCCCATCCATCATCTGTAGAAAACTTCTCTTGTAGCTTGGGTGTTGGTCTAAGCAAGTGCGCTCTCGGCCACAGGGAGAGGCCCAGTTGAGATGATGACTCAGGATCAAGGGTGCTTTTAACGATGCTTGTGGTTTTTCGGGTAGCATGATAACTTGCATACGCAAAGAATGTTATAATTAGGACAAAGGCTTGGTGACTTCTGAAGCTGAGGACAGATTTTCTGATGTACTCTAAGAAGCTAATGCCATAAGGCTTAGAGCTATGTGTTTCAGTTCTTGATTCCCCTAATGAACGCATGGATGTAACTTTGTTGTTTACGGAAGAATTGCAGACTTCTAGCTCCTTTGTCGAAACAAGAAATCAATCTGAAAAACAGAAAACGAAATGGAAAATTAAAATATGTCATTTGCATCAGATATTCAAGAAAGAAACTGGATAAAAAGGCACCTATCATTTGTACGCGACCATCACTAGACCAGATATTTGTAATAGACGTGTACTCATGCATGCAGGTTTCATTGATTAAGTGCCTTTGAGTAGTCTGAATGTCTCAAAAAGTGCATTGAAGTCCACCCACACACAAATGCTGGACACTTAAAACTACTCTCACATGCACAAATACATATGAGGAATGCCCAAGGAGATATTCAAGCAGATAGGGTCAGCACAAGAAAGGCCAGCTTCCCATTTTCACAGTAGTTCAAGGATGCCGAGAGTGAAGGATTAAAAGTTCTATTGTTTCTAACAAACAATTACCTTGAATTCCTAAATCGAGATCAAGAAATATGCCTCGATTCGGTGGATCCTCCTATTGGTTCATCTTGATCTCTACTTTCGCGCAGAAAAGCTTTCACCTGCACATACAATAATAATTGTTTGATCAGCCAAGTTATACCGAACCTGCCTGCTACAGCATCCGATCCACTTTTCAGGTCCGATTAACAGAATGGTTGTTATCTCTCTGTACGTAGAAAGACAAGCCGGCAGTTCTGGTCAAGGGCGGTCCCCATACCCGGTTCATCTCCAGCCATATTACAAAAAAAGAAAAAAAGAAAAAGATGAAGAAGAAATTTAATGACCTTACGTAGTTACTCTCCTCTTTCTCTTTTTTCTCCTTAAAATTCAAAAACAAATAAAAAGCAAAAACAGAGAGATTCCAATTGATAACGCTTCATTATTATGAAATCCGAGATGAAAACGAGCTTCAAATGACTGTTTTGATCCGGAATTGCACACCCATCAATCCAAATTAACCGCCAAAGCTGCTTTGGTTGAAATGTTTAAGCTTGGCTGACAAATCGAGTCTTTGGAAGTTCCACACATCTTCATAAATAGCAACAAACTGGCAATCTGAAATGAAATTCCTATTACAACTCTCTAATCATCCAACACCGATTATCCCGATCAAAGATCACGCCCACGGAAAGCTCCAATTATCGTTCAAAAAAAAAAAAAAAAGAGAGAACACAATTTAAGAACCAATTAAATCCTGAAAACATACCCATTAATCAAAATCATCTACAAAGCCTCTTTTTCAGAAGTTAAGAAATGGAAAAAAAGTTATCGTCGTCGCCCTCATCTTAAGACCCAAAAGATCCAAGAAGGCTCGTGGACTCTCATCGAAAATAGCTACTTGTAGCCCTCCATACATGAGTCTCGTGGGATTCAGTTCTCTTCTTCTGTCCGCTCACGTGCACTGAATCTTTTAAAAAGCAAGAATGGAGAGAGAGAGAGAGGGAGGGGGAGAGATTACCCGCTTGGCATCCAACAAAAATGACGGAAGAGAGAGCACTTCAGTTTGAAGATGAAGCCATGGCGCATCACCATATTTCCATTTATTATAGGCCGAAGCTCCAATTCGAAATTTCGATTTACTGAAATACCCCTCCCGGCCTCGCCAAACCACCAATCTATCCCCCACTTTTGTGGTTCGCGGTCGAGCACGACTAGTGTAGTCCACAGCCTACCTCTATCGGAGAGCTTTCATACCACGAAATCAAAAACCCGCTGAATTTTTCATGAATTTTCTTTGGCGGCATGTAACATGATATAAGCAGCTGGTTTCCCAGTTTTTTTTCTTTTTTTTTTAGTCATATTGTAAAGAGACAAAGCTCGATCGTTTGTACATTCATTTTTATTATAAAGCAATAATTCCCAATGAAAAAAGTTATGATATGTTGTAATAGGGTCCAGGGTTTGCTTTTTTAATTTTAAAATGTCTTTTCAAATTTTAAATTATTATTTTATTAATAGGCGTTCGTATGATGTAAAAAATAAAAATCTCTATGATTGGACACTGACCTACGTTTTAAAATATAAAATCTTTTGAAAGGGAATATGTAACTCTTAAAGGTTTTTTTTGAGATGAGTGAAATGGGAGTAAATAATACAAAAGTTAGCACCCAATTATTCTTTTTTTTTTACATTTTAGACATATATTACAATCATTTTCTTGTATATTTTCATATAATTATTCTATTTATTTTTTATTCCTATTTTATCTCATATTCTACCTTCTTATTCTACTCATCCTTATCAAACTCTAAAATTTTAAAATGAATATGTCATGGAAAAAGTTTTCAATATATATGAAAATTTTAAAATCATGGACAAGCACATTTATGAATGTTATAGGTGGTGTAGATCATTAAAAGATAACTTTAAAATCTAAAAAGAAAAGGGGTGTATAAACTTTGCATTAGATCATAAACCATGACAATCTAGCTATAGTGACAAAAAATTACAATCAATTCCCAATGACTTCACGTGCATGTTGACCTGAGCTGGTTAAAAATGGAAGTAAGATGAGAAGTTTTTTGCAATTTTATTTTCTATTTATAGTAAATTGTGAATTTGTATAATTTTCGATAAAACACATAAGGTAGGATTTTTCATAATTTTACTTGTGTATGAATTGTTGGCGTAGGGTTCTACTTGCATATGAATTATTGACATAGGGTTCACTTGATCTGTTTACAAAGTTGTTGTTATTCTCATTATTGGATGGATACCTTGAATAATATATTAGATATTTTTATTAAATTTTGTGTTTGAGTTCTGGCATTAAAACTTGTTTATTAATCTCGAAGGCACAGTCTTCTGCTAATCTTGTTATCGACCTTTCCTCGCCGCACTGCGCCTAGCATCATATCATCAATTATGCATTATCTTTGATAGTGAAATTTCACCTATCATCATATCAAAGCATGCAAAAGCAATCAACTATACTAATAGAGAACCTTGAAAAAGCTTTGATTTGCTAAACAGTTCTTATTAATTGTGATCATGAGAGTTTTCAAGATAAATTTTCATTAGTCCTCCTTTCCAAACAAGATTAAACCCGTTAAACTAGAAAATGAATAAGAAGGATATTTAGCAACCTAAAGACCGAGAAATTTTCTTGAAATAATAATCATTGAGTCTTTTATTAGGAATCTTTCCATCTCTCTCTTTCTTTTTCATGCACTTTATATGGCCCAAACCACATTAGGTGGTATTTCCTTTTTTCCTAATTTTGTAGGCAAGCTTTCGAGCTAACAAGCATCCTTTTTTGCATATAAAAATCCTTATTTTATTTGTCTCAATCCCGCCTCGGGCAACTTGGCCCAACCCTCTCCGTGATCACATCATTTCGAACTTGATCACTTTATTTATTTTATATTATTAGATTCTACTTATTTCTATTTTATAAAATTCAAAAAAATGATGCAGCCTTATTTAGTGCATCGGTTGGGTGCAGCGGGGTGGTTAGGTTGAGTTCCCCAATTTCATCCGATGGATGCAAAAAGTCGAGCCCATACTATATGATCAAATTGCGAGAGTTTATTGAGTCACAAATCCCCCATTGTAAAGATATTGAATAGTATGACTCAAGACAGTTTTCTCAAACTAAGGATGTGTTTGGTAATGAATAAAATTTTTGATATGAAAATATGAAAAAATGATTTAAAAATATGATAGTTGTAAAGATATTGAATAGTATGACTCAAGACAGTTGTCTCAAACTAAGGGTGTGTTTGGTAATGAATAAAACTTTTGATAGGAAAATATGAAAAAATGATTAAAAAAATATGATAGTTGTGGAGAATGAAAAGTTTTAGATTAAAAAGTTTTAATTTGACATTTTTGATTAATTGTCAAACACACTCTAAGTTAAGACGTTTTCGCTGCGAGTAACTTCAAATTTGCCAAGCTATTCATGGAATAGGAAGAGTATGATGCTTGCATTGCTCGGATTATAATCAGCAACGAGTTAATATCAATCTAGCCAGAAGCATAGAGGAGTCTGCACCTTGCGTTAATTTCAGAATCGTATTCGCATAATATCCAAGCTGCTGCTGCTGCTGCTAACTTTCTCCGCTCCGCTGCATGAATAACCGGCAAGAAGCCCACTCGCATTCGTGCAGACGTGTGCAGTCCGGCAGGCAGGCAGGCAGGCAGGCAGGCAGTTTGAGGCTTTGAGCCGAGGAAAATGAGGAATGGAGCATCCAAGTAATATTGGCGTCAAAGCAAGGGCATTTTCTTGCTCCAACCGACTCTCCTTGGAA
Organism: Annona cherimola; assembly: GCA_030490835.1. NCBI lineage: Eukaryota > Viridiplantae > Streptophyta > Magnoliopsida > Magnoliales > Annonaceae > Annona > Annona cherimola. The sequence goes on from CM059974.1 coordinate 7,217,186, forward strand.
GATTCGAACGGGAAAACAGCATATGCCGAGGCGGCAGATTTATGGGCCACCCCTCTCGTAATTGATGCTCTGGAAGAGCCAGTTGAAGTGCAGAGGCCAATCATAATTTGGGAAACATCCATCCGCCAAAACTCGTGCAATCAGCACGGTTGATTTACCTCGTCAACATCAAAGAAGGCGACCGATTTGAAACACGAGTTATTACGGCCCGCACCATTAAATGTACATCGTACAACCAATTTCTTCTTTTCCTTGGTCCGATGCTGCCGATCTGTATTTTATCCACGCTTCACATATTTTTCATTCGACCAGCAAGGCTACCGACTCGACGACTTCAATGGCTTCTCTTCCCTATCGTCACGCGTCACTGCCGCAATTCTGAACGCCCGTGCAGCGACAAAACAACTCTATCAGAGTAAAAAATTTCCTCGAGATAATTTTCGGAGAATATTCTCCTGGAATAATACCTCGCGACCAGCGGATATCCTTCTCCAAGATCCTCGATGCGCCGCCGCGTGTGCAACCCGAAATCTACGAGCCCTAGCCGTTGGAAAGGACGTGGCCTCCTGGATTTTTAGCCACCAGAGCCCATGTGACGTGGTGGTTCGATGCCGTGTCATCTCCCCGCCGTAGTCCATCCAAAATGTTGCCGCTTGCCAGGAAGTTTCTGCTTCCGTCTTTTTCCTGCGTTTGCTTGGGCATTTAATATTCCGTTCTCAAACGTCACACAGTCCGCGGAAAATAATTATATTTCAGCCTCTTTTTTTCCGGAGATGAGAACCCCTAAAATCCAATCACTATTATCCATCATGTCCTTTAAATTATGATCGGTGTCATACAGAAGGAGGCAACGATTGGAATTTTATTTTCGCATTTCCATCGCTTGTGATGATGCTACTTGCTGCACGGGAGGATCTTAAGGGTCAAAATTATTAAACGAAAATAATATTAAGTGAAAGAGATACATGTATGATAGTGATAATAATTAGTATTAAAATAATAAAGATAAAATAGGTAAGATAGTTACATGCAAACGTATGAAAATGACTGTAATATAGAAATCATAACAGAAAAAAAATTTAAAAATTAAAATCATAATCATATAAAAGATGAAGGGTAAAAATGTCGGCGCGGAGGGGCGGAGAGAGGAATGGGGGTGGAATTTGCTTGCGTTGCTAGCAAACATACCCTTGTGATTTGTACCTTAGACAATAGCAACGCACGACACTTTGGTTGTCTGGAACAGTACTGTCTTGCAGTCCATGATGATCGAAAGCACTTGATAATACATGGAAAATATCATGATAAGTAAGAAAAAATTTTCTTGTATATACATTTTTCTTGCTAGTAAGGGTTCCAAAAAATGCATTTTCTTGTAGTGTTCATAATAAACGAGAAAATCTGCCAATATGACTATGAATTTTAACCCTAATTTTTCAAAAATCCTCATACACTTAGCAATTTTTATTAAGACATATGTAAAATAATTATGTACTAAGGCTGGTTTAGAATTGCGCAAGCATCTTTTATCGAAAACATCTACCTTCATAATTTTCAATGTTTTATACATGCTACCGTTCTTTCAAAATTTATGCAATTTGATATGGTTGATGTTATAAATTTTTTTGTTCAAGTGGCAAGGACTAAGGAGCTCAATTTTCCTTAAATAAGTTCTCCATTTCAAAACTTATGAATGAAAAGATAAGCACCGGAAAAGCTTCCACTTTATAGGATTCGACCAGACCGAAATATGAAAATTAAAGTTATGTAGATAAAAAAAAAAAAAATCACAACCTTATTTTTCTGATTTACAAGGGTATATTTATTATTTCATATGTGTACTAATATTTTTAGAGAAAATTCCTGAGTATAAGAAAATTTATTGAAAAAATATGGGTATATAAGAAATCAAGGTTAAATTTTGTAGATATATTTGAAAAATTAACTAATACATGTAAAACTCAAGTAATAACTTAGGCAGTAACTATTTAAAAAGTTGGTATTAGTTTTAAATCTTTTAAAAATTTGACATCATATGTTATTTAAAATATAATTTGTATAGTTCGTAATGAAAAACATATAAATTAGATATTAATATGATTTTAAATAATTTTAAATTATAAAAATTATATGTTTATCATAAAAAATATACTCAATACTTTTCATAACATAAAAAGAATTTTTTAAATCGTACTAATGAAATTCATATATAATATTTCAGATATTAATATGATTTTAAATAAGAGAAAACTATAAAAATATATACTTAATAACTTTTCACAAAACAAAAAAGGCCTTTTTAACTCATCAGAGTAAAATGCATATACAATAAATATCACTTATCATCTAATAACATATATGAGTCGTGATCTTCTTAACGCGCATTAAGTAATACATTTCTTAGCTCCGAATTAAAAGTTTATTTGTATTTTTATTTTTTAAAATTGCTAATTTAGAGGTATTTAATATATAAATTAAGTTTATTATTTTTGAAGATGTGTATGTTTATTCTTTTAGATTTTAAATACAGAGTAATTTTAGTCATTTCTAACCATTAAAAATGATTAGAATACTCCAGCATTTTAAAATTCTAAAAGATTAAAAATTAGTTCATAAATTAAATCCATGATTAATAAATTTATAAAAAAATAAAAAGAAATGGTTTACATAGCCAAGGATAAGAAATGGATTACTGGATTGACAAGATCATATATCAACATATATTTATTTAAAATAATATTATACCATACAATTTTTCAAATAAAACTAAAGCAACGACTTTTTGGAAAGTTCAGTGGAGACAGAGCGGGGGCCGCGTCCTACCGCCCATGCGATTCTTTATGGCAGCAAAGTGCCCCGCAAGCACCATCCATCGAAGAAAATGCACGCGGCTCCCGCGTCGTCTGTTGACAAGCATGGAGAATGCGGGGCCACCGACGTCATAGAATCCGGTCCGTCAATCAGATCTGTTTTGACGAAGCATTCTCCGCTATCCAAAAATCAGGCGGGATAAGGTGAGCAATGTGAGGAACAGTCACTGTCGCAGGACCCACTGAGTCATTGAGATGGAATCCGGACCGTTCAAATCCTTGGTTCGAAAAAGGCAGGATGTAATGGTGCTCAGGTGGGACCCGATCTTGGATCTGGTGGAGGGAGTGGTCCGACGCCTACATGGGTGGGCCCCACGTTGAGGATGCCCGTCGCCCCTGGTAAGCTAGCGGTGGAAAGGGCGCCTTGTGCTGGTGGATGACAGATACCAATTATACATGTGCCACTGCTGGTGACCGTATTATGTAACATTACACTACTGCTTTTATGAAATCTCTTTTCAATATAATTATTTTATTTTTAAAATTTTGATGGTTGATAGAAAATTCATTTCATTTATTATATTTAATATTATTTATAATATTTTTAAAATTCTTTTATTTATTCAATATCACTGTGCACACGAGCCTCATTAAAAATCAACTATATAAAATATTATTTTTATATGGTTAAATAATTTTATAAAGTATTATTATATTTTAGTACTTGTATAAATAGATCTAAATGTTTTTTCATAATTTACACATAAATATATATATATATATATATATATTCGACAAATATGACCCATAAATATACTTGATTATGTTTGATTGGAATGAAACTTAGTCTCTTAAATAAACAAATAATATTCAATATAATGAATGAATTGAATTTTACATCAAAGATGAAAATCTTTAAAAATTGGGTAATTTGCAAATATGTCCCCATAATTTAACGCTAACTTGCAGATATGCCCTCATTGTTTCATGAATTGCATATTACCTCAATAAAATTACTTGCACACCCCTTTTTACGGCTGAAATTTAACGGTCGTTAAATAAAAATGTAATTTACTTATATTCTTCATAGTTTGATGCTAATTTCTAACATACCCTATTACTTAACAAATTGTGCATTATTTTCATAAAGTTTTACTAAAATATCCAGTTCTGTAGGTGGAAGGGGTTTATAAAATACTCGTATTAATTGCTAACATGTTATATCCTTTCACCTGCACAACTAAGTCATTTTTGTTGTTATCTAAAATTTTAATGTACGTTTAGTGGCAAAAAAGTGTCATAGATATGCAAGGAATTTTATTGAAATGTTGTGGAGGTAATATGCAGTTCGCGAAACAATTTGGGTATATCAGCAATTAACGTCAAATATGAGAGTATATCAGCAAATTATATTTTTTATTTAACAGTTGTTAATAAGGGTACATAAGCTATTTTTGTAAAATTTTGTAGAAATAATAGGCAATTCGTGAAATAGTAAGGACATATCTACAATTAGCGTCAAATTATGAGGATATTTTTGTAAATTAAGGAAATTATATGGTTGGGCCTTCACTCCGTAATACGGATAAAAGATGTTCGTATATATTATTTAAAAGGTAATAGCGGAAAAAGTATGCGTTTCTATAGCCCGATAGCTCTTTTTTTTTGCTCGGATGAAGTAATGTTTTTTACAGCCTTGTCATTTTAAAAATGGTATTGTTTACTTATGTCTACTTATTCACTTTGTAATCATATAATTACCCAAGACACATAAGTTAATTGCTTCCTTTTCCGGTAATCAAAATGTTCTCACGTCAATTTAGAATTACACTTGGCATTACAAGAGCCACTTGCACAGTAATATTATCTCCATAGATTGGAATTCCAGATGGAGTGAAAGGATCACCTGGTGCTTCAAGAGCCACAGAAAAGGAAATTCACTTTCCTTCCGTTGCATCTTCCTTTATTCAGTTGTCTTGGCTGCTAAAGGAAGCTACTATTAATCCCTTTCTGGTTAGTGGCCAGGGACCCAGCCAGGTTATGGTATTTCTAGGAAAAGTTGGGTAATATTTAAAATCACGATATCAATGGAGCCAAAGAAGCCCATCGAAATTTCCACCGGAAATGATATCCTGCCTAAAATTGCATATAAAAGTGGTTAGAAGTTCAAAATTTACTTTGAGATGAGATATTGAACAGTGTTGCAAAGCAGCGGGTAATTTTGTGATGGGATGTATTTTTACGAACGATACGCGGAGACAACACGCCCACAAGTCTCGGATTAGAAATTCTGATAAGAAGCCGACATGTTAGTGGGACCAGAGATACAGATGACAACTCAACAAGCGTACACCGCACGGCTGAGGTCAAAAGGAGGTCGGTCATATACCTGGAGGTCCCACATTAAAAAATATATTCTGAAAAAAGAGAAGAGAATTGCTAGTGGTCATAATTTACTGGGATCAAAAGGAAATTGTTAAATATTTCTGTATTTAAAAATCCAAAATAAATATATATACATATCTAAAAATGATAAAACTTGATTTATAGATTAAATATAACTAGATTAACATGTTTATAAAATTATTTTTTAAAAAAAAAAATAAAAAAAAATATATTTTTTGACCGGTCGGAAATCACCGGATTTCCGACCACGACCATTCGGCTGTATCAAAATCGCGAAGAAAATGCATCAGAGAATCAGATCCTGCCGTTCGCTCAAACCTCGCCCCATGCGCGGCTGGTGGAAAAGAGGAAGACGGCACATCAAGTACAACATCCGAATCGAATGTTGGAGGTCCAGGAATCCTTACCCTGGCCGGGTGCTGGAGTGGAGAGCTACCTACTTTCTTATTTCAGCTTGATGGTAACATGTTCTGCATTTTTGTACAAAAGCTAGCAAGCTATTCCTATTGAAGGAGCGGAGGGGAATGGGCAACTTGTCAGTGGGCATTGCATGCTTGTGTGATGATGGTTTTGACAAGGTCATATTTGAATGATCATCCATCCACCCAATTTCTTCTTTTTTTTTTTTTTGCGGTTAATTAAATATGATGCACGTGGTTGGGACATTCTTCATTGGCTGCGGTGGCCGGTGGGAGTAATATAATCCCATAAAAATTAATGAAAGATAGCATAAGCTTTCCCATGTTGGAAAGTCGTAAAATTTCAGTGTTTGTACCACCACAGCTTCTAGGAATAATTCGACGACGACATGTGAATGGGTCGCACGCATGTATACGACTTCATTTGGGGGTGGTTAGTTTGCCTTAAGTGCATGAAAAAGGTGCTTATTTCTTTTAGAGGACTTTTTCCACTTCCCCGAAAGGAGCGGTGGAAACAATGCCATGTTCTTCCAGCTTAATTGATCAATTGTGTGCTCTTTGTTTGCCTTATCTTCTGGGCTTATACTTTAATTAAAAAATTCAGGATAGTTCATCTGGGCTTACAGTTTAATTAAAAATTTCAGGATAGTAGTTATGGAAATTTTCAAAAATAAAAAGGCGCAGTCTTCCCTACGCACCCCTGCTGCCAACGAAGTCACAGCCTCACAGGTAAACCCCCCTCCTGTGCAGGCTGCAGTGTAGTATAGCAACTCGTTGCCTTGCGCAGTGCACGGGCCTTGAAAAGTGTATCGTCATCGAGAAAAGAGTCTGATCATTGGTCGGCAGATGAAGCCAAGTTATGTTGAAGCAGCTGCAACAGAAATTGATGGGGCAGGAAATCTAGAAAAAACTTTGGCCAATATTTTTCAACCGTCTCCGATTCTACGTTATTTTAATTTATTGAAGTTTGTTACAAAACACTGAAAAAAAGGGACGCCTAAAGTCAATACCTTGGCTTCTAAGCTTCGCTTCTTCGTTGGCGAGAGGTGTATCGATTGCGTGCACGGTGCACACAAATTGCGTCGAGCATATGGCAATATTCAGGCAACTTCTCTCTCCTGCAGGCTGCAGTAAAGTTGAAGTGCCTGGTTTCAAACGTTGACAAGCTTACATAGACCAAAAATTGATTTTGATTGATCCCTTGATTATAAATTTGGAATACACGGATAGTATGGCCGATTAATCTTTTGGATCGACTCATCTAAGGGGGGCCGCCTGCAGAAGTGCTGCAGCCTAATGCCCATCTGATAACATTATCAGCTTTCAATTTCTTGGTTTCGGATCAAGCTCGCCTTCTGGTGGGCAAGGGTTCTCCCTGTTCAATTAACCTAAGCCTAAACAATCAAATGAGCGATCCCTCTATACATCCTCTAAAAACTAATGGGCGTAAAATTTTCATCTTTTTCTCACATAAAATTATCATTATCTACGTTTTCAATCATTGCTTTTCTTGGGTTCCAAGAGTTTTCTAACGAGGCATTAGGCCCGGCCACGGTTATGGTCGATGGAATCTTTTTGGTCATGTTTATGTAACTGCACCAGACTGGGAAGTTGCGCTGTTTCGACAGTGAGCCAGGTCATACCACGGTTTGTTAGTTTAACCGGTTAAAACCGTTGTTACATCCCAAATTACCGGAGGAAACTCCTTTTTTTAATACTCACAAGGTGCTTTTTTGAAAAAAAAAAAAAAAAAAAACACTCCTCACAATAAGGTTGATTCATTGTCGTCCCTGGTATCAATTGTTGTTGGTTATAAGTCTTCTTAACACCAAAATTTAGTTTGAAATGTGAGGTTTTTTCTTACACTTTATCTGCACATTTAGCTTTTTCCAGATGTAGGATAACCTAATATTCTTCTACTAAAATGACTATTAGATAGACAATTGTAGTTAACGACATCCAAATATAAAAAGAATGAATATATAATCTTGATGAAAAGAATTTAATATCGTGTAGCCTTTCTCAATGTCCTATATTTTTTTATTGCCTTCCAGCTGGCCACGTTATTAGTAGAATGTCCTGCATATATTACCGCCAATGCGGGGACATTTTTGTATTTTATTCATGGAATTGTGCGATGGGCTTTTGCGATTCCCATAAGCATGAAATTGGTGCTCCCTTGAATCGCAATTTTTCTCCAATTGCCGATTCCAATAACCTATTTTGACATTCAGCCAAACACCCATAAAATTTGATGTAACTGCTTTTCTATGAAAATAAGTCCGCTCGAGGGGTTTAAACGCTCGGCCAAACATAGCTTAAAGCACGTAAAGTCACACTATGATAGGCAAAACACTGTTTATGGACAACCATAAAAAAAACAGTAATAAACTATAAAACGATATTTTACCGTATCCTTAATCGATATTATTTCCATAAAACATTGATTATGTTTTCAACTTACGCAAAGATGAGTAAAACCTGCTAGAAAGTATTTCTAGAATCTAGACTCGAGCATTTTGCAGTTTACACTACCAAAACAGAAAAAAAAAAAAAAATCCATTTGAAATTCATTTTCTATTGACATAACAATTTATTATTTTAGAAACATATTTTGCAGATTATAAATAGTTAATTTTATCAGTTAAAGTTTACAAATCTTTGAGATAATTTAGGAAAAAATTCCTAGATTACTTAAAATAAAATTTGTATATAAATACATTTTTAAACAAATAGGAGGTGCAAAATTTTAAAACTTTTTACTTATGTTTAAAACATAATACTTCTAATTGGTGAAAGTTTTGAAATAAAGATTTAACATGATATTGGCTGATTTACAAAATTTTAAGGTATTTTAAACAATTCACTGATATACTTAATATTTATGCACACCGCTAAATTTGTCGTACGTTTTCATTATAAATCTATATTTGTATTTATTTGGTTTTTAATTTTTTTATGTTTTATCAGTAAATTTCTTAATAAAAATATTCTCTTCAATAAATATAATTTTATATTTTCCCAACTCATCGATGAGTTATATTTTAACCAGAAGGAGAACATTGGGGGAGGCCCAAAATCCAGATCGTCAGTCCCTGTTGGGCGATGGGAACTAGCGCTCCTCATTTAAGCCGTTCATTGCTTGATGCAACGGGGCCAATAAGATCACGCACTGAACATATTCACTTGTATAACTAATTTTCAGAATATATAGAAAGCACCCATATAATAATACTTAATGATTATGTGGTTTTTACAGCGCAGAAACAGGAGGCGGAACACATATCCTTAAATGCAGAGAAAAAGCGTGTGGACTTGTGCGGAAGCCTAACGTCATTGGAAAAGCCCTCTCCATCCAACAGCTTGCTTTTGACTAAATGCATGGCATTGGCCCCTCCCGTTGAATCGATGGCTCCTCTCACAATCACTTCTTTGTTACGCACATCTACTACATAGTCGAGCAAACCTGCTAATCATCAATAACATCCTCCTCAGCAATCATTCTCTAATAAGCTAACACAACAGCAACAATGCAATTTATATATATATATACAGCTGAATGCAAAGTTTAAAAAAAAAAAAAAAAAAGATTTGGTCACCGTTGATCTTAGAGATGATGCGAGAAACTCTTTGGCGGCAATGACAACAGCCCATGTTGGCGCTCATTACAATCACCTGAACCTGCATGCATCGCACATACCATCATTTACGTGTGTATCCATGTATTATTCGGAAAATCGTTGGAAACAGATTGAAGAGCTTATAAATTGGTTATCATAATTGTCAACTAGGATATAAAAATTATCCTCTTTTATCTTTGCGGCACAACAAAATCTCCAATTAACAAGACAGTAAACAAATTATTCGCATGAACATATGGTAAACAGAAAAATTACTGCGAGACCTTTTCCCTCTTCTAATTTATCTTGAGGGCCCGAAGATGATGACAAAGTGCGGCTGAGCTGTATCTGGGCCTCGCAAATAGGTCCACCATAGCATTCGGCCTGTATTCGTGTCACGGGCACAAAAAATTCCGATGAATCATTGTTTGTATGGGCTAGAAAGGCCAATGATGAATCGTGCTGTGTGGCTTTGCAACACCATTAGGAGACGACTTTGACAAGGACGGGTGGGAAAAAAAAAGTCTGATGCCCATTAATCCTGGGACCCAATTTTGGAACGGACGGTCATCAGTATTCTGAAAATCCACCCATTCTACGCCAATCAACACTAGTTAATGGCAACTCCTGGGGAAGGATGAACTAAGAAAATGAGCATCTGCGTATATAACATGTAATATTAGGGTGGAAATTAGAGATTGGGAAATTTTCATTTACGTATGGGGGAAGAGATTATTTGCAAATTACAGGCAGCTAGTCTATCCTCCTTCAACCACCAACTTTACCGGGCACTCAAGAGAGTCTCATCAATTTAACTCAAAGAAAAGAAGAAGAAGAAGAAGAAGAAGAAAAAAAGGAAAAAAGAGAGAGTCTCATCAGCAACAAGTGTCCATGAGGAGGAAAGGTGGGTTGGAAAATCGTTACACGATCGAAAAAAATAAAAATAGAAATTAATTACTTCCAATACCAAACTCGTTACCCGAACTGAAATGCAAAAATGATGGGCAGATATGGGAAATCGCTCACCCTAGGCAGCGTGAGGTTCTCCGCGCATCTCAGTGCTGGATGGCTAGCTCCCTCCATTAATTCGTCCGCGGAGAGAGAAAGCCCAGGTGCGCGGCTGAAAACTATCCCTCCACGAAGAATAAGAAGAAAATTGTCTTCCTGTTCCGACGCTAGCAGCGTTATGGGGAATCGGAAGAGTAAATGCTCTTTTCTACCGTTGATATGCCTGCCTAGTTAAGCAGTCGACGTCGACTCTTGAAACGTTAGAGTCTTGCTTTGGATAGCCGATATCGTCGTCGGCTGGCTGGCGCCCTCCTTTCGCTGGAGGGAATACTAAGCCCGCAAAGTCCCGTGGTCCACACCGCAGCCAAAATCAGGCCTATGATTTCATGCCTAGTGTCCAATCGCTATGCTCGGTTTGTAGTCTATACAACAAGAGATGTCATATTGTGACTATAAAATGAAGCGGCTTAACCACGTATAGCTGTTTAACCAACAATCCCCAATCTAATTCCGAGAATTCAAACTCATTAATTTTGTTGTCACATTCGTTGCAAATAATATATGGGCTTGTGACAGAGCTGGGAACTGGGGTGGGTCCACTGGAGACCCAACCTCGACACCATACATTTTTTACTAAGTAAAACTAATGCTTTTTTTTTTTTACCCAATGTTGGGATGGGTATAAATATATATTTATGTTTGATATATACAAATTTTTAAAGTTATTTTATTTGACTTACATTTTTTACCTAACATGTTATCTCGAAACTAATCATATACTAATCTAAAGTTTGGCCTGAGACCTATTTAAAAAAAAGTAGAGGTTAAACCGACCTTATCCTAATACGATATAAAAATATAATCAAATTAAACTTTTAAAAATAGAATTAGAGTTTAGAAAATCCTAACCGGATACGACCCGTCCCAATTCTCACCCAGAGATTGTGATAATGTGAAGAGATAAGTTGAGAATAGTATAAGGGATTGTGATGAGATATTAATAAGATGCACCGATAGGATGAGAAAAAAAACTGGCATTCCAAATGTAAAAAAGTTGTATTAAAAATAGGGAGTTATTACAAATTGAAAGGTCGCCTGTGAGAACAGGAAATCACATTCCATTCTCATCAATCACACCCCAATGAATCATTCAAAACATGCTCTGAATATACAATTTGAGATTATATTTCCACAATGTTATGAATCATCACGATGGTAACTGGACTGCAACACGTGAGTATTGCAGGAGTGAAACAATGCATCAAGGCTGCTCCACGAACCCCACCTACCGCATTTTTGAGACATTTCCTGTAATCCCACTATTGGCACTGATTTCCCCCTTTTGCGGGCTTCTCCTCCGATGGTCTTCGCAGCCGCTTCCCGACAAGAAAGTAGAAACGAACGACTTGCCCTCGCTACTCCTTCCGACTACCTTACCCAGCTCAACTAAAAGGTCTTTTGTCTTTTCACTGCCCCGGGCTTTCAATTTTCAAGTGGAAAAAAATTGGCTTGGTTTGGACCATTGCCCCATTTTGTAAGCAGCAAGGAGCATGCCTGTCTTTTCTTTCCGCTATACAATCACTGGCATTGCTACCCAATGGCCAGGGACATGTGCTATCTGAACCGTTCATCAGATTTTCTGGATATCGAATGGACAAGATGCATGTATTTCATGCCTTACAATCTCAGGGCATGTTGCTATAGAAAGTTAATTTTGTAAGCTTAATTAACAAATTATGCAATTACCATGTGGCAAGACGGTCCAACAATCTAGACTGTCCGCGGTGGGCCCCATAAGGCCAGAACAGAATGGAATTTTGGATGTTTTGTAGCATGTTGCGACCATGCACGCCGCCCGCCTAATACAGTACGCTTTTCCTTGCGGCATGTGCAGGACCACTGCCCTAGTGCCCTTTTAAAGTAACCAAAAGGGTGCTTCCTTCTAATCCAAAAAACCAACTGGCTTGTTAATGGAAGACCTGGACGGTTCTTCATGTAAGCCACCCTTGAACAAATGAGATGGGGTTGTAGAGGCATCAAACTTGCATGTGCGAGTCAGCGATCCTAATGGTGGTTTGAAAGAGCCAAAATTAGAATTTAGCTGGCAGTCCCCTGGCAGCCAACATGGGGAATTTCACGATTGGTCCACGACTTTCCAGATGGGTCACTTGTCATCCCTGTTGTGGTGGACCACCTTCTGTTTTTTAAAACGAATTGAGGCAGTTGGTGGGTATGGGAAAACTTGATAAGAAAGCTGTTTTAAGAATCAAAGAGTTTATTGCATAGGAAGCGGGCGTATAAAGAAAGATATCCAATTTTAGTGACCGAATTAAATTTTGGCTTCATGCATCTCCCAACGGCATGCGCACTGGCTGTGTGGGGCTCGCGCATTCCGTGCACATGCAATCCAGACCGGATGTGGCCATTCATTTCTGTCTTCATGGCTCCTGGGCTGAAGCAAAACTGAAAGGTAAAAAAGATTGGTTGGGTTAGAAAAGGTCATAGAAATCCTACTTTTCTCCCTTGTTATTATTTTTTCGATCAATTCTCCCTTGTTATTATTTTTTCGATCAATTCTCCCTTGTTATTTATATTTTCGATCATTATGATCTCTTATCCATTTCAATTTCGTTGTTTTGTGGATAAGTGTACGGAGCACACATCTAAAGCTGTTACCGAGCAATTGTAATAACTGTTCATGGTGCCGATTATATAAGAATTTGAGTTTCTGAATAATGAAGAAATTTTCCCTAAATATATAAATTTATTATCTATTTCTTAAATTAAGTTTATAGGTCGAATCTATGTGTGATAAAAAATCTAAATATATGTCTAAGAGTTAAATCAAAGTGAGTTTGGGTTAAAATTTGAATTTTGGATGAATTAAATTAGGCTTATAGGTTGTATCTCTAATTCTCTATAAAATAAGACACCTAAACATATGCCTACATTTCGAATTGGAGCGCGTTTGGATGATAGATGAAGCTTCCAAACCCCCACGGAGAGAACAAAGAGACGAACCAGAGAGAGAAGTATGGGAAAATTTTATAGAAACCCCTCATGGATTTGTAATTTTACGACAATATATATTTTCAAGAAATAATAAAAAGATCCAGACCTTGTTGGAAATTTTATAGAAGAAAATTCTAAATAGAAATATTACAGAATATCCTCTTGACTGGTTGAAAAACATCAAAAGAAAAGTTTTTTAAAAATTACAACAATCTCATCATGAAATATTTTGCAAAAATACCTTATATTAGCTAAAAATTTACAAAATGGTCCTTACAAATATTTACATAAAAACTCCTAGCTTGAGCACCTAGCCCAGGCAAGATATGCTGACAGTAGTTGTCATTGACAATACATGGTGGCCGGTGAGACATCCAAATTACTTTTAACATAGATTCTGATAGTAATTAGGGGTGCAACTTGGGACGGGTTCGGCCCAAACCCGGCCCGTCGAACACAGAATTTGGCAGTGCCAGAACTGGTTGTTTATGAGCCCGAACCCGATCTTTCGGGTTGAACCCGAGCCCGATTTCAATACCCCTTATAAAGGGATTTTTCCTGTGCCCTAACCCGTAAATTCAGATTTCCCCCCCAATTCCAGGCTTCCAGCAATCCGCCCCCCTCTCCTGCGTCCTGCACGCGCGACCGTACATTGTCGCCGATCGATGACCGATCGTCTGCCCTGTCGACGACGGGACGAGGGACGGCTGATTGCGCAGTTCGTCTTCTCTCTCCGGTGTCGTCTGCTTCTGCCTGTCGTCGATTGCTCCGACCTGTCGACAGCTGATGCACCTGTTGTTTTCTTTCCTGGAACCCGACCATTCCCACAGTACGTTGCCGGCTGGTTACTTTAGCAAGGTATTTAATTTGAATCAAAGCTTGTTTATTTTTCACTCGTCACACAGGTCATGAGAAATTCAGACGGTTTTCTATTTGATTTCATGAACCCTTATCTTTCGTTTCTAGTTTGAGTCAATTAATGTTGATTTGCTAACTGCTTGCTTCTAGGTTGTTATATGCTTAATGGTGCGGAAAACAGGCCCCTTTATGAACTTCATTCAAGTAAGTGAAATCTTATATTTTTGCCCCCAGCTATGCAGAAGTTATCATCATCGCAACATTGACTAAGTATTATTGAGATAGATTGACTACTTGTAATATTAATTTTTATCCTGAATAACTTGTTTTTTGTGTTATATAATTGCCATAGAGTGATGTATGCTTAAACATTTGTGTGTTGTAATTGAGGCTGGAATGTTAAATAGTGGATAAATGGCAGAGTTAACCTGATGAGCCATAACCTATTAAGCGCTGTTCAAAATTGAAAATGTAATCAATAGCAAAAATTGCTAAAATTCTATGAATTTCCAAGCCTAGAAGAGTACCACAATGAGGAGGCAAACTAAAGAAAAGCAGTTCTTCAGAACAAGAAGAGATGTTTTTTCTTTTGAAAAATAGCCAAAAAGATGATTAGAAAACCTGAAAAAGATTCCCGAAATGACCACAAATTGGGTCCTGTTAGTAAATCCTGCTACTTGTTGAAGTATTGGCACAGATATTGCCAAATTATTTCACTATATTATATTTTTTGTGCAATATTTGGATATAAAATATCCATTCTCACCATCATATGGTTTTATTTTATTAGTTTTGGTCAATAATGTAATGTCAACTTCTTAATATATTTCAATCGTTATGTGATTGTGGTTTTTGTAGTTTTATACCTTTCAATTTTGTCCCATGCTAAATATTCCTCCTTTATTCTAATTTAAGTCGGTGTCCGTAGCAAGATGACCATTTTCTCATTATATTAGGAACTATTATGTATAAGTTTTTTTCTGATACCTTAGTAATCCAATTCTAAGCTTGTATATGGTAATGTATGTTTTAATGTAGGAATGCAAAAGCACCATATAAGCAAACGATGTGTTAATTACCTATGACAATAATTTTTTTTAATCATTACTTACGCATTTTTAAAAGCCTATCTATTATACACTTTATTGTTGGTGCGGCTTTTTATGTTGATGACATCATCATTACCTCTTTTGCACCTCATTTTGATTCTCTTTTGTACCTCATTTTGAATTTCTTTTATGTCAAACCAATCACAATTGTAATGCTTATTTTTTTGCTTTTTTCCTGGTTTTATTGTTTATTGAAGATAATTCTCTATTTCCATCATTTTTTTCAATTCAAAAGCTAATCCAGACGATCATTTGAGGCATTGTTGCATACTGATCTATACAACTAGTTGCAATGACATTGCTGGCAAAACTAATTTTTTAATTTTAAAAAGATACAATTTTTAAATCTAAACCATTCATATTATTACCCATATATATTTATCTATGATTCCAAAATCAATTTGATTGGAAAATTAATGTTGTAAAAAATAATACAACTTGAGAGTAGTAAATATATCATATAATTTAAAAAATATATATCATATAGGAATTTCTTATCAATGTGATTCAGGCAACACAGACAAATACATATGGATGAATGATATAAACTTGTGAACATTTATGGTTGATCTATTTCAATTATGTTTCCCTTGCACTGTAAATCATGTGTAGTCACTTTTGTCATCTGCCATGGCATCCTGATGTGGTCCATAATTTTGTCTTCCTAAGGTCCATAATTTTGTCTTCCTACTCTTAAGCGGTATTTGAATTTTTCTTGCTTTCGTGTAATAAATTATTTTTTAAACTTTTTTATAGAATAGGTTTGTGATAAAAACTATATATATATGATGAGTAACAAAGACATATTAATAGGAGAAACTCAACCCGAAAACTTAACCTGAGTCCGAATTTCAAAAATAAGGTTAGGGTTGAGATTTATAAATAGGCTTAGGGTTAGGGTTAGGGTTTAAGTTTTACAAATAGGGTTAGGGTTAGGGTTGAGATGAACCTGAGTTTCATGAGCCCAAGTTGCACCCCTAATAGTAATGTCTAATTTTGATATTCAACTATCGATTTCTATATTTTAGAACATTTTAAAATTGTTGAAAAGATCAGATTAACAAGTACAAATTGTTGTCGTATAATAATGTTGGGTAACCTTATAAATTAATTTCACCTTAATACGGTTCATTAAGGTAAAAATATGGATATCTAAATATCAATTTTAGTAATTGAAGCCAATTATGTGGAGATAAACTTTGAAAGTTGATGAAAGTGAATTTTGCTAATCTAAATGATGTTAGCTTGTAAGTATTGTATTTTAGTGTGATATAATAGGCTAAGTGTGATCAGATGAAAGAAAGTATAATTAGTACTATTATTGATTGATGACATCATTTAAGGGTAAATATGTTAGATCTAGATGGTTAATGCCGGTTTATGAGATGACAGTGATGTGATCATAATAATCAGTTCAAATCCACTTGAAAAAATAATATAATTATTTTAGAAATTTTGAATAAAGTGAAATGCTATCGAATTTTATATAAAGTGTGTTTGGTAATAAGTAAAAGTTGTCAAGTTAAAACTTTTCAATCTAAAACTTTTCACTTTCCACAATTACCCTATTTTTTAATCATTTCTTCACATTTTTCTATACAACTACCCTACTTTTTAATCATTTCTACACAACTAACAACACAACTAACCTATCTATTTCAACTTTATTCTATTTATTCTTCATCATTACCTCTATCATATCACATCATTTGACAACTTCTACTCTATAACTTTTCATCAAAAGTTTTATCTATTCCCAAACACACCCATAATTTAAATTCCAAATATTTAGATTTGTGAAATTTATAATTAGGAAAATTTGGTAATGAATATTGAACATAAATATTATAATAGATGATTAATTTTGAAAGAATATTATTATTTCAGTAGATAAATGAAGCAAAAATATATCAAATGTTGGTGGATTGAAATGAAGCATGAGGAAAGTAGACTTTGTTTTGAACTTATTTAAATGTTTAATGTATTTTTACAAGCATGTATGTTTTTTTCTTATTAATTTATGATCTTTGAATTATTAAATTTGGTTGAAAGCATAACTTACTGTGATACCGAATTTATAACTTAATTTATTTACCAAATATGCTAGCATTATATTTCTAACATATGCATTTCTGCATCAAATACAAATATTATCATGAGTCATTGCTACAAAAATTCATTAATAAGTATTATTTGTGATCATTAACGACAATTGATGACATATCACCAACTGGAGACTAGGTAAGATATAGTCATTGATGGTTGTGGGGCATAACTTTATTGTTTAGTTATTGTGATATTGTATTTGGAGGCATGGATGTGTTCGACTATTTGCTATGATATTATATTTTGAACCATGAATGTGTTCGGTTATTTATTGTTGGTACTTATTATGAAAACAATATGTAAAGGTTAGTACTTAGACATGAGTGTCTGGGTTGAGCTATTAACATATTTTTGTGGCAGGGCTATAGATGCGAGGAGATCATGGTTGTCATTTGGCTAGGTAAGTTATCGTTTGTAGTTGATCAATCCACATTTAGTATGATGAAAGATGGGGTGAGACATCCAATCTTTCTATTGAACTTAACTTGTGTGACGAGAATATCATGCACATGATGCATTGTTGGACAACTTGATTATGAGCACACATACGTTCCTAATCTAAATATAATTTACAATTTATTGGAAAATTTGTACAATATTTCATACTAATTTTATTTGATTTATATTTTTAATCATGCTATTGAGTTTGACCGAACTCATTCCATTTTTATCATGTTTTTAGATAACGGATATGGAAATCGATATGGGTTAATGCACCGGGTCAAGCTAGGTTGCGAGGGTATTATGCATATATTTTATGGATTTGACTAGTTGGTTATTACTCATTCTGATGTAGATGGGACATCTAGTATATTATGATTTATAAAATATTTAATATTTTTACACTTATGTATATTTTTCAATTATCATTCTTCCCGTACTTTAATAATGACAGTCGATTGAGGCATGGACTTGATCAGCGAGGCGCTACTATAATATCCTGTCTTCTCGCTTAACGAATGATGTCAGAAGTCCAGCCTAAGTTAGGATTGTTGGGTTGAGTTCAAATTCTAATTTTTTTTTTTTTATCATACTTAAATTTCACGACAACAAAATTAATACGTTAGTTGTTTTCAAAAGGCCATCTAATAATTCGTGATATAAAATGAGAAATTCCGTAACTAAACTACTTTTACGATAAATATGCTACCCTGTAAAATACATTGACGCGCGTATATACAATTAATGCATTAGTCGTTATTTCAAATTTATAAAGAGGACTTCGTCCGCGGTTTTGTATTTTTTTTTTTTTTTTTCCGTCGGCTGTTAGTTATCTGCTATTCATAATTTTACAGGTTAAATATGCAAATACCGCGCTAAGTTGGTGTCTCTATAATAATACACTTATATTTAAATTTTTTTTTTTTTTGATTGGGAGATATTTACACAAATCTCAATCCATATCATATTGAAGACTTGAGACATTCTTATAAATCTGGAGACACTTGCTCCACTAAATAATCCGGAAGACACAGCTTCCAACCACTAAACGGGAGACCACTGCTCCCACAACCAACCAGACAGGAGACACTGCTCTTACTAAATCATTTTTTAAAATATATACATATATCTAAAAATGATAATATTTTATTTATGTATTAAACATATATAGATGAATAGGTTCATTAAAGAAAAAATAAAAATTAACAAATAAGTTTATTAACATGAGCTAAGTAAGTCTGAACTAACAGAATCAAGTCTGTAGGAGCGTGTCAGCGGTCTTGTTAGTCCAAGCCAACCTTAAAAATCTATTTAAATTTTTTTTTTCCATAATTTTGTTAAATTAAATGTATTTAATATATAAATTAAAATTTATCATTTTTGAAAAATATATATTTTTAGATTTTTACTTTTTAGACAACTATTTTAGTAATTTTAACCATTTTTAATTGTTAAAATATCCTTATATTTAAAATCTAAAAAATATATATGATAATACTTGATTTATACGTTAAATAAATTTAAATTAATAAATTTATGTAAGAAAATATAAAAAAATAATTAATAAATAAGTTTATTGGCATTGAGCGGATCATGCCCCATATGTACAGCGAAAGCCTGATGTTACGTGCCCCGAATTCCTCACACGCTTGATCCACCGAACTCGTGCCAAGCAAACTCGTCGTCTTCCCGCCAGCGGCGAACCCTGCGGCTTTGCCAAAAAACCCAAAGGACCAAAACCCTTAATCGGGACACACGACGGACCGGAACAGCTCTTCGAATTTGAAATACTTTCTCCACCTGAATGTCGGAATCAGATACGGATGACAGCTCTGAAAGAACAGAGCCAGTCGACGAAGTCGAAAACTGTGGGGAATTGGAAGAGGATGGGGTGACCGAATACGAGATGCAGAGGCTTCAGAGGATTCGAGAAAACAGGGCGAAAATGGAAGCTTTCGGCCTCCCAAAGCTTTCATCCGCGGCTCTAGTCCCTGCGTTGAGCCAGCGGAAAGGCGCGGAGAAGGGGAAGAAGAAGGGGGCATCGAAGGTCAAGGACGAAGATGATGAATACAGACCTCCCGAAGGTGCAGCAGTGGGGAGTTCGTCTAGCGAAGATGATGAAGAGGATGATCGAACAGCTTCCGGTTTGCGAAGAGGTTCGAATCGGAAGGTTTGTTACCTACCTTGTTTCCAGGCATGCATTGTATGCTTAGGTCAGGACTACTACACAAAATTTCCATTGTTCGATATGGGTGCAATTGAATATTTTAAAGTAGCTTATGTGAATGGTAGGATTCACATAATTAGGCAACGGAATTGGCATATAGGTGGCTCTTGAATGGCTTGTAATGGCTTCATAGGAGCTTATGATTGCTTTCCGTCAATAGGCTTGAATAATGGTATGCACTCACATGGATTCAAAAGCAAAGTCAATTTATCAATCCTGAGCAGCAAATTACAAATGGATATATAGCAGGTGTACTTGGACATTCTGGAAATTGATACTGTCGGTTGTATAGCTCGGAAGAGGTTGATTTTGTATGCCTTGTTCTAGAATTCTTATGTAGTAGCACTAGTATTACCACCACCACGACCACCACCAAACCTTTCAGAAAGCTGCAGTTTTTGGTCTCTGAAAATCGTCTTGCCCAGGCGATCAGCACTAGCAAGGTTTCTTATTTATGGATCCTGAGACGCTGAGTTTCTGATGTGAGACTTATACTATGTCGTCTGAACTCCTTTAATTTAATTGTGGGTTCATTTCTTATATGGGGGTTGATCTCATACCGCCCGAATTCTTGGCAAAATTTTAAATTTCTTCGATATTTTATTTTGAATTTAGAAAAGTGTATCCTTATTCTTTTTATTTTCAAAAATTAAAATAAAATTTTAAACAAATTTTAGTAATTGTCAAATTTCACGTTATTGAAGGTCTAGGCAGAGCACAAACTTATAAAAAAATTTAAAAATTTTAAAAATATTTGGAACTTCATGTGATCAATGTCAAATTACTGTAACATGAGTAGAGTTTCCGGTCTAGTATCTGTTGAACCTTGTCCTTGTTTCACACTGATTGCAGCTGATGGCATAGCTTTTGCTCACCTGTAACAGCTCGTTGAGGAGTTTGTGAATGCCAATAGATTAATCGCTGTTGGCAAAAGCTATGTTTCACATAAGATATGGTTGTGGCTGCAACTTGCAATCTGGATTTTATCATGCGAGATGCAACTGCCAATAACATCTTCAAACTCATCACAAGTTAGTGCATTAATGTGAGCCAACTTGTATGCTCCTTGAAAGTGGGGTTTGGCATGTTCTGTGGGCAATCACATTCTGCTCATTGAAAATTAAACAGTTATGATAAATATAACAGCAATAATAAAAACAAGTTGAAACATTTCGAAGTAATCATTGTCTCAACAAAGAGCATGGAAGGTCAAATGATAATGGATAGTGATAACAGGAGATGATTTTGCAATGCTGTAAAAAGGTCCAAAGTAACCACAGCTATCTTCTTTAAAAGGTTTACCTAGAAGAGCTTCATGTAGGTCTCTTATCCTAGGAGAGTAGGATCTATGTGGCCTTCATCCAGCTGGATCATTGAGCCGGAATTATTGTTCTGTTCCTTTCCAGGGAAAGAAGGTAAGTTCTGCAAGTATGGCAAAAGCCCCAAAGACTTTCCCTGTTAATGAAGATATAGAGGGCACAGATGTGGTTGATGACGATGCTGCCTTGCAACAGGTAGACTTTAGTTGATATTACAGATGTGTGGCACTGTGGCTGCAGTTTTGTTCCACAAGATGCTACTGTAGCACATCGCCAGGCTCCCCTAATTGATCAATGCAGCAAATGAAGCATGCTCTTGAAATTCTTGTGCAGGCAATTGCTCTTTCACTCAAGGGCTCTCTAGACAAGCCTGGCAAAAATGTGGATAATGCTAGTCTTAAAGGAAGAAAAGAAGTCATCGCCATTCCAGAAGCTACCAGAGGAAGGAAAAGAAGAAAATCGGTTTGTATATTCATTTTTCATATTAGTAAATTCTTTTTCCTTGTTAAAGGTGCCATTATGCATCTATCCATTGTGAGGTGATCTTACTTTGTTTTTTGGGTCTTTTTATTAGAATGTCAGTAGGGTGCGGATGTCTGAAGATGAAGTAATTGTATACTTCTTTTCAATTGATGGTAAATGCTCTCTTTCTGGATATTTTAGAGATTTTCCAAGCCTTTCATTTTGACCACATGTTGTTTACTGTCTAGAACATAGGTTTACCTTCTGTCATTGACAACTATGGTTTGTTTTGACTATTATTAATGGTATGTGAGCTAGACTTAGTTGGACCTGATTCAGTTTCATCCCACAGGTTACCTCTAACTCTCACGATCAGCTAGAGTCAACAGTCCCAAAATCCAAAGTTTGGGTTACAAAACTGAATTAAGTTACAGACTGATCCCACCCGCTATCATCATTAACTATACGATAATGATTAATTGGAATCACAATATGAATCTTGTTTTGCTGCTTTACTTGTATCATATTCTCTGATTGCCAAAAAAAAAAATGAACAGGGAAAAATAACAGTGTGATGGCACTGTTTTAATATCGTATGTTGTCATTTTGTTATACCAGCTTAAAATTGCCAGTCTTGTTGAAAGCCCATTATATCCCTTGATGGATTGATGGAAAATTCCTTTTAGCAGCTGGTCACTTCAAGTTGGAATCAATTTCTATTGAGGGACTAGTTTCTTCTTGGATGTATCTGAGACATTCTCACTTATGATTATTTCTCTGCTTGCAGTTCAATTCACTATGGGCTATCCACTATCCAGACACTCCCTGATCTGAGATTTTTCTGTTAAAATGTTTGATGGGAGCCCAAATTGATATTTGTTAATTTTTAGTTTTTAATAGTTTCTCTTGTACTCAGAATGATTGCTGTGCAGAAGCAGGTAAGGGGAACATAACACTGAGGGATTTGAAGAAAGTGGCAAATGCCCATGACTTTGACTGGACGGACAAGGACTTGGCTGATATGATTGACTGCTTTGACAATAACAGAGATGGCAAGGTCTATTTTTGCACTCATATTTCCACTCTATGTTACTTATGCATTGCTGCTGCATGTAATAGAAGAGATTTTTCTCAGACGATGTAGTTCTCCTTTCTTAGTCCCCTCTTGACAAAAGTTTTGGATCTAGTTTCCATTAGGAGTCATCTGATCATTGGAATGTTATGCTTCCCAAATGGATTTGAAGTTTGAACCATCCAATTAGCTGGCAAGCCTTTTCAGGGATATTACAGCCAAAAGCTTGCATGTTTTGGAAGTTGTTGGCTGCACCATCCATCACACAATTTTGGCAGGTGAAGGAAAGTATATGGCAATGGTCATAGAAAGAATTTAATATTTTGAACGGACGTGAAAAATTTTGTATAATCAGATTGTTCGTCCAACCAGTTCAATAAAGAACTGGTTTCAGTATGGTTCAGTTTGATGCAGAAAACATTTTTTTCACCTAATTAGCAATGTGCAGTAAATTAATGAACTGGCTGAATTAGTTTCAATACATTATTTATAATTACGTTTGTAAGTTGTTGGTTTAGCTTGTTTCATTGGGTCATTGTATGTCAATATCTTCCATTTTAGTTTTCTTAAACATATCTTTGTTAATAACAATTTCATTATTTCCACTGGCATGAACTAAGATCGGAGCCAGGTTGAATTTGATTGGGAGAAGGATTTTAAATTGTTGCATCACTTATTAGAGCCTTATAAAAAGAATCAGACTAGATGAAGATATGCTTCCCAACTCCTGTAGTTTCCGAAATTTGATTTTATTCTTGAGGTTCCATTTGGGATGCTGGTGCTCTCTTTTGCAGTTATGTTTGGATGATTTTCGAGCGATTATAGCACGTTGCAACATGATTCAAGGTGCAGAAAATGCCTAGGCGGGTGCAGGATAATGGAAGCATGGACAAGGGCTGCTGGAGTTGCTGAAATTCGATTGGGTTCCCAATGAAAGTTGAGGTTCTGCAGTCCGTCATTCAGTTGCATTCTTGACAAGTTACTCTGTATGCTCGGCGTAGCCCCTTTCGAATTCAAAGGTGGAACGTTTGAACTATTTAGAGGGTCGTATTTTTATAAAGAGGGGAAAAACAAATGATGTAGTTTTTGCGGGTTTGTAATTATTTTTAAATTTCGAGAAATATTAGAAATATGATAGATTTCTAGCAAAATATGCATTCTAATAGCGGCTTGGGTGAGAAATTTTTTTTTTTTTTTGACTGGTACCTAGTTGAGATTTAAGTGTTGGAAGTTGTTGCTGCTCTTTTTGATAGATATAGATCGATATTCAACCGTTCAAATAATAAATGCCAGGTAAGATATGTTACTTGCTAAACCAAAGTGATTTTAAATGTTCAAAGTTGCAATCACAATTTTCTAAAAAAATTTGAAATGATTCTGTTGACACCCCACCTTTGGGCCCAAAAATGGGTAAAATGGAAAAAAGTCCCAAACTCAAACAAATTCAAGGCAAAAGGAGGTTCAAGCAAGCTAAGCAGGCTCTTCCAAACACAGCCCACGGAGCGAAGCTCCACCAAGCCTCGAAGCAGGCTTTTCAACAAACCAGATTCGGCCCACACGAGCGAAGCTCCTACAGGCCACCTCAACGGGCTCCACAATGCAGCCCACCAAGCCTCAGAAGTAGGCTTCTCTACAATTTTGGGCCTCTACAACGGCCCACCCAAAACAACGGGCTTAGCCAAGCTCTAGCCCACTAAGTTCCAGCCCACTATGGAAGGAGCCCGCCAAGCTCAAGCCCATGCTCTCAACCAAGCTCAAGCTCATGCTCTCAACTCAAGCCCAAAGCCCATTACCCAAACTCAAGACCAAGCTCATGGACCAAGTCCATGATCCCACTCAAGCCCAAGACCATGGACTAAGTCCATGACCTCAAGAGAGCCCAAAGCCCACTCCTACATCTATAAAAGGAGAGCACCCCCTCTCATTTGAGGGGACTTGAGGAGAGGCATCCCAAAGGGGAGGACGGGAGTCTGCAGCAACGCCCCGGCGTCCCGACTTTTCACGCTCTCCAAGCCACGCTCCCTCCTCCACGCCCCCTTTCCATCTCTCCCATTCTCTCAAATCTTTCATTTTACCCCCTTTCACGCCGTGTAAACCGCCTCGGGTTGGCAGATTTCTCCATATTTGCTTCAATCCGTAGGCCGGAACCCGATCTCTGTATTATTAGTGCCTTATTTCTTTAAACAGGGTCTGATCTCCCTTTAAAGATCAGTGGCGACTCCGTTTTTCTTTATTTTTGTGTGTGCGTGTTTGAGTTAACGCCCCGGCAAGGTGGGTGCACGCGGGTCCACGGATCCCAGCATAATACGCTGTCGTTATGCTGCCGGATTTGTGACTTGACCCGTGTACGGAAAGCCCCGTCTTAGCCGTTATGCTGCCGAAATCACGAGAAAATACCCACACGCCAACTTTCCTAAAAGATATGAAGCCTAATGCGTTTTACCCCATGTGAATGCAGGAAATCTAAGCTCACGTTGCTTTTCAACACGATCCACATTTTCAAGGCCCGGGAAACCATTCCGAGGCCACCGTAGCGCTCACGGCGGGTGCTACAGATTCGCATTTTGATTTTTCATGGCTTAGATCCATCTAATAAATACTGTGAGGCCCAATTGAGTCAGACCGGAGATCCTGACACAATGGTGGCTTTTGGATCTCAACTGAATCAAGTTGCTGCTGATCAGATGCATGTTGATCTCATATGCCGTGGGTCTGTAGTAAATCGGATTGCCTACAACCATCGCTAAAACGGACCACTTGGGCATATGGGCTGCTGGGTGAATTATGTTAGCTGTCCACTACATGGAGCTCCGTCTGATTAATAGTTTAACACCATAAGTATAACCTGTTCCTCGAGCTTGTTCACCGAATCGACTTAAATCTTCACAAACATAGCACTTTAAGGTGCGTTATCTTGTGCGGCCAGGTAGCTAAATTTTTTTTAATAAAAAAATTTAATGACTTGCTTAATCTACTTTAAAAATTCAGGTTTGCCTAGGCTAAGTAATGACTTGCTTAATCTACTTTAAAAATTTTATTTAAATTTTATTTTGCTTTTTCATTAACTTGTTAAGTTAGATGTATTTAATATAAATCAAGTTTTATCATGTCTTAGATTTTAAAATGTAGGATTATTTTAATAATTTAACCATTAAAATTACTAAAATATTTCTATGCTTAAAAATCTAAAAATATATATCCGAAAATTATAATACTTAATTTATACATTAAGTGCATCTAGATTATTAAGTTCACGAAAAAAAAAAGCAAAAATAAATAAATAAATAAATAATTTTTTTTGGAATGAGCTACTTGGCTTGGGCTAAGAGGATCATATATTTTAAAATTTCTTTAATATTTGATTTTGAAAAATCAAAATAAAATGTCAAATTTCAAAAGAAAGGAAAATCTAAATGAAGCCAAAAAATATATAATTTTTTGGATTGTCTGACTTTATAAAAAAAGCATTTCCTCAACAAGCCTGGCTACTCGTATTGCAACTGCAATGTGGGTGGTTATAAAATTATTTATTTAATTTTTTGATTATATATGCAGGCTGCACCTTGATTTTCCTTTTTGCGAAATTTAATAATTCTTAAAATTTATTTAAAAATTTATTGTAATCTTTGAAAATGGATCAAATGGAACATCAGATCTAAGTGAGTTTTATAAAACAATAATAAAAGACTATTTTACAGAGTGCCAGTACTCCGCCGTATAGAATGAAATCGATTGTCGAAATTCATCATTGTAAATTTCCCTATTTTCGGCCGCCATACTTTGGTGGCATGAGAATTCCAGTCATCGCCATTCGCAGGGCTGAGCAAATTGGGCGAAACCTACGCTACAATAGATTCCACGTGCGACGGTTGCCGAGGCAAGTGGGGAGCGGATGCCTTAGGTCATGCTCCCTCCTCCCTCCAGTCCTATCCCACCGCCATCTGCAATCCTGCCATGGTCGCCGTCCTTGTACGGTGTCCAGCCTCTATTCTCATCAGTATCGTCGGGTTTCGGGCGAAAGGCTTCACCTTGCAGGCCAAAATCCTCACAAGAGCCCTTTCTCCGGCAACCCTCTTCTCCTCACCCTCTTCTCGTCGGGTACTCAAACGCTTCTCTCATTCTCCCGCCAACACTCCTTTCATTATATTAACTGAAAAAGCCTCAGGACCAGATTCAATTCCCCGGGACGCCCAACCTCCTAACGACGACGATTCCTACGACTCTCAAATCCTAGAGATCATTGAAAAGAATGGAGGATCCTTTCAAGGAGAATTTGACGGTTCGGATCACCTAAGGTCTGTGATTCTCGACCGCGACCTCTTTGTCCGCATTCTCTATTCGATCCGCGATAAACCCATAACTTGTTTGCGGTTCTTTCGTTGGGCGGAGCGTCAGCTGGGCTTTGAACCGTCTGAAATGCCATTTTGTACCATGTTGGAGATTCTTGTTGAGAATGATCTCATGTCGCCTGCTTATGCTGTTGCAAAGCGGGCCATATGCCTGAATTTGGATGGGATTGTTGATTTTTTGATCGAGAGAGGAGCGGTCAGCAGTGATACTACCAAAATTCTTGATCTTTTGCTCTGGATTTATACCAAAAAATCAATGCTAGAGCTTGCATTGGCTACTTTCTATAAGATGGGGAGAAATGGTTTTTTACCTGATATTAAGAATTGTAACAGGATCCTTCGTGCTCTGCGAGATGTTGATCTTTCAACAAAGGCAAGGGAGGTGTATGGTGCAATGAACGAGTTTGGAGTGCTCCCTTCAGTTGTCACTTTCAATACGATGCTTGACTCCTTCTGCAAAGGAGGGAAGGTGCAGGAGGCACTTGATCTCTTACCGGAAATGCAGGAGAAAGGTTGTACCCCAAATGATGTCACATATAATGTTTTGATAAATGGGTTGTCGAGGAATGGGGAGCTGGATAAGGCAAAGGAGCTGATCAAGGTTATGCTGAATTCAGGGTTAACAGTGTCAGCTTATACATATAATCCATTGATCTATGGGTATTGCAAGAAGGGAGATCTTCTTGAAGCATTTGGATTTGGAGAGGAGATGGAAAAGAGAGGCATTGCGCCTACAATTTCGACATATAATATATTTATTAGTGGGCTGTGCAAGAGAGGAAATATGGTTGAGGCTCAAGCACGGCTTTTAGAAATGCATGCAAAGAATTTGACACCCGATGTCATCTCGTACAATAGTTTAATTTATGGATATTGCAGGGTTGGTGAGATAACGCAGGCCTTCCAGTTATTCGATGATCTGGGTAGGAAGCAGCTTGTGCCTACTATTGTAACTTATAATACACTTATAGATGGGCTTTGCAGAGTTGGGGCATTGGATGCAGCTCAGAAACTCAAAGATGAGATGAGTAACCATGGAGTGCTTCCAGACGTGCTTACTTACACAATTCTTGTAAATGGCTCTTGTAGGATGGGTAATTTGGCATTGGCAAAGGAAATTTTTGATGAGATGCTTGGGAGGGGACTGCAACCAGATTGCATTGCATACACGAGTCGCATTGTTGGTGAGTTGAAGCTTGGTGCTCCATCGGAGGCATTTCGTCTTCGAGAAGAAATGATAACTAAGGGATTAAAGCCAAACTTGATTACGTATAATGTTTTAATTGATGGGCTTTGCAAGTTGGGAAACTTGGAAGAGGCCAATGTATTGTTGCAGAGGATGGTTGAGGATGGATTTATTCCAGATTGCGTGACTTATACCTGTATTATTCATGCTCATGCAGAAAAAGGTCATCTCAGAGAAGCTAAGGAAGTATTTTATGAGATGCTTGTGAGAGGCTTATCACCGTCAATAGTGACATACACAATTCTGATTCATGCTTATGCAGGTCAAGGCAGATTGGATCAAGCATTTATCTTGTTATCAGAAATGATAAATAAAGGGATAGTTCCAAATGAAATCACTTACAATGCTTTAATAAATGGTTCATGCAAAGTAGGCAGGCTAGAACAGGCGTATCGACTCTTCTCTAGAATGAGGGAGAAAGGATTATGCCCTAATAAATACACATACACCTTACTGATAAATGAAAACTGTAATATAGGAAATTGGGATGAAGCTTTGAGATTGTACAGTCAAATGCTCAAGGAGGGTATTGTGCCAGATGCATGTACTCACACTGTGTTGTTTAAACAGCTTGGAGAGAACTGCAAAATCCATGCAGTTCAGTACCTTGAGAAAAAAGTTTTGGATTGACAATTCAGTTATATGGGCCATCATGAATTGCAGGCACTGTCGTAATGCAGTTGACTTGGATTGTCCACAGAAGCTGAGGGGTGCTTGCTTGGGCAGATCAGCATATGACAGCATTTACACAGTGGCTTTTGCAGGAGGATGATGTCATCGTTTGAATTGAAGTTGAGGTCTCAACTTCCATTAAGACGTATTTTTCCTCTTTGGAGGTATGAGAGTATCCACATCATTGTTCATAATTTTGCTGCTTTTATTTAATTTTGTAGGTTTTAAGAATTTCTATGAAAAGCAGGTGCACGGCTCAGTTGTATTCATCTTGAGCCATGTAGAATGTGGTGGGACAATGCAAAATACTTGTCTTTTCTGGATTTGGAGCCTGTTAGTTAGTTTACCCTATATATGTTGAAGATGAGAATAAGACACTCGTGATAATATCCTAAGGGCAAAGATTCTTTTTTCCAATATCTTCTTTGTTTAACTCATATATATATATTATCATATTCAGAGAAACAGAAATGCTTAAATTGCCATGCTTACTCATTTTTATATCCTCAGAGCAAAATGAAGAGAACAAGAGGGTTTTCAGTGCCAAGCAGATGGATAATGATGGCACAGGTATGGAATATTCCATATGAAGTTATCGCCACATGATGGTGGTCTCTTATTTATTCGAATCACTTTTGCTTGTCTGGTCGGAGATTTTCATTTCGAGGAAGCCCCTAGTGGTTGAAATTTGTAGTGCTGCTGAATAAGTGGATATACGATCCCACCCAATGCCTTTGGGTGACCTTCTGCAGCATTTTTAACTACCATCTTTAAATTATATATATTGCTATGGTGGTTAGTTAATGGAAGATATTGCCATATCACCAACTTCAATTGCATCAATTCATTTTTTGCCTTCCCTACAGTTCTCAAATAGGGATGCTAAAGCACATGCTATCTATACCTTCTGGGGCATTTTAAACTAGCATCTTTTAATTATCTAAATTGCTATGGTGTTTAGTTAATGGAAGATATTGCAATGTCACCAATTTCAATTGCATCAATTCATTATTTCGCCTTCCCCACAATTTTCAAATAGGGATGCTAAAGCACATGCTATTTTTACCTGGATGTAGTCCTGTTTTTGAAGACTCATGTTTGATTCAAATTCTGCATCTTCTTGGCTGCTAGCACTGTTAAACATCGTTGAACTAAATGAGTCTTGAATTTTGTACTTTTCTTACATAGTCTTCCACAAACAAATCAAGTGTTTGAAACTTGATAATCATTCCCACGGTAAATCTTGTCTAAGACTGAAAGTCAGGTTGGGGCATGATTGGTCAGGCTTCTGCTTGATGAAGATAGCCACGCTTGATGTGCTGTTTGCTGACTGCCCTTCTACTTTCTAGCTTTTATGGCATTGCCCGTGTATATTATTGTCAATGACTCTCAAGCTTGGTACTGTATTTATTCATTGGGCCAGGTATCTCTTCTTTGGGCTTCCTCTTTTTTTACTGAGGCTGAAATGTATGTGTTGAATGTATAGATTCTTCTCGATGCATCATGGGCTAAAAAAGAGGAAGTTGATTCCTGTTCGATCTTCATGGAAATGTGAGGTTGTCAGTCATTCTGCCCTGGTGCTATTTCTTACTATATAACCACTACAAACATCAGTAAGACTCCGAAAATGTTTGCATTTTCTTAGGATGGATGATCTTCCGCATCATCTTTTCTCTTACCAAATTTCTCTTTTTCCTTGTTAGTTAGGATGATAATTTAATTTCTTTGGACGGTTGTAGTTGTATTGGCCTGGTACATCCATGGTTACGTACGGAAGCAAATCTTATTTCTACCCATTCAAGTAAATTGATAGAATAATTCAACTCGTTGAGATACTCAGATGCCATTCTAGATGCAACTTCTTAAAATATGGTTTTAGACAAGCCAGTTTTGTTTTGCAAAATCATGCCAGACAACTGACTTTTGTGTCTAGCTTTATTGGTTCCTTTTTCAAGCTGCACCCAACAATCCTTCTTATGATAGAAATTTTTGTGTTATTCATTTGATTGTTAATTATCCACTTTCTTAGTCTTTTTTTTTTTCCTCTTCATGTGCAGGTTCGGTACCTCAGGCATATTTTCATTTCCAGACGTTGGTTGAATTATGGATTGTGCATACTATATGGACCCCGCATCCACGTGTGATATAAGAAAGATGGATGGCACGTTGCCAATCATGAAACAGAACAACTCAGCTCTTTTGGACTTTAGGGACTTCAACCACAAAGACCTTGAACAAACATTTGATGTACAGATCTTCCTTTCGAACTCGCGCACTTTGTACCTCAAAGTTTATTATTATTTAACATTATACAAGCCCATATTGGGCTGTGCTTTTATTAAATCCCTGTTCTATGTAAACTTTTTTTAAATTTTTTTTATACTATGATACTTAATAAAGAATCCACTTTACTTATTGTATTTAACCTCATTTATGTTATTCTGGACATTTTTAAATTTGTTTAGTATCAATGTGCACGATTTTTATTTATAAATGTGTAAAATCGAAGTAATAAGATAACTAAATGCTAAATATTAATTTGGAAAGTTATATTGTTAATATCTAAATCATCTAAGATGTCATTACCATGTGGATAAATGATTCTATAAGTATGATTATATTCTAAAACATATAAAAAGAGGTTCATAATTTGCACATGAATTTACGTTTGTTAGGAAATGTAGCTTATGTAAATATTTGATTTTTTAAATTGAAGTGCATATTTTATTTTTGATAAAACTTAATTTCTTAACTAAATAAATAATATTAAACATAATGAATGGTGTAAATTTTTAATTAATCATTAAAATATAGTAAAAATGGAATGTTACATGGAAGCAAAGCTCATACAAGTAGGAGCGTTAACGGATTGAGTTGGATAGGTTGAAACTTAATTTTAATTTTAACTCATTTGAAATATTATAATTTTAATACATTTATTAACCTATTTAAAAATTTTCAATCCTAATTCATTTACAATTCATTTAATAGCCGTTTATTAACTCATTTAAAAAATTTTCAACCCTAATTCATTTATAATTTATTTAATAAATGGATCGGCGGATTATTAATAAATTGTATAGACTTAGAGGTCTGGACTCCAGTACATCGTGATCTTGTAGGAAGAGGAAATTGACTGTTTTTAGCACTGGGAAAAAAAAGTAATGCAGCAACGAAAAAATGAAATTAGGATGGCAAAAGGAAAATCAAAATTGCACGTCATAAGAGATACTTAATGGGAAAAAATAATTAAAGAGTTTATATTTATATATATATAAGTATGTTAGACTTTAACGAGTTAAGTTAATGGATTAAACGAGTTATTAAATGGGTCGATATTTTATAAAATCTTAATCTCAATTTATTTATTTATTTAATTAAATAGTTAAATTTATTCAAGAATTCAAACTAAATTTATTTATAAACGAGTTGGCTAACGGTTTCAACATCCCTACGTACAAGTTTACCAAAGGTTTGTACTGTATAAGGGTGTGTTTGGTTGGAGGTAAAACTTTCGATGAAAAGTTTTTGGAGTAGAAGTTGTCAAATCAATAGAAAGTGATGTTATATAATTGGAGTAATGATGAGGAGTAAAGAGAATAAAGTTAAAATAGATAGGTTAGTTGTATTGGTAGTTGTGTATAAATGATTGAAAAGTAGGGTAGTTTGTATAGAAAAATGTGAAAAAAAATAAAAAAATAGAATAATTATGGAGAGTGAAAAGTTTTAAATTGAAAAGTTTTAGTTGACACTTTTTTGCCCTAAACAAACACACCCTAAATGTTTTGTTTGTCCTCCGGTGGAACCGGGTGCAGATTGCATGCTCTTGGGTTTCATTATTAAATTTTTTATTTTTTCAAGATTCAAGCTATACATCGTTTAAAAATATATGTTTAGCCTAAATATAAAAATAACTTTGATTGAATACTTTTATAATTTATAATATTAAAAAAAGTATACATTTATATTTCGCGTGACTTATATACAAAATTAATAAAACTAAAATTTCATACTATACTAATCTCGATGGTGGGGAATACGATGGCTGACCTGAATTTTTAAAAAAAAAAATAAATTAAAGGGAATCAGAGGAGTTGTAGATTGAACCCGGATACACCGGAGAAAAGTGTGGTGTAAGTTTTGGCTATTGCTCTTCAGCTAGATTTATCGATTTGATGTAAAGGTGTCAAGGGCGGTTCATCCATATACATATTGCGTACCGCTAGCGTGATGAAACAGGCCGGTCGAGATCTTTTTCCGGAATTTATCCTTCTTCATCTGCGCTCTTCCGATTTCAACGCAATCTTCAGGTCAATACCCAATCCACGCCTGTAGAGAACCCTAAAAACGATCCTCCGACAATCCCAGTCGCAGTCCTCGACGTCATCGATTCACCCGGCAGAGGGAGATGGGCGGACATGGAGGCCTCAACATCCTCCCACAGAAGAGCTGGAACGTCTACAACTACGAGAATCGAGAGAAGGTCCGTCGCGACGAAGAAGCCGCTGCCCGCGAAGAGCAACTTAAGCGGGAGCAGGCCCGCAAACGCGACGCCGAACTCCGCCTCGACCGCCTCCGCCAGTCCCGCGGCATCCACCACCAGCCGCCCACCGAGGAATCTGACGGCGCTGCTGCTGCACCGGCCTCCGATTCCAAGCACATCAATCTCTTCGAAGGCATGAAGTTCTTCTCCGTCCTCGGGGCAGAAGAAGAGGCTTCTGCTCGAAGAAATGCCCCGAAAAGGCAGAAGAGGGAGGAGAAGGATACCGCGTCTACGAGAGCTGTGGGGCCGGAAGACGAGAAGTATCGGATGGGATATGGTGTTGCTGGAAAAGGTGTGAAGACGCCCTGGTACCTTTCAAGGCCGTCCGATGGTGCAGAAACGGCGGGCCATGACGGGGATGATGCTGCTTCTGCTTCAGGGCGAGGTGGTGGTGGTGGTGGAAAGAAGTCTGGTGGAAAGAAGACGTTGGAGGAATTGAGAGAGGAGAGGTTGCAGCGAGAGAAGGTTGAGAAGGAGAGGGAGAGAGCCCTACTTTCAAGGAAGAGAGGCGGAGATAGTGCAGCTAGGAGCAGTAGATTTTCCAGGTAATAAATGGAATGGATCCGTGTATTTACGTGCCCCTATTTTAAGCAGTTGTGTAGATTCTATTCAAAATGATGTTCGTTGAAGTCCTCTGGCGATGATCACTGTGATTTCTGCATCTTGGTTCTAGGGAAGCTATTTGAAGTGCGCTAGATATTTGTTTTTTTCCTGTGTTATTCAGCATGATTGTGTAGGCCAGCTATGTGCATTCGAAGGTTCCTTTCATGACTTGATCTCCTTGGCCAATTTGAGTGGTTCTTAGGTTGTAGGGAAGGGCATAATTTGGGATGGAAAAAGGGCAAGGAAAAAGCAAGCCTCAAAAGAATAAGGAAAGAAATCAATCTTCTTTGGATTCCCAAATTCTCTTGTTGATTTGTTGTTATGGAAACCATATTTGCTTTTGTGCTTGGCAATTAGATTACTGCATTCGGTTTAGGCAGGGAGACTGATTTTGTTCTTTTTGGTTTGTACATCAAGGGGAGCTGCCATAGCAAAATGTCTTATCTGTTTCCATACCCATCTTCTAACCATTGGCTGTTATGGCAAACTATTTGGACCCCATCCAGCGCGTGTATTTCATTGATAAATTGTCAGTGGAAATATTTTTTGGAACAACCAAACCACATTTTTGCTAGGAATACAACATTATAGGAATTGAATAAAAAAAATTGTTATATTTGATGCGCAACTTGAATAATTGCTGGATATTTTTTTCAGCTGGAGAAGATGCATTTGTGTGTGTGGATGTGGCTGTATTCCTTGTATTTAAATTTAATAGACTGTCAGAATAATAAATTTCCACTGTGACATAATTGCGTAGTGAGTTAGAAATTAGAATCATGGAATTGCGTTGTTCCAAGTAGAATAATCAATAATTTGACATGTATAATTTGGAATAATCTTGGAGAAGCCAGTAACATTGAGGAAGCAGAGCATTTATCCTGGCAACAATATGCTCAATTTCAATTTGATTAACTTTCAGTTTCTCAAGTTGCATAGTTTTATTTCATGCCCAAGTCACGATTGATCTAAGTAAATCCTTTAGACATGCCAATATATGAATTCCTTATGAGCTGCAAAGGATAAATTTAATATTCCCTTGCTGACTTGTAATGATTCCCGGTCTATGGAACCGATTGTCTTGGTTTCTAACTTCCAGATGAAGAAAGTTTAAAATTCAACTTCCAGTGTCCTGCCATTGGAATAGTGTTCCTGATTTGGTTACAAAACAAAGAAACTCAAGAGAGTAATAAATTGAATTGCTGTGAACTCACTAAACCACATGCACCCGAAAGGAAAGAAGAGGGAAAGTGACTGAGTAGTTGTGGGTTCCTCAAATGAGGATATTTGCATTATGCTGTTTCAATTCGTGATCTGGCCAGCTGTGGTTGAGCAATCATGGCCAATTGTCCTTCCTGTACTGCTCTCCCCAAAATATGATCTGAAAGGTACCATCTATTATCAAGGATATTTAGCCGTTGGTTTCTTATAAGAAAGTGGAGGTTTATGAAAAGAAAGCCCTTGCAAGCCTTCATTCAACCAAAAATGTTGTACATGACCTGCCAGAATACCAGATGAAGTAAAACATCCTGCAGTCTTGCGATGTTGAAACTTGAAAGGCCATGCTCGTGCGCTATGTGGTTATGCCGAAAAGCTTGGGGAGGAACACATTTCAATAAATCCTTGCTCCTGAGATAAATTGAGGGTTTATTTGAATCAAATTGTTCTCTGTTATATTGGTTTTCTGGTTTAGGGCTTGTGGCCCCTTGTATATTGAGTTGAGATGCAAGATCCAATGCAAATTTGTTCTTTTGTTCCACAGACAGAGAGAGTTCCACAGATGAGGAGGTTGATGGTGCAACCATAGGATTTTTAGGCTTTCAGACATGGTTGGATTTTGTTGGTGGATTCCGTTCATTCAACTGAAGGAGGGAGGTGATTCTGTTCTCAACTGAAGCATCTCTTGTAAGGGAGGAAATATGGCAAGCTGATTCACGTGATGGATGGGTTTCATATCTGATAAGGCAGCACCAAACCAGTTCTTAGTTGCAATCCACACAAGGACTCTGTAACTGAATCTCTTTTGTTGGAAGGTCTTCCACAGATATATCTTTTACAGCAGGATGTACACGATTGATTGTCCCCAGATACTAAATGATTATAGCTAATCGTCAGTTAGATATAGTAAAACCCTAATGCTTGGTACTTGCTTTGTAATAAATCTGGACATGGGCTGTGTGTGTTTGGAAGTTGAGAAATGCAAGAATATAGAAATTGAAATTATGCAATAAGAGTAGTGGTTTTATAAGTTGGTAATGATCTTGTTAGGGTTATGATATGAAAAAAAGGGCCTTTGAAGGCACAGTTCACTAAAGCCAATAGATTCTGCTTTACCATAAGCATTCCTCTGGCCGAAATGCCCTACTGGCAACGAATACTTCATCTTTTACTTCTATTTCTCAAATCTCTGATTTTTTTAAATAAAAGTTCTCTATTCACTTCCCCGCTCATACCTTTGAAAAGATCTTTCCTCTTTCTTCTCCTCACTTGTGCTGCATCATGTGTGGACCTTTTTTAGAGTATATTTATGGACTTTTTGGTCGCACAAGAATTAGAACAAAGAAATAGTGGTTTTGGCGACACCTTTAAAGTTCAGTTCTTGGTTGTTGTGCAACCATCTGATGCGAAATTTTCTCTCCTTTTTTCCAGAGGCACAGGCGGTTCGGCAGATGAGAAAGTTAACTATGCGAGGGTAGGATTTTCCGGTTTTCAGGCATTGTTGGATTTGTGGTTTTCTCTATCAATTCATTCAACTTAAGGAGAATCGCGTGTATGGTCGGATTTTTGGTTTTTCGTATCTGTTCATTCAACTGAAGGAGACTTGCGTGTATGGCATGTACTGCAATGGTGCATCCTGTGGGCATGCCCTTTCATGCTGTTTTATTTAGCCCTTTATTGCTACGTAGATGGTGAGTAATGAAAGTTATTTTCTATCCCATAGTCTTTA
Source organism: Annona cherimola (assembly GCA_030490835.1). Classification (NCBI taxonomy): domain Eukaryota; kingdom Viridiplantae; phylum Streptophyta; class Magnoliopsida; order Magnoliales; family Annonaceae; genus Annona; species Annona cherimola. The sequence goes on from CM059974.1 coordinate 7,254,415, forward strand.
CTCTACTGGGGTTGATGACTATTCAGATCAAACCTGCAGGCATTTAATGGAGGAAAACCTAGTTAGGATTATCCAATTGGATGAGATGTTCGTTGTATTAGAAAATGAAAAATTATGTTAGGAATGAGAAAAGTAGTATTGGAAATGAAAAACATAAGATAATTATCTATTAGAAAATTAGAGATTGTATTGAAAATTGATTTGTTTAGGTGTCTTATTAATTTATATTCATATGAAAATTTAACACTGTTGCTTCTTAGCATAAATGAAAATTTTGTAAATCCAAATTTCAGCCTAATCTTGATTTTATCGATGGAGTTGGGGTTAATGTTAAAGTCTAGATTTGGCTAACAGAGTTAGTGTTTCTCCCATAGGCAAATGACGGTTGGGGGGTTAAATGTTAAAGTCTAGATTTCACTAACAGAGATAGTGTTTCACCCATAGACAAATGACAAGACTCTCCGCTTCCCTTCTCTTCCACAATAATAATGTTTTTTACTGCTGGATGTGTTTGAGTTAGTTCCCAGACAACAATTCTTATGTCAAGATGTAAACGAATAAGATTGTCCTCGGTTGGAATAGTAAACGAGTACAGCTATTTCCTCAGTTCCAACATATCCCAACGTTTACTATTGTCCTTCTGTCGCTCACTTCAACGGTCATTCTAGATATTCATTCGCAGGCGGAATTTATGCCTGTGTTGGATGCTATGTTTCATTAATTGTCTCATTCAGTTGGTTACTTGGCATTTGATCGCCAAGAAATAATCAACTTCGGCTAGTCTATATCAAATTTGCTGAATTTTGGTTTGGTTTGAGGGGGGGGAAATGAAGAAAAGAGCAGAATTTTTTGTCGAAAGAAGTGTATATCTATTAACTACGGATGTGATTTCTGTTATAAAATGAACAAAGGCAAAGCTTTATTTCGAAAAGAAAATATCAACGAAAAATGCGAAAAATACAAGTCGATTATATAATTAAATACCAACGGAAAAGTGGCAAAAAAATTTCTACGTTTCTCAAGAGTCAAGAGAGCTTTACCCATCTTTTATCAAGCTAAACATACCCAGCATTAAGTAAATTGCGGTTTTACACACAAATTATTTCACTTTCTTCATTGCACGAGTCGAATATGCACGCATTCGGCTTTCAATAATGTCTTGATTTTTTGCGGTTTAGCCGTGTTGGAGATGAAATTCGATGGTATTTAGCTGGCAAGGCCAGACCAGGTAATTATCCGCTCATACCCATTCCTGTCCGTCATTTAACAACGAAAACAAACAACGACATCACTTTCGTTGTGTTTGTGATTATGTATGAATGCATCCGTCTCAATATAGTTTATATTAATTTGAGGCGTGGTCATGCATGGATGTCGTCCAAGAAACGTGTGTTTGGCAATCCAAGCCTGCCAAAAAACTCTAATTGGCACCTTTTTCTTTTCTTTTCTTTTTTTTGCCCCTAGCTCGAAGTAAATTGGGCAGCTTCCATCAAACTGTGGTCCTCACGTGTTTTGAGCCAATTATTCTCGCATACCTCCAAACAACCAGAACAAAGTTGGCTCGCCTGTGACAAAACATTGGCTGCATTTCTCCCTTGATCATGCACGCTCGTATTCAATGCCATACTTGGCATTTTATTTTATTTTTCTTGGGTTACGATCTTATTAGCTCAAGTAAAATAAGCTTAGGTTGGTTTAGGCTAAAATGTGTATTTTTAAAAAAAAAATTAATTTTTTATGAAAATATTTTTCTAAATGTATTTCAATTTTCATACCAATTTAATATTTTTGGTATGTGTATTCACATTTCGTGATTTTCAAAAATCAACAAGTTAGGATAATTAAGTCATTTCCACCCCTAAAATGTTGATTATGGACATTAAAATATATACACATAAAAAATATCATGAAAAAATATATAAAAATTAGCACTGGGTAACAATATCATAACATTTTTTTTTTTTTTTCTTTATGGTGCAAATCATGAGGCCGTTGCTATCCTTCTTATTCGCCGGTCGTTTATGACCAACGGTCTTTATTTAATACGTGAAACAGAGATAGAATCCGACTCAGCAATGATTAATTTAACTAGCAAAAGCCTAATATATGAATTATACAGATGAAACAAGCCAACAGAAACCGAAGAAACTCATCTTGGTCAATATAAAACGACCTATGAAAACAACTATACAACATAAGAAGGGGTCTATACTCTATACACGTAAACTGCTAATTAATATCTCGTTCTTGAACGAATTTGTGGCCCACCATCAATCCAATGCATGACTGTGAATATGGTGGAGTCCATTCGGGCACCGAGACTACGGACCTGACACCATCCATCGTTTTCGTACGTGAGATTTCAATAAGAACAGCTCAATACTTACCACTGATCGATAACAACATTACTTCAAACCAACCACAATATGTGTTAGTTGGGACCTTAAATAAGCTAATTGCAGGGTAGCTAGCTTGCCACGCTCAATAATTAAAAGGCTGAGGCTATCTAATATCGTTTATATTAAGGGTGTGTTTAAGAAGTGATACAATTTTTGGATGAAAAATTTAAAAATAGAAGAAAATATTCTAATATAATAGAGATGATGATAAGAAGTAAAGATAATAAAGTTAAAATAAATAGGTTAATTATATTAATAATTATATGATAATTGAAAAATAGAATAGTTGTATAAAAAAATATGAATGAATAAATAAAAAAGAATAATTATAGAGAATAAAAACAAATACACTTTAAAAATTACATGGGAAGCCTAGTTCAAGTAGATGAAGCTAGAGATCAAAAAATTATGTCCGGTTTAAGTTTTTCTCATTAGACATATGTGAGTGGGACCACCACTAGGGGATGAAACAACAAGCTCCTAAAATTTTGAGAATTGTAAGAAAGTTTGGTGCAATAAAAGCGAGATGAAACGTATTTTTCAAGTGTCTAAGTTGAGAATTTTAAGCAATATTCGTAGTGATAATATACGAAGCTAAGGGCATGCAGTTGGTGAGGACACATATGTCATTTCGAAAAAGGAAAGAAAAAAAGGATGGTCAATGGAATTCTAAGATGGCTTTCGTATAAACGTGTTGAGAAGGGCGGCCCTGTTGGTATGCAACATTTCAACCAACAAATCATACTTCTGTTCCTTTATTTATACTAGTCTTGTCACATTTTGGTGGAGGAAGCAAGGTTTCGACTTCTTGAATTTGGCAGCAGGAAAGAAGATTGGGAAACAGAGAATAACGACGATATGATGGCTAGAATAACCAAACAGGCTCTCAGATACGCTGAGGATCTCTCTCTTCCTACTGCAAGTTCTTCTTTTCCCTTTTCTTTTCCTTTTGTCCTTCACTTCCGTTATCTTTTCGATTTCGGTTTCCTCGTTCCGACGCCAAAAATTTTCTGCAAAGTACATGAATTTATTGATTTGTTATTTCATGAAGTGGGATCGATCGTCGACTGTTTGGATTTGAGAACTGGCCCTGTTTGGGGAGTTAATCGAGGAATTTTTCCACCGATCGTTGCATACGAACTAGTCTTTTTGGGTCTCAAACCCAAGCAAGACCAGTACCAGCCAGTCAACCAATCCATAGCCCATTTGTCGAGCCTTGTTAGAGCCACCCACCGCAACACCCATGTATCTATGAGTTCATCGTTTGTATTGCTGCTCATCAAACCATCGATTTAGTTGGTAGTAGCCATCAATCCGTTCTGTTTTCCCCGTTTCTGATTGGGATGTTGCGGTGTTGTGTTGTGTTCTAAAACAGGTTCAGGTTGTTGTGATGAGAGCCAATTTGAGCTGCAAACATTGCCAGCAACGAGCTTCTGACATGGTTTCAAAGATGAATGGTGAGGGTATCATCTCTCCGTTCAATCAATCACAGATATAGATAACCTATCTATCTACAAAATGCCAGGTGTTTTCCTCTGCAAAGCAGATATCATATATACTTGAAACTGATACAACCCAATATTGATATATCAGAGATGTTCATGTTGGGTGTGTCGAACCTTCTAATTCTAGCATGAAAAGTCAGCATTACACACTTCCTGACAGCCTGAAGCTTTGTTTAGCTGCCATTTCAAAATAACCATCCATCTAATTCTTTTTTTCATTGCACACAGCAGACTATAGATGAGATGATAGTCGATTCAAATGAGATGAAGTCATTCGTGTCGAAATGAAAATTACGGCAATTTTTTTTTTTATAAAAATATATGATTCAAGCATTGTTTTGTAAATTACTGACTGGGCATGCATTTGCTCTCGTCACTTACCAGCAGGACTGCTCGATTACGTGGTGGACGTCCCTAATAAAGAAGTGGTCATGAGAGGAGTGGTCAACTTGAAGAAAAGGAAATCCTACAGAAAAATCCCGAGTCAAACGAATAACAGAAAGAAGAAGTTCACATGCTTGTCTGCGTTCCATGGATTTAAATGCTTCGGTTCATAGCCATATATGTTTTCCCATGTTTTGTTTTATAGTTCTATTTTGACTAAATAGTATACATTAATTTGGATACTGCAAATGATTCAGGAAATTAAGGAGAGATGAAAAAGAAAGAAAAGATACGTATATAAAGGTCTACCCAGCATGGCTGAAATCACACCACAGGGATTGGATTTGGATGAGCGTGATCAAATTCCATGAATGGAACTTTGGGTTGAACCATAATAATAATTAGCAAGGAACTAATATGCAAGCGCTATCTTCATTGTGATTTTTTTCAATCATCTAAACGGCAGTGTGGTTGCAATAGCTGTAACAAGCTGTTTTTCGGTACACCAGAACCTAAGCAAGAAAATGGTGGTTCTCGTATTTTTCTGGAACTCCTACATGGAAATGCAGTTTATCTCATGTAATCAATTACATGGTTGTAAAGCCCATACGCTTAGCATAAGTGGTGCCTGAGCTAGCTCTCTGCTAGTCATCCCGCTTCCGATCCGAATGGAGGAAGCTTTGTTTCCTATTTTCCAGAAGTGCTGTCTTCTATAGATTTATAGTTGAGTACACATGCGAAGAGAAAAATTAGAAAAATATACTTAAATGACAAAGCTGTAAGATAAGATATCAATATATATATATATATATAGTAAGTTCCTGTTATATTTACAACATGTGCCCATAATTTTTATTGTATCCACTTCATTTCAAAAATTCATTTTGTACTCGTAACATTTCAGCCTACGTTCTTATCATACATACGTAATCAAAATAATAATTAACTACTCATCAAGAAGATTATTTTACCCATCCATAATTTCTTAATTGAGAGATTTAACTCTAATATAATTCAATTAATGTCGATAAGACATTAATTTATGACATTAAGTGATTCAAATATTATATTGTGGTCAAGTTGTTTTAGTTAGGATAATTTTGAAGGGATAAAATCGTCTTTTCAATAATTTAATTAATTGTTATTTTGACTACACGATTATAATAAAAATTTAGAGTTGAATGTTACAGGTATAAAATAAATTTATAAAATGTTATAAATATAAAAAGAATTATGAATAAATATTATAAATATAAGATGAATTTTTGAAGATACACAAACACGCAGTTGAATTTTCTAACAGCATTGATCTAAGTTATAAATATAAGATTAAGTATATGTAAAATAATAATTAAATAGAAGCTGAAAAGTGGATTTTACATCATGGACCATTCTTATTGTTGGGTAAACTTCTCGGGCATACTGATAGATCCTTTACTCGCGATCCAACGGTTGGACTTACCAAATTACCAGAATTTTGGACGACCGAGTCAGGGCGGGCTCTACCAAGTACCAAATGCAGGGCCGATACCCCTTTTTAATTGAGTAGCATATTTCTAATGTATTGAATACGTACTAAACTTTTCATTTATTAATTTGAATTTAGAGGATGGGTAATTAAAGGTGATAGATGGCCCCCATTTATCTTCACCTCGCATAATTTTTTCGATGGTCAACGTTTATTTTACAAAATGTATTCGATGCTCTGCATTTGCTAGTGCAAATTTTGTATCGTAAGTGATCGCTGTGCACGAACGTAAATTGGGCCAAAACAAAGGCTCGAAATCGATATGTAAATTGGGTGAAAACAGCTCATGACAAAATGTGTATCTAGGTAGAGGACTAGAAATCACCTGCTCAAATTCTGTGAGAATTGCTTTTATTTCCTTAAAATTGAAAAATAAAATATAATTAATTTTAAATGTCGTAAATAATAATTTCCCCCAAAATTCTTTTTCTCCCTTATCCTAATACTGAGGTAAGACATTGAAAAAGGCAAAAACGTCTTATCAATGCAAAAACGTAAAGGGTTTCCCGTCCATTTCTTAACCCTGGCGAATTGTAAAAATGATGTGTTATAATCAGTACTTTAATTAAAATTTAAGAAAATAATCTCACTTAAAATTCATATAGGCCGTAAGGAAGGAGAGAATTCAATAAGTGCATGGTTACTTTCAAATTCAACCGTATTAGTAACCTAAATCTCTGATTACCATGGTTTCTTCGAGCCTGAACTAAGCTAGTGATACATGAAAATACTACATTAAACCTATACATGCATTATTATACAAGGGTCGTAAGGAATTTTTTTTTTTTACATAGAAATTTTGAAAAGAACATTTGTAAATGAGATCCGTTTCATGCAAATATTTACATTTCTAACAACAGCATCGTGCATCATTTTGGCTCAGTCATCCGGTCCCGGCATGTTTTTGGGTTTCGTTCTGGTCTTTGTCACATTAGCCAGTGGTGGGCCTCGAAATGTTTGGGCCCAAAATCGTGAACGAGAGGTTTATGCTCGGACGCTGAAAGCTCTTCTTCTCCCCAACCGCAATCGCAGCCGCTAAACCTGGAACTAGAAAGAAGCGGCAAAACCAAACCTAAGAGCACAGCGTAGAAGAAGAAGAAGAGAATGGGATGGAAAGCTGCCGAGAAGCTGGTTCGCCATTGGAAGATTCTCAGAGGGGACAATGTACTCGCTCTCTCTCCAATTTTCCATTCAATTCCTACCATCGATGTTGTTTTCTGAAATCGATCTGGGGAAATTTTGAAAAACAGGTTATGATTATAAGGGGAAAAGATAAAGGAGAAACGGGCATCATCAAGCGCGTCATTCGCTCTCAGAATCGGGTCATCGTTGAAGGCAAAAACCTGGTCTCTGCCCATACTTCTCTTCTGAAACGAGTTCTTTGTTTTTTGTTTTTTTTTTAGTTTGAAAAATATTTATATATCGTGAGAAGATTGCTTCTTTAGTTCGCGATAATTTGTTTACAGAGATTTTGCAATTGCACGAAAATTCAGATTTTTCCCCCTGTCGGGTGCCCAAAAATGTAAGTTTTATATGGTTTCCTGCATAATTACCGGGCCTTGGAGTGCGACGTAAATTAGTCATCTTTATAAGCAATGTGTTCGAATCATCTCCAATATTTTAAGATTAGCCTGGAGGGTTTTCGTGAGATGCAACTTGTTTAGAGCATTATGTATTGAGACAGATAAAATGGTACGTAACAATAAACTGGCATTAGATTATGAAGTATTTGTGATATATTAAGTTGAATGGTCAAAGTAGTTTTTATTGCCTTACAGGAGCTGAGTGAGGTGAGAAAATGAGAAGAAATGGATTATCAAAGCAATCATTCATATTGTAGTCATAGCATCTAACATGGATGGATCGGTGTCCTGTGGGTGGGGAAGGAGGAACCCGTGCATAGAGCTTCAATTTTTTGAATCATGGCGGTGAGAAGCAATAGCATATTTGGGAGACTGGTAGAGACTTATCAGATGACGTTATGCCCTTACTGTTTGCTATAAATTGGCTTTCCTCTTGTAGAAGTCATCTTCTAGGCTAGGCATTGAAAATGTCATCCAGCTTCTGCGACCTTTCGAGTTGCAATTCTTTAGGTTGCTGACAATAATGGTGAAGTCTGGGAATGGGATAATCCAAGAGGTAATTGGTGTTTTTGCTCTGCTGAGCTATGAGGTTTCGAGTGCTTTGCATGAGCTTTTACTCGTTCACATCATCTTCTAAATTGTTTTTTGTCAGAGAGTGTAGATTATGGTGTTTTGGGTGCCATTGCAAGACCACTCAAATTAGTCCCTCTAGTCATCAGAGCAACTTCGTTGTCTCTGTATTGCAAAGTCCTGTGGTGCATATTTCAGCATCCCCCTAAACAAACCCTCACCAAGAAAAAAAAAATGAAATAAAGAACAAAAATTAAAGAAAACAATCTTAATTTGCTTGCCTAGTTTTGCTACTTAGATGAGTTGGAAGATCTAATACTAGACTACTTGTTGAGATACAAGATGTAATATAAGTTCACTTTACAGGTGAAGAAGCACATTAAACAAGGACAGGGCCATGAAGGTGGTATATTTTCTGTTGAAGCCCCACTTCATGTCTCAAATGTTCAAGTTGTAGACCCAGTTACAGGGTATAGTTTTCTTCTTGTCTCTGAGAATGTCCTAGAGAGCAGCTGAAATTCCAGCGTTCTTGTTGGAAACACAAGAATTTTCATTTTCGTTTCGCATTTTCACCCAATTTGTTCTTGCTACAGAAAGCCTTGTAAGGTTGGGATCAGATACATGGAGGATGGCACGAAAGTGAGAATTTCTCGAGGACTTGGAGCATCAGGATCCATAATCCTCCGTCCTGAGATCTTAAAAATAAGGACAACACCAAGGCCTACCATAGGTATGAATTCCCCTTTCAACTTACTCTCAATAAGGATGCATAGCTACTCATGTTTATACCTTCTTTCTTACACTGTTATTTCTTTCTAAAAATGTTTATGTTTGATTTGCTTGCATGTTTACTTATTTATATGATGTGTGATCAGTGGTTTTGGAACATGACTAAAATATGAATGATGGCAGCTGATGCTGACTAGAAACTGATGTAGATGTGGTTTTGGGAGAAGTTTCTTTCACCATCTACTGGTCCTTGACAATTACAAGGGAAACTTCATTTGACCATTAGAAAAGCAGCAACATGCACTAACTTACACAAGGAATGTCAGACTATGGAGTGTCGAGATTTGCTTCATCTACCATAGTTACTGCTTTTATTGATTCTTTATTATCATGTTGACCAAGAAGAAATAGGTCGTGCAGTCCTTATACTACGGAGAAGAGACTACTCTCTTAAGATAGCTACAATTAGCAGTCTCGTTTTGCTAACAGCAAGGCAAATTTCACTTATCACCAAACCTTCTTCTTTTTGAACCTCTACCTTGCTGCATAGAGGATGGAAACCTTTACATTCATCTCTGTCGTCTTTGCAAATTTCCATGAGAGTTAAAATCGTTGATGTCTTTCAAAAGGACAAGGATAATATGTTTGCCGAAGGCAAAAAGCTCTGCAGAAATGCTAAATCCCTGAAAATTTCCCCATCGCCATCACTGAAGTCTTGTTCCAACAAATCGAGATGCCTCGACTCATCATAACTGTGTAACCAATTCTCCTTTTATATGTTATTAAATTCTCTCATGTTTGCATGTCAAAGTTTTCATATGCAAAATCCTATAGTAGTACTGATAGCCTGCTTAATGCTAGTTAAGTTTTAGTTTGCTTGCTGAATCTAGGATCTTGGTAATGACCATAGAGACAGATTCCTCAACTGCTTTTCATTGAAACTTAGCTGGGGCAAGCCCTCCATGTGGTACCTATGACTTAATGGCATCCACGACTATGATCAATTAGGCTGCATTAAGAATAGATTGACTCGTGTTGTCAATTTGGCTGCAGTCATGATGAAGGCCACTGTTGATTGTTTTTTGAGAACTGAAATTATAGCCATTGTTGCCATTTTCTTGTCGAAACACTTTTCTCATGCTGTTGAATAAGTGTATTCGAATTCATCTTATGTGCTACCTCTTCCACCAAGGGAAGTCCGTGACAGGAGCATGTACCACAAAATTTACCTGCTTTATTGCATCTATGTTCAAAGGCCATACATTCGTTTAAACAACATTGAATGTGGATATCTGTATATAATTCTGGTGAGAAGAATCATAAGAGAAAAAAAAAAATCTTCCTTGGTATTTGCAGTTGGCCCAAAAGATACACCAATGGAATTGGCGTTGGAACAGACATATGAGGAAAAAGCTGGAAAGGGTATGCCACCCCTCTAGATTTATGCTTCTCGAAGTGAAAGGCCATGGCATCGGGAGAGAAATCTCAGCGTGTAATATCTCATCCATCCATGAAGGAGGAGCTGTTGGATCTCAGTCGCTCTTTTATCTTATTTGGACAGTGTTGGTAGAAACCTTCGAGTATCCATCTTTTTGTTTTGTTTCACAAAGTTCATGCTGGATTCTCATGGAGTGAATACAGTGCGTAGGCGTGCAACAACCCCTATCAAAATCGTGAAACCCATCATCGATGGTCATAATAGGTAGAATCTTGCAAGTTAGGAGTGTAACTTGGTTTGGTGACTCATTTGTTGTAACAGGCGAACTTTCCAAGTTTTTGACCCATCTAGCGACATTGTATCCATGATTCCAGTGCTCTGATTTGCTATGGGCTTTGTCTACTTTGAAATACTAAACAAACAGCTTATCAAAATCAACATAACGATTATGATCAAAACGTTGTTTTTTCGATTTGTCGGAAAACGGCCATAAAAAATATCAAGAATAGTACCGATGGAAGTTGGTATGGGCACACTATGATGACTGAAGCCGAGGCAGAAATTAAAATGGGAGGAGACGATGAATATTACACGACAAAAGAAGGCTCACTGTCAGTGGGTCATCTACGGCCTTCCCGAAAGATTATAATGAATTGTGTGCTCATGATTTCAGGTTCACTTTACCCTAACATTTATCCTATTTATACAATATTAACTTTAACTTTATTTGTAAAACTTAAATCTTTATCCATTCAGGTAAGAATTTTGTCCGATGTATTTATATTTTATTTAAGAGTGATGAGTTCATAATTTTATATAAATATATAATAATAACATATCATATAAGTAAAAGTAATAATATATAGTTAAATTATCAAAATTTTAAAACATATAGCAATCTAAAGAATATTTCTAGAAGAAAAGTTAATATAAAAAATAAGATAAATGAAGAAAATTAATAAACATAAAAGTAAACGATCGAAATAAAAGATATAAATTAAAATAATATACTTTATTCATAACATAATTACAATATGTCTAACATGAATTCAAATATAAAATACACAAAATATAAAGAAATATTGTTTAGATATTATGTATATAATATGTTTTAATAAATATAAAATGAAAAATTGGATCTTAGTGCACTTGAATCTTAACATTATCATATTTACAAATCGGGTTACTCGAGTTTAGGTTATTTGAACTTGGGTTATTAAAAAGCAAGTTGTAACACAGTTGGAAATTGAGTTTTAACCCGCCCAAGTTGCACCCATAATTCTATTAGTATAGTAGTGCTTTCAGATGATGCTTAGGAAAGAGGCAGAAGTCTTACATGCAAGAGAGACGTAGGAGGAGGTTGTGGGGATTTGTTCTTGTTAAGTGAAATGGAGAGAGGAACCTCATTAAAGTTGTCAATTATTGTTTAAACTCAATGAAGATATCATCATAGGATTTAGTGTAATCATGGATTAGTTAGTTTTATCATGATTTTACTAGAGTAGTTTATTGTCGTGGCTCATCCTTTGCAAGCCTACAAGCAGCTGTGTTAGACCGACAAGCAGCCATGTCTCACAAATTAAGCTGAACAAAGTTAGCAAGATCCCACAATGTAGCTTTTATACGTGGAGAAGTGATTTCATTGGCTTCTTTGTTGGTCATATAAGAGGCATTTATTTCCTTATCTTCTAAGATGATGGCCAAATATGAAAAAAAGAAATTGGAAAAAGGTGAGTTGGTATGCCATGTTCAATAAATGGGAGGATAATGCGGTTTCCATCCTAACTGCTCAGCTATGATTGACAACTAGGAATGTAAATCGAATTGAGTTGACTTGAGTTAAGGTTTTTTTAACTCTAACTCTATTTGTAAAATGTTGATTCAATTCTATTTTTCAAACTTTTATCCAACATTAAATTAAAACTATATAATTTAGTTCGGTTCGGGTTACAAATCAGGTTAACATTCTAAAAAAAATTTGCTTAACTAAATTTGTTTTAAAATATAAATCTATGTGAAAGAATAAAAAATAATTCCTTTTATAAGAATACTTTCTAATCTATGGTTTATATAATGACGAAATTGCTAAATAATTTTATTTCAAAGTACTAGTGTCTGATTAATGCCTACGCATTATGTGCTAATGATATTTTTGATAATTCATTATATTTTACTTTAACACATAAAATTGGGTGGAATGGGGTAGACAATCATCTAACCTAAACTAACCTACTTTCAAAATTAGATCAACTCAAATTGGATTATATAATCTATATTTAAAAAAATGTCTAGCCCTGTTGTATTATAAATAAGTTGGATAAGTGGGGCTGGACCTGAGGCCGAGTGTACTTGCACATCTCAGGATGACGTCTCGCCAATCGCCAGCGTGGGGATACAGTGGTGTACAGGCCTTTGGCCGAAGCGTCGCGGGACAGTTCTCCGTATCGATTGCGAAGGCATTAGAATTCAGCGCGAAATCCACTCTCCCGAACAAGTTCGTGCACGTGACGACTGACGAGGCGTGCGAATGAAGCGGTTGTAGGCGGCCATGCAATGTCCACACCACCGCACTGTACGGTACCTCCAATCCTGACGCACAGTTGCACACGGCACACGTCTCCAGCGGACGGGTCAAAGAAAAATGGCTAGTATCTGTGGCCGTGGCTGTGGCTGTGGCTGTGGTAGGGAAACGCATAGCTACGCAGTCAATATCCGGCACTTTCTTATAATAAGTAGAACCATTGTCGCACTCCGTTCCTGGATTTCCTCCTAGGATTGAGAAATTTTCTCGATTAATGAGATCATCCTTTTTTGTTTCTTGAAAATACCGAAGCTCCAAAATTTATCAGAATAGATGCAATCCTTGGGAATGATGATATTAGTTGGATGCATCGTCTGCTAAACTTGTTCTGGCGATCAGATGGCTCGTGTTCGTCGTAACGGGGTAGCTGCGCATGTCCGGGTATGTGTATGGAGGCGAATACCACGACGCCTGGTCTGCCGGAGTATGGTTCTTTGGTTCAACACGGATGCGGAAGAGGCAGCAGCAGCCGTAGATGATGGCAGGCAAACGGCAGGTTGTCGCAGGTAAGCCGGCTGCCGTTCTGGCTTGCGGCAGCAAAATCCATCCTAAGCCGATGCTAAACTCTACCCTTCCCGAGCAAGCCGCGCGCGTGAAACAGAAAACTTTGCTTCCCACTTATGATAATACTAATTATTATTATCGTCTTCCATGACGGACAGCCATTTGTGATGTGATATTTTATTTATGCTTTTCAATTTCGTATAATAATATTATGAATAATTTACATATATACTCATATAATTGAACTAAAATTGCAAATATACAAATGTAATTTTGCAAATTGTATATTACTCCCGCGTGATTTCACTAAAATCGCATATAACATTCACGTTAACGGATGCTGTGAAATGGAAAACCGTGGAACGTTAATAAATTATTTCATTTACAACGAAACCCTTGGAGGAAGTTGAAGGATCCTCATCTCACCAGCGGCTAGATGATCCTCGTCTCTGTCAGACTGTCATGCGGAACGTCCTCGTCAAACACCCAATTGCCTTGATGCACAACACCAGCAGATTCGACTCCGCCTTCTCCACGATCTTTAGCAGTTGGTCCACCATCCTTTGGCCGCGAGAGAATTCAGCTTGAAAGCCGATCGCCTGAGATCCGCATCCTGCTCCGCCACAGCCGCGATCTCCATCAACGCCATGGCCGGGTTGAATTGGACTTCGCCAGTGCCCTTCTCCAGCAGGACGGCGAAGCAAAGCAGGGCGCTGGATTCCGCCATGCTGCAATAGATGGAGGAATTGCCCTTAGCGAGGTGCCACAGGGCCTTGGCCGACATGGACTTCATCTTTGCCTTCGTCTTTGGATCCTCGTACTCCCTCCCGCCTTTAAGGCTGGAGCCGGCAAGGGAGATGTGTTGCGGATTGTGGTTTTTGGATTGGTGATTGGCGTTGGCTTTGTTGTGCTGCGGCTGCATCAGTGGTTTCGACTGAGATTTGAAGACCATGAAATCTTTTATCCATGTCGATGAGGTTTGTTTGCACGGCAGAGATGGAGAAGATTGCTGAAGTTGGAAGCCACTGTTTGGAGCTTGGATTGCTGAGGTTCGTAACTTAAAATCAATTTTAATGGTATTTTTACGTTTAGATTTCAGAACTGACTTTCATTGGGTTCTGTTTGTTCATGGTCCAAAATCAGTTGGAAAATTTTTCCCTTTAGGTAGTGAAGAGAAGGAGAAGACGAGTGATGATTGTTGTAAAAGCAAAGAGCCTGGTGTGGAGGGAAGTTCTGCTTGGGGCTATGTTTTCTTGCAGCTTAGACAGCGAGCTTCATGCACTTCATGTTCTCAGAACAGTCTTGCGATGTGATGGAGCCCATCTGCTTCTTCCTTACATCCATACGCAACGTGCGAAGCTCATTCCTTTTCAAGTACTACTAGCTTGTAACTAGAAAAGAGATATTTCCCTTTGTGCGCCACAGATATCCGACAACCTTTTAGATCTTTATGCCGTCGCTGCAGTTCCTACCACCGTCTGTGCGTGCCATCCGCAACGATCGGCGTTTGAGATCGAGAGTCGCTCCAACTCAAATCGTGACACCGTCTGTTGAGAAGAATGTGTCGCGTCTGGAGCTTAGGGTGGAGGAGAGAAACAGATATCGTGTTTTGAAGGAAGAGTCCCGGCAGGGAATATATCCGCGAGAAAAGGCTAAACACTGAACCGAACCTATTGCTCAATACCTCCGCATTTGAGAGCAGTGGAGGGACACCGGACGACGGACTACTATACTAAATTGCTATTTCATAGTAGGCTACACCTTCTTCCTCCGGATGGCCAATGACCCTTCCTCCGACGGCTTATTTGGAAATGAAATAATTAATTAATGTTTCACAGCCTTCTGTTTCAATGCAACCGTTAATGTGTTTATGATATAGTGAAACTATATAAGTATATTTATAATTCCAATCGAACTATGTAAGTATATATGCAAATTATTCTAATATTATTTTCATATCTTGTGCTTTTAACTAACTTTCTATGGCTTTTATATTTTCTCACTTCAGGTTGACGTCCTGTTTCTTCGTTTTATCTTCCAATGCTACCCGATAGCATTTTTTTTTTTCACTTTCAAGTATTAAAAAAAAATGTCTTTTAGCTTTAGAAATAATCTTTACGTTTCACATAAATAAGCCAGTTATTATTAAAAATGTTCATCAATTGATCTCGGTAATAAACTAGCTTAAGTAAGCAATTTATTTATTTAATAATTAATTTTTTATCAAAATTCTTCGTTACTCACACCTGCTGTAAGACTTGTAATGTTGCAGGCTACAGGCAGCCGGACGATTAGCGTTCTCTTCTTTGGGACATATCCCATCTAGCTCTTAGTTGCATCTGATCAAGGATTCTGATTTTTCTTATTAGGATCCCAACCGCTTGCAGTGAATTTTTTTTTTTTTTTTTTTTTTTTTTTAAAAAAAAGGAGGGTTACGATCTCAGTTCTGCCGTCGGTGGAACTGGGCCACGCACTCCCGCGTTCTATCTTAAGTCTTAACCAGCTCAGGTCAGTCATGCCAGCGGAGCCGAGCCGAGCCAAACAGATCATCCCCGGCGCACGCGACGTACCCAAAGCAGGAAGGGAACCCCACTACCAGAAGCCGGCATCTAGGCCACCGTGCCGGTACCCGTTTCTCCAAGCGCCAATCGCCTCTCGCCACGTCATCCTCCTCCCTCCACGTGGCCACCCACCCTCCGGATCTAAACGGGAGCCGTCAAATCTCCCGGTCTCCGTCAAACACCCCCCTTCCCGCGACAAGCGATTAGAAAAAGCAGGCGTCACAGCCCCCGGTTAACATCTCCGGTCGGCAGAGCCTCGGCCTCTCTCTTTGCCCTCCCTCCTCCATCCTTCCGACTCTCATCCCCATCCCCATCCTCATCCCCATCTCCACACGGGTTCCGTCATAACGCCGTCAAGATGCCCCCAAACCCCATGGAAGACGACGAGGATGAGGAAGAATCCGAGCCTGAATCGTCCGAGAATGAGGAGATCCAATCGCACGCTAACGGCCGCCTAACAGCTCCGTCGCAGCCTGTCACCGTCGCTACCGCTGCTGCCGTCCCCTACCACCATCCCCATCCTCACCAAAACCTAACCCTAGCTCTTCCCATCCAGAACCCCTCCCGCCCCCAGTCCGCCGCGAGCGGCGGCCGCGAGGACTGCTGGAGCGAGGGCGCCACAGGCGTGCTGATCGACGCCTGGGGCGAACGGTACCTCGAGCTCAGCCGCGGAAATCTAAAGCAGAAGCACTGGAAGGACGTGGCCGACATCGTCAGCTCCCGCGATGACTATACCAAACCCCCCAAAAGCGACGTCCAATGCAAGAATCGGATCGACACCGTCAAGAAGAAGTACAAGATCGAGAAGGCTAAGATAGCCGGCGGCGGCGGACCCAGCAAGTGGGTCTTCTTCGGCAAGCTCGAGCGCCTCATCGGAGGCGGGCCCCAGCGCAAGCCCAATCCGCCCTCCGCACCGGCGTCAGCCGCCCAAGCGATCCCGATTTCATCCCACAAGGCTTCTGTTATAGTGCCTGCGCAGCCCCGGCCACGAGCCCAGCAGCCGGCGTCTTCGAACTCGGGCGGGGACGATTCCAGCGACAGCTTCCCCCCTCCGGTGGCTCCGAATGGAAAGAGGAAGCGAGCGGTGGAGCGGGAGTCGGCGAAGGCACGGGCGGGTAATTCGATTAGGGAGCTGACGCGGGCGGTGGTGGAGTTTGGGGAGGTGTACGAGCGAGTGGAGCGGTCGAAGCTGCAGCAGGTGGTGGAGTTGGAGCAGCAGCGTATGGTGTTTGCCAAGGAGTTGGAGCTGCAAAGGATGCAGTTCTTCATGAAGACTCAGCTCGAGCTTGCCCGGATGAAGCATGGGAGGACCGGCGTTAGTAACAACAGTAATAACACAGGTTAGATATTGTATGTGCTTTTTTTTTCCCCCCTCTTTTTCCTTGGGTAAGTTCTACATTTTTTTATGTTGGCGGAGACAGTTGGGGCAGGATCTAATGCTATTATTGTTTATACCCAGATGTGATTTTTAATGAAAATCTCTGTTGAATCAGTAGGGAATTTATTTATTACTAAAGGGAGCCTTGTAATGCACAAGAGGAGGTTTTAGATTCTGGATGATTTGAGCGATGTCTGGTCTCCTTGGTTCCCCTCCATAATGTATTGGCATGGTGATGGTTGCTAAAGGTAGATTTCAATTCTGCGAGAGGAGTTTTTCGGATGTGCCACCGAATTCAGTTGCAACATGGGAATTTATGGAGAATTTCCTTATTAGCCTTTCAGATGGAGGACAGGATTCCTGAGTAAATTATTTTTTGGGACTATAGTTGGACCTCAAATTGCAGCAATTGCATGTAGTTGTGGTGTTGGGTTTACCCTAATATGGTGGTTCAAGACGGGGGACTACAATGAATTTTTGTTAATTAACTGTAGCGAGCATGGAAGGAGGAATAGTGATTTCTCTCTGTCATTTGTGCTCTGCACCCTTGAGTGCCGTTGCTTATGTTTTTTAACCATGTCTAAAGAACAATTCAGAAAGTCACCAGAAATATGGGTTCTCTTAAAACGGGAAAACATACGACGACGAGAAATCGTGGGGACTTTAGATGGAATTGAGGAAACCTCATCCTCTTGGAGGAATATGTACATAGGCGGGCAATGAAAAGCTTACTCCGAGATTTGTTGGGCAAATGTTGACAATGTTTGTGACCGGTCGTAGACGCCTGCAATTTCGACCGCATCCATAGACTGTCAGATCCAGCGTAAACGATCTAGTCCGTTCGTATTAAATTCAAACTGGTCTGCTGTGACAGCGCATTAATGAGCTGGAATTTTTGCAGACCGGTCCTTTTGTGATTAACAGGAAATTTTGTGGGAAACTCCCTTTTTCAGTCATCCGTTTCAACCCCTTTTCCGTCTCCCTCTCTCAGATTTTTACCGTCTTCCTCTCTCAGAGTTCATTGATTCTCCCGCTTGCCTTCTATCGCATGGTGCCTTACATGCGAGTCCATGATTGCACACAGATCTGTGAGTCTTTGGAGTTGCTTTTTTTCCAAACAGATTTCCTAGCTCCTTTGGGCTTTTGGAATTTCGTTGTAGGTCTAGAGCTTAAAAAACATATTAATTTCATGGATTTCCTCTCCCTTCTCTTCTTTCTGTGAGATTTTCTCCTGCCTCCATCATTTGCTTCGTCTTCTGTGGGCCAATTTTTCATGCTGCCTTGCCTTCGTGTAGAACCAGGATCCTCGCTGTCATTGTGTAGATGGTGTAAACTAGAGAAAAGGGGGAAAATAATGGTTAAACGAGATCCTTGCTATCATTGTGGGACTACAAGTAAGTATACCTCTTAAACTCTTTGCTTCCCGTAGAATTTGAAGGATTTGTGTTCTTATGAAATTGGTTATTGTTTAGATATATTTTTTATATTAAAATTGGATGGGTCATCTCCATAAAAATGAACTTCTCTTGGCTTGATTGATCTAATTTTATAGTTCCTATTTACATCAATTGCAAAATCCAAACTTCTGCATAGTGCGCAATTTAACCTCATACGTGTTTAAATGCTATCACTTAATTGAGCCAACGTGTATGAACGATAGAGAACGGTAAATGCAGTAGCAAATGTAATGTTAATGATATTAATCACTCTCATCATTGACAATGATGAAGAATAGTATGGAATAGCTGCGGGAATGAATCTCTAATGTTTAATGCGTCTGAATGGCCTCACTAGATTCTGCAATTTGATTATATAGGATCATATAAGACTTGCATTGTCTCCTGTTTTTTCAGTTACCAAACCGTGCTTAAGTAGACAGTTTTGAGATTTAGTCAAGCTTTCAACTTTTATGACTATGAGACTATAAATTCCACCAAAGCAAATTGAATTTTATCACACCACACGACCCTACCTTGAGCTTGCCTAGGTGTATTCACAAACACTATGTTTTTGAATCTTTTGAAATTGAAAGTAGGTTCCTTGACTGAACTAGCAAGTATAAGGAGGGTTTTCTGCAAGTGTAGTTGACTTCTCACTTATCTGTCGGCTTATGTTTGCATCAAGTTTCTAATTGTTAAATACAAAAAAAACAGTTCTAATTGTTGAATTCTATTTTTTCCTACAGGACTATGTAGTGATATCTCTTAGGAATGACAGGTGTAGAGAGGAGGCAAAGAGGGAAACAAAACCCACTCGTTTTATCTTTGAAAGATCTCCTATTGTTGTATCTGGATGGCAGCTTTCACTTATATTACTGTCCATAGTAATTTTTTGTGAAATTCTTTTGTTTTGTGTGAGTTTTATATTCTGTGTTGTGGTAATGGAATAGGTTGAATGGGAGGATGTTGTGAAATCCAAGCACTTGAATCTGTCTCCAAAGATCCAAGCACCACGTCTACAAGAATGATTCCATTCAATAAAAAGAAAATTGCTGCATGCAGAAGTTCGAAATATTCCAAGAGCAAAGATGAATTGATAGGAATAAAATAAAATTTTCCTCTGCAGTAGAATTTATACTACATTGGCGTTCTTGCACAATTACATTTCCCTCTTTCACATTTTCTAACAAGAGTTTTGGAAAAAAGAAAAAGAGCATCGTTATTGGGCAGTTCCAAACAACTTCCATGACACAGATAACATCAGTCTTCTTTGTGAAGTTGCTAATTCTAAGAAGTCGTTTCAATTGTAGCCTTATTGCGACGATTGGACCGCCAATGAACCCAACAATGGAAGCATGTGAGAGGAAGTCAAGAAGAAAACCGAGCCTGTGAACACAACAGAAACTAGAAGTCAAATCAAAATCAAATGCCCAAGTTTGAAATCATAGAATTCATTAACCCAGAGTAGAAGAAAAAACAACGATGAATTAAGGAACTACAGAAAATCTCTATTCAGTAGAAATTGATAATGGAAATGTTTGGGCAACGAGAATCAAATCGGGAAGAACTCTTCAAAAACTTTGGTTTGCCCCGACAATTGGTAGAAACAAAAGTAGCAAGAAAAATTGAATAGTCTCTTAAAACGGCAAGGAAATTAAAATTTTCGAAATTTGACTAATGAAGAACTAAGAAACAAAAAAATAATAATAATAAATTACTTGGCATGCATAGCCCTATCGCATTGTCAAGTTCAGATGAAAAGCAAATTCAAGGGGAAATCAAATTTTTGTCCGGAATGCATTTGAGAAGTGACCGACAACCCCAAATTTTAAGAGGACAACAAACACAAATTATGGATTTTTCAACTCTTAGGAAAATCTTCAAAGGAAAAGCCTGCGATTCTTCTCCAATAAATAATGCCATGTTCATTTCGGTTCCGTAAATGTCATTGGGAAATTATACGATAGCAAATTTGGCTCTGCTCATTAATTGCACTGACAGGGGCTAATAACCGATTGGGTTCAAAATTGAATCTATAGGCTGAGCTGATCCCCTCCCCAAGATCGAACAGCGAAAACGAGGCGGTCGAAACTAAATCCGTTTTCGACCGGTCGTAAAAGATCACCTCCCGATAAGAAGCCTATCTACCGCGAGCGCGAGATTTGTTGAGATTTGTTTGGTTGGAACAAGGGATGCATGGTCGACATTCCTACTGAACGTGGAAAGTCCAAACTTTTTTATGCTTTCGACTAGTAGTCAAAAGACTCAAAACTTCGACTGAGAGAGAGAGAGAGAGAGAGAGCCGATACTTCATCCCACGTGATGTTTGGCCGCAGCGCTGAGTGCAAAATTGGCGGTTGAATGAATTCAGATGGACGCATGAAGGCGTGAGTGAAATTGGAAACAATAAAAATAAATAACATGCTTAATTTTGGAGTCTTGAGACATTTTCGATGGATGTTAAATACTCACGTATGTTTGTGGATGCTTAACTTTGGAATCCGTTTGGCCCTCGTAATCCGAGTGCTGCGTGGTGCATTCCATTTCCATATGTCACTGAAAACGTTTATTGGGCCAGCAGCCTCCTGCTTAGGGGTGGGAATCGGGGCGGGTCGGGGCGGGTCAGGGTGTGCCCAACCCTGACCCTCCTTTTCAAAAATCTTGTTTGACCCTTATTTTATACCGGGTCGGGACAAGGTCGGTTTGACCCTTACTTTTTTGTACAAGATCTCGGGACAAAATTCGAGTCGGTATCGGGTCAACGGGTCGGGTAAAAAATTGCGGGTCAAGTAAGAAATTTTTAAAAATTTATAAAACTATCAAGTATAAAGACAAATTTATATTAAATTTAACTACTATATGCTTGAATCTATTATTAATCAATCAAAGTAAATATAAATAATTAAATAAAACATGAATATTAGCATTGAACGTGGTTTTTCTTTTTAATGTAAAATATCAGAAAACGGGTCAGCAGGTTGACCCGCCTTGACCCGCCCCGCCACCCTGTGAAAATTCGAATTTTGCCCCGACCCGCCCCGCCCCGCCGGGTACACACCCCTGACCCGCCCCGGTATTAAAACAGGGTCGGGCGGGGCGGGTCACAGGTCGACCTGCCCCGATTCCCACCCCTACTCCCGCTTATCAGTTATCAAACGTTTATTGGGTCACCTACAACTTTTCAATCTAAAATTTTTCATTCTATATAACTTTTCTATTTTTTAATTATTTTTTTACACCACTCTATACAAATTACCCTACTTTTTAATTATTTCTACACAATTACCTATACAACTAACCTATCTATTTTAACTTTATCCTCTTTACTCCTCATTATTACCCCTATCATATCACATCATTTAACAACTTTTATTCTTCAAAACTTTTCACCAAAAGTTTTATCCATTCCCAAACACACCCTTAATTTTCAAATGGATTTAATTTTTTTTAAAAAAAAAAAAATGAGTTGGATAGGTGTCAGCTTTCAATCTTGCAGTGGGCCAGACACCAGACATGGTGGCTTCGGATGCATGCGCCAGAAGATGGTTGGTTGGATGTCAGAGGTTCAGAACACGAGTGAAGTACCAAAAGAGTGAAACCACAGCCTTTCTTTAACCGTCCATCATTTTCTAAACACTCGAGCTTTTTTGTCAGCTCATCTGCTGGTTAACTTACTATTGGCTGACAGCTGTCATTGACTCCGCAGTTGCTGAATGGGCGTAAACGCTACCCCTGGTCCCTGGCTGTAATAGAGTAAAAACGTCATCGTCGCGTAGAGCATGAGAAGTTGGGTTGCCGGCTTTACACCTCGCAGGGGATATTATCCAACGCTCCGAATGCTGAAATTATTGACGCGGGCCCTCGAGAAATCATGCCTGAAACCTTCAATTTTCAAATTTCACACGGTGCGGAGGAACTAAATTGGAGCACCTGGGTCCACAGAATTTTTTCAACGGTTCTCCCCATCAGTCATCTGGGGCCGCCTACCTAAATTTTGTCTAGGGTCAAATTTCAGCTTTGGTTCCAGCAATGATGTCTTATGTTCTAGGCCATGTTAGAAGGAAGATGCCCAACATAACCAAAACTCGTGATCACAGTTTAGGGAACAAACACGAAGCCCATCTTCAGGCAATATTTCTCTCAGAAATGTGGACCCTAAAAGAAAGCGAACAATACACATACTTCCTGCTTAACAATTACAAGCTCCCAACCCCCAAATTAATGTGCTCTCCTATGTGAAATGACCCGAAACAAGCAAATAATCATGTCAGTCTTTTTTTTCTCATGGTGTGGGGAGGATTAGAGGGGAAACAAGGTAAGCATCCAAACCCATCCATCATGAACTCCTAAAAAGATAACCACAAAGTATACCCAACAGGCCAATAAGCATCACGAACACGAACGAGAAACTGCCCTGCTTCTTGTTGACCTCTCGCTTCAAAAGTTCCTACAGAAACACAGAAACGGAATAAGAGACTTTAACATGCATTGTGCTTGCTGCACATGAACATGATATTAGAGTTAGATAGGCATGTTTCCGGGTTTCTCGTTGCCTCCACTGTTCTGCTACTCTAAGCTTGTCCCCTTTACTTTCATATCTCGAATTCCTTCAAATTTCAAATGGGTCACGATTGCGCCATGCATGGCATCATCCAGATGTTCTTCCAACTCACTCGACAGACTTCTAACTTCCAGCATACCACTCAAATGTACAATGGTGAATCAGATTCACATTTTTCTCAATCTCCATTTCAAGTGAAAAACAATAATGTAAAGAAAAAATCATACAAAGTATATCATACCAAAAGATAAAAAGCTTATCTGCAGCATACACTAGAAGACAACACCAAATAAAATAAAAGAACTCTCCCCCTCTGTGAAGAGCGCATTACCCCTGCGGCTCTTTGACAGAGGCACTGAAAGTAGCTGAAGCAGTTTCATTTAACTACACACATACCATTTTAATTCAGAAAGACTGGACATGCTTGGAAAAAATATATGAGATTCTTAAGCATGTGAGAATATGGAAAAAACGAAAACTAAGCACAATATTTCTGGGGAAGAAAAGAACAATGATATCTGCTTCTTTTAACGCTTACAAACGTAGTAACTGCTTTGGGCAAAAAAACTAACAAGGATACAGTTGTCTCATGACTGATGTCACGTAAGATATAACAACACAAAGATAATTAAATTATGCCTGATGTCCAATTATGAACACAAAGATAACAATGCAGTTGCCTCATGACTGATGTCCAGTTCTGACAGCACTGGGTAATTTTATATCGTGAGGAACTGCAGATACCGCATAGGATGAAAAGGATTCCCTCATAAGCCATTGCACCACACAGGTCTAAAAAACTGATTCTCAGAATCTCTGTTTGAAGATGATCAACTTTCTTAAGACTGTTGCTTAGATATTTAGAAGCTTGAAGCCAAGTGCCAATTAAGCACATAAAATGGACATAGTTACAACAAATCTACTTGAAAGCGGGTTCAAAGCACATCATTCATGACCCACATTTCTATTCACTAAAGATCTATAAAGCCTAAGTTGTCATTAGGAATATTCATTAAATAACAAAGATAAATAGCTTAACTATAAATATAAAATGTGTACATCAGAAATCAGCAGAAACATCCTCACCAGTTCCTGACGAAGTCTACCATTTATCTGAACAGCAGAATTTTTCTCCTCAGCGAGTTGTGAAATCAAGGCCTTTGCCTGGAAAGGTCCAAAACATCATTCTTATTTACAATACAATACTGGACTCTTATTTCCAAAACGGAATGCACATAGATGACTTCCATTGTGTAAAATATGCATATTAACATGCGTCAATAAGATCATCTACGCAAGGAGAATCTGCTCAGACTATCACTAGAAACACTTCAACAAGTATGCACAATGAAATGGACTATTTAAAATTGAGCATATTATTACCTATAGTCAAACCATTTGACACAGTACATAACATTTGCTACAGTACAAGTGACAAAAGACCGAGAAATTTAAAATAATTTAATCATATGCTTGTGAGAATTGGAACTGACTGCTACAGTCAAACCATTCCAATAGTAAGACACTAAGACTCATGTGCAATTCAATTCCCACTAGGTATTCTCAAAGCTAGATATTGGTTATACCATCAGATCTCATAACAGTTTCGACTTTGCTACCAAAAAGTTGAGCCCTTTTTTATAATTCATACAAGTCAGAATTAGAACAGAAAAATTGTGTGCCAGTAACACACAAAACCGTAACCCAGAAAGGCCACCCTCTGATCTTGTTTCGCTTCTCCAAAAATATTATGCTTCCCAAGTTTGTCTTAGTGTGCCACTCTTTATGCGAAAAAAGCCTAAATGAGTCTTGCCATACTATAAGACGTTGGATGGATCTAGAGGAAGAAAGGCACTAAATAATATTTTATCTATTTTCCCCAATGTCAACACAGAATTTCATTGCAAGCTTGAGAGAGAAAGAAAAAAGATACTCTGCTGTGAATAATCTACACAAAGAAAGACCTGAAAATAATATTTGATCTACACTGCACCAGACTTGCAGAAGATTGGATGACAACAGATGAAAACAAAGGTCACTGATACAACTATTAAAATACCACATGATCTTTTTCAATTTTTGTAGCTTTCAATAAAAAGAATACAACAATGCCAACTGGGTATCCATGCATCCTAATCTGTCTATTTTCATTAAAAACTTCACAGGCACAAGTATGGGTCTATTGGGATAGGAATAAACAGATGAGGAAATGTACAAAGAGAAATAGAAAGATGCAAAACGATGTCAACATCATAGACAGTAATGTCATCCATGAAGTGAATAAAGACAAAATAAAGCAGCTTTTTCAATGATAAAATAATTAAGTTATTAACAATAATAGTAGCAGTAATAATGATAACAATACGTAGAGTCATTTAGATAGGTGCGAGTAGATGTGTTATTAATGAAATGGGAGGGGAACAGGACAGGTTTTCCATTTATATGGTTGACTGAACACATCCAAAAGAATTTTTATATATATTCAGCATTCCAAAAAAGGAAGAGAAGTAAAAGTGCCTACCCAATGCATTGGATTCCCACACATAGCAAGGTCCAGTAACAGGTTCCTATGCACCTTTATTAAAGTCTGTTTTCCATTACTTAAACCAGCAACCTTTAGTTGCGAAGGTAACAACTATTCATAAATAAATGAAAGTAAGTGGTTGTTAAAAAAAATAATAGTGCCAACAAAAAACAATGAGATACAAAGATTTGCAATCAAACACAGAAGCTATAATGAGAGAAAGCAGTTTGGACGCTAAATAAAAAGAGACATGATTGTGACTAGATCGCAGATACAATTAGCTTCTCTGAGCTACCATTCATGCAGTTTACATGAACCACTTGGAAGTGCATTTCCTCCTTCAAAAGCATGAAACTAACAAAGGGAATGTATCACCCATCCAAAAAAAAAAAAAAAAAACCCACCAAAGGAAATGTATCATTGATCATGAAAGATCTTCTTGAGTATGGACATAATTGTTGTAAATTAATCAATTGAAACCATGCGGCAGCACCACAACATGCATGTGACAGTGTTTAAGATCCCAAGTTCATAGTCCACATATTACAAAATAAATAAATAAAAATCGCGTGAAACCCAAGGCAGAATCTGACAGTTGGTAACTGAAATTCCAGAAAACTAACCTCTGAAGATTTGTCTTGTGGCCCAACAAATCCTCTTACATTCTGCAATGATCAACATGTCATCAAATTCACCCATTTCAATATATGAAGTGAACTCTTGTGACTTAAATATAACAAGATAGTTTGAATACTAACATCGGAGAGGTCAGCAGCATCAAATAGGGGATCCCTGGGTGGTGAACTATCCTCCTCAGATCCTTCTGGAACTGGTGAGGGGGGTTTTGGCGGAGCAACATAAACAACCCTCAATTTGCACTCCTCAACATGATTCCCTGATTCCTTGTTAAACTAAACAAGACAAAATAGAGCAACTGCAGTTAAATTTAAACCATTCAGCTATCAAATACAAGCACATTCACAAAAGCAGAATCAGGTTAAGTACTACCATTTCTTGTGTAATATCCTTTGAATTCATGCCTGGATTGGCGACAACACTCTGGAGAAGAAACTTGTCTTTGCATTGCATGTCAGGAGGAGCCTCTCTTTGTGCTTGCATCATCACTTTTTTTTTTTTGGAGAAAACACAAAATATTAACAAGATTACACGAAGTAATGTGTTTCTACCAATTATGCACGCCAAATAAGAAATAGAAAGATAGAGATGGAGTTGTCAATTGTCATTGTTTCGTGTGAAAATATTAGACACGTCGGCCCACCGAATCAGTTAGGCTCCATTTCAGGTAGGCCCCACAATTGCATGGGTTTGGATTGACATGCATCAACAGCTGCAACTTCCTGGAGGGTCGAATTCAAGCGGATTATGCCGCTTGACGGACAGCACATGATGCCAGGGCCAAAATGATGGGCAGAGCAAAAGGCGATTTTTAAAACAGTCAAAGATCAAGCAAATGCATAGTCCACAGAAAACAGTCATCAATCCAAACCCAACGTATAAAATCATTCAACTAGTTCGACCTCCAAGCTCAATCCATCTACAATTCCAACATAGAAAAAGAAAAAACAGCAGTAAAAAAAAAAATCAGATCAATACCAGTAACATCACATGTCGATCGAGGCATGACGATTCCAGCGTTGGGTCGGACGCAGTACTTCTTCGGATTCGTCGTTTTGACCTTACAAAATCAAGAAACTCGCCACGTAGTCTCAATCGCAACTTCCAAAATCCCTCCTTTCTCCACCAAAATTGAAAAAGCAGGAGCGGAGTACATACCTTGAATGCTACGCACTTGTCCGTCCTATTCGACAACAGAATGGAACATGAGATCTGCTTCCCGAGTTCGACTTCTCAGAAACCAAAAGAAGAGAAAAATGAGAGCTAGCGCATGAAGACCAGCAGCAGAAGAAAAAAATTTCAAAGAACGGACATTCGAAGAGAGAATTACAGGGAAATTTGAGTTCCTGAGGTTCGATTCCGAGAAGACCTCCGGCAGCCATGTTGATCGATGGCAGCGTGAAATTTGCTGCGGTGAAAGGCAGTTTTACAGACTCGGATGGTTGGAAAGCGATTTTCGTGAGGAGTTCTTTCTTTCCTTTGTTCGGACTTCGGAGGAGCATATCAAGTGGGCCCATAATTCCCTACAACGGGTGCGATCAGAAGTCGCAGGGTACAGCAGCCCACCCCCTCGCTTGGGCCCACCATGTCATCATATCTAATCCATTCCGTTCATCTGGCGATTTTTGAGGAATTCATGGGAGTGGGCTCCACCACAAATCCATAAATAGCGCCGTAGGAAACGAATAATTTTTCTACAGTTGAATTCAAATCCAACATGAGCCGCTCATCAAAGAGGTTGGAGATTTGTTTGGTCGCCGGGTGCGGGACGAAGCTTTCGTTTCCACCGGCGTGTGTTCGAATCCTAGGTGGGAATTTCGAACCAAATCTCTGTGGAGGCATGTGTGTGGTCCTCCTTATTAGGTTGGGAGCTGGTTGTCTCTCCCGTTGATATTTGGGAGCTTGTTGTCTTCCTTTGTAAACATTATTAAAATTATTTTAGAACTTTGAATGTGATATGAATTGAAATATATTATATGGTAAAGATGAGAGCCTCAACCTAACGGAGTGAATTCCACGCCGCACAGTGGAAGGAAACCGTTAGTTTAGGATTAAGGGCTTAAATGGGACGGAGAAATGCATTGAGAACAGGTAAAATAATTGCAAATGTAAATAATTGTATTATAAACTAAGAAATATGTCTTGTGAACGGAAATTCCATCCTATATACGCGTGTTCATTATGTTGACCAGCGAAGGGATAGGATAGAGATGCCACAGGTTTTTTTATTATTATTATTTACTCCCCTTATTTTTTATTACTTTTTTTAAATTCTTAACATAATTTCTTAGCCTATAATAACTCTCTTGCATCCAATCTCTTGAAACAACCACCATTTTGCCAAGAGATGTAAAGTAGTATTGAAAAACGAGAAAATAAGTTTATTATGTATTGAAAAGGGGGAAAAAAAAAAAAAAAAAAAATTTAATAAAAGACTATATCCCATTCAAGTTCTAGATCATCCTTAGCGGGCATGGGAACAGGGCTGAGTCACATCGAACATAAAAGGCAAAACTGCGCCACCAAAGAGTTTCCCCGGTGGTAAGATAAGTAGCATATTTGGCTTAATGACCACTATCTGATTCTTCCCTATTGTATGGCAATAGGTGGTTTTATAATTTCTCCCTTTACTGAAATAGTTGTCATTATGTATGATACCAATCCGAAAAAAAAAAAAAAAAATTAAAAAGGGCAAAACTGCTGAATGCGTGGTGAAGAAAATAATTGCAAGGTGGGCACTTTTGAGCGTTGAGGGGGGGGCCGCGGATTGTGATCTTGGTTGAGATGGAGTAAATATAGTCAAACTAGGGTGTGGGTGAGCGTGGGGTGGGTTGGGGGATCTCATTCCCCATCCATGTGGTTGGTCGTTTTGTTGCAGTGCGGCGCTTTTCCATGAGAAAGATCCGAGAGAGATCTATGCTGTCAATGCCCTTCCATTGGCTGCTTACGAACAGAGAGGTACGGGGAGTATTTATTACGCAAAAGAGATATACGATAAAGATGGCAAGCCAGACACTCGTTAGTTTTGCCTTTTCTTGGTTTTGTCCGGTTGGGTGGAACAGATTTGAGGGGGGGAAAAGCATAAATAGAATAACAATTCGCGAACAGAAGTTGCATTTCAGCTGTAGATAACGAACAATATTTAAAAAATATTTAGATGCTAAGTGAAACTAAACTTCTCATAATGCGTCAAATCATCCCTAAAATGAACTTTCTTTTTTTTTTCCCATGCATTCCTAATCTTTTAACCTTGCTTAACCTGACAACATTAGATTCTCTATTATTTGATGTGTTTTCAATTCTTCAATTGTAGTTTTTTTTAATATTGATTATATCCATTTCATCTTTATTTGCTTATATGTCATGACTAGCGTTTGCCTTGACGATTTTATCGCCATAAAATTATTTTGCAAGGCTGATGATAAAGCGATGTTTTCCCACTTTTGAAAAAGTTGATTTTATCTTGACTATTATCAATAAAAATCATTTTATTTTGATAATTTCGATTTATCTTCCATATATCGAATATTATACAAAGAGATGTGTTTATTAGATAAAAGGGAACTTCGAACTTTAATTTAATAAAATTTCGAAATGAAAATGGATATTTAAATGAGACTTTGATAAAAAAAAAAAATACAAATAGAAATATTTTATTTGAAATGTTCCCTACTTCTCTAAATGTGAAAATGCTTCATTTTCGGCTTTATCAAGCTGAATCTATGCAATCTAAATTATCTAACATGTTTAATGTATCATATCTAGTTAGGTAATGAAATTTTTTTAAATCATTCTTATTTATAATACAAAAACCATCATTTTAAATCAGATAAATAATTTAGATCTCGCGAAAAAATTTGTTAAGACCAAATCAAGCATTTTAAGATTTGAGAAAGGTAGAAAACATTTCCACTGTATCACTTCCTAAAAATAGATAATCAATAAATCTATCCTAAGTCAAAGTTTTCTAATTCTTTAATTATAATTTTTTCAACAAACCAATTTTTTATATAGATATAAAATTTTTAAATGAAAGCATCAACAATAAATTTATCGTAGATATGTTTAAGAGACACTTTGTCTTTTTCTAATTTATTATAAACTTTTTATGACAAGTAAAAGACGTGCATCTCTAGATAACGCCTAAATGAACGGTGTATAAAGGACGGAAGTAGTTGAGATAGGCATGTATTGAAAAAAATTTCAATCTTGCTTAACTATAGGATTTCCCTCTAATCAATTACTAGCCTTGACTAAGGCGCTATTTGGCCAAGCTTCTAAATTCAAGTTTTTTCCTAAAGTACAATAACAAATAAAACTTTTTCAAAAAGTGTGATGCCAAAAAGTTAAGAAGTGTTTGGTTTTGTAATTTAGAAATTGCTTTTAATTATATTTTTAGTATTTGGCCTAAAAGACAAAAGGATAATATAAGTACTTCTAAATTTGAATTATTTTAGATTTTATAAAAGAATGGTAAATATTTATTTCTTTTTAACTATTAGTCTTACATAAATAAAATAATAATGTAAATCTTATGTGATTATAAAATACTTATAAAATACATTAATGATTTTTCTCTAATGTAACAATTTTACAATAACTATATGTACAAAATTTTCAATTAAAATATCTTGTTTTAATAAAATAAATAATAATAAATATATAATGATATGAATCACCTTCTTTATATTATTTTTACGTGTAATAACAAAAAATGTATCCATATGCAACAATTTTGAAATTAGAAGTACCTTTTTGCGTATATAATTTATTTTTATAATGAAAAAATGTATAACTTACCTTACTCAAAGATTGCTAATTTATTGAAGGACGCAAAAGTTTCACTGAGAACAAAAGATGAGCAACAAAGTAAAAGGATAATATAGGATAAGCTTTTAAAATTTTAATTGTGTTTATTAAGGGTAGTTTTGTCTTTTAATTATGATAATTGCAATTGACTTTTACAATACCAAAAAGCTTGGAAGTGGCGCTTATACGAAATCGTAATTTTTTTATGATTGCAATTTCCAGTCGTGGTTTAATGCTTCGGTTAAACAGATTTGAAAACCACCAAATCTACAATTCAATAAATTTAAACACGATAATAGTGTGGAAACGCTCAGCTAAACAGAGCATAAAAATACTCAATCCAAAGCCTATTTTCTATTCCAAACACCAAAACTAGTCAAACCCTCCTATAGTTATATTTTTCAACATAAAACTTTTAAAACTAAAACTTTTCAAGTATAAAATCTTTCCTTCTCCATTATTACTTTAATTTTTATTTATTTGTTTACATTTTTCTATATAATTATTTTTACACAACTAACTTGTCTATTTTTAAATTTATTCTCTTTATTCCTCATCATTTTCTATTAATTTAAACACTTTACACGAAAAATTTTATCCAAAAATTTTATCATTTACCAAATACACTCATAGATGAAATGAGAATAGAATCGAAATTTTCATTTCAAATTTTTTTTTATTTTTGATATATAACAATCTTATTTTTCATTTTACAGTACTACTTTTTCTCATTCCTGAATTCCAATGTATTTTTTTATACCCCAATTCACAACTGTTTATTTTTTTTCATCCCATCCCATTTCACCATCCTCAAGGGCACCTTTCCCATTCCATCATCCTCAACAGCGCTAGTTAACAAAATCACTGTTACAAGCAAGGATCCTTCAAAGTTTTTCACGTGGGATCTTGTATCACCAACTACCAAGCAGAATTAGTAATTATTTGGATCCATCAACCTGCTATATATTGTTCAAAAGATATAAAGATTGTTGATTTACCTTTCAATGT
Organism: Annona cherimola; assembly: GCA_030490835.1. Classification (NCBI taxonomy): domain Eukaryota; kingdom Viridiplantae; phylum Streptophyta; class Magnoliopsida; order Magnoliales; family Annonaceae; genus Annona; species Annona cherimola. The sequence continues at coordinate 7,286,552 of CM059974.1, forward strand.
TAGTTGGGCGCAACATTATTACATGATCGTGCTGAAACGAACAATCCAATAGTGTATTAGCAGTCTATAACCCACTTTGTAAACCGTCGAATAGTCTATTAACTTCAACTGCTCATCAATTCTCCACCCAGAAGCTTTTAATCAAATCACAGAAGCGCTGTAGCTTTTATCATGCTTACTCTCTCTTTTTTCAGTAGTCATTAATTCTACTACACCTTTGAATTGGCTTTTTTTAAGAGGGCAGCTCACTTTTGCTGCGCATCCCTATATTCCCAAATGAAATCCCTACTACGAGTCAAAATCAAAACTTTAAAAAAAAACAAAAAACAAAAAAAAATGTACTGTAGGGATTTCTATGGACAGTGGCTGAAGCTTTCAGCCCTAGACCGGATTTTTGGCCCATGGGTAGTTAGCTTCGTTTAAGTTGCATGCTACTTGCAGGACCATTCGATAACTTACAATAAAAGCTCCAAGATGGAATGATAGCTCAGTACATTCAAAATCTCGATTCCTATTAATTTGGCTATACAATTGCCTTATTGATGGACAACTAATTATCAGCGGGCAATCAATGCCTTTTGTCAGATCATTTGGAGAGATGGTTTCAGTTAGGAATATTTGATGGGGCGGATCTGATCGAGTGGAGCAGCAAACATACATGTTTGGCATTTACAGAACTATATATATAATTTAATTAGTCGAAATCCTATCAGACCACAATCTGCCATCTTAACTGGACCTTTGCCTCAATTATTTTGATTAGCTAACAGATGTACCCAAATCATTTTAAACTTAATGGATTCCATTTTATTCATGCAATGAGGCATGATCATATGCGCTCACAAGAGCTCCTATGCGTCCAGCCCATTGAAAATAACTAAAGTATCTTATGTTTCAAATTTTCAAATATATCTACGCCTCAAAAAATGGTAAATTTTAATATATTAATTAACTAAGAAAATAGATTTTGGAGCCGGGTGTAACCAGAATAAGATTCAGGCAACAAATGGGCCGGTGTATGGAGAGGATCTCTTGAACCTCCCTTATCATTTTTGTAGAAATTGAATGTGACTATACGGGGAAGAGGTTAGCCAGGTCTGCGCATGTTTCTTTTGGCTGTCAAATGAGTGTGGAGATCGTCATCAATATTGCTAGGCGAATTAATTCCTTAGAGATAACTCCTCACGTAATCTCTCTAGGAGGCTCCCTTAGTGGAAATTCTCTTTACTTGATCAATCTTAGAACAATATCTCGTGGGTCTGAAGCCACGTTTTCTCATATTAGCAACGAGAATTTGAAGATATTTTTTCAGGATTCTGGTCGTATGCTCCCAAGAGCATACAACGCTCAATGCTCCCAGGTGCATACACTTATTCTTTTATTTTTTTTGAATTTTTTTTTATAAAACTGTTAATTTAAATGCATTTAACATATATATCAGGTTTTACCTTTTTTGTGCATTTTAGATTTTTATTTTTTATTTTTCAAAATCAGTAAAATGCCACTGATTTTTAAAAATCAAAAATAAATATCTAAAATACTTCAAAAATGGTAAAAAATTATACACATATTAAATACACCTAGATTAACAATCTTGTAAAAAATTTCAAAAAAAATGGGTGTATGCACCCGGGAGCATTGAGCGTTTATGCTCCCAGGAGCATACGACCAGCATCCATTTTTTCATGGTCATGGTCTGTCTTGGATGTGAACTTGATCTTACAGGTTCTTTCTTGTAGTTGTGAGATTAGAATTCTTGTCATTCGGTGGGATTATAAGCTTGCAAGCACCCAAATTTCTAAGTCAATTTAATTCCGTAGGCAGACGGTTCTTCAGCTGAATCGCCCTTTCTAAAGTTGATACAGTGGAGTTAAGAATGGAAGCTGATATTATAAATATGGATATATTCAAAAATTGTAAATTTTAGTATGTAAATTGAATATATTTAGGCACATATTCTCATGTAAAAATATAAAATATAAAATTAGCCTGCTCTAACAAGATCGTAACACTTGAATCAGAGATATTAGTTGAGTTCCTGCAATCCGATTATTACTAATGAGTAGTAATGATGCAGGCAACCGTGATTAAGTTAGATAATTTAAATATTACATTTAAAAAACACCCAAGGGGATGTAGCTCAGATGGTAGAGCGCTCGCTTAGCATGCGAGAGGTACGGGGATCGATACCCCGCATCTCCAACTATTTTGCCATTTGTATTTCTATTTTTATTGCTTTAAATGATGTGAAATTTTCGCTCATCCCATATAAAAGATTATCTCAGCTCAATATTTTTAGCTTCAAATTTTTTAAGATTTATGTATTTCTATATTTATTGCTTTAAATCCCATATAAAAGATTGTCTCAGCTCAATATTTTTAGCTTCAAATTTTTTAAGATTTATGCACTTCATTATTTATTGCTTTAAATCATGTAAAATTCTTTCTTCTCATGTAAAAGGTTGTCTTAGTTTAGTATTTTTAGATCTAAAAAAACATATAATATAGTGAACAATCCTCGGCCCAGTTCAAAATTTTTAGCTCCGACGTGTCGTGCAAAAGATGTTTTTTTAGCTCATCTCTGAATCATGTAAGAAGCTCAGTTCAATTTTTTTCACCTTCAAAACAACATGTCATCCACCACCTACACCAGGTCAGTTTCATAAACGTCAGTTTTACTACTAGACGATACAGAGAAAGGGCGAAAAGCAGCACTTGCTTTAAGATGTGTTTGGGAATAGATAAAATTTTTAGTGAAAAATTCTGGAGAGTAAAAATTGTTAAATAGTGTGATATAATAAGAGTAATAATGAAAAGTAAAAATAATAAAGTTAAAATAGATAAGTTAGTTATATAGGTAATTGTGTAGAAATAATCGAAAAATAGAATAATTGTATAAGAAAATGTAAAAAAAAATAATTAAAAAATATGCTAGTTGTGGAGAGAAGTTATAAATTGAAAAATTTTAAACTTTTTATACCCATTGCCAAACACATCCTTAGTAACACATGATTTAGGTCACACTAATTTTTTAAATTACTTTAGCGTTATCGCTAGCTTTATGTTTATTTATTACAAGAAAGTATGAGAAGATAAGACATCTGCGCAGCAACCAAAGAGCTGGTCGATGGTCATTTCTCACAGGCCACAGCACACACCCTCCAATGGTAGGCAGTGGAGTATTTGCTCCAGTGAACTTCTCTTGACAAAGCATCCTGGCAATTATAGCTAGTTTCAACTCCTTTCATATAGCTGTTTTCTAATTTTCCATTTCATCCTCGAAGCTACAACTTGCATAGGGCAAACGCACCAACGTAGAAAGGTAACTGACGGGACATAAACCCATTCGCTAAAACGCAAGTCCAATTACGTTGCCGGGTACAAAGACATTCTGAGAGTTTTCATGGAAAAAAAAAAAAAAAAAAATTTCGCATCGCCCGCCTTAAATGACCATGCAACTGACGAATGACAACTCACCATAAACAACCTCAAACCCCGGATCTCACACACAACACGCCCTTAACTCATAACCCACGTCAACCAAGTGGCGACAATACCTTCTGAGGAAGAAAATTAGGAAGCCAGGGAAAAGAAAACATATACAACGTAGATGGATTCTTTTATCGGTAGATTTCTAAAATCAATAACCAAAATACGAGCATGTGGCTCTAGTCTTCTATGCATACCAGAAACAAATCCAAGAACCACAGTCAAGAAATTCAATTCACCTGCCTTGACCACGTTCCTCCTAAAACCATAATCGATCTGGGAAATGGTAGGATCTCAACAAAGGAATGGGGAGCACCATGATTATACTTCACACTCATGTAACAAAGGTGCGAGTTTGAGAAAATATAATCAAGGAAATCTACCTCCTTGGATTCAGAAGTATCGAAATATATCCGATAATTACACATCTGCTACTGAGACCGAACCGGGCTTCTTGAAGATCTTCTGTTACTATGTCTGGCAGGGGAACGGGATCGACTCCTCTCCCGAACCCTATCTCTGTCCCTGTCTCTTGGCAAGTCCATGTTCCCATTCCTGTCACGGTACCTGTCCTTATCTCTCACATTGCGATGATAATCGCGCTTCCTATCAACCCCCCTGCCTACGTCACGGCTCCCTCTGCCACTGCGGTCTCGAGACCTTCCATGTTCAGATTCTCGCTCTCGATACCGATCACGCTCCCGATCCCTGTCCCTTTCTGAGTGCCTCTCTCTCTCTTCTAAGTCACGCTCATTACTTCTACCCTCTCTTTCTTTCTCCCGTTGCTTTCTCTTTTCTTCTACTTCTTTCTCCTTGGTCAGCCTTTCTTCTTCTCTTCTTTTCTCCTTTGCTTCCTATAATGAAAATAAAAATCATCATATAGCTCGATGTGGTGGGGATTGCTCAACTTTAAAACAAAGATATCCATCAGGACAAATTACAGATACTTGCCTTGAACTCACTAATAAAATCCCGTACCATGCCATATCCAATATGCTGCTTTCCTGCCACATGGGACTGAGTCCTCTCCACAGCATCATTGGCCACTAGAAACGAGCCACAAACCTCGCATAGAGCCATCTTCTTCTCCTGTGTAAGCATCAAACCTTTATCGTTTGAACCTTGTTGGGTCAAGGCCGCCTTCTCCACATTCAACATTTCCACCTGGCACAAGGAATCCACGAGTCAGATTTATGATTTTGTATAATGAACAAAGGAACGCACATGATTCAACTCCTAGCATACCTTCCTCATGAGTGCTTCAGCCTCATCTACCTTGCCTGCTTCACCAAGGGTTTCTACTTGCTCCAGCAGTTTCTTTATCTTCTCCTCCAGAACCAAAAGCTGCTCAGATTTTTCAGTTGAGATTGGAGGAGGAGGAGGAGTATCCACCTCTTGGGAAATCCTCTCCCGACCACGCTTTACCCTTCTGTCCAAGTCCATCACCTAAAATTGAATAACAGTTCTTAAAAAGCCTGCCTTGTGAATAGAAAATAGTTCACAAAAGGGAGAAAAGACCCACCAACTTTTCACAAAATTGAGCAAGCTCTGCTTCAAACTTCAGCACATATGCGTCGTGCCTGGGGGATTTCTCAAAGCTAAATCCACAAGCAAACCACAGTTCCCGTTAAGACTGCTTGAAACGTTGGGAAGGCAGGATATCTTACCTATGAATGATTAATGAATAAAATGCTGGAAGCACGTCTTGAGCAGTTGCCTGTCACCAAATAAGCCTGAGGGAAAACCAAAAAGACGTGTCCAAGCACACAAAAGCTAGAACCTTATCGTTCAAGCCTAGGACTACAGGATCATGGCTTGTGGAAGTCAGAAGTCGTTATAAGTGGAATCCAATTTACCTTCTGAATATCCAGTTTTAAGCAGCACGTATTGTAGTTACTATTTATGCAAAACACAAAAAGACTCAAAATAATTGCGGATCCAGCAAATTTGACGAAATCCTGGGTGACCAAAACGTTCTCTGTCTCAGCTAATCAAAAACATAGTCCTAAGTCCTGTGTATAATTATAAAATTCTTATTAAGCCAATTACGGGACCAAGTCAAAATGCTGGACAACGAACAAATAGAAAGAAAATTGAAATTTTCCAACCACAGGACAAACTGGGAAACAGAATGAGCAGCAGTTCAAACTAAGGCCTCGCTTGGAGCTGCTGTGCGGACCTGGCTTCCAGCAAATTGCATACACACTTCTGGTCAAAGAAATATTTTTGGCTTGTCGGATACACACTTTCTAGCTCCTAATTTGACACAAAAAGCAAAGCAAAAACACAGCCTATCCAAACACATTTGAATTTATCATGGTGGCTTGAGAAAAAAAAAAAAAAAGCAGAGAAGCCCTCCTAAATGCATAGCCAAACTGAGCCTGCATAAATTACCAGAGCACAGAAAATGCTGTACCCCTTTTCCCATTTCAGTGATGGATTTCAAACAAAAATACAAGTGCCGAGTATGCACAAAACTAACACTGTGAAGATATCTGAGAATTGCATTTTTTGGTCCAATAAAAACAATATGAATAAAAAATCAATACCTATAGCGCTCTTTATAACTCAAGATCTATTTCGGATTCTCTATGCAGTCATTTCTAGTAGAAATGACATCATTGGGTTCATTCAGTGTAGTCTGAAACATCTTCTAAACCCACAGACTTATCATTTTAAGATATTTCCAAATACGCCATTTTTATCACTGAAGTGTACAGCCCAAATCCCAAACAGACAACCACACTGGGAACCATTTCTGTAATACAAGCGCCATGTAAAATTGGAAGAATAGACAAAAGCTGGTCCTACAAATAATACAGCTAGCACAACAATACCCTTGGCGAATGCACCCAAAATTCTTGAACTCATCATTGTGATCAATTTATAAATAGATATTGCACTTTGACTAAACTCTCTCAAAAGTGTTTCCGGTCCTTTTGCCTGAAATATTGAAACTTACAACAAGACTTAAGGCATGTACAATGAAACCATTATGCAAGCTGCTACCAGTAAAGTTAAGCTCCCCACAGCACGGTTAACTAGAATACCACACACATCCTTGACAAGGCAATGAGGCTCCAAATTCTTACAGGCTACCTCGATATCCGTCATCAAGATGAGTTTAGTCAAATTCGTATACTAAAATTATGCCTTGGTAGTTGCTGGACCATAAAATATTTGTGACAATGAAACCCTGGAAGGGAAAATTACCAAATTCCCTTCCAAACAAGGATCTGATCAAAAAGCTTTAGATCAGTTACCTCAAAAGGAAAAACCTGCAACAGCCAGAACTCCAAAGGTCTTATTTAGCATAGCACGCCAGTAATTCATATTAAGTTCCCTCCTATTGTCCTACACAGATGTAAAGCAGGTATCTTACTCCCAACTTCTCTTCGTTGAATCAAAAGAACCAGTCAATGAAAAAGAAGATTTATCAATCACAAACAAGTATATCAAGCAAGCACCCAGTCCTGACCCTTGACGATTAAACACACAACTCCAGATTTTTAGTTAAACAACAACACAAATTTACCACTGCGTAAACAAATTAGATTTAATGGTATGTGGTATTTTTCACTCACTCGGGGCTAATGGGAAAACCTCATCAACCGTTACCAACAAAACCATTAATCTATAATATATACATGTCCATATTTACATTAAAATATGTAAGTTTAATAGTATCACATGAATAATCAGAAAAAGAATGCCGCATAACAAATGCAATTAAAATACGAGCAAACAAAGTAAGGCTCGGCAGCTTTCATAAGAGAATAAACCCATCAAAGACAGAGAAACCAACACCATAAGAACCACGGTGTCGATATTCTTCTATAGAGATTGCATAACGACAATGAGTGTATAAGCAAAAGGCAAACAGATTTATACATAATACCAGGTGATTATGAAATTGTTACCTGTCTTTCAGCTTTTGATCATGGATTCTAGGACATGGACCTGCCCCAATACGGACAACATAAGATATTAGCATGCTAAGAAAATTTTCGTTTTCTTTGGAAGTTGGGGGAAGAGCCAGAAACAGAAAAGCAGCTAACGGAGACAAACCAAGATCGCTCCGAGTATTTACGAACAGATCGTGCGGGCAAAATCGAACCATATAGAATCTGCAAACTTCATCATCATCCCAACGCACTTCTCTGAATCCTTTCTTCTCCTCTTCGGTAAGATTTCTCGCTGCAGACGGAAAAGCCAAATAACCAACAGATGCATCGAAATTCCAATTCCCAAAAAAATAAAAAATAAAATAAAATCTCAACATTAAAACCAGACTACCTGCGCCCATCAATTCATCGAGCAAAGCCCTTTGTGCATCCATGAGTAATATGTAGAAAATTCCGATGAGGGAATCGATACTGTAATCAAAATCTATGTGGGAAGAAAGATATGAAGAGAAAAGGAGAAGGAAAAGGAAAACCCTAGAACTAAGGAACGGATAAAGCAGCTGCGGCAAAAGGAGACAACAAGAAAGCAGCAAAGAGATTATAAAATCACAGACGAAGGGCGACTAGATTGGATTGCAGTCGATTTTGGATTTTAGGGTTTGTTTGGGATTGTCCAGATGACCAGCTTGCCCATAAGCTCCACTCGCGGAAAGCACCCGTAGACCTTTTGCTGCTTCCATGTGACCCGCGCGAGTGAGAATGTAACAGGCGATTGCAGCTTGGACTTCCGGATGCCGCATGCGGAAAGCTCCGCAGGCTCAAGGTCCGCACTCGAAATCCAAATCGGTGAGTTCGGAATGGTGCCAATTGATTGGTGTATCAATGATGCTAGAGAAAATATATTACATGATTTCGACTGCTAAGTGCTAATTGTTAATAATAATAAGAGCACGTGTGGCTTTTTTCGCAGTTGACTATGCTAGCTAACCTGCTAGACCTTTCGTTGGTCAACTGCGTCCATCCTCTAAAGCAATATATACTGGTGTATATTGGGTTGGGTACATTCAATTCTAATTTACTTTATAAAATTTCAATTAAATTCTACTTTCAATCTCATTTTTATGGTTTTAACTCAATTGTATTTTAACTCTATAGAAATCGATTTGGTTTGGGATAAAAATCATGTTAATAAATATATAATATTAAAAAATATTTTATTTAATTAAATTTATTTTAAAATATATATTTATCTGAAAAATAAAAATTAATCTTTTTTCTAGAAATACTTTCCAATTGATAACTTATATAATAATATAATTGTTAAATAATCTTGTTTCAAAACAATAATGATAAATAATTTTATTTCAAAACAATAATATCTAGTTAATTCTTATATTTTATGTGCTAATGTAAAACTATTCACTAATAATTTAATATATTATATACTAATATATAAAATCGAGTCTGGTACAATTAACAATTATCTAACTCAAACCAATCAACTTTTGAAATAGGATAAGTTCAAATCAGGTTATATAATTTATTTTTTAAAATGTCTAACTCAACGCATCATAAATTGAATTGGATTGGGTTAGTCGGGTTGGGGTTAAAACTATTTACACCCCTAATGTGGCCCATATTAGAGAAAAGTAAACATGGATTGCAACAGTACGGGTTGTTGTGCGGCCTCAATTCACGGTATAAAATACTAAGCTTAGTTAGCGTATTGGTAATCTGCGTAAGGGCGACCACTCCGTAAGTACTGTTTGTTCAAGTGTGCCCGACCCGTGCTTCAGCCTTGGGACGTTATTACTACCCATGCTTCAACCACACGTGTTGCTCCTTATCCCAGCACATTCGTATTCATCAAAATACATAAATTACTAATACGTCAATCCACTTTTAATTGAAAACTTTTATATGCAACATTTTTATTTCATATTCTAACAATTTCATATCTAACCTTAAATGATACTAAGTGTATATATATATATAGTTAAGTACATATAAGGGTTATTACCTTATTACATTAATCCAGTATGACATAAGCTAACATTAGTTTGAGGTGAACATGCATTGTTTTAGAGGAATGTTTAAATATTTTATAAAAAGGTAATGATTTTGCACAACCCGATTGTCACTTTACTAAGTAACAACTTATTGTTTTTAAAATTTTAAACTATTTATAATATTCATCAAAATAAATAAATTTCTAATACGTAAATCCACTTTTATTGAAAACTTTTGTATGCAGCATTTTTATTTCATATTCTAACAATTTCATATCTACCCTTAAACGATACTATATATATATGTATATATATAGTTAAATACATATAAGGGTCATTACCTTGTTACATTAATTCAGTCTAATATAAGCTAGCATTAGTTTGAGGTGAAACATGCACTATTTTAGAGGAATGTTTAAATGCATTAGGCTACAAAAGCCCACTTTTAAATTTTTAAAATTTTTTTTTTATAAAACTATTAATCCGTATATATTTAACTTTTGTGGATGTTTATATGTTTATATGAAATTCTCTTTCTATATAATTCATTTTCCGACATTTAAATGGTTAATGAAAATTTACTTCATCTATTGTGTTTGACATTATTTTTATTAATATAGAAATCATTTCATTTTTCTAATATCACTACATATAAGCATCATTTACACACATACAAAATCAACACAATAAAATGATTTGATGTTAAATATTAATTTTTGAGTAGTATTTTCAACATTTAAACCATCTAAAATATTATTTTTATATGGATAAACGATTTTGTAAATTTTATTACATTTCAACATACATATGAATGGATCTAAACATTTTCTCTAATTTACACATGAATATACCTATTTTGCGCAAATGTGGCATATGCACATATTAAATTTGGATAAAATTTAATCTCCTAATTAAACATATGATGTCAAACATAATGAATGAATTGATTTTTTAATCAAGCATTAAAATCTTAAAACTGGACAGGATGACATGTAACCGATTACATTGAAGGGAGCCCATTTAACTTATATATTAAGTTTTACTACTTTTTGAAATGTATATATTTTTATTTTCAAAAAAAAAAGTATTTTAGTAATTTTAAATCACTAAAAACACTTATTTTAAAAACTAAATATATATATGCATATATATCTCCAAAATTGATAAAACTTGGTTTATAAATTAAATACACGTAGATTAACAGTTTTATAAAAAATATTTTTAAATATAATTGACTCATATACGAAATTTTATAATTTTTAATATGAGTATATTTTTAATTTCTAAAAACCTTTTGGGGGATATTTAAGTCATTTTACCTTCCAAAAATGTCAATTTTTAAAATTGAATATATATATTTCATTAAATACATGTTTAAAAAATCAAATGTATATAAACATAGTTAAAAATAGTTAAAATTGAATATATATTTGAAAAGAATATTTTCATAGAAAACTAAAAAAAATTCAAGAAGACATACCGTTTAGTCTTATATTAGTCCAGGTTAATAAGATGATGACCCTGCATATAAATTTTCAATCAACCTAAATTATAATATCATAAATACATACATAAGAATATTATAAGTAATTTAGACTTTTAAAAATATTTTTTAACCATAAAAAGAAAATAGTTGCTGAGTATCAAACTCGGTTGCGTATTATCATTACCTATTGACATTTTCTTAATTTTAGATCTGAGAGGGATCGCGGCATAATCTCTAGTTCAATCATTGTACTCTAATTATTCATCTATGGTGTGTCGGGCAATGTATAAAAAATCTCAATCTAAAACATTTAAATTTTCGTAATTATTATATTTTTTAATCATTTTTTATATTTTCTTATATAATTATCTTACTTTTCAATCATTTATAGGCAATTACCAGTATAACTAACCTAATTATTTTAACTTTATCTTCTTTACTCATCGTCACTACCCTTATTATATCATGTCATTTTTTTTTCAATTTAAAAACCTGTATGGATGTGTTTGGCAAATAGTAAAAAATGTCATGCTAAATTTTTTCAATCTAAAATTTTTCACTCTACGTAATTATACTAATTTTTAATCATTTATTCACATCTTTCTGTACAACGATCCTATATTTCAACTATTTTTACACAATTACCATACGTTTTAACCGTTTTTACACAACTACTCATATAACTAATTTATTTATTCTAACTTTATTTTTTTTACTCTTTATCATTACCATTATCATATTGCATTATTTTATGTCGATTTAACGACTTTTATACTAAAACTTTTTCATCCAAAAGTTTTATAATTTCCCAAACACAAACTATATTAAAAACTTTTCAGCCAAAAGTTTTGGAATCTAGTTCATGTGCACACAGGTGCATAGCTTCGATGCGCTCGCATGTAAATACCTGTTTTTTTATTTAAAATAATTACTAAAAATGTCACTAAATTTTAAAAATCGAAAAATCTCCAAATTTGATAAAAATTGATACACATGCTAAATACGCCCAAATTAACAATTTTATGAAAAAATTTCAATCATATTGAAAAATGGGTTAAATACATCTGATTGCACTAAAGCTAATTGCACCTAGGTACATTGAATAAAATCCCAAAATTTTATCAGTTACCAACACACCTTAGGATTTGTTTGGTATGAGTAAAAAACGTTCATCCCCATTCTACATGTTTTAATATAATTTAACATTTTAATTACTTAATTATTTTAATTTCTCATTATTATCTCTCAATTTCAATTATTTTTCATATTTATTCATATAACTAACTTATCTATTTCATATTTACTCTATTTACTCATAACCATTATTCTTGTTATATTACATCATTATCTCATTTTTCAAAATTATTTCTACTTTTCCACTTCATACAAATATACGATTACCTAACATATCTCAATGATTTCAATCAAAAATGTCGATATCGTAAGGCCAGCCGCATGGGAGTTCCTATGCAGCGGGCACAATTGTACTTTTTCTTTTTTCTTTTCCTTTTGCAATGTTATTCTATTCCTTTTGCAATGTTATTCTAAGTGTATTTAATTCATATAAAAAGTTTTAATATTTTCGAAGGAACATAAGATATTTTAATCATTTTAAAGGAGTTAAAATGACTAAAATGCCCGCATATTAGAAATTAAAATATGCACATACATATCTCAAAAAGGTAAAACTTGATGCACGAATTCAATACATTTAGGATAAAACTTTTATAATTTTGAACCGGCTTTATAGGAACTCCAATGAAGTGGGATGCATGGAATATGCCTCTTCAATCAAAGGCTCAAAATTGCAAAGCATCTAAAATTACGTCTCAAACATGAAAATTGCACTTAGTCAAAAAAGAAAACATGAAAATCGCACAGTTTTATCGAGCCAAGCTTTCAAATGCAATAAAACACACGAGTGCCACAAGTAAAAGAATTATAAATTCATGAGTTCCACAGCATAAAATTTCGAATAATACATATTCACTCATAAACGATTTTAATTCATGGCTCAGCTTGAATTATATAATAAGATTTCATGAATAAGACTATAATCCAAGCCACAGCTCTGTCCAGTACCTGCGTAACCTTGAATATAATCAGCAAGCCCAGCCAAGAATATCAACCATGAAAACAGAGCTCAAAACGGATTTAAGCTTGTGCAGCATATAAAGAAGGTGTCATTCCCAACAGAAGCCAGTGACAGTCCAACGCAAAATCTCCCAATCAACGGCTGGTTGCATGCGAGTACTAGCGGGATAAAGTATGAGGTAATCTACAGTTACAAACAGTATATCTCCAATGAACGAATCCTTTTATTAAAATATTTCCACCAAGACTCGAGCCAGAATGAAATGGATTAACACAAGCCTCCAGGGATTCCAACCCATAAAAGCAATGGGCCCTTCAAAAACCAGTAATGCGTAGCAATGCTTTCTTCAGCATAATGCCAGAAAGAAAGACAATTACACCACATCCTTCCATAAAGCTTCTTTTATGTTAGGATTCTATACAAAATATACTGAATTTAATCTAGCATTTCCTCAAAAGTCCGAATCTTTTTGGAATGCTGATCATACCCTCAACATTCCCATTCAAGATGAAGCCATCGTGGTGACTCACGGACTTCCTTTCATATTCTGTTGCTATTGTTGACGCCATGGGGACCTTTCTGGTCTTCTATATGTTACTGCAACTGCATCCTGTACTATACACTTTTACTTGGGAAGTGAACACAATGCACGATCAAGATGGTTGTTCTTGAGGTTGAGAGGCAAACCCTGCAAACCAAGCAACCCTCATGAGTTGCATCCCAAGAATCAGCACCCACCATGACACGAGCCCTCGAATGAGGTGGAGAGACCAAGCCGGCACACCGATTTCTCCTCCCAACCTCAGTCCCCGCATAAGCTGCAATATCCTATAAGCTTCATAAACAATTGGAGTCACCAGCCACACTGCTGACCTCCAGTGCCATGTCAACATCTCCGTTAGCAATTGTATTGACAGAAGGAGAAAGTAGGGGCCTAGCAATGTAAGAAATGGGATGAAAGGCAGCTGTGGCTGAAGAATACGCCTATAAGAAGCCGAAAGCATAATCAAAGGAATGAAAAAGCCGACAAGGCTGGCACCAATGTTCCAAAACTTGTAAGTGTGAGGAATTTGACAGTTATATGCTTGGTTTGTATTTTGAGGCTGTGCACAAGCATTAGCCATGAGAAGAAACACAGTAGCACCTAGATTAAAGATGCAGTCGAGACCCACTAAGGAAAGAATCCCAGCTATGCTAGGGCCAAGGAATACAGAGGACAGAGGTAGCCATAAAGTAGGCGCCATGCCTGTCACAAGTATGACTGAAGGACCCAAAAGCCACATTGGCCATTTAGGAAGCTGAGGCTCCACAGTTGACTGCAGCTTTATCTCGGAAACATCACTAACACTATCATTAACTGAAGTTTCAACAGTCTTTTTAGGAACAACAGATTCAAAGATGTTGGATCCTCTCACAAGTGTTTCATTGTTATAATCATCATCATCATCTGAAGCATATGTGATAGGAGAAGGTTCCCAAGGGGACAAACTGGTGCATCGAAAAGGCGGATACTTCATCTGAACATGGGGGAAGTAGAATCCATCTAGTCGCCTTTGAAATTTATGTGATGCTAAGATCCTCAATTGGGTTTGAGGGATGGCACAGTTTACCACAGATGATGGTGTCGAGTATAGGGATGCCATTGCCTTCTTCTTGTTCGCAATGCCCAGAAGCTGGAAAGAAAACCATGTCAATCATTTTAACGGCCCGTTTGGGGAAGCTTGTTAGCAGCACTTATCAGCTTACTGGAAATTGAATGCAATAAATTGAAATACTGTTTGGCACCTGCCTAGACTTTTGTGTTACCTGTGGTTTTTAAGGCGAATTTTAGCCCTCAAAAGCACTCAATCAAGAAGAAATAAAATCTTGCTTCTCTCATCAGAGCTTATCTAAATTATTGGAAGCAAAAGTGTGCTTGCGAGGCAACACCAAACGGAGCCTAAATATCAGACCAAGATGTCAATTGCAAGGCTATCAGGATATTTGATGACATCATCATTTATGATAGAGCAAATGATATTACAGATTTTTTTGTAGTTGACCCAAATAGATAGGACAGGGTTTGACTAATGATGATGATAGCTGCTGGCGGATGGGAAGTGGATCGGCAAGACATAATGAAACCCAACATATAAAGCAAAATGCCAGAAAAATTACATGAAGTAGATTATGGAATTCACATAATGGTAGAAGCAAAAGATATATAAAACACACTAGAAATTATACAAAACCCTATGATGCCTGGTTTTTAAGAGTGCAATCATGTATTATCAGTGTGAGCCACCAGCATGCAGAGTTAAAACATAAGGAAAAAAAAATCGATATTCAGTATATCCTAGTGGCCAGGCAGATGACAGTACCAACTTATGCTTTGCCCTATACTGCAACTGCACCATGGAGTCCATTTAAGAATGATATTTATTTCACAAGTGTTGGGTGCTTTTGAGCCTTCTCAACCCCAAAAGCTAGCTTAAGAGGTGAGATCTCCCCTTACATTTACAAATATACACCACATCTCTTCCACAACTAATGCGGGATAATCCAACAATCTCCCCTAACACATTGGGCGTTTTCCCATCAACTCTTCAGTGGAGTCGTTTCATCCTAATTCCTGGGCTAGTGTTGTCTTTGTGTTGGGGAGATTATAAGGTCATCTCGCATCAGTTGTGGAAATGGCTGGCTAGCATTATCTCTGTGTTGGGGAGATCATTAGGTCATCCCACATCAGTTGCGAAAAAGGTTGAATGTTCCATTATAAACATGAGGAAAAGCTTCACCTCTTGAGCTAGCTTTTGGGATTAATAAGCCTATAAGCACCTAACAACAGGCACTTGCAGATTGAGAGCCGGCTATAAGGTCAAAGCAGGATTGAGCATAAAACAAAAATTGTTAACAGAAGTTACATGCCCATAAATCTCCAACAGAACTGGATCTTAGCTGTGCATCCAAAATCTCCAATTAACTTTCCAGGATATACTTTGTATCAGGGGCAAAAAAAAAAAAAGAACTTTCTAGGATATACTGACAGAGAAAAACTTCCTAGCATTAATGCTACAGAAGAAGAAGAAGAAGAAGAAGGCAATTCACAAAAGTTTGGAAAATAATTTCATCTGACAAAGTCAAAAAGACAAACCCATAAACCTGGAAGCACCACAAGCAGATGTCAATAATCACCAGGCTTGTTACCCAAGCGTCACAAGTAGAAGCCAAGTTCATATAGTATTTCTTTTTCTGGCCACAAATGTATATAGGCTAGTAATGAGCATCTGACAGAGGATTGAAGCTACTATAAAGCCTTATTATCCAAGTAGAATCACCCACTATTATATCCATCTGCTGTTTTAACCTATTGTTGCTAACAACAGTGTGGCTGCACAAGCTACATGATTGATTATAATCATATTATAATCATTGTGAAATCCATATGGAATGTTATTCCAGCCCCTTGATGAATACAGTGCAATTGATAATCCACTTCCAGGAAGCCATTATCCAATTGCCCTAGACCTTCTCTCATTTTCACAAAATCATTTCTCGAGTTCCTTTGATATTTTTCACTTTTAGGAAGCCACTTCTACTAGGAAAATGTATTCCACAAGTAAATTTTCTATAATACCAATAAATAGGAAGTCATTTGTAATTGTACTTAAAATAGATTTTGTAATCAGAAAACTTGATTAACAGACAGTGGTTTCAATCCCACGGCAACAAACGCTCCACAAGGTGAAATGATCTACTACATCAATATGGGGACTCGTAGACATGATATACAGCAATTCATTGTAACTGACTAGTGACTTCTAAACAAAACAAAACAAAACAAAAAATCTTCTGCTACAGGATGTAATTCATATTGCAAATGGATACATGACATCCCGCAACGAATTTAAAATTAATGTTTATTTATTTTTATTTATTTGGCATAAGAAACAGGGGAGAAATCAACGGGCTTGGATGCTTGGCTGAATTGATTCGATTTTGCATCTTCAAAACATCGGAACTGGGGTTGTCCTGAAGATTTGTAAGACCTGAATTCGAGGTACGGAATCAAGTGTGAACATCAAAAGAATTCATTTCAACTCAGTTGAGTATCCGAACAAAATGATACGCTTCTATTCGGGCTTGTAAACGGCACATCAAAATGATGTCATCGAAGGTCGCATTTACTTGGTTTTGAACATCGTCGGAGTGCAAAATAGGAAAGGAATAGCTGCTTAGAAACGAAATATTAGAGGAGAAACAGGGAAACAGGAGGCAAACCTCTCGCAGTGCTAGTAGCTTCGAATCAGAAGCGTAAACAGAAAAGGTTGAGGGAGCTTAAAAGGGGATTTTAGAGATTTCTAGTCCAGTAAGCGGAACACCCCATGCGCAGGCGGCAGGGAATAATGCACGTTGAATAGCTTACCTCTTACTGGGAATCCCTCGTTGATGGATCGGGCTTCATTTCGCGATTTTACGGATGTTTTATGTGCGTTGATTATCAGGTACTGGCCAATGAAACCGTGCTAAATCGAGCATCGTCAACCAATCGTAGTGACTGGGGACCGGGTAGTTCAATTATGTCATGTCTCAACTTATTTATGGTTCTTTTATCCATGATTCTGCAAGGCAGCCTTCACTAGCCTGCATTAGAGTTCCTATTAAGCCAGCTTATTGACGTATTTTATTTTATTTTTACAACAATGTTATTATATGTGTATTTAACTTACAAATAAGAATTTACTACTTTTGAATATATTTACATATTTTTAGTTTTAAATATAAGGATATTTTAGTCATTTTCAAATGATTAAAATGACTAAAATACTCATGCATCTGGAATTCAAAAAATATATAAATATGTTCAAAAATGATAAAACTTAGTATTTAAGTTAAATACATTTTGTATTGTTATGTTAAATACATGTAATTAAAAACGGCAACAAGATTAGACATGTGGGAGATTCTAGGAGGGATCCCATCATCTAACAACTCCCATGGGATGGGATGGAGAGTTGTGGGGGCACAGTTTTCAAGGTTATTTATTAATCAATTAATAATTATATTTTGTTGCTTTTATTTATATATTTCAATTATTTTCCTACCATTCTCCAAAAAATATATTTATTTGAAGTTTATTCATATTAATCCATATTAATTGCACTTTTCAAACCATTAAGGCAACTTGCCCCAGTGACGTTGACATCCTTGTTTCGAATCTCAGTAGCTTCATTTTTTGAAGAATTTTAGTTGTTGCATTTATTCTCATTGTAACGGCTTAGTTGAGATACTGTAATATATATAATAAAAAATAAACTATTCAAATATTTTATTTTCTAATCTTCATCCAGACCTCGTTAACATTGTTCTCGCAATCATAAGCAGATCTAAGTACAACCTGTAGTACCCCTACCAAAAGTTATGAAATTAGAAAATTCTACGTAAAAGTTTGAAAAATATTTTTAAATTGTGGATATGTTTTTCAATGGATAAAACTTTTGATGAAAAATTTTAAAGAGTAAAAGTTGTAAAATAATGTGGTATGATAGGGGTAACGATGAAGAGTAAATAAAATAAATAGGTTAGTTGTGTTGTCAGTTGTGTTAAAATAATTAAAATGTATGGTAGTTGTATAAGAAAATGTACAAAAATAATTAAAAATAATATAATAATGGAGAGTAAAAAATTTTAGATTCAAAAATTTTAAATTGATAATTTTTAAACATTGCTAAACACATCCTGTATTTATTTTTAACAGGACAACGCCCGCGCCACCCCGGCGGTTTCGACAAAAGGCCTGTGTGTGGATTCCAAAATTCGGTCCATTGGAAGGCGAACATTGATTGTTGGGCCGGCACTGATTCGAACATGGATTGTAAAGGAACTAAAAAAGCCCATCGCAGGCTACTTGAAGTGCGGAAGAACCATGCTTGTCCTTAGCTGCTTCCATGATCCATACGAGAATTTTATCTTCTTCTTCTTTTTAATCCCTTGTCAAATAAAGTATGTATTTAGTTTGAGGTAAAATTTTTAGTAAAAATTTTTTGAAGGTAGAAGTTGTTAAATGAATAAAAACTAATATGATATAATAAAAGTACTCATGAGAAATAAAGAGAATAAAGTTAAAATAGATAAATTAAGTGTATGTATAAAAAAATTAAAAAACTGAATAATTTGTATAAAAAATTTTGAAAAAATAATTAAAAATAAAATAGTTATAAAAAATAAAAAAATTAAATTGAAAAATTTTAGTTAATATTTTTTTTCTACAAACAGACACACCTAAAGTTACATTCCCTGTCTTTTACTACAGTAGAGAGTTGCTTTTATCACGGTAGAGAGTTGCTGCCAAGGGACAACCATTCATGGGGCTTTTCGTCTGTTTCTTGTCAGACTGACTCTGACATTGGGTAAAAAAATAAGCTGGTCGCGCAATTCTTCGGGCATTGCCTATGTCGTGGTGTGACAGATCTTCTGAATCTCCCTTCCACGTTTTTGTGCCACATCGAAGTTCGAAACTTCGAATGCAAAAAACTCACATCATCCGCCCCGTTTATGGGCCCTTGAGCAGATCAGGAGCTGTGGCTTTGAGGGACGCAAGGTCCAAGCTACAAACTCTCCCCACGGCAACAGTGCGCAAGGCACGGCTTGTGGGACCGTACGCCTACATCATAGATGTTTGCTGTTCCCTGTTCATACATTCATCGAACCAGAAGAAACGAGTTCTCCCAGCTAAAAAAGATCACGGGTCTCACGGGGTCTCATGGGGAGATTGTCGCAACTATGTACCTTTCACGTGGGGATTCGTGGGAAGGCCAGAGCAAAAGCCCGTCCAATTCGATCGAAAGACGACACGGGGGTGCTGATGCACGTGACCTTGCCTAAGTTTCTCCGTAATCATCTTTCGGATCAATGGATGATAATTGACACCCCGCCTGTTGCACATTTCAACGCTTTGATTATTTTCACAGGCTTTCGTTTCAACTTACCCATGCTTGCTTGCTGGTTAGCTAGCTCTTGTTTCTCCACACACTTCCTTACATGCTTTAGTCATCTTACAATGTATGGGTGTAATTTGGGTACTTTACTATTTGTTACTCACCCATCTAGCACTAATTTGAATAGGGTATGATACAAATTATTATTTATTTCTTCGAATAGGATATCAGTATAGTAGATGTATTGAGTACACGAAATCGACCTATATTGATATAATTGTATATACGTATAGGATATATTATTTGGTACTTGTTGTGCTTTGTCTACAATGTCTTGTTTGCACACTCGTTTTAATAAATTTGAATTCAAATGAATTTTGTGGCGGGTGGAGTTATAGATTATAAAGTAAGAAATTAATTAGGTTTTCTATATATATGTCATTGACTTACGAAAACCTTTTATAAATAAGCTTGTAAATTGTGATTAATATATTAATAGTTTTAATGATTGAGTTGTGACAATCTATACTTTATATGTTTTATATAATAATATAAATAATAACATATGTAATGTGATTTTGAAATATAAATTAGTATTGTTTTATATTTTATAAAATAACATAGAACTATTTTTTAAAAAATATTATATTTAAATATTAAAGAAATCAAAACTAAAATCGACTGTATAAGTAATAGATAGGACAAAGTAAACTAGAAACCGAACTAATAAATTGATAATGTATAGTAAGACTTTTTAAATAGGGTATGGATAGGGTAAACCATCACCCGACTCAAGTTGCACCCTATTTTAAAAAATTTTATATGCTCAACTGGATGGATGTGATTAAAGAATATTTATTAAAGTTATGAAATTATTTTAATTGTTTAGCTATTAAATTATGTCTCTACGAAATATCACTTCTATATTATCTTAACTATTTTCCCACGTTTATAATTAATAAAAAACTACTTTATTTATTATATTTAATATCATTTATATTGTTATGAAAATCTCATCATTTATCTAATATATTTGTTCATACACTTAACTAAAAATGTGTAAAATTAGTATAATAATAATGCTACACATAAATTTTAAACTTATATTTTCAACATATAACCATCTAAAATATCATTACTATATTGATAAATAATTTTACGAAATAGTATTATATGGTAACACATATAAAATGAATCAAATTACTTTTTATAATTTACAGATAAATATTTATTTTTAAGCAGATATCTATCACGCATGTATTTATTTTAGATGATATTTGTTCTTTTTAGCTAAACAAAAAATGCTAAATACAATAGGTATTGTGGATTTCTCATGAATAATGAAGTTGTGAACAAATGTATAAGTTGCGCGAAACCACTTACTCTTTTTTTAATGGAGGAAACCACTTACTCTTATTAATCAAGAAAATATGTTGCTTCTAACGCTTATCATAATACCTCAACCAATGTAACTTTGGTAAACATAGAGAGGAAAAATATTATGGGTGTAAATTGGTCCAAGTACCCCGTGGGTCGACCCGTTGGGTACCTTTTTAGGGTCGGTTCGGCTTCGCGGGTTAAATTACCCGTTCAAATTCGAGTAGGGTCGGTTCCTGTGTTGGATACCTGGAACCAAATTATATATTATTATAATATATATAACCTCCTAATACCAAAACCCTAAAAATTTACCCTCTCTGTTGACTGTCATCGTCCTGCGTTGTTTCGCGTCGCGTCGTCGCCTCTCCCCTCTCTCTCTCTCCCTTGGCGGCTCTCTCTCTCTCTCCCCCTCCCTCTTCCTCTCCCTCGGCGATTTTTTTTTTCACCTGGATCAATGGCTTTTTGCAGATCGATTTAATTTGGACGATGATGCGCACCCATTTTTGACTTGTTTGGAGAACACAAGTCCATGAGCCGAGGGCTTGATTAGTATGTACGGACTGGACAGACAAATTAAATGTGGAATTTTAATTTGTTTATGCTTCATCTTATAATGGTGAATTGATAGGACCTCTGTTGTGGTCATTTTATTTTGAAATTGTAAGATTTAGAGTTGGAGACGGACAATGATAATCAAGCGAATGAATCATTCCAATTCTTGGATCGCCGTAGCAAAGTGAGCAGTCATTACTTTTTCATTTTTTTTACCTCTATGATTGAGATTTATCTCTTCTTGAACAACTCCTGGCTATAGACAGGCTGAGATTACCATAAATGTCTTCGGATGGGGTTAACGTTTAGATCATTGCATGCCATTCTATGTTGGCTCATTGATTGTTCTGTTTTACTTTTTTGCTGAAGCTAGATAGAGTTTGACAGAGTTGCAAATTATCTTGTTTCAAATTGAAGAGTTGTTTGTCACTCTTTTTGTTTTGTTTTTTGTTTTTATTTTTTTTAATTGATTGCTTACAATTGCAAATTTATCTGGATAAATAGAATTGTCCAATCTGCGGAATGAGGTTGCAAATGGACATGATGTACAAGATTCGAGCATTCAGGACACGATTTCGGGGGGACTTGCATATCAAGGTTTGAGGATATTTGATGCTATGTTTACAAGTTCTCAATGATTATGGTTAGCGAGGTCTGTAAACCCAATCTCAAGTATACCTTTTATGTTTTCATTTTCTTTGAGTATCGCATCTTAAGCTAATGTAATTATTGTTAATCAATGTCGTTGCTAGATTTGTGATGAGACATTTATCATTGCTGCACTCATGGCCATGCGTCATCCAAAGTCAATTGTTCTGTCAGGCGCACTTTCTACCCTTGTTGTGATGACTGTAAGTGTGTTGGCTTAGTACATCCTACTCACGTTGAGAACTTGAATTTCTATTTTTTTTATTGGCAACTGGAATGGAATTGGTTGGAAATTTTCATTTTCGAAGGCTTGATTTGACATGTATTTTCTGCAACAATCCTAGGTTTTTCTGCCATCACTTATAAATTCAATTACTACCCATCTATCTGTTTTAACTTCATAAACATTTTGGCTGACATTATCGCTGTATTACTTATGTCTTTTTTCATTCCATTCCAAACTAATCCACATTATCTGTCAGGCCTTGCAACTCTGCATTTCTTCTACTCCCAGTGGTATTTGTCTCTTAAAGCATAATAAACTTTGGTTTTGCATTTTTCCAATTTTTATCTTCTTGATATGTATACATTTTGCAGTTTAAACATTTACTTATACAAATTTTGAAGCGAAAAATTGCTCTAATTTTGTAAATAGAATTTTTGGAGACAAATATTTAAACAGATTGGGAATAGAACTAGTTGCCTATTTTTCAAAGATTTGTAACAATTTAGAATAGGATAGGAATGGAAATGGAACTGATTTGGAACTGGAATCGGAACCGGAATCGACCCACTATTGAAAAAATAAGGTAGGATAGGCTATGAATCGACTCAACATAAAATAGGGTAGAAGTCTTCCAAAATAAGATAAGGGTAAGGTCCGCCCTTACTCGGACCTATCCGGACCGAGTTACACCCCTAAAAAATATTTTCCTTCCAACGCTTATCATAATCCTCAACCAATGTAAAGTATGGGCAATCTACGATGCAGGAACACTTGGTTGAAACTTATCCGAAATTTGTATTTTTTTTGTTGTTCCTTAAAAAATTAAACTGTTCATTAAATTTAAATTTAAATTTTGATCATTCATACTAAAAAGCATACAAATCAGATATTAAAATAATCTCAAGCTACGTTTGGTAATTGTTTTTTATGGTTTTTCATGATTTTCTTTTATTTTTCGAGCTTTTTTTACATAAATGATTGACATTTAATTATTTAATACATTTATACTTCAACCTTTTTCTCATAATTATATTATTTATTTCAACATCACCCATATCATGTCACTTATGCACACACTTTTTAAGAATATTCCTTCCCCCAATTAATCACACACTTTCTAAAAATATTCCCTTCCTCCAGTGTTCCATTATACAACCTCACTAACAAGCGCAACCTAAATAAATAAAAACCGTAACAATAATAATAAATTTTAAAACTTATTGAGTTAAAATGCATAAATATAACGTTATACATATAATAATATATGTTACTTATAATCTAAAAAATATCTACCATTGAAGTTATTCAATTATATTTTATTGATTAACATCTTTCGATTTTTATAATTTTTACCATGAACGGTCGAAATTACGTTATGAACTTACTAGACGGTTTTATATTTTAAAGAACAATAAATATATATATATATAGAAATTGTCAAGTGCAGCGCCATTGTACCATAGTTATGGTGCAGTGGCGCTGAAATGGGTCCTACATGATGATAAAATCAAAATCTACTCCACTCATTGTATTTGGAATAATGTGTTCTATTACCATATCAATTTTTATCCCAATCGGATATGTGTATGGACCTCATTTAAAAATGATACAAATTCAACATAATAAAATAGTTCGATGTAAATAACAACTTTAAAGTGGTTTTTTCAACATCTAAACCGTCTAAAGTATGATTTATATATAGATAAATGATTGTATAAAGTTTTATTGCATTCTATTATGTGTGAGACTCATTTTTCGGGCAACTGCACCGCTGTTCCGTTTGCAGTTGTGTTGCACCGAAACAACCCTTATGTATATATATATAGAAATATTTAGGTGCAGCGTCACTGAAATGAGCCTCACATGATCATCAAATCATAATTTACTCCATCTATTGTATTTAAAATAATATATTCTATTACCCTACTAATTTTCATCCTAATTAGATATGTATATGGGCCCAATCTGAAAATGGTACAAATTCAACATAATAAAATAGTTTGATGTAAATAACAACTTTAAAGTGATTTTTTCAACATATAAACTATTTGCTATAAAATTTATATATAGATAAATGATCGTATAAAGCTTAATTGCATTCTAATATGTGTGAGGCTCATTTTTGATCAAATGTACTGTTGTTCCGGTCTCCCATATATATATAATACATTATTCTAAATACAATGGGTAGATTAGATTATAATTTCATGATCACGTGGGACCCATTTCAGCGTCGCTGCATTTGAATATTTCTGTGTGTGTATATAGAGGAGTTGTTCTGGTGCAATGCAACTATACCGAAACAACGGTACATTTAATCAAAAGTGAGCCTCACACATATTAGAATGCAATGAAACTTTGTACAATCATTTATCTATATATAAATTTTATAACAAATAGTTTACATGTTGAAAAAATCACTTTAAAATTGTTATTTACATTAAACTATTTTATTACGTTGAATTTGTACCATTTTCAGATGGGGCCCCATATACATATCTGATTGGTATGAAAATTGGTATGGTAATAAAATATATTATTCTAAATACAATGTATGGAGTAGATTATGATTTGATGATCACGTGTGACCCATAAATTCTGGTGCAACGTAGCTGCACTTGAATATTTCTTTATGTATATATGTGTGTGATGTTACTGGTTCACCGCCCCGAGTTCCCACTAAAGTCGGTGGGTGGTCTGTTCTGACAGCTCATCTAATATCCGTTCATCCTTCCGTATCCAAGGAATGCTTTTCCGTCAAGAAAATTATTTTTACATATATATATATATATATATATGATGAATGATCCTGTTAAGCCACTTTAAAAAAACTATTCACAACAATTTTTTTTTTTTACTTTTTTCATTCGTGTATATTTAACATATGGACCAAGTTTTACCATTTTTGAATATGTTTATTTATATTTTTGAGATTTTTAAACATCTATGTGTATATATATGTATTTAAAATACTCTTATTTTTAAAAATCTAAAAAAAACATACGCATATTCAAAAATGGTAAAACTTGATTTATATATTAAATATACTTAGATAAACAAGTGTATGAAGAAAAAAATAAAAAATAATATTTTAAATATGATTTTTAATGTGTACTAAGTGAGATATTTACTTAGCTCGGACTAAATTAATCATTCATATATATATATATAGGGATTTATTCCAGTGCATGGTGCATGCGACTGCACCGTGCAGTCCATGCACTGTGGGCCCCACCTGATCATAAATGGAAAATCCACCCCACCCATTGTATTTAGAATTGTTCACTTTAATAGCATACCAATTTTCATCCAAATCCAACATGCGTGCAGTTCCCGTCTTAAAATGGTGCAAAATCAACGTAATAAAATAGTTTAATGTAAATATCAAGTTTAAAGTGGTTTTTTCAACATCTAAACCGTCTAAAGTATGATTTATATATGGATAAACGAGTGTATAAAGTTTCATTACAATCTAATATGTGTGGGGTTTATTTTACAGCGGACTGCACCGTAACACGATCGGTTCTCATATATATATATATATATATATATATATATATATATATATATATATATATATATATATATATATATATATATATATATATATATTGTTAACTCCCCTTGGCAGGCTGCAGGTACAAACAGGTGTATCCTACGTCACCTTAGTGCACCAAACGGGAAATGAGTGCCGTGGGATGGTATGCAGGGATTCGGGGAAAAGGCTTGAATGCGAAGATGGTGGGATTGAGCAGGGACCTTGATTTCACTGTGTGCGCCCACGGTAATTTGGTCTTAAATTTTTATCATTTTATGCGCAGCAGATTCCACCTGTTTACCCACCATTGGTTTTGGCAGAAAAAGAAAAAATCGCATTTGTTCATGTGGGACCATCTTCCGCACGTCATCTCAATGCCAGCAATGCGTACGTACACGCATTCATTCACTCCTGGTTAATGATCCTCTCCTGTTTGATGCTGCCGCGCTATTGTTTTTGCCCGGCCAGAATGATTTCATCACTTCAAAATTTTAAATCACCATATTTTTTTATTAGAATATATTTACAACATATTTGAGTTCATATTACGTTCAGAGCTCAAAGACAATACTAACAATTTTTTCCAAGAAAGATAACAAGCTTCCGAATATCAACTGTAGAGCCACCAGCTCCCACTAAATATAAAGGAAGACTACTCAAATGCCCCCACCCCAAATCAGTTCGAACTCCCGAGTTGAACACGCATGGGCCTGCTGAACGAAGATTTTGTTCCCGCTCCCGTGACCAAATGAGCGGTAAATCACCGTGTTTTTATATGTTTGGAATAGGAAAAAAGGGAGAATTCATTACTTTTTTGACCCTTTTTATGTGACGTGACATTAAATTAACCAACAACCTTTTCAAGTTAAGGTTGTTAACTTAGGATGTGTTCACCAACCGAGGCTAGCTCGGTTGGTTGGTGTCAGGGGCGCGGAATGCGCGCCGGCTGGAGGGTGGAGTTTCGAATCGCGCGGGCGGAAAAAAAACAAGCGTGGGAGCAAAAGTGGTCTCCCGGATGGTGGAGTGTGGGAGCGGGTGGTCTCCCAGGTGGTTCGTTGGAAGCTGTGTCTTCCTTATTCTTTCGTGGAGCTGTGTCTCCAAATTTCTTTGGGAATGTCTCAGATTTTCAAGTATAATATGTGTTGAGATATATGTAATTGTACCAATAAAAAAAAAAAAAAAAAAAAACTTAGGATGTGTTCAGAAATAGATAGAACTTTTGAATAATTTTTTTATGTAAAAATTGTTAAATTAATAAAAAATAATGTGATAGGATAAGAGTGATAATGAAGTATAAAGAGAATTAAGTTAAATGATTATATTAGTTGGATTAGTAACTGCATAGGTAGATGTGAATAAATAATTTTAAAATATGATAGTTGCGAAGAGGGAAATGTTTTATATTGAAAAGTTTTAATTTGAAAGGTTTTCGTTAAAAAAAACCAACCATATTTTTAATTATTATTCCACATTATTTTATATAACTATACTGTCTATTTTATTTTTAATAATTATCCATATTACATCATATTCATTATTTTGCTTTTTTAAAAAATTCACCAAATTTCATTGTATTTTGTCATTATCAACAAGCAAACACGTAGGAGTTACAATGCGTTTGACATTCATAAATTATTTTAATATAATTTAATATCTTAATTATCTAACTATCATGCTATTTATATTTTGCCTCTATTAGTCATGTTTTTCATATTGATAGTTGTTGCACCAAAAAAATTTTATTTAGAGATTTTTTCAAATATGCTTATAAAATTTGACCAATATTGCATATGTGGTTAAGTTTGGCGATATAGCAAATATGCCCACAAAGTTTGCATGAAATTGCAAATGTGCTTGTTCCGTTAAGACGCAATTAAATTTTTTTCTAAAATAACGATAATGCCCTTTAAGCCCAGTGATACATTTGCAATTTTTCAAATATTGTAGATATATTTGCTATTTCATTATTTTATAGATTTTCACATATATTCTTATTTTAGTTTTTTTCCAAATATGCTTATAATATTTGTAAAAACTGGAAGTATATCACTTGGTTTAAACAATATTATCGTCATTTTACAAAAAGATTTTAATAGCGTGAAGAAACTCTTGCAATTTTCATACGAACTTTGTGGGCATATTTATAATATAAGCAAACTCAGGAACATGAATACAGTATTGGTCAAATTTTGTTGGCATATTTGCAAAAATTTCTTTTATTTATTTTATGTTTACTTTATTTAGTAATCATTACATCACTTCCTCTCATTTTTAAAATTTGTCTTCGTAATTTTTTCTCAAGTTTTTAGTCATCATAGAAGACATCTTTATACATGATATTTAAAATTATCATAATCAAAGAATTTGACAAATTTGATCCATCAAAAACTAAACATCTATTTTGTCTCAATTACCAGCAACCACCTTTACATGAATGAGTAATTAGATTGGCACTGTGTCAATGACCATGTTTACATGAGTTTTTAAGTGAAATGAGTTCTCATTTTCCACCAATTAATATGTAGATAGACGTTGAAATTTTTTTTAAAATCTAATCATAGAATCTTAGCAAGAAAAAGAGGGGCTATTGGCCTAAATTAGTTATCAGTACTTTAGAACCAACTACGCATAAATTAATATTGGTTTCATAGGTATTCATGGATTTCTTATCCACGTTGCATTAATAAAAGAGACATAAATACCTTTAAATATGATTGTTTTTTAAAATTTAAAAATTATATACACAAGTTATGAAAAATGACAATCTCTACGCAAATGTCTCGCTTAATCAATCTTTTAAAATAATTTTTTTCTTTATACACTTGTTATCTCAGCGTACTTTATATATAAACCATATTCTACCATTTTTTAATATGTGTATATTTTTTTGTGATTTTTAAAAATACACGTGTTTAAAAATACCTCTATATTAAAATATTCATGTCTAAAAATTTCAAAAAACATATACACATATATAGAAATGGTAAAACTTGATTTATATATTAAAAATAGTTAGATAAACAAGTGTATGAAAAAATATAAAAAAAATATTTTAAATGAATTTTTTAAGATGGGCTAAGCAAATCATTTACTTAACCTGGGATAACATAATCATTCCTTATTATAAATAGATACAGTTAGCTTCTAAAATTGTAGATTATCTTCATAGAATTTATATTTTTGTAAAAATACAGACATCATAAAAACACTATTGTGACAGGGCCATAACAACTTGAGTTAACTATTTGCAAATACATGTAAACCTTCGATTAGAAGTCGGTGAGAAAATCTTTACAGAACAGACACGCCATTGTCCATTACCTCCTTGTCCATTATCTGAGCCTGCCAACCGCTTCAGCTGGACCGTAGCCAATGTGGGCCACATCCGCTGGCCTATTTTACCTACCCTCCCAACCTGCACGTAGTCAGCATTTAAAGACAGTGGATGCTAGAAATACAACCACCCAATGATTGGCTGGGCCCCAGTTCACGCAAAGCTTTCTCGCCGGGACTTTGTAGCCAAGCCACCAGCATCTAACCCAAGATGGTTAGGTATAACACACACCAGGTGCTAAATTCTATGCAGGAATAATTATTAAAATAGTGTGCATTTGTTAAATACTCTTTAAGTCATGATCCATTATACATAATGAAACCCATCATTTTTCAATGTTTCCACGATGGAGGCTCAGGTGCTAAGTTATCAAAATATTTAACTACTCCCTCTGCTGAATAAATAAATATGGTCCGCCGCGGGAAACAGCTGTTTCGGTGGAGGGTTATTACAATTCGGGCCCCTGAAGAGCAAATTATTCAACGGTAGCAGCCACAACTCCGGGGTCTTATGCCAAAGTATTCAAGGAACCTGAATACTGAATGTGATAGTCATAGAACTTGTAATTTAATGCTTCTTTAGTTTTCAATACAAGGGCTTATTTAGTAATGTAAAAGTTGGGAGAAACGTGGATGAAGTGGGAAATGGAAAATGAAATATTTTGAAAATTATGTCATTAATATGAAATAATAAAAGTAAAAATGGAATAAATAAAGTAGTTGAAGTATGGTAGGAAAGAGAAATGATGGAAACGTATGGGTAAAATGGTAAAAATATGATTATTAATTAAGCATGGGAATCCATTCCCATCCTACATTTCCCATATACATTAACAAACATAACCTAATTTTTTAATTTTATAAATACAATATTTTTATATTTTTAAATGCACATTGTTACATTCTGACTCCATGTTTACGCCATATTCAAGCCCCTTAGAATACTTCGGAACGGTGAATTAATGGTGTGTTTGGTAATGAATAAGACTTTTGATGAAAAATTTTAAAGAGTAAAAGTTGTCAGATAATGTGATATGATAGGGGTAATGATGAGTAGTAAATAGGATAAAGTTAGAATAGATATGTTAGTTGTATAGAAATGATTAAAAAGTAAGATAGTTGTATGAGAAAATATGAAAAAATGATTAAAAATATGATAATTGTGGAGAGTAAAAAGTTTTGAATTAAAGAATTTTAACTTGATATTTTCTATCAATTGCCAAGTACACTGTAAAAGAAAAATTCAAACAGTGCCTCAATGGTCGCATTATCGATTAAAAAAAAACGAATATTCCCATGAGCTGTATGATAAGACAGGTGGCTCAAAATTCCAAAGGCGATTGAAAAATGGGCGTGGCGGCTTAAAAAAAGGCCAAGCAGTTTGTCATTTTGCTCCCGAACCCTCATCAGTGACAGTCACTGCACTGGATGGATGTTGAGACCTGCAGTAGCTTGCTTGGCGAGCCCGGCGGAAATGCAGTCGGTCACTGTTTCTGGTATCTGGCAGCATAATAGCGATCCGGGAGTTATATGTTCCATTTTCAGAAGCATTATTTTCTGTAAATTATTCTCTGACCACAATTTGGACAAAATTGGTTCCGAATGATTATGTTGTTAGGTTGATTTTTTTTTTTTCAGAAAAAAGAACAAATTGGAGAATCACATGCTATTGAATTTAATGTTCAATTTACCTTTGAGGTGTTGTTATGCTCCCTGAGTTTTTATGGGGCACTCACCAATTCAAATATTCAGAAGATATTGTTGGAAAATTAAAATATTGATAAAATACTTGTAGAATATTGTTAGAAAATTATAAGAATGTTTCAAGGTCCGATTATAACATCAGTTAAGATGAAATAATATATGAATATCAATAATAATAAAAAAAAACTGGTTTAAGCCCAAACTCCACTTGCGTGAATTTAAAATGTATATTTTCTTTGTCTGCTTCACTTATTGAACGAACCAATAATGTCATGGCTGCGTCCTTGCTATTTTGTCCATCGACTCCGTCCATATTCTTTAAAAATTCTAATTATTAAAAAAATACATATCAAAGTACGTACTAAGGTGCTAATGGCTTCAAATAAGGCACATACTAATCATAAAATTAAAATCTCATCTGTTGTATGACTTAGCATAATTTATTTTACTATGGTATAAGAATCATCTCAAATAGAATTTTGGATTGATTATATTTACTTCCGAAAGTACATAATCACGTAAAAGTTATGAACAAATGTGTAGAAGCACTCAAAGATGTATTAAAATGCAACATATTTTCGTTTATTCGCCATAGTAATAATTTTTCAATTTGTTTAGATGTTGAAATTAAAATTGATATTTAAAGTTATTTTATTATAGTGATTTTGTGCTATTTTCGAATGTTACATATAAAAACACCCAGTCAAAGTGAAATTTGTCATGCCACTAAGGATGTGTTTAACAATATTAAAAAGAGTCAAGTTAAAACTTTTCAACCTTCATAACTGTCATATTTTCATATATAATTATCTTATTGTTCAAACATTTATACATAATTAATCTATCTATTTTAATTTTATTATATTTATTTATTATCGTTATCCCTATTATATTACATTATTTTTTTAATTCAATAATTTTTATATCAAAAAATTTTGTCCAAAAGTTTTATTACTTTCCAAACACACCATAAAAAAATAAATTTAAATTCGATTTTAATTTTGTCATCGATGCGAGTGACATTCACAACTAGCTGCACCCTTAACATTTCTCTAATTTTTAAAATTTACTTGGGAAACTTTGTACATGACCCGTCAAAATTTCACGGCAATGTTATCAAGTGTCAACTTAGTCGCCACCATTAATCGTCATACTCTTGTTGTGATAAAACTATTTTAACTCTGCACTAATGGCCAACGGGCGTTTGGCCTGCTGGTCGCAAGTGCGGCATCACTGTCAGCCATTCGTGCTTGATTCTCTCCGCCATGCGAGTCTTCATATATTTGTCTCTCCCGAGTAAGGGTACTTGATTTGTCCCCCGACGTGGAGGAGGTTGATTAGAACTGATATGAGATGGATATAATATATACATCCCAATAAGATGCTGAACACTAACAAAATATAAAAAACAACAATGAAAATGCATTTTTAAATTGGTTACTGCACGACATCTTATTTTTATCTAATTATTAGAACTAAGGAGACGTTTATTAACATGGCTCCGTAGGCTGGATGGGGATATGCGGGGGCACGCAATCTAAATTCGAGACTAATAAATTATTAATTAATAACTATATTTTTCTATTTTTTTCTTTATATTTAAATCATTTTTTTACAAATTACTTCATTTATTTCATTTTTTTTACAAATTACTTCATTTATTTCATTTTTTTACAAATTACTTTATTTATTCGAACTTTACTAGTATTATTTCATATTAATAACACCATTTTTTAAATATTTCATTTCCAACTCCCATTTCATTCCACAATCTTTTCAAAATTTAAATTCACAAGCATAAGGAGATATTATTACACAAAAGAACGACAAGGCAGATTGTACTCGCGTCACAACCGTGAAAACGTCGCCCCTAGCCTTGGCTTGAAAATGCTATCAAGGTTGTTGGTACTAAAGCATTTTCTTGGAATTACTTCTTCTAAATCCATAGGAAAATGTCATTGATAGGAGTACAATTGGACCTAGTTGAGTCCAAACTTGAATTTTGACCGTGTTAAAACTTGTTTTTTTATAAAGCTCGAGAAACCTGATTTATAAAAATAATAGGATTAGGGTTTAAATGAGCTCAAATCCGAAGAATCAGAGTCTCATTCCCTATTTTATATTTATTAAAAAATATATTATATATATAATATCTAAATAATATTTATTTATATTTCGTGTTTTATATTATTTATATTTGAAACATGTATGACATATTGTAATTATATTATAAATAAAGTGTATTATTTTCATTTGTATTTATCTTTTATTTTTATCATTTACTTTTATGTTCATTAATCTTCTTTTTTTTCTTAGTTTTGATATTAAATTTTCTTCTATAAATATTCTTTATATTGCTATATTTTTAAAATTTTATAAATTGACTATACAGTATTATATTTACTTACCTGATTTGTTATTATTATATATTTATATAAAATTTTAGACTTGTCACTCTCAAATAAAATATAAATTTATTAGTTAAATTTCTGACTCAAAACTCAACCCAAACCCTATTTTTAAAAAAGAGATTAAAATTTAAATTTGACAAAATAGGAATAAAATTAGAATTAATATTTGATAAATATAATTAAAATTAAAATTAAGATGAACTCGAGTTTTACGAGACGCATCCCTGTCCGTGCGTAATTGAGTGTAATAAATTATTTACAGCCGGCTTCCCGCGGAGTTGATGACACATTGATTGCCATGTTACCGTTTCCCGATGCGTCTTGCTATCAAGCTTCACTCACAAGCTACCCAAAACATCGATGCGAGTGGACAACAAGCCAAACTTGTCCGATGGCAATTGCCAGCACCACCCTCTTTCATAAATGCCATATCTATTCTAAGGGGCGTTTGGCAAAAGGCAAATGTAGGAAAGAACAAATATTCATCCGAAAGCCATGTTTGGCAAGGAAAGGGACGAGACTCGTGAGATTTTAAATTTCAAAAATGATTATTTATCAAATAATAACCAATGTTATTAAAACCGGTTCCCGGTCCGGTTCGATTCACTACGGTTCGGTTCAATAGCAAAAAACCGGTCGAACCGGAAAACCGGTTCAACCGGGTTAGACCGGTCGGATAATAAATTAATATATTAAAAAAAACGAATAATATATAAATATATTAAATTTTCAACACTTACTGATTTGTTTTATTTCTTATTTTTTCAGTTATGTTTATAGCAATTCATCAAGGTACCGCGATAAAGAAGAAAAATTCAAGTAACAACAACCAAGCAACAACGGTCATAGCTTATTATAAGTTTAAGTCTTTCAGGTCAGTTAATGTAGTTAATTATTTAAAACTCACTATTAATTTTTTTTCTGCATGTTTTGTTCTTATATTGTGGTCCTTAAAATCCAACATATATATTTAGGATTTATAAAAATATAAGTTTATCAATATATTTATTTAAAATTTTAAAAAAAATAATATTTATGATGTCATAAATATGTCATGCTGACGTCATCGGTTCGAACCGGACCAGTTCCTTTACCGGTTCAATCACTGATTCGATTCTGACAACATTGATAATAACTATATTTTTAAATTTTATTTTTATATTACAATTATTTTTCTGTCAACGACCTCCCATCGTACCTATTTATTCTAATTTTAACTCTACTATTTTATATCAATTATATAATTCTAAAAATATTTCTTTTTTTATTCTTTCCACAGCCTACAATTTTTTTTCTTAGAATGTTATCAGAAAAATCCGGCTTTGAAATACTTGCTCAACTCCTCGATAATTCGTGCATTCATTTAGAAACATCAAACATGCATCTCTCCCGACACCGTCTCCATCATTCGCCAGCTGCCCATGATATAGGCATGTAGATAGTTTTTCGTTTTTTCTTTTATGCAACAAATTAGGAGAAAAAGAGTTACAAAAAAGACATGAATGAAACATTTTGTTACATACAAGGGTGCGTTTGTTAATGAGTAAAAATTATCAAGTTGATACAGGCATGTAAATAATTTTTCGTTTTTTCTTTTATGCAACAAATTAGGAGAAAAAGAGTTACAAAAAAGCCATGAATGAAACATTTTGTTACATACAAGATATAAACAATGCAGTACTCCGTACTCATTTACACGTGCGCTTCTTTCTCCACATTTATTCACAAAAATTTCAGACGTCTATTCAACCTGCACGTGCGAAAGCCGCCAATCCACGTGACTACCAAAGTCAAACCCGCCCATCACGTGACCAGCCCCGCACATCACCCGCGAGTGAGCCGTTCCCAGAGCGCAGAGCACCGGCGCTTCGCGAACCCGACGCGCCCCTGCTCCAAATCGTACACCACTTCGAACCCCTGCTGCTGGAAGTTGCCCAGCGTCGCTGCTGGCCCACCTCCATCAGACAAATCTCCGCCGTTCATCATCATCAAGCACCCAACTTTCCTCTTCTCTCCTTCCCTGTCAAAGCCTAAAAAGTAGTTTTTGGTTGGCAGTACAACGCTCGAGTTTCCCACGAAATGCAACCCAATCTTCGGCACTTTGACATTCTCCCCTGCTTTGTAATAGTAGCAGAGCCCCATCCCCATCTCCTCTTCGACCTCTGTCGCTCTTTTGTAGTTTCCATCCACCCCAAGTTCGAATTCCTTCAACACCTTCCTGTAAATATTAGTCGGCAGCATCGTAAACGTAGTGCCGGAGTCTATAACCATGCCGCCGTTTCCTTTCACGTCGATCTCCTTCAAGTCTGGCGTCGAGGGGATGTGGGTCTTTCCGACAGTAATTGCAACCAGCCCAACGCTGTAGAAATACGGGTGTTTTGGGTTGTCAAGCATCGGCGTGTAGGTGAATTCTCCACCGTCGGATTCCTCTTCCGATGGAGAGGACGAGCGACCAAGGATTAGTGGGCTTGGGTAATGGAGGCGGGTGGCGTCGAGGGAATGGGAAACCAAACAGTAGGAGAAGCGGCTGCCGAGGCCTGGCGAGACTGCGGATAGCTGGGCTGGAAGGGAGAGGACGCCACGGCCAAACCCAGCAACGCCAATTGGCTCGGCAAGGGCGGTGTGAGCGCACCCAAATGTGAAATTTGAGAGGTGGAGGAATGCAAAAGCAGAGGAATTCGTTGTGGGTATCGAGAGGCGGTCGCGACGTAGGCGAGCGATTAGGCTGCCATCGCCGTAGGCGTAGTAGAGAGACGGGCAGCGGAAAGCAGAGCAGTCGGCGGTCTCAATCGTCTCCAGCGGGCATCCGGCGACCGCGCAGAGATGCGAAGAAGAAAGTGATGAATGAGCGGCAGAGCACGCGGCGGAGTTGCAGGGGACGAAAGGAGCCGAGGTGATCTTGGGGGGATGGGTGGGGGCCGTGGGCTCGTTTTCGCAGAGGATGCAATCGAAAGGGTGGCAGGGGAACCAGACGAGATCGCTACCGGTGTCCATGTAAAGGGTGATAGGTTGGGATGGGGAGGAGGCCAGTGAGATCGAGAGAGTGTAATCACTACCAGGAGATAAAGGAAGGGAAACGGATGAACGGTGACGATATTGATTGTGGCGGGTGGAAATGGTTTTCAGGAGGTGTTCGGTCTTGGTCAGTCGAGTATTGGAGAGAGTGTGGGTGAGAGGGAGGAAGAGAGGTTGAGAGGTGGAGAGAGAGAGCGTCATAAGAAGGAGAGAAAAAATGAGATGGAAAGAGAGGGAAGACGTTGAAGGCATGGTTTTGGGGAATGGTATTGCAGGCTGACAGTCGAAGGGATGGAACTTGGGGCTTTGCGGGGTTTATAAGCAACCTGCTGGGGAGGGCAGGAAGCTTTGCTTTGAGACTTTAGAGGATAATGCCACTGGATTATAAGGGGGCATTGAGTTCAAGAAATCTAACTTCTCCGATGGAGTGTCCAGCTGATATACATTAATACAATTGTATTTGTCATGCACAGGTGGTTAATTACACCGTGAAAAACAAATTGGATAGCAGTAATTTTGGAGTAATTATAAGACGATGGCAACATTTGCAGGTGAGAAGCATTAAAATTGCAGCAGCTGGGTAGTGTAAGCCTTTCGTAAATTACAGTGGTGTTTGAAAAATCATAAAATTTCTTCAATTAAAATTTTTCGGTCTAATTTCGTTTACTTTCCATAATTATTTTTAATCATTTTTCGCTATATTTTTAATTATTTATACATAATTACTTATATAACTAATTTATCTATTTTATCTTTATTTTTTTTATTCTTCGTCATCACTCTAACCATATCGTATTATTTTTAACTAATTCAAAAAAATTTATACTAAAAATCTTTTTATTAAAATTTTATTACCTCTCATGTCCCAACACGGTTGAGTGACTTTAAGACTCGCAGGTCAACTTGCATAGGTGGACTACGAGCCTTTCAACTGCTAGTCTGACTACACGCCACAAAAGTAATTGTGATGCCTGGGCCTATCGATATCAAATCATTGCATCCGGGCTCCAAAATCAGGATAATTAATTTTATTTTCAATTTTCGAACTTCTTGAAGCCGTGTGAGTGATTTTCAAATCCCTTTCCTTCACAGTAGTGTATTTTTTTATCCGACAGTTAAATGCATTATTAATAGTCAATAAAATCAATTTATTCAATAAGTAAATGTATGATAATAGATTATTTATCTGGTAATGCGGTACGAAGCTTAAGAATTCTAACACGATTCTAACGCTGAAAGAACCATTCGGCGCTACTGATATTTAGGAATCATCTTCGCTTTGTGCCTGGTCCGTATTCTAGGACAAATTAAATTAAAAGTACGAAGTGGCCATACTTTCCGCTGCGAGTTCCGGAAAAAGTTTACACCGGCCAGGTGGCCAAACTTCATCTTTGTTCCAGGAATCCGTTTTTTGGGACCAACGGCGTGCAGCCATGGAAATCGAGGCATTTTTAAGGAGTGTTGGATCCAAATATCATTGAATGAAATATGTATTTCATTATCCTACTTTTCTATATCGTTCAAGCTTATTGAATCCTTTAAACAGGTTTGGAATGATCGGACCTGCCGGATTTCGACTCGCTTATACCCTGACCGCTGACTATTATAATATTTTTTTCTAACCTATTCAGCTTAACCTACCTTGATTCCCCGAAGGCCCGAATTCCCCCGAATCTCGTCTCTCTCCCGCACGGCGTCTGGCGTCTCCCTTGCCGAGCAGACTGCGTCGTCGCCAGCAGAGAAGACTGCACCGTCGCCGCTGATGCCCAACAGGCCTGGCCAGCGATGTCCCGTAGCTGATTCCCGTCTCCCACATCATCTCCGATGTCCAGCGTCCCTGCCTTCGTCTCCCTTTCCGACAGAATGTCGTCCGTTCGCAGCCAACGCCGTCGTGTCCAGATCCGCGCATCTGGTTGTCCCTCCCTTCCTCTCCCTGTCCGGCAGAACGCTGCCTTCTTCTCCCTGTCCGACAGAAGCCGTTGCATCCAGAGCTGCCGGCCAGATCTGCGCGTCCAAACTTGCGGTCCAGATCTATCCGGCAGAACGCCGTCATGTCCAGATCCGCGGTCCAGATCCATCGCGTCCAAATCCACAGCCCATATCTGCCGTCCAGCAGTGGTATAAATCTGGAATTCTTGATATATTTTCCTATATTCTGATTTTTTCCGAAATTGCAAATGATATGATTTAATATTTACAAAATGCTTCAGTTTCTACTTATTTATGTAGATTGGATTTTGGAAGAGGATTTAGCAACCCTAAATGTTTGATATCTATAAAACTCTCAATTACTTGCATTCAAATGTTTGATATCTAAATGGATTAGATTTTATCTAAATGTTTGATATGTTTATATGCATTATATTTAGTTGTGATTTTGTTTTATTGATTGCATTGCATAAGTGTTATTCAAGTCATGCCTTCTAGAAGCTTTCATTACAACACAAAAGTATTATCAACATTCTTTATACTTTTCAGGTAAAATTGCTCTCCTGTTACATACTTATACAGTTATCATTTTAATTCTAATTGTGACATAATTATTATTTTTGTTGAATGTAAACAACAAAAGACATGGAATGAGTTCAAACAATTAGTTGTTCAATATTCAAATTGGAAACAGAATTTTGAACGAGTTATGTTTCATTAACTTCTTCTTATATAGGTGAATAAATATTCATATTTTATTTAAGTATTTATGTTTTGCTTTGACTGATTAGTAATAAATTGAATCATATAGTAGTTAAATTTAATATAGATTTGCCTTTACGTTTGATATTTTCATAAATTTTTAAAAATTTCTTATTTGAACCGTAGTTTTTATCCGACCCGAATTTTGTTCCGATACTTAGTAAAAAAATAATGATTAGATCGACCTTGTTCCAACCCGAAAAAAAAAAAAAGTCAAATCAGATTTTTTAAAAGATAGGATCCCTGACCCGTCCAAACCCGCCTCGATTCCGACCTTTGTAAAAGCGGTCCATTGAGTCGACAGCTCTGACTGGCCGCACGTTTGTCGCTTGCACCTAATAATTAATAAATAATTCGGGACTCGGATTGGGAGAGACTATGCATTGGAAAGCGCCAATTGCCAACCTGTTGTCGTTGCGGGCACAACATACATCCGTGTTTATGTAAATCTAATGATCTATAATACACCATACGAAAATACTTAGAATATAAGATATATATTGTCGATAAATAGCTTACAGATTTCTTGTTGATTTAAGAATTTGACCGACTTTTGACCCCGGTTTGCTGCGCGCTCGTCAGACCGGGTAGCATGACAGCCGCTTGATCGGAATGCATATTCCTAAAAGCTATGTGACAATTTTCTAAATGCTTTCGACGCCACGCGGCGAGGCAGCCTTGCGAGACGGGTAACGAATTTATGATATTATGAAATACTATGATATCTCGCCACTAGAAATACGTGATTGTGCTTTGGTTGGGGCTGCTGATTTCAGTTTTAGGTTTACTAGCTTTTAGATGCAATGTAAAGGTTTTTTTTTTTTTTTTTTTTTTCCAGTGGTCGATATTTTTTAGATATTAATATTATTTCTTAATTCTTACTAATATTTCCACCACTTCTAAGCACACCAGTAGCTCAGTTTCTTTCATTAGACCATGAAACAGCTTTCGAATTCAATTAGTTGGGAAATCAGACCATCCAACCGAATGAAGTGCCACCCCACCGAATGCATAATTGAGTGACCTGCTAGTCAATAACTAGGGTTGGCCCATGGCAAGTCGGCATCTTGGCTGGTTCAACGTACGTTCACTCATCGAGATGCCTGCCCGTCACTCAAAAGTCTCACAGGACCGGAGAATCAACTGGACGGATCAAGCGGAGTAGGAAAATTGCACATATTTTCGATGACAAAGGTACTCTTAGCAGCACTGCACAAAAGGAGGGTGCTTGGATCGCAGGCATATCCCGGCCGAAAGCGGCGTAAAATCATTCCTTTTTCCATATTTAAAAAAAAAAAAAAAAAAAAAAATCCTTTTCCATGTACGGGGTGCGTCACTGCTCGCCAGCTGGTTGGGAAGGAAGACACGCGGCGGCTTTCACCCAACACGGACGCACTCCTTTATATTGTATTTTGGATCATCTGCAGCAGCTTGGCCCATTTGATTTGCCTAGATTCCAAAGTGTGCAGAAAATGCCCAAAATAGCATGAGTTCTTGCTCTGATCCGGGACATTCACAGTGGGAGGCAATTTGAAATGGAGGGGTCCGGGGATTGTTCTTTCAAAATTCCAGGGTGAGATCCGCCTATGCTGGCAGGACAGGGGTTCGTAAAAGGCAAGCAAATGATTCCCTTTTCCGTGATCTCTGTAAAAATGTTTTGGTTGAATCCATAAGCAGCGAACATTTTTTCTGAAGTTCGTCGACTCCCTATCAAGCAATTTGTATATTAACTGCTGTTTATTTGATGCATGCACAAAACAATTGAGCTGTGCTCTTATTGTGTGTCCCCGATGCAAGGTTGCCTTTATTTATTCCGGAGCGGGAATCCCTTGAACCAAAGCAGGATACAGCTGTCCGTTGGTCCCCCTGCATCCGCCCAGTCGTCCGCTTGTGCCGTCAGAAGCTACCTGAGGATGGAGTTCAGGATGACGTGGTTGCCGTCCTCCATCTCGCGCGTTAGTTCGTCGTCCACGTCTCACGCGGCCACGCAAACGAATGTTTTTAAAACCGGACCGGTCACCGAACCGGTTGTGTGACAAGTTCCCGATTGTGTGACCAGTTCCCGAGTTTTCCGATTCAACCGGATCAAACCGGTGGTCGAACCGCGATTGGACCGATAACAGTAACGAACCGGAACGTGACCGGTTCACGGTCCGACCGCCTGGTTCGATTTTCAAAACATTGGGCACACCTTGCCGGTCACCAGCATGTTTCTCGCGCCCTCGCGCCCTCACAAAACGGAGAAAGAGCCAATTCTGCTTCCA
This sequence comes from Annona cherimola, assembly GCA_030490835.1. Classification (NCBI taxonomy): domain Eukaryota; kingdom Viridiplantae; phylum Streptophyta; class Magnoliopsida; order Magnoliales; family Annonaceae; genus Annona; species Annona cherimola. The sequence goes on from CM059974.1 coordinate 7,328,215, forward strand.
TGCTTCAATCAAGTGCAAGAAACGATTACACATTCTGAGGAATTTCGTTGCTGCCTATCGTAACCGCGAGATACTTCCCGTTGAGCAATACATGAGAGATGGCATTGGCTTGTTTGATTCTCAGACAGGCTTGAATGGACAATACAGGTTGCTGACGTAGTAACAAACGATAGCATTAGTATTATAAAATTTTTCGTATCACATCACTTATAGCGGACGACGGGATTCGATGTCGTGGTGTTGTACTTATGTCACGATTAAATAATTGTTCGCGTGCTTCCAAATACGTCGTGTTGGACTGCTGCAAAGCAGGCCCGCGGAATAGAAATCGACGACTGTGCTAGTGACGAGGATGTGAACTATCCGCCGGTGTACGTTTTAGGGGTGAATGAAAGCAGCGGATACGTTGTAGGGGTGAATGAAAGCACGTGGAAAACGTAGAAATCCGTTCGCCAACTCGTGACTACAGTTGGCCAATAGTATCTACTTTTGGGGCGGCCGTCCAAAGTGGTTTCCGTCATGTCATCGGGACGAACTTCGTCGGCAGGTGGTGCGATTTCTTTATCCATCGCTTACCAACCGCAGTCGCCCGTGCGTACGGACGAGACCGATCTTTTTTCTTTTTTTCTTTTATTTTGTACTGTGTAGTAGAAACAAAGGTAAATTTTAATTAATGCGGACTATCAATGCCGAATGCTGATACTGAACCGGGTCGTTTAACCCATTTTTTAAAATGTTTTATTGAAATTTTTTTAAACGATTGTTAATCTAAATATATTTAATATATATATATATCAAATTTTTTTTTTGAAGTATTTTATATCTTTATTTTTTATTTTTAAAAATAATGGCACTTTAGTAAAATTATTAAAATGCCGCTGATTTTCAAAAATTAAAAATATCTAAAATACTTTAAAATTTGTAAAAATTGATACATATGTTAAATACACTTACATTAATAATTGCATAAAAAATTTCGAACAAAAAAATTAAATGCACTCGAGTACACTAAGGCTTCACCCTCAACTCATCAATTCTCAGCCTACACTAAGCCCTTTCTTAGGAGGGGAAAAAGGGGAAGTAAAAGTATAATGGTAATTTTATAGCATGAATATGTTTGCTTTAAAATGTTTGTATATTTGATTTTTTGATAAAATTTATATCATATGTACATAAACTCTTGATCTAATTTATTTATTTGGTTGATCAACCACTAAAACATATGTAGACATGATTTTGTATTATTTGATATTTGTTAAAATATTTATGTATAAAATATAAATTTTTAAAAAAATTTCATTATAATTTGTAAAGATGAAAAAATATATAAGAAATTATAATATATTATTTAAAGTTCATATAAATACAGTATTCTCGAGCATAACAAATTCTATATATTATTTACGAGATTTCAAAATTTTACTATTATTTTTTAATTTTTAGAATATAATGAAATATAATAGCATCTAACAGTATTTAACAATATCTACTTGTATCTAACAGCATCTAATGACATTTAACAATATCTAATAACAAATAACTATATCTAACAACATTTAACGATATTAAACAATATCTAAGAGTATCTAATGACATCTAATGTAGTCTAATGTTCGTTGTAGATATGCCAATTGTGATTCAACACTCGTAATATGCTTTTTACTCTTCACAAAATCATTTGCATTAAAGCTTAAATCTACTTAAATCTAACAGTATCTGACAAAATATAACAATATCTAACAACATCTAATTTTTATTATTAAAAAAATTAATCCTAATTTAAATCTATAATATGTCTCTATGCTATTTATAAGATCATTTATACCTTAAATATATTAATTAAAACATAGTTAGTATAATCTAATAAGATTTGCCCAAATTTAACATATCTAATGACATCTAATAGTATCTAACTTTTATTGTTAATATGTTAATCATAATTTAACGATCGTATTATGTTCATAGACTTCTTATAATGTCATTTATACCTTAACTACATTAATTAAAACTTAGTTAATAGAATTTAATAAGATCCACCTAAATATAACATAATCTAATAACATCTAACTTTTATGACTAATATGTTAATCTTAATCCGACACCCGTAATATGTTTCTAGATTGTTTATAAAATCATTTATACCTTAAACGATGATGTTTCTAAGAAACCATCTTTCTATATAACTTTGACCATTTTGAATATCTAGATAGTTGGCAAAAAATTCACTATATCTGATGTGTTTACCATCACTTGTATTATTATGAAATTTTTTCATTTGTTTAATATAATTGTATATGAGTTGAATCTAAAAATTTATAAAATCAACATAATAAATTGGTTTAATGCTAAATATCAATTTTAAGTGGTAGTTTCAACATCTAAATCATCTAAAATGTTATTACTACATAGATAAATGACTTTATAAAATATTTATATATTCAAACACATGTGTAAATGGGTCTAAATATTTTTCATAATCTACACAAGAATATACATTCTTTTGAGCAAATTGGCCTGTGCACACATTAAATTTGGTTGAAATTCAATATTCTAACTAAATAAATAATATTAAATACAACGAATAAATCGAATTTTGCACTAATCGCTAAAATAATAAACTTTCAGGAGGTTATATGGAACCTTTTTTATGCAACCTGGTTAAATCAATGTTGTCAGAACCGAACCGGTTTAATCACCGGTAAAGGAACTGGTCTTGTTCGAACCAGTGACGTCAGCATGACGTATTTATGATGTCATAAATATTAAAATTTTTAAATAAATATATTGATAAAAATATAACACTAGACTTCAACCACAAAATATTGGCACTAGATTAGCATAGGAGATGGGAGGGTTTTAACCGCCACTTCTGCAGAACAACTGAATTTCATAAACGATGAGCACTTTCTTTCCTTGCATAAAGCATCCAATGGAAGTGGCTTCGAGCTCAGGTTCTCAGACATAACCATGTTCTAATTGATTGCCAGAGTATGCGAAGGCAACAGGATGTGTACATCATTCATGCAATGCAACCAGTTGACTGAATAGACACTAGGCATGCTAAAACATCATAACTCGATACTGGCAAGAACAACTAGAGGTACTTCTGTGCCAATGTTTGGAAGATGTCCTTCGACGGGGCAATGAATCAGAAGGGAAAAGGGGGCAGTTCTTGTCTCGTCGAGGAGGTAGAACTCTCGGCCTTAGCCTCCTCAGCTCTCGCCTGTGGGTCCACCGCCGATCCCGACCTGAGTCGGTTCAATAGCTCTTCCTCCTCTTTCGGCTGGGGACAGTCCCGCAACACATGCACTGCATCTTCGAGACTACCATTGCAACCTCCACGGACGACGACGAAGCCCCCTCTTTTACATCAAATGAATCATCCTATGTTCCCCCGGCGCGGGCCTACGACGCTGCCAAGTATTTTAAGTTCCATTCAGGTAGTATGACTCTTTTAATGCCATGACGGTGTGCTGCCAAAACCTGCAAATTCAAACAAATAAACTCAGTGGTTTAGGTATCGCAGCCTGCTCAATTCGTTGCCCTGTTGCGGCGAATCAGTGACGTGGCTGGAGGGAAAACAGAGATTCTGTTGTGCCGTGCCAGACGCTGCTGCTGGTCGCTGGAATCGCCGGAGTTGCTGGTTGGCAAGGGGAAACAGAAATCGAGAAGAGGTTGAACGGAGCTGAAAGCCTGAAACGGAGAAGAAGCTGATCCTTGCTTACGACATCACGCTGCTGCTGGATGCGACCTCGCGGGACGAAGCTATCTTGCTGCAGACGACCGGCCGGACGAGAAGAGGCGAGTTGCGGCGACTGCAAGAAGCTAAGAAAAGGAAATAGAAATCGACAAGAGGCTAAAACCGACGGAGCCGAAAGCCTAAAATGGAGAAGAAGCTGATCCCTGCTCACGGCGTCATGCTGCTTACGAAGCTGTCTTGCTGCAGATGACCGAACGGATGAGAAGAGGCGAGCTACTGCGAGCCTGCGACTAGAAGAAGCCGAGAAGAGGAAGATTAGGGATATGAGATGATTGTCGAATTTGGCCGTTTCGTGCCGCTGTTTTCGTTTTTTTTCGAACGAACCGGTTGAACTGGTTCGATCGTATTTTGCTGTCCAACCGCCGGTTCGACAGTTTTTACGATTTCTATGCATTGAACCGAACTGTATACTATCAAACCGAATTAGGGACCGGTTCCCGGTCGGACCGGCCGGTCCGGTCCGGTTTTAATAACACTGGGTTACATAAAGCGAGTCTGTACCTCAAATACATTAATTAAAACCTAGTTGATTGACTTTAGAGCGGTTTGAAAATGCATAAAACTTGCCCATTTCAGTAAAACTTTTCAATGTCGGGGCTGTCTAGACAAAATGTGTCATTTTACCTTGGAATAGTAGATTTTTAAAAGGTGTCTATTGTCATCCGTACAATAAGCAGGGGTGAATTTGTTGACCTGGATTTCAGATGTCTCCATTTTTCCACAATAACATGCGCTGTATGTGCAAAAATTTGTCAGTGATGAAATGGAGGTTGACACGAGGCATTTAATACCATCAATGAGTTGGCAAAAAAACCCGTCAACAAGTTTTATTCGTTTTCAAACAACAATTTTACTGAAATTTAACCATTCTAACAATTTCTAGCAACACCTAATAGAATTTAATGAGACCAAATAATGTTTAACGAAATCTAACAATATTTAATTGTTGCTGTTAACATATTAATCATAATTTAACACTCATAATATGTTTATAAGTTTATTAATGAAACGTAACTAAATATAACAATAACTAACAGTATATAACTAGATCTAGTGGTATCTAATAACATCTAACAAAATTCAAATTTAAAAATAAATATTATATTAAATTAATATAAATTTATCAAAATGATCTATAATAGTATTTTTATTGTTATATAAAAATTTAAACATATGAACTTTTGAATTTTATTTTTAAAACAGATTATAAATTTTATTTTAAAAAGTTAAATAAATATAGATATTAATTTTAATTAAATTTAAAATCAATTAAATAGTAAATTTATAAGAAATGTCAACAAAATTTTCATGATATAAAGGTAAAATTGATGCTCAAACCCACGGGCCCGCGTGCTCCAACATCAAAGGTAAATCAATGTTTCATCTCACACGTCCGCACATTACTATATTAATAATTATATCTAGAAAATAATTTATATATTTAAAATTAAAAAATTTAAAAAATATTCTTGCTGTTTATATGAAAAATTAAAACATAGTAATTATTGAATTATGTTGAAAACTTGTTCGAGTAAAATATAAACATAATTAATTTATTATATTGAGCTTTTTTACAACCTTAGTGAGTTAAATCTACAAAAACCTATAGAGTTTACTTATATCTCCAATTTATTGTTTCAATCTAAAAAAAATAAATTTTAAATAAAAATAAATATTGGTTCAAAATAACATAAAATTATCAATTTAATATAATTTATATTAAATAAAACTTTGTTTCAACATTGTCTATAATTTTTATTAATTAATTAATTTCAATTAATGCTCTATAAAAATGCAATTAAATTTATTTTATGATAAGTCAAGAGTGGATGATGAGTGGCCAATTGTTACTTTTTTAAATATATAATTATTTCAACATATTATCTTTAATTGATTAAAAGAAACGATCAAATAGAGACTCCTATGGCCATTATATTTGTAGCTTTTATACCTATACATTGGGATTTATATAGGCCATGCACTGAATCTCTCTTTTAATTTAAACATATTCATATCCTTTAGACAATTTTACTAATAAAAAGACATTTCTAATGTACCACTAATTTAAAAATATTGCCACTGGCAGATTTTTTTATAAATGTGAACCCCAAATTAAAATTTTCCTTTTATAATGTTTTATCATTTTAAATTTATTTAGTATTTTATTTAGAAAAATAAATAAACTGGGCATCAGGATATATCTGTCTATCGTATCTATTTTCAAAAATCAAAATAAGATACAATATAAGTTTAAAATTTCTTAAGTCTAAAAATCTAAGCAGGCCCTACTATTTAAAAAAAAATTAAAAGTTACAAATATATTTGAGGGTTGCCCGTACTGCATGGAAAATTGACTCTTAAATCAATCTTTGTTGTTTATAATAATTGATTTGTTATTTTTATAGTTGAATTTCTATTATAATGAGTATTGTGTTTCGTTTTACCAAAATTATGTTGGTTAATATTTTTTAGATTTTCAAGATTCCCCAATAAGATATGTTTAGAACTTATTTAATTTTGAATTTTAACTTAATATATATCCGTTACTATTTTAACGTGTTGAATTATTTGATAAGATAAATTGGATTAGGCGAATGAATAAAATTAGGCCATACGAATTATTATTAAAATATTTATAATGATATTTACATTATAAATGATACAGTATTAATTTTATATTAATATAGTATGCAAGTAAAATAATAAATCTTTGATGAAAAGAACTCAAGAGGATAATAAAAATTGAAGATCATTATATATCCATGCCAAAACTGACCCAAAGAATATGTATAGCTTTTTAGTTGCAGTAAGCATTTTTCATCATTTAATTATCAATACGTAAATCTGGCTTATACGATTTGTATAAGCATCAAATTTTAGCTTCTTCAGAATCATAACTTCCTGCAATTGCTATCAAAAAAGTTGCGCTAAGTTTTTTGCCAAACACTTATTCCATCCAACCAATCCGCTTTATCATGAAAAGAAATCATTTTGAGTGATTTATAAGCTAGGCCAAACGAAGCTTTAGGTGCTTTGGCGAAGTATTTATCATTTATCATTGTGATCGAAGTAGAATTGAAAATTATTTTAATGGTTCTTACCGCAAAAATCAAAGTTGCATGTGCATGAAATTTCTGCACCGTACCACAGTGGCGTTGTCGTGTCCATCAACTCTTGAAATGTAGGCAGCCATGGCCATCCTCTAAAGCTTCTCCAGCAGCCATCATAGTCTCTCAGGCCTAGCAATGATGAGTATCTCTTGGCGTATTTGATCCGTCCAAATAACGAGAGGTGAAAATCCCTCCAAATCAGCGGCAGTGTTTTATTCTTTTGTGGGCATCACGCACAGAGAAAGCCCATACCGATAGAAACAGGGCAACCCTAATTCTTTAGTTTGTCTGGCCATAATCTCATAGATCCGGTTACCATCTTATCTTAACCAGCAGATTTTCATGAGAGTATGATGTGAGAGCATGCCAAAATCAATAATGGAGAACAACAGAGGAGGTGGCTTGACGCAGCAACAGCAACGTCAGAAGGCAGAGGCGCGAGAGGGCAATGGCAAGAGGCAAAACATAGTGCGCTAAAGCAAAAAGCATGGCTAGGGTAATCGAAATGCAGTGAAAGTGGGAGGAAGAGGTGATGGGATCGTGTGGGTGAGAGAATGCAAAATCCATACCCCCTCCACAAGATTTCATATACCGAAAATGCCTTTTGCAATTTGAGCCGTGGATCAAAAATGTGTGGTGGATAGCCGGCTTCTCCTATGAAAATTGTAAAAAGAGTTTCCCATGGGTTGGGCGTCGTCAACACCCAGCCCTCGACTTTCCTAGCCAAGCAGTCTCTGGCACCTTAACACCTATTGTAGGGCCACTGGCCGATTACTTTGAAAGTAAGGTGCAAATCGGGTTTGGGTTTGCCTAGAGGCTAACTTAAACCTAAGTCTAAGGTATAATATGTGAATTCAACAAGCCAAGTTTATGATATGTTGGAGTTTAATTCGAGTAGAAATTTAGAAATTTCTTTGGGTTAAAATTTGGATTAATTTTATTAATTTACATTCAAAATTAGAAATTATATTATTAATTCCAAACTACGATTGTGTTTGACTACAACTAAAATTTTTCAAATAAAAATTTCAATAGAATTTTTTTATTTTTCATAACTATCATATTTTGTAATTATTTATTTATATTTTTTTATCCAGCTGCTGCTTAGATCATATCATATTAATTTTTTCTCATTTTAAAACTTTTATATTAAACAAATTTTCTTTCAAAAGTTTTATCACTTTTAAAACACATCCTTCATGTGCATTAAATAATAATTTATAATATAGTAGACTTAATATATTTTACTCTTCAAAATAATTACTATGCGTGGTACAATAAAACGATTATAAAAATATATATTAAAGCTATATGTGTCTTATATGATCTTTTCTAATATACATTGGAATTTAGGTTCGAGTTTAAGTTGACTTTCTATCAATTCAAACACAATCTGATTTTAATTTGAGTTAAATTTACCCCCAATGCATGAACTCAAATTCCCAAATTATGAATATCAATTTCTAAAAAAGGTTGGGCTAAGTTGGGCAATTTTGAGTCAACCTAACCTAAGTTGCACCCTTAGTTTCGAGATTCTTCTCTTGCCTTTTACTTCGGGAGGAATTTTTATCAACTTTTCGCCTTCGGTCATTTAGTCACAATTTTTCAGTACATATTTTTTTAATAGTTATATTTTTGGATTATTACAGCATTAGGGTGTCTGGAAAGCTAGATTATCCAACAAATCGACTAAGAAAGGCTCAAAACTAATAAAATTTAATTAATTACCACCATAACAACATCCAAACCTAGATCTCTCCAATCATGTCATCTCATGTTGGATGTAAATTGTTTAAACGAAAACCTATGAGATTGCCCATCCATTAGAAGAGGAGGTAAAAGACAACACAAAACAATATATCCTCAAGCTTAATTATTATTTTATTGAACTGAAATCTCTTTGTTAACGCCCTTCTTTCTCTTAATTGTTTGTAAGACCATAAGTAAGATTGTTCAAACTAATGGACACGACATCTCTTTCATCTATTATTAGTGGAATCATTGATTTCTATAAGTGGGTGACTTTGGTTTGCAGCTTTGCGTATATAAATATTATAAGTAAAGTATATGACGATATCCTTCTCTCCAAATTTTACTTTGAAACATCCGCTAGGTGGGTATTTATGAAATATTGTTCGGAAAATTGAACCATTGGTTATATATTTGTGGAATATTAATAGAAAAATGATAAGAATGTCTCATTCCTCAATTATAATACCAGGAGAGACGACGTAATGCATGATGACTTTTTTTTTTAAAAAAAAAAAAATCTGTAATTTGAGCCTATTTTGTGCGTAAAAATTCGGCAATCTATCATGCATTTCTTACATTCCCTAATAATATATCGAGCCGAGGAATGCCACCCTCGGTAATGTGTTGTGCATATCATGCTATAAATGGTTTGGATAATTTCCACTGAAGTCAAAGAAGATAAACATCTTGGAGATGGCGGAGATGGTGGGTCCACAAGTGCATTATTTGCAGAGCTTGATGTCAGCAGATGTGGGGACGAACCAATGATAGGCCGTATAATTTTAATTTTTAAATGGGTGGGTACAAGTTTCAAGCTGTCGTTTACAGAAAATGAACCCCTCTCCCCGCTCACTCGCGTCGGGCACGGTTGACTGGTGCGCCCTCAGCGGTCACGAGTCACGACTCACGAGTCTGTTCCCCCGCCTGCTTCCGTACGATCGGCTAGGAATTGACTCCCAACACGGATACAGATAGCATTGCCGACTCCATACATTGCCACATTTGTCACCTAGAAAAATGCGTAACCATCGGATATATCTCTTCCTCTTTCCTTTTCATTTTTTAATAATGACGACAATAATTCTAGCCTCTCATTTATGCTGAGATTTCCACGAGACCTATCTGTATATTTGCATGTTTTAAATATAGAGTGACAAACGTTTTCAAACTCGAAATTATTTTTTTTCTTTTTCTTTTTGATGACTAGAACTTGAAATTTAAATACATTAAATTATAACTTAATTTGAAAAAAAATAAAATATTTATTTAATAATACCCAATTTAGACCACCTAGATTGTAGTCGCATGTCGAGCAGGTGAAAAAAATAAAAAAGAGATGCAACTTAGGTCGGCACATGTACAATTTTTATGTCCATATGCACTGTCCAGTGCTAAATTCCTGCCTCCAATTTGTTCCCGTTTCCGTAGATAACATGGCAATGAGAACCATGACTTGTAGTTTGTCGTAGCTCAACGGCTGCTGGGCTGCCACAGAGGGTGACACATTCATTTTTGGAGCCGCAAGAATCGCATGATGCCATTGCCAGCAGACAGAGCTAGACGCTTTCCAGCTGTCGCTGTCATGCCTTTTGGATCGTTGATATGCCTGGTGATTAGTGGGCATGTGGCTAGCCGGTGGGAATGATGGGGTTGCTGATTAGTGGGCTCAGAGCTGCCCAGCGGGCTTGGATTATAAATAGCTGAGGTAGAGAATGAGAGGAAAGGATGGATTGATGTTGTTCTTTCATTAGTTCATCGGTGGTATAGCTTAGAGAGTAATTTCATTTTTTCTTGTAATGGGTTCTTGAATCCCATGCCTTGTAATTCATCAAAATTTTTAATGAAATTCTTAGAGTTTTTGCATCAATTGAGATATGATGGTTGGATCACATCAATCGTATCCATGTGGCTACCATAAATCACCTACGGTCTAGGCACTAACTAAATGTGTCATCCATCGGCGTGAATTTTGATATGTTTTTAGAATTGTGTTAGAAGTGACAAATAGGTTATTTAGAAAATTTTATAATTCACGTTTATCAATATTTATACATTATGACAAATGATATTAAAAATACGTATATTCACAACCCTTGTATTATGGAGAGAATTTTGGATAAGAGTCCTAGGGAAAAAACTATAAATACCCCATAATAAGGGGGAATTGTAAAATACCCCACTTCAAGATAATGGAGGATCCCTAACTGGAGTATCCATGCTTCTAAGTGTTACCACCAGGGGAACCCTTAGTCATGATAGAGGTGAATTTAGGATAAATAGAGTTGTTTGGGACAAAAAAAAGATTAAAGTATAAGGATGAAATTAGAAAAAGTAATGTCTTTAGATATTTAAAATGTCAAATTATTTATGAAACAATATGCATCAGATAAAAAAAATTATGAAAAATATAAATGCACGGTGCCATATGATGCCCTTCTTAACAGCTACACGTGGTATGAATTGTGCTGTGATAGGATGAAATAATGTACTGTACCTGTAGCAAGTTGATGACCAAACTAGGCCAAATGAATCTCAAATTTCATCATTTTTCTATGTGAATTTGAAAAACAAATATATTTCGGTGAACTTTTTCCCTGATCTTCCACCTAGTATATAAAAGCATGCTATTCGATACGTATTTTCAAGAATTATTTCAAGTAAACTAGAGACATCAAGGCTAGAATTAAATTGTCGATCTAGGTAATACCACTACACATGTTAAGAATGGTAATTGAAGCACTAAGAAACAGTTGGTTTATGAAGCATATATTTATTAATTTTCATAAGAAAATGAAGCAAATCTCTCCATGGTGTCCCAGCAACTTGTTAGTCCCGTGCTCCCACTAGCTTCATCTCGATTTCCCATTAGAATTTAGAACTTACTGTGGTTTATTAGTCTACGCTCCCGTGACCAACCCATCCTCGGACGAGAAATCTTGTCTGCCCATTATTCACAGGGCCGATCGTAAGGGGTGAAAATGGTTTGAGTCAATATTAGGTTGCATCAATTCTGTCAAAACCTCTTTATCCAACCTTATTTTCTCATTTGTGAGTCAAAGTGAATCCCAACTCCAAGACTAATTTTTGAGAATTAAGCAAGGCTGGGTTGGGCTCAAATAGAATTCAAATAAGCAATACCAATTAAAAATGCTAGTCTTTTATCAAAAAAAAAAAAAAAAATTGCTAGTCAAGTTCAAAAGTCTGAATATTTTTTTGTATGTAGTGTAAATTAAGTTACACAGATATGTAGGTCGAGAATTGGTTGATCCAACCATGACCTTATCTTGAAATTAGATTGAGGATTTTAACTCGTCCTAATCTTCATTTAGCTAACTTCATATCAAAAACAACAAAATGTAGCCGACTAGATGCACAAAACCGAGCAAAACTTCAACTGCCATTTACATGGACTTTTAGAAATCGAAATAACCATTGGAATCCACCTCAATAACCCAAATTTGAAACACTTAAGGGATCCAAACCCAAAAGACTCTGCGACTCAGCTCCAGACTAGCAAATCCCGTGCAGGCAGGCCATACGGCCCATACCGCTCCTGGTACCAACGCGATGATACCAACACGATTACGCGAAAATTAGTTATTCCCGTCTTACCATTAACTACCTAAGTATCCACAGTTATCTCGATGCGCTTTTTTAAATGTTGTAAATTCATTTATACCTTTTACAGAATTATATATTTAATTTTTATTTAGTGTGCAGTTGAAATTAATTATGTACTGCTGTTCTTCGACTTACCTTTTTTTTAAAAAAAATTTTACTTATCGATTTGCTATTTACGATATCCATTTTACTTAAAACAAGAATTTTCTTGAATTTGCACGAGAAAAATAAAATGGAAAAAGAATTCACCTGATAGATGACGATTCGAAACGCAAGCCATGAGAAAACTATGATGATCAAATATGTAAGAAAATAGTGTTGGGCGACAGGACATCTAACGAGTCTATTATTTCATCACTGAAGGAGCTGCTTATTTTGTACCTTAATTTTTCGCTCTCCTCATTCTTTGAAGCATTATTTTTCGAGGATGAACCACGTCACTGAGAATAGGTAGAGACTGTAAGGTCCAAAAACATGAATTGTTTCATGTTCGAGCTTGACGTGTATCCGAAGTAGCGCCTTAAGGCTCGGGCCCAGAGAACGACATTGACGGTAACGGGCCACAACCAGCCACCAATGCAGGTCAGGCGATCCTCTCGGTCCTTGTCATTTAAACATGCAGCGCGCCTGCACGCTTGCATTCTAAATCCTTGTGCTCAAAAATCGGCAAACTTCAACGGTTAACCAACACAAGTCTGGCTTGTTTATGTTAATGTAGTTTTGTTTGATATATGCGTTTAATCTTATTACTTTTTATTTTGAATAAAGTCCACGCATATTTTTTTTTTTTTTTTGATGGGGAGATACATACATACATCTCAACACATATTACACTGAAGATCAGAGACATTCTAACAAATTTGGAGACACCGCTCCACCAAGTAAACAGAAAGACACAGCTTCCAACAATTAAACGGGAAACCACTTTGCTCCCACGAATTAACCGGGAGACCACACTTTTTGCTCCCACAAACAACGTTGCTGCACCCGAGCCGTTTCGAACCAGCGATCGCAATGACACTGGGCAACGACGCTGACCACCAGGGCGCGTCCCTGGTGGCAAGTCCACGCATATTTGCATTTACCTTCTATGACTTTATTTGTAGACGTTGTTTAGGTTATGTCGTTCTGATTTCCCAACAAAATACGAAGTAGCATCAACAATGTTTGCACCTGTGAAAAATAATAAGTGTCATTTTGCATTTTAATCATTGCAATTGCATTTAAATTTTTTACATTTGTATTGTTTTTATTGAAAGTAAACATACATATTTATCATTTTTAATAAAGATATTTATCAATGTTAAATTGCAAATAAATTTATTAAAAATAAAAGTTTTATTAACACTTTGTTATTGTGATTGTGTTTTACCATCACTAGTAAAAGCATCGTAGATTGAAACTTTAAATTCATTATATATATATATATATATATGTGATTTCGTATTAATAGGTATATAAATTCCTAAAACTATCGTATTTTAACTTGTATTTTCAACTTGACTTTTTATTCTAGTACAGATCCAAAATAAAGACAAATTATTTTAAGATTAATTGCAACGTGGCGAAGGTTAGTCGAATAGAATATAAGATCAGATATGGTTTTTAAAAAAGCAAGATGATGATTGAGCATACTACCTCAATTTTCACAACTTAAGGAGATTTGTAAATAGATTTCTTAAATTTGCAAATTTTATATTTACATTAGATGATTTAAAAATTTTAAAAATCCACTTTTTTTTATCTTTGAATTTACATCGACCGGTTTAATTATGATGTGAAATGACCAAAATATCCTTTATAATCTTTCAAATAAATATAGGAAACCATTCATTTTAAGTCCAAACTATTTTTTTCCAGCAAGAAATTTTATAGAAAAGGGTTTCAAAATTTCAACCCTTCAGTCCAGATTTGATGAAAATATGGGAAGAGTATTTTTATCATTTTGCATTAAAAAGCTAAATGGTCCTTAACCCATTACTTAATTGTTAGGTCGAATACCGCATATTTTTAAAATTGGAGGGACTAGAATTATATTTTTATGAAAATCAAAATTATTTGCGTTTTGTAATGTGTAGGATCATGATGTAATAAATAAGTACTAAAGATTAAGAATAAGACGAATATTATTAAAATAAATAAAGAAGTTATAAAAAAACTTTATATGTACCCAAAAATAATTGTAAAATATCGGAAGAGTATTTTTATCATCCTGCATTAAAAAGCTAAATGATACTTAACCAATTACTTAATTGCTAGGTCCAATATTGCATATTTTTAAAATTGAAAGGACTAAAATTATATTTTTATACAAATTAAAATTATTGCCATTTTGTAATGTATAAGATGGTGATGTAAAAGAGTAGGACTAAAGATTAAGAATAAGACGAATGGAATTAAAATAAATAAATAAGTTATGAAAAAAACTTTATACATACCTAGAAATAATTTTAGAGAAGGTCAACTATACATAAAAAAAAGCATTGAAAATTTGGAGGATATTTTTTTTGAAAATTCCTTATATGTCTATGAGTTTTACCATTCATTCTATTTATACCTATAAATTTTTAAAAATGAATCAAGTGCTTTAATGAACTCGGGTGTATTACAACCATTTTTTATTTTTTTAAATTTTTTTACACAATTGTTAACCTAAATTACTAAAAATTACTAAAAATGTAACTGATTTTTAAAAATTTGAAATTTTTTTAAAAATATCAAAAAATGGTAAAAATTGATACGTATATTAAATATACTCAGATTAATAGTTTTATGAAAATTTGTTTAAAAAATATATAAAATAGGTGTAGTACATCCGAGTGTATTGAACCATGCTCTATTTAAAAATACCTATTACACCTATAAATTTTCATCATAATTTCACATGCACCCATATCTTCAAAGAGTCATTTACCTCCTATAAAATTCCAATATGCAAATCATTAATTAGTTAAAAAAATTATATTATAATGATTTTTTAGTAATTTTAACTATAAAATAATACATTATATCTGAATAGGAATCTTTAACCTTTAGCAAAACAACTTTAAACTGTACGGGCATATTCACCATTTCATAAAGAGCTAACCGTGTCCATGTATATTATAGTCATCAGACATGCCTTTTAAAGTCAAAATAATTAAAATTTATGAGTTTTATTTAAATAGGATGAAGATGGGACGAAAATGGGCAGTGGGAATGAAAAAGCTTATTAGAATTGAGAAAAGATGTATTGAAAATGAAAAAATAGAATATTATTTTGTGAAATATATATTTTGTAAGAAAATAAGAGCAAATCTGATATTCATCCTCCCGGTGATATGAACAATTCCTAAACTTACCATTCTGCAAATTTCCCAAGCCCGTCTCTAATGGCCGCGATCACTGGTCACGAAACAAAGAGAAAAGTCCCGAAGAAAGGAAGGAGGAAATGAAATCGGCCATTTCTCCGTCATCCGGTTCCGAGGAAATGGATTCCAAGCAGCTAATGGATTCTCTCACTGCCCATATCGCTCTCTACCATTCCTCCCTCCCTCGCCCATCCAAACCTCTATCAAACCCTAGAAATTCCATCCTCCGCTGGTTTTCCTCCCTCTCGATTCCCCATCGCCAATCTTCCCTCACCATCAACGACCATGATTTTGTTCGGATTCTCCTCCAGATGCTGGCGCAACTCCGATCACGCGGCCATGGTTTCTTCCTTGTCCTCCCCGATCTCCCCTCCACCAGTTCCCCTTCCCTCCCGTCCCTCTGTTTTCGCCGTTCCCGCGGCCTCCTCTCGCGCGCCAGCGCTGCCAACGATTCGGAGCTTTCGCTCTCCCGCTCCATCCGCGTCTTCAGCTCCCAGGAAGGAGATGTAGCCTCGCTCGGCGAGCCGCTTGATACGATCACAGTCGTGGAGGATCTCGTTGGTGATGTAGATCGGTTCGTCGACGTGATGGACGACGTTTCGGACGGTCAATTCCTGCGGGGAGACGATGGCTGCATGTCGGGGTCCAAGTGGCATGAGATGTCCTGGTTGAAGGCAAAGGGCTACTACAGCTTGGAGGCGTTTGTGGCTAACGGGTTGGAGCTTGCGCTGAGGCGGTCATGGTTGAGTTTCTGTGCAGGGAAGAAGCGCGGGGCGAAGGCCAAGCAGAAGCTGGAGGCTGCAGGAGTCGCGGCAAACGTGTTCTCGAGGAAGAAGGGGTGTTTGGACTGGTGGGACGGTTTGGACCCTGCAGTTAGAAGGAAGGTCTTGAGATACGTTCTGGGCAAAGCTGCAAAATGTCTGGTATGACTTTTATCGTTTCGCTCTGGCGATGCCACCTCCGAGCTTTTTGGTGGACAAATATACAGACAGATCACTTATTTGATTGAGAAATGCATAGACACCGAATTTTGCTTTCTTTTGCCTGTTTCAAAATTTGGATTATGCGATCAGCAAAAGCTGCATGCTTCGAAATAATCCTCAGTGAGACTGACATTATTACAATCATGCGTTTTTTGACCAATCATTGGAATTAGGCCTTGATTTGTACTTAAAAGGGTTATCACCCGCCATTAACACAATGCAATGATTCAGGAAATCATTGTTACCTGCCATCTTGCAAACTAACTTTTCCTCAGTGATAAAGCTTGAATGCAGTTAGAGATCATCATGATCATCATCATAAGCCATTTTCCACCTAGGTGGGGTCGGCTTGAATTCAGTTAGAGATGATGCTACAAAACAGCATTTAAAGTTTTGGATATTGTGAAAACAACATCTAATGATATCCAGTAAGATGAAGTGGAATAAGATTTGTGCAAAAGTCTCACAGTAAATTCAATTGTTGGTGATCAGTTAGTTGCAGTTACATTGATGTTTTCATTGGGGGCTCTTCAAAAGCTTTGATATCGAGGACTATTTTTCAGCTTACAGCCTTATGAAGTCCTTTTTTCTTTATTCTTCTTCTTTTTATTTTTTAGACTCTGGCTGGCTCCAATATTTATAGTTTCTAATGAAAATCATTGTGAATGGGTCGTTATTCTATTCTGAGAACCAAGAAGAACATCATCATTTCAGTCATTGTCCAGCTAATTGGGCTGGTTTTACATTTTGTTGCATCTAAAGATTTAACAACAGGAATTCCCATTGTTTATTTCCAATATTATTGCAAGAATTTCTTCCATCAGTCAGAGAGGTCCTTATCCAGCAGCCTGTCATGACTGTTATTGTTTTAAGATTCCAGGCAAATGATGCTTTGAAAAATGAAAGCATGTTGCTGAATTTTAGAAGAGAGAAGCCAATGAAAATTTGCCCTAATCCGTCTGGTCGAAGCTCCATGAAGACAATATCAGGAACAGATATGGATGGTTGCTCAAGGGTCATTGCTGCTTCTTTCTCTGGGAAGACTGTTTCTTTGGCCAAAGCTATCAATGGACTCCTAGTGCTTCAGGAATTATCTGCTATAATATCAGCATGTCAGGATCATGAGATTGATAAGGGAAAGTTATTTTTCAGTACACTGGATTCTTTGCATACTATTTCAGATTTCTTGTTCAGCAGACTTCGAGGTTTTATGATGAAGCTGTCAAGTGATTATCTAAAACATGAACTTTTTGGAGATGATAATTTGAAACTACCAATACGTAAATCCAGAGAGAAGTCTGGTGGAGGTTCCAAGAAGGGAAAGAACAAAGGCCGCAATGCAAAAAAGTCAAATTCTGTAATAAAGTCTTCCTGTGTTGATAATTCACTGCAAAAACTTTCTAAGGTATTCTTCTTTTATCTCAGCAACTTCTTACTGACTTTTCATTAAAGTTGCATTTGGATGGAACTTAATTTAATTGTTCCAAAGGGCTTATTTCCAGGAGTGTGGATGCCAATGGGCTGGTAATAAAGACAGTAAAACAACGTCCCCATATCTACAGAATGCTGCTGCTTTGGAGACTGATGGAAAATCCATGGTGGGTGATGGCTTCACTCTGCAAATGGATTCTCTCAAGGAGATCTATTCCACAGGCATTGATGAGGTAACATACTCTTAATTTAGGGTTTTTTTTTGTTTTGTTTTGATTTTTGAACCTAAAACATTTATAAATTGTTTTTAAACTTTTAGGTACATCCAAAAGTGACTGTTAACAGGAAGGTCCAGACTGCTGAAAAGAAGAGCAGGAAAGACTGTGATGCTGAGGAAGCCTTCTTAGATGAGGTTGATAAAATTGGAAGTCCTGAAGAAAAAACTTTGTTGTCTTGCTTTTCGCCTACTGCCTTAGAGGATGAACTTACAACACCCTGTGAATTGTTTGGTTCTTCAACTGCTCAACATCTATCAATCGATCCCTCAGTCATAGGGAGACACTGTTCTGTGCTGCCAAATTCAAGTCTTTGCAACACTAAAGGAGAGTCTACTAGCAAGGATGATGCCCAAGTGAGGAAAGATATCCAGGGGCACTCTCTTGTAGTTGCCTCTGAAGAAAAATGTCATTCCTCTCCAAAGTCTTGTCAATCTCTAAACAAAATGGTGAATGGTGGTGAGCCAGTGCCTGATTCTCTATACCTGAGAAATAGTGAGGGATTGCTACTGGAGTCATCTCCTAGTTCTACTCAAAATAATGTGCATAATGACAAGAAGATAACTAGTTGTATGACATCCTCCAGTTGTGATTCTTTAGGCAGTGCCTGCAATGTGAAAACATTGTCTCAACCTCCTAAGGATTGTGATGGTTTCCTTGCTGATGAGGGGATTAAGCATCAGAATTCTGGATACCCAAATGGTGGAGTATCTCGGCCTGTTTTTCATAAATCAGATTCATCCTTTGTCTCAATGGATGAAATTTCACTAGTTCATAAGAAGGAAGCAAACTTCTATGTGAATGAACCGGTGAGTTCTTTTGGGGGCATGTCATTTGAATGGCCAAGCTTAGCACCACTTTATTTCCAATCTTCCAATTCACAACATCTCCCAGCTGCCACGGATAGGCTGCATTTGGATGTCGGGCAGAGCTGGTGTAGTAGAGCTCATCAGTCTTTTATAACAGCAAGGCATCATGCAAGAAATGTTTCATTGGAAGTTGGACATAACCGGACCGTACCATCGCAGCCTCCCCAAATGAGCTTAGATTGGCCGCCAATGGTCAGGAGTGCAAGTAGATTTGTTCCATCATTGGCCTGTAACTATGATTCTGGACTTGTCCCTAGGCTGCAGTCACCATTTCGTGCTGGTTTCACACCATATGGAGTGCATCTTAATGGAATGAAGGATGAGGATGAAAGGAAGTACCCTGGGGACGTAACGGACTTTCCTGACTTGAAAAATACAGATCTATCTGATGACACTGAAAACCATTGGGTAGCTGATGATGAATATGAGCCACATGCATTTTCTGGAAGGGATTATAATCAGTTTTTTGGAGGTGGAGTGATGTACTGGAATACCGTTGATCAAGCTGGCACAGGGTTCTCACGTCCTCCTTCCCTAAGTTCAGAAGATAGTTCCTGGGCTTGGCATGAAGCAGAACTGAACAGAACTATTGATGATATGGTTGGCTTGCCTGCTTACGGTTCTGGTGGATTGGCTTCTCCACCGCCTGCTGGTCCTTTTTGTTCACCGTTTGATCCTTTGGGACCTGCACATCAACCTCTTGGTTACGTTATTCCAGGAAATGATGCTGCTGGAAAGGTCCTTCATTCATCATCCACAGTTGTAGATCTTCCAGAAGAAAAGGTCTGTGTACCCTTGACTAATTCACCCAGTGTTGTAGAAGGATTGACTGCTGACACACTAAGCTACCCAATTCTACCCCCAATTATAGTTCCAACTATATCTCAAAATGGATCATGTTCGGAGTTTAAAGTTAGCCATGACCACAAAAGCCCATGTGTGCCACCTACTAGGAGAGAGCCACCTCGGATTAAGCGACCACCATCCCCTGTTGTGCTCTGTGTTCCACGAGCTCCACGACCTCCTCCTCCCTCTCCTATAGGCGAATCTAGAAAGCAGAGGGGTTTCCCAACTGTGAGGTCTGGTAGCTCTAGCCCAAGGCACTGGGGCATGAGAAGCTGGTACCATGATGGAACCCACTGTGAGGATACTCGCCTTTGTGTGGATGGTGCTGAAGTTGTTTGGCCTTCATGGGGAAACAAAGGACTTGCTTCTGGTCCAATGATTAAACCCCTACGAGGTTCGTTGTTGCAAGATCGGCTTATTGCAATCTCTCAACTAACTCTTGATCAAGAACATGTAAGCATATCTTTTGCTTGATGCTTCATATTTTGCAGTTATCTGTTACATTTCTTAGGTTAATGAGATGTCAAAATTGCAGCCAGATGTTGCATTGCCTGTGCAACCTCCAGACTCACTCAATTCTCCTGCTCGCAAGATCTCTTTATCTGTGATGCACAGTCTTTTGCATGAGGAAATTGATTCTTTCTGCAAACAGGTAATTTTGTATGTTACTTGGCCATTTCCCTTTTGTGGTTTTCTTGTACTTCTTTCATCTGTATTTGTGGTTCACTTTTCATATTTTGTTTTGTGCTTTTATGGCTTTTGCTTTTTCTAGTCAACAGTTATACCACTGTTCTTCTACTATATATATTTTTTCCATCTCTGAGCATACACAAGTGATTTCTGGAGATTTTGAATTTCAATGTTCACCCAAGCTGATGTCCTCTATTGCCTGTTCATCTATTGCAAATATGCAAGGTGGCTGCTGGCAATCTGGTTAAGAAACCATATATTAGTTGGGCTGTCAAGAGGGTAGCACGTTCTTTGCAAGTTCTTTGGCCCCGGTCAAGGACCAATATCTTTGGTTCAAATGCAACTGGTTTGGCTCTTCCAACCAGTGATGTGGATCTTGTGGTTTGCCTCCCTCCAGTTCGGAATTTGGTAAGAAGGATCTTGGTGGCTTTCTGTGGCGCAAATCGAAAATTGATCTGCTTGAAATCTTACATTTGGAGGCTTTGGCAGGAGCCTATCAAAGAAGCTGGGATTTTGGAGGGACGTAATGGTATCAAAGAAACTTGTCTCCAGGTACTCCCAACTTATATTGCTGTTTTGCTACCAAGGCAGGATATATGTGGCATTTGGTTCTGATAATTTTCTCTTGACCATATGCATTCACTATCTAGTGTGCTCATCAATAAAAGAAAGCTCTGGATACATATTTTTGTCCCGGGAACATATAAAGTATGATTCCAGTTATCCTGTCTTTCTATTCTCTCTTATGTGCTTTATTCGTTAGGAGTTACTTTATTCCATTGGCATAAATGAAGTTCAATTGAGCATTTATTGACTTAATTTACCATCATTTTTATTTTATTTTTTTGTATTTTTCTTTTGCTTGGACATAGCAGACACAAATCATTGGATCTGTTATGCATGGTTCCTTTTTCAGGCTTTGTACACACTACACCCAGCTGAATGACTGCTGCTTAAGATTCATTCTCTGAAGTGTACACAAATGCAGTTCTCTCTATTTGTTGATTCATTGGTCGCAAAATTTTAATTTTCTCTGTATTTTATTATTAAACCTTCTCTCTGCAGTTTTTCATGTATAAATTTATCTAACGAGGGTTTGTTTTAATTGAGAAAGAGGCGGGAGAGGGGAGATAATATTGGAATGTGGAAAGTGGAGGAAAAGGAAGTGATGTGACAGGGTGGGGTATTGGGGTAATGATTGAAAATAAAAGTGTTTGATCAGTCTTGGGTATATTATATGAAGAGTAGGAGAGGATAGGATGAATTGGAACTAGGTTTCTTCAAAGAGAGGAGACAATGGCAGTTGTAAGGTGAATAAAGTAGGTTGTTTGATTAAAACCATGTGGTAATTATTATGAATAGGTGGGAATGAAGAAAAAGTATAGATATTGAATGTAAGTCAGACCATCAGAGTCGATAAATTACTTGAGTAATGGTTAGAAGCACCATAGTTATAGCTACGTTTCATCATAGTCTGAACTAGTGGTATGATAGTAGGTAGCTGACCAGTTCTTAATTATTTATACTGTTTTAATGAATTTCATGCTGTATGATAATGATGAAAAATAGTAGTTCTTTGTTGTCTTTTTGTGCCTTGTTTGTAGTGATGACACTTTCAGCTTATTGTTTCAGCATGCATCTAGATACCTTGCCAACCAGGAGTGGGTTAAAAACGACTCTCTTAAAACGATCGAGAATACAGCTGTAATACCTCTCTTCCCTATCATGGTTTTTGTATTCATGCGTATCTAATGTGTCCTAGTTCTCTTTTGGTGTGACTATTACTGTTTCTATTATTCATATTTTTAATTTTTTTAAATTATTATTGTTATTATTATTTCGCAGATTCCTGTGATCATGCTAGTTGCTGAGGTTCCTGATGATGCAATTGCTTCCACTGAGACTACTTCAGTTTTGCATGGATCAGAAGTTGAATCAGCCCTTATGAGTGTTGAACAATCCAATGATAACAATTTTGAGATGGTGGCTTCTGAAAATACCTCATTGCCATTATGCTTGAGGAAAGAAAATGATGCCGGTATGGATGTGAAATCTGTTCGTCTGGATATCAGCTTCAAGTCACCTTCACATACTGGACTTCAGACTACAGAACTAGTAAGACTGTTGATTGCTTATGTTTAATTACATTAAACCACAGCCTTTGGGAATTGAGATGCTTGAAAAATGAGTTCTCTCTCCAGGAATTGATGATTTTTTTTTCTTTTCCAATGGAACAAAGTTGCCGAAGTTTGTTACAGTTTGATGGCACATTGTTTTTTCATGGACGATGATAGCCACAGCCTCTCTTGGATGCCACACTATTTATTTTGTGCTTTCCTGTAGATGCTACTGTGTTAATTCTGGACAATTTTGTGGTTCTTTGGCTGTTGGTTATTTTGTTGCCTTTAACCCGTGGGGTAGTACTCTATGCCACTTTGGTTCTGTGGGCCTTGATGTGCATTCCCTCTAATGGAACCTTCATTAATTAGCATGTAAAAAAGAGGGGAAGAGATACTAGTATATTCACGCACAACGCATTTTGTGAGTTTGACCTGGCTGCAAAATCATAGTCCATCAGGCTTGCGGTATGTGAATGTTGAACAAGATCATTCCTTGATTTACTATCCCTGAACAATGGACTGGGCATAAAAAGCAAAGAATTTCCTGCACTTCCTGAACCCCCGATGAGCTGACTGCTCTGATTTATGTTCATTGATGAGGGAAACAGAGTGAGGGCATGATACTGCTTCATTGCTCAATGGTTCCCTCTAGTAATTCTCTACATCACTTATTTAAAGTCTATAACTAGATTTCCAACTGTATGGAAAGTGTTGTTTTGTTTCTTGATGCTGTTTGATGACTTTTCATTTGTGATTTTTTAACTGTCATTCGCAGGTCAGAGAGCTAACTGAGCAGTTCCCTGCTTCTGTACCTCTTGCTTTGGTTTTGAAACAGTTCTTGGCAGATCGTAGCTTGGATCATTCATATTCAGGTGGTTTAAGTTCATATTGTTTGGTAAGTCATTCTATGTCGATACTTGGATATCCTGAATTGTTGAGTTTTGCATCATTGTTGTATTATGATTTTGTTAGTTGTAATTAGTAGTAGTTACTACTACTAGTAGAAAGCTTGTGTTTGAGCATAACTTTGGTCAACATGAGCATGTAGTTCAGGTATGAGATATCTGAGATCATGTGTTTGAGTGTTAGCTTTGGTTAACATGAGGATGTAGCACTTGAAGCCTCAAATCTGCCAGTGGTCCTGGAATCTATGAAATGGTAGAAGTTAGAAAGAAAAGTCTTTCAGAAATATAATGGCATCTAATGTTTGGGGAAATTGGTAAGAAATTAGGAACTCAATACTGGAAGATTATGTGATTAGTAGCTATTATTCTGGTTAAAGTTTTTCCTCATGCTTCTTATGGAAGGATAAAACAATAAATTAATTCCCCTGAAGCCTGCTGGGTATCCCCATGGCAAAACTTCTGTCTACTTGCTTTATACAACCTCTAAAAGTTCTTGTAAAAAATTTTGTTTTTTTATGCTGTTCTTTTCCTGTTGAATGTTTTCATGAGGCAAGTTCTTGATTGTTTGCAATTAACATTTCATGCATTGATTTCCATTCATAGTTTTCTCCTTGATGGTTTTAAGTCAAGTTTTTTCTGAATGGTTATGTTTGTTACGGTGTAGAGCTGTTTATGGTTCCTTCAGCAAGTTATATTAGTACTTGAATGGATCTGAAAGACGATAACATTTCCTGTTTTCTCTACAGGTATTATTGATTACAAGGTTCCTTCAGCATGAGCACCATCTCGGCAGGTCTATCAACCAAGTAATGATAGAATTTTCATATCTATAGTAATACGAGGTCTTTCTTTGAATTGAGATGATTCACACTAAGGACGATATTGTCTAATATAGCCCTTTGTTGCCCCCCAAAACTCTCAACTGCAACTTTCTCCAATGCACTTCTGTTTTCCTCTTAGAAACTGTCCACATCCCTGGATGAACCCAGTGGTGCTTCCATTGAATGTCTTTCAAGAAGAAGAAGACCTTGGCACACAAATGCTTGCTTCTCTCTCTCTCTCTCTCTCTCCTCACTGTTCTTTTCCTTTATTGCTGGGAGGAGAATGTTCTTGATAGTGTTCTTTGGTAGCTGAATGTTAACCTTACTTTTCTTGAAGGAAGAAGAAGTAGCTTTTTCAATGTGTGCTAGTCCCTCATAATATGCTCTGGATGTCAGACTTTTTTCATACTTCATTACTTTTTCACAGTGACATCTGTTGGTTATGCCATGTAATTAACTGATTGAATTTGCTGCATATTGAGATCCTTTTCTTTCTGACATTGAGAATAATATGTTTCGCTGACTTTATTCTTACTTGAACCTTATGGAATTTCTCTTGCACTTTCTGCTTTCTAAATTCTTATGCAGAGCCTGGGGAGCCTGTTGATGGATTTTCTTTACTTCTTTGGGTGGGTATGATCACTAAAAGCACATTACAATAATTTTCTTGTGCTGCTGGATATGATCACTGAAAGCCAGTTGCAACGTTTTTATTATACTTCTGGATCACACCATTAAGCTATTCCTTCCGGATATATGTGGAATCCTGGGCTATCTAGCCATGATCTGGAACCAAGTTTCATCAAGTGGAAAAGAAAGACAAGAAAAGAAAAAAAGCAAAGGAAGAAAAGAGAAGTTCTGATTTGAAGTAAATAGCTTGTGAGACAACTTTTTTGTGTGTTAGGAATGTGTTTGATCCTCGCCAAATGCGTATTTCAATCCAAGGAAGTGGGGTGTATTTAAATAGAGAACGAGGGTACAGGTACTAAGCTCACTACTTGAGTTCCTGGCTTAGTAGGCAATGTTTTTGACTTACTACTACTACATGTTTACAGCTGTTTTGTTTTTATTCTGTACTGAGTTTTGCAGCATTGACCCAATTCACATTGATGATCCCCTTTATCCAACAAACAATGTGGGAAGGAATTGCTTTCGCATACACCAGTGCATCAAGGCAAGATTTTAATATTTTAGATTCTCATCTGCCATTGACCATCCTTGTCAATGAAGTTTATGCATCATCATTCTGATGTATCTATTCTGTCTTTAGATTTAACACTTATCTTAGGTTGAAATCCTTTGCCACACAAGAGTACTGTTATCGAGTTTCCCTATCTATTGGTTTTGCTTCATTTTGGGATTGTTAAAGCCTTTGTGCAATGTTGTCATAGCATTTGACATTTATATGCCGTGTTGCCGTCATAAGTTAAGATAAATCTGACTCCAGAAATGTTCAAACCATGAAGGGGCCATATAATTAGGTTTCTATAGGTACAACATTTATAATCTACAAAGAAATTTTTTTTTAATTGTAATTTTACAGGAATATGCGTATATGTAATTGCAAGTTATTACTGCATTTGCAAACCAAAAGGGCAAGTAGTTGTGCTAGTTTGTGGTGGTAAACTTGGAAACACCATTTGAAGGATAGCAGCTCATAAATTGTGAACAGCAATCTGTTTGTACAAGTGAAACTGCATTGATGGCTTCCTATTGAATGATTGTGTGCAATGGTGTGAATGCATACTTTCAATTTCTGCATATGGGTTAGAGCCTGAGGTGATGATATTATGATGTGGGTTTAGCATGTTCTTTGATTCCTAGTTCTCAAGACATTGGTGATTCTAAAAAAATGCATCTGGAGTGGTGTCTTATTCCAATATTACTACAAAACTTGTTTTTGTTGTGAAGCATAGAACTGCATATTTTCTTATTCTATTACTTTGATAATCATAAAGATACCACAACTTGCAATTGGTGTCATTATATTCAATAATTCTGAAGAGTGCGTGATGTGACCTGGCATCTCAATTTGTATTAAGGTTTGTGTATGAGTGATTCTTACTTGCAATTTCCATGCACGATTAGCACATCAACTTGGATCCTTTGCCTATGTGCAAAGAATACCAATCTGATTAATGTTGCATCTAAGGGATTCACATGGTTATATGAAAATTGGTTACCTTTGACTTTTGATTTTGGTTGAGTTGGTAAGTCCATTGCATTGTGCAGGCATTTGCAGATGCTTACTCTATTTTGGAGAATGAGCTGATTAACCTTCCAGGAAATGGCGATCAATCTGTGAACCTATCACCTAGATTACTTCCCAAAATCATACCAAGCATTGGTAATGTGTAGGGTAGTAATAGGTAACCATCTGTAGATACTATTGCTTGATCATTTGTTAAGTATTTTCTGTCTGTTAATTATTTGAAAATCCAGGTATAATTGTTGTCTGATAGGCCTATTTTCTGATGTAGGTTATTTTTGTCCCTATTTGTAGACTGTTGGCATTGAACTCCATATCTTGAGGTAAAATTTCATGATTTTGTGTGATCTCCACAGGCACGATTGTGGAAGTTTAAGGTAGGTATTGTTTTTTTAAGTGTTATATGTTCCAAACACAAACTTATGACAGATCCTGTGGATGCCTGATGATTCTGTGCAGGTTTGTGCTGCTTCATTAGCTCACAGGATTTGACCTTTCTAAGATTTCTGCTTGATCATCACAGGTTTGTTACGAACAAGATTTTTCTCTCAAGCATAATGACTTTCAGTCTGCTAGATTTTTCTGAGCTCTAGCAGTCATTGCCTATTATCTCATGGTTTAATGTCCAAATGTTGATACACTGCAGCCTGTTGATGTGATGCTGAGGAATCACGATAGGATCCTGAAGTGCTGATAGTATAGTATGCTGGCCTAGAAATGTAAGGATGTGGGGAAAAGGTACAAATTCACTTCCCAAGGATTTGCGCATTTTGTAGGTTGTTGGGACCTTAACACGCACTTCAGATAAGTGGACATTTGGTTCTCCTATATCTATAATCACATCAAAAGCCAAACTTTTGCAAACTGTATTTTGCCTGCTGTTAAAACTGTGATTTCTCAGCAAAGCATGCCAATGCTTAATCATTCTGGCACTTTGAGGCATTTCCGTACTGCTTCCAGTTTTTGCTTCATTTGCAAAATGTATGGGCATGCTTTCACTTAGATTTTCTTTTAATACATCTCATATGCATGTCACAGAAATTAGGCCTGAAGATTGTTGAAGCTGGTCATCCTGGGCTATAGTCATCTATCAGTTGGTTGCTGGCTCATGATCCTTTTCATATGGCCATGAGGTAAAGAGAGAAGCATATTATTACTTCATAGCTCAAAATTGTAATAATGTTCCTGCATTTTGAAGCCAGCCTTTAGGTTCCCCATGATAAATATCACGGGTTCTGTTATTTTTGCTCAAACCAGAATTCACAAAACCCAGGTTTCAATGATTGGCAAGGATTCAATAGTTGTAGCTTGGTTAGGTTAGAAAATATTCCGGATCGAAGATCTTAGCACCCTCATACTTTGCCTTTCATCTTGAGACTTATTTTCTAGCTTTTCCCTTCCAGAGACTCTAAATTTATTCAAAACAATTAATAGATGGTCACTGGACATCAATAAAAAGTGGAAACAACACAAATGATTTCCACATATTAATTCCCTGCAGTTCCAAACCCTGTTCCCATACAAAGCCTTCTATTTCCTTGCAAGTCACCTATTGTTCTAAATATGCATCATTGGAGATCTAGCTATTTCACTTGGCTACTTGGCTCTCTTTGAAGCCATGATACTCACCCTTGTGAATTTTTATTTTTTTCAAAAGGGGATATTGAGATAAACATTGAATTGCTCCCCAGTTAATAGAAGGCTTATCCAGACCATTCCTAGCCACACGAAATGCTTCCACAGGAAGTTCTTGTTAAAGCGGTAGTGCAGCAGCAGGTGCTCACAGCCTCACATGATTCCTTCTCTTTCAAATTTCAAACACAAAAACAGCTGTTGTTTTCACTAATGGTCTATTGTTAATATCTGAGCGACGCGGGAAATTTTGGAGCACTTTTTTATCCCCATGTCACTGTTAAGGTGTATTTCCAAGAGGAGCAAATCCCTTGTTTGGTATGGCCTCTCAAGGTGAGCATTCTGGAAAGTTCTTATGGGAAGCGCTTTTTGAAAAGGCCTTTGGAAAAAAGGATGCCAACTGCCAAGTGAAAACTATTCTCTAGAAAGTTATAATCAGTATTCGTCTAGAGAAACAGAATGCTAACTCTAGCAGTATTGACTTTTGAATTAGAGATTGTAAATTTCTTGTTTTCTTAAGAGTCAGAATTCATGAAAGCATTCAAAGCATTTTGTGGGAACTCAAAACATAAGTTATCGTTTTTAGGAAGCTACTTTTGAGAAAGGTGGTGCATGCCAAATATTAGTTAAAGATGAAATCAGATGAATGGTTTGGGGGCAGGGATGGTGAGCAAAATTAAACTGTCTTAAAGAGGGAGGAAAAGCAAAAAACGTGATTTTCATCATTTGTCGTTTGCGATAACATCTAAACTCTATCAAATGTTGCATCTGGTTTGTTGTTCCCTACATATTTAGTTCCATCTCAATCATTGTTCAAGATTCTGCATACCCTTAATCAATGCTAAATTTCTATGAGAAACAGTTAGTTACATAGTTTTTCCTGGCACCGAGTTGACTATTCTTGTGCTTCATTTGGGTGTCAATTCCCATTTCTTTTTATTTGAAAGAATACTGAAGACTGTCATATACCTACGTTGGTGCATGTACCTGTGAGATTATTCAGGTGGTTGCCAGATCGAAATCACATCCCAATTAATTATTCAGGTGGGGATGGATATTCACGAAGGGCACTCTCATCTCTACTGCAACTAAGAGCAATTTCAGTTGGTGGTCTTGCCAGAGGTGGATCTGCAATCGTGATGATTGCTGTCTGTGCCGAAGACCGTTGAGATACGCAGGTCTAGTGCTCTCATTTCTACTGCAACTACGAGCAATTTCACTTGGTTTGGTGGTCTTGCTGGAGGTGGATCCGCAATCCTGATGATTGCTCTCTGTGCTGCGGTCCTGTGGACCGTCAAGATGCTTGCGTCTCATCATTTTTGTCAGTTGTACTTGTTAGTCACGTAGGTGAAAGGCCTTGCCATTATGGCTCATGGGGCATTTATAGATGCTATGCTAGGACCATATGTGCATACCAGATGTGTGGCAACCCACAGCCTCACGTACTGGCTCAATGATGGATGCTAGGAACGTGTTGGCTCAATGATTGGTAGCATACAAACAATTGTAAATACCATCATCGCATGTAGACACAATTCGTCCAATGGGAAGAATCCTCCGAAACATTTGGTTGATTCGCTAAAGATTATTGGCAAACAAAATTTGTCTATCATTTTGTTTTTATTTTTATTTTTTTTATTATTAGTATTTATATAGTGTGACAACTGATTTCATAATCAAGCATATTCACTACTCTCAAATTATGGAGGGATATTTCTGTTCTTTAAGTGTGAATAAATAATGCATATTAGAAAATCTGGTTTATTAAGCGTGGGGAACGATTCTTGTTTGATGCTGTAATCACAATTTCGTTTATTCGTGGATTGCAATTAGGTAAAATTTAATTCAAAGCCAAGGGGATTCAGCCCATGAATGGTTACGGAAGGACGGCCAACCGAAACCGCCCGTTAAGTACGTGGTTTGTCGGGAGAGTTGATGGTATCCGGTCTGGTACAAAAGATATGTATGTGGGAAAGATGAAATGGCAATGATTTCAGGGAATGTCGTAGGAAGTTCTTGTTCTAATGCTTTAATGGCTTAATCTATAAAATTGAATTTAATCATTATGTTTAAAATTATTTATTCAGCGGGATGTGTAGTTATCATTTTAGTAAGAATTTAGCGGTTAAAAAAACCTAAAATAAACAAGTTTCACCCTTCAGAATTTATTTATTTTTGGATGATTGTGTTGTTTGCTCTCCATAAATTTAATAATTACATGCTCAGCTAAACAAACAATTTCAAATACAATGAATTGATTGCTTCTTAAAAGACAAATGACTAAATTATTAGACCAAGGAATTTATTGGAACTCTCCCGGTAACTGATTCCCTGGGGTCGATCCCGGGAAATATGATGATAATGCCAGGAAAAATTAAGTAAGATGTAAAATACAAGATAACCATGACAAGGATAAATATAATGATTAAAACACGTAGGAATAGAAAGGGTTGAAAGAAGAAAAGGTAAATATGCTCATTAATTACTTTGAGAAAGTGTGTTTAATCATACGGTGTGTAAAAGATGAGAAAGTATTTAATAATAGGCGTTTTCTGTGTGACTTCTCATATTAGCATTAGTTATGTTCATGACATGAGCATTGGTTTGACAGAGCACAGCCGAACCAAAGAGATTTTAAGAAGGAAGCTTCCCCGAAGCTCCTTCTGATGTGACCAATTCTGTACGTCCTGATGATGCTAAAAGTTTTTGCATTTTTGGCCGTTTGGAAACAATGTGACAATTTTTTAGCCGCAGAAATACTGTCGTCTTCAAATGCTCTGTTGATGCATGCCACGAGTGCCGTCGTGGTAACGCGATGTTCAGCTGCTCATGCTGAGGCGCGTTCGATTCACAACAACCGCATGTCCGTGGGCATCTGTCTTTCCTTGTTGTGAGTGTCCCCACAGCAGACGATGTGTAGGGATTATTAGTTAGAAAAAATACAGAAAATGGGTACGTAATTGTAGAATAATGTCTCAAGAGCTAAAATTGTATGAAATGTTTGAGATGTTTGTAATATATATATATATATATATATATGAGAAATGATCAGGTGGAGCCCACAGTGCATGGACTGCACGGTGCATGTGGCGCCCCCGACCGGGGCGCTGGAGAGCCTTACTCCGGGATCGCTTTCTGATTGGTAAATGTGAACAGGATTGTTGCCCTGTTCACGCGGCAGAATTTTTTTTTTTTTTATAACTATAACCTGTGAAAAGATGAGATAATCAAACCATTTCTATTTAAATCTACATGTGGTAATGAGAACTTTTTTTTTTCATTCATAACACATTCATCAATTATTTAATTACAATAGAAGTTTACTAGCCAGTCATGGCTGCCTTTACAAAATTCAACCTTTCATGGATTTATACAAAAAGCAGTAACTTATGTAACCCTGTGCTTCTGTCTCATACCTGTCTATATATTTTGAAAAAATCACATGAGTACTAATACTCAGTAAGCAAGTTCTTTCATTTTGTAAATAAACATTTTCCATTTCCTTTGTATGCATTTCATAAATATAAAAATGCAATGCATTCAAGCATACATGACATTTCTTACGATGGAACGCTAGCCAGGCGTTCATCACTTGCCGGCCTCAGCCTGTATTAGCGACTTGGTCATGCTAGAGGAGGACAACTGATCCAATTACACCTCTCTCATGACCTATTCCTTGTGCACCATGTACATTCATTCTCATGCTGGCATGCCACTTTATGTATAAAAAATTTTGTATAACAATTTGCAAATAATTTTCAATAAATAGAAATATTCTTTGCAATTCAAGGATTATAGGAATGGCCATCCTTAAACACGATTTAAAATATCCAAACTAAACAATTTATAACACATTTGCAATACAAAAAAAGATTTTTAAAAAATAACTTGCTTACCTGTAAAATTAGCTCGTACCTTCCACCTTTTCTTTTCCTTTTCCTATACACATAAAAGGACCATTTTTTTCTTATAATAACTCATTTAAAATTTTTTTTGAAACTTATTATTAAATTCTAAAACAATACTTCTTTTCTTATTTTCACTATGTTTCATCTTCTCATTTATCCATTAATTCCATATTCATATAATAACATTAATTTTTTATCCCTAATTCTTTATTATACTCTTTCCTAACATATATATTAATTTGGGATCATTTTCATTTATTTTTGATTATTTCTCAAACTGTCCTCATTTGCTGAAATCAGGCCTACTGGTTTATTTAAATCTTGATTTGTAATCAAATCAAGGTATTTAATTCTGAGATTTCTGTCATACATCAATAATTACATAAATTAACCCTCATAAAACTTTCAGTATGAAATATTAACATTTTATATTTATTTTGACATTTTTACTGCGCTGGACACTGTTGTGAAATCAGGAGCAGCCTTAATCACGTTATTTTTAAACCATACTTATGTCATTAAAAAATAATTTTTTATTTTATTCGAGTGATAGTTGTTATGTCTTTTATATCATATCAAAATTTCAGATCAAAATTCCATTTACAAAAAATATTAAAAATCATTTACTGTAGCTGATCTTGTCACCCGTTTTACCCTGTTTAAGTTAAATTTATCGGATTTTTAATTTACAACATACTTAATATTTTAATCTAAAAATTTGGTCGTTACTTAATGATCATATAATTAACTTCTTATAACAAAATTTTCATGGCAAAAATCGTTCGTTTACTATCTCATTCATATTTTTTTTTCTAACATTATGTAACCTCTAGATTTGGAATTAACAATTATGATTAACCTATTGCTTCATTATCATAAATCATATTTTAAATACGATTTTGAAGAAATAAAAATCTGATTTAACATTAATATTATCCAGAATTTTCCACCCATAGATTAAACATGATTTTAACATAAAGTAAAATTCGTTTAGATGTTAATTTAATGATGAAAGCAGTTGGAGGAAATTCTCATCTTATGTGATTTGTCAAATCATCAGTTAATGGTAGAATTAAAGTATTAAATCATACTGAATTATCAAATTTTGCTGAATGATATCTGAATGGTATCAGCGAATTAAAAGAAAATTCCTGAACTTAACTAATGTAAAACAAATCTTTTTGGATCTGAAATCGTATGCCTATTTAACCGTGTCTAAAAAAACTGTTTTCTGCTAAAGCATGCATCCAGCATATCTTCCACCAGCAACGTCCAGCAAGTTATGCACATGCATTTTTTTTTTTTTGACAAATGAAATATCAAATTTTCAAAACCAGAAAATAAAACCTGCTTTGGTCGTTGCTTGCTTCTTGTTTTCCTCTGAAAATCGCTGAAGTGTCTAGTCTTGATGCTCCCCCATCTTCTCCGCTCATGCATTCCTTTTTATACAGGTTTTTTGATCGGTTCACCATGGTTAAAAAAACCATGGTCACCGTTTGCATGTACAGGTGTGGTATTACCATGTACATGTGTTGTTTTTTTTTTTTTTTTTACTACAGATGTTATCCACGTAAATTGCCAGCATTTTTTTTTTTTTTTTTTTATATTATGCAAAAAATTTCATTGAGCGCCACCTATATTTGTTGCTGTACGTTTATCTTGCTGCCACATGTGTTCCTTTAAAATTTTTTTTTTTTATTTACATTAACAAATTAATTCATAACTATCTTTATACACACTTATATATTATGAAAATTTTTCTTATTACTATATATCCAATTGCTAACAAAATGTACCTTTTAGAATTTGGAAAGACTTTTCTATTTTATTTTTATGAACTAATTCATGTTTGAATAAAAAGTCTCATTTTAAAATTTTGGAAACATGTTTCTCAAAATTTCATTTCTTCATTAAATTGGGCATGTTAAAATAGGATTACCCATAAAATTTCACCTCAATTGGAGCTAAGTACATATTTTAATTTAATTAAAATCATATTTTGGCATAAAATTTCATTTTAAAAATTTGTAGACATATTTTTCAAAAACTAATCCATTCATTATGTAGAGTATATTAAAATAGGTTTTCTCCAAAAGTTTCATTTCAAATGGCCTTATATACATTAAGATATGAATTAACTAAGTAATTATGTGAAAAATAAATAAATAAAATATCAACGGAAGCCATCTGGAGACACGTGAGTTCATGCATTGGCACGCTTTCTGATGCATTCAAGTTAGGTTATTTAATCAACTATTTTTCATAATCTGATCCATCTAGATTAGAGAGCATATAAGTTGGTACTTTCTATTAAATTTTTATATGATTCTGGGTTATGCATGCTTAGATATAATGAAAACAGTTAGGATAAATACAGGCCTTTAATTAGAACACCTAATTAGCCAAAAAAAATTTTCATTTATTTTTATTTTTCCATAAGCTCCGTGAATTTAAACAGTTTCAATTTGTATAATTCGGAATTTTGAAATTCCTTCCCGAAATATTTATAAAAATTTATTTTCATAGCTAATTTTTATAGGATCATAAATTACCCTCTATTCCAATTATAACATTTGTAAATTTCCATTAAGTCCCTTTTTTTTTTTTTTTTTTGTCTCCACTCTTGTCAAATTTACCAATCAATCATTTTTTTCTAAATTTATAATTTAATCTCATTTTTATAAAATTAAAATTTGATCTTTTTGTAAACATACACATTTTTCTATAATCTCATTGAAATAACATATGCACTGTACATTACATGAAGTTTTCCAATAATACGGGTTTCACAATCCTCCCCCCTTATAATAGGTTTCGTCCCGAAACCTGCTATACTTTGAACAAGTGGTGGTATTTCCTCTCGACTTCCTCTCAAAGTTACCAAGTGGCTTCAGTTTTTGCATATCAGTTTCACTGGATTTTAGCATACTCAATCTCTCGATTCTGAAGCTTCTTTACTTTGTGGTCCAAAATTCTAATTGGTCTCTCATCATAATTTAAATGGTCATGAATTTGCAAATTTTCTTTAATACTTCAAATGACCTTTTGTATCTTAGGTTGAATTTACTATTTTTTTTTTTTGCAAATCTCGTGATCTCTTTTGAATGACATTACTATTACAAATATATGATCTCCAACATGAATCTTTAAGTCTTTTCTCTTACAGTCGGTATAACTTTTCTGTCGACTTTGAGTCGTGACTATGTATTGACAGATCACCTGTACCTTTTTCTGTCATTCCTCTTGATAGATCCGGGCTAGCTTTCCTTCTCCTATTTCATCTTTATTCATTAGGGTTCGACACTTTTGTCCATATAGGACTTCAAATGTGGTCATCTATATGCTTGCTTGATAACTATTGTTATATCATATGGGCTTGACTATTTACATGAATATTTCTTAAATTATCACTCATAATAATTTCCTTTCAAAATTAATACTCTACTTAATTTCATCATGTATATTAATCATGAATTTATCATGATTGATAACAAAATAAATGTTTTGTTTAACATTTTCATTCAACATAATTAACCTTATTAGTCATGTACTAATCATGATTGATTGACTAAAATATTATTTTTAGCCATCAATATATATATAATTCTATAATTCATGTTTTAAACATGAATTTAGGCTATGAGAAATTCATTTAATTCTTATCATATATAACATTCCTTGATCATAATATTGTGATTTTTAATCACAACTTATGTCCAAAAATTTAATTTTCATTATGCTAAGAAATCATAATGTATACTAACACAATCTTATTTAAACATGATTTTTATGCAACTTCAAAAAGTTCATTAAATATAATATCCATGCCAACATCATTCTATTATCATAATTAGCATAAACATGATTTCCAAACCATCAATCATATTCATACATCCCTTCTCATTTAACGCATCATTTCTCTAATTTTCTTTATTCAGCTTAACTCTGGCTCTCGTAGTTGGCATATTTGCTTTCTATATGCACAAAACATATGTTAGTATCATAATATATTCATAATATTATTCATATTTAAGCACATATTTATGTATTTCACATACATAGATGTCATAACACACACATATATATATATATATATATATGTTTCTTTCACATATATACATGTCATCTCATATCAATATCTTAGAAGTATTATAATCTCTTAAACATGTAGATTTATATATGATTTTCTTCTTTTCATGCTTATATACCAATCTATACTTTGATACTATTCTCTGTGGTATCTCTATGGTATTATATCTTTCCTATCATCATTCTTCATTTTCCTCTTTCCACTTCCATTTTTTTTTATGAGCTTCTCATTATGCATAATTCTTAATATATAATTATCAAATCATCGAGGAAGGATTCTTCGACTACATACTCACCTTGAGTGCGGCTCTTTCTATCACTAATCCTGTCAATCATAAAAGGTGGAGTTAGAACTACATATAACATATATTTCTTAAATATCCACCTTTTATCTATATTTTTCTCAAATCTTACATTTTTTTTCCTACTTTCCTTTCCAACATCACTTTTCATAGTGAAAAATTACTTTTCCTTTATGAATCATATACCTATCAAAATATCATAGCAATTTCCTATATTTACAACATAATTATGACAAATCATCATATGTTCATATAACCGTAAAAATCAACATATCATAGGTATATCTTATAATTTCAATCTATCCCTTCCATCATTCTTCCTATACCTATTCATCAATCATTGCAGGATCATATTTTTCTTTCCATATCTATTTACCATTCTTTGCTCTGATATTACTTCTTGTAATATCAAATCTTTTCTTTTCGTGCCTATTTATCAATCCTTGTTCTGATACGACCCTCTGTGGTATTCTACTTTTCCTATCATCATCCTTAATTTTCCTACCTGTGTTACCAAACCTTGCTTTGATACCACCTTCTATGGCTGGCATTTTCAACTACTTTAAAACATTTATTAGTATCAGTGTCTATCATATCATAAC
This sequence comes from Annona cherimola, assembly GCA_030490835.1. Lineage (NCBI taxonomy): Eukaryota > Viridiplantae > Streptophyta > Magnoliopsida > Magnoliales > Annonaceae > Annona > Annona cherimola. Next base: position 7,365,490 of record CM059974.1, read on the forward strand.
ATACTTAGTCATAAACATATATTTACATGATTATGTATTTCACATGTTTCATTCATAGTAGCAAAATTTTTTATACATATTATCACACCTTTGTACATAGGTTATCTAAGCCTTATGTACCTGTTTCAGCAATATTTATATATTTACAAAAAGAAAAAGGTATATTGACAAAAAAATTTGTGCCCCCTAGTCCCCTGTTTCCTTTAGTGACCTTTTTTCCTTACCCCTAGGAATCTCCTAAGGCTAAAAGGTACTTGGGTGAAATGTGCCCAGCTTGGTCACAGATGTAGCACTTTACTATCTTTTCTTTAGCAGTTCCGCAATCCCGAGCTATGTGACCCATTTGGCTACACTTGTAGCATTTTCCCGAACCTTGTAAACATTCGCCAAAGTGGTGCTTGTGGCAGGTCTTGCAAGTAGGGGTGCTCCTTGTCCTGTTACCGGCCCTCTTCTTCCGGGTAGTTTCCCTTCTTTTCTTTCCTTTATTAGCTTTATTTCCCTGGGAGGCTGTAAAGAAAGGTTTCTGAGCTTGCCTAAGCTCTTGAGTCCTGGTTGATTCCATCTCTAATGCCCTAGCTCTCTCGAAGCTAGAGGCATAGTCCTTTATTAGCAATGGGGCCTGCTGGTTCCACAAGCCTCGTAGCATCCCAGCAGCCTGGACTGTCCACTGTTGCATAGCCTTTTCTACGGCCATAGCTACCCTTTCTTCTATATTGACCTCTGCTGGAGGTCTATAGCTATCTTCTTGTCTTTGGCAGGTTCTTGAGGACAGTTCCTCTTATTCCGCCCTACTTATTCTCTTACTAGTTTCGCCCCTGGTTTGATTGACAATTTCCTCCATCGGGGCCTTTCCTTTGTTTGTCATCTACATATAAATCATCAATAATAAATCAATTGATCAAAATCATAAATTCATGTAACTTAGTTTGATCATGTCCTTCCTTTCTTGCCATTTTACCAACCTTTGTAATTGACAATAGAAAAAAAATGGTCCTTTTCATTTGTGTAGGAAAAGGAAAGGAACAAGTGGAAGGTACAAGTTGACTACGCAAGTAAGCAAGTTACATGCTTTCTAAAATATTTCTAAATGCTTGCAAATTGTTTGCTCACATGATTTATAAAATATATTTAAGGATGGCCATTCCTATAATGCTTTACATGAAATGATTACTAACTACTTGTTAACTGTTTTTATGAAAAGTTTATGATTTATAAATGTTATGCCAGCATGTGAATGTGAATGATCATGGTGCACGAGGATTAGGTTACGAGAGAGGTGTAATTGGACCGGATGTCCTCCTCTAGCGTGACCAAGTCGCTAATACAGGCTGTGGCTGGCGGCGCCCTCCCTGAAATGGGAGCAAGATCAAGTAGTGGACGCCTAGCTAGCGATCCATTTGGAAAAATGTCATGTATGCATTGAATGCATTTGCATTTTCATATTATGCACAAAAAGGAAATGAAAAATGTTTACTTACAAAAGGAAAAGACTTGCTTACTGAGTATTAGTACTGATGTTTTGTTTTCCAAAAATTTAGTCAGGTAAATGGAGATGACCCATGGAGAAGGACAGGTATAAAAAGAATGTCAAGATGTTTACATTCCTTTGCATGTGTGAAAAGAAGAAGAAGAATTTATAGTATGATCAATGTTATGTTGAACGTTGATGAAAACAATTAAGTTGAGGTAGTACAACCTGTATGGAATATGTGAGAGAATGCAGAATTATATGTAAATGGTGTATATGACGATTTTTCTGTAAAGACAATCATTATGACTCCTATAATGTAAAGACAATAGTTAAGACTATGATATGGAAAATGATTTTCAAGTTGGATGAATGAAAATGTTATCTGTATTGATGTGATTATATATATATATATATAAATTTCCGTGTGATCAGGGCAACAATCCTGAGTCACGTTTACCAACCCTTTTCGACCCCGGAGTAAGGACCACTTAGCCTGGTGCTGTTTAATTCCTTGCTTTTATTTTCTAATTGAATTATATATTTACTTCTGGAATGGATGTACCGTTGCAAACAGATTTTTATTTCTGTTATAATCATGATTAAATAAAGGAAGAATAGGTTAATCTTAATTGTTATTTCAAATCTGGAGGTTATGTCGTGTTAGAAACAAAAATATGAACGAGCTAGTAAATGAATGATTTTTCCATGAAAAGTTTTTTACAAGCTCATTATATTATTATTAAGGAACGACCAAAATTTCAGCTTAAAATATTAAGTGGGTTGCAAATTAAAAATCCGAGAATATTAATTTAAACAGGGTAAAAAGGGTGACAGGATTAGCTGTAGTAAATTATTTTTCATAATTTTTACAGATAGAATTTTAATCTGATATTTTTATATTATGTACAAGATATTATTTGTATCATACGAAAAATATTAAATATGATTTTTGGATGACATAAGTATGGTTTAAAAATAACGTGATTAGGGCTATTCCTAATTTTACAACACTGTCCATCACAGTGAAAATGTCAAAATAAATATATAATGTTTATATTTCTTTATGAAATTTTTATTAGTGTTAATTAATTTAGTTATTGATGTATGGTATAAATTTCAGAGTTAAATACATTTATTTAATTATAAATCAAGATTTAGAGAAATTAGTACACCTGATTTCAGCAAATGTGGACAGTTTGAGAAATAATCAAAAATAAATATGAAAACTTAGTAAAAGTGATCCACATGTATATATATGTTAGGAAATAGTGTAATAAAAGATTAAGGATAGCAATAATGATTAATAATTGCTGTTATAATATGTATATGGAATTAATGGGTAAATAAGAAGATGAAACTTAGTGAAAATAAGAAAACAAAGGCTGTTTTGGAATTTAATAATGAGTTCCAGAAATTTTAAATGAAATTTATTTTTATTATAATTTGTAAACAAGGTTTACAAAAAGGGTACAAATTTATGATCACTAAGTAAGTGATTAAGTACCTAAGATGTGATTTTAGAAAATATAGATGAGGGTTAAATGTAATATATAGGGCTGTTTGAGGGAAATTACAAAAATTATAAAAAGTTTAGACCCACATTATAAGCCCTTACCCTTAAGCAAATATCTTGAGAGATTTTCTCAAATAATATGTCAATTATAGAACCTATATGCTAAGTATAAAATGCTAAAATCCAAGATGTTGAATTTAGCTAAGTGTTACAAATCCTAAGTAGGATTTGGAAAATCAACCCTTAAATAATGATGTCAAAATAAATGGAATGGTTAGACCTTGAAACAAGTTCAACCAAATGAGGATAAGAGTGGTTGGTATTAGCCAAATATGTAAATGTGGTTAGAAGATAATTATATTGAATTTATGGAAAAAGAAAGATAAACGGCTTATTTGAATTGGTGACATCAAATGACTTAGGAAGTTCATAAGCAATTGCCTTGAGAAGTTGATTAAAGGAAAGAAAACAAGTGTTAAGGATGGAATTGATAAGAGAGAGATGGTAAACATAAGTGAATTGGAACAGGGTGATGACAATATTGAACTAAAGGTAGAAATGGGTCAAAGTTGATATGAAACACACATGGGTTAGAAAACCCTAAGATAGGTTCGGAGTTAATAGTAGAAATGTGCAAGCATGGGATATTATGTTTATATGAAAAAAAAATGATCCTTTTCATTTGTATAGGAAAAGGAAAGGAAAAAGGTGGAAAGTACAAGTTGACTATCACAGGTAAGCAAGTTACATGCTTTCTAAAATATTTCTAAATGCTTGCAAATTGTTTGCTCACATGATTTATAAAATATATTTAAGGATGACCATTCCTATAATGCTTTACATGAAATGATTTCTAACTACTTGTTAACTGTTTTTATGAAAAGTTTATGATTTATAAATGTTATGCCAGCATGTGAATGTGAATGATCATGGTGCACGAGGATTAGGTTACGAGAGAGGTGTAATTGGACCGGATGTCCTCCTCTACCGTGACCGAGTCGCTAATACAGGCTGAGGCTGGCGGCGCCCTCCCTGAAATGGGAGCAAGATCAAGTAGTGGACGCCTAGCTAGCGATCCATTTGGAAAAATGTCATGTATGCATTGAATGCATTTGCATTTTCATATTATGCACAAAAAGGAAATGGAAAATGTTTACTTGCAAAAGGAAACGACTTGCTTACTGAGTATTAGTACTCATGTTTTGTTTTCCAGAAATTTAGTCAGGTAAATGGAGATGACCCATGGAGAAGGACAGGTATAAAAAGAATGTCAAGATGTTTATATTCCTTTGCATGTGTGAAAAGAAGAAGAAGAATTTATAGTATGATCAATGTTATGTTGAATGTTAATGAAAATAATTAAGTTGAGGTAGTACAACCTGTATGGAATATGTGAGAGAATGCAGAACTATATGTAAATGGTGTATATGATGATTTTTCCGTAAAGACAATCGTTATGACTCTGATAACGTAAAGACAATAGTTAAGACTATGATGTGGGAAACGCTTTTCAAGCTGGATGAATGAAAATGTTATCTGTATTGATGTTATATATATATATATATAATTTGCCGTGTGATCAGGGCAACAATCCTGAGTCACGTTTACCAACCCTTTTCGATCCCGGAGTAAGGACTATGTGGAGCCTCGGGTCTGTGGCGCCCCGACCCAGGGTGCCTAGAAGCCTTACTCCGGGATCTTTATTGATTGGTAAACGTGACTCAGGATTGTTGCCCTGATCACACGGCGGGATTTTTATTTGGATCTCGTCCAAATTTTTTTTTTCTTTCATCACATAACAAACACTTGTCATCAATTTTACACATGATACACGTAGTATCTCATCACATAACATCATGTCATCATATATGAACATATTCTTAATATCAATTTCACATATATTGTTCATATCACAATAACTGACTTATCTACATCACAAGTTCTTTCAATCTAAACATTTCATACATACATATTTTGAAGATTCCATATAATCATTCATACCATATACAGACCAACTTGTTGAAAAGTTTTCTTCATACTCTTTTCCTTTCCTTCATGGCCTATGCGGTACCTGTCTATGGTTGGGGAAAACAAAACATGAGTCGAAACTCAATAAGCAAGCATTTTCCATTTTAAATGCATTTCTCACCTTTCAGTAGTAGACGCTTAACAAGCGTTCGACTAGCAATTGGAGGAAACCTTTTCATAAATACCTTTCATGAACATTTCATAATCCCATTTTATGGCAAACATATGCTTGTAAAACTTGACATATAAAAACATATTTATGTTCTAAAATATTTTTCATCGAAGCTCCTTTTCTCATAGGACATTGTCATGTCCTAAAATTCTTTTCATAAAACCCTTTTTAAGCATATGCAACATGCAATACGTCTCTGTCCATCTGGTAGGTGACACTTATCAAGTGATCATCCTTCCTTAGGAGAGAAACCCTTCCAGGTGATAGCCCACGAGCTAGGCGGCTATCCGTGTCCATCTCCCATTGCAGGGAGGGCGCCGCCGGCATTTAGCCTTATTCAAGCGACTCGGCCTATGCAAAGAGGGCCCAATTTGCAACCGCGTCCGGTATGCATATCCTCTACAGTAGACCTAGTACATAACCCTTGTGCACACTCTTCCTTCACATTCACATGCTAGCATGATTTTATAAAAAATCATAAACCACAGTCTGTGTCCTTTTTCTGAAAACTTGATGCTAATATGCTTTCATAAAATACTACAGACCTCCGCCTGTATTCCTTTCAAATCATAGAAACTGGGCTTAACCCATGTTAACGAGTTCTATGCTCAAAATGTTTTGTAAGGATGGCCAACCTTAAAACATTTATATTTCACAAATAATTTGAAGTATTCAAGGAAAACATTTAAAATAACAATATTTTCTAACCGTTTTTGTAAATAATTTTTGAATGACAAAACGTCTTTAAAAATATTTGAAACTTTCATCTAATATCATATACTTTTGTCTACCTGTCTTATTGTTCATTTCTATATGTGATAGACTTGTATAATCCTTTGAACATTACTCAAATCATTTTTCAAATTAATTTATCGTGTTGGCCTTCCTTAAATCCTGCTCGAAACAATGGATTTTGGAAATTCCAAAATAATCCAATATTTCGAGAACCTTTGAAACATATCCTTAAAATACTTCAAAACCTTGAAATAAAACTATTCAATACATTTATTTCAAATATCATTTTAAAATAACTCATTTTCCTTTCAACATAACCTTTTCAACATTTGCATTTCAATATTTTTCAACATTAAAAGGATTTGCTTATGACGAAGCAATTTCCAAAACAATTTAAAATTGCAAATTAAAGTCGTATAAAATTATATTTTCAAAGGATTGCTTGCTTACCTGTGTAGTCAACTTGTACCTTCCACTTTTCCTTTTCCTTTTCCTATACAAATGAAAAGGACTATTTATAACATTCCATGCTTGCACAATGAACTTATTTTTCTAACTTATGTATGTTTCATCTCATACAACTATCTCCTATTCATTTTTACGCACTTGGCTACTACTAACTATTTTTGACGTCACTTGATTGGGAATCATAATGTATTAAATCAATTAATCATTATAACATTTAATTAAACATTATATATGCATGGATTAATATTTAATAAATTAAAAAAAACAACCCATGCTTGTCTAATTTTAAAAATTTTACAACTTTTCTTTCATTATCTATAAACCACAAATCGATTTTGACATTAATCCTTACCTATCTTTTCATTATTCATAAATCATATTTTAAACATGATTATAAAGTAATAAAAATCTGTTTTAAACGTAACTTATACTCAATATTTTCAAGCCGTATATTAAACATGATTTTAACAGAAATTAAAATCTGTGAATTCAACATAAAATCAAATAGGGTATCTTTTCAGTAAAATATTCATCATAGTATCATTCAGCAAGATATTTAACAAAATTTCTGAATTATGAATTTCAAAACCAAAATAATAAATACATAAATCTATTTGGAACGGTAATGATCATCCATGCATTTTTATACATGCTGTTTAAAAAATTTAACGTGCAACATTTTAGAATTGAATTTGATTCTGAAATCATTTTTTTCAGAAATATTAACGTTCAGCTTTTAATATTTAAAACCAGAATTATATACGTATAAATCTGTTTGGGCATTGTATGCTCATACCCACTTATTAATTATTTCAGTACTTGAAATCTTATTTATTTAATGATAAATCAAACTGAATTATATTGAGTTAATTCAAATCATGGTAAAACCATGCCGGATCATTTCCCTATATATAATAATGCTGCTGATGCATTTATGGCGACATAGTTGCTGAACATCATTAAATGCGCCCGCCAGTTTGTTTTGTACACCGAAATAGATGAAGCTGAAATCATGCTGCTGAGTGTGTCGCCGTTGCAAACTCCTAATGGTATATTCTTTGATTTTTGATTTTTGAAAATTAGTAGTATTTTAGATAATTTTGTCATTTTAGATAATTTAAAATTATTAAAATATTACTGATTTTTAAAAATAAAAAATAAAAATCTAAAATATTCTAAAAATAGTAAAAATTGATACAGATGTTAAATATACTTAGATTAATAATTTTATAAAATAATTTTTAAAAAATAAAATAAATAAATATATGCAACCGGAAGCATTGAGCGCTTTACGTATGCTCCCATGCGACCAACGCGGGGTATTTGTGCCATACCCCCTCTAAGTATGCGAAATAACATTTTAGACCCCGACGTTTGCGTATTAGCATTTTAGACCCTGATAAGTTTCGTCTTTTGCATTTTAAACCCTCCGCCCTAACGCCGTTTGCTGCGCACCGTCTGGTCGTGCGTAATGACAGAAATACCCCTCAATAAAAACAAAATCGTAGCCCTAACGAGAAAACCCTTCCCAAATCGAACACCCAGCCGGAAGACCGAACCCCCAAATCGAAACCCTATTGCTTTCACAGACCGAAAATTCGTGATTCCGACAGCTTCAGCAGCATTCGACATTCATTGTAGCCATATACGGTCACCTATGTATCATATCGGAGATATCATATACAGCCAACTGTGCATCATATCCCATTGCGAGGCCACAAAAGGAAGATGCAAGGCCTATCATTTGGGAGAATTCGCTTGCTTCCGTCCTTCCAGTGTCCATGAAACTAACTATTCAAATGATATGCAACTATCATCAATCATTGAAACCATTACTCAGTAGTCAATTACTTTTGTCGAAATTTAAAATGGCAAAATCAATTGCCTCCAAATTACGACAGCTTCTTTTATCAAAAAAAAAAATTATGGTAGCTTCCAGCAAATTTGCCAGGTATCGACCCGCTTGCAGAAATGAAAACTAGCAGCCAAGACATCAGATATCCATGACTAAGCCGACAACATCATAAAATTTGTCCACTGCCCTTTAAATCCCAGCCCACACAAATTCTCACGAATAGCAAATGTAAAATTATGGCAATCCAAATCCACCTCTGATTTCCAAAAATGGTCAAGCTAAAAATAGCTCTAATAGGCAATTATTTACACAGGTTTAGCAACTTCCATTCCTCATCTAGCAATCCAGGCAGCTCCATCATCCCAACTAAGCCAGCCACGAAATTGAACCCATTTGCAGCTACCATTTTGTCTCTTTTCTCTAACCAGCAACAGTTATTTGCAGCACAATATCCCTCTTCTCAACCGGCTGCCACCATTTCAAGCCACCACCCCATTTCAAATTAACAATGCCTGTGCTCCTTCCAGTTCCAAATTCGACCAACCATAGGAAGAATTGATCGTACCCTTGCAATTTCAGAATCGTCAGCCATGATAATCCGATCTGCGGCAGTTACTTTTTCCAAATCAAAGCACAAAAGTAGCAACTCCACTGAAACCACTCGAGGAATACTTTATTTGCATCAAGGTTGTAGGAGCAGAATTTTGCAATGTGGAATCAAGCTGCACTATGTGCCAGCTAAAGTGGCAGATTTTGGGCTGGCTCGAATGATTGGTAAGGATCATAGCCATGTTTCGTCGATGGGAGGTGGAGGCATTCCTTGATATGCAATGTCGGAGACGTAGTCCAAATCCTATGGCCCCATAACAAAGAAGTCTAATGTGTATAGTTACGGAATGGTTCTTTTAGAGATGGTACGCGGGGGTAAAAAATATGATGCAGCGTGTTTGCCTCCAGCCAAATTTACTTACTCAAATGGGTTTTTCAGCGAGTGGCAAGAGGGGAATTGACAAGTGGGAGGAGAGATGAAGAGCGGGCAAAGGGAATTGAAGATGAAGAGGAAGATGATGGGGATATGAAAATTTGAGGAAGATGTGTTTAGTGGGGTTCTGGTGCATTCAACACATTCCTTGGAGAGACCACCACTGCCATTTCCAGAAGACGCATGGAGTATAGCTCATCGCGGATGAAAATGGGAAATATGGGGTGGGAAAGGGGAATACTCCACATATCCAAATGGTTCAGATCTTCGCTATCAAGGTTTGCAACCTCTTTTTGTCGATCATGAGATGTAAATGACTTTATCTTTTATCATTTATTTTTAGTTTTGGTGCAGGTGCTAAAATTGTCAGATGTAATAAGGAGGGTGTTGCGAAAATCACGAGCCTGGTGGCCAGGGATAGTGGCTTGGAGGATGATGATTGTGCCGAATGGTGGCAGGGTATTCTTGTCATTATACACGACTTAACGGAGCTTTTCCGACGGCGCGAGAGGATAGGGTTTAAAATGCAAAAACTAAAACTTCACGGGTCTAAAATGCTAATACACAAACATCGAGGTCTAAAATGCTAATTCGCAAACTTAGAGGGGGTATGATGCAAATTCCCCCAACCAACGCCCTAAAATCTCATGCCGCTGAAGGGTGTGTTTGGCAATTGATAAAAAATGTCAAGTTAAAACTTTTCAATCTAAAACTTTTCACTCTCTACAATTATCATATTTTTTAATCATTTTTTCACATTTTACTATACAACTACCATACTTTTCAATCATTTCTACACAACTATCCACACAACTAACCTATCTATTTTAACTTTATCATCTTTACTACTCATCATTGCCCTTATCATATCACATCATTTGACAATTTTTACTCTCCAAAACTTTTTAGAAAAAATTTTATACATTACCAAACACACCCGAAATCTGCGCACAGCGGGAATGATGGGTACCAAGTGACATGACAGCGGGAATGACGGGTACCAAGTGACATGACCAGATGTTACTGCTACACCCCTGCCGTGAAAAGTTTTATAAAGAAATTTGAATTTTCATTGTTACCAAACATATATTTAGAGAATCTCAACATATGAAGTAAATTGTGTTTGGGAATTAGGGGGTTAGGATTTAAAAAAAGTAATTTATCAAAATAAAAATAAAAATAAAGATAAGGCTAAAAATGATTAGAGATTATTAGGAAATATATAAAAAATTAAACATAATGAGAAAATAATTCAAGATTGACAGCAACGACACAAGAAGTTGAAAACAACTTCCGTGACGATATAATGTTAGTATAGCGGGCTATTTCCCAATGACCCAATTTTGCAGTTAATACTTCATGACTATTTTTCCAAATAATTCTGCGTTTAAAACTTTTTGTTGAAAAATTCATTAAAATTTATTAGCTACTTAGACACAAATAAAGATTATTCTGAATGACCAGTAAGTTAGAAAATGGGTATGGACCTAAGGAAATTAATTAAAAAGCACATCTTAAATTAAATATCTAATTTTTGGAGATCATATTCGTTATTTAATCTACTGGTCACTGAGATCGATGTAGCATAATCTAAAAGTATTTTTATATAGCTTTGATTGTGACAAGTGGGTTGGCAATCCAAAGATTTCACTTGACTGATCAGCCTAATAATCCATGTGCATAGCGAAGTTTGTTTTTGAAAATAAAGCAAATGAATCTAAAAAGTGAAGAGTTATTTGCAAAATCAATAGTTATGGAACATAAATTGTAAAATGTAAAAACGTGAGAGCCATTTGCAAATAACACAGTGGAGGTGATGTTAGCTAGATGAGAATAAATGTAATTAATTATTATTATTATTTTTTCTGATGAGAAAAGAGTTAATATATGATTCATCTAAACACACCCTAAAAGAAGATTTTTTCTTAACTTTGCTTTGGAACCCGCCGCTAAGTATGGTGCTCCTTTATGAGATTTACATGGCTCCAAAAATTGATCTTTATTAGATAATTAGGGATAATTATGGGTTCCTTCGTTCTTAGCAGTAATTGCTTTTTGGTAGAATACCAATATCAATTAATAGAAATCTTATTTTGTCGCATGCAGAAGAATTCAGTCCACATATCCAGAGGCCAGAGATATTATTATTGTTGTCATCATCGATTGGTGGGCTAGAGATAATTTTAGTAAATCAGAAGGCTGCAGATGAAAATTGTCGATGCGCAGCGAAGCTTCCATGAAGTTGCTCCTTCACGCTCCGTCATTGTCGGAAAAGCAGCCTTGGCACCACACAAACACAACGCTGTTATCCGCCGCGATGCCGCGATCTAGTGGATCACATTAAATTTTTAAAAAAAAATTTAATACATTTTTCATATAGATACGTTAGTCTCATTTAGATTTTTTCTTCTATCGAATTTGACAAAATTTTAATTTATCTGGTATTTTTAACTTCTTACAATCAACAAAAAAGTATGAACACACACAATTTCCAAAAAAAAATATCAAAATATATATCAGAAATTCAAGTGGGACTCAAAAATCTATAAAAAATAAAAATATTTTTTGCTACAGCAAAAAAAAATCCTATTATTATTAATTATTCAGTGGGTTGCTTATAGTCTGCCCGCAAATATTTTTTAATTTAGTTTATTTTATATTTGTGTGAAATTTGGCCATCTTCTTCCTACTTAATTATTAATGAAGGAAATGATAAAAAAATATTAATGAAGGCATTTCTATGTAGCCTATGACAATATATATGAGACGTGGATTAAATGCTGCACCAACTTGTGTTTGAGCTTGCAGTAATGGACAGAATAATTGTAGCTCCTAGTTAGTAATTACAAGCTCACAAATAAAACCAAACTCATTTTGAGACCATGCTGGATTCATTTTTTATTCTTTATACAACTTTTGAGCTATTTGCATTTACTTCTTTCTCTTTTGATACTTGCAAGTTCTACCCATGATGACCATTGATTTTCTAAAAACTAATTAAAATAAAATTAAAAAATGTTAAATCTTATAAAAGATAAGATTTAGGCAGCGTATAAGCATCTATATGTATTTGGTAATGGGTAAAAATTGTTAAGTTAAAACTTTTCAATATAAAACTTTTCACTTTTTGCAATTACTCTATTTTTAATCATTTTTTCACATTTTTTTATACAATTATCCTACTTCTTAATCATTTTTATACAACTACCTATACAATTAATTTATCTATTTTAACTTTATTTTATTTACTCTTCATCATTATCTTTATCATATCACATTATTTGACAACTTCTACTCTCTACAACTTTTTATTCATTCCTAAACACACTTAAAATTTGCCCAAATTTCAATGGATGTATAAAATATACGCGGTTATCATTTAACCCTCTCATGACCTCATAGTTCACAATCTTCTTGTATGCAACCTATGAAATATATTTATTATTAGCAAACCAAATGAAATGACGTAATTTTTTTTATCAGCGTCAATAACATATTCTATTTTCCCCGTGTAAAACAAGGAGGATATTTCTTTATGATCTAGAACACTTGTGTTATTCAAGTAAATTTTTTGACAAAATCATATGATTTGACTTTTACCATGGTGCTATATGGGCAACGGAAAAAATATAGTTATATTTTTATTTTTATAAATTCATTGACCTTCACCTACTTAGATTTTTTTCTTATCAAGCATATGTTTGAGAAGTCATAAAAATTTTATATGAAAAATTTTTTGTATAAAAAATTTTTGAATTTAGAAAAAATGATATGGTATGATAGAAGTATTGATGAAGAGTAAAGAAAAAAAGTTAAAATAGATAGATTAGATGTATGGGTAGTTGTGTAAAAATGATTAAAAAGTGAAGTAGTTGTATAATAATATATGAAAAATGATTAAAAAATAAAGTACTTATGGATAATAAAAAGTTTTAGATTAAAAAATTTTAGTGTGAAAAGTGTTACAATCAAACAAACATACCAAAACTTTAACATTTTTAAATTTATTTACTATTTTATTTTAATTTAAAAATTAAAAAAGGATATTGAATCAAAAAATTAAAAAAGGACATACATGGGTCTGTGAAATTTAGTAAAAATTTTCAATTTATGTGGTATTTTATTTTAATTTTTAAATTAAAATTTTCAAAAATTAAAAGTTGATTTCAAATATAACCAATGGCCAATCAGGGTTGTCACAGTGGTGAGGGTGCTGACATGCACCCCAGGGAATGCTGGATAGCGTGTGGTAAAAAAAAAAAAAAAAAAGGCGGACCAACCAAAAGAAGGTAAATTCAGGAGTCATTATTTGCTGCATGGCATTTAGGTTGCAGTGCGACAGGTTGCCGTGGCCTTGGGCCTCATCATCATTATTATCATCATCATCATTATGATTATAATAATAATTATTATTATCATATCATCATCATCATGATTATTATTATTATGATTATTATGATATATATATATATATTAGTAAACCAGAAGGCTGCAGATGAAAATTGTCGATGCGCAGCGAAGCTTCCATGAAGTTGCCCCTTCAGCCTCCGTCATTTTCGGAAAAAGCAGACTTGGCATTACATAAAACACGGGGTGCAAGTTTCATGCACCAGGTGCATTGAGCCGGTACCCATATTTATTTTTTAAAAATTTTAAATAATTATTAATTTAATATGTATATCAATTTTTATAATTTTTAAAGATTTTTAGATATTTTTATTTGAAAAAATCATTGGCATTTTAGTAACTTTAAATTGTCACTCCACTTATTTTTAAAAATTCGAAAAAAATATTTAAATTTTTAAAAAAATAGTAAAAATTAATACATATGTTAAATATAGTTAGATTAACAGATTTATGAATAATTTTTTTTTTAAAAAAAGCGAAGTACACCCTGGTACATAAGACTGGTTCTCCATGAACACTGCTATTATCAGCCGTGGCACCAAAGGTCGCACATAGATATCACCATTTAGGAGTGACCTTAAATTTTTTGAAAAATTTTAGATAGATACACGAGTCTCATTTTTTTGTTTTTTCTAATATCAAAATTGACAAAGTTTTAATTTATCTGGTATTTTAAACTTTTTAAAATCAACAAAAAACTATGAATACATGCAATTTCGAAAAAATATCAAATTTTATATCAGAAATTTAAGTGGGACTCGAAAATTTATAAAAAAATAAAAAACGTTTTTCGCTACAACAAAGAAGATATTCTTCTTCTTCTTATTATTCAATCGGTTCTTATGTGCTGCCCACAAATTTTTTTATATTTGTATGTGAAATTTGATATTTTATTTTTAAAATTAAAATAAATTTAAAAAACTGTTAAATTTTATAAAAGATAAGATTTAGGCAGGGCGTAAACATCTATAATATTTTTTATGACACTTGCAAATTGCCATATTTACCGATGGTTGTATAAGATAGGTGCGGTTATTATTTAGTCCTCTCATTACCTCGTTGTTCACAATCTTCTTATAATGCAACCCGTGAAATATATATTATTACCACACCAAATGAAATGACATAAATATTTTTTGTCAACATCAATAACCTATTCTATTCTTCCCATATAAAAAGAGGAGAATATTTCTCTAGGCTCTAGTTGGGGTGTAAATAGGATTGGTTTCAACCTGGACTTATTAATTAAACCCAATTTATAATAGGATTGGATTAGGCATTTTGAAAAGAATAACTTCCCAATTTCAAAGGTGGGTTTATTTGGGTTGATGATTGTCTACCGGACCCAACTAGATATCACATATATATGCAATATAATAAATTATTAATAAATAATCTTATATTAGCACATAATACATATGAATTAATTATACATTTTTTATTTGAAATAGAATTATTTAGCAATTATATCATTGTATAAGTCATAAATTGGAAAGTATTCTTATAAAAGGATTAATTTTTATCATTTCATATAAATTTATATTTTAAAATTGATTTAATTAAACAAAATATTTTTAAATATTATATATTAATTAACCCGATTTTTAACCCTAACCAAACTGATTTTTATAGTTATTAAAATATAGTTAGGTTAAGATGTGAAAAATAAGGCAAGTAGGGTTGTATTGGGATTTTATAAGGTGGGTTGGGGTTTTATTTACCTCAACCCAAATTAACTTAACCTGATTTACACGCTAGGCTCTAGAACACCTATAGAGTTATTTGAGTAAATTTTTTGATGAAATTGTATGATTTGATTTTTACCATGGTGGTAAAAAGTTAGACTAGTGCAAAAGTGATGCCCATCTCATATGGTCTACAACATATGCAATATTGGTAGTTGTATAAAAATAATTAAAAAGGAAGATAGTTGTATACAAATATGTGAAAAATGATTAAAAATGGAATATTTATGACGAGTAAAAATTTTGGATTGAAAAATTTTAGCATTAAACAAACATACCTCAAATTTAATATTTTTATGAATTTATTTGGAATTTTATTTTATTTTAAAAATAAAAAGGACATACATAAGTCCGTGAAATTTAGTAAAAATTTTCAATTTAATGTGGTATTTTATTTTAATTTGAATTAAAATTTAATATCAAATAATTAAAAAATTGTAAAATTTATGAGGCATTTATATTTATAAAAAATTAAAATATTTATACGGGCTGCTGACATGCACCCGAGGGAACGGTGGGTTAGCGTTTAGTGAAAAAAAAAAAAAAAAACGAAGAAGAAAAAGGAAAAGGAAAAAGAAAAAAGAGCGACCAACCAAGAGATGGTAAATCTAGGAGTTATTATTTGCTACATGGCATTTACTGCAACCGGTCGCACGCGGGCTTGGCCGCTTGGGCCTCTATTATTAGCCGCTGCTGGGAACCGATGGTACCGGTACCCGATGCTACGCCGCAGATATCAGAATCCATCTGACGAATGCCGCCATCTTTTATTTTTGGCTAATTTACAAATACAGTTCTTTAGTTTGATCGAAATTATGAATATACCTGTATAGTTTCAAAAATTACAAATAACCTTATATAATTTAACCGTAATGATAAATAATCCCATGCTGTAATAATGTCATTATTGTATCGTCTCAAAATGGAGGTTATTTGTAATTAAGGGCAAACTATGTAAGAATTATTTGTAAAAATTAAATATACTAATTAATTTCTGTAATTATAAATATGTTCACTTAATTGGTATATTTTTACAAATATACTAATATGGTGGCGATGTTACAAGAGCATGATGATTATTTGCAATTGTAGTTAAACCAAATGGGAGTTATTTATAATTATTAAAATTATATAAATATATTTATAATTATTAAAATTATATAAATATATTTATAATTATTAAAATTATATAAATATATTTATAATTATTAAAATTATATAAATATATTTATAATTTTTATCAAACTAATTAAGTATATTTACAAATTAACCTTTATTTTCACCACGCACTCCTGAAATGACGAAAATAGTATGTCCGCAGAGTTCAAAATAATGTGGGGTATTTTCAGCGAACCGACCCGGGGAAATTTGTCACGTCCATCAAGCAATAATAAGCAAAAAAACGAAAAGCATAATTAATGCCGTTGTCGTTGAGTAACGAGTGTTCTCTTTCCTGACGCGGATAGAAGAAGGCAGGGGCAGCAGTCCGGGCAGCCTCTCTCTCTCCTTCTCTCTCTGGTCTGTCTGTGTTATTGAGAGGGAGATGGGCATACAACTGGTGGCGTTGGCGAAGCTGAAGCTGGTAGCTGGAGGAGGCGGAGGAGCAGCCCATGGGCCAGCTCTCATCTTACTCAAATCTCTCATGTGGCTTTTCGTTATCAAGATTCCCTTCGCCACTGCCATCTCCAGAGCATATCCCGGCGTCGTTTCCTCTTCCTCCCTCTTCTTCCTCTTCCGCCTCACCCGGATTCTCTTCCAAGACCCATCGCTCTCCCGCGGAGGCCGCCGCTGGGACCGAGCTATCCGCCTCATCCGCAGCAGCGCCGGAAACGTCCGCTATCAGGAGGCGGAGGCCAGCTTCCATCAACTCTCCATGATTTCTCTTTGAAGGAACCTTCATTTCTTATATATCTCGCTTTATCTGCACGTAGACCATCCATTCCTGCCTTTGCTGTTCAATCATTTGCTGAATCTCATCCATTCAGATTTCAGACCACAGATCCATGAGAATGGACGGTTCAGATCAGATCATTGGATGTCGCTCAGCAGGCGGCCTCCTTTCAATTTGTGGCGCAGCAGCCAACAACAGGCAGAAAGGCAGGTTGCTACGTCCTATCATATCATATCATATTCACGGGGTAACTTTTCACCTCTGTCGTTCCTTGTAATACCTGTGCTGCGTGGTCTTTGTGAGTAATGTTGTAACTGCGCTTGCGGGATTTTGAGCTTAATTAATAAGAATAATACGTCGTCGTCGTCGTCGTCGTCATTTAATTTTTCCCAAGGGATTACACGTGCAGTCGTGCACGTATAAAATATCATTATCAGAGAAAAAAAAAACCGTTGATGTAACGAAAAGAACGGAATGGGTCGCATCTGTTAATTAATGATGCATGTAATAATGGTTTTAGAAGTTTAAACAAAAGAAAGTCGCTGTACTCTTATGTATTCGTAGGTCGATATGACGTGCGTAGGATGAAAGTGGGCGCGTGTCCATGTGAGTCGGCCTCCTTGCTTTCCCTCCTGATTTTCCGCTGGTGTTTTTGCCAGCTGGTAACTTGGGTAGGGTACATGAGCGTGCCTGAGTGCGTGAGTGTAGAGTCCGATGTTGTTCGAATGAATCGAATCCGGAAAACTCTTTCGCTAGGGTAGTTTTTTTTTTTTTTTTTTTTTTTCCTTCTTTTGAATTATTCCCAAATATGTCCATTATTTCTGATCATAATTCTAAATATATCCATTATATTTCGAAAATTTCAAATATACCTACTAAGACTACACTTAATTTCAAAACGATCCGTTCCGTCAGATAGGTCGTTAGGAAATATATAAAATGATTAATATACCCATTAAATTTAGAACACAATTGGAAAAATTGAATTTTATAACTCATTATTGCTGTAATTGCGCATGAATTTTAAATTTAAAGCACTTTAATTTCATTTTCTTTTTATTCTTTTCATTATTTATTATTTTACAATATGGGTTTTTTAGATATTTAAAAAATTTAAACCGATAGAATGAGCATTTTTGGGATTAAGTGCAAATGTAGTAGGTATATTTGTGATTTTAAGAACTTAATGGATATATTTAGAATTAAGATCAAACATAACAGACATATTTGAGAATAATCCTTTTTTTCTCTCACCTTTTACTTTAATGCACCTCTAAAGTAAAATTTTTTAAAAAGAAAATATAACAAAAAAAATTTTAAAGGCAAACTTATCGCCATATAGATTCATTGTTTTTGTGATGTATCAATTTAATTGTACAGTGACATTATCCAAAAATTACTAAAAATACCACTGATTTTTAAAATTTTTTTTTAAAAATCTAAAAATCTCCAAAAAAAAGTAAAAATTGATACACATGTTAAATACACTTAGATGAATAATATCAAGAAATAAGTTTTAAAAAATAGGTGCAGTAAACACGGGTGCATTGATCTGGATTCCTTTCTCGTAGTGGCATTTTCATATCTAAAATTGCCTCACAAACAGTAGTTTTCGATTTTATTTTGCCGTATTCTACAACTTTTAAAGTTTATTTACAAATATCCAAACTACTATAAGGTAATTTGCAATTGGATGAAGTTCCAGGATTTATTTTGCAATAAGTCCAAAATCATCCATGAAAACGTTGACATAAAAAACAGACAACAATGTTTTTGTGGTAAATAAGTAAATGTCGGGAGGTGAGCTTATGACTTGACCACACAGCTCTGGCTACTCCGTTGCCTGTGTTTATGGGTGAAAATAGGATTGGGTACACCAGTAACTCATTTCGCCCAATCCTAATTTTACATAGGATTGAAGTAAAGATTTTGATTTTTCAGTTCTGAAAGTAAGACGGTTGATCATATTCCAACCCGCTTAGACTTATCCCATTAGGCGTAAATAATTTTTACAAATTATATAATTTATTTATGTGAACGTGGCTTTGTTGAATATATTTTATGAACTTTATAACTTATTAATGTAAATATAGTTTATGCGGACATGTATTTAACTTTATAACTCGTTTGCATGGATAAATTTTTATTTTTATTTTTAAATTACATATATGTTGTTAAGCTATATCCTCCACATTATTTATCAATGAAATAAAAAGTATTATCAATGTTAGTTACATTTTTTGAGAATGAATATATCGTTTTACAATTTAACAGTTTTAATTGTAATTCAAAAAAAAAATATATATATATCAATTTTTATCGAAGGTTGATACACTTATTTATTAAAGTCAAATTATGAATAAAATTAGTTAAAATTTTTTACTAATGCTTTAATATAATAATTGTACTTTACTCCACTAAATAGTAAAACAATGAAGCATTTAACTCTAAAATTTATCATATATGTCATTTTATATAGATATGAATATAAATTTTTAAAATTATCATATTTTGTCTCGCTTTTTTAGTATGATACCTACCCGAGACCAACTTAAAGATTGTCTCCAGACTTAGTAAAGAAAGGTGACGGTCAGATCGAAATTATCCCGACTGGGTATACTTCGACTCTGGTATAAAAAGTACAGTTAAGCATAATTTTTAAAAGAAAAGTCGGTGCTGGGCACCCTAACCTGCTATTGATTTTCACGCTTGTCTAGGCACGTGTAAATCTACGGTGGGCAGTTGTAAGACGTGTATAAAAGGAGACAGACACGTTATAATGGGGGGAAAAAGAAAATACCAATTCATTCCATTCTTTAGTTTTCTTTAATTTCAATTTCCTTCGTTACCGTAGAGAAATCAAGGAAGGTAAGTTCCTGCCCAACAGGGGCTTACGGCAGGAACCTACCAGCCTACCAGGTTTTTGTCATTTTGAGAGAGAGAAACTAATTTGCAGGCCTAGTTACTTTTACCAACCAATTTCAAGCTTTGAAGGGTAATGGCTGAAGCGTTCCTGGCAATCGATAATACATATGGAATATGGCCTACCCTTGAACTGAAAGCGAATCAAATACTATTTCCAGCCCAAAGTTGCTAAAAATCTGTTTCTTGATCTGACCAGGCCATACACCTAGCTTAACTTTGCTGTTTCTCGACTGCGGAAATGAGATCAGTCTCAATTGGTTATCTGCTTATTACAAGGGCATATCTTTGCTGTGTTCCATTAAGGAAAC
Source organism: Annona cherimola (assembly GCA_030490835.1). Classification (NCBI taxonomy): domain Eukaryota; kingdom Viridiplantae; phylum Streptophyta; class Magnoliopsida; order Magnoliales; family Annonaceae; genus Annona; species Annona cherimola. The sequence continues at coordinate 7,385,990 of CM059974.1, forward strand.
ACTATCTATTTTCTTCATTTCTTTTCTGATTTTTGTTGGGCGTCACGGGAGTAGAAAAATTCCCGTTATTGATAATTGACATATAATTGGAAACGATATATGGCATCTTTTGTAATCTTTTGAACTTAATTAAAATATTGACGAATAACTAACTGGGCTCTGCTTATATGAAATTATTTTCAATGTAATTTGCTTTATTTTTAATATTTTGATAGTTGATTCAAAATCCGCTTTATTTATCATATTTAACATCATTTATATTATCATAAAAATCATATCATTTATTTAGTATTAAATCTAAATAAACGTGTAGAATTAATGCAACAAAATAATTTAATATTAAATATTAATCTTCGATAGTATTTCAATACGTAAATTATCTAAAATATCACTAATATGATAAATGATTTTAAAAATATTGTTATATTTTTTTTATGGGTAAAATATTATTAGATTTTAATATGTATGTGAATGTATCAAAGTATTTCTCCTAATTTACATATGAATATATTTATTTTTAAGCAAACGTAGCTTATGTGTATATTTGATTTGGGTAAAACTTTATCTCTTAGTAAAATAAATAATTTTAAATATAATGAATGAATTAAATTTTGTATTGATCATCGACATCTTGAAAATGAAAGATTACATGAAATCTTCTATGTAACTCAATTATATAGAAGTGAAAATGATCATTTCCAATCAATCAAAAATAAGGGCACTTTCGACCCATCAAAAAATTATATTCTTACAATTTTTATAAATTTTTTGAAATTATAAATTTATGTGTATATTATTTATAAATCAAATTTTACTATTTTAAAATGTGGACAAATATATTTGGAATGTTAAACACAAGGGTATTATGGACATTTTAACCCTGTCAAAATGACTATAATGCCTATGTGTTAAAAATTCAAAAAATATATTTACCTATATCTCAAATTGTTGATACTTGATTTATAGTTTTTTTCTGACTTAGGATAAATATATTTTTTGTTTTCTTGATGTCCGATACCACTGAAATCTGATTATGCGTAGCATTGTCTTCTTTGCATGTCTTCGGATCTCCAGATTAATGTTTTCTTCTTCCGCTGGCTTACTTCCAAGCTTCTGTTACTACTCTTGTAATAATGACTCCCGTTATCTATATTATCCATCTCATCTGAGCAATGTTGTTAGAACCGAACCGGTGATTGAACCGGTAAAAGAAGTGGTCAAGTTCGAACCGATGACGTCAGCTTGACATATTTATGATGTCATAAAAATTAAACTATTTTTTAATTTTAAATAAATATATTGATAAAATTATATTTTCATAAATTCTAAATATATATGTTAGATTTTAAGAACCACAGTATAAGTACAAAACATGCAGGAAAAAATTAATTTAAGTATATTTAATATATGTATTAGGTTTTACTAGTTATGAAATTTTAAATTTTTTTATTTTTAAAAATTATTAGCATTTTAGTATTTTAAATTACTAAAATGTTAAAAAATTTAAAAAATTAAAAAATATTTAAAATTAGTAAAACTTAATACATATGTTAAATATACTTAGATTAATAGTTGTATTAAAAATTTTAAATTAAATTAAAGCATAGAGTACACTGCATTGCTACCCATCAATTTCCTATTTTTATATCCTATTTGTACTTAACCCATGTTCCGTCCATTGGTTGTATCGATCGTGTCAGCCTCGAACAGTCGAACCCCGCTTCACAAAAAACAAAACAAAATGCAACATGTGTTTCACAATTCACACATGATTGGGATTTCGCAGTTCTGCCGCTTCTGCGTCGTTGTGCGAAAGGGGGGCAGGCGGCGGGCAATCGGGCGAGAGAGGCAGTGGCGGGCATCGTGCGATCGGGCAAGAGAGGCAGCGAGCATCGTCGTGCAAACAGGCGGCGGGCGGCATGCAATCGGGCGAGCGAGGCAGTGAGTGTCATCGTGCGAACGGGCGGCAGGCAGACAAAAAAGGTGAGGTGAGGTGAAAATCAACGACTGAATTTTCTGAATTTTGCTGAAAATTGTGGAGACAGAAATGGAAAGGAGGCAGAGCCAAGGTTTGGTTTGGGGCTTTTGGGCTGGATCTCGGAAATGGAAATGAGGGAAGAAGAAGGTGAATGAAAATGAGGCAGAGATGACACAGTATCGTGACTCTCGTCGTCAATCAGACGAGAGGAAGAAGACGGTGAGCTAGGGCAGCAAGGCTTCGATTTGGGGAGTCGTCGATTTGGGGGATCGAGTGCTCGACATTGACTGGTCAACGACAACAATTGATTTTTAAAAATTTTTTATATGCGTTGAATCGGTCGCATTCAGTCCAATTGGAATTTCGGTTCAACTGCCAGTTTGACGGTTCGAACGGTTTAATGTAATTCAACCGAACCATAAGTAATCGAACTGGACATTGGACCGGTTCCCGGTCGGACCGGCGGGTCCGGTCCGGTTCTGACAACACTGCATTTGAGCCCACCATTTCTTCATCACTCGTCAATGTCGAAGGAGGGCCTTTTTGTAGCACGACGCCATTAACACCTCCAAAAGCAACATCATGGTCCTACAAGTCGATAATGTTGAATATCGATCCCTTGACCTCGTAATTTCTACTGCAATTTGTGTTGTTAAAAGCTATCTCTTCGCCTCAGTTGCCTCTTTCATGACTTCTTTCATCACCAAGGGCAAATCATCCATGGCTTTTCTGCTCTATCTCTCCTCTTCGGTTACTAGAGTGAGCTAATTTTTGAGGTGGCTCATCTCTATGCTTAGACCATGGGCAATGGAGATCTCGGCCTCCTCCCTCTCAAGAGCACAATCGAGAGCTTAGATGTCTCCTCGGACCAATGGGATGATGCATTGCGCTCTCTATTATTTAGCCTGAACGAGACTTCCATGCTTTCAATGCTCTAGTGCAGAGAAATGATCTTGTACTTGATTCTTCTAAAAGATATTTTCATTTCCTCCATACTCCTAATTCTAAGATTGGAATGCAAAATTCTGACGCTGTTGAAGTAAAAGATATTTCTTACAAAGCATCTCATCTAGCGAGCCTCCACGAGAGCGATTTGATATTAGAATCTAATGGGGTTTGCTATTGTAGCTAGGGGTGAGAATCAGGGCGGGTCGGGATGGGTCAGGGTTTGCCCAACCTCGATCCTACTTTTCAAAAATCTTGTTTGACCCTTACTTTTTTCTACTAGGTCTCGGGACAAAATTCAGGTCGATATCGGACCAGTTTCGGGATAGCGGGTTGGGTTAAAAATATGGGTCAAATAAGATAATTTTCAGAATTTATATACCTATCAAACATAAGTATACATCTATACTAAATTTAAATATTATATGTTTCAATCTTTCACTAATTATTAAAAAACACATAATTAAGAAAACAAAATATTTGAAAATATAGTATACATTTATTAAAATAGGTAAATATACAATTACACATAAGGGTTATATATGTACAAATTTTTTTATTGATTTTTATATTACTTTTTGAATAAATTGATTCTTCTATTGTTGATAGAGTTGATTATAAAAAAGTGAAAATTTTGAAAGAAAATAATAATAATATTTAAATATAGGCTTATAATTTATAATAAATTTATATATGCGGGGCGGGTCGGACTCTTCGGGTCGGGACATGGTCGACTTGCCCAACCCTATTTTTGAATTCGGGTCAAAATTTCTGACCCATCCATATACCGGGTAAAAAATATATTGGTTTTACCCGGCCAAAAACGGGTCGAGTCAAAGCGGGTCACGGGTCGACCCGCCCTAATTCCCACCCCTAATTGTAGCATCTCTTGCTCATTGCTCATGCCGCCGTGAAATCCTAAGTCGGAGGATCAACGACACAACGAAAACATTTTTTAAGGCAATATTCTCCTTCACTAAAAAAAATTACCCATGTGAGAGTAGCGATAACGTCAACGATGGAGAGCTCTGATCAAATCGATGAAGAGGAGTTGTGGTATCGGAGGACTCGCCGACAACAAGGATGGAGCGAGAGATGTTGGCGCCGGTTTGAACTTCTCTCTCCTCACTGTTCGCATTAATAAGCATTGATTCTTCACACGCCACCAAGGGTGTTAACGGATCGAATTGGACGGGTTGGAGCCTAATCCTAATCCTAACCCATTTAAAATATCTCAACCCTAATTCTTTTATTAACCCATTTAAAAAATATCAACCCTAACTCATTTACAACCTATTTAACAAATGGGTTGGTGGGTTATTAACGAGTTGTATAGCAAATAACCTGAAAGTCTAAACTCTAGTAGATGATGATCTCGCAGGGAGAGACGAGAGGGTGTTTTCGGTGTAGGGGAAATGTAAATGGGGCAATAACAAGAAAATAGAATTAGGGCGGCGGTGGAAAAATAAAAATTAAGTGACTTGAGGAAGACTTAGAGAGGAAAAATAACTAAGGGATTTACATGTATATATATAAAACTTTAATGAGTTAAGCGAGTTAAATGGGTTACTAAACGGGTTGATGAGTTATAAAATCTCAATCCTAATCCATTTATTTAATTAAATGGTTAAACGGATTGGCGGATCATAACCCATTTATTCAAAAATTCCAACCCAAACCCATTTATAAATGGGTTTAACAAATGGGTTGACGGGTTAACCATGACCATTAACACCCCTACACACCACATTAGCAATCTCATAGCTCTCTCCCTCCTCATTAAATGCATAAGCAACTATGAGATTTCCTCTTGTATAGACCAACGGCGTAGATTATGTGTTTTTGAAAACATAACGTTGTAAAAACATAACATATACGAAATGTCGTATGTAATCATGCTCCGTATATATATTAAGGTGTAGCACCACTGCACCATAATTATGGTGCAGTGGCGCTGAAATGAGTCTCACATGATGATAAAATTAAAATTTATTCCATAAATTGTACTTAGAATAATGCATTCTATTATCATAACAATTTTCATAGTAATTGGATATTTGTATAGACCCCATCTGAAAATGGTACAAATTCAACGTAATAAAATAGTTTGATTTAAATAACACATTTAAAGTGGTTTTTTCAATATCTAAACCATCGAAAGTATGATTTATATATGGATAAATGATTATATAAAATTTCATTACATTTTAAATATGTGTGGGGCCCTTTTTTGGGCAACTGCACCGCTTGCAGCTTCATCGGAACAACCCTCATATATATAAATATATAAATATATAAATATATAAATATAAGGGCTGTTTCGGTGTAGCGGTGCAGTGTCTAAAAAATGAGCTCCCTGTACATTAAAATATAATGAAACTTTATACAATCATTTATCCATATATAAATCATACTTTAGACGGTTTAGATGTTGAAAAAATCACTTTAAAATTGTTATTTACATTAAACTATTTTATTACGTTGAATTTGTACGATTTTCAGATGGAGTCTACCCACATATCCGATTAGTATAAAAATTGATAAGGTAATAAAATATATTATTATAAATACAATGGGAGGAGTAGATTTTGATTTTATCATCATGTGGGGCCCATTTCAGTGCCACTGTACTTGATAATTTCTCTCCATATATATATATATAACAAAACTAAGAGGTCTTTATAAAAAAAAACTTTGTTTATAGTTAATATAAACTTAGATTTAAAAAACTAAAAAAAATACTTTTTAAAAATAGATTTTAAGACTGGTCAGAAATGTTCCCATTTCCGACCTGTAGTAGATAATCTTGACTCAATTATATTGGCTCTATTCCATAAAAAAAAATTAGGTAGGCTCTACATGTTTGCATAGCATTAGCACCATAAGAAAATCAACATGCATGTTGCAACATGCTTTTAGCGTTATACTAAGCACTTCTTGTCTCAAAAGATATGTTTAGGAACATAAATAATTATTACCATAAACATTAACATTTAAATTTTAATGAAGATAATATATATGCAAAAAAAATTTAGTGAAAAAACTTACTATTAGAAGCATGACTTTATTGATAAGTTTAAAAAATTATCTTTAAAGTTTAAAGCATTTTATGACTGCCTTACAATGAGCGACATCACTGTTAAATTGATATATACATATTATATATGTGATGATAAATTTTTACCGGCTAAAAGTTTATTTTCTTCTATTGTGGCCTCACATGTCTCAACTTAAAGGAGCTGTGGTTCGTTAGATCGACCAACATTTTAATTGGAGGGCCTATAACTGTAAGTCGATTTATAAACCCTCCATTAGTTCATATACATAATATACATGAGAGTTGTGAATATATAGCTGAACGGATATATGAGAATGGCAGCTTGGTGAAACTGAATCCAAATGCTCCCTAATGCAGTGATATATCAATTAAGTCAAGCACCATTTGTTTATTGAGCCACATAATATTAGCTGTAGGATATTTTACCAGATATTATTGTAAATAAATTCTTATCCATGGTTGTGATTGGTTACATTGTGATTTCAATTCTTTCTGCTCAAAACCCACAGTTTCTATTCTATTAGAAAGTCTACAACATCCACGAGACAGTGCTGCACGATCTGCATGTGCTTGAATGAGATGCGCCCTTAAACTTCTCTCTTCTGCCTGTATTATATATAGAGCAGAGTTATTGAAGTAACTAGATCAACTAGAATCCAATGGACAAAAAGTTACTGTATATATAGCGATCCAGAGTGAAAATTTTCAGCAGGAAAGCAATAACGATGGCCAGGTCATGAATTTGTTCCAATCGAACAGCCATAAGTTTCTCACATAGGGCGTAACCCACCTCTAGTGAAGCCATTGTTACGGATATTTTCATCAACTCCTCCAAGCTCTCTCTTTCTTGTTTTACAATCTTCACAAGCTCCACAAGCAATGTGCTCATGCTCTCCACCTTTGAAAAAAAAAATAGCAAATTTGAAATATATACACTCCATCAAACAATTGCTCCTTATATTCTTCTTTCTCTTGACTGGATACTTAGCGTCTAGCTACATGTTCATCGATCAGTTAATTTGAGTGGTAAGTTCCAGCCCAACTTAATTCCAGGTCTTTTCGAAGGCACCAACTCGCATATGACCATATTGGTAGAAACGCTAGACTATGTGCTTCAAAATTCCTACTGGCAAGGAGAAAAAGAGATGGATTTTCATTTTTTGGCTTCCAACTGTCTGAGTCTTTTATTATGTAGTATGTACTCCTCACTAACTTTAGGTTGCTCTGGACCACAACCAAGGGCCGGATTATATTGATACATCCAATTCAGGCCAATTTAAGGAATGGGCTGCCGACTTTTCCGAGAGAAGATAAAACAGTTGCTAAACCACTTGCTCGAAGTTCTAACTAGCTAGTATGCTAGTATATACATCAAACCAGTTGTTCGACTCGTTTTCGTTGGACCAGCCGAATTGGTCTATTGTGTCTGTTCCTGTTCTAATACAATTGAGCCATAGTAGAGACTAGAGAGAGAAAGAGAGTTCTAAACCTGTGTGAAAATTTTTGAGATTGTTGCTTCAATGCCTTCCATGATATCCATCACTGCACGGATGGTCTCGTGAAAAGAAAGCGTATTCGCCTGAAAATCACAAATATATAAGACAATAAGTTATGGAAATGAAGGACCCGCGCATCTAGTGCACTCGGGTACACTTAGGTGCGTAATCTTTTTTTAAAAGTTTTTTTAAATTCAAATATGGGCTCAAATATTAATGGAATGTGATCCTGTACACTCGGGTGCAGCTTTAGTGCAATACCCAATTCAAATACCTATTTTTTAATTTTTTTAAAATTTTTTTTATACAATTATTAATCTAAATATATTTAATATGTGTATAAATTTTTATTTTTATTTTATTTCTAGATTTTTTTTGAATTTTTAAAAAATAATAACATTTTAGTCATTTTAAATTACTAAAAATGCTATTAATTTTAAAAAATTTAATAATACTAAAAAATGGTAAAAATTAATACATATATTAAATACACTTGTATTAACAGTTTATAAAAAATTTAAAAAATATTAAAAAAAGGGTTAAGTGTACCCGGGTGCATAGGAGTATGTTCCAGCATTAATCTCCTATATATATATATAGTTTTTTACATTTTTATTCTTTTATTTTTGAATTTTAAAATTAAAAATAAGTCATTTCTCATGTGAGAAATTGCTTGTTTTATTGATTTTTAAAATTAGAAATAAAATATTAAAAACAATAAAAATATAAAAACTATATATAGAATATTTATATTTGGGCCCACATAAATATATGAAAATTTTGAAAATAAAAATAAAATGAGCAATTCACCGATGCACTAAGTGCATATGGAAATAGTGAATCTAGTTCCGAAATGAAGATATATAAGACTAGGAATATTATAGTTTTGACTTTCAAATTAATTGAGAACTTTGGTTTTCCATCATGTAATTTTTTTTTATTTTTTATAATATCATTTATATTTTTGTTGTAGCTCAAGCCCAAGTCACTTTATAATTCCATACATATTTCCTCTGCTCTCGAACACCTACACTTCTACCAATACGATTGTGCCAGCCTTTCGACACACACACATATATTTGATATAGCCTTCCAACATATAATTAAGTACATAAAAATTTCACATGCATTTACACCGGCAAAACCTTTGGTGAGGCCGGTAAAATAGATAACGATGCCTAGAATATTTTTCAAAATTACAAGAAGTTTCATAGTTTTCAAAATGCAATTGTCCTCATCTCAACTACATGTAGATTAGGAGTGCAACTTTCGGGATTTGGTTGGGATTTTGATCAATTCTATCTTGAATCTTACACATAATATAATCATATATATATGCCAGTTCAGATGGAGATTAACTTATCCTACTCATTTCAAGTCAAGTTAGAGGTTAACTTACCTTAACATCGTCAAAGTCAAATTAATTAGATGAAATCGATTTCTTAAAATAACGATGACAATTAGAAATTTAATATATATGTAAAATACTTCTTAATTATTGAGCGTCATTTATTAAAATGAACAAAAATAAAGCTGAAGAAAATAACATAAGCAGGAGACAATTATATATAATCACTGATAGTAAACAACTATTTAAGATTCAAGTGAGATGTAATTATTATCCTGTATAAGTGGGTTGGGCGCCACTTTTGGATACCCATAACATAAAATTTATGTCACCCTACTAATTTCTTGACGTGCAATAAAAGTTATACCTACCAGCTTTCAGTGAAGAATGTATTCATTAACTTACCGGCCCCTCACCAAATTTCGGGTTTTTCTCCCCTAAATCGGGGTGCAATTTGCAACCTCATTTTGGGTTTCTCAATTTTTAATTTTTTTAACAATATCCTAGCCATGTATTATATTTAAAATTTATTTGTTTAGCTAACATATAAAAAATCTTGATTAGAGACATGATTTGTAATTTTAAAAAACATAATTATGAATGACCTACTGAATTTGCATTTATTGCGGATCATATAAGAATTTAATTAAAATAATTTCTCATATCATGCAAATATCTATGAAAGGGAATATCATGGAAGGCTTGAATCTTTTTTTTTTTTTTTTAAAAAAAAGCAAAAACAAATTAAAGAACCCAAGGGGTGCACCTTTGATGTAAATCGGCATGCTTGCTTTATCCACACTTTCAAATTAATAACTTCATAAATCCACCATACGTACGTTAATTCTCTTTAATTACCTTGGCACCAAGTACAAGGGGTAGTTTCGAGGCAGCCGTACGAAGAATTCCAGCTGTTCTTGCCACTGCTTCTAAATTCCTCTTCTCAATCCTCTCCCATTGATTGAGGACGGGCATCTGAGATTTGAGAATTTTCTGTAGCTTAATCTCTGCTTTGAGTCTCGAGATCTGAATGCGCTTCTCCGTCACCCAACTACGCAGTTCGTAATTCTCAGACCAAACACTGAAAACTTTTTCCTGCAGTATGTATGCATGCACGCAGGAAAACTGTTATAATTAAAATATTCCGAAATTATGATTTGTTTACTGGTTTCAAGGGCCCATTACACGTGCGAGAATGACCACATGACATGAGAGAGGACAGAGAACTCCAAAGGCACGTGCGGTTCGTTGAGTTAACGAAGTAAGGTTGTCATCGTCATTTGAAAATCCAGTGAACGTCCCCGGCATTTCTAACTGCCAAAGGCGGCTTCGGGATTCCGCACAGGGAGCTTCCGGCGTCTTACCTTAGCCGTTGATTTTCCCGTAGCCATCGCCGCCTCCGCCCGCGCATTAATGAATCTCCACTGCATCCATCTCGTCTGCAGCATCCGTAGCTGATGGGCCGCTACCTCGTTCCCCGACGGCACCTTCTTTTGCCGGAATAGCCTCAGGACACTTCCAACGCCTCCGATTCCATTCCTGCGCGTCTCCGGCCGCTCCGTGGCTGGAGAACGGCCAGGAGAGAGTGCCCACGCCGAGGGCGATCCCGCGAAGTGTCTTGTCTTCTTTAACTTCGCCGCTTCGGAGGCAGAACCAAAGATCCGGTGGCGATGGAAAACTCCGGCGAAGTTGTCGCGGATATCGGAGGGTTTCCCTGCCTTGGGAGTGTGATTCTCGTCGGCGGTCTGCTTGAGTTTTGAACGGGCTTTGGATGTCGAATTGGAGCGGGGAATGAGATTTCTGGAAGAATTGGAGGCGAGCAGATGAGCTTCGGGAGTGGATGCGAGGTGGATCGCGGGAGCACTGCTTCGGCTTCGTTGGAGGCGGGGAGAGAGAGGGGCTACGTATTTGGTGGCCTTGCGGTTACTCTCCATGTTTCCGAGCCAAGAACAAAGAGGGGGATTCCGCTTTAATACGTGCGAGATTGACCTGAAATGACAGACATGCCCTCGTGATTGGTCACAAGACAACGGTGGCGGGGGATTGGCCCCGCAATACGTATCGGCTCCGGCCTTTGCCACTGGCTGAGTGGATAGCGTTGACCAACCCAATTTAGATGGGCGCCGTAAAGGAAACTTTTTATTAGAATTTTTTTTTTATTTTCGGATATTTTCTATCGATATTCGCCATTCGGGTGCGTATTTTAGATTCTTCCTTTATTATAATAGCTAGCTATTATTTGTTGGACGCTGCGGAAACGTGATCTTAAGGGGGGGGGGAAGTTGGAGCAACTGGACTGTCGGTAACTAGATTATAGATTATCGACATATATATATGGAATTATAAAACATATATATTTAAAAATGATAAGTTTTGATATACGAATTAAATATATGTGGGGCAAAAAAGAGTTATTTGCGCGCATACATATGATTTCTTACACAAATTTCGTATATGCCTATGATTTAAAAATTATTATAAATATGCGTGTGGCAAACATCAATTTATTATTCTTAAAATATTATGCATTTTTGATAAATCTAAACCACTTATGTGTTTATTAATACGAAGTTAGTTAGTATCCAAAGATCACCTTAGTTGGATATCTTAGTAGGCCATAATCAATTTAAAAATAATTTTGTAAATTTATATTTATTAGTGTTTAACAAGTAATCCAGTCATGGTGGTTTATATATATATATTAACTAAGTTCACATTAATAAATACAATAGATGGTTCCGATTTTAAAAAATTAAGAAGTTGAAACTGGCCATAGGTATAATTGTTAATATGTTAAATATTCATAGGTATATGTACAATAAATTTAAAATCGTAAGTATAAATACAATTTATGTAAAAGCCATAGATAAGAGAGCAAATAACTCATAAATAAAATACTACGCTCAGAACGCCATTATGTAATGAACTGCACATGTACATATGTGTTGAATTGTCAGGAGTGATAATTTGGAAAATCCTTTTTTTTTTTTTCATAGAGGAATTAAGAATTCCTGGAAATTTCGCCATTCCCTCTTCAATCTGCAGGTGGTAATGATGCTGACGGGCCTGCCTCCAATTACAGGATACGAACCCAGCTAGTTCAGGGTTTATATTATTTTTCAGTCGATTTAGCACGTACACACTACCAGACAGAAGTTTTGAACGCGACGACATGACCTACATGCATGCACGTCGGAATCTCTGGGTTATTAAATATTAATTAGATATGGCCCTTGAGTTGGTTGAATTAAGTTCGAATATAGGCAAGAGTTGGGTCCAACTAAAAATATATGATTTCGGATTAAAATATTTCTATGTATTTTTTTCATTTTGAAGCGGCAGTAACTATAAATATATTTTCACATTTTATTCAATTCTTGTGTTAATTTTGCAATCAATCCGAAATTATCAATTTGTAGCCGCTTGAATAGTTTAGTAGTTGACACTAGTTTGGGTATATAGATTAAAGGCTCAAAAATTGAGTGAGCATTGAACCATATAATGTGCAGCAAGAAACAAAAATAATCAATTTGTACAAGTTATGGCCTTACGGGGTGTGCTCAATTCAAGAAGATGCGTTTGAAGAAAGGAATGAATGGCACATTCGTAAATTTGCATGGGTAGACACTGGGCCGGTGTGTCTCGATCCGTCGTGGCTGGTGGGGGAAATTGGAGCACGTACTGCACGTTGGCAAGGTAGTTGAGAGCGTAGATAGTAGATACGTTGGTTAAGGAAGGAACACCGCAATCCGACGACTGCCTCTGAAAGCTCTATTTTCCTCGTGCAAGTCAAGACATGCATGAATCTCGCCTGATGAGTGGGCCTCCTTCGCTCGTTGGCCATAGTCTTTTTTTTTTGATGGATCGTTGGCCATAGTCTTTAGTTAAAGAGTTAGGACAACCAAACGATGTGGACCCACCCACTTAAAATGAACCCGGTGGTGGGGAGGGAGTTTATTTGACTAACGTTTCATTTACTTTTGCTTCATACGTACGGGAAGGCTTTCGTTCATGCTAAATTCTAATTTATGCACTTCTTGAGAAGCATTATCTTTTCATTTTCTACTTACGCGCTCTGTCGTGTTGCATTTTTGTGAGCGTGGAATTTACGCATAGAAGTGAGGCCAAATGGACCCCAAGCAGCAAACCCCAATTTCATGAAATCATCTTCATGTCAAAATATCCGCCAGTTTCAATAATTATTTGCTTTAACTAAGCTTTTCCTGAAACCTGTTTGTGATTTTCAGTTTCCCAAAGACATTTTGTCTCTGGCAATTAATTAACCGTATCGTCTGTGTATTCCAGACCCAGCCGACATAGTCAAAAAATTGCACCTGCGCCTTTCCAACTTGGGCGTTATATTTTTCAATGGTTGTGGACCATGCCCGCCTAGCAATGAGCTGGGCTTGGGTTCTGAGACAGGCTGTATGGTGCATACTCTGGGCTAGCTTGACGTCTTTTGTGGAGCTGCGCGTGATGCTATTCAAACTCGGTCGACTATTTATGACAACAAATGACACCTCCCAGATTAAGATTAAGTTGAAGGAAATTATGTGCTTTAAATTCATATACATAGCTGCTTGATTCTCTATTACATTGTGGTTTGTTTGTCAGTTGTCACCACCCACCACGAAATTAAATAAGAAAGACTCCTCGAGAAATCCAAAAAACTTTCGTCGCATACGATGCAACTTTCTCCGTTGATTCTATATTGATTCTTACCGCCGTCCGTTTGCTGCCTTGCTACCCATCCATTTTCGATCCTGCAAAATTCGGAGCTTTCATCAATCCAGATTCCTGACTCAGTTTCTACATGATGCCACGTCCTGCATGTTGCTTTTCGTCTATAACCACGCCAGTTACTAAGGTGTTAATGGTCATGGTTAACCCGTCAACATACTCGTCCAACCCGTTTATAAATGGATTTGGGTTGTGATTTTTGAATAAATGAGTTATTATCTGCCGACCCGTTTAACCATTTAATTAAATAAATGGATTAATGTTGAGATTTTATAACCCATCAACCGTTTAGTAACCCATATAACTTGTTCAACTCATTTAACTTGCTTAACTTATTAAAGTTTTATATATATACATGTAAACTCCTTGGTTATTATTCCTCTCTAAGTTTTCCTCTATTTACCTAATTTTCATTTTTTTTTACTGTTGCCCTAATTTTATTTTCCCGTTACTGTCATATTTTCATTTTCCTATACCGAAAACACCCTCTCGTCTCTCCCTGCATGATTATTATCTACTAGAGTCTAGGCTTTTTAGTTATTTGTTATGCAACTTGTTAACAACTTACCAGCCCGTTTGTTAAATGAGTTGTAAATGGGTTAGGGTTGTGATTTTTAAAATGGTTAATAAACGAATTAGAGTTAAGATATTTTAAATGAATTAGGATTAGGATTAAATTATAACACATCCAACCCGATCCGTTAACACCCCTACCTGTTACATCCGTCTATGTCAGGATGAAAAAACAACAAAAATAGTGGTGAAATCAAGAATTCTTTAACCAATCAAAAAAAATAATTCTTTAGGTTGATGCCCTTGTTTTGGGCGCTAGCTAATCCGTTGTGCATATATTATAGTCTGGACGGTGGCCATGTCTCGCATCGAAAGCCCGGTTCTAATTTGTTTGTCATGACTCCCTATATCGCCCGAAGTGCTATTTCCTCCAAATGTCCTGCTGGTGGCGTTTGATAATGTGGTTGTAGTGTGTACGTGCGTGAGTTAAGAAAGAATATTTTTTAATTAGTATTACATACAGATATTATTACAATCAGGCAACCTTTCAGATTTTTTTTTTGTAAAGACCCGCACTCTTAGCAGGACCACAGCAGGTACTATTAGGGCGCGCACAATGCCCTAGGGGTAGTAAAGAGAATATTTTGATAAATGAATCGAGATAAGATTTTTTATAAGTAGGAATAAGTTGATTAGTTGTAAGAAAAATAATTAAAATATGGAAGTAGAGTTAAGAAAAAATAACTAAAATATGAAAGTAAAGTTGATAAAATTAAAATAAAAAAGTAAAATTGATAGATCATTAAAATTATTTATGAAAAACGTACAACAAAAAAGAAAAAATCATGTACTGCCGTGACAACGAATCCATCTACATTCCAAGGCGTCCCTCGGATTGAGAGGGCAATTGCGAAATACGCTGGCTGGGCTTTAAAGAGTGTATTTTGATGACTTGATCGGGTGACAACTGACCAGACATATACTGACATGAGCCGTCCTACTCAGCGTCTCATCGTATTGTTATTATCCTCAGCTCTGCAGAGGATAGCGTGAAATCTACGTGCGAACTTTTGGGGCACAAAGCTTTAAAATACCCGTGCTTTTTGTCTTAGTGGGTGGTGGCAAATGGCATTGTGGTAACGCATCGACCGCATTAATCAGCATCCAGACTCCAACGCCGTCAAAGCCCTTAGATGTAGCTAATTAGCTATCAGCTAAACCAGCTGTTGCCGTTGTTGGATTAGATCTGGAAAGAAAAAGAGAAGTCATGCCCGGTTGAAGCCGTAAGAAAAACACTATCTAGAGATTCTTATTTTGAATGGATGCTAGTTGTTGGAGAGAAATCTCCTATTATTTGTAAAATCGAAAGTTACAATATATGGATTATTTTCGTAAAAAGAAAAAAAAAAAATTTAAACTTTGGAGGGTCTTCTACGAAATGCCCTACAAAATTTACACAATTCATATCATACTTCCTACATCTGTTTTTGATCATTTATTTTCCATTTTCACGTTGAAATTACTATATACGTGTTCGACGGACCAGCTGTCAAATGTTTGCGGGAGAACATTTTTACGACTCTGCATATTGTATCATTTCTTCTCCCATTATATAATATAGCAGGCATTCCCGAGGCTGGAGATCATTTAAGTATCCAATAAATTATATGAATATCGCCTAAGTGTACCCAAGAAAGAAATTCGTAATAATTGAAGAAATATTGTTAAGATTTGAATGTTATGGTTGATCGATTATCTTTTTGTAAGTCAGGGAAGCATGAAAAAATGAGAAAATTTTGGCAGAAAATTTTTTAATGGATAATGTTTGTTGTGATAGGATAGATTGACAATGGAAATGATAAGAGTAAGTAGAATAAAATTGAAATAAATAAAGTAATTATATGAAAAATGTATAAAAATTATTAAAGGATGGGTAGCAAAGTATTGAACATTTTTGCTAGATATAACCCTAATTTTTTACCTTTCATTCTTCTCTCATGATTCACCTCAGCTCTCAGTTAAGATATATATGGAATATAATTTAGTGCAATTAATTGTACCATAACTTATGGTACAGTTAGCTGAAAATAAACTCTACATGATTAAAATAATAATTTACTCCACCTATTATTCTAAAATTATTTGTTTTATTAGCAAAAATTAATTTTCATCCAAATTGTACGTGTATGGGCCACATTTAAAAATAATACAAAATCAACGTAAGAAAATGGTTTGATATAAATAATAATTTTAAAGCCATTTTTCTAATACATGAACTATCTAAGATATAATTTATACATGAATAAATGAGTTATATAAAATATTAATATATTTAAATGAATATAAGGCTTATTTTAAGCCAAATGTATCATAACTCATAGAATATGTAAATGTATATGATCATATCTCTATATAAATATAAAAAAAATATTAAAGTACAGTCAAAATGCACTATAGTTATGGTGTAGCCCACTACAAAATGAGTTCCACTTTATCATGAAATCAACATATATTCTACACATTATATTTAGAATTATTTACTTTAATAGCATCCTAATTTTCATTCAAATTAAACACTCGTATAGGCCCCATCTTAAAATGGTAAAAATTAACATAATAAAATAATTTCATGTAAATATTAATTTTAAAGTTCTTCTTTCAGTATTTAAACTATCTAAAATATGATTTTTATATAGATAAATGATTAAAAAATATATTGTGACATTTTAATACATGTGAAGCCCATTTTGTCGTAGGCCATGTCTACAAGTGAAGGATTTTCTCCATGTAGAATGTAATTTAAAGAATAAATGTATAATAAGTTAAAGCATATGATACATGATTATATAAAAAAATATCGATAAAAATAAAAAGATTGAAAAGTATAGTCGATAACAAAAAATACGATTAATAACAATTAACATAGCATTACATTAATCTAAAAAATACGAAAACGACTATTACACTCTTTTTTAACATCTGCATCCAAACAAACCATTAAACCCTCGATAAATCAAATTAATAAGTAAAATGCACAATTGGATTGTTAGATGGGTCAGAGACTTCGATGGGATGGCAAATAAATTAATAATGTTTCTTAATAACTAATTTCCGTTACGCATCTCGCCCTGCCCTATGATACTGGCTGGCTTGCTCACTTTTATGGTGCACTTCATCCCAACCTTACGTACTGCATATGTCCTTGAATATTCCTTGTACAATTATCCCCATTTTCTGCAGCTAACGTGGCGTATCTTCCCATTTTGAGTTACTTTTTTTTTTTTTTTTCGATTAAACATTTTGAGTTATTTGTAAGCACTGAGGATATACATTTGTTTATTTCGGCGGACGGACCAACTAACTACATAAACGTACATTTCGTAATTAGGTTCAGCCATGATTCCAAATCTCAATGCGGAATATGCTGTCTTCGATGCGATTGTTAATTAATTTATTCTGGAAGTGTCAGTTGGCCAATATGAAGAGCGAATAACGCAGCAGATATTCGACGGAGGTACAAAAGTATACGGGAGAGATTTTTGTTGAGAGCTGAGGATGAATAACTCAATAAAGCGGTGATCGAGCATATACCTTCGCCTCTAAAAATGAAAAGTCGAAGCTGCAAACGGTATTGCCTGCAAACATAACTTTTAGGTTTTGACCTAATTTGGATCCTCGAATTGAATAAATATCTTCAGCCACAATCACCCATTCGACGGAAATTTTTAATTCCACAACTTCAACAGTTGCAACCTCCACACGTACAATCCGAGGACGGCAACCTCTGCCGTCTACTTATATTAGATTACAACTGTCTTATTTATCAGTTACTTAAGATCGAAGTCTAAAGCATTTTATAGTTTTAAATCCTCAGTCATGTGTTTAACCTAGGAAGGTATTCAGTAAGGCTCTACCGCCATGATCCAAGGGCCTTTTTGTTTTTGGAATCAATTCAATGGAAGTACGAATTGATGAGAAGATCGTTGTGTGAGAGAGGAATGAAATATTATATTAGGAATTTTTTTTAAAAAAAGTAATATTTAAAGTGAAAAAAGTGCCTATTAGAAATCAATTCAATGGAATTGAACTCGGATGATAAAATTGTATAAGGGCCGAAGAGGGATTATTCTGTATTAAAAATAAGAACTGTACTATTAATAAAAATATTATTAAAAATCTTTAAAATAAGTGGCATTAAAGATGGCGGGCCATAGCAGGGCGTGGATGTCTCAAACATGACGGCCCATGGTTCGGGTTGTGCGCTAAAGAAATAAAAATATACGTTAGGATTGAAGTGCAACTTAATTAAGCTAAGTTTACCCAAGTTTAACTATGGGTGGGAATTGGGGCGGGTCAACCCGTGACCCGGCTTTGACCCGACCCGTTTTTGACCGGGTAAAACCAATATATTTTTGACTCGATATAGGAATGGGTCAGAAATTTTGACCCGAATTCAAAAATAGGGTCGGGATGGGTCGACCATATCCTGACCCGAAAAGTCCGACCCGTCCCGCATATATAAATTTATTAAAAATTATAAGCCTATATTTAAATATTTTTTTTCAAATTTCTCACTTTTTTATAATTAACTCTATCAACAATAGAAGAATCTATTTATTCAAAAAGCAATATAAGAATCAATAAAAAAAATTTACGTATATAACCCTTATATGTAATTGTATATTAACCTATTTTAATAAATGTATACTATATTTTCAAATGTTTTGTTTTCTTAATTATGTGTGTTTAAATAATTAGTGAAATATTGAAACATATAATATTTAAATTTAGTATAGATGTATACTTATGTTTAATAGGTATATAAATTTTGAAAATTATCTTATTTGACTCGTATTTTTTACTCGACCCCCTATCCCGAAACCGGTCCGATACCGACTGATAAGTCTAAAAATTTTCACTTAATTTTATATTAAATTCACACCGTTAAATATTAAAACATTAATTAAATGCATGTTTTAAGTGGAATTTCATGAAAATCATATTTTTGATAGAATCTTTAATTTTACTATAAAACGGGTCATTTTGCAATATTTTGGAAAATATAAAATTATAAAAATAATTAGACATGTTAAAAGGGATTAAATAGGCTCACATTAAAATATGGGTATAAAGTAAACCATTATGAAACCTTAAGATAAAACAAATAGGGGCTTAAAAAGAAAAAGTAAATTAAACATCTTTGCGAGCTTATTATTTAAAAAAATAATAATAATAAATTAATTAATTAAATGTTAAATCCATATTTTCATTTTCTGCATGTGCACGGTTACTGCAAACCACCGCCGGAGCACCATTTCAAAGCTCCATCTTCCCCACCGGCAGCATCTGCCTTCTAATTCATCCCCTGAATCCGGCAAGTGACGAGCTCGGCAATGGCGTATCCCAGCAGCAGACAACTTCAGCATTCTTCCCATTGACTCCGGCCACAAATTGCCCAAACCGAATCCACCAGCGACAGCGAGGAAACCCGCATCAGTAACCATGAAAAACTCCACAGCAGACATTGCCAACCAGTCAAACCCACCGAGCAGCTGCCTTCTTTTCTTCTCCATCCAGCAAAACTCGTCAATCTCCAACCTTTAATTCCAATAGCCGGCTAGCCTTGATTCCAACAATAACCACAAATCGAGCCGATGATTTTCCCCAATCCAAAGCCACCGAGCAGCTCCCAAAATTCCAATCAGCAACCCCTGCAATCAATCGGTAACTTCATCTTCAAAAATGGGCCAACGCTTCTACAAACAACCGCCCAACCAATTGCATCAACCATGCACAATTGCAAGCCACATCTCCGGCCGTCCAGGCAATTCCGGCGAGCCCCTTCTCCATCAAATCCGGCAGCCATGATTCAGCCACCTAATCCACCTGAAAACCCATGCTCACCGGCTGCAACTCCTTCTTCCCCAATCCAGTTTCGGCCAGCCCCTATTTCCAAGCGCCCAAACAAGCAGATCAAGCTCGCCCCAAACCCATCAGTTGCCCCTAAAATCCAGCTAGACCATGTCTGATTCAAGACAACAGAAAACCATTTCCTCCAAACCAGCAAACTCCGGCAATGGAGGCAGCACCGATCTTAGCATTCCATCTGCCCGAAATTTCCCAATCAACGACTCTTCAAAATATCCGTAAACCCATTTCAGCAACCGAAAATCCAAAAACAAGAGCAGCCCTTTCAACCAAAACCCATCTCTGCATCTTCAATTCTCAACAGGCAAGCAGGTAGCCTGTCTTCTCCAAGTCGATCACGGCCTCTGTTCAACACCGAAAACCGGCAGCACTTCCTCTTCTCCGGCAATAGAAACCTCCTTAAAGGAAGACCGGCATCGACCTTTGAACCGGCTATTCCCTTCAAGCTCCAACCAGAAAAACCGAACTGCATCGAACGGCAGCATCTCACCGAGCATCCATTTTCTGCGGTTTCAGCAACTCAAATCCAGCGGACGATTTCTCCCACCAATCCATCGCAAATCCAATTTCAGCAAACCCATCTGCAGCTGGCATTTTTCCTTCAACCAACAGAGCACATCAAGCCCCAATTTGCAAGCTGCAAAACCGCCGGTAATCTACCTCTTCACCGGAAACCCCTAATCCACGGCAGCAACACTGGCAGAGTCTAACAAGCAATCACGAGTAAGCGGATGGAAACCATTTGGACGGCAGCTATGCCATTAATCGGCATCAACGCTTAAACCGAACGTATCCATGATTCCAGCCATCAGCACCAACGAGTTATTTGGCAACAATCAACGCATCACCATTCCAAGGCTTCGAGCAAAGAAAAATCAACCGGCAAATGGCAAAGAGCAGCATAATGGGCAGCAAAGTAACTACAGGCGAAGACAAACGTGGAATCCCACATCGGATTCGACTATGGAGGGAGGTCCCCTCACACATCTATAAAAGGGACCCTCCCCACACTCCACACACCCCACACACAACACCCCACAAATCATAAAGCAATTTTTTCCCTTGGGTGGGACCCATTTTGTGGGACCCCTAGCAAGGAGGTGGGGCCAAGCAATAAAATTTTCATTACATGGAGATTTTGCTCTTCATATTAGGGTGATGTAAATTTTATTTTATTATTTTATGCTTTGTAGTGTTTCGTACTTATTACTTTTCAATTTGTAGTTTTAATTATTAGATTAGATTTACTGCTTTATTTTTTTGCTTTGTAATTTTTAGTTTGAATTTAATATAATTTTCTTTCCTGCTTTAATAGTTGAGTTTTATAGCTTTTAATTGCTTTCTTAGAATAGTTTTAATTCAGTTGTTAGTTAATTATAATTTCTTTTAGCTTTTTGTCTCGCTTTCTTTCCAACTCTTCTAATCTTTTCTCTCTCTTCTTTCTCTCTCCTTCTAATTTCTTTCCCCCCTCTCTCTCTTTAATTTCTTCTATTTTCTCTTTTCTTCTCTCTCCAACGTCTCTTTCTCTCTCTTCTCTTTTTCTCTCTCTAATTTCTTCTAATTTCTCTTTTCTTTTCTCTCTCTAATGCCTCTCTCTCTTCTCTCATATTCCTCTAATTTCTTCCATTTTCTCTTTTCTTCTCTCTCTCCAATGTCTCTTTCTCTCTCTTCTCCCTTATCTATCTAATTTCTTCTTCTCTTTCTCTCTCTTCTCTTTCTCTCTCTAATTTCTCTTTTCTTTTCTCTCCCCAACGTCTCTCTTTCTCTTTTCTTTCTCTTTCTCTCTCTAATTTCTCTTTTCTTTTCTCTCCCCAACATCTCTCTTTCTCTTCTCTTTCTCTCTTCTCTCTTTCTCTCTCTTCTCTATACCTTCTTTTTCTCTTAAAAACAATTCAAAACTACATCGCCTCTCTGTGGATTCGACCCGACTCACCGTTATTCTACACTATCACCCGTATAGTGGTAGCTTTAATGTGTTTCGGTTAATTTTAATTAAACTGGTGATCACAGTGCTCTTAACGACAAGCACTTGGTGCGTATCACCGACCCGAATTTTGTCCCGAGACATAGTAGAAAAAAGTAATGGTCAAACCGACCTTGTCCCGACCCGGTATAAAAATAAGGGTCAAATAAGATTTTTGAAAAGTAGGGTCAGGGTTGAGCAAACCCTGACCCATCCCGACCCGCCCCGATTCCCACCCCTAAGTTTAACTCACCTTCTTTAAGAAAACTTGCAAAGCCTAACTTAGGAAACATTAAACAAAGAACTTGATTTATAAACAAAGTTAGGATTATAATTCAAACAAATCCAAATTTGCTTTTAAATTTATTATTTAATGTAAAATATATTATATAAAATCTAAATAATATTTCTTTATATTTATATTTTTTACGGAAAATTTTAGATATACCAATAATTTTACTTATAATTTTATTATATTTAAAAACTTTTTAAAATGTCAAATATTCTTGTGTATTTTGCCAAAAATTTCATTTATACTTGCAACCCTATATAAAATGACCAATATTATTATGATTTTAAGCTAAAAATTCACATTTATATAGATTTTTAGTACTTTTATAACTTCAGAATCATACTTTTGCCACTATACAATAATATATTATTTGAATGTAAATTTTCATTTATAAATTTATAACTAAGTTTTAGGCATATTTGTTATTTCATACAAGGGCATGGGTAGAATTTTGGACAAAATATTTTAGTCGGTAGGTACACGTGGAATTCAATCTATATTTATATTATTTATATTTTTATAGATGTTTGTCATGTTAAAATTATATTAGATAGATCATATCATTTATATTTGCATTATTTATTTCTACATTCGTTGGTTTTCTTCTTTTTTCCTTTTTGAAATAGATAAAATTTTTAAAATATAATACATTACTATGATTTTCTTAAATTTATTGGGCTACATATTATTATTTTTGTTTAGATAACTTCTACTCGCATGAAATTTAAACATATCATTTTAAACGTAAATGAAAAATTATTAACTAAATTTCAACTCAAACCCAATTTATAAAAATAGATTTTGAATTTAAAATAAGGCAAACGGAGTTTGATGAGCTCTAGTTGCACTTCAGAGTATGGAAGCTGCGAAAGCAGAGTAAGTGTAACTCCAAAATAGTCTTTTCGAGCTCGAGATATTTTTATGTACGGTCGCCAGTTGTGGCCTTTGGGACGTGAGGAAGGTTGTGTTAGGTTGCAACGATACTAGATTTCACCTACCAATCAGAATTTTGACTGTCTCCGTACATTGCAGTAGACACGGAGATTAAGCATCGCCAGCCCATCGCTTTTAGCGGTGGATCGATGTTGCCGAAACGCGTTTTCATACGACGACTGGATGTGTACATTGGGCCAACATCGGAAGTCAAAGACTTAAAGTACAAAAGAGAGAACGATTTTAACCATTATTTTATAGTTTTAAAACTGATTATAAAAACAGAGACTTTTTAGTCAGTGAGTCACTGAAAATCCAACTCAAATGATTCGAGCCGAGTTGTGTGCAAGTTTTGTCTGGTCGCTTATGGGTTGCGGGAGTGACGATTAAGTTGGGTGTTTGTCAATTTCACAAGACCAATTAATCAAATTAGGATCCATATAGATCAAGTCAATATTTTTGAATATTGGATCGAGTCCATATTTCAGAATGCCGGCGAAGGCCTTAGTAGAAGTCCAACGTAAACTGAGTCGTTACTCGTTACCGACTGTCACGAGTCAGTCAAATGGAGCCATTGAATTTTTCATGAAGCGCATTGTTCTTTCTTTTTAACAAAAAAAAAAAAAAAAAAAAAAATTCTACATAGAAATCTTAACTACATGTAATAATTTATTTTTCATGTCATTATGAACCTACTAACATTATTATCTCGTCTTTTTTATTTTATTGATCGGCGTCTCTCTTTACGGTGCAGAAGGCTTCAACGCACCATTGAAAGTGAATACCGGACGCGGATGACCGGCGGTGAGCCTTTGCTCTCTGTATCCAGTCTGTGTTACAGTTGTTGTGTGGCCTAAATAAATAATAGTTTTAAATTTATTTTAAAGTTTATCAACGTATAAAACGCATACAATCCTAGTAAGATATTACTGTTCTTTAAGCAGAATCGTGGTGTCTCGGCCATTTTCTGGCATGAGATTATTTGCACCCTGTTTCGTATCTGCTGCTGCTAGTATTTAAAAAAAAGTACCGAGGAAAAAGACGTTAAACTCAATAACATTACAGGTGAATATCATCTTTTCTTTTCATTAGCTCAAATAGTTTTATATAAACAGAAGTGATAAAACTTTTGATAAAAAGTTTTTGAAATATGAAAAAATAATGTAATATGAGTAATGATGAAAAGTAAAAATAATAAAGTTAGAACAGATATGTTAAATGTATAGATAATTGTATAAAAATAATTGAAAAATATAATTGTATAAAAAATGAATAAATAATTAAAAAAGTGAAAAGTTTTAAATATTAACAAGCACTCCCCAAAATATCAAATCATCTTTCTATAAATTAAGATTAAGTAATTCCAAAAGAACATAATAATAATAATGACTTTTCAGAAAAGAATGTTATATGACCTTTCTGCTTTTCTCGTCCATTAATTAGATGATTTCAACCCACACTCATGACTCACGCGGACATCAAAAGATAGTAAATTATTGACATTGTAATATTAAAAATAGTCACTACTGTTGAATTGATAGGACAAGAGATCGAATGCAATAAACACGTGAAACTAATCTTCATATGCTCTTGTACTGTTAAATACCGCGAAGTTCAACTAAAAAATATTTACCAAACAAAATAAATAGTAAATAAATGTAATATTAACTTCTCATATAAGGATAGTAAATAATCCCTCAACAAAATTTAAAAAATATGTTGTAGTATTTTATAAACTTGATGAAAGGCATTAATTTCTTAGCAAAGTTTTTGATTTCGTGGCTATGATGATTTAATTTCAATAGAAAGTGAAATAATCTTTTTACCAAAGAACACAAAAATTGTCTCAATTAAATATTTTTTATTGAACATTGTGGCTTGGTTGGATATAAATATGTAGAAATAAATAATATTTTTATACTATTAAAAATCGCAAAAGAAATTTTCAATTTTCAAAAATTCGAGGGACAATTGCCACGTTCGGCTCTATGGCTGTACATGGCTTCACCACTAGATGATTATGATAATTAGATATCTAATCTAAGAAATATTTTTTGATTCTAATCTAATGAATATTTTTGGATGGCTATAATTTGATGAATATTTGGAGCATATTTTAACATGACAATTAGTCTTTAGGGTAATTTACAGATACACCCACTTAATTTAGCCATAATTATAATATACCCATATAGTTCCAAAAATCATAAATAATTCTTGTATAGTTTAATCATAATTGTAAATATATTTACGTTGTTATAATGTCATTATGATGCTATTACTGCACTGTTACAATGTGGATATATTTGCAAATATATAAAAACTACATGGCCATATTAGCAAAATTATATATACCTGTTTAATTTTTAAAATTGCAAATATACCCAGGTAGTTTACACATCTTTGCAAATATTCTCACGTCAGAACGGCGCAATAACGGCGATATAGCAGTGTATACTTCATAATTGTAATTATATTTGTAATTATGATTAAACTCGGTAGGTATATTTACAAATAACCCTTTTTAAAAGTTAACAAATTTCATAAATACTTCTTTATATAATTTTGATATTTTAACTACCTGAGTATCTTATCATTTTGCTGTTATCTTTATATTGTAATTATTTATTACATCTTTCTATATAATTTTATTTTTTCTACCCTTAACCGTTATTCTAAATATATGACATCATTCTCTCATTCTAGGAAAAATTTTTAACATTCTCATTTTGCCGCTTTTCCCCTCGGACTCTCCAATAAAGGATATTACCAGCGAAGCGCCTTTGCTATGACACGTGTCAAGCACTCACGAGCTGCTCCAACTTGGGGGTATATAATAATACGCGCTCTATTACCTGGCGTAAAGAGGCCTAAACCGATTGGATTGTCGCCACGTGTTAGTTGGAGGCCTTGCAAATTGCTCTGATCCCTGCCTACCCGCCATGCGCGGATGTCTCCGTATTTAATAACCGCCAAACACTTGCTCCTCGGCCAAAACAGATGGCAACGGGCTTTTGTTTTGCCGCCCCATCGGAAGGACCTATTTTTTAGATTCTTTACGCTGTTACCTATTCTCTCTGTCTTTAAGCCCCATCCATCATTTCTTCGGAATCCGCCGGAAAATTCTACCATTAACCTTTGATGCTGGAAATGTAGAGAAACAGAGAGTCAATCGCTTCTTTTTGTTTTTCCTTCCAAAACAAAATCCTTCAACTTCAGCCAAGCTGCTCTTTGTTAGCCGTATACGTGGACAGATTGTTAGAAAGTTGGTGTCGTCGTCGTCTTCTTCCGTTTTCACTTTCCTCCCTTCGGAGCTGATTTTTGCGCACCTCTGAAAGGGGAAATGGGAGGGAAAGTCGGATTTTGGAAGGGAGTTTTGTGTGCTGTGGTTTTGGTTCTTTTGACGGTTGGATCGACGAGTGCGGCGGAGGAAAAGGTGCGTTTCCGGAACGCCTATGCGGCGATGATGTACATGGGCACGCCACGGGACTACGAGTTTTATGTGGCGCTGCGTGTCATGCTTAAATCGCTGGTTAAGCTTAAGGTGGAAGCCGATCTGGTGGTGATTGCTTCCGTCGACGTCCCAGCGAGGTGGATTGATACTCTGTAAGTAAAACCTCTCTCTCTCTCTCTCTCCAGATGCTGCTTGCTAACGTACGCACTGGACACATGTGAGCACTGTTTAGTAACGCACGCACTCGACTCGTGTGGCGATCGCGGCTCCAATTTAGCGACGTGTAGGGAGGCCCTTTGCTTTGAAACTGACGATCGCGGCCGTTGCTTCCTGGGTTTCAATTTAGGCCTCTCTTGGAGCT
The DNA here is from genome assembly GCA_030490835.1 of Annona cherimola. Lineage (NCBI taxonomy): Eukaryota > Viridiplantae > Streptophyta > Magnoliopsida > Magnoliales > Annonaceae > Annona > Annona cherimola. The sequence goes on from CM059974.1 coordinate 7,412,999, forward strand.
GTTGCTCCCTGGGACGTCTAAAATTATTAGCTCAGCTTTAATTTTGTATTGCCGGTCCGATTAGGATGGTGCCCAGTTCCCAATAACGGTCAGAGCATCCACTTAAAATAATAATAATAATACAAGAGTTGTGTAGCTGCTGACTAGACGGTAATCCAGCCCGCCGAGTGCAACTGGGCCGGTTCGCTCTTGGTCTCCTGTCCGCATCCTATCGGTCGAAGTGGAAATAATATCCTATCTTTATCCTGCCCAACAACTGTTCACTAGTGAGATGAGTATGAATTGTAATTTTTCATTCTCAACTCTCTGTTTGTTGTTGTTGTTTTTTTTTTTTTTTTTTTTTTTTTAAGAAAAAAAAATTCATATAACTTTTTACATCTACACCACTCCCCTATTCTACATCTCGTCGCAACCGTGGATAGAACTTCGTTTATTACGCCGATATTCTACTCACGTGAAGGTTTGGTAGGTTCAGTTCGTGTTCCTCAGGTTGCAAATCGATTTTTCCGATACAACGTTTCAACTTTTAATAACATTGAAGCAGTCGAGTAGTTTTCCAATCTAAATAAAATATTAAATATATGCTTTTGGGAAGGAGGAAAAATAAAAAATAAAAAACATTTTAACTATGGAGATAAAAACGAAATCCATTCAAGCGATGATACATATAAAAATGTATACTCACAAGGCATAGCGTATCCAATCGGTTTTAGGTGCTGATTACATGGTATTTACCCGACTGTAATCGAAGCACTGCCTCTGGATAACTTCTTGGACTCCTACCTTCTGAGTAATTTCCTTTCGAACCCAACCTGCCCAAAAGCTAGTAGACCCACACACATAATCCAGACCGTTGATGTGTCGAACTTAGCCATGATTAGTCTACTAAACTTTCCGGATCGAGAAGTTAGTCAGAAACAAGGATGACGCGTTGCTACTCTTTTCCGAACGAGGGCCACTATGCGGAGTTTTTTGACAATCAAACACATTGATATTTTCGCCCCTCCATTTTAATGTTTCCATCTGCAACACTACTTCCGTTAACAGCCCAGGTGATAAGTTGTATTGGCCGAGTTGCGGGAAGTACGGGGCGGGATGTGATACGATAAATAACCGGAAACAGGGTCACCCTTTCCTCTTTTGAAAATTTCTGTTGCTGTTGGCAGCTGGCAACCTTCTGTAATCGGTGAATCCGAACCTTTGCTTTCTTAAAAATAGTTTTCTGGTTCCTATTAAAGCGTTGTTACCCACGTTTGCCGGTAGTATTAATTTTGAGATGGTCAACTCGTAGGCTTTTAAAAATCGCTTTTGTTCGACGGGTGTAATTGGAGGATTGCAGCAGGTGCCACTTGCACTTGCAGCTGCGCTTGTTAATGCTCGACAAAAGCTAACGAATCCGGCGTGAGCGCGGCTGATTTTACGGAGCGGAGTCTCCAACTCCGATGGTCCCCTAAGCCTGCGCCGATAGTCTCTTGGCGTTTGCTCTGGCCTCGACAGTCCATATGCATCCCAGCTGTTCGCCCTTGTCACCCGCAGTTTTCCAATTTATGACCATTGAAGCCATTTTGATGATTTGCTGGCGTCCTTCACCCGTTCGCCGTACGGAGTCGGTGCTCAACTTATACGAAAGGACACTGATCATCCAAAAAATATCATTTTTATTTATTTATTTGTAACATACGTATAGGCTCCATTTAGATGGACGCTCGTTCCAAATTTTATATTTTTATATTTTTAAATTTTTAATGTTTTTATTTTTGAAAAGAAAAAAAGTAGGGCCCATTTATCTTTCAAAGAAAATTTTTTAAAATAAATTTCTGGGCTGTCCTTTCATCGGAACACATCTCAAATTTTATACATATAAATATATTTCCAAGAAAAAATTGCGGTCCCCATCCTTGCGATCGTGAGTAACATAGCCAAGTGATGGTTGAGAGTGACCAGCGTACGTGGGATGAACCCAACCGTCGATACATAGTGGCCGACTGATCTGTTACTTTTTCCTTGTAGCTTTGAATCTTACCAATAGAGATTCACAATCGAGGTAACGGGTTAGAATCTAAACCATCAGGAACTGCAATTTGATCATGTTCTCGTTTTACCCATGCCAGTAGTCCCCCGAACACACCGACGTCATTTTCAAGCCACTGAGCGATTCCACTGTGTGCAGCACTCTGCCCCCGGAAAGTCCCGATGTGATGCCCTTTTGGAAAAGAAAATTTGTCACCATCTTCATTTTCCTTCTGATTTCCTAGTGCCTTTTCACTGCTGCATGTTTCATGCGTGACCATTTGGAACTGTTAACTGATAAAGTGTCATTTCTCTGGCCCTTCATATTATAATATTAGATGTACGGTTCCAACCTTAAAGTGCGTTGGCGAAACCATTCTCACAATTACAAAATGGTCTCGTTCCATGTGTCTAATGTGTTTTAGTAAACATCCAGACAATTGAAGGGAAGCGTGGAAACAGCAGCCTACACCCCACCATCATTTGCAAATTAGACAGTTAAATTTTTCCAAAAAGAAACATGGTTTGGTGTTTTGGATTGTTGTAAGAATAGCCTTCATGTTATCTTTGTGAAGATCTCTTGTATTAAACATTTAGCTATGGTAACGTGGGCTTGCCATTTACACGGCATGCAGCTCTACATGCATGACATCGTTCATCATCTCAGTTTGCACCGAATTTTTTGGGTCTACGTATGCTTGGATTTCTCATTTGCAGATGAAACTTTCGCACATTTGGCAGAATAAAAGAAGATGGTGCAAAGGTAGTGGTGGTGAAAAACGTTGAGAACCCATACTTGAAGCAGTCCAACTTCGACAACAGGTTCAAGTTGACCCTGAACAAGCTCTATGCTTGGAGCTTGGTGGATTATGATCGTGTGGTGATGTTAGATTCTGACAACCTCTTCCAACACAACACTGATGAGCTATTCCAGTGTGGCCAGTTCTGTGCTGTCTTCATCAATCCATGCATCTTCCATACTGGCCTCTTTGTTTTACAGGTTTGCTCCTACCAGTTTGATCGAATGTCTAGCTATTCTTTGAGCTTTTAGAGCTACACTGCTCCAGAAACATCAGAGAGTGCTTTTCCCCTATTCCTTCCGTAAATCTAAAATGATTCCAGAAAGCAAGCGGAACAAATAAAGATTTGAATTGGGGTGACAGTACCCTGTGCCTAAATCATCTGATGGACAACCATGAATATGGACACACACAGAATCATGCAATCAGTCTGGACTTGTCTACAGATTCACCTGTGCATTGTGCCAACAAGATGAGCCTATCTTTCATTTGTTTATCTGTGGGCTAGACAGAAGAAACTAGCTAGGATGCAACTAGACCAAAGAGACAATATCTTGTGTTTCTGATGAATTTGGGGAGCAACTGAAATTTCCTTTATATAGAAATATTACTCTCTTATTATTTTAATTTGGATTCTGCAATTGACACTCAACTAAAACTTCTGCAATTTTTTACACTCATCTCAACAAGCAAAGCTTTGGGGATCAAAGGCAGATATTTGAACACCATTGAATTGTTGAGGAGATTGCTCTGTAATTGTCTTCACAATAATTTGAGATGGTAGCATGTTTCAGATTTCTCTGCTTTATCGATAAGCCTCTCAGATTGTAGTTCAAAAATGTTTTGGTGATGAATCCACTTCTGTAGCAATGACAAACCACCCACATCTTGCTGTGGCAATAATCTCTGTGGCGGATGCTTTTAGATTTCCTATCACTCAATCAAGCTCCATCTGCGGCCTGCGATTTAACTATTAGTTCTGCAAAACATTATTTGCATTGAATTCTCTTATACATTCATGATCATCATGTTCCTTTTACTCTGTCCAATTTACTTGGAGGTTGCAGCCGTCAGTGGAGGTCTTTAGAAACATGGTTCATGAGCTAGAGATTGGCAGGAGTAATCCAGATGGTGCTGACCAGGGTTTCTTAGTAAGCTACTTCTCAGACTTGCTGGACCGCCCAATGTTCCATCCGCCTTCCAATGGAACCAAGCTGGATGGCTTCTACCGGCTTCCTTTAGGCTACCAGATGGATGCTTCCTATTATTGTTAGTAGCAAAAAATTCCTCTGTTTTCCTGTAATGAAGCCTCTCTGCAGTACGCATTTCTTTGTGACCATAATCATTTTATTCCCCCCTCAACGCAGATCTGAAGCTGAGGTGGAGCATCCCATGTGGGCCCAACAGTGTGATCACTTTCCCAAGTGCACCATGGTTGAAGCCATGGTATTGGTGGTCATGGCCTGTCCTACCGCTGGGCCTTTCGTGGCATAAGCAACGTCACAAGACCCTCGGGTAAGATAATTTGAACACATTTGCATTTAATCATCTGCTATAAGACTGCTGCTTAATTTGCAACGAATTGAATTTCGATCAGTCTCCTTAAATCAGCCATGTCAACTTGATCATTTTTTGACTAATTCACTTCGAATTTTGCATTCAAGCTAGTTCTTCGAATCACTCTATTCAGGTATCCAAGGATGATCGGTTTATTTTGTTGGAATCAAAATTCAAACATCTATATCTGTATCATCTGTAAATTGAATTTAAGTTTCATTAACCTGAATAGCATCCTCGATATATCATACTGCACCTGTATTCAGGGAGATGGTATAACTGAAAGTATAATAATGGTTCTGTTTTTCTTGCCTGAAATTGTTATACAAACAGGTACAATGCAGAGCTTCCTATGGTCTTTATCCAGACAGCAATGTACTTGACCATCATGATGGTGACCCGTCTAGCGCGGCCCAACCTAACAAAGCTGTATTATCGTCAAGACAAGAGCATCACTTGTTTGCAGGCTGTGCTTAAGATTGCAGCGGTGTGGACTATCTTAGTGGCCTACATAGTTCCGTTCTTCCTCATTCCACGGACGCTGCATCCCATCCTGGGCTGGTCACTTTATTTGCTAGGCTCAGCGGCACTTTCATCAGTCGTTGTCAACTCCTTCCTGGTGCCAGCACTTTCTGTCTTCGTGCCATGGTTTGGGATCATAGGAGCACTGGCTATGATGGCATTTCCTTGGTACTCAAATGGGGTTGTCCGGGCATTGGCAGTATTCGGCTATGCCTTCTGCTATGCTCCAATTGCATGGGGCTCAATGCAGAAGGTGATGGCATGCTTGCAAATCTCATTTGAGAGAGGCCTTCTTCCCAAGGTTGGTTGCTCCCCAACAAGTACACGAGTTCAGCAAGCTATACTGAAAGACAGATTGTCCAGCAACACCAAAGCCACATTCAAAAAAGAAGATGTAAGAGCAACCAATCCCATGTCATATTACCCATATCAGTCTCCATTCATGAACGTATTGAATGCATTCTACAGCAAATGCACAAACCGAGTGTAAATGTAATTTATTGACGAGGAAATTCCTTCCACATCCGATTTTATTTGTGATTGAAGTAGAACTATCAAGTTCCCATCTCCACTTGCTTTTTCTGTGAATATGAAATGATATGAAATGAAACTAACCGGCTCTAAAATGATCATGTCTGAGCAAGCTGTGATACGCTGAGATGTGTATTTCTTTTCAAATGCTTCTTACAACCTGATGTATATTCTACATCACTTTCTTTAATCAAAAGGAATTTTTAATACCTCCTTGAAAATGTATGACATTCATCTTTGATTCCCCATCTGAACGGGCAAGACATCTGTAGGTTACGAGCACTATACGAGAGTAAGTTGAGTTCAACGGACCCACGCTAAGTTCCACTTCAGCTCCTCCTCCACGAGGCAGTGGAGAGCGCAGAAGTAAATCACACCACATTGCAAGAGGTTGGAACAGGTTCTTGCAGCTTGTATTTCTCTGTTATCATGCTACAAATGCTCGATAATGTCGATTGGAAGGACATTTAAAAAATAAAAATAAAACGACGACGGCATGACCTTTGCCACGAATTGTGTAGATTTCTGTTATTTTTTTAGGCGTGCGCTGCTAAACCAAACCAATTTTTTTCCCCCTAAAAGTCCGTGCAGCTTGGAAAAGATTACGAGGCCGGCTTGCAAGTTAATATCCATTTTAATTGTCGAATACGAATATGATCCCACGAACAATATACTTGTCCAAAAATAATCTGCATCTCAGACAGTTTAGTATGTCATTCTGATGTATCCCTGCTAACTTGCAGGATTATTATTTCAGCAACGGAAGAATACAAGGAGAGATCTGCCACTCAAAAAGGAATCATGAAGAATAAGATCCCGGTTGAGAACAAGTCATCAGCTAACTGATGAGCTATTCCGTTTCATAATTAATTCTAACGAGGCGAATTTCCCATCCTTTTCTCACCGCATTACGTTTCTGTTAATGCCCATTTAGTGCTCTAGCTAACCCATCATACACCTCCCTGATCAACTTATCTTTAACACATATCATTCCCACCCTTGAAATCCATCCTGCCCTTAAGGCAGAACAATAAGACATTGAACTTCCCATTGGGATAGCAGGAATAGAAGTTGCAAAAGAGAGTGCTGTTATCGTCATAGAGGACAACTTCGCACCCATTCTAAATGTTGCTGGGGACGTGCGGTTTACATTAACTTCCAATAGTTTTATCGATTTCGTTTTTGCATACATCCTTGGATCGGCTCCTCTCACTGTTGTCCAGTTGTTTTGGGTGAACATTATTACGGGCTCACTTAGAGCGTTGTCCTTGGTTACAGAACCACCGAAAAATGAACTATTGTGCCATGGGGAGGAGGAACATACTTGGTCAGAGCATCTACCAACTCATTGTGCTTCTGCTTCCCATGTTCGATGACAACGCCTCCTGAAGCCAAAACTTGAAATGCCTTGACAGAAATGAAATCCTAAGCTACTGTATGGAAAATTGCCCCTACTCTAGTATACCCCAAGTCATACTTGTTAATGCTTCATCCAATTTAATAATTCTCTAGCCTTCATCAATGTTTGCAAGATTCATAAAAAATGTCATGGAGTCGTCAATCAAATCTTTGATAAGATCAAGCAGGTTTTTAGGGTATCGTGCAACCAAATCCTTCCCAATGTCTGCCGTATTCAAATGAAAAGTTGATGAGCTAAGGGCAGAATGACACCTGTTTTCCCTTTGAAGATGTCATTCCCAAAATGAATTAAGGCTCCAATTGCTCCTGGTTGGCATTCCTTGGCAATCCTTGACAATCTAGTTACCTCACTTGTTTCATCACATTTAATTGATGCTTCTAAAGCTTCGCTGGCTATATTTGTTTGCAAGAGCCAAGAGGTGGCCCAATGCTAGAGGCTAGGTTGGACTCATTGGTCGAAACCACCTCTTGGATTACTACACCTGCAGTGACTTTGGCATCGAAAATGACCTGCGGTGAATCATCAGGATGCCTGCCTGATGCATAACTTATCGGTGAATCAGCAGTAGAAATTGCTTGAATGCTAGGGTCAGATTTTTGTTCCTATGCCTATGTCCAAATCTGGAGAACTTTTTTTTTTCGATAAAACTCTGGAGAACTTGATGCATAAGAAACAGGTGTGCTTGAGCCGACCTGGGGTCTGAAAGTGCTGAAAATTTGCGCTTTTCATGGATATTTGGGCCAACTTACCCATTTCACTCAAAATTTATGCTATGAAGCAGTAAAATCAAATCGACTCTTTTGGCTCATTGCAACTGTGTGGTAATTTTGGTATTGGCCCAAATGGCCCTCACTTCCCAGTACTAGAGACAGATTGCGCCCTCGTTTGGCGCCCGCCGCCCAGCCAGTACTGCAGCGCTTCAAAGAGCGGATCCGCTCTCGAAATAGCGTCTTAAGCTTCATTTGGCGCCACCGGCCAACAACATGAAAGCCTGTTTTCGCGGCTGCTTGTCCAAATCCTGTTTGGATGAAGAAGTGCTATGCCAAAATCAACACATAAAATTGCCTATAAAGGTACTTAAACGATCTCTACTTAACCAGCGGAACTTTTGGCCCGGAATCAACACAAAAAATTTGCCAATAAGGTACTTAAACGAAAAGTGCAGTTATGCTTAAGTACACTCGGGTGCATTTAGCTCATTTTTGAAATTTTTAAAAATTTTTTTTTTACGAAACTATTAATCTTAGTATATTTAACATGTATATCAATTTTTATCAATTTTGAAAATTTTTAAATATTTATTTTATATATTTTTTAAAATTAATGACATTTTAGTAAAATTGTTAAATACACATAAATTAACACTTGTATAAAAAAAATGTTCAAAAAAAATAATAATAAAAAATAATTATTTGCACCAGGTGCATGAGAACGCAGTCCCGAAAGTGCTTCTCCCCCCAACCCTCTACTTAACCGGTGGAACTTTTAGCCCGGAATCAACACAGAATATTTGCCTATAAGGTACTTCAACGAAAAGTGCAGTTATGCCTAAATGCATCCAAGTGCGCTTGGGCTCAGTGCACCCGAGTGCATTTAGCCCATTTTTAATATTTTTTAATATTTTTTTTACAAAATTATTAATTTAAGTATATTTAACATGTTATCAATTTTTATCATTTTTAGATATTTCAAATATTTATTTTAGATTTTTTAAAATCAGTGACATTTTAGTAAAATAAATGCCATTGATTTTAGAAAATCTAAAATAAATATTTAAAAATCTCCAAAAATAGTAAAAATTGATACACATGTTAAATATACTTAAATTAAAACTTGTATAAAAAAATTAAAAAAAATTAAAAAATATGTATTTGCACTTATGAGCACCAAAACTAAGTGCACCTAGGTGCATGAGATTACAATCCCAAAAAGTGCTTCTCCCCCAAACCTCTACTTAACAGGCGGAACTTTTGGCCTGAATCAACACAAAAAATTTGCTTATAAGGTACTTAAACGAAAATTACCTCTCCCAAACCTCTACTTAACCGGCGGAACTTTTGGCCCACCAACCTGCCCCAAACGAAGCCTTAGGGAATGTTTGATAATGTGTAAAATTGTGGAAAATTGAAAAGAGAATATTTTGATAAATGTGTGATTGATAGGAAATGATAACGGCATAGTTGGAATAAATAGGTTTGATGTATGTAGTTGGTAGGAAAAATGATTGAAATGTTGAGGTAAAAGTGGAAAAAATAGTGTGGTATATGGAATAATAATTGGCCTTGAGAAACTAAATCCCATGAAAAAACTATGGTTTCCGCGCTCACACGTTACCAAACGTGGCCTTAGACAGTTGTTGTGTCATTGTCTATTACTATTGAGCATTTGTTGTGAATGGCCAGAGGAGCATTTCCATCAGACTTATGAACAGCATCTTCTATTGCTGCGTCTTGCCCTGCAGGACCAACTAAGACAGCTTGCTGCCCGCCTAAAGGGTTTTTTTGTCCTTCAATTTGTGATTCTTGCTGTGCTCCAGCCCCCAAGCCTGTTTGTAGGGCATCAGGCATGTAAAGAGCATGAAGGCCTACAGCCATATACTTGCCTCGAGAACCTTTTGGCTTCTTGACCCTAGAAGTGTGTCTTCTGCCCGCCAGATGAGACTCAAGCACAAACTGAGTGTCACATGTCACACGGCACAAGGCACAATATTTGGGCTGCACCTTGGGAGCCCCTGAGCGGCTCACTGATTGTGACTGCTTCAAAAGATTCCAACCCCGAGACCCCGAATTTCCCTGCACTTTCTGCTCGGAAGGATGCTGCTGATACTCAAAACTACTATCCATCCTCAATCTCCTTGCGGCCGTCTCGGTCAGGCCTACTGTTGGAACCTCCGCTCGATCCTCTGTTAGCATGGTTTGCTCTTCAGTTTTATTTGCATCTTTAGTAATAGTAGTCTTAGGCAAGTCTCCTATGGAGCTCCGATTACTCTCTCCAAATCCTAAGACGGACCCAGGCTGCCCGCTGGCTTGTTGTGACTTTGACAATATGTTTTCGGAGTCCTTGAATTCTTTTAGTTTCCGCATGTTTTTCTTATGCCTCTTCCCATTCTTGTGATTCTGTAGAATTTCCCGAGTATTACAGTAAACCTTACAGAGATCACACCGGGCAGTCTGCAGAGTCCTTCGCTGCTGCCCCAGCGAGGTTGTTGGTGCCCCTGCAAAATCTGTAGCTCCTGCTGCTGTGGACTCTATTGCTAGCGTATCTTCAGATTGTGGTTCTTTGTGAGGACCAGGTTCATAAGATACAAGTGTCACATCCGAAACATTACGCTGGAGATGCCTCCTCCTGCTCTTACCAATGCGCTCTCTTCCTGGACCATCAGTTGCTTCAGTATCAGACCATCGATGGTGCTGATCGAAACAACCTCTATTGTCCATAAATGGCTCATCCCCTCTTCCACGTCTCCAAGGAAGTTTGCCGACCTGTGGAAAAGCACCAAATCAGTCTTCAGGATTTTAAATGCTAGTAAAAACAGCATTTTAAGAAGAACTTGGGCCACTATGCTATCAATGTTGAAGCAAGGATAGATGATAAGAACAATAAATTTAGGGCAAATTCCATATATATCTACAAACTTTACCTCTAATTCCACTTATACCCATGAATTTTCAAAATTCCATATACACCCACGTCTTTTGCTTAAAATTTCACTTATATCTATACCGTTAGAGATCTATTAAATGGACTATTAGTCCTCCTGTATTGATTAGCTTGAAGTTAAATATTCATATTCCACTAATATATGATTTTATAATTGTAGGATTACTAGAAATTCATTAGAAAATGAATTTTTAGCTATAGAGTCATAATTACAGATGAATATAATCGTTATTTCACAGCGGGCTAATGACCTCTTTAATGAATTCTTAACAGCATAAGTGGAATTTTAGGCAAAATATACAGATATATTTAGAATTGTTGAAAGTCTGTGGATATAAGTGAAGTTGTGAGTAAAATTTATGGGTGTATGTGAAATTTACCCATAAATTTAATCTAAAAAGGCAGCCAAAGAAAAAAGATTAATCATGCAAAACCGGCAATACTAGATCTAGCAACACTGAAATTCATCATTTTTACCAAGTCTTCTCACTGCACGAAGGAATTAATGCATCACTCCGAATAAATGCTTTTCGTCCAAACATGCTTAAAAACTTTTGTGCATGTAACCAGAAACAAAAAAGAGAATGTCATCATCTGAACTGTCATATTGACAACTCCCCCTGCAATTTCAAATTGTGCATGCCAATTTGCACACAATCCTCAATCAAGGTCATAACAATATAGCCAAGGTTGACATAGTTGGCCTTCTATACAGACAAACCCAAAAACCAAATTGTGGAGGTTATCTACACTTTGTTTTAGGGAGTCTCAATGCACATCTTGCATTAAGCAGGGCATAAATCTGAATTAATGTCATCAAATAGTAAAACAGTCGTTAGAACACTGCCATAAGCAAAGTTGATGTGCATCTAGAACCGCATTAGTGCCAGTCCCCCAGCATGGACAAAGACTCTAGGCTGTATCCGAGCTACTACATGTGAGGTCAGGTCTAAACCAAGAGGAGTCTGCAAATCAACCTTGCAAGTTTGACTGATGGATTGGATTTTGCACATCTCAGAGGAATAGGCACAAACCCTATTGAACCAGCCCAATATCTTAACATTCACCCATTTAAACAAGACACAAACCACATCTTGATTACGTCTGGCACCAAAATCAGTAAACCATTTTGACTATTTCTTAACCATATAAACTACTTTTGGACAAAACGCCAGACAGCGAGGTGGTATGTCCGGCACTAGTTACGCTTTCAATTTAGTCGTTTTTGCTGAGTCATGGATGTATCCCATGAATCATAGCAAACATGATCACCTAGTGTCTAGACAGGTATCATATCATATTTAATGAGTTAGACAATGACACAGAAGAATATTCTTAATTCCATTCAGTTTGTAGCTGACCCAAGACTCCATTTTTGTCCGTCCTCAAAAAAAAAAAAAAAAAACTCCATTCTTGTGCAAAAGCCCAAAAATCTATCAGGAAAAGGATTCTTGGAATATTTACATTGTTTGAAATTTTGACCGAAGGGGAGAACTTAGACATAATAAGGTTAGGGATCAGCAAGGAAGGGAAGTCACCGAGGCATTGGCTCATCGTGGGCAAATAAAGCAGCAGAAATGAACATTTTCTGCCTTATATTTTACAAACGAGTAGACATGAACGTTTTCTATCCAAGTAAATTCTCCCGCAAAACTCAGAACAATTGTTCGGTCAGTCTTTTTAGAAAAGGAATAACGAAGTGGAGAAACTAAGCACAAGCAATAATTTTTTTCAAAGGAGTGGGAATAATAGGGAAATATCTGAATAAATTAGAAATAAATGAAAATTACAACAAGGCAAAAAAGAAGAGCTACGGCCCTTGCCCTTACGCTGGGCTGGAAGCTGTCGATCTGAATGCACGCCTCGTTACTCCACAGCTGCTCCGGCATTTCCATCAATGCCTGTTCGCAAGCGTCCATCTTACCGGCAAACTGCGATACCTGCGACAGCGCCGACATAGCAGCAGCAACAGCAGCAGCAGCAGCAGCAGAGGGTTCTAGCCCTGGTGGAAACTCGTATGAAGTCTGCAACTCCTGCTGCAGCTGTTTCTCTACCTGGCCGCCTTCCTGGTAAGCATTGACTGCAGCGATAGCATTGCGATAGTCGTAAGCAAAGTTAGGATGGTATGGATAGAATTGTTGGCGAAGAGCGTAGGGTTGGGCGTATAGGTAGCAAGCTGCGTAATCTTGAATTTGCGATTGGTCGTATGGTCGGCAGGCGGAGACTTGCTGCTGATTGTCATGGTGTACCCGTTTCTGATGATGTTGAGATTGGGCTCCTGTCGCTGATGGCAAATCCATAAGGCTGGGCTGAGGGGGAGACGGAGAGGATGGGACGAGACAGGAGAAGGATTTACAGGGATCTTGGGATGAGAAACAGAGAAGTTGGATCGTATGTTACGGATTTGGGACCCAGGGCCAAGAATGTGAAAGAAAAGTAGATCTTGTAGGGCTGCAGTTGTATGCACCCGGGTGTAGAATGTTTTGAAAACCGGACCGGTCACTGAACCGGTTTTGTGACCGGTTCCCGGGTTTTCCGGTTCAACCGGATCGAACCGGTGGTCGGACCGCGGTTGAACCGGTAACATTGACGAACCGGAACGTGACCGGTTCACGGTTCGGTTCGGTCCGGTTTTCAAAACACTCATTTACTAGATGTTTGATGGTTGATTGACAAGATCCGGACTCTGGAGGAGCTTGTTGTGTCCGGCATTCCAGAAGACGGAAAGGCATTGGCAAGTGGTAATCAACCTTACTGACCTATGCCTGGGGCCTTGGATTTGGCTTTGGCCAGGTGTCCATGGGCGAACGGAATGGGTGAGATGTTTAAATGTTTAAATGTGAATAAAATTGTGGTATGTAAAAATAGGACCGCGATTTGATGCACTGCACCAGGGTGCATTAACCCATTTTTTTATTTTTTTAAAATTTTTTTTATAAATTACCTAAAATACCATTGATTTTTAAAAATAAAAAATAAATATATAAATACTCTAAAAATTATAAAAATTAATACACATGTTAAATACACTTGAATTAATACTTGTATAAAAAAGTTTCAAAAAAATAAAAAATAGGTTAAAATGGATTTAATGCACATGGGTGCACTGAGCTTTAGTGCACCCGGGCGCATTAAATCGCAATTCGTAAAAATATGAGTGGAAAATAAGAAAAAACGATTAAAAGATAGAAGTAAATTTAAAAATAGTAAAAAGTTAAAGGTAATTAAGTAATTAACGGGGTTGACGCCTTTATTCTCATCTTTTTCACTTCATTTTCAATTCACCCAACACTAATAATCAAACAAAATAAATTTACCAAACAGGACAAATAGCCAAACACCTTGAATACTTGTGGGTGTTCTAAATCATTCAAGATTTTTGAATACAATCTGTATTTAAGATGAAAATATAATAATTTGTATTCAGAATAAGTAAAGTTGTATTCAAAATAGATAAAATTATATTAAAATTTTTTTAAAAATGTCTTGAAAATAATAATACATATTCAATCCAAAAATCTCATCAGACTTAAAACATGCCCTTATGATACGAGAGGTGAATGCATTAAATCGTACGTGGCCGGACGATGTCGTGATCACGACTGCGAACTTACGGTTGTCACAACTCATCCATGGAGGGGGGAAATTCGATAAAATTGTTTCCACCTTCTTCCTTTTTTCATGTTCGGGCGGAACGTGACATTTTGGTTTTTAATTGCCTCGCTATCTACTTGATAAGGAGTCATTAGGCTAAGTAAATGTCTCACTTAGCCCACCTCAAAAAACTTATTTACAACAACTTTTTTTCGTGCACTTGTTTATCTAAATTTATTTAACATATAATCCAAGTTTTACCATTTTTGAATATGTTTATCTATTTTTTTAAGATTTTTAAACATCTATGTGTATATGTGTATTTAAAATACCCTTATTTTTAAAAATCTAAAAAAAATATATAGACATCCAAAAATGGTAAAACTTGATTTATATATTAAATACACTTAGATAAACAAGTGTATGAAGAAAAAAGCAAAAATTTTTTTTGTTTTAAATAGGATTTTCGAGGTGGGTTAAGTGAGACATTTACTTAGCCCAAGCTAACAGGATCACTCCTCCTACTTGTTATAATTTTATACCAGAACGATCTCACAATCTTTTTATACAACTAGGTCCATTAGGCATTCCTTAAAAGAAAATTTTACACCCTTCTTACGTACATTTGGATTTATATGATTTAACATTTTAATTATTTTAATTATATTTTTTATCATTATTTATATATTTCAATCTTTTTTGCATGAATGGCTTTTTTTTTTACTGCTAATCATCACTTACTTTTTACAACCCAAGCCGATTTGTAAATATGACAGGCCTATAATCCAAGTTGATTTGTAAATATGATAGGTTTAAAATTCGAGTGAACCAAAACCTGAAAACCCTAAGTCTGATTTCCCATTTTGTATTTATTATGAAATATATTATTTATATAATATCCATACAATATTTCTTTATATTTTGTATATTTTATGTTATTTATACTTATATTTGATTACATATTTGGCATATCATAATTATGTTATGAATAAAGTATATTATTTTTGTTTTTATTTATCTTTTATTTCTATCATTTACTTTTATGTCCATTAATTTTTTTTTTTTGATATTAAATTTTCTTTTAGAAATATTCTTTATATTGCTATATGTTTTAAAAATTTATAGTTTAACTATATATTATTATCTTTATCTACATCATTTGTTATCATTATATATTTATATGAATTTTTAAAGTTATTACCCCTAAATAAATCATTATATATTTATATGAATTTTTAAACTTATTACCCCTAAATAAAATGTAACATCGACCTAAATTTCAACTCCAAACTCGACCCTAACCTGAAGGTTGAGACAAATTTGAATTTCATGAACCCAACTTTCACCTATATTTTTTGCACACATTCTGTTCACTAATCTTTTTTAATTTAAATCCCGGCCGCGCCCTGACATGCAAATGCAAACCTTGTTTCGAGCAGCTACAGAATCATCCCTCAACAGCACAAACAGTTCTTGATTTCCAGATGGACTCTTCTTTGAGAGCGATAATGCACTCAAGAGTGGCTTGCAAGTTGCATACACCCTATTTTCGTTCAATCATGAGATATTAATAAATTACTGGGCAAACGACTTATATCACAGACCAAAATGTAAGTTCTGAACCAAAACACTATCCTGCAAGCTGCAGCCAGAGAGGCATATAGACTAGAAGCTTTTCAGCCTGAAGCCAATGGCTCAACGCATATGCCACCAGAATCATAAAGCTGTAATGGTCTTGGACTACCCTCAGGAAAAAGGAGGGAAGATTATGACGACGAGAACAGGGAAAAACGGGGAAACTTTTATCTTTTATTCTTTTTTTCTCCCCTTTTCAGTAGCTTAAGCTCCTCCCTTCAAGCATGGGGAAGAGCACTGCAGTCTATCGGCTTCTTGAAGGCCATCCCCCCCCCCCCCCCCCCCCCCGGCAAACAATACATTGGAATTCCTGTCTTCAATAAATCAACAAATAGAACTGTACAAAGGCACGTGCATATGTCCTGTTTGGGCTTGTAAGAAGATAGTCGCCTCCTTGGCAATCAAATCGGGCTGCTGTGGCAATACAGAGAACTTTCCTGGAGAAACGCATCATCAAACGGTAGATTCCCACCATGTCCCCTGTACACAATCTGGCTCAATTGCTCTCAGCTGCTCGCCGCACAACGTTTGTTTGGAAAGTGGGGGCATGCTGTTGTCATATCAAATAAAAGAAAATGAAAAAAAAAAAAAAAGCTATATGGATTTTTACATTTTTTGCAGCCGTGGCTCAAAGCTCGACCTCATGAAGGTCATCCCCAAAACTGCCACTGCCACCTGTTATAGACACATCATTCCGGTTTGTTGATGATGGGTCATTGGGCATAAAGGCTGGCAAGCGCAATGCCTCCCCAAGAGATCTTACTTCGCTCGTGTTAGTATTGGCAGAATTGTTGATGCTTCCACCCCATGATGCTGCCCGTGAATGAGATGCAACAGAAGTGCTGCCTCTAGATGCTGCCTCTGCCACTGCATCTCCCAGTGTATTCAGGCTGCCCATACTTGGATATCGTTGAAGAGGTGCTGGTGATGGAGCTGATGAAAATGATGATGCCTCTATAACTGCTGTAGAAGGACCATCATTGGATGAAGGTTCTGTATTGCTTTCTACAGGTTCTTCTACTGTCAAATTAGCAGAGGTCACCGGGACAGGAACAAAAAAATTGGCTTTATTCATGGACTTAGTTGCTGGAGCAGAAGGCGACTGAAATAGGTTTGTTGGAGTCCCCCCACCTTTGTTAAAGGTGTCTACATACCTGCAAGATCAGTAAGGTCTTAAGCCTCGGCATCGCCAAAAACCAAAAGTAGATAGATAAGACATGCAATTATAGATACCTTGAACGAACTCCAATCCGACCACGGGCAGATATTTGGTGTGAGCTGGGTGGGATCGGTGGAAGACCTGAACCATGTTCTAAATGATTTGAACCCTTAACTTCCATCCCTCCATTTGGAGGCGAAACTTCCATCTTGGACCTGCTTTTTAAATTTGACTCTGATGTACTATTCTGGAAAGAGGTAGTCGTAGGTGGAGGCGGTAAGGCTGTTTCCTCAGCTGGGGGTTCTGCACCTTCCTCTACCCATCTTTTAAGCTTCTCGTCATAATAAAATTTGTTCCTCTCACCCAATTTTGCCTTTTAACAACACAATAAAACAAAGTCAGGGGCAAAAAAATCAAAAATGTTCACACACAGAGTCCAAGTGAATTTCATAAGAAATGACCTGGCGATCAGTTCGGGATCTTGACATCCATCCCATGGTCTTCTGCAGGAGTTGCGACCCAAAGCGGCCAAAACGTGATGGTCCCCCAGAGACTGATGCTTTACTACCACTTGAAGCTGCATCCTTGGATTGATCAATCTGCTGCAGAACAGAAACACATCTAAGTATGCTTGTATGGAGCTACAACTTAAAACATACAATAACAGAATTTGAGCATAACGCAACAGTTTTAACATCCCAAGATCAAAACAAGATAGCGGGTTGACTATAGACGAAAACAATTAAAGGGATGACTTAAAAAATAACCTGCTTTGGGCTTCTACTAAAATCCGGCTCCGAGATGCTTCTGTTGTTTGCTGACATTCTATCGCTATTATCTGTCCATTCAGTTGATGCAGATGGCATCAAAGATGACATGACCATTGTTGACTGACTATTGGCAATCTTCGGTGCCACAGGATGGCTATCAAGTTGATTACTTTGGAAACTGTTCAGTGATGTAGATGGCTCAGGCATTGGTGGAGATGGTGGGGCACCAATCATCCGGTGAATCGATCTATCAATAGAGGTGAATAGTTTCCCGACCAGTTTTGCAGGAGCTAAGTTTGTATCATATCCCACCTATACATCAAACGCTAACAATTGATAAGCACAAACAATCCAAACGTGTAATCAGTCCCGATGTTTGATTTCGAGATTCTATGCAAACCTGTTGGTGAGTTCGGATGCGCTCCTCAAGAGATGATATTAATGATTTCAATGTTTCCACTTCAGGAGCACGGCTGGAACTTTTCAGCGTCTTTAACATAGCTTGACAATACCTGAGATGAGAATGCTCACCAACAATTGGAGGATGAAGTATAAATAGTTGAGAATGAGAGAGATTTTACTGCTTACTTCAAAGAATCATTTAGTTTTCCAACTTCAGCTAACATGTATGCATAGATAAGCTTGTATGGCTGGAAAGACAGCAGGATAAACTGAGAATTTCCCAGCACCTTTGAGTACTCAAATAACTCAGTCCTCTGTGAAGAAAATCAAAAGACATTCAATGAATCTAATGACCACATACAGACATTAAACCTGCAACTACATACTTATATCACAATAATGGCATCCGAAGATTATTTCACAAGCTGCACTCTCCACGTAAACAAACTATGAGTAATAGTGAAGAAGAATTCATAACACACCAGAAGGTTAAGTAGTAAGATGAAACCCAAAATGATCTCATTTTTAAAATGCAGGAAATTGTTTCGTTTTGAGCCAATAGCTTCCCAAAAGGTTTAATCCACCATGTGGAAAGAAAATATCCTTCTGGAGCTCCTCGAAACTGGGCAAAAGAAAATAACAAACTCATGAAGTTAGGCAACCAGCAACGGCAACTACCTGAATGAGACTCCATGCATTGCAACACACTGGTAAAACAGCAAAGCGCCCCTCCCCAACCCCGGAAAAAAAAAAAAAAAAAAAAACTGGTTTCATACGATGGAATGTGCAGATTTATCCTATTTGTATTTAGCCAGCATTTTACATTACAACAGAACTACTTCCAAATGTGCTATTGGACTGTCAATTAAGGGGCAAGGAATTGTGGGACCCAACATGATGCTGGTGTGAAATCCACTGCATCCATCGTTTCTAACTTTCTTTCAACCTTAATTTTATTCAGACCACTGTACAAAAAAGAATCACATTCACGAACTGCAGATATCCAAAATTAAATCATTAAAATGCAGGAAAAAAGCATCATCATCATAAGCAATTTCCCACCTAGGCGGGGTCGGCTGCATGGATTCTGTTCTGCTATTCTTGGCAATTAGAGATCAAATTTTCAGTAATTTGTAATATTTTCAAATCTTGTTTAATTACTTTCATCCATGTTTTTTCGGGTCTTCCTCTCGTTTTCCTACCACCTTCTACTTAGATAGACTCTGCTCTCTTAGTCGGTGTCATTCTAGGCCTCTATTTAACATGATCTAACCATCTTAATCTATTTTCCCTTATTTTATCTCCTATTGGTCTCACTTTTAGATTTTCTCGAATTATTTCATTCCTAATTTTATCTTTTCTTGTTTTATCACCCATCTACCTTAACATTCTCATTTCCGCTACGTTCATTTTATGTATATGTTGTTCTTTAACTGCCCAACATTCTGCTCCATAAAGTATAGCGGGTTTAATCGCAGTCTTATAAAATTTTCTTTTTAATTTAATTGGGACTTGACAATCACATAAAATTTCTGCTATTATTAAAATTGCATTTCATATACTCACTATTATTAAAAATGCAGGCAAAAAGCATATACATCAAAAATACAGGACTTGATACTAATCATTTAAACAACTGAATGATATGTATTAGGGAAAATAGCCAAAGAATGAAGACCACTCATGCATAGATTATGGAACCAAATATCTCCAAAGATCCATGAGGAAGAGCATGAAACCAAAGGATAAAAAAACCTGAATGGCCTCAGGACTAGCATATGTTCGAGGGAATTTCCAATGGTCTGCACCAATAAGGCACATTCTTGCAGTGTCTGAATATGCCTCAAAGTTTGCATCTGCAACCAAGTAGCAGGTGTGTGCAGCAGCAATCTGTATCATTACTCTCAAGTAAGAATGATGAATATTTCACAACTCTTGCAAAGAACACATCTAGAAACAGTATGAAAACATGCCTGCCCTCTCTCTTTCCATAAGCAGTCTCCAAGATGTATGATCACAAGCTCATCGCCTTTGGTTCTGTTTGCAGCAATGATAGCCAAATTCTCTTCCCAATCATCAAGCATGCTATTTCCTTGAAACTATTTTCCACAGGAAACAGGACATGAGCTTATAAAACAAAGAAACTGTTATTGAAGTTCTGTGGCATATGTTTGTGCAGCAAGAATCCCATAGTGATAGATTAATCTTCCATTGGCAAAACACAAGGGGTTGTTTGATTAACAACGGCTGGAAGAAAAACTATGCATTCCATAAGATGAAGAAAACAATTATCTTACTGTTAGATGAATTAAGGCAATATTTAGCTAACAAGAAATTATCCAAAATCCGCCTACGACACAATATCTGAATAAGACTATCAAGGTGAAGCTGAAACAATCAAACTACTAAAAAATTATAATTTCCAATATAAAATTTTCACATAGATGTCCAAAAATGTAAAGAAATTACAATGTAGAAATCTAAATCCCAGTCAGACATGGCACATTAGATATGTTGAGGGAAGCTTTTCAGACCATGACACCTGATAACATTGACACAAGAATTCTCAGGGCAGATGGGAAGGAGAAAATTATCAATGATAGAAACCTGTCAAGTAACGAGGAACATAACATTTATTTTCATGTGAAAGGGAGTCACTTTGTGAACATCTTACAGTTAAGAAGTATCTATGTTTTCTTTTTATTTATATTGTATTTGTATTCATTTATTTGTTGATGATGTGTTTTTTGTTGTAAGGCAAATTTTTTTTTAATTAATTCTTGTTGATATCATTCATTTAAAGATAAATTTGAACAACTCTTAGCCACCAAATTTTAGCAAAGTGAAGATTTTTCCAAATGAATGCCCAACCATTCACCAATGATTTATTAACCCATCAAAAAGCAGGATACAAGAACAAGGGTGTGTTTTTTTTGAGGTACAAACGGGGGAAGTGAGGGGAAAAACTTCCCCACTCCTTCCTATATGCGTTTGATATGTTTTGACATCTTAACCACCAAACTACCATATTTTCCTCTACATTTCAATCATTTTTTCACATCTTTCTGTACCACTACCCTACCAATTTTATCTTTGTTCCCTTTAACCCCAATTCTTATCCATGCCATATCATGTCACTCTCTCACTTTTCAAAATTTTCCCTACACAATTTTTCCCAACTTTTACATCAAATTGAATGCACCCTAAATTGCAACAGTATCCGCTCATGAAAATTAATCAGCTTGCTGAATCACCTGTGTGTGCTGCTGAGGAATATGAAAAGTGCGGGACGGATTGGCACCAGCTGTACTGTTATTTGAAAATACATCTGCAGGTTGGCCCGCAATGAGCAGACATAATGTCCGCAAGGGTGATCCTGCCACAAACTGATGATGTGCCATCTGCTTCACAGTATCGACATAGAACTGCAAAAAAAAAAAAAAACACTCAAGGAAAGAAGATGGTACTAGTTTCATAGAACCAATGGATGAGAGAAGAAGATATCAAAAAAAAAAAAAAAAAGGATGGGACAAGAAAATCCACAAATCTATGCATGAGAGTCAATGCGATAGTTATGAGGTGGCACAGACCTTGTCACCCAGCTGTGCTGCAAGAACTAATGCAGGCCCCCACAATTGACCTTCTTGTGCACAATGTAGAGCCTCCATCCTTCTACCAGAGACCAGAAGGTTTTGTACCTCAGCGGCGGTTGCCTGTAGTTTGATGTAACTATCTAAAATAACATCCAGAGATAATACAAGAAGCTTAAATCAAAATGGAGCATACCTTTATCTGGCCATCGGAGGGCATGTTTTGCAGGCACTGAGCAAGAGCACCATACTTGTTCACTTGATCACTGGTCCTTCTAGCAGAGGCAAAAAGCTTGGTAACAGCTGATTCTGGACCATCAGTTTCCTATCAAAAAGAAGAATTAAGACAAACAATGGATGCAAAGGTGATTACATAATGACTATGAGTCTCTCTTTGGATTATTACAACAATAATAAGAGATTAAGATCTAAAGGAAGGTGAGTTCAAAATAACTAACAACGCAACCATTCAAGTCAAATGTTAGAAACAGTGGCTGTGTAGGTTCCTGAGAAATGTAATCTAAATTGAACATTCTACTACAGAAATTCATGCAGATAAAATGCCTGATGAAAGACAATTTTGAACTTAGAAAATCTACAACGCAACATGAAGTATGAAATCTAGGGTTTCAACTCTCAAGTAGCTCACATATGATATTAACTGAAAAATACAAAGAAAAAAAAAATCCTAGGCAAAACACGCAATGCAATCATTTTTCAGTTAATCAACAGAAGAACATATTTTTTTTCTCTCAAGAAGCCATAATAACGTTGCTTTGATTGAAAAATTTTAATTTATGAAAAAGGCTGTATGCAATAAAAATCCCAATCACTAAAAACTGAAAAATACTAAAATACAAATAAATTCATATTTCTCCCATGGAACTTGTCATAGATTTGCATATTCTGAACCTTTATCAGAACAAACATAATGGCTACCAAATAGGTTATTTTCACACCAAATGATTTTCTCCTTCCCTGAAAATTACACACAAGAAAATCAAAATATACAAAAAAATACCAAATAATCAGATCAATACCTAAAATTAGATTAGTCGTATTCAAATCCAAAAGAATTATGGCCACTTGATGTTGCTAAAAAGCTACATGCAAATCCTAAAGAACTATAACCATTAAGATTGCTTACAGAAAACAGCCATTGTCGGTTGACACTGAAAAACCATGATTCTTAGTTGACCATGAATTTCATTAGACAATAATCAATAAGACAGTAGATTCGGCTTGAATCATAAATTTGAACAATTTAAGCAATTGGATTAATGACTCTTGAATAAACAATTTCTACCACTTTTGGGTCCACAAAATGCTACTAATACACTAATTATTTTGAGTGTTAAGAATCTTGCTTAAGTACAAAGAAATCAAGAACATACATAAATGCTAAAAGAAAACGAGTTGAACTTGTGTGTTCCACACGAATCTTGAGTATTCATGTCAAATTTGATGCTCAGTTTAGTTCAACATGATATCATACATCAATTATTTGCTCATTCAGGTCATTAAAGCCAGTTCCGTCACGCACATCTCATGTTTTATAGGACAAACACTGCACTAAGAAAGATGTGGGTCCTCAGTACTTATTCAAAGCATCTGAAAAACTTATTCCTAGCTTATAACCAGTGGGTCAGTCTTCATTCCATGTCTTTCGAAACGACACTAGTCCTGGCAGATACAGGCGGTCTTTCTTATCCCACAGATCAGGGATTGCATAATTGAACTTAAAACAAGAGAAGGTTCTATTCTAGTGCCAGAGAAGAGGCTTAATAGAAGTGCAACCTAGCAAAAAAAGTGAGGATCTATTCCTGTGCTCTATCATTCGACGATGGCATATAGATCGCAGAGCAAGAAGAAAAGTTAAATTCTAGTCAGGCTCATGGAATTTTCAACTAACTTTAGCCATTTTACTCCAGACAATCATTTCATATCACATCTATTAACAAGTCCACTGTCAAAGTTCTTGCATTATTTCTCTAATATTTTCTGATAACTAACTTATTTAGCAAAATATTATCTGATATCAAACCACCAATAGGTCAAATTAAGCAATTCCATCCTAAAGAAAACCCAAGCAACATGCTTCTGCTGCTGGAAAAAAAGCAAGCAATCACAACTGACAATGGTTTAGTACGTTATTGCACATACATGTTCAGCACCTTAAATAGAAGGGGGAATTCCCAAACATACCCATGGATTTTCACCCTAAGTCCTCATATACCCATGCATTTTCAGTAATTCCTCCAATACCCATAAAGTTTCCCCAAAATTCCTCCCATACCCAAGCCGTTATCACATATCATAGCTCCCATTAAGATCCAGATGAAAAGACTGATTTAGCCCTCAAGACCTACATGTCTACCTCTGCGATCATCGGCTTCACCAAACCAAGAAATCCGGCAGATTTGCCGCCATTTTTAACAAATCGAAATTCGGCCAGACTTGGTTGTATCTAAATTTGGCCACCACCCATTCAAATTGCAGGCAACGAATATAGCAACTAAATCCAGCAACTTGCTCACCCTCGCCCAGTTAAATCGAGGGCAACAGACGTTGTCGCCTATCTCCTTCTTTGGCAGCAGCAAAATCACGGTAGCCATTAAATCTGCAGCATGGCTCCCTTCTACAGCTCCAGTGATGCAACTCCTCTAGATCAGGCACTGTAGCTCTCTATCGACAAGTACAGCCAGTGAAATAGCCTGCCAGACAACGAACTCCTTTCAACAGAGAGCCTAATTTCTAACAAGCCGGCAGGACTTGCTATCATTACCGTTATCCATGTCTAGGCGACCATTAAATGCGACCATTGTACCTCCTTTTTTCCAGCATCTTTGCAACCATTCGAATTCAGCTAAATATGATCCAACCTCTCCATCAAAGCAGTGACTTGTGCAAAATCCACCATCTGTTCTTTGATCTGATCTGCACAATTCGCATGCCCCTGTACAACTCCAAAGCAAGTGAAGTCCAACCACTGTTGGATCCGATTCTAGCAAGCAGATGAATGCACACAGCAATCATGAAATTCCTCATCAAATCCACCAGAGATAAGATTGTCAGTTACTGCAGAAAGGACAGCTAGATGGAGACGAGCAGAGAGGTCACTGAAGCTGAGATTGGGAACAAGGGCATACAATTGGGATTTTGATGGAGAGGGTCAATGTTGCTGTGGCATCAAGGGGCAATTGCAGATGGTATGATAGAGCATCCCTGAACCCAGCTGCTATGTGTAAGATGACTGCTGACTACGACCAAAGACAACAGCACACCGACGCCAACCAAAGACAATAGGCGCACAAGAAGACAGTTTGGGATTGGGTAATTTAGACATTTAGAAAACTTTAAACTCAAGAAAAATTCAGATTTTTTATGTAACTTATGGAACTAAACAACAGTAGGTATATGAGAAATTTTTGGGAAACTTTGTGGGTATGAAAGAAATTATTGAAAATGTATAGATATATGAGAAAATTAGGGTGAAAATTCATGGGTATATTTGGAAATTTCCCTAAATATAAATATCCACAACTAGAAGTAATCATGGACTTCAGTTCAACAAGACGAGCATTCCCTCAGTGAACTGGTCTATCTTTGGAGGGGAATAATTTAGTTTTTGCTAACTCTTGTTCTAATCGGCTATCTGTTTTTATTTGTTGTGCAGGGGAAGAGGGTTATTGTTTCTGAGGTGTTATGCAAAGAAAGATTCTCTCTTCCAGGTTTAATGAATTTTTGATGGTTTATTGTCATTTTTGTTTCAATGAATTCAGATGCATTCAAAATAAATAAGGAGAAACATAGAAACAGATGTGTGTTACCTGTGACACCAAGTCCACACCAAAAGAAGAACGAAGCTTTCCATAATGCTGACAAGATATTTTCAATAAAGAAAAAAGCAACCTCAAAAGCTCTCCATTTTTTAGGTCCATGTTGGGAGAATGACAGTTTGCTATCCTCTCATCAAGCCACCTATACAATTCCTTAGCTGCAACATTCCCACCAACAAGAGGCCCAGGAAAGGATTGATGACACAAGGCACGGACATAATCCAGAGCAGCATTTCCAAAGTATGCACCATCGTCGACTTTGTTTGAAAAAATTTCCATCAAGTTGAGAATTGAAATCGACCATCCAATGTTGCCCTTCACAAAAAATCAATAGGAATCATTATTCTTGAGGTGAAAAAAGGAAACACAAGCGCACAGAGCATAGAACACAGGGGCCACATTGCACAACCCAATGCAACATGGAACTCCACTTCAAACAGAAGATAAAACTTAGAGAGAGAGTGGCTCCCACAATGAATGCAATGTGGAAATCCAATTCAAGCAAAAGATACAAGCTAGAGAGGGAGAGGCTCCCATAACAAATGCAACATCAAAATTCAATTCAAGAAAAAGGTACAAGTTATATGTACATGCATGTGTAAAGGGAAAGGGAGGGAAGATGCTGCACACCGTAAACATAATATGGAATTCAAGCAAAATAGAATAGTTAAACAGACTCAAAGACTACCTCGCTGTTATAAGAATAGCTGGTATCTTTCAAGATTAGTAGTTTGCCACCAAATCCAAAAGTAACCAAAGCATGTGCAGGACGCCCTGCTGATGACCAACCTTCTTTAGGAGTATATGATAACTGTGAGTGAGAAGCATGTGCAAATTGCGGCTGAGCATAATCCACTGGCTTCTGATTTCCATAATAATCAGAGGAGAAAGCACCCTGCTGGCCATGTTCTGCATTTGGCTGATTGAACTGATACAGATTCTCCTTAGAAGCAAAGGCATGGAATCCAATCGCAGAGTTTTTGCTGTCATAATCCTGGTTAGGATGGCCATGCATGGAAAGAGTTTCCTGTGCCTTGAAATCAATTTCTTGGCCTGGGAAATTATTTGCCTGTCCTGTTGCACCGTAAGCATTCCCAATCTGTGCAACATCTCTTACAGAACCACTCTGCGCAAAGCATTCCGATTGCCATGTGTCCAATTGAGCATAGTTCACCCTACTTCCAGTCCAATCTCCACTTTGTATTTGACCAGCCTCCTCCTGTGACCTATACTGTTCATACTGACCAAATTCACCATATAAATTGTTATCCTTTTTAGAGAAACTAGCAAAAGAAGAGTGACCTTCATGAATCTGCTGGCTGTTCGCGGTATTGCTTGACTGAACAGCTTCAGTATAAGATTCAAACAAGAACCACTCTTGTTTGATTGTGTCATAATACCAACCAGGATACTGAGGATCAAAAACCATATTTGCAGGAAATCCAGAGCTCCACTGAGAAGCACTAAGGTTGGAAATGCTTCCAGTCATACTATTATCTAACATAGAACCAGTGACCGATTGGGTAGTTTGCTGCAAATAAGAAACATCTGATCTTTGGTCGGAGACAATGGCATTGCCTGCTGACTGCATGTTATCATGAAATGCCTGTTGCATGTTTGCCACTGCATTATAGTCCTCAACTTGACTCCATTCACCCGTAACTGGATCATGCTTCCACCCAGGATACATGCTTTCCCAGTATTGGCTGGAATATAAATTTTGACCATCCATCCCCAGATGTCCTGAAGAACTTAAAGATACTTGCTGATCAGAAGCTGAGGTCCCTACTATACTGCCTACACTTTCAGAATCAGCTGTCAGATTATTCTCCACCATTTGAAATGGATCATCTGAGCTGTCAGCCAATCCAGTAAAGAAATCAGAGTAAGAAACAACTCTCCTGGCTCCACTTTGACCTGAATCAGCACTGAATGCACTCCATTGCACCTCTTTAACACCAGCACTCCTGGATCCAGAGCTCTTACTCGTCATAGAGTCCAACATAACATCAGATGTTGCTATGGTTGTTGTTGTTATTGTTGTTATTGTTGCTGTTGTCGTCATCGCCATCGGTGTTGCAAGAGAATCCCCAGTTTCAGTTGCTGTGCCTATTGAATTGGTAGAAACACGTGAAATATTTCCTTCCGCAACCAAAATGCCTCTATCTCTATCCGAAGCACTATCTGACAATGGTCCAGTCTCTTGTTTGGGCTGGTCCACCCCATCGAAACTGATACTGCTATCACCAGATTCCTCAACAACAGTAATCGCGTCACCAATACCTAAATTTGCAGAGGTTTTGAAATCATCAGACTCGCTGTCTGCCAAGTTAGTGTGAGACCCCTTAATTCGAATATCCTCGTCAACAAGATTGTCGAAAAAATCCTCATCCGTCTGCTCCTCCACCTGAGATGGAGGAAGGGATGCCATCGAACAGAACAAAAAGCTGTCAACTTCGGGAACCTACTTCGACAACGCCGACGCCAGATCAGAGCCAAATGCCAAACCAACAGCCAGTATTCAACTCCAGATCAACCAAAGCCCCCTAATTGACGACCACATCTCCCCCTCAGAAATCCACAAACCCAAAATGTTCTTCCGTAGGCAAGCGAAGTTGAATCCTAAAAAACGCGGATCTAAGAGCCCAGCAAAAGAATTAGGATTTGACCCAAGGATAACATGATCAGGAGACCGACAGGAGCTAAGTCTGCATTTTTGGGGGCAATTCTGAACCATGCGATCTCAAAAATAATTTTTTAACAGATTTTTTTTAAAAAATATAATTTTACGCCCTAGATTCAATGGCCGCAATTTGATTCAGGAGAAAACTGCAGCCATTCGCGAAGAAGAAGCAACTTACCAATTGCGAATTGAGGAACTCGACGAGCGACTGGGAAAGAGGAAGAGGGCGAGACAGGGAAACCCTCGATTTTGCCCGGGCCAACGCACCATCACCCACCCACCGAAGTCTTCGTTTTTTTTTTTTCTCTCTCTCTCTCTTTTTTTTTTTTTTTTTTTTCTTTTTTGCCTTTTTCTGTTTTGCTTTATTTTTAAAATATTATTTTACGGTTTGTATCTCCATATGGAAATGGACCACACAAACTCCTATTCTTACACAACGTCTCCCCATCTTAAAATTCTATTGATCCGTGCCGTTAGTTTTTTTTTCAGATATCTGCTGTACGCTACACACCATATAACTTCTTTTTATGATGAGTTTATGAAACTGAATATATCCGCCATCGACGGTGTAGATGAAACCATAATAACGTACAGGAGCGAAAAAAATCAGCGGCCAGATGGCCATGTGGAGTTGCAGTTTTTTTTTTTTTTTTTTCCCCTAGAGTGTATACAGACGTTTTTCTTCCCCCTTAAATTTTCCATTTTATAGCTTTGAAACTTAGGGTGTATTTGGGAATGAATAAAACTTTTGATGAAAAGTTGTAGAGAATAGAAGTTGTCAAATGATGTGATATGATAGGGGTAATGATGAAGAATAAATAAGATAAAGTTGAAATAGATAGGTTAGTTGTATTGGTAGTTGTGTACAGATGAATGAAAAATAGAGTTGTTGAATAGAAAAATGTGAAAAAATTATTAAAAAATAGAGTAGTTGTGGAGAATGAAAAGTTTTAGATTGAAAAGTTTTAACTTGACAACTTTCGGTTGTTACCAAACACACCCTTAAATTTATCCAAGTACGTGTCTGTGACGTGAGAAAACTTTGGAATGAAAAAATTATTAATATAAAAGATTTTAAAAAATAAAAAAATATTATAATGCGACGGAGATGATGGCAAGGAGTAAAAAGAACGAAATTAAAATAGATAATTTAATGAGAAGTAATCTTATTAGCTTAGGCTAAGTAATACTTAGCTCGTCTAAAAAAAATTATTTAAAAATTTATTTTTATTTTTCTTCGTACACTTATTTATTAAAGTATATTTATAATATAAATTAAATTTTATTATTTTTGAAATTACGTGTCTATTTTTTACATTTTTTAAAAATATGGATATTTTAGCCATTTTTAATCATAAAAAATGGCTAAGGCAAAACAACTTTGTGTATAAATTTAATAGTAGTTGAAATAAATTCTACCAAGACAACAAATTCTCACTGGCGGGGTAATAAATTTTCACCATTGGGACGCGACTTGAGAAAAATATACTACTCTTTAAAAATTGCTTCCATTGATGCAAACGTAGATCACCTCTGTTGTTTAAAAATAATTTAAAAATATAGTAATTATATAAGAATATATGCAAAATAATTTAAGAATAAGATAGTCATGGAGATTAAAAAAAATTGGATTAAAAAATTTAATTTGAACAGATTTTAATGTGGGCAAACATATCCTAAATATAAAACGAACTTTAGTCGTATAACTTCTCTTCAGGGTGTGTCTGGAAAAATATTTATACTTTTTATCTTCGCATATAACTATGATTTCTACTTCAACTCTATTTTTCTTTACAATCATTGTTGTCGTCATATTACAGATACATTATTATTATGTCGTAAAATCACTACTTTTATGGCTTTATTATTTGATTTTGTAGGAAAACTTTACAATGAAAAAAAATTGTAAATAGCAAATGGAAATAAAAATAAAATGAATTTTATTACCATATGACAAATGTCTATAAATTTTATATAAATGTCTAACAATAATGCCAATATTGATTTCGGGGTCATTGTGTGCTATCAATTATCATCTTTTGCATACAACGCTACAGTATATTTTATTAGCCCCTAGCTTCGCCGGGTGTTTTCAATACAATAAGATGCATTGAAATTTCAATGCACTCGGTTGCAAACCCATTTTTATTTTTTTTGAAACTCTTTTCATACAAATGTTAATCTAAGTATATTTAACATGTATATCATTTTTTGATCATTTTTAAATATTTTTATAAAGTAGTGGCATATTTAGTAATTTAAAATTACTAAAATGCCACTATTTTTAAAAATATGAAAATATCTAAAAATATCTAAAAAGGTAAAAATTGATACATATGTTAAATACACTTAGATTGATAGTTTCATAAAAAAATATAAAAAATAAATTTTGCAACTAGGTGCACTGAATTAGCGCCCAACTTCGCGTGGGGCAGTAACGCATTTCACACTAGCTCGCCACACACACGCAATCTCAACCATTCATTAAACATCCTTTCCAATGCATTTTTTTGCTAGAGGATGTTTTCCTCCTCAAAGTTCTAAACTCAAGTTGTCGATGTCATGATTGGGCAATGATCGGGATCTTTTACTTTGACAAAAATGATCATAGATTGACAATCTACTTCATCTATCATCGAAGATAAATAACTACAAATAGATTATTTGTCTCTAGTTATTGTTCGAAAATGAGATCCTAAAAAAAAAAAGATAAAAACTGACTAAAGTGTTTTAAAGGATCTGAAGGGTTTGAATTGAATGTGTTTAGATGAGATTTACTATTGTTAATATAAATTTTTTATTTTTAATACAATTATTTATATTTTCAATATAATTTTTTTTAAC
This sequence comes from Annona cherimola, assembly GCA_030490835.1. Classification (NCBI taxonomy): domain Eukaryota; kingdom Viridiplantae; phylum Streptophyta; class Magnoliopsida; order Magnoliales; family Annonaceae; genus Annona; species Annona cherimola. The sequence goes on from CM059974.1 coordinate 7,444,015, forward strand.
ATTTCTAATACATGCTATTGGATTCTAATCCAATTGATCTATCTTATTGAATCCTTCCAAGCAAGTCCTACGTGAACTAATGAATTGATTGGAGCTATTTTTTGCTCTAACCCATCATTTAGTACATGGTTTAAATGATCTCTTGTTTTGTTTGGGATGCATTTATTAAATGTGCACAAGTGGGGTGGAGTCGAAAACGTTACATCATTATCACATTTTCCACAAATCAATAATATATTAATAACTTTTTTTTATTTTACTCCAACATTTCTATCAGTCTTCATTTTAAATACACTATAGCAGTCATATTTATTTTAATTTTATCTAAATAATTTTAAAATATTTCATCTTTCATTTTTTGTCTCATCCCACAATCTTAAAAAAAAAAATCATGGGTGTGTTTGGTAATGTATAAAATTTTTGATGAAAAGTTTTAAAGAGTAAAAGTTGTCAAATGATGTGATATGATAAGAGTAATAATGAGTAATAAAGATGATAAAGTTAAAATAGATAAGTTAGCTGTGTTGATAGTTGTGTAGAAATGATTGAAAAGTATGGTAGTTGTATAGAAAAATATGAAAAAATGATTAAAAAATATGATAGTTGTGGAGAAAAAAAAGTTTTAAATTAAAAAATTTTAACTTACATTTTTTTATTAATTGTCAAACACACCCATGTCAACAAACATCCACTTGAACAACCAATCTGCACTGTCGACGCCCGCCGCAATGAACGGCCGTAACAGCAAGGGAAAAGTGGAAAACTCCAAAGCGGAGACTGCCTCCGACAAAGGGTGCGGCTTTTCGTCAATGCCGCTGTTCCCACGTTGAATGGGCTTCTTCAACTCAAGACGTTGACATTTAAAAGGCTCCCAACTCCCGAGGTGCCTTTTTCCACCGTGCGGGGCCCACTTGTTCCGGGACCGCAGGTGGCGACGACGACGAAACGGGGCATTAGCCGCCGCATTCCCGAACGACGGTTATTAGCCCATGTTCCCGAACCGTCGTAATTCTTTCTCGGATGCAAGATCCTCACCGTCGATATTCAACCATTCGATGGATCATGATTTGAATGGTCTGGATTTGATCACGAAGGGATGGTGGATGAGATCAGAGAGGTTGGTACGTTTCAATACGTGGTCCTCGAAGTGCACATTTACCGAAATTTGTTCAAACTCCATGTCACGGGCATCCATTCCGCGGCGGCAAGAGTGGTTTTCAGTTTTCACAAAGGTGCCGTAAGTACGTGTTTTTGCCTAATTAACACGCGATACTTTGCTCGTTATCCTGATAAATATTGATGATATTGTTATCTTTCGAGTGTTTACTAATAGACGACTTAAAAGTTAAAACCAGCGCAAAGCGACATAAAAACTGGCAACTTTTTTAAAAAATCGATTTGTTAATTTTAATAGAAACTAATTAAAAAAGGCTTTTCTATTTTATTACAGACACTTTTAATCTGTGCTTCATCTCAGATTTTTTATTCAAACTTAATTTTTTTTATTCCGTTGAAGTTATCATTTGGGGAATTTTGATTATTATATACCAATTTCAACAATACTTAACATATTAAGAATCACACCACAACACTTGTTCATTAACGTAGTCAGATTTTTGGCTACGAATAAATTAAAGTTGGTTGTGTATATTAATTTGGAAGTAAGTAGTTATTTGGTTGTAAATATTTTGTTGTCTAGGTGATATGTAGTAAAATGGGGCCAATTGTCGCATTGTTTAGAATAAAATATCACATTACTGCCGCTATTATACTTGGTTGCAAATAATTATGGTTTTTCGGATTGTAATTCTGTCGATCGACTTAATGTCCCAAGTATTCAATATCCCTAAAAGATGGACCGGACTCTGAAGGTACAACTGTAAAAAAAACAGAATCACTGCACAACTCTGTGTGCAGTGAGAAAAGTGTAGCCGACGATGATAAGAGGGGAAAAAAAAAAGTTTGTTGGAAACAATACTGGGTTATTTAGGGCTTGGATGAGATGATGATGAGATAAAGATAAGATGTGAATTTAGGATAGAAGCATTTTGAAAATGGATAGAAGTATATTTGAAATTTGAATTGGATAAAAGCGTATTGAAAAATGAAAATTTTTATTTCCGGACCATCTCATCTTATTCCAATATGTGTAAGGTAAAGTTGGTGGAGTAGTTATTTCAAATGGTTACTGTTACTATATTACATGCCAAACAGACGTGTGTTGTTGATAATTTGATAAAACTAGTGCTCCTATTGGACCACTAAAATTAAAAAGAATGGACGCCCGCAACTAAAGAATGGCTTACGACCCATAAACAAAAAAAGAAAAAAGAAAAAAGAAAAAAAAAGAAAAGAAAAGAAAAGAAAGAATGGCTTAAGAGGAGTAAAGACTGGAGACATTGCTCCCGTGAACGGGTGGGCTTGGATAAGCCCAACTTCCAGCAGCTTCGATTGGGCTTTCTGAGTACCACTGCAGCCGTTGTGACTTCGGGACTTGAACACAAACGACCGGCTGCTGCACGGTTCAGCCGTACAACTCGTGGAAGTCGATTGGAACAAACGGTTGGTAATTAATAATCTACGTAATCGCAGCAGCTACCAAATTTTTTTTTATTACATCATAAGAATATAAAGCTCCGCTCCACACTTGATATCGAGATTTCTCGCACACACAACGTGATATCACTGACCTACGCCTTGATTTACCAGTGGCTACCAATTTTGAGTTCTTGAAGACATTCCAATTATTCCGACTGTCGTAATCATGCGCCCATCCATCCATGCCTTTTCACAGCCAACAAGCATTCAAATATTGCTTAAAACAATTCGATCCCGAATTCCACGGACCATAAATGAAATGAATTTAGAGACTATGCAATTATGCAAATGGTTGGCAAGCCCACTTGGTCCCTATCGTCAGAGAACTCACGCCCAGTTTATATTTCGTTCTCACTAAAGCAACGCATTTGCAGGCATTTAATATCGATCCCTCCGTTCTTGGTACTAAGTAGATTCTCGTGGGGGCCAACTAGCACCGGCGAAAGAACCTAGGTCTGAGCAAGGACCACTGCAATCAAGCACTCAAGTTGACTTCACCCCATCATTTCAATTAAAAAATCATCCATTTTCTATCTTAAAATCTATTTATTTTTGGTCCCGCTACACCCTCTATTTTTCCCCATCATTTCTATTTTCTATTTTGTTCGGATTTATCATGACAGATCTTGCAGAACTCGAAGGCCTATAAAGTGGAACATACATCCCTTGAACTCTCGTGCCTCTCTTTCTTGTCCATCTTATCTTATTTCCTACGATGCCATGCATTTTTCTTTTTTCAAGTTTCTACAAAGGGAAGAGACAGGCGTCCATCATTTCTTTGTCATTTCCAATTCCACGAGTTCTGTTTCCTCTGTCTTCACTTGAGAAACGGAATCCTTCTTCCAAAGGTGGTTTTCTTCTTTTATTGGAGTCGCTAAGCCCGTCTCTGTCATGAGCTAAGAAATCACAGAGGGTCCCACGCCTAATGACCAATCACCAATGCACATCTTCATCATTCACTAAAATTCTTTCTCTGCATTACACAATCATATATTCATGTGTGCATTGAGCCCTTTTTACTCCAAGTCCAATAGCATTGTCAGCAAATGGTCTTCTGGAAATGTGGCAATATGTTTTTGTCCATACGGCAACAGCAGAAGGGATGCTGGTTTTCGTTCTGGTTTCAAACAAGGTTGTCCCCTTTTGGCTGAATGCTGCCGAATAGTCTTCCAGCCATTGGTCAGAAGATGCGTGGGGATTACTTTTGCACAGATGCAATGCACCCCGAATCATCATTACATCATTTTAAAGTTGTACTTGGAAGTAAAGCTAATGCAATTGGCGAAAATACGTGTTGTGACTTGTGAGTGCTAGTACTCGGGAACATGATCATTAGGCTTATTACTTTGGGCTACTGCTCTCAGTTGAATCCTGTGACAGACAGAGCATGCCTATGTAAATTCAACGATTTTAATCAACTTAGTGGCTTAAAAAGGTTAAAAAAAAAAAAAAAAAGTAAAACTCATAAGCACTGCACACAAATCATTACGAGTCAATGCAAGCCATCATTTTTAACCCTTTCTAATAGAGAACCCAGCCCACCTTCCACCACTTTGTGATAGAGGGTGGCGTGCATGTACTTCTGGTTTGATCAAGTCGCAACCTCTGCTCGTCAGAACAAGCTTTATTATGTTTCACAGCTGTTTTGGTCTAAAGATATTCTTATGAATAGTCAAATCCTTTCAAGATTGGGATTCCTAGGCCGAGATGCAATGGGCTTTGTAATCGCTGTGGCCTTCTAATGTTAATTTAGTCGCATCTATATCTCAAGCCGTATTTTGTCCGGAAGACTAATTCCAAAATTCGGTTGCATGCGTTGCTCCTAGTAAATTGATTTCATATCCAGAATGGTCCAAGTTCAATCCACCAATCCAGCAGACAATCTGGTCGGGCATGGCTGCTATGGACTGGAAGGTGGAAAATAAATGGACTCGTAACGTATAAAGTTTGGACTAGGCCTTGCTACCCTACCAACAATTTCACCAAACAGTACTCAAAATGAGATTGGCAAAGCATCTAAGCAAAGATAAGATTAATAAATAATGAATGTATGGCGCCGTCGCCCGCAGACTGCTACTAGCCCGCCAGCTCGCTCCGAAGAATGATAACTTAAATTGCCTCCCACAACCATTCAATTTATTTTTTAAAAAATAAACATCCTTAATTAAAATTCATTGATTGTATTAATCACTTGACCTTCATGTTTTCATAATACTCTGGTCTTTTATCCTTCGCTGCTCCAAATATAATATTTATGTATTTTTCCCAGTCGTTTTTCACACTGCTTTTTCTTCAATTTTCTTTATTTATTTATTTTCTTTTTTTGAAAAAATGCAAAAGAAGCTTCGAATAATCAACACATAAAAAAAAATCAGGGTTTTGGTCTAATGCAACATCTTCAAGCACCACTTTGATTTTTCTAATTTGAAACTTTTTTTAAAATCTAAACTATCTATTATTTTTGTTGATAAGTACTTATGTATGTTGTCGCATATGACTTGATTAGAAACTTATATTTTTCAACAATTTAACATCTTTTGAGAGTGAATGTACAATTGTTAAATTAAAAAATAAAATGCATAACATAAATAAATTTTAATGTATGAATTTTTAGTGCAATATGCAAAAATGTATATGGATAATCTTAATAAATGCAAATTAAAAAATAAAAAAGTGCATGGGCTCTAAGTTGCGTTAGATCACAACCCAAAAAATAAAAACCCGTAAAGGAACTCACGCCATTGGCCCACTAAAACTGCACGCCTTGTTTTTTGTTGTCTTTTTTAAAATAATAATAATAATAATAATAGTAATATGGTCTGATGTCCCCAAAACTTCATTTCCAATTTTAAGATCTGTGTAGTCCACATATTTCTAATGCCTAAGTGGCTGTTGTACTAGTAGTTAAATATAAAAGTATCAACTAATTTGGGCTTGTTTGTGAGGATATGATTAGATAGAATGAGGTGTAAATGGGATGATATCTTTAATTTAACAAAAGACTTGTCTTATTTTTCGACACATAATAAATTTACTTTTAATTTATAATATCTTTTTTCTCATTTTTAGTTTAATTTGTCATTACCCAACAAATAACAAACCCTTATCAAATCTCCCGTATGCATTCCATTTAATCGCATCCTCCCAGAAGGCCATTATATATATATATATATGTTCTATTGTTTATTGCCCGATGACATATATTATAATGTATTTTAAGTTAAAATTAAACATTCATTTATTTTTACAATTAGCTATATTTTTTAAAACATTTTTCATAAAAATATTTTCCTAAGTATATTCAATCTATATGCCAAGTTTTGTCATTTTATATTTTTATATTTATTTTTAAAAATCAAGTTTTTTAAGGGATGAAAATGTTTTAAATGCCCTTGAAATTGATGAATTTATAAAATAAAAATAAAAATGTAAAAATATTGTAGGATGTCAAAATTTGATATATAAATTATAATTTAGAAAATATGTTTATGAAGAAAAAATAAATAAATATTATATTTTAATTTAAAATATATCATGATATATATAATTATGCTCTTGCTTATTTAAAGGGATATGAAAGCGATGTAAAGTTGCAAATAGGCATATTGACTTATTTGGACGCATTTGGATTTTGGACCACGAGCCAGCACCATAAAGCAAAATACCTTCTGTCTTTCCTTTTGCCGAGTGCCTGGTCGAGGTTGAACTGTCCACAAGAATGAGTAAAACACTATATGTGCCAGTAATCGAAGTCGTCCATCCAGTTAGCAAACAGGCCACATTTGGGGCTACATATTTGTAGAGTGGTGAGAAGATTATATCGATTGCAGCAATGCGGTGTAATGGAAGGCGTGGTGTGAACATGAGGTGCATAGACGAGCTGTGTGGACCTGACCAAAGCTTCTTAATATCGTTTTCTTTTTTAGTCACTCGCAGTTGTGGACAAGGATGAGGACAACACCCCACCCGCCATTTACCTTGCCACAAAGGCCAACCATTGTAATCAAAGCCCTCGAATTTTATCTTCTTCCTCTCAACTAAGATGTATATGAATAAGTTTGCATTATGACCATTAAAAATGAATCCATGTTCGGTGGTCCCCCGCATGACTATGTCGAATCTCAGCCCTATCCTTGGTGGTGTTTTCGGCCTGGAGGATGCTCTCCACTTGGACATTCTAGTACTTAATAAATTTTCAGATACTTCATTTTAAACAAAAATTTTGGTAAAAATCTTTTCAATAAATTGGGATATTCTAGCTTATCTGGGAACCTCTGACATGTAGATCAGGAATTTTTTATTATCATTTCACAAACAAATTTAATCTCCTATGGAATTCATGCAAATACTCTCCACCCATTATCCTCAACAGTGTCTGCTTTTATTTACCTAATGCATTTATTGGAGATAGTGGAGTGGTGATCGCTCCTTTCAGTAAAATAACTATAAGTCGATAACAAATTTTTGTTTTTAGGACTAAAATAATATTTAATTTTCATAATTATAGCTTAGTGAAAATGCACATTAATACAAGATAATTTGATCGTTCGATTGATCTGATAATTGCATCATGAAATTTATACAGATGTATTCATTATGCACGGGTTAGATTGCCCAACGTGAAGGCATGAAGGAACATGCAAAGCCTGCATATGAGGTTGCTAGAATGTTTAATGCTCCGGATTCGCGTAGGGTTGCCTCAGCTTGGTGATATACTAACGCACACACGTAACCTACATGCATGCGATGTTCGATTTGGGTAATGTGGAAGCTTATCTAAATCCATCATTGTTATAGATTCCATGTAGAATAATAAACACAATCTTATTGAGTGCAGTCTTCTTTTATAGCACTTTCTCTCCTTAATACTCGCAGCCAATGGGCAACCACAAGTGTAAATTATATATACGATGGACCCAGACTCCCATACTTATATAAAGTCTTCCCGTTATGCTTGAATTGAAAGATAATCAATTACTTAAGAAATTGTCATATTCTAAAATATGTCGAGCTATCACTTCTATGCAAAAACTAGGATTATAAACTATGTTTGACCACTTTACGAGATCTCATAAAAACTAACATTTTCACAAGATCTAATGTTCTCTCACTTGTCCTAATATATATTTTAAATTTTTTTATAAAAAATAAAATTCCTAGATAGCATTAGAAAACTTCTAGACGAGTGCACTTGTTTGAAAAACATGCCTAGTTAACGAATATGGAATTCAACATTTATACTTAAATTAAAAAAATTTCGTAGTACAAATCATGGTAGTTATATGCAATACGTGCACATTTTCTTCCATGCATCATGATATTATCACAGTCACTTAATTAAGTTCTTAATAATGGATTTGCAATAATATTCAACTTTAATGTTAGATAGACATATTCTTCCATTTCAATCACACATAATAGTTAACAAAATATTATAAAGAAATAAAAAATTAATAATTCATTATCAAATGTATATTGATTACATCAATAATTGTCCCATATAATAAGACTCGTTTATTTTACATGTCCTGAAAAAACACTAGGGGCTAGAGCCTTAATCATGGGATCAACTATCATGTCTTTACTACCAACAAAACTAATGGATATAACATGATCACTAATCATTTTCTTTAGTGACACGAACTTAACGTCAACATGCTTGTTACAGCTAGTAATTCTTCTGTAATTGGAGAAACTAGTTGTTAATGAATTGTCATAATGCATTTTCAAAGGTCTAGAAATAGAATCTATAATTTTAAGCCTTGAGATGAATTTTCTCAACCATAATGCATATGATGATGCTCCATGACAACCAACAAACTCAGCTTCCATAGTAGAGTTAACAACATGATATTGTTTACCACTCTTCCAAGAAACTGCCCCATCAGCCAATAGAAAAACATATCCAGATGTGGACATTCTACTGTCTAAGTAGCCAGCATAATGTGAATCCGTGTAACCAATTACCTCTAATTGATCAATTTCACCATATGTGAGCTTATAATTTTTAGTTTTTTAGAGATATCGTATTACTTTCTTCACTGGTTCTCCATTCATGGATTGTTTGATATCTTCCAAGTAATCCCATTGCATAGCTAATCTCAAGACATGTGCATACTTGGGTATATATCATACTCCCAAGGGCAGAGGCATATAGGATGAACTTCATTTTTTGCTTTTCAATCTCATTTTTTAGGCATTGATGCAAACTATATTTGTGACATTTATAGATTGGCACTTCACATGATGAGCAGTTCCATATATTAAACCTTTCTCAAACTTTCCCAATATAAACTCTTTGGGACAATCTTAAAAGTCTTTAGGTCTATTTTGAAGGACCTTAATCCCTATGACGCATGATGTTTCACTCATATCTTTCATATCAAAATATTCAAAAAGAAAACTCTTAGTATTATGTAAGAGACCCAAATTATTAGTAACATGCAAAATATCATCCACAAATAAGATCAAAAATATAAATTTTCTCTCGCTCAACTTTAGATATATACATTAATTTTTAATATTTTCTGTAAATCTGAAAGAAGTGATAACTTTATTACACTTTAAGTATAACTGTCGGGATGCTTGTTTAAGTCCATAAATGAATTTCTTTAATTTGAATACTAATGACTCATTTTCTTCCATTTCAAAACCTTTTGGATACATCATGTATACATCTTCTTCTATATCCTCATTCAAAAAAGTTGTTTTTATATCCATTTGGGTAATTCAAAGTCAAAGTGAGCCACTATAATCCTGAGTGAATCTTTTTTAGAGACTAGTGAAAATGTCTTTTTATAATCAATGCTTTTTTTCTGAGTGAATCCTTTAGTAACAAGTTTGGCCTTGTACCTTTCTACATTACCTCTAGGCTCTCGTTTTGATTTTGAAAGTCCACTTACAATCAACTAGTTTACACCCATAACTTAGAACTTTCACTGCTAATGACTTCTTTGACAGTAAATAGATCATCTTCTATACTAGGATCATCACTACATTCTTTTAAATATACAATATAGTAATCAAAATTTACAGGTTTTCTGACTCTTTAAGGCTTTCTTGGTTCATTAATATGATCTACATTGTCATCATAATAAATATTATCTGGATTTAATGTATGTTCATTGTTGACTTCTTCAGCAGGTTGCACAACAATCCCTTGCTGTTAATCTATCAAGTCATGATTAGGGGTGCAACTTGGGCCGGGTTGAGCCCAAATTCAGCCTGCCGAACTCGATTTTGGGCCGTGTTGGAACTTGATTTTTCATAACCCGAGTCCGAAAACCCCGAACCCGAGGAACCCGATTGTAAATATGATAGGGTTTGGGTTCAAGTGAACCCGAGCCCGATTTTCTATTTTATATTTATTATAAAATATATTATATACATACTATTTAAACAATATTTCTTTATATTCTTTATATTTTATGTTATTATATCTATATTTGAATACATATTTGACATATTGTAATTTTATTGTAAATAAAGTATATTATTTCATTTATTTTTATCATTCATTTGTACACCTATTAATTTTTTTCTTTATCTTCGTTTTGATGTTAAATTTTTTCTAAAAATATTTTTTATATTACTATTTTAAAAAAATATGTAGTTTGATTATGTATTATTATGTTTACCTACATAATTTGTTATTATTATTTATTCATATGAAATTCTAAACTTATCACTTTTAAATAAAATGTAAATTCATTAACATAAATTCTAACCCGAAACTCAGCCCGAACCCGATTTTTAAAAATAGGGTTAGGCTTCAAGTTTTACAAATAGGGTTAGGGTTAGGGTTGATGTTTTATAAATAGGGTTAGAGTTAGGGTCGAGATGATCCCGAGTTTTATGAACCCGAGTTGCACCCCTAGTCATGATCAACAATCTTAGTTCTTGCGTTTGCGAGTGAGGTACCTGGGAAAGGATCCCTGATCTTCTTAAACTCCACATTTCGTGGAGTTGTACTTTCATTATTCTCATAATTTTTAATAAACCTAGTTGTTGCAATCTTAATGATTATTGTAGTGTGAGATGGACAATAAAACCTACACCCTTAAGACCATTCTGGATAATCAATGAAGAAATAACTAATAGTTTTTGGGTCTAGTTTCTTTTCTTGTGGGTTATGTATCCTTGCTTCTGCTTGGTAACTCCAAACATACATATGTCTCAAGCTGGATTTTTTTCATCCATAACTCAAATGGAATTTTAGGAACAACCTTACCGGGAACTTTATTAAGGATAAACATCGCACTTTTCAATGCTTCACTCTACAAAATTAAGGGTAAAGATGAGTTGTCAATCATACTCCTCATCATATTAATAAGAGTAAGATTTCTCCTTTCAGCAACTGCATTTTGTCGAGGAGTTCCTGACATTGTATACTTAGGTTGAATGTCATTCTCTTCTAGAAATTGAGCAAAAGGGTTGGGAATTCAACCTAATTGATGATGTCTACCATAATATTTACAGCCTCCATCAAATCTCACAATTTTAATTTTTCTATCCAATCGATTTTCTAATAATCCTTTAAATGTTTGAAAAGCAATCAAGGAGTCGAATTTTTCATGTAATAGAAAAATATAACCATAACGTGAAAAATCATTAATGAATGTGATAAAATATTTTTCGCCTCCTATAAAAGATAAAAATGGACCATAAATGTTATTATGAATCAATTCTAAAAGTCTCTTAGTTCTTATGACATTTCTTTTTCGAGTTTTAATGAGTTTTTCTTTAATACAATCAATACACATGTCAAAATTAGTAAAATCAAAAGTAGGTAACACCATTTTTTACCAGTCTTAACATATTTTCCTTTGATATGTCACTCAATCTATTATGCCATAACATAAAGGAATTCTTATTAATTATATCACGTTTAATACAACAGACACATTCAAGGTATATGAATCATAAATAAATAAACTATCTGCATTTACTTGACGTAAACCATTAACTAATGTTCCGGTACCAACTAAAATAAAAATTTTGAGTTCGCAAAACTAAAAGAATAATCCATTACATCAAGTTTTGGTAAAGAAATTAAATTTCTAAATATTGTTGCAAAGTAAAAAATATTATGCAGCTCGAGAAAATACCCTGTATCAAGGCGAAGCTTGCAATCCCCAACTGCTTGAACTTTTGATTTTGACAGATTGCCCATTAAAATTATCAACTCATGTGGTTTTGGTTTGCGGGTTGAAAGGAACATCTGCAAAGAGTTTTTAGCATGAATAGAAGTACTAGAATCAATACACCACGAATTAGAAGAAATATGCATGAAATTGGTTTGAAAATAAATATATAAATGATTGTTACCTTTCTTTTCAAACCAACTCTTGTGTTTAAGACAGTGTTTCTTAAAATGCCCTTTTTTTTTTGCAAAAGTGACATCTTTCGTCGAACTTTTTTTGCTTTTTCTGTCCATCCTCCTTAGTTTTCTTTACCAGAAATTTCTTCTTTGTCTTTCCTTTCTGTGACTTATGCTGCTTTGTTGTTGATGCAATATTAATGACCATTGATCCATCGTGTTTCAACCTCTCTCCATCTTGTACACGCATGAATATTAATTCATTCAATGTCCATGTTTCGTTTTGTGTATTATAAAAAATTCTGAACTGTGAAAACTCTGATGAAAGAGAGTTTAAAACAAATATAATCAGAAAAGTGTCAGAGATTTTCATCCTCATTACATTGAGTTTCCTATATGTGTTTGACATTTTCATTATGTGCTTTCGCGCTCTACTAATACTGTCATATTTCATCGATGTTAACCTATTCGTAGATATTGCTTTTGGTGACTTATTTGACCCACATAATTTCTCCTTAGTTGAGTCCAAATAAGCTTTAGTGTTGTCATCTTCAGGGGAACTCCTGATAGTCTTTCGATTGTGCTCTTTATTATTATGAGCGATAATCTATTAGAATGCCCTCACTTATCAAATTGCACCTTTTTACTTTCAATACTTTCAGAAGTAAGTTTGTTAGGCCTTTAAATTTGAAGAGCTAAGTCTAAGTTGAAACAGTCTAATGTAGTTAAAAGTTGCTCATGTCAATCAATGTAGTTTGACCCATTTAGTATCGATATTTGAGATATGTGAGATTGAATGTAAATAGGAATCATAGTTGTAAGAAACATAATTAAGCTCAAGTTATTTTTACGATTCAGATAATATTTCATATGACAATTCAAAGTAATAAACTATCATAGTTAAAATTCATAAATATCACACAATACATAATGCATGATTTTACAATTTTTCCATGAAGAACTAAAATATTCAATAATTAATTATGAATACATAAAGTTAGAGATATTTTTAACTTTGGACAAGAAATTCTTCTTGTCTAAGTAATTCTAATTAGTTATTAACAAAATTAAATTATAGCCACCTTTGGATAGAACTATATTTCAATATACTTTAATGCAATTCCTTTTATGAGAGAAAATATATCACAATATTCTTTCATTGTTTAATAAATTTGATTAACTAAATATTTTAGACCCTTTGGGGTAACTACAAATATACGGGTAATCAATATTTAGTAAACATAAATTGCTTAAATTAACTATAATGCAATTTTTGTCATGAGAAAATGAACCAAAATTTTTTCTCTATTATTTAATAATTTTAGAAGTGAAGTATTCTAGACCCTTTGAGGTAACTAGTAATACTAAATTATTTATAAATGATTAAACATAACTTGCCTAATAATTTTACAGAATCAACATTTTGTATACATGAATTGAAAACATAATAATAATAATAACATATATATTCATTTATAAATGTTGATAAAATTTACTTAATAATAGGTTAATTTTAATAGAAAGCGCTAAGTTATTAGCTTTCTAATATATAAAACTAACCAACTTGTGAACTTCCACTCAAATTATGAAGTATAAAATATATAAATAATCCAATAATAGTGATTTTTGAATTCATTATATGCGATTAAATCTTATAGTATTTCTTTTGGTCAGCTAGGTAAGTACGGTGGGGCATGGAGGCTCTCCCTACATAGCAGGGGTCTAATTAAATTACTATGTGATCCACTTCAATACCTCTTACCTAGACATCAACCTCTAGTCATATCATAAAATATAATCTCACTATAAAAATTTAATAATCATAACTTATATAATTATTCATATATTGCATGCTTAGTGGATTGTTATTATTTTATTTTATTTGTCATCAATGGAGTTTTCTTTCCTTTTATTCTATTTTAAATCTATTAGTAGCCATTATCACACCAAGATGAATATGAAAGTATATTAATGAAAAATATAATTTCCTATATGATGCATATCAAGCATATTCCTAATCATGTCAACTATGTATAATAGAAACAATGAAACCACAATTAAAGCATAAAATCTGCATACTAAGAATATTCCTAATCATGGCAATGATATATAATGGAAACAATAAAATTACAATTAAAGCATGAAATCTGCATTTAGTAATATATATCTATTCACGCTACAAAATTCAATAATTTGTTAAAAAACAATTATGTGGACACAAATAGCAAATTGACATATAAGTATGGAATCATGTGTATACACATACCCATCCCATGCGTGCAATTCTATAAAGATTATAATAATCCGTCACAAAATAAAAACCATACGATTCTATAAAGATTATAATAATCCATCCTAAAATAGAAACCATACGATTCTATAAAAATTATAATAATCCATCCAAAAATAGAAACACACTTTCTACATGAGTTAACCGCACTCCTTTATTGTTTTTTTAATTTAAAAATTATCGATGAGATATACTTGAACTTCATGAAAATTAAAATATAAGGTGACCATGAAATTTGATTTCAGCGATCCCTTTTTTTGTTTTGGCCATCATAATAGGCGATTTTTTCTCTTTAATGGCTGAAATTTTCAATGACCAACTTTATTTACATCGTTTAGTTGCATTTATATGGTTGCTTTAGGTGGCCAGTAATGTTGAATCATAATATATATTCAATTAAAAAATATTTATGGTTGGACCAACATATTTTATGTGTGCAACCCATCTTCCGGGGGCTTTAATGGCTGCCCTTTCATCGTCGTTTCTTAATTCAAAATAATCAGTCGTAATATTATAATCATGCCATGAAATTATAATAATATATGAATCCATTATAACATGAACAGATGTGCATTATTCAGAATATATATATATAAAACTTGCGTCGTTAATATTATGTTGCATGTGTATTTATGGTTGTTTTTATTGAAATATATCCGTTACAATCTCATATACTGATAGATGAAATTTAATACATAAAATTCTATTGTTCATCATGAGAATGACAACATAAATATCATGAATTCTATGATGCCAAAAAGAATCGTAACGTGTTCTCTGGTACCACATGTTGGATTTGGGTAATGCAAAAGCGTACATGAATCCATGATTGCCTTAGATTCCACATAGAATAATAGGAACAATCTTACTGAGTGCAAAGTCTTTTCTTACAATACTTTCTCGCTGTAATATCAGCAGCCGATGGGCAACTACAAGTGTAAATTATGTGTAGAAGGGACCTAGACTCTCTTACTTATACAGAGCCTTTCCATCATACTTGAATAAAAAGAGAATCAACCACTTAAAAAATTATCATATTCCAAAATATACTGAGCTATCACTTTTAAGAAGAATCTAAGATTATATATTATTTTAGGCTACTTTACAAGATCTCACAAGTTCTAATATTCTTACAAGGTCTAACATGCCATGCTAGATTGTCAATTGCCAGGCTCTTTTAGTGATAGGAAGCACCAGGGACGTGCTTCCATCGAATTGATCAGGGCCGTCGAATTCAATCGCCACCAGTCGTTGGTTGATATTCCTCTACGCCGCATGGCTTTTGACGGTCGAGATAAGATGCATTGATCGTGATGTGTGGCAGAGATGCGATGACAAAAACGATAATGATGCAGGCGGAAGTGGAGCCTTTTTGAGAGAAAAAAAGAGTGAGAATCCGGTTCGCATAGGGTCACGGGATTTTGAACGCTGCCATTCATTTTTCATCTCCCATGGGCCATGGCACGTAACGTAACAAGCGGGGGATCAGTCAAGGTGGGGTTCAAAATTTTAGGGAATTGCTCAAAAGTCCTTTAGAAAATTTTCATTTTCCCCTGCTTACATCACTTTAATTTTTTCCTACTGGGGCCTTGTCCGGGAACTGGGGAAACGAGTTCAAAAGCTTTTCACCCTTTACATCCGCTTTTTGACTTCATTTGATTATCATGTGATGTTTTAACTACTTAACGTCATTAACTTTACAACTGCTTTATATTTTCAAATAATTTTACTAACCTAATTATTTCATCAAGCAATCTTCTCGATTATTATTAATTTTTCATTATTTTCATTGTTCTTGATCTTTGCCTCCTAGTCCAAGCATGTTATTTTATACTTTTTCTTAGCATTTTTATACTTCACTTTTCTCTTATTTCAGATCAGAAGAGAGAAATTTTCATCGTACATAAGATTTTAAAAAGAAGAGAAATCATTACCTCAATGCATGACAAATAAAAAAAGAAATTTTTTAAAAGATGAATATTTTACAAATTTTCTTTCAAAGACGCCTTCTACTGCACCTGTATAGATCATAGAAGCAACCCAAAAAAAATAACAGCAGCTGCACAACGACCGTGCTGTGGGGCCGAGAGAGACCGTACCCACAAAAATTGGACGTGCGGGATACGTTCGCAAAGAATCCAGTTTTCCGCAGATGAAGTGGTGGAAACGTTTGGTGCATTTTTATTCAAATAAATATTTATCAGGAAGAAAACAACCATTAATCAGAGCTGGGTCAAAGATTATATTGTTAATGTCGTTGTAGGTGAATCCATTATGGTAATTGGACCACAGCAAAAATAATGGAAACCAGTTGCGCACGGATGAGGGAACGACGGCTTCTGCGGCATGCGTTTCACGCAATTGTTGGAGGAAACAACGCGGGTAACGCAGCGGTTGCGTCTTCGCAATTTCTTCGTCTTTACAGAGCCCTATTAAGACGATGGCCTTAGAATATTTGGCTTCATAATATCCACATGGACTTGGACCATCTTCTCACCCATTTTTAGGTTTGCCTTTTTCGTTAAATTTCTCTTATCTTCTGGCTTCTATTGTGGAGAGCTTGAGAATTCAAGAAGTAGAAGAAAAATCAGGCCCTGCACGATGCAGAACCGGAATAATAATGTATATCCAGTTCTTCTTTCAATCATTAACTAGATCTCAAAATCATAAAAAAATAATAATAATAAAGATGCTCAAATCTTCAAAATTAGCAGGCAGCTTACCCCATCGTTTTTTTCTTTTTTTTTGGGATGGAAGTTTGGAACAGCTTACCCCATCTTAAATTGCAGTATAATCGGTCCAAAACGAGCATGCATTTAACTTAACTGTATAATATCCAATAAGAAACAGAAGGCCGGTTGTATGTGTAGACGAGAGTAGGCATCATGGGTTAGTGCCGAATCCTGCAGCACGCGGTCCATCTCGCTCACTAGTATAGTATTACGCCGGACTGAGACGAAGAAAATTCCAAGCATTTTACAACATGGAGATGAGACGGTTGACCGGGTGCGTCCGTCGGTAGATCCAGCGTTCAGGTCGGTCGCTTGTGCGCATTCCATCCACCGCACTTAGCTGACCAAATCCATGGAAAAGATATTTACCCCTTTTCAATTAGCTGTATCTAGATGCCTGACCAGTCCCATCCATCCATCTGCGCCATCCATCGGAGGGTTTACAACAATTTCTCACGGGCCCAGATTGCCGAAATGTTACATAAAGCGCGAATGTCCAATCGCGTGACAGGTATTCGTGAAAATGAATGACTAACATCTGTAATCAATTCTTTCGCTGGAATCGGCTTATGAAATGGTCGGCTGCAGAACTATTAACATCATGCTTTGATGACAATTATCTTGAGCTGTTGAAGTATTGGGTTTTCCTTTTCAACACTTTAAGAAGCATCTTTATCATGGTAGCTGGTAGACTCAAATAGTTTTAGTGAAAGCTTGGTTACAAATACTTCCGGCATACATAACAGTTCGTGTGAGGGCCTATAAGATTTGGATGATGAAATTTTGTATACTTAGAAATAAAAGTTTATATTAGCAACGAGAAAAATAGCATTGACAATGATAAAAAAATATGATTATTTCATACTGAAAAATAAGAAATTATGTAGAAAATGAAAATTTTTTAACAAATGAAAAATCTATCATATTCTAACTAAATGGGACAATTTTGTACAAGCTCTAATGGAATTCAAGTGGTAACTACAATAGGAAAGGATTAAATATTGGAAAATTTTCTCTCGTACTTACAATATTTAATCATTATGTCTTTTGTACTCACAACATTTCAAAAAAAATTCTGACACCTACAACATTTGACCCTTAATTTCTCGGACAATCATGACATTTATCTCAACTAAAAAAAAGCATTAACTATATGTGAAAATGTTGATTTTACACTGACATCATTTGTAAAAAAAGTTCCAAATGGAATCCCTATTATATTTTTTGTACAACGGATTTGATGTATTTTTTGTTTAAATTATAATAAAAATGGAGCATAAATTTATTACAACTTTATTTATATAATGGTATGAGAGTAAAATAGACATTTCTACATATAGTTAAAATCTATTTTAAGCTGAGGCTAACGATATGGATGTCTAAGGAATTAGGACTGAAATGTTGCAGGTGTCAGGAAAATTTCTGAAATGCCATAAGTATGAAAAGAATAATGGCCAAGCGTTGTGGATACAAGAGAATTTTTTTTCTTATATATTTAACACTAAGAATGTGTTTGTTCTCAAAGGTTATCTATTTTTATTATATTACAATGAGATTGTATTTCTTTCGGACTTGATACTAAGATCTCATACACGCACACACGCACACACAATGTCACGCAGTTGGGCACTCCCTGGTTCACAAAGTTTATCTATTTTAGTTTAACTGTCACATGCAAAATATATTCATGATTTTTTTTATAGTAAATTGAGACTCACTGGAAGATATAAAAATATCTTGGTATATTAGAATTAATTGGATTTAATTGAATTTTTTTATTTAGCAAATCTTTATTTATTTAGAGTGTATTTAGGGCTTATATGACAATGAGTAAAAGTTTTCAAACTAAAAACTATCAATCATAAATTTTTCATACTTCATAACTATCATATTTTTTAATCATTTCTTCTCATCTTCCCACACAATTCTCTTTTTTAATCATTTTTACACAATTATTTATACAATTAACATATCTATTTAACCTTATTATCTTTATTCCTCCTCATTACCTCTATTATATAATATTATTTTATTTTATTTCAAGAACTTTTACATAAAAAAAATTTCACTCAAAAGTTTTATCATTTCCCAAATACACCCTTTCTTTACAGGTTATGACTTAAAACAGTTTTTGATAACAACCTCTGATTTTATAACGATTTTAAAATATTAATATAAATTAAACTCTCTCATTTATTATGCCTTAAGATATTAAACTACAGTGAAAAAAAAAAGATATTAAGGGTGTGTTTGGTTAGGGGTAAAACTTTTGATGAAAAGTTTTTGAAGTAGAAGTTGTCAAATTGATAAAAAATGATGTGATATAATAGGAGTAATGATGAGGAGTAAAGAGAATAAAGTTAAAATAGATAGGTTAGTTGTATGTGTAGTTGTGTAAAAATGATTGAAAAGTATGGTAGTTTGTATAGGAAAATGTGAAAAAATAATTAAAAAATAGAGTAGTTATGGAAAGTGAAAAGTTTTGGATTGAAAAGTTTTTGTTGACATTTTTTTGCCCCAAACAAACGCGCCCTAAACTATTGTCTAAACTTATTTTGATTTGAGCTTTGATGGGCCACAAAATAAAATCATGTCAATGTATTAGCATGAAACTTATTTAATGGTAATAAGAGACTTTAATTAATACATTGTTGTTTTTTATTCCGATTAATATGTTATTGCTAACACAATGAACAAGCACGTAAGCAAATACCAGCACAAGACTATGTCTTTAGGGAAATAATCAAGTTTCACGTAGAATCTCAAACTCTAATTTAAAAAGAAAATTTTAAATTCTTATTCAAGTCAATCTTTGTAAACAAAAGAGAACATAACATATTTATTGAAGTGTACTAAAAAACCCCAATGTTAACAAGCTATTCACAAACAAAATTAAAAAAAGAAAATTGTGAAAATCCTAAAAAACGTGATTTACTAAAAATAGTAACATTCGAAATTTATCAAAGTGGTAAAAATAATATTTATTAAAAACAGTAAAAATTTAAATTTTGGCCTCAATCAAGTTGCCGATATGTTGAAATATATATATATATAATATATTCAGGTGCAGCGTCGCTGAAATGGGCCCCACATGATCATCAAATCATAATCTACTCCACCCATTGCATTTAGAATAATGTATTCTATTACCGTATCAATTTTCATCCCAATCAGATACTTTAAAGTTGTTATTTACATTATACTATTTTATTACGTTGGATTTGTACCGTTTTCAGATGGGGCCCATATACATAACTGATTAGGATAAAAATTGGTATGGTAATATAATATATTATTCTAAATACAATGGGTGGAGTAGATCAGGATTTCATGATCATGTGGGACCCATTTTTTTGGCAACTGCACCGCTATTCCGGATTTGTTCCGGTGCATGCGACTGCACCGTGCAGTCCATGCACCGTGGGCCCCACATGATCATGAATGGGAAATCCTCCTCGCCCATTGTATTTAGAATTGTCCACTTTATTAGCATACCAATTTTCATCTAAATCCAACATGTGTGTGATCCCATCTTAAAATGATGCAAAATCAACGTAATAAAATAGTTTAATGTAAATATTAAGTTTAAAGTGGTATTTTCAACATCTAAACCGTCTAAAGTATAATTTTTATATGGATAAATGATTGTATAAAGTTTCATTGTGATCTAATATGTGTGGGGCCCACTTTATAGCGGACTGCACTGGATCATATCCCTATATATATGTATATAAAACCTTTTGTTGATATCTTTTAACTCTCGAAGCTTGAATCAAAAGTTATTACCTACGACTTTGTGACTTGATGATCCTCCTTACTTTGGAAATTCATTTCCTTCATGCCTCATGTCAATTATGCATTCGTGTGTCCAAAAAAAAAAAAAAAAATTATGGATTCGGCATAAATAAACGATGTTAAATAGCTCACATGGATTGGATTTCCCTTAATTTTCATATTAACCGGAAAATAAAAGGTGTTGATTTATAATTCAAAAATAACTCATAACCCTACTTTACAATTGACATCATTTTACTATTGCTAACTTCAATATTTCACCATACGACCAATGTCATGACACTATTAGATCTTATCAACTAGCTCACATGATGACAAACCTGCAACCCATCAACGACGCAACCGGCTCCATGATTCTGGGTGCTGCTTTTTGTTTTCTTTTATTTTATCTCGTGTGAAATTTAAACCATTCTCATTTTTCAATATTATTATATTTTTGTCACTTGTTCTATCTTTTATATAAACTAATCTATTTGTTCCATCTATATTCAGTTTATAAATGGTATCATCACCTTGCTAACAGCGTTTCTCCTAATTTTAAAACAGAATTGCACTTCTCTCCCAGTAATAAACCCTCAAGTCAATCTAAGCTCTATTTGTGACTTTTATTGCCTTTCCCCCTCTTGAATGGACTTAGCTCATCATTTATCAATTTCGAGTATATTTTCAATCATTGCATTTTACACGTATGTAAATGAATACGGATTTTTCATAGTTTACATATAAATGTATATTTTTAAGCTAACGTGGTACATGTATACTTTTGATTCAAATGAAACTTAGTTTTATAGTGAAATAAATTATGCTAAATATAGTAAAAGAAGTAAATTTTTCATTAATGATTAAAGTATAAAAATAAATGGGATTTGCAGAACTTTTATACACGTAAGGTCTAAGGTTCAAAGTTGAAGAAAGACAATAGTCTCATTATTCATCCTTTGAAATACACATCCATCATGCACTGATTAAAATTTCTTTTTTTTAGCCACGGAGGTCGTGCTTCAGTGGTGCAGGACATGACCCCATAAGTTGTGTGCTTCAGTGGTGCAGGACATGACCCCATAAGTTGGGTGGTTCTGGGTTCGAGTCTCCCCAGCAACATTTCGAAGTGGTGGCGTTGTAAGTCTCCCCAAGTTTGTGGGAGTCGTCCATCAGTGGAAAATATTAAAAATAGTATTAGAAAAAAGCAAATAATTATTAGCAAATTGTAAGAATGTCTCACAATTTAATTGTAATAACAGTTGAGATTGTAATGTATAAATAATTATCAAAAAATAAATTTTTTTTTTTTTTTAAAAAAAAGTTTATACTCTTTTATCTTTGTTCGTTCTAGTGTTCGACGGTTATTCGAGTTCTACACATGATCTATTATTTCTAACCCAGATGATAAGAGTACGATCTGTCCTTCTAGCATCATCTTAATTGGATAGTTATTTTTAATGTCAATCCTAGGCGCCTATCATTGGACCACCCTCTTCGTTTCACTGGCGCTGTCGCTCTCCTGATTGAGATCCCTTTGCTCAGAATTTCTGATATACTTCTTCTCCTTGACCCATATATGTTTGGCAATCCTCAAAATGGTCCCACCTTGTAACAACTCAAATCACGTGGATAAGCAAAAACCGGGTCAAGCACGAGCATCTCCCTTTGGACCCGCCTCATCTCCAGTCACAAAACTCACGCAGGATGCGACGCTTCATACCCGGGCAGTTCAAAATCACGCCCGCGCGTCACACACAACGTACGGAGCACCGTCGTTGAATGCGTCAACGATTTCAACGAGAGATGGCCGTCCATCTCTCGGTCACGGTTGAAGGCTAGCCATTTCAAGTTCAACAGCCTGTAGTTCGATTTCCATACCAGGCCAAAAATTTCCTAATAACCTCAGCGCGCCTGCTGATCATCCACCGCACTCTGCCCGAGTATTTACGGTCCTTCCGCTCCGTGTATTATCCATGGATGCCCATCGAGCTTATGGTTAGGATGCTGACAAAATGGTGGCTTTTTGGGGCAACGTGCCATCTGAATTGGGACCCGCCGCTTGGGTATAGGGCAGTTAGACTGTAGTAGATCCTCCAGCTAAGCTACAACAGCAACAGCCAGATGCCATGATTCCTACGGCCCGATTGAAGCGCCTGTATCGCCTAATACCAACTACTGCCGATCGGATGCAAGAAATGCCTAATGATAATGGTTGGTAACCTGGAAATCAGTACGTTTCAAACGAGATTTGAATTTCCCCCATCACTTATCGAGTACAAATCAACTTAATAAAGAAACCAACGCCTTTCCAGCAAACCTCAACCCCCTTTCTTCGCCAAAGCACGCGACTTGAACCAAACACCCATCAGGCAATACGAAATCGCATCGGGAAAAGGGAGGAAAGTGTAAATCCATATCATGCCAAATGACCGAACTAACCTTTAATGTGATTAAACATATCCTCGTGTAAAATGACTTATTCACCCCTGGGAGACCTGGATTTCACCTATAAACATGCAAAAAGGGCATGCATGCTATTTGCTGCCATTTTAATAAATACTACTTATCAGCTTACCCGATACTTCGGCCATTTCGATACTCTTGAGGGGGGAGGAAAAAGGAATTTTCTCTTATTGGAGGAATTCATGCTATTCAAGGCTTCCAGCAGCAGCAGCGGCATGCAAGAAATCCAAAACAAACAGCTAGGAGAAACAAACAAACAATGGCACTTAAATCAGGTTTAGCAATGACGTATCTCCTATGTAAAGGACGAAAGAGGCTCACCTAGCAAGATTCAATGCAAGGAGAAAAAGTAGGTGGTTAGCTTTAGCTAGCAAAATTGAAAATTTCGTACTCTGGTTACAGGTCTTCCTGATGCACAGAGTCCACATATTATTATATAAGTGCTCCAGTACAGTTCTTTATATTGGGAACAATATTGAAGTGTTGGTCATCTTATTATGTCTGCCAACTTCCTGTGCATCATCAAGCACACTCTGCAAGAGCATGTATGCCACATTCACCAACTAGCACTGTAGAAAATAGGATTAATATACACATAACAGTTGGAGGCAAAAAATAGTGTAACATACAAGCTGGAAGCAGCTACCAAAATCATTTAAGAGTAGCAAAAGCAGCTCCACTTACCAAGGATAAGATCATCCCAAAAAATATCTATTTAAGACCCCAAAAAAATCCCTCTTTGCAATCCATGGATCCACTAATCAGATGCCAAAGTAAGCAGCATTGCTTGTACTCATAAATAACTTCAAAACTTTTAAACAAGAAATGAATTACAGTCAGCAAAAAGAAACAGGAAAAAAAAACTTGGAAATTTAAAACGAAAAAAGGAGGATATAATTAAGAAGAGCAGAAGAAGAAATCTGTAAATACAAAAGGAATTTCAGCCCCAACTGGCAGATCGAAGTAAACAGAGAAAATTTACCTCTGATTAGCAACTACATGTGCGCCATTTTTTTTTCCCCGAGAATCAGCAGCTCGGCTTAGTCCCAAATTCCCATTGGAAGGTAATCTGAATTCGGCTCAAGTTCGAAGCAACCATTTTCACTTGGGAATATCGACAAACTCCGCATCCGACACGACCGACATCACGTCGTCGTCATCGACCGGAGCAGGCAAGTTGAGATCGATGAAGTTGTCAGCGAGCTTCGAGGCGCGAGTTGGGGGAGGCGCGGCGTCGATGAAGGAAGCGGAGCCCGAGACAGAGACGGAGACGGAGACCGAGACCGAGACGGAGGCAGAGGCGGAGCCGGTGACGTGAGATCGCTTGTGGCCGCCGAGCGCCTGGCCCGATCTAAACACCCGGAGGCAGACGGGGCATTGGTGGATCCTGTGCTGGTCGGCCGGTCCCACATTAGTAGGGATCGAATCTCGGCCGTTGGTCGCCGGAGGAGGTGGAGAAGGGACGGTGGGAGTAGAGCAACCCCTGATCTTCTTGTGGCTGGCTCTGTGTCCGCCCAATGCCTGGTAGGAGCGGAACACCTTCTTGCATGTCTCACACTGGTATTTGCTCCGCCTCCGCCTTCGAAATTTCAGTTCCTCTGCTTCTTCTTCCTCCTCCTCCTCCTCTTCAGCTTCTTCTCCTGCTCTTCTATCTTCTTCATAGTTCTCTTCTTCGGTATCGGCGTCGGAAACATCTCTCATCCAGATGTCTCTTGACAGCATCATCAAACACAGAGCAACGTCTTCTTCCGGCGTCGTGTCCGACACCGAACTCAGCGGCTCCGGCTCTTGTTCCAGCTTGCATTTAGGCTTGAATTTGGGACTCAGCTCCGACGGCGAACCGTCAACCGAACTGCGCTTCCGCTTCGATCGGCAGTGGCGCCTGACGGCGTTCTTCCTCGATGACTCGGTCTCGCTCTCCCTGTCTTGGACGACGAACCCGGCGGCGTCAACAAACTCGGGATCTACAAGGCGGAAGCTCTTCTTCGGATTCTCTCGCAGGCCGTAGTAAAGCGACTTCCCTTCGTCTTCCTCCATTCCCTCAACTTCTTCTTCCTCCTCGGCTTCGTCGGAATCCGAGGATGAAGAAGCGGATTCCTTGTCAATCCGGGCTTCTTCCTCGGTAGCTGCTTTGTGGGGGGAAGGAGGGAGTGGGATCACGTGAGACCTCATGTGGCCCCCGAGCGCTCTGCCATTGGAGAAGCTTCGGAAACAGAGCTTGCAAGTGTGCTTTTCCATGGTGGATCGATAAACAGACAGAGACAGATGGAAGTAGTAGAAGAAGAGATTGTTGTGTTGGTGGAGTATTCCTGCCTCTCTTTCTCTCTGTCTTTTTTAGCTTTGTATCTTTCTTTCTTGCCTTTTGCTTTGTTTTGTGTAGGAAGTATGGAAGCGAGAGTGGGAGCCCGGAGGGACTAAAAAGAGTAGGTGACAAGCATTCCTCCACCAAAAGACTCCTCACACGCACCCAAAAAGAAGAGGAAAAAACAGGAGAGAGGAGAGATGTGAAATAGTTAATGACATTTAATGGGGAGGTTTGTTTTGGTAATTACACCCCAGCAACAACGCCTCTTGGGCTTGTGTTTTTTGGGTTTGTTTGGAGGGAGAAACAGAGACATGCAACATGATGTAGGATTGGGGGCTGCCTTTTTTCTACTCGGCCTGATTGCGATGCTTCATACACTTCCACCAAGCAACTACATCTCATCTCCTGGGTCTTATCCTCTAATGGTGATTTTTTTACAGGTCCAAATCTTATTAAGCTTTGGTGACGGCATGCCTCTGTCCATCCCGCAGTCGCAGGACATCAAACGATATATGTTTGTTCTTCGAATCACGGATCCGGATGGCACGAGCTCCAGCTGAGCGAGGAAATGCTCTCGATGTTTCGCTGCCATCGGTCCTGCGTCTATGCAAACTTTTGATGGTCTACAACTCAGCTTTTGGGCAATCAATAGGGCTCAGGTCATTCCTCTGGGTGCCTTGAAAAGTCAAAACTGATCTGATTTTCCCCAAGGCGTCGTTCTAGTAACAGGGGAAGAGATGGACGGATGTGATCATTTTCGATTTTTATATTCATCTAGAGATTTAGGACCATCGGAAATGCTTTGGTATTTGCAATGTTGAGGGCGGAAGAGTGGACTAGACCTCATTGACGGCTACATATGTCACGTGAATCCAAACGCAACCAAGTGTATGGGAAGTGCCCCTGCATCCAATCCAGCCCACTCGCCCCGTTCTTTTTCGATTTGTTTAAATAAATGCTACATGGTGAAACTAACGTGACGGACAGCGCATTAAGTTGGACGCGTGGCTGATCTCGTCTATCTGCTGGGCCTATCACCAAACAGAGAGAAACGTAAAGCGTAAAACCGTATAGACGGGGGGCCGCAATTAACGGTCTAGATGACTGACAGCATCGCTGAAAACGGGAATAAAAGCTCACGGTAAAAGTAAAACTCTTCTGTTAATATATCCATTAACTTCGTGATTATTACTGTGAGATGGAGATGGATGAATTGAAACGCGGATTGGGGAAGCGTGGTAGCGTGAGGAGAATTTAGTCATTGTGACGTGAGTTTGGGGGCATTCTCGGGAATGGAAAAAAAAGATCCCGGGCTTGCTTGTGCGAGTCGAGAAAACTGATCGGGTTTGTTGTAACGACGATGCGAGAAGATAAAACCACGTGGCCCCCAGAATCTGTTGCTTCTTCCGTAAGTTCGCGGGAATATGAAGC
This sequence comes from Annona cherimola, assembly GCA_030490835.1. Lineage (NCBI taxonomy): Eukaryota > Viridiplantae > Streptophyta > Magnoliopsida > Magnoliales > Annonaceae > Annona > Annona cherimola. The sequence continues at coordinate 7,470,930 of CM059974.1, forward strand.
CCCGGTACATGGCACACCAACTACCAATCCAAACCGTTCATCATCCAGACCACCTGGAAGTTCTCAACTGAGTATAATTGGTTTAAGTGCAACTAATCAATCGTCAAAGGCCTGTTCGCGCATCAACGGTCAGGATTAACAGCTATGGAGCATGCCCGTTAACTTTATTTCAACCAACTGCCGGCCTTAGCTTCCCTTTCGGCCAGTATGTTACTTGTGCGCAATGTTCTCGTACGTATCCCAGCGTGGTAAGATTTTTCTTTTTTTCTTTTTCTTTTTTTTAAGCCACAGTGGCTGGAAGGTCCTACTATGCGAGCTTATTCTCGACGCATAACTTCCAATGCTCCTTACTATTTTGACCACTCAAAATCTAGAAATGGACGCTAATATGGACGGTCAAACATGATCTGATACAGTAATATTTGCTTCGATCTCAATGGATGATTCGGTGGAATAGATTGGACTTGTCCAAGTGAACAGCGACAACCATGTGCACCTTGAACTAGAAGCCTTATTCCCTCGTTTTTGTAATTTTAGTAGCTGCGTGTCCTTGTATTTTGGATTTTTGATGAATTGAATGGTGGGCATCGAAACGACCCTCCATTTGAGGGAGGAGTTTTCTATGGAATAAATGCCGCTTGGTAATTTTGTTACAAAGTCTGGCCTCAGACCGAGTCTCAGCGGACCGACCGTCATCGCTCGCACGGCGCATGCGCATCGACCTTACGTGCCCGCACAGGAAAGAGCAGTGCCGTCGGTGGCACGTGCGTTGAAGCAGGCGGCATACGTGTGTCATGCACCCTTGTCAACGTGGATTCATTGGCATCTGCTCCGCATTGGAGGCAAATGCTTATGCAGTTATGCTTATAAAAAGTAAACGCTTTAATAATAATTAACAGCAGCTATAGCATTTTGACTATGGAATTTCACTGAACTATCACGAATTGGTAGATGCTGAATCGTTCATCAGGTCGGACGCGAGATCGAAATCCAAATCAATGGTCCAACTGACTATCAGCATAGTCCTTCAATTTTAATTGGAGTATATTTACAACCTATCTCAATTTATATCATATTCAAAGCTCTGAGATAATTCTAACAATATTTTCAAAGGGAGACAACAAGCTCTCAAAATATGAACGGAGGAGACCACCAGCTCCCAACCAAATAAGGAGGATTACACATGCCTCCACATAAATTTTTAGTTCAAAATCCCACCTGGGATTTGAACACGGGCCGGTGAGAACGAAAGAAATTCAACGTGCCTCGCGATGGAGGGATTGGATTTGTTTCGCGTGTCTTCGAGGAATGCTGGGAGAGGTATGAATCAGCGTACGGGCACGTGCGCGTACTTGTAGCCCGTAGGCTCGTATCTGACTTATGGGCCAACGTTAGCCCAAGTATATTTGTATGCCGTCAGATAACTCGCAGATTCCTCCGGTGGACCTCCAACAGCTTCCCAATTAGTTCAATCTAGCCGTTGAAAATGCCACCAAAGCCACTGGGGTCCAACCAGTTGGTGGTCGGACCCACCTGAAATAGGCGCATGGCCATCCCAGTGTGGTCAGACGAGAGCGGGCCCGAGGTCATATCATGGAAATGAAATAACCATTGGGAATTAATAGAGCCAGCTAAATTGTAAGCCAGGTTGGCATTGGTTTGTCCAGATGGTTAAATTCGGTGCCTTGATTGAAATAATATGATCTGAGTCTCACTTCTTTCCCATATTCGATCACCAGGTTTGCGATTATCCACGGCCATCTGCAACTGATGGTAGGCCTAGCGCTCGACTTCCATTCGATACTTCCACTTTGGCTGAGGTCGAATTGAAATAGTTAAAGGCCGAACCTGAATCTTCATTTGAAATAGAGCTTGAGCCGTCTCAAGGCCTTGATGATTTTTTTTTTTTTTATTAGAACTGTGATATCATGATATTATAAATTAGGCTCTTTTACAATGTCACAGAAAAGAAAATTTTGTAAATACTCTTACCTTGAGGGAAATAATTGTAAATATCCCAATTATAAGGAAAATAATTTTCCTATATTCCCAAAAAGGGAGAAACAATTTTTAAACTCCCAAAAAAGAAGACTCGAACCCCCAAGAGGGTCATTCGGCGTTACCCACTGAGGAGGTCTTCATGATTAGTAAATAGATATATTTAGACTTTTGGATGCTTGATTCCCACGCAATTTTAATTTAAAAAAATTAACTGATGAAACACATGAAAATTCCATCTGATTTTTGCCTATTAACAGCTGAAACACATGAAAATTCCATCTGATTTTTGCTTATTTCTGGCACATGATCAGCAAATCCCGCCAAAACGCTGCACAAAAATAGTGAATGGCTTAAAAATCAACCTGCGAATTTCCGTGGGTCACAAGTAATTAATGAGTGCACCAACGTGGCAATGGGTACGAAAATGGTTGAAGCTGTCTTTGGAAGAAGAAGCGTAGATGATGATCTTGGATAATGTGTTGGTGCAAGTGAACAAATAGTTAGTTGGGGAAATTAATATTTTTTCTCATTATTTAAAACACCTGCCTTTACGCATGGATGACAATTACCAAAACGACGGGTGACCAAACGAGCAGTAAGTTCTGCGAGCGGCAGGCGATCCTTTTTCTGAGAATAATCTCTGAAGCAGGTACTCGGGCGCCAACATATGATACTTGGCCCGAGGAACAGTTCAAGCGTTCTGCACAACCCGACGCACACACGCACAGACGAAGGAGATGAAAAGGAAAGTGGGGGGAGTATTTGGAATCCGCGAATGCAAAAACTAGAAAAGGTGATGTGCGGAGATTAGTCAGGCTTCGGCCGGAGATAGCAGATATGGATTCCCTGCCGTAAAAGCTCCTGAAATTCTTGCGTGCAGGTCCGCTTTGCTAGCAAGTAGCGCAACGCGAGGGCCAGCCTAGTTGTTGCGCTGCAGGAGCCCTCCATCGACAACGCTCTGTTGTACGGCCAAGCTGGTAATTTTGATTTTTGACTATACGTACTGTACACAATGCAAGCGGAATTTCAGACGAGGCCTGCCGTAATGCCATCACAGGTTTTTTTTTTTTTTTTTTTTTTTTTGGTTTTTCCCGCCAACATGGCTAGTGGGGCTTGCGGTGGACCATACATCCTCATAAACGTCTGCCGCCAAGATCTAGGCCGTCCGCATACCGTGGGGATGGCCTGATTAGTTTTCCCCCTCGACTCCTTTAAATCTGATGCCTTACATGGTAAAGGCGATCATAACTTCATTTTCGCTAGCTTCTGTGATATCTGTACCATAGAAGATTTTGGTGATGCCGACACATTTGGCCAACTTTGATATATTAGAACATAGTCGAATCCGCAATTGCATTTAGAAATCAAATGTTTCCGATGCCCATGATGATAAACGTGAAAATTTTTAAGATAATGAAATTATTTAACTTATATGTCAATATTAAAACTATTAATTCAATATTCATACCATTTAGAACATTCTTCTTGTCTGGATAACTGGCCATATAAAATATCAAATATTTTATTAAATCTATAAATGAATCAAAATAATTTTCAAAGAAAAATATATCCGTTAAATGAGGGTGAAAATTGTTGATTTTAAAAAACTATAATAAATATATGCAAAAATCTTAAATGATAGACTTTAGTATGTACAAAATTCTATGTTAAGAGATAAGAACAAAAAAATCCACAACATCTTCATTTTTTTTATGATTATATTTACATGCATCTCAACACATATTACATTGAAGTTTTGAGACATTTTTACAAATACGGCTTCCACCAAGCCAAATGGAGACAACAGCTCCCACACCAACCCAAAAGGAGACCACAACTCCCACAACATTTTTCGGGCTGAAATCTCAACGTGGGATTCAAACCACTGACCGCTGCTCCGCAAATGCCCTATTACCGCTGCGGCGCGACTCAGTTGGTTAACATCTTCATTTATTGAGACTTAGTACATACACATATCTTGAATTATATCATTCATATTTCAAATATAATTATAAATATCTTTAAGCAAGTTTAGCTAATTCAAAACTCTAATGAAAATAATTTTTAAGACCATGATAAAGTAAATTATTTTAAACAAAATTCAGCCAATTAGATTTTTGCTTAATCTATGTTAGTGTTGGCGTCACTGAAGTACTTCTGGAGGTTTATATGTTCAAAAAAGAATTACTATAAACTTGCTAGTGATTTTGATATGGAATGACTCATTTAAAATGGCACCATAGGAAAATTTTTCTGATGAAGAAATCATTAGAATTAAGCACTCGTGCCAATTAGTATTCTTATTTTTATTTACTATACATATATACTAACAAATTCTACGCTATCATGTTCTATTATCTTTTTTTTTGTAATACGATTTTAATTACATTGCACACATCAATTAATATATCTAAATCAAGGCCTTTGACGGAGTGCAACGGAAGTAAGGAATAATAGAAATGTATAACAAGATACCGCATCAACATAAATATGATTTTTCTAGTGAGGGTGCATTCGGTAGGAAGGGAAAAAAAAAATTTAAAACTTTCCGGTCACTTCTTCATTTGTAGCTTTTGATATGTTTGATATCTTTAATGCTTATTTATTATACTTTTCTATTATTACATTTATATTTTAGTCATTTCCTTATATATTTTTATAAAATTTTCTATCTAGTTTATCTTTTTTCTCCTTAGTCTCACTAATTATCTTTCTCCTCTCATATCATTTTCTCATTTTTCATCTATTTTTCCCCGCATTATTTTAATCCTACCAAGAGCACTCTATATGGTTCATCTTTTCTTGCTAAGAACTCTAGCAAAATTTTCACTATATACTTTGTGTTTGTTGTCGTATTTTATTTATGCGCACAGATAGTCCCATTTAATACTTTATGCGTGTCTAATTATTCGTTTTCAAAAGCAGCTAGTGCAGAGTTATTTCTAGTGCACAAGAAAGGTCCGCGTGGGACATTTGGATTGTCAGAATCCACTAGCCTAGTCTCACCAGCTGTATTAAAGTTCCAACATAAATTTCATCAGCTACAATGCAAACAATCCATTTTGTAATGGTTATGGCTTATGAGCAACGATGAAAACAATGTCCTGGAATTTTATAATGTTCTACTTATATTGGCTCATCTCAACTGGTCAGGATGGAGGAGACAATGAGGTTTGCGGTGGAGTTGGAAATGGCAGCCTTGTTGGGTATCCCCATAAAGGTATGGTTCTCTAATCGCTCATTCAAGAAGCTGCCAGTGTGAAGTTCTTTCTCAATTCATACAAGTAGGGCCTGCTGTCTAGCCTCTAGGGATGGAAAATTCGCAAAATCCGGTCGAGCCCCATTCGGATGGTCAGGAAACAACTTGATAATTCGACACTCGTTGTAGCTGTCTACTTCCGAGTGTGGCTTCCATTGAATCACGTGTACGAACATCAACCGGACAATCCTAACCGTGTAATTTACTCCAAGTTTGCACTTAGTTAATAGATGAAAAACCCTCCAAACACTTAACATTCAAGAAATATGAAAAATTACTATATGTATATATATAGGCACGCACACACGTAGGACTTTGCTGCTTATGAAATTGGGTGCAATATGCAACCTTTAGAATTTCCAATGTAGAAATTATTTTTAAAGATCCAAGTCCTGCATTGTATTCTCTTTTAAAAATATTTGCACGATATAAAAAATCCTTTTAATTATATTTATAAACCCTAAAGCCAAATGCATAATGGCCATTACCATCATATTTTTTTAATATTTTTGGGATACTTCCATTAAACTCCTCTTTTATAGAATCCTCTTCAATTTTTAACATTTTTATAATTGAAAAAAAAAATTTTACTTTGTCTGCTACAATTAGTATCATTTATATTATTATAAAAACTCTTTCGTTTGTCCAGCATCACTGTAAATGGATCACATAAACAGATGCGTAATATCAATACAATAAAATAATTTAATATTAAATATTAATTTTTTGATATATTAATGTTACCTATCAATTTTAAGTAGTATTTTCACCATTTAAAATATCATTTCTATGTGAATAAATAGTTTTATAAGTATTATTATATTTTAATACAAATGCGAATTGATCTAAGAATTTTTTTTAATTTACATATGAATCTACCTTTTCGAGCAATTATGGTTTATGCGCATATTAGATTTGTATAAAACTTGATCTTTTAACAAAAAAACGATGTTAGAATTAGATTTTGCATCATTCATTGATATCTTAAAATAAAGTGGATTCTATGAAATCCGATATGATAGAAGCATTCTGATTTATATTTATACTAAACAAATAGTTCCAAAGATAATGTATGACTTAGATCTAAAAAAAATAAAATTTAAAATCAAGTGTACATAATAGGGGTACAAATTGAGGCTGATCAGATTAAGTGAAGATTGACATATTTTGAGAGCCTCTTATCAAACCATATTATTTTATACCGAAACGGAATAAGATTGAATTTTTCTTATTTTTATGATAAGGTTAACTTAACCTTACTCCAATAAGTCTTTGAGTCAAATAAGATGTTAGAGATTGATAGTTTGGATCGAGTGCTATAAATTCAGCAATTTATACCCTTTTTAATGCAAAATAATTTATAATTTAGTTATTTCAGCGTATTACTAGTTATAGGTTGAATACTTCGACAGATTACTACTTAAAAAAAGTAAGCATTATTAAACACAAATGATATAACAGATTTATTAAAAGAGGTTGATAAAGTATCTTTTCGAAAATTGAATTTGAAACTTGAGTTATTAGCTGCTCCCATTGATTTACTACTAATTAAAAAACCTTGTCATGTTAAAATGCAATTGTGAAATGGCTTAAACATTATAATAAATTTTCTGAAAGACATTAGCTACAAACAAATATATGCAAACAACCCAATTGCATATTTGATTACAGATGAGTCGTTGCATATAAATAAATATAGTTAATTTTTAAAAATTTGCTACATGTAATATTATATGTAGTCAAATTTTGGCTCTATAACATTATAGATGGCGATTTTTTCCCCTACAAATACTATTAAGAGTTTTCTGTAAACATCTCTAAATTGGCTGCATTTAACATTATTTGGAGCCAATTTTTATTTTGCTTCGAATGTGTGATTACTGACAGAAAAATTTCTTGTAACAAAGCCTCCCATTTTCGCCAACAGAATGTCATCTAATTCCAAACTGTATCAAATCAATGTTGCCAACTACTTATTAATGTTTCCGATCAAAACCATACCACGAAAAATGGCCAAAAAGAGAATCTTTAACAAAAGCATTCATGTCAGTACTAGACGAGCCACCGCCCGGTTGTTGTTGTTGTCAATGTACAAGCTTCCTGAAGTCGTTCAGTTTTGCTATGCCTCTCTCCAATCTCAAACTTTCCATTTCCTTCCCAATTCATCGCACATTTCCCAGTCCAAGCATCAGGAGCTGCAAGGGTCAAAAAAGGTTAACCCCCACCGATCCGGGTTTCTAAACGGGTCTGGAAACTTGCCCGCCACATGCAACCCGTACCTGCTACCCGCCCAGTTCAAAGTAGGCTCGGTTTGGGCAGGTTAGAGGGAGAACGGCTTCGACGAGTTCCCACCTTCTCATTCTCAATGGAACTCCTTTCAAAAACTTATTTTTTGATTTTGTTTTAAAAATATAACCACACATATTATTTAAAATATATTTTAACCCTTTATAATGAAAATAATTCAAATATAATGGTGGTAATTAGAATATCATGATAAAAGAATATTAATGGTGTGTATATTTTTAGATTTAAATAATATAAAAATAAGATTTGTATGATCTGAAACGTTATATACATATATTTGGTTTAGATGAGTCTAAAAAAGTCTTTTTTATTTTGGTAAATGTTGTATACTAATTTTTATTTGCTAAATATTTAAATTTTATGATTTTTACATATTTAAGGTTACAATAACATCTGTTTCTTAATTTTCATTATGAATGGTCAAAATCATATTTTAAATAATACATGTGGTTAGATTTTTGAAACAAAATCAAAAAATAAATTTTTTAAAGAAATTCGCATTGAGATTGTGAGAACTAAGTTCCCACCGAAACCGTTCTTAAAGGTTGTTTGGTAATTAACGGGGTTTGGTAATTGTTCAATTTTTTGTGTTTATCCTTATATCCTAATCATTTTTCCTATCAATTACCATTTAACAAACCTATTTATTCCAACTTTACCCCTATCATTTCATATCAATCACACAAGTTTTAAAATATTTCATTTTCTAATCTCATTCCATCCCATAATTCTCACAAAATTCAAATTACCAAACATCCTCTTAGACCCGATTTTAAACAATTCATGCTCATGTACTTTTTTGAATGAAATTATGCGCACGTAAGGTCTCGGTGTGTTCAATTTGGTGAAGAAAAACAAAAAGAAAAGGTGAAATTTACCAAAAAAGTATGTAACTAAAAAGGATTTTAATATTATGAATAAACATTACGCAAGAAAAACATATTCTAAGAGAAAAATGTAAGAAAAGATCTTTGTATGACAAAATATGATGGTAATCATCTGACCTTGAGATATTGCATCACAAAAATCTCATTATGTTAAAATAATTAAGCATCAATTTTAGCAAGGTTAGAAATCTCATTATAACAAAATAACTAAAAGACCAATTTAGTTGGCTAAACCAAAAAAATGTTGTACTTCATAAAAATGGAATGAGGACTTGCTTACTCAAATAAAACTAAATTGAAGTCAAGGCATCATTATTAGAGACTGTAGGTAGTAATGAAAAAAAAATCAAATCACTTTAAAAGGTATTAAAAGAGAAAAATGGAAAATATTTCCACTTTTTGTTTTCATTCCCAATACAGTCCAATTAAGCTAATCATTACAGGATGAATTACATACATTGATTATAATTTTTGAAATTTAGGGTGCGTTCAGATTAAAAAAATTTCAAACTAAATTTTTTTTACTATCTATAACAATTTTATTTTTTAATTATTTTTTCACATCTTCATATATACTAATTGATATATTTTTTAATCATTTTTACACAATTACTTATATAACTAAGCTATCTATTTTAACCTTGTTATTTTTACTCTTATTTTTCTCATTTTAAAAACTTTTCATTCAAAAATTTTATCACTTCACAAACACACATTTAAATTAAAAGAACTAAGAACTTAATTAGAACATTAAATTGGAAATTATAACCTTTAATCTTAATCTAGGGTCGAAATTAATTACACTATCACCGTTTTAGCATGTGAATCTTTAATTTATATATACTTATAACGTGAGACGGGATGCAATTCATGAACTGGATTTTAATGCGTCTTTACTTGAATGTCTGACCCACTTGAAGCCAATGGCCAATGTGATCGGCCTCAAATTATAAACCATTTTGATTTCAAGCCAATCGCCCTGAAAAAAGGTGCTCTGATCTATTATTACCGTTTTAGAAAAATATACACACATTTGGCGGATTCGCTAGCTGCTGCATGTACAGTTTGGATCCTTTGACCAGACAGCCAAAAGGTGGGGATGATGGATGCCCTACCAATACGTTTGTCTTCAGTGGGCCTGAGCACCACCCCTGTCGCACTCTCACCGGACCACATGATGCCGGGTGAGCTCCAAAAGCGGGTTTTTCATGTTGGTTGGGATTGCTTCTTGCAACAGCTCAAGACCAAGTTGCTGACTTGTAGACTACATTAAGGGCTTCATTGGCTTATTATAATTGCTTGGATTAGCCTGAATTTGTTGGGGGAAATCATTTTCCCAATACTTTTATGTGCTATACACTTCACGCAATAACTTTATTATTATTATTATTATTATTATTATTATTATTATTATTATTATTATTATTATTATTCTTCTTTGTTGGCTGTATATTATATTTCTCGTTATACGATTCTTTTTTTTCTTATAGCTTCATTCATTTCAAATTTGATTAGTTATACTTTCATTTAAGCATTATTGGCTCACCTCGGCACAGCCACACGGTACTAGAGTTGTTGGCGATGGTCATCAGTAACCAGATGTCGTCATCTTCTCCTTGATGAGCCTTAACAATATACCATCAGTAATGGTCAGAGTAGCGAATTATTTCCAATTTTGCATCGCCTCCCACCCTACAATTTATTGCGGTTGTAAGAGTGTTTCTGGAAATGAAGCACATAAGTACGAGATGGTAATAAGAAGTGCAAATAACCTTAGATTTTTAACCATCACTCCATTTGTTGTCACAGTATTACCTGTTTTTAATCTTTATTTTTCGAATAGTCACAATCCAGAATAAAAGGGCAAAGAATCCAGAAGTCTCTCATTGAAAGCTTTAATTTTTGGCGACTAAAATCTTCTAGCCAAAAGTTGAAATTTGGTTGTCAAAGAAAATTTTTAATTGCCAATGGTTTGCGGCATACGTTAAGAAGCAACCATTAAGAAGAAATTTTGGTTGTCAATGGTTTACGGTTTTTTTGTTTAAGCAATTAAATTTTGATTTGGTTGCCAAAATAGCACCATAAGCAAATAAATTATTCCTTACCTTTAAAGTATTAGCATAAGCAAGAAAAAAAAATTTCTTACTTGTAAAAGTGTCATCATAAGAAAGAAAAAAAAAATTCCATTTACATTTTCCTTGCTAATAAGAAGTTTTTTGGTTGCTAATAAAGGTTACAAAAATGTATTTTCCTGCATTTTTTTAGTTAATATTGCTCTATTGTACATGTTAGTGACTTGGCTGGAATTAATATTTTCAAAATTGAACTGTGAATTGAATAGTTTAACATATGCTTTAAGTCCAACTAGTTCAACCATTGATCCAAACTATTTTGAGCCATGAAATTAATAGGAATGATTAATATTTATTAACTCTATTAATTATTCTATTCTATTTATATAAAATATTTTATTTTATAAGTACAAAATGGAACACATGTAATAAAAGCATAAATTAATAAAATTTATCTAATAAATCAAACCATAGCTCTTCAAGCCACACTTAGGTGTGATGTGTACGCTATGCTAACCCATTGGACCAGACCATAGTTGAACCAATTTTCATGACTTACCAATAACTATCATTACCAAATATTTAACAAACATCGAAAGTTTTACAGTAACCAGACTAGATAGTTAACAATCCATGATCTAATCAGTTGGATCACTCACTTTGATCTAGCTTTCAAAACACGAACTAAGTTCCGTTGATGAAGCATATTTGATGAGATGAACTCAACCTCCTTTTAAATAGAGAAAACTTTTTTTCTCAAAATTAGTCTATTCTTCGCTGGCACACTTGCCTTCAAAATTGTTATGATCTTGAATTTTTATGTAGTTTTGAAGAGCTTGATGTGTATCATAGGAAAGTTTCAAATACAATAATTAAGAAAGAAAGCCAACCCAACTTCAAGTGAAAAAATTAAAATGATAAAAGGCATTAATGCCCTAGCCAATTCCAACTAAAAAAGTAGCCTTTGTTGAATGCCTTTAACTAACCCTAAATCAAGAGTCTATTTTTATCACAACTCCTTCACAAATCCCTTATGCATAATAAAGATGAGATTATAATGCCTAGGGCCAGAAGCTAAAGTCAACACTAAGAGTACCTGTCACCCATGCGACACATGCCCAACCACTCTTGTCATGCATGTCCAGGGAAGAGGTCACACGGATGACTCTTTCTCCATGTGGGAGGTCATACGGTACTATCTTGTTTGCCATGAATTCACCTAATTACTAGAATTAGTAGATAAACTGCATTACCCAAGTTACTAGCAAAACCTCATTTTCTTGTATTTTTAGGAAAGTATTAGACATATAGAGTGCTTTTTTTTCATAACTTCAATCAAACATAAAAGCTATTCCAATCGCTTTAAGAAAAATTAACTTTTTGTTGATATTAAAACTTATTATATGTATTAATTTTATTATAATGTCATTGTAACAAAGTCACTAAGCTAGTGAAAAAAAGGATTTAGCATCAATATTTTGAGTTTGACACTAAGGTTATAGTTGGAAAGTGATAAAAATTTTGAATGAAAAGTTTTGAAATGAGAGAAAATAATATGATATGATAGGAGTAATAAAAAGAAATAAAGAGAATCAAATTAAAATAGATAAGTTAGTTGTATGAATAGTTGTGTATAAATGATTGAAATATAGAGTAGTTGTATAAGAAAATATGAAAAATAATTAAAAAATAAAATAATTAAGAAGAGTGAAAAAAATTTTAGTTTAGAAGTTTGGGTGAATTCCTCGTATATCTAAAAATTTTACCCCCAATTCCATTTTACTCACAAACTTTCAAAAATATCTTTTATACCCACGATTTTTTATCTTAGTTCCACATAAACTTATGCTGTTAAGGATCTGTTAAAGGATAATCTTCTATGAAATAATGAATACATATATTCATAATTACGATTTTACAGCTAAGAATTCATAGTATAATGAATGTCTAGTAATTCTATAATTGCAAAGTAATATGTTGTTTGAATATGAATATTTTTTATTGGTATATATTATACATCCATCTCAATTGGTATCATAATCAATTTTTGAAGCATTCTTACGAATTTCTAATGTAGAAACACCAAGTTTGTCTCTTAAACTGAGAAACTTACTTACTCCTATCAATAGCCCACCCTGACAATGGAGGGAATATATATAACAATGGAGGGAATATATATAATGCACCCTCCCCAACCCAAATGGCCAACCACAAATGCCATTGGCCACTGCCACAAAGGGCCGATGGCGAATATGAATCTTTAATTTTGAGCAAAAGAACTTTGAATTATATTAAAGCTTAGGTATATTTATTATTTTATAAAGAGGCTAATGACTTATTTAACGGATTTATAACGACGTGGGTATATATGAAATTAAAATAAAAATTCATGAGTATAAATGAAATTAAAAATAAAATTAGTAGGCATATATGGAATTTGAGCTGAAAGTTTTAGTTATATCCAAATAACCTCTAAAGGTCGTACTTTCATTGATATTTTTTTTCTTCACATGTTGCTTTCTACAACATTTTTTAGATGATTGCCTCTAAATGCTAATTTTTAATAAAAAGAATTATTATATCACCTCATGGTGCAGAAATGTGAAGTATCACTGAAAATATGTTACTAAATGTTAGTTTTCTCATGCGCGTTTCTGTTAAAATTAAAACCCTTTCTTATCTTCGGAGGATATCAATCCCTCTTTCCTCCCCTCACATACAAAGTCGCCCACAACCCAAATAGAATAAAACAGGAGCCTCTAATATACACGCAAATCGCTCTTTAGTTTTCTACATTTAAATATAAGCCAGGCCTTGCCAATTGCCATGATTTATGTGATGTGCGCATGGCGCACCGGTCATCTCCATGGGCATTATTTCGCGTCCCTTTCGTGCTGCATGGGAGCCGTGCGGTTACAATCACCACGCTAGACCAACGAAAAGTTGAAACCATAGTTGCACGAAAATGCTGTCATGACGCCACAGATTAAAGTCCTCCAGCACCCATCATCTGCTACTATGACATGTCCCGCATTGATCACTGCTGACTTCAAATTTCCAATGTCCCTGCCAGCTATACTAGAAAATATATATGTGTGTGTATTGATGTTTCCGTTCGCTTATAAAAACACCAATAACATGATATATAATCGATCCCAGATGAAGTAGCTTTGTAGCTCGACAAGGAAGAGAGATGTGGAGGATTGAAGCACGTGCGACCATAACAATGGGACCAAATGAAGAGGCACGCATGTATTAATTAATAATTAATGAAGCAATGCAGCAAAGATGCATGCTAGCTGTAAGTGATTAAACTGGACTGATTGAAGCTAGTTAGTTTTATCACATGATGTCTGATACAATTTTGCCTGATATATGGTCCCATACAGCCTCGCTGAATAATAATTACTAATTAAAATAAGGTATGACCCATTTTTTTGTATTAATATTCCCGGTAGCAGAGCGCCAACATTGGAATTCTTTATGTTTCTTTTGCATCCTAGTTTCATGATGAATTGGCATGCCGCTGCTTGCTACGTAGGAATCCATATCCAGCAAATCCCATTTTATTCTCAAACGCGGGGCGCGCATTGGAATTCACTTTTTCATTTTGACCCGCCCAAACCTCTGGCATTAGAAATTCAGCTCATTTCAGGAAATCCATTGCAGCAACCTCTCAGTCGTCGGTCTGCGGAAAGTTCAATGTACCTGATACTTGAGACGGCCAGCTTCAAACTGATAAAGGGGAGAAAAAATAAATTTCAAACCAAAATGCGCTGGAACATGTATCAGAACATTTTTTGTGGGCTCTACAGGTAGGGAGTTGATATTTGCATTTTTAAAAAAAAAAAATTATGCCTACAAAAGCCTACTGATCCCCTGCTGATTTTTTTATTTTTATTTTAAATCCTCTAAAAGGGCAGCCCGGTGCATCAAGCTCCCGCTATGCGCGGGGTCCGGGGAAGGGTCGGACCACATTGGGTCTATAGTACGCAGCCTTACCTTGCATTTTTTTTGCAAGAGGCTGTTTTCACGACTCGAACCCGTGACCTCCAGGTCACACGGCGACAACTCTTACCGTTGCGACAACTCTAATTTTGTATATTTATATTCTAAATCCTGATGTTTGACCATTTACATCTTAAGCCTTAAAACTTTAGTACCTCTACATTTTAAACTTTGACTCATAATAGTGCTTAACATTGCCATTAATCCATGTGAGATGTCTTAAATACCCTTTAATATTTTTTTAAAAAAACTTATATCTGTATTATAGGTGAATATGTTGGTAGAGCCTTTGAGGATAAAATACAAAAAGTTTAAAAGTCAAATTTAAAATATAAATGATTTTCTTTTAAAAAAATATTAAAGGATATTTATGATATTTCGCACATATTAATAGCAATTCTCGACTCTATTATGAATTAGGATTTAAAATGCAAAAAAACTAAAGTTTTCCATATTTAAAAATGTAATCGACCAAAATTCGGAGTTTAAAATATAAATACATAAAATTAGAAAATTTAAAATGCAAAAAATGTGACTGCTTGTGATAGTTAATATATATTTTTTAATGTTATGTTGTCATCTTTGATTAATTCCCATACATGGCATATTTTACTAGAAATTAGGTTCATACGTGCGTATCTGAGGCTTGCTTTGGGATTGCCTAGAGTGCGGTTTCATTTACCTAAACAGAAATTGATTAAGCACTGATGAAATTAATATTTTTGCATTTACGTAATAAGTACTTCTTAGCCATGATTTAGCCTTTAGTTGTCAATGCTACGTTTTTGCCCCAAAAATTTAACATGTAACTCATTTAATTTGGAAGAAGTTAGAAATTTTGACCTTCTAAAAAGTTATGATTATACATAAAAAATTCCTCAATCGGACTTTTATGAAACTAAACCAAACATCGATCACACAATTTTGGGATAAATTAGTACGCAACGAGTAGCCAAACAAACACTAACACTACAAAATAAAAAAAGTCACTCAAAGATGTGTCTTATCCAATTACTTTTTAATTTTATGACAATAAAAGGTTTTAAGCAGCACATTGTAAATTTTAATAAGTATATTCAGCCTCCGAATATGTTAAATATTTAAGATATATAAGTCTTTCATAGAGGGCAGCTAATCACATGTCGACTTGCAACATGAGTACTCCAAAATAAAGTGTAAGAAGCATAAGATTTCTTACATGTAAACGGAAGTTTTATTAATATATACGAGGTTTTCCTCAAAAACCAAGAAAGAAAAATTTTCACCATTAAAAATTAAAAAAAAATATCTGTATCCTCAGTTAGAACTTGAGAGAGGATCAATTGTGGCCTTACAAACTAAAGAAAGAAAGTTCATGGAAGAATGAATTCAATATGAAACTTAAAGAAGCTCGAAGGAATACTTCCTAATCATCTTCAACCGCAATTTGTATAGATCTCGTCTGTTGATTGGAAAAAATCATTTGAACGCAAGATAAGAAGTATAAACTCATGCATAAGTGTTTAACAGCTCAGGCTAACCTCTCCTTCATATTAAGAATATCCTCTTTCTTGCATTTTCTTCTTGATTTTTGAGTAAGCTTCGAGGCCGAACGAAACTTGTTTAGTCCCCAACTCGGGTTAACCTTAAATGTTAGCCCATGGACTCTGATTAAGCGATCTCTTAACCACCTCATCATCCGTGATCTATGACCCATTTGGCAGCAAGTGACGTTAGCGTATAAGCACACTACAAGTCACAATAAAATGTTAAATGTAGATATGGTTGATGATCATGGAAAGATGAATGAGGGTCCCCTTGCAAAGATGTAAAAGTAAAAATGATTTTAAGAGTTTGTTCAAAAAGTGAGAAAATTATTTGATATTAAAAGATGAAATAAGATACTGTAAAATAGATTCCAACTGGAACAATAAAAAAATGTCAAAATTAATCATATAAAAGATTATTTAAGGTGGAAAATTAGTAAATTTTTTATATTTTTACATGTTATAAACCGATAATGAAGATGTCTTTGGTAACATGCAAAATTGGACAAAACGTTCTCATTTGTAAACGATATCTTAAGTGCCTACTTAACCTACATTTTCAATTATTATTTTATACTTTTCAATCATTTTTCTTATTTTCTTATACATCCATCTGATTTATTTTAATTTTAATTTTCTATTAATTGTTACCCCATCCCGATACATATTTCTCCCAATTATTCAAAAAATTCCTCAATCATGCATTCTTGTTTTTGCTTTTTGGGCATGTTTATTAAATTCAGAAACTTTTCGATCCAAAATTTTTCACTCTTCATAATTGTTATATTTTTAATCATTTTTCACATCTTTTTATACAAATACTATACGTTTCAATTATTTTACATAACTATTAATGTAACTAACTTATTTATTTTAATTTTATTCTCTTTTATCTTTACTATTATTATATCACATCATTTTCTACAAATTTAAAAACTTTTACATAAAAAACTTTTTGCATACATTTATAAGCGTTTGGGAAGTGATAAAACATTTTATATGAAAAGATTGGTGGGTTATTAACCCACCAATCTGTTTGTTAATTTATTTAAAAAAAAACTTCAACATAACATATTTACAAACTATTTAGTAAGAAGACTAGTGTGTTATTAACTTGTTGTATAGTAGATAACCTAAAGTTTAGACTCTAATAGACAATAATCTCGCAAATAAATGCAAAATAGTATTTTTAGTGTAACAGAAATGAAAATATGATAGTAACAAGAAAATAGAATTATAACAGCAGTGGGAAAATAAAAATTAAGTGGCGGACGGAAGGCTTTGCGGGGAAAATAATGAAATGGTTCATATTTATACATATATATATATAACTTTAATGGGTTAAATGGGTTAAACGATTACTAAACAGGTTAACGGTTTATATGATCTTAATTTAATTATTTAATTAAATAATTAAATTAATTAGTGAATCATAATTTATTTATATAAAAATTTAAATTTAAATTTATTTATAAACAAGTAGGTGTATCACGGGTTTACCATCGGGTTTACCATCACGAGTGACGGCCCACCGTTAACACCACTGAAGAGTAACCGGCACTCCATTCGCAGACGAAGCATCATTCCTGCGCCGAACTTCCGCAGCATGAAGTACTTGCTGCCTACAGGCCCGCTGTACCTTAGCTTTTTGATAGCCCTTTGCCACCCCTCTGACCAGACCAACTGCTCTTGTTCAGGCGATGATCAGAACACGCACGCCACATGCCACCCATTTCTATGTTCTATCAGCCTGTACTCGAGGGGCGCACCGAGCAGAATAGTGAAATTTTCAACATTGAGCGAATGAGCGGCTCACCGACATGAATTTTTCAAGGACATTCGTACGCACCCTGCGAATTTTGTTTAGTGTAGCTGATTTTTTAATTATACACAGCATATGGTTTGAAGCTTAAGTAGATGTATTTCAACTATGGGGGGCAGTAGCATTCGGGGAAAAATGAAGGAAATTTGTTGAGGGAAAACTTTGTCATGAGTAAAGTAACGGGATGATGCAATATGACACAAGTAATGATTCAGGACAAAGAAACTATTTTAAAGTTAAAATAAATATACTATTTGTATATAAAGATACAAATAATTGATTAAATAGTAAGATGGTTATATGCCGAATGATCTTTTACGACCGGTCGGAAATCATTTCCGACCGGTCAAAAAAAATATATTTTTTTAATTTTTTTTGAAATTTTTTTTTATAAACATGTTAATCTAGTTATATTTAATCTATAAATCAATTTTTACCATTTTTGGATATGTATATATATTTATTTTGGATTTTTAAATACAGGGGTATTTAAGTCATTTTAAGAATATTTAAAATGACTTAAATACCCCTGTATTTAAAAATCCAAAATAAATATATATACATATCTAAAAATGATAAAACTTGATTTATAGATTAAATATAACTATATTAACATATTTATAAAATTATTTTTCAAAAAAAAAACAAAAAAATATATTTTTTGACCGGTCGGAAATCACCGGATTTCCGACCGGTCGTAAAAGATCTGTACTCGGTTATATAGAACAAGTGTCTAAAAAGTGAAGAAAAATTTTTAATAACTATTTACTTGTTTGTTTACTAAACATACCTTATAATTAATCAAATAACTAAACATACCTCATAATTGATTATTTTTTATATTCATATGTTACATCATCTCAATTAATATTCCATTCAAAGTTCACAAAACTTATTAAGGATAATGATGCCACCACGCATTCAAATAGTGTTGCCGAAAATCCCATGAATAGTGTGGCCAAATTTTCATAAAACGTTGCTGCCGTGATTAAAACAAGGTCTCTCAGCTGGCAGGGAAAACGTTGTACCATTGAGGCACCCCCTCTGTGGCCCTATAATTGATTATTTAAATATAAATAATTATGGCATCTGGTTAAATTAAATGTAATCATTTTTACAGCAAAGGCAACCAAATTTAATATTTTTTTAGGTGTTATTATCTGTTAGGTTTGTCTTGTATTCTGCTGGAATTGGGATTGCGTATCTTGCGTAGTTCAGTTGTGTGAGACTGGGATTGCATATCCTGCGAAATTCAGTTATGTGAGACTGGGATTGCATATCCTGCGAAATTCAGTTGTGTGAGACTGGGATTGCGTAAGAGCCTAGAGAAATTTTATTTATAGGTAGATCAGTTAGGGATTCAGTGGAACCTTAAGAAGTGTCCTGTTGGGACGTGAGAGAGAGGGTTATCAGAGTGTTCTTGTGTTAGGGTGTGTGTAAAGCATCCAGAGAATACGTGTGAGGTATAATATGTGTATCTCTGTAACCTGTTTATTCTAGTAGATTAGTATCTCTCTCCCGTAGTTTTTTCCTTCTTGGTTTGAAAGGTTTCCACGTAAATCTTGATGTCTTGTTGTGCGTGATCTTGCAATTATTTATTTAGTCCTATTTTATTGTGTGTACTTCCGTTGTGATCCATATCTACCTAAATTACGTTTCCTAACAAGTAGTATTAGAACTATGGTGATAGATTTGTGATTCGGGAAAAGGATGAATTGTTGGATCAATGTTTGTAGAAGGCAGGATAATAGCATCACTTTGAAGGCACAAGATCTTGTGGTGATTTTGTATGGCTAGGTGTGGCCGGATTTGGAGTTTGTTCTGCGCAGTCATGGAGCTATGGTCATGGCGGTGAGGTGGAGAGCGGAAGCTGTGCACATGCGGCTTGATTGGATAATTTTGGAGTCCGTTTTGGGTGATCTAGGTATGGATTTCTATGTTTTTTGGATACTCTGAACGTAATGGTGACATCTGTTTGGGCAGATTTTTGCTTCAGTCACGTGAGATCTAACACGTGGTTCGGATTAAGGTAGAGCAAGTAGACTTCACGGAGCTACGGATGTTCTGCATTGATGTAGAGATCTAGGTGAGATGAGGTGTTATGCTTCTTGTGGGCGGTGTGGATCAAGAAGATGCTACATCATTGGACATGATCAAGTTGGATTATATAGATTGAGGTTGATCGGGAGAAATCAAGTTCGATAGGTTTTAAAGCAACATCTCATGAGCAGATCTTTTAATAGTCTATGGGTGTGCTGATGCTAAGGATGCATGGAGAGCAATGGAGATAGACTTGGTTTTCCTAAATTCAGCAATGGACGATGGCTTTGAGATCCAGAGAATGATTTGGCATTAGATTGTGGAGAGCCTGAGGAGTCCTGAGAATGCGATTGTTTTGGAAAACAGAATGCGTTCATTTTTTTTTGTAGCTGATGCATAATCGAGTGCAAGATTGGTGCCCTAATGCAAGTTGAAGGGCAATGTACGCAGAATTCAAGCCAACGTGTAGATTTCTTAGGTTTCTCTTGTATTCTGCTAGGATTGAAATTGCGTATCCTGCGTAGTTCAATTGCGTGAGACTGGAATTATGTATCCTGCGTAGTTTAGTTGCGTGAGACTGAGATTGCGTAAGAGCCTGGAGGAATTCTATTTATAGGTGAATCAGTTAGGGATTCAGTGGAACCTTGAGAAGTGTCTCGTTGGGACGTGAGAGAGGAGATTATTGAAGTGTTCTTGTTTAGAATGTGTGTGAGGTATTCAAAGAATATATGTAAGGTATTTTATATGTATTTTTGTAACCTGTTTATTCTAATAGATTAGTATCTCTCTCATGTAGTTTTTCCCTTCTTGGTTTGAAGAGTTTTCCACGTAAATCTTGGTGTCTTGTTATGTGTGATATTGCAATTATTTATTTGGTCCTATTTTACTGTGTGTGCTTCCGCTGTGATCCGTATCTGCCTAAATCACCTTTCCTAACACGGGCATAACAGAAAGCAAACAGAAAAATCGGAAGACTTGCCAGCTCCATTTACCTCAATTACCTGCACAACGAGGAGAAAAGAGAAGGGATGGCTTCCCAAAAAAATCAAGAGAACAAGATATATCAGAATGACACAGGTGTACAATCTCATCGGGCATTTGATCTTTCCAGATTTTACTGCTCGAATATAATGTTTAATTTAGCCACAAATGAAAGATTTCACTGCATTTGGTGCCGACTGCCGAATGCGACATTATTAAAATTTGGCTGAGCAAGGAGGTCGCAGATAATAAATTTTGCTGAAGTGATGAGTGGGGCACCAAAAGCTCATATTCTCGAACAGAGGAACGAATGCCCGCCAATTAGTGGGCACCGGTTCACGGCTGAGTTAATGGTCCGGGCTGCGTGTTGATGTCTCTTAAGTCTTAATCACGCGAGGCAGAGTCTCCAGAGTCCAGGCCACGAACATCCCAAGATGACTCTGTGTCAATCTCAGCCACTACAACATGCGTATAATAAGGCATTTTCTGTGGGGAATAAGAATTTAGAGCCATGTAGGTGGCTTGATAAACGGGTTGGACTTGGACGTTTGTCCTAGCCCCGTGCCTGTTCTCTCTTTCCTTAAAATAGATGAACTGAGCAGCAAGCGGAAACACATGCTCAAATGAGTCAGCAGTGAAGTGTCTGCACAGTCATCTGATGCGCTAGCTGATGGGACAACTCTTGGCTATTGGAACAAATTAATTACCCGAACGATTCGTGAAATAATATGTCTCACACCCATGACGAACCATTAGCACTATGTGTCGAATGGTGGGGATTTTTACCATTCGCACTTGTTAGGTGCTGTTTGTCTTCTGGTGTGGGATTCGAAGTCCGATAACAACAGTCCCAGACGTGCCAGGAGAAGCACCGATCGAAGCACGCATGGCATGGCATGATTGTGCAGCGTCAGCTAAAAAAGAGTAGGGTTTTTTTAGGAAAAACAGAATTTATTAAAGAATATTGCCTGAATATTCCAATAATATCTCAACAGGCAGGCCTTCTTCGATGACCCACCAGAAATTACAGTAAAAGGAGGGGGGGAATAAAATTTTGGCCTTCTTGCATCTGTAATTACAGTTTCTTGATACAAAAATTCAGTGTGCAACTGATGCCAGCTCATTGACCAATCCTCATGGCCCGCCACTCCCACTGGCAGTTGAACCTATCCCCACCTGCAACCATGGAGAAGACCCACCATCCATGTTCATGTCCTTGAGATCACTTAGCTTTGCCAACTTGATTTTACTATCTGCTTCATCATCCAGATGGGCCATGGGGCTGGAGCTAATGTTGTTGTTGTTGTTGTTGTTGTTGTTGTTGTTGTTGTTTGAGTGCATGCCTATCCATTGTTGCAAGTATAGAGCCATGGGGACCTCGAAGTTGAGCTGGGTCTCAGTGGCTAGCTTCTGGGGTGCGAGCGCATCCTCGGCCGGCGCCGGCATGTTGAGATCGAGGGGCTCTGGTTTGTTGACGATTGGTCTTGGCTGGAGCTGCTGGCTGCTGTGATCTTGCAGCTGATGGAACCTGGCAATGGAAGTGTCGGGGCAGTTGGAAGTGACCCAATGGCAGCGCTTGTGGCCGCCCAACGCCTGTCCCGACGTGAAAATCCGGTGGCATATCGAGCACTCATGCACCTTGGATTTCCTTTTCGAAGGGATGGAAGGCGCGATGGGGGCTTCAGCTTGTTCGAATGCGGCGGCGATGGCGGTCTTTGGTGGCATCAAAAACTCGTCGTGGGTGATCACGTCTTCCTCCACGATGCTTTCTTCGTGGTCATCCAGCTTGGCCGCGTAGCATCCTTTCACCTTCTTGTGGCTGGCCCTGTGTCCGCCCAAAGCCTGGTGCGAGCTGAACACCTTCTTGCACGCCTTGCATTCGAACATCCCCTTGGCTGCCACCTTGGCCTTCTCCACGGGCGCCGGGCTCGACTCCGCAACCACAACAGGCCAATTCCGCTGCTGCTGCCGCTCCTCCTCCTTGCTGGCCGACGCGCACGACTCCTCCGGCTCCACCACCATCGGATCCACCCTCGCCGCCGAGAGCATGACCAGCCAATTCGCCAAGTCCTCCTCCTCGCTCGAAGGGCAATTCATGTTGAGATTCCCCATCTTCACCACCCGCCTCGACCGCTTTCCCTTGGACCACCCACAGCAACCCTTCTGCCCCACCCCCTCCTCCTCGTCCGATCCCGGCGATGATACTAGCGACTCTTCCCCGTCCTCCAAGCTGCACTTCCCGTGCTCCAAGAACGACTTCCATGACACGAACTCCTTGCCGCAGTTCCTGCACATCCTACAGCTCTTTAGACGGTTGGGATTCGTTCTCAGGGCGTACATCCTCTTGCTCCCCACCTGCGGATTCTCACCAAGCTTGTCTTCCCAGTCGCTGGCCTGGTCGTCGTCGTCGATGTGGCTAGGCTCGTCGCCGATACCGTGTGCTCTCATGTGGCCTCCTAAAGCTCTACCACATACAAATCCTTTCCCGCAAATCCTACAATAGTGCTTGAAGCTCTGCTCCTGTTCCATAGCTACAGCCATCGATACATATACACACTACCCGAATGGATAGATAGATGGCGAGTGATGATATTGAGAGAGAGAGAGAGAGAGAGGAGAGAGATGGGGTGTTTTGGGCGGTGATCTTGTAGTTGTGGGCGTTGTTGATTTGTATGGTGTGTGTGGATCATGTGATTGCTGTTAGAGAGAGTTGCTTAGTTGAGGTGTTGGTTAGTTGTGGATGAATGGAAAGAGGGAGTGTAATTTGGGTTGGTGACAAGTGGAAGGAGGAGGGAGGGAGGAAGACTTTTTCCAAGTGTATGTGGTTTTCTCGGGTTGTCAACGGTCAACCTTACCGGAGGAGGGGTGCGCATGTCAGTTTTGCGGGACTGAGGGATGATGCATGGGTTGTAACTGCCCACCTATTCATATCCCTTCAATTCCAAGCCAAGAAAACAAGCTAACTCCTCATCGATCGGTTGTTCCTTCTCTTTTCCTGCTTCCAATGCTAGGAGTGACAAGCATCATTTCTACACCCACCATCTCTAGCTAATTGCACCAACGCCTGTTTTTCCGGTGCAAATTGAATACATTAACGTAACAGAATTCCTTTAATCATGCAAAGACTGAAAAAAAAAATTCATTTTTTAACACCTGGATGAGCTTAGAGGTAGAATTAGAAGTTAATTAATGTTCTTGATTACTTGGTAGTTCCAATCCTCCCCAAGTCCTCCTCCTCCCAGTGTTGGGCAGTATATGATGGTTTATTCCTAGAGCAGAGCATCAAAGTGCAGTGACATGTGGGGCTATAGAAAGTGAACACTGAAATTTTTGAGTCCCAGTGTTGGTCTTATTGCCTTGATACACTTGAACATGAGAAGCATCCAGACCCAGACAGTTCAGCAATGGAGGAAAGTAATTAATGGTCCACCCAATTCCACTTAATACCGTCTGATATCGTTTTTTTCTCTCTACGGACCAAAATTTGGGATTTTTAATAATGTCCACGAATTGCAGCGTGGGCTTGCAGTTGCTTTGGAGTCCAACAGGTCACGTGAGAGATGAGGTTTGCCGTTTGCTGGTGGAGGAGCTTTCGAACGTTGCGAGCCACGTGGGTCGTCCTCGGACCGTGTCGCTCGCGCCCTTTGCGCACGTGCTACTGAAGCGGGGGATTTTCCGCCTCACACGCATATTCGAGGGCTGGCCTCGTCCGATCGAGTCAAGCAAGTACGTGCTGCACGGCAGCCTGCTTTCACTTGGCCTTGGCTCCCGGCTACTGCGGGCCTTTGCCCGCCTGCCCATTCGGACCAGAGACTGTCCAGCAGTATCAGAGCTTTGTGCAGCGCGTACAGACCACAAGGATTTGGCTTGATTATCATATTCTCCGTTCAATTGCTCCCTAGTGTGACTATTATAATTTCATCGAAAAATTACGTAACTTTCAAACAATTTTATTCCTCTTGTTGATTTTTTTTTCAAATAAAATTTCCGCATGGTGGTGATTGTAAAGGGAGATCTAGACAGGCTCCTTAATTTTCTCCACCTGTGCGATTTGCAGCCGCTGGTGCGGGAAGCATCAAATCGCCAGCCTACCAAACTACCGAGGAGCCGGGCTTTTCTCTTTTAGGCACGTGATACCGCAGGCACTGTGGCGCGTCCTGGGCCTTCTGGCTGTTAGCACGCATAAAAGCGTGAGCATAACAAAACTCATGCACTTGTGAGAGCAGCCCTTTATTTTTCCTTATTTTTAATTATATGTGTGTGTATATATATATTTGATGGACGGTACAGCAATCCCGCCTCGGTGCACAGACGAAGATTGATACAATGTTGTTCGTCTCTTATTCGTGTCTCATGAATAGACCGTGTGGATTAACACTTATCAAGCACATAGACCCAGGTAATTTAGCCTCTTATATTATGTTTGTTCAAATCTTAAACAGGGTGAAAATGGAATGAAGATTTGATAGAATTCCCTGCTTATTAAAAATATTTATTGCATTTTCAACAAAATAAAAACCTATTAATTCCATTTACATTTTTCCATTTGAAGGTATTATTTTTTCATTCCCAACACGCACTAACATTTTTTTTCTACTCCATATCATCATTCCATCCAAACCATAAACAGCTAAAGAACCAGCATTAGTCAATTCATTTTGTCGCATCATAAGATCATCTTTACGTCTTGTGACTGGGAACTCGCGCGTGAAAAAAAAAAATTCCGCTTCCAGGCGTCTTTACGCTCCAAATGGAGATCATTACCCCTCAAAACTTTGTAGCTCTGACTTAGAAGGTAATGGTCATTCATCTCTTAAATCCCAACTAGATAAACTTATACGTTCGGGTGCAATTTGGGCAGGGTTGAGACTCGAGCTCCGCCCACCGAGCCTAATATGAACAGGGTTGAAATTTGCTTTTTTTGTACCCGAACTTAAGGAACCCGATTTGTAAATATGATAAAATTAGGATTCAAGTGATCCCAAGTCCGATTTTTCATTTTATATTTATTATAAAATATATTATATATATACTATTTAAACAATATTTCTTTATATTTTTATATTTTATACTATTTATATCTATATTTAAATACGTGTTTAGTATATTGTAATTCTACTATAAATAAAGTATATTGTTTTTATTTATACTTGTCTTTTATTTCTATCATTTACTTTTACATTATTACTTTTTTATCTTGTTTTGTATGTTAATTTTTTTTATAGAATTATATTACTATTTTAAAAAAATGTAGTTTGATTATGGGTGTGTTTGGGAATAGATAAAACTTTTGATGAAAAGTTGTAGATATGAGAAGTTATCAAATAATGTGATATGATAGGGATAATGATGATGAATAAATAGGATAAAGTTAAAATAGATAGGTTAGTTGTGTAAAAATGATTGAAAAGTATGGTAGTTGTATAGAAAAATGTGAAGAAATGATTAAAAAATATAGTAGTTGTGGAGAGTAAAAAGTTTTAGATTGAAAAGTTTTAACTTGACAACTTTTTGTTGTTGCCAAACACACCCTATATTATTATTATGTTTACTAACATGATTTATTATTATTATTTATTCATATGAAATTCTAAACATATTAATCTTAAATAAAATGCAAATTCATCAACGTAAAATTCTAGCCCGAAATTTAACCCGAACTTGATTTTTAAAAATAAAGTTAGGATTTAACTTTTACAAATAGGGTTAGAATTTATGTTCTATAAATAGGGTTAGAATTAGAGTTGATGTGAACCCAACCCTACTTATACGGTTTAATTTCAATACTGTGAAAACCATTTTTTCCCTGGTTTTTAAGGAAGATATTTATCTATTAAGATTGCATCCCCTGTTTAAAAATAAATTCACTAACTCTTGTATTTTGCACTATATCACCCATTCTGCAAACAAACCAATCGAAAATAGCATTTTGGGATAACTATTAAATTTTAAATATTAATAAAATATTCGCTATAAGTAGTGTAAAAGTACGCTGCATTTGATCCAAATTTAGTCTAATCTTTAGTTATATTTAAATAAATATGAAACGCAGTTGTAAGGAGGTTGTGCATTCTCCAGGTATTTTAATTATAGCTGCTGGCACGTACCAAGATTTTTACGTACAGCACAACAAAAAAAAGGGGGGTAAAAAAAAAGATTCACGTAAAGCACCCGAATCGCCAGAGCTTGCTGGAGGCAGGGATGTTAACGAATGGGTTGAACGGGTTGGAGCCTAATCCTAAACCTAATCCATTTAATATATCTCAACCCTAATCCGTTTATTAACCCATTTAAAAAACTTCAACCCTAACCCATTTACAACCCATTTAATAAACGGGTTAACGGGTTGTTAACGGGTTGTGTTTGTTACTAATTTTCATGCTAAAAATCTTTAATAAAGTCTGTAAATTTAAATAAATTAAATAATTCGAAGCTAACATACCTGAATTTAATTTATTTTGGCTTGAAAACATCAGCTCCAATCTCAAGTCATCTCTTTAATGTCAATTCCTGTTATAAATATTACATATATATATTATAATATATTATATTAAATGAGTTATACGGGTTGAACGGGTTAAATAAACGGGTTGGACGGGTTGACGGGTTGCGAAGCCTCAATCCTAATCCGTTTATTTAATTAAATAGTTGAACGGATTGGCGGATCATATCTCATTTATTCAAAAATCTCAACCCAAACCCATTTATTAACGGGTTGAACGAGCGGGTTAACAGGTTGACCATGACCATTAACACCCCTAGTTGAAGGTAGCTCGGAGCTGAGGACGGGCACGTATAGAACAAAAATTTTAACCATTTATTAGTCTCTTCTAGAAGCTTGGAGTCTTCCTGAAAAAATACAGCCGTTGGTAATTTTTTTAAAACTAAATAACATGATCCATATACAGAAATATATAGAAGAGGCCTTTGATATTTTTTTTGTAAATATGTTAATTTAGATATATTTAATTAGCAACTAAAGTTTTACTAACTTTTGATACGATTATATTTTTTTATTTTTAAACCTAGGAGTATTGTCGTAATTTTTTTATATCTTTATAAAAAATATATAAACATATAAAGATTAATAATCTTGGATTATAGACTAAATATATGTAAACTAATGTGTTTATAAAAAATGAAAATATATTAAACTACAACTACACGACAATATAGAGAAGAGGCCTTTGATATTTTTTTTATAAATATTTTAATTTAGATATATTTAATTTGCAACTAAAGTTTTACTAACTTTTGATATGATTATATTTTTTATTTTTAAACATAGGAGTATCGTAGTAAATTTTTAATATCTTTATAAAAAATATATAAACATATAAACATTAATATGTAAACTAATATTAAACTAATATGTTTATAAAAATGAAAAATATATTAAACTGCACCTACATGTAGAAAGTAATCCCTAAAAATACATCATGTTTTTTCCCTAAAAACATGGACAACGCTAATGCTTATGTTATATATTAAATTTGGAACATTGATACTGTACACTCGAGTGAATTTAGATTTGGTGTACTTGGATGCAAAATTCATTTTTTAAATTATTTATATAATTGTTAAACCAAGTGTATTTAACATATGTATAAAATTTTATCTTTTTTAAATTTATAAATATTTTTTGAATTTTTTAAAAATAATTGAGTAAAATGCCTCTATTTTAAAAAAAATTATCTAGGAATATCGAAAAATGGTAAAAAATTATCTTATATCTTAAATACACTTAGAAGAATTATATAATTTTTTTAAAACAAAAAAAAAAAGATAAATGCATATCAAAGCTAACTACACTTAGGTGCACTTCATCAAAAACTTTAAATTTCAACATCATTGGAAAACTATGATTAAGATATATTCTGTTTTAATTATCTTTTGAAAAATTAGATGGTAGCCACGCACAAATCATTGCAGGCCTAGCGAAATGTCGTCCAGTTCCAGGTCTTCTATTTCCAGTTCGTTCGGGAATTGGGATCGTCAAAGTGAGGAGCAAGGCCAGTCGTTCTTCCACGTGGAGGGGCTAACTAATTTGTTGCATATCTTCGAAGTAGTTGGATACGCAAATGCGTACATGCACAATAAACATGCAGAGTCAAGGACAGATGGGGCCACGTAAACAGTTTTATATGTACGGGCGAGGTTATTTCAATTTCTCTATCGATTTCCAGAAGATTGAATTTTGTCCGTCGGTATAGAGTAGTTTTTCCAGGACGAAAGTGCTGTCCGTTGGACAAGTGCTGTAAAGTGTGGACTGGGCAAAAGGGCTGCAGATGTAATTTCCGGCCCATTCTCGAGACAAAGTGCATGTTTGAGTTTGAGCCCAGTCCACTATACTACAGTTGCTCGCCGCATTCGCTGTTATCACCCTACAGTTATGGGACGTCGCAAAGGGCCGAAGGACTCAAAACCGGAGGAGAATTAAAAAATGTATTAAAGATATGAAATCTCATCTCGTATACGTCCATTCAAGCAAGATTCTCTGAAACACCTGAAATTCTTGAATGAAATGTGTACGAAATGTGTATATAATTGGTCTTTTTCATTCCTATAATAGCTTTTCAATTTCAAATATAATATTTTCAAGGCTAATTTGCATATATATACTCACTTAGTTTGACGCTAATTGCAAATATACCCGTGCAGTTTCATGAATTGCATATTATCTTCGCATAGTTTCACCACAATTGCGTATGACCCTACGTCGTTACCTATCGTTAATATCCGACTTTATATTTTAAAAAATGACAAAAATGCCCTCATTGTTATGCATAGTTTTGTGGGGGGCAATATGTAATTTTGGTGAAACTATGTAGGGGTGCAACTTGAGTAGGGTACTCACCGACCCGACCCGACCCGACCTTAATTTGGGTAGGATATGGTAGAAAATATTACCTATGGGTATGGGTATAGTACAAATTATTACCCGCCTCCTCAAATAGGGTACGGGTATAGTAAATACGTTGGATACCCAACACCAACCTGCATAGATACTCATATGGATAATTAATTAGGTACATAATTATGTATATGTATATGTATATATATATATATATTATGTATTATGCTTTGTTTTTGACATCTTATGTGTACACATATTTTAACAAATTCAAATTTAAATGAATTTTTTACCTTGCAAATTATAAATTTAATGAATTTATATATATGTTATTGACTTTCAAAAGACTTATAAATACGCTTGTGACTTATGATTATAATATATTAATAATTTTGATGGTCTATGCTTCGTATTTTTATATAATAATATAAACAATAATATATGTACTTATGATTTTAAAACATAAATAGTATTATTTTACATTATTTAAAATAATATAAAAAAATTTAAAAAATATTATATTTGAGTATTAAATTAACCGATTTAGAAACCGGAACCGACCTTATGTGTAATGGGTAGGGTAGGGTATACTAAGAACCGAACCAACAAATTGATAAGGTATGTTAGGCATTTTATAAATAGGGTACGGGTAGGGTATACCATTATCTGAACTAAATCGACCCGAGTTGCACCACTAAAACTATGTAATGGTGATATAAAATTCGTAAAACTACAGATAAGGACATTTTTGTTATTTTTTAAAATATAACATTAGATATTAACGGCAAGTAACGGTGTGGGGTAATACGCAATTTCGATGAAACTACGTAGGGGTAATATGCAACTTCTAAAATTATGTGAATATATCTACAATTAACGTTAAACTATGTGGGTATATATGCAAAATTTTCTTTCAATATATATTTTTCATTTGCAATACTCGTAATTACATTTCCATTTTACTTTTCCACCCTATTCAAATACTTTGAATCCTTAAGAACAAGGATGGTAGAATAATACCACCAAGAGCGTGCTTTGGTTGCAACTCGTGCGGGTCCATTATTGGCCGGCGATTGAAAATTTTTCATCCCTTATTTGAAGATTACGAATGTACTTTTTTGTTAGTAAGATTATGAATATATTTAGATGTAATATAAGTTATCATGATATATAAATATCTATAAAAAAAGTAGCGAAGTAATAAAAAAGAAAAAATTTCAAATATACTTTTGGAATTTTAACTTTAATTACTTATATACCCTTGAAATTTTTAAATTTTCTTTCGTACCCATGAATTTTCTTTATATTTCTTATCATACCTATGGCCGTTAGAGTCCGTCGCGTATAGTTAAATTTTTTATTTTTAATATTTTTGACATGCCGAATTTACCCTTCACATCACCGCGTCGGATTCAGCAACATCAGTACATTGCAGATGCACGTAGCTGTGCATCATCTTCTCCTCCGAGCCTTAACACCACACAACACAACGGTGGCAATTGGAATGTCGCTCGGATCCGATCACCAGCATAGCTCTCTTTTTTTTTCTAACAATGCTCCGGTTGGCACCAGACGTGATCTCCGGGTTTGACTACCCAGTGCCTTCAATCGGTTTTCTTATCCGCCTTCATCCGATGAATAGTCTGTCGATCTTCACCATCATCGGCGAGAATAATGTCCATGAATCGTGTCCTGCTGTGTCATTTGCCCATTTGACATCTCCTTCGACAGCTATGACTGCTACATATGACCATGCAATCGCCAGCCGCTGGTAAGGAAACGGGGGGAAAAACCCATCACATGGCTGCGTTCTTGGCCAACCAGCTCGCTCCAAGCATCATGGGAATCATCCATGATGCCCCAAAATTGCAATTTCTCATACCAAACATCAGCACGATCATCGAGAGAGAAGCAAATTGAGGAGCAACGTTAATAGGAGGCTCCAATGGATGATAATCAGAAGTCTGGATGCCATGCTTGGAATTACCCATCAAAGGGGTCTAGATCGTAGAAATTTTGCGGCCCTTCTAAAGACAGCGATTGCCAATGAAGCCCACATCCATATTCGAATTTTTCAATGAATTTTGTATGAGATTCCATCTAATTGAGACTTTGGAGAGAGCATCTGAAAGGATGCTAATAAGAGAAAAGGAGGGGAAAAACCCATGGAATAAGGAAGATGACAGAAGGTGAGCCCTCCAATGGGAACCATGTTGGCATCTCACCAATGACGGAAGGGAAAGACCAACGAATCTGGAAAACACAGGCAGGAATAGGCACTATTTCCCTGGAAAATTGAATTTGAAAAAAAAAATAAAAAATTTTACTAGTTGATTGCAGCAGCCATGAAACATCGCTCATCCTCACCTCTAATCGGCAACCGACGATTTCAGAAATTTTGGGGTGCAAAAGACTGTTGATGACAGCGTCAGATCTGCCGAGGGAACTGCTGCCGAAGTCAAGAAAATACAAGGGTGATTCGCAACAGAGTAGAAATTCGATGACATTGCGAACAGGGACGTCGAGTTTGTCTCCGTTGGGAAGACAGCAGAAGGGTATGATAGTCATTCAAAACGTGGGCTAACGGCAGCTGTTGTTACCTCTGACAGCATTGGTACAAAAGGAATTTTGTCAATGGTACACGGGGAATTTTTAAAAATTCAAGCTAATGTTAAAATTCATGAATATATTTAGAATTTCACATTAAAAAACATTAAAAAAATCACCCTGACTTTTGTCACCCGTCTCGTCACATGCTTTCGTAACCGTGGCTAACCAGGTTGTAAATTTACTAAATTGCCCATCTCATCTTCCGAACTTTAGCTTTGTAAGAGTCCGAGAGATGGCAGATGGAAACATGATAGCGAGTTTTTTGATTAATTAATTGAAATGTACTGGGCATAATTTGACGAAAATAATTGAAACACTCTAGGTTTAATTGTTTGCAATTCGACATTGAAAGAGAAAATTATTGATAATAAAATTGTGTATCCAGAAATTGACGGGGGTGGAATCAATGGACACTCTCTCCTCCCTCCCCCATTCCGTCACATTCTAAAACCCACGATGGACAGATCGGCTACGTGTTCAACCATGAAATGGTCGCCGAATTTCAGATTAATGTGCCGTTTCTCTAGCATGATTCGTGGGTTTCCAACTCTGTAACAATCGCCATGAAAATTAGCATGCTGCAATCCGTTTTTTAGAAGGGCTGCATCACTTAGAGCTTGCTAATTTAGCTGTTGCCAAAAAACAGGGGCGGTTGCTACGGTGATTTTGCAAATGGTTTCGCCCATCGTCGGAATTTTGTAAGGAGCAGGACCGCTGATTTTTATGGTTTTTTTCTGTTGCAGACGCTGCTGGATTTGGAGAGACGTGGGTTTTGAGTTGCGGCAGGTGACAGATTTTCAACAGTAGTGTCGCGTCTAATTGTGTGGTTTGCAGTGAGTATTTTAAAAAATTCATATCCGAAAATAAATTTGCACTTTATGGTTGACAAGTGGAAATTATTTATTCGTGTGAATGACATTATATACAAGCTTAGTGGGTATATAAAGCATTTTTGAAACACAACATGTATATTTAAGATTAAGGCTTTTTTTTAATATACGCATTGTTTTAACCTTGATCTCAAATATACATACTAAGTTTTTTAAAATTTCAAATATACACATTATGTTTACCGTAGTCGTAAGTTAATATCACTAGTTAATATATTTCTATCAAATTTTGAACATAATTAAAAAAATGAATATTATAACTCCCTGACACACTAACCACACATGAGCTGTAAATTTAAAGGGCTGTTATTTGACTTATTTCCCTTTCTTTGATTTTTATTTTTTATTGTTTCGTAACAAGTGTATTTTGGGCATTTACAAAAATTTAATTACCTGTTTTTAACGAAACGAACATTTTTATAATTAACCACAAACACAGTAAATATATCAAAAATTCAAAATATATAGTGAGTATATTTGAAATTATGGTCAAACGTACTAAACATGTTTGAAATAAACCCTTAAGATTATATTTTTTACAAATGTATTCAACAGGTTTGACCTTAATTTCAAATGTACTTATTACGATTTCAAAATTCCACATATACGCACTACATTTACGGTTAATCCAAAAAATGTTCGTTCCGTTGAAAAGCTTAAATCCCTGAAATATCTCTGTTATAAAAATAACAAAAGTTGAAATAAAATGGAATTAGCGTTTTCCAAATTTAGAGTTTGTATGTAATTAGAGCACTAGCAAGTGTGACATTCAATTTTTCAATAGTGTCAAAATTTTGATGAGAATATTAATAGTTTCACATATTAATTAATATCATTGACTCATAAAATTGTTATTTTTATAATTAACCGTGGATGTAGTAGTAGATGTACCTGAGAATTTAGAAACATAATGCGTATATTTGAGATTATGGTTAAACGTAGCGAGTATATTTGAAAAAACTCTTAAAATTAAAATGAAACATAATGAATATTTTTATGATTAATCTATTTTTTGTATTTGCACTTTTAAGCCCTTGGAAGGCAAAGCCCAACACCTTATGAGTAATTAACTACTTTGACTATTTTCATTTACATGTTTTAGGGGACGTTTGGTTAGTGTAAAATTATAGAATTGTGGGAAATAGAAAAAAAAAATATTATGAGAAATGTGTGATTGATAGGAAATAATAGGGGCATAGTTGAAATAAATACGTTTGTTGTATGTAGTTGATAAGGAAAATGATTGGATATATAGGTAAAAATATGAAAAATAGTGTAATTGATGGGAAATGATTGACCTTGGAAAACCAAATCCCATGAGTTTCCCATGATTCCCACAGTTGACGATTACTAAACAGCCCCTTGCATTATATCATCGTGGTAATCAACTACTTTGACTTTTTTAAATTTATATGTGTTACATTCTATCATCATGGCAGCAAAGAGTTCCTTTAGCAGAAGCTATAACATTGGCTATTATAAATATATTAAGATACTAAAAGTGAGAAGCATGAGAATAATCATGCTTTTGGCTGAAAAATGTATTTTTAAAATTTATATTTTATTTTTCATAAAATTATTATTTTATTGTCTTTCAAAAAAATTTGAATTTTATTTTTTATAAAATTATTATTCCACCATCTTTTGAAAAAATTCGTATTTTATTTTTCATAAAATTATTATTTTAAGTAATATAATTCATAGAAAAGTGATCACATTAGTTCGAGCTAAGCAAATGCTCTACTTAATTTTTTTTTTTTTTTGTTTCGTACACTTGTACATAGGGGTGGGAATCAGGGCGGGTCAGGGTGTGCCCAACCCTGACCATCATTTTCAAAAATCTTGTTTGACCCTTATTTTATACTGGATCGGGACAAGGTCGGTTTGACCCTTACTTTTTCTACAAGGTATCGGGACAAAATTCGGGTCGGTATCGGGTCAGTGGGTTGGGTAAAAATTACGGGTCAAGTAAGAAGTTTTTAAAAATTTATAAAATTATCAAGTATAAAGACAAATTTATATTAAATTTAACTACTATATGCTTGAATCTATTATTAATAAGTCAAAGTAAATATAAATAATTAAATAAAACATGAATATTAGCATTGAACGAGGTTTTCCTTTTTAATGTAAAATATCAGAAAACGGGTCAGCAGGTAGGTTCGCCCCAACCCGCCCCGATTCCCACCCCTACTTGTACATCTATTACATCTAACATATAAATAGGTTTTATCAATTTTTGATATGTATACATATTATGTTGAGATTTTTAAAGTTAGGGGTATTTTAAATATCCATATACACATAAATGTTGTGAAATATTGAAAAAATATTTACATGTATAAAAAAATAGTAAAACTTAGTTTACATATTAAATATACTTAGATAAACAATTGTATAATAAGAAATTGTTGCAAATGAGGTTTTCGGTGTAGATTAAGTGGTGCATTTGCTTTAGTCTAGGTTAACAGAATCATTCTTTTAATTCGTGTAATAAGTCATATCATTTTTAGAGACACGTATATATTATTTGTTGAATTTTAAATATATAAATTTTTTAACAGTTTTTAAATAATTAGAATATATTTGTATTTAAATTCAAAAGATATATATACGTCTCAAAAAATGATATGATTTGTTATATGAATTGAATCTACTTTTAATTGTGGTTTTATAAGAAGAAAAGCAAAATTAAAACAAATGTGGTATTGGGCTGATGATTGATTGCTCTGTTGCTCATATGCACTCGGATGCACTAAATCGCCCGTGATTGTAATCGGGGATGTTCCAAATGAGCCAAAATCCTGTTTACATACGGGATATGATGATTCTTGCAACTTTATTTATTTTTAGAAATTAACAATGTACTTGTTTCAATTTATAATGTAAATTTTCTTGATCACAATATGCATTTCTTTCGGTCTCAGTACACAGTGATAATTTGTTTATTTTAGACTCTTATCTCGTCTTCGTTCCATGTAGTCGTGAACAACTCTAAACGGATGCACGCGAGATAAAAATTTTCATTTTCAAAACAATCTTTTTTAGAATTTCAATACAATTTGTCTTATTATTGTAGCGTGCTTGTTTACACCGAAATCGTTTCAAACTAAAATATTTTAATCTAAAATTTATATTCATCGTAATAATTTTTTTTTCTAATCATTTGTTCACACATTCATATACAACTACCGTATTTCTTAATTATTTATATTCAACTGTCTATCCAACTAACATATTCATTGTGTGTTTGAGAAATGATAAGACTTTTGGATGAAAAAATTTGTAGTGTAAAAATTTTCAAATTAGTAGAAAATAACGTGATATGATTAAGTATAAGAAATAATGTTAAATAGATAGGTTAGTTGTATAGGTAGTTATACAAATAATCATATAACAAGTTAGTTGTACAATAATATATGAAAAATTAAATTTAAAATAAGCGGGGAGTGAAAATTTTAGTTTAACATTTTATTCTCATTACTAAACATGCTACTATTTTAATTTTATTTTTTATACTTCCCATCATTGCCTGTATTATGTTATAATATTTTTCATATTTTCAAAAAGTTGTATGCTAAAAAATCATTCATCCACTAGTTCTATGACTTCATGCATGCATCACAATATACAGTATATATCTATATCCTCATTCTCAGCAAATATTGTCGCCAACTTTCTCCGCGAATCCTTAAATAAGCATAATAATTAAGAGTGCAACTTGAGTCGGTTCAATTTGAGTAGTGTATACTCCACCCATACCCTATTTGTACAAAATTTATCATATTTTATCCATTTGTCGGTTTAGTTCCTAGTATACATATACCTTATTCATTACCTATATATTCGGTTTCGGTCTCAGTTCCGAATCGGTTCATTTAATACTTAAATGTAATATTTTCTTAAAAAATATTTATATATTATTTTAAATAATATAAAGCAATACTCATTTATATTTTTAAATCACAAGTACATATATTATCGTTCACGTTATTATATAATAATATAAAGCATAAATTGTCACAACTTAATTATTAAAACTATTAATATATTGAGATTACAATTCACAAGCTATTCATAAAAAACTTATGGAAGTCAATAATATAAAAACACAACTAGTTCTTACTTTGTAATATACAATTCCACAAGGCACACGATTGATTAAAATAGATGTGTATATAAGATGTTACTGATAAACATAACACATACTATATAATATATATTATATACATGTATATAATTATAATTATGTGGGTTGGTTTAGGATATGCAAAATATCTATCATACTTTATCCTATCTTATTCCAGAGAGTGGGTAAAATTTGAACCCATCGGTACCCATGAATAATATTTTATATCTCACCTGATTCAGATTAGGGTCGGTGGATGGGAATGAATACGCCAGCTAAGTTATATTCCCGCCGATAATTCTGTTTTGACTCTTAGCGGAGCCGCCCCTCTCGCCACTGAAGCTAGGTGTGTGTTTGGTTACACACAAAACATGTCAATGAAAACTTTTCAATCAAAAATTTTTTACTCTCCATAACTACCTTATTTTTTAATTATTTTTTCACATTTTCCTATATAAACAACCGTACTTTTCAATCATTTCCACACAAATATCCATACAACTACCCTATCTATTTTAACTTTATTCTCTTTACACCTCATTATTACCCCTATTATATCACCTCATTTTATATCAACTTAACAACTTCTACTCTGAAAAATTGTCATCAAAAATTTTTACCACAAACCAAAGAAATGATGCTCGCATTCACGCCGGCTGGATATTTGAGGAAGTAAAAAGGCAAAGGATATACAAGGAGGGTGCAGAAAGCCAGCGGGACTCCCCCACGCGAAGAAGAGAAAATTGCGACATAAACATTTCATAGTTCATGGATCGGATCCAGGCTACTCACATCATGTAAATATTCAAGTACGACATAAATGTGACGGATCAACTGTTGATCTGGCAACAAATCGCTGATTTTATAATTAATCCACTATCAGCCACTTAGAGATAAATAGAAACATCAAGATATTTATTTTTTAAAATTCCCGTCCAAAACCATATCGATATTAGAAATGTAAGATTAAAGATTCGGATGAACAATTGGACGGACCCATTACTAGGAATACGTAACGCACTTGAATTTCATATTGCACCCGGTCGCTGCATTTTCATTTTACGCACACTTCGCGGTTCACCGGTTTCTTTAAAAGCCCCTTTCCGCCTCCCTTTCGCGCCATTTACCTGACTTTTACTCCTGCTCCCTCCTGCTCTCCCTGCTCTCCCTGCTCTCCCTGCTCTTGCCATGCAGGATTCGAAACGATGCACGCCGCGCTGTCTTCTTGGTCCAGGGTTTGCAGTCGCCTGTTTCGTCTCTCCGTTAATTGATAAATCCCTCCGCGTCGAGCGCACTCAGAAACCCTAAAGGAGAGGTAAAACCGCAATGGACGATCCTAGGGTTTACGCTGCAGATTCCCGCGGACATACAGGAGCTGGAATCATCTCGAAGATCTATTTGGAGAACTTCATGTGCCACAGCAGCCTCGAGATCGAGTTCGACGACTACGTGAATTTCATCACTGGCCAAAACGGCAGTAAGTGAAATGAGCTCGGATGGGATTTATGCGCTTCTTGATTGCAAAGCTGCGTGAGCGTGATATTTTTCTGTTCTATTTATAGGTGGCAAAAGTGCGATATTGACGGCA
This sequence comes from Annona cherimola, assembly GCA_030490835.1. Lineage (NCBI taxonomy): Eukaryota > Viridiplantae > Streptophyta > Magnoliopsida > Magnoliales > Annonaceae > Annona > Annona cherimola. The sequence continues at coordinate 7,509,904 of CM059974.1, forward strand.
TTGTGTGTTGCGTTTGGATCCCGGGCCAAAGGCACTCAACGGGCTACTTCACTCAAGGATTTTATAAAGACTGGGTGCAGGTAAGATTTAATGCTTGGAAGTTGGAATGCTGGCTTTCCAAGTCTAGATTTATGCCATTCTAATGTTCATGAAATACCCGGTATCAAGTCACGTTAGTTAACAGACATGAAATAAGATTGTGGCGGTCACAGTTAAGAATATTGTCTTGACTCAAGATTAAGACTGACAAAGCAACAATCTGGGTCCAGTACAACAGATTTAAACATTGGGGGAGGGTGATCTGAGATTACTAGGAAATAGTGCCAGAGGATGACGAGTAATGGTTAGAAATGAAACGGATCAAACAGCATAGATGAATTTTTTTTTGGAATAATTCTTCTTATACCCATAACAATTGCACATAATTCCTAATATACTCACAACATTTTGCAAATTTTTTTTTATACCCGTAACATTTCACCCTAAATTCTTTTCATACCTATGCCGATAAATCACCATTATCTACCCCATTGAAAAGATGATTTTGCCCATTTAAGATTTTTTAATTGAGATAATTTAACTTTAACATGACTCAATTGACAGTAGTAAATTATTAATACAAGATATTATATAACTTGAAAGTCATATTAAGATTGATTTATTTTAATTAAAAGAAAATCTAAGAGAGCAAATCGTCTTTTCAATGGGATAGATAACAGTGATTTTAACAGCGTAGGTATGAGAAGAATTTAGGGTGAAATGTTATGGGTATAAAAGGAATTTATGAAATCTTGTGGGTATATTAGGAATTATGTGCAATTGTTATGAGTATAAGAGGAATTATCCATTTTTTTTTTATGAAAAGATAAGAGATGATGTTGCAAGCTTTGGTAATAATGAGGAGAAAAAAATAATTATTGGGCTCAAATGTTGCTTCTTAAAACGGTGGGAAAAGAAACAAAAATTGATTTCCAATCATTTTTCCATTTTATCTAATAGACTTTTTATCTGTTGGTTCGTGTTTAGTTGCTTGACACATATAATGATATATTCTATTGAAATATTTCAACGTGTGGGGGGGTTCATCTTTCTGAATTGAACCCTGGTCGAGTCACTTGGCCTGGCCTGGCTGACGAAAGATATCAGTCGTATGACCATATTTCTCAAGCCAAAAAAGGAGCTTAGATTGCATTGCTGTTGGGTACTAGAGCAGCTCTTGTACAGGTGTACGCTTTCTAGGAGAGCAAGATCAATGCTGGAGTGATTGAATGACCATATTTTGCAGAAATATTATAATAAGCTCTAATTTCATACATGCAGACATATATGGCATATGTATTTACCATTTTTGTATCCTGACCTTGGTTTTTAAAGTTACTTTAACATTTTTTACTGCTCACTTCTTTGCTTGTTTTCTTTGTTTCCCTCTTCTAGTTCCTTAACAAGTGTTATTCTTGCCTTTGATATTTCACCAATTCAACAAAATAACATATTTAAGATGTCATATCTATATTTTACACGAGATAAATGCAATCATGATGTAAATGATCAAAGCAATCCATTATGCAAACCACGTGCACCCATATGAGAATTGAATGAATATTGCAGCAATCTTCTTCCCTTTTTTTTATCTGGTTTGGGATTTTTATATCTGCTGAAAGGTAGATCCTAATTCTTTATCGTGGCTGCAAAGTATTGCTCTTTATGTTTTTCATGTATGTGTAAATAACATGCATTTTCTCAATTGAGAATATTCTTATTAGATGGTAATAGAATATGACGGTACCTGAGATAATCTGTGGTTCTCAATGTGGTTAAGGCATCGTTCAAATGAAACAAAAAGACTTGCTCATGAGACCTGATATGAGAGAGGGATGAATATCTATTTCGTTTTTATAGAATATTTTGTTTTATTTTATTTTTTGAAATTAAACATCTGGATGATCAATGAATGTTTTTTTAAAGTCGCTTATGTTTCTTTCTTTATGTATGCAAGTATAATTTCTTTGCTTTTGTTTGAAAAAAGTTGCCTAAATATGCATTTGAATGTTTTGTGGTGATATTTTTGTAGGTTGCTCAAACTGTTCAGTTTTTTGCTTGTTTGCCTTGCATGGAATTTCACTAGATTGAAAGTTTTATTATTGCTCTTGAGAGCTTCTTGGAACTTGCATGTTTTGCTTTTTAAAGATTCTTTACGCTGGTCCATTTTGAGGCCATCTTACAATTGGCTCCATTCCCAGGGTCTCCTTGTAGAAGTATACATTCTAAATGACTCCCTACAGGGCTGGAAGTTACTGTTAGTTCTAAATGGGTAGCAGAAAATTGTCAATTTTCTTTGTACTTGGGAGAAATGGAAATTGATTTTCTACAGAAATTTTTTAATGGAAAATGGAATATTGCCTTCACGTAATTTAACATCTTTTTTCTTTTTTCTGTCAATTTCAGTGAATCCATTGGGGCCTGTTTTTTCATATTTATAGATTTCTTGCACCTGATATGATAATGTTGGTCTTTGATGTTTTCTAACCATTTGAGTTATATGTATGCCAAAAAAATGCTCAAAGCATAGAAAGAACCAAAGTGAACCCGAACTAGATAGGCAATATTTTTCGTGACAGCACTGAACTTTGATCTAGTGGAAAGACAAGCATAATGAGTAAGTTATTGACAACAAGTAATCTGTCCTGTTACTAGTTGCTAGCACTTTCCTGGGTTTTCTTGAATTGCTAGTCTCATTCTTATTGGTGGGGCATGTTCAGAAATAATGAGTTAGAAGCGACACAGTTCTTCTCCCCTCATTTCACTAATGAAGAAATAGAATTCACCCATACTTTTTCTTACTAACAATAATTTTTTAATATGAGCTAGTGCTGCTGCTGTTTTTATAATTTAAAATTTTTAAATGTCATTTATTATCAATTTTTGCTGACAGTGTTTCAAGCGAAATATGAATTAATACTGCATTCTTTGATTTTTTTTTTAGTTTTATTTATCTGTTTATTCTCGTTTTTCAATTTTTCAACCTACTTCTTTTACTTGATCAACTTGATTTTTGATGATATCATTTGATGCTTTGTTGAAATGACACCTTCTTTTCTTCTTGGTTTAGCTATGCACTTGTGTCTGTGGAGATGAAAAACAAAGGTGATGATGCTTTCAAGCCTGAGATCTATGGTGATTTGATAAGAATAGAGCGTAGGATTTTGGAGTCGTCTTCAACAACAACTTTGAAAGACTATCAAGGTTGTGATAATCCAATAGTTTGTATTCTCTTCTTATTCTTAAGTTCTCTGCACTCTTGATCTATTTTGTTGTTCTCTTTTTCATGGGTGTAGCTCCCATTTGACTTCATTTAAAGGCTCGAGTTTATGGTTAATATGAATCTTCTTTTAATTTTGGAAGGCTTTCTTATTTGTGTCGTTCTACTATGTCATTTCACAGGGAAAAAAGTTTCTCAAAGGAAGGATGAACTTCGTGAAATTGTAGAGCATTTTAATGTGAGTTTTTCCTTTTTTTTGGTGCTATTGCCAAATTTCCTTCATATTATTTATCTTCTTTGCAATATTCTTGTTTGCAATGCTTACAATAATTTCCATGGTAAGCTTATGGATTGAATAATTTGCTTTTCATGGGTGGTATCAAGCGGATGCAGTGGGAATTTCTGTGAGGAACATACATCCTTCAATTATGAATAATTAATTTTCCTATTGGTGATGGGATGAAGTGATTTGCACGTTCCCAGCATTAGATAGCTTTGATGCTCCATGCTTGCCAAAATATTACTGAATGCAATTTTGTGATTTCATCTTTTTTTCTGGTTATTTTGTTCAATCATAGTCGATAGTTCATTACCACACGCAATGTTGTTAATTCTAGATAGCTGGTCAAACATTTGACTGAATGGTTTGTTTCAGAACAGTTTGACCATTGGTATATATCTATTTGTACTGTAATCCAATAAAAATATTATGTTGGGACATCTTTTTTAAGGGTTATGATTCAAAACAGCCCTGCTGTTTTGAATCGTAACCTAACAACATTTTTTTAATTAAATATAATCTAAACCATTTATTATACTGGCCTTGATTTGTTAAATTATCATCTAATTGGTTACTTTGATTGGAGGCTAGGGTGGGCCACAAAGTAAAATCATATTACTGTAAATGTGTAATCATTAAAATGGGAAAAGGCTAAATGTACTCTGGTGCACTTTGCCTCGGTGCACCCGGGTGTATTCAATCTATTTTTTATATTTTTTTGAAATTTTTTTAATGCAACTGTTAATCTAAGCATATTTAACATGTGTATCAAGTTTTAACATTTTTGAAAATTTTTTATTTTTGAAAATTAGTGACGTTTTTAATTTTAAAAAATGTTACTGATTTTCAAAAATGAAAAATTTAAAAAATCCAGAAATGGTAACACTTGATACACATGTTAAATACACTTATATTAATAGTTGTACAAATTTTTTTCGAAAATATAAAAGATGGGTTAAAGCGCCCAGGTGCACCATATCAGGGCCCCATTAAAATTATTTAATAATCATAAAGTCTTTGATTAATATGTTGTCTTGCATTCTAGCTAAATGAATGATGTTAAATATGTTGGATTATATTTTGTTTAATCTTCATATTAATGTAAAATCAAAAGGTCAATGGATTAAAATTCAAAACAGCCAGCTGTTTTGAATCATAGCCCATTTTTCAATATCACTTGGAGATGGAAATTACCAGGAATACTTGCGAGAAAATGGAAGGATGGGTGACAGAGAAGATAATTTCATCTTTGTATGTGATTCTATTGTGGAAGCATGTAAAATATGTTAGTAGAGGAAGGGAAGAGAAACTGATAAAGGGAATACAGTTACACTTCTCCACTAGAAACAATTCCTAGAAAATGACCATGCTCTGCTGAAAATTTACTTCATTCAGTGGCTTTTAGCAGTGTGCAAATGTTTCAGCATATCCCTTTGCAATGAATGATTGAAGTGAGAGGTTTGTATCTCTAACTGAATGGATTTTCACGTTTTTTATCCTTTCAATTGGAAGGCTTGAACTTTAAGTTAGCCTTTGGCATGCTTGTTTTTAAATTTTTGTTGACCAGTTCTATTTCTTGTACTAGAGTTCATGCCTGTAAATTTGTCTCTTGCATTTCCTTTGATACCCTTTGTGACATATAGATATAACACTTACTTCCAGTGTCTAATTTTTGAATCTTCTCATTCTATTGTTTATGTTCTTGCTTTCTAACTTCGCAGATTGATGTTGAAAATCCATGCGTGATTATGAGTCAAGACAAAAGCAGGGAATTTCTGCATTCGGCGAATGACAAGGAGAAATTCAAGGTGACTTGTAACAAAGTTTGAGAAAATGGCTGAATACCCTTTCTTTGTTGATGTTTCCTTTAAATAAGAATTGTTGTACAACCTATTTTAGGCAAGAAAATGTTTACAGCAATTACACTAATTACTGTTAATCTAATTTTAGGTAAGAATATATACAACTATTACACAAATTATGATAGATTAGATCTTCAAATCTCAGCCATGATTTCTGCATGATTGACAGCCCACAAATCTCTTAGCAATTGACAACCCAACCATGATTTCTGCATGATTTCTGCCATGAACTTAGGATTTCTGCCATAAACTGACAGCCCACAAATCTCTTAGCAATTGACAGCCCAGCCATGATTTCTGCATGATTTCTGCCATAATCGTAGGATTTCTGCCATAAACTGACAGCCCACAATCTCTGCCATTGATATCCCCCCTCAAATTGATGCTGGATGATCAGAAAGCATCAATTTGGTAACCAGAAAATGATGTCGTTGTCGTGAGAGGGCTTTAGTAAATACATCGGCAGTCTGTTGATCAGTAGTGATGTGAGGTAGAGAAATGACATGGGCATCATATGCTTCACGAATAGAGTGACAATCCACTTCTATGTGCTTGGTGCGCTCGTGAAACACTGGGTTAGCTGTAATTTGGATAGCACTAGTATTATCCGCATGAAGCGGAGTAGGTTCCATTTGAGGAAACCCAAGCTCATCCAATAGACCTCGAAGCCAAACAATCTCAGAACATGCAGAGGACATAGCACGATACTCAGACTCAGTGGAGGATTTCGATACCCGATCTTGTTTCTTGATTTTCCAAGAGACAAGAGAGTTGCCAAGGAACATGCACCAGCCAATAATGGAACGTCGAGTATCAGAACAATCAGCCCAGTCAGCATCACTATATGCAATCAAGTGAATAGGAGAATCCACAGGAAAGAAAAGACTGCGAGTAGAAGTGCCTTGCAAATAGCGAACAATGCGACGAACAGCAGCCAAGTGAAGGTGCCGAGGGGCCTGCATAAATTGACTAACTTGTTGGATAGCAAAAGAAATGTCAGGCCGATTAATAGTTAGATAATTCAAGCTCCCCACTAAACGTCTATATAATGAGGGATCAGGTAAAAAATCACCCTCATCATGACGATATTTAACATTCACTTCTAAGGGAGTATCAACAGATCGACCATCGTGAAGACCAGCTAATGTAATTATCTCCTGAATGTATTTATGCTGATTTAAGAAAAGACCAGCCGCTGTAGAGTTCATTTCAAGGCCTAAAAAATAGCGTAGAGGACCTAGGTCCTTCATATGAAAAGAGCTTTGAAGGCGCTGTTGAAGCTGAGAAATCAATTCAGAGTCGGTCCCTGTAATAATGATATCATCAACATATACTAGGAGCAAAACAATTCCTTTAGGAGTCTTGCAAAGAAACAAAGAGGAATCATATTGACTTTGAACAAAAGCGAAGCTAATAAGCGTGGATCGAAACTTATCAAACCAAGCGCGTGGAGCCTGCTTTAAACCATAGAGTGACTTTTTTAATTTACAGACATCAGAAGAGGGTGTAGAAAATAACCCAGGTGGTGGAGTCATATAAATTTCTTCCTTAAGATCCCCATGTAAAAAGACATTCTTAACATCCATTTGTCGTAATGACCAACCCTTGGAAGCAGCAATAACTAGAACAAGTCGCACTGTCGTCATTTTGGCCACCGGTGCAAATGTCTCCTCATAATCAACTCCATACTCTTGTCGATTTCCGAGTGCCACCAACCTTGCTTTGTATCGATCAAGTGACCCATCAGATCTTAGTTTAATAGAATATACCCATTTACAACTAATGAGTTTAATACCAGTAGGACAAGAAACAATAGCCCAAGTATGATTCTCTTGAAGAGCCTGAAGTTCTTTTTGCATAGCTTTCTCCCAACATACATGTTTAGTGGCTTGAGAATAAGAGGTAGGAACTGTAATATCATCTAAAATAGCAGAAAAACCATACCTATCAGGAGGACGACTGATACGATTAGATCGTCGAAGAGCCACTGAAGTGGGTACTGGATCAGGGTCGGGAAGGATTTGCAATGATGGGGGCTGTCGTCGCTGATAGACAAAACCAGGTTTAAAACGCTCAAAGGAGGGAGATATATCATCAAAGCTAGGAAGAAGAACACCATGTGAAGGGAGATCCTGCTGCTGAAAATAGTACTCATGTTCAAAGAAAATCACATTTCTAGAAACACGCAGTCGATTAGTGGCAGCATCATAACACAAAAATCCTTTGTGAGTAGTGCTATATCCCATAAATGCACACCTTACAGATTGAGCTGTAAGCTTGTGACGTTCATGCGAAGGCAAATGGACAAAGCAAACACATCCAAAAGTGTGTAGCATATGATAATCAGGCTACATACCAAAAAGACGGAAGTAAGGAGAATCAAAATTCAATTGTTGAGAAGGTAGCCGATTAATTAGATAAACTGCAGTTGACAGAGCTTCCACCCAAAATCTAGGCGGAACTAAGGCCTCTAAGAGTAAAGTGCGAACCATATCCAGCAAGTGACGATTTTTCCTTTCAGTTACCCCATTTTGTTGAGGGGTATAAGGGCATGATCGTTGAGATATGATGCCTTTTTGTTGTAAGAAAGCTTGGAAATCATGTGACATATACTCACCTCCATTATCAGACTGTAAAACCTTAATGGAGGTGAAAAATTGAGTCTCAATATAAGCCACAAAATTTCTGAAAACAGTTAACACTTCAGCTTTAGTACGCAGAAAATATATCCATGTGAAACGACTATAGTCATCAATGAATGTTACGAAATATTTATACTGCGCATGGGAAATGATAGGAGTAACACCCCAAACATCACTATGTATAATCTCAAAACATATATTAGCACGAGTGCCATAAGTAGGAAAAGGTAACACTTTACTCTTTCCTAGTTTACAAACAGAGCAATCAAGAGATAAACTATTAGAAGAACATTGATTGCCAAGAAAACCTTGCTTCATTAAATGAGACAATATCACATTATTTGGATGGCCCAATCGTTTATGCCAAACTTCAGCCTTATTTTCAATAATAATAGAAGCCAAAGACAAAGTTCTAGGAATAATAAATTGCAATGGAAATAATCTGCCCACTTTAGGCCCCCTCGCGATCACCTTCCCCGACCCCTGATCCTGTACAAGACAACCACAACGAGAGAAATTTACATTACAGTTATTATCCACCAACTGCCCAACTGAAATTAAACTAGTAGACAATCCAGGAGAGACAAATACATGACGAAAGGAAGGTCCAATATCACCAATGGCTGTAATTGGAAGATTACTTCCATTAGCAATCTGAATATTTTGTTTACCAGTGTACTTTCGAAGATTATGCAGCCAATCAGGTGATCCAGTATATGATTTGATGCTCTAGAATCAACAAACCAAGGAGAAGAAACACTCTTACTTTGACCCTGAAGTCCAAGAGTAGAGAATGCTGTGATAATCATCTGTTGGACCATTTCTGGAGTGACAAAAGATTGATTTGTGTCAGCAATTGTGGCTGTAGATCTGATATTGGTAGGTTCTGAGATAGCAGCTTGAAAAGCTTGGCCTTGTCGGTTTTCTGGGCGTGTAGGACATTGCTTGATAATGTGTCCATTCTGTTTACAATAATTGCAGAATTTCTTACCACAATTGTGGGCAATATGCCCGAACTCTTTGCAACTATAGCACTGCATTTGTCCCTTTTTCCTCGGTTCTTCCCTTGAGCAGCATAAGCAACATTAACGATCTTAGATGTCTCTTTGGACGAACCAAGAACAGCTTGTGTAGCCATTCTTTGTTCTTCACGCAACAATTCACCAAGACATATATCCAAGGAAGGGACAGGATTTCTATTCAGTAATCCAGCCCGTGCAATTTCAAATTCTGGCCTTAGTTTCATCAAAAACTGATCATGCCTACTATCTTCATGAACTGCTCGAAGGCTGGCTAAGGCCTCATTAGGCACCTTTGAATAAACAATACCAGAATATTCGCTCCATAGATTAATAAATCCAGAATAATATTGCTCAATAGAAAGATTACCTTGACTGAAGTTACTAATCTCAAGTTGTAGTTGAAATCGTCTTGCAGTGTTATCTTGATGATAGATGCGTTGTAGATAATCCCCCATCTCCTTAGCTGTACTAAAGGATCGTAAATTGTTCACCATATGAGCTTCAATAGAACCTAAAATCCAAGAGATGATTCGAGCATCCTTTGCCTCCCATTGACTAAGTTCTGTACCTTCTTTAGGAGTAGGAGCAGATCCGTCAATGTGATTCCAAAGCTCCTTCCCTTTCAGAAACATTCTAAACTGAAATTCCCATGCTGCATAATTCTTTCCTGTAAATTTGATAGCCAAAGTCTCTGTAGACATTCTTCCAAGAAAATTATCAGCAGACATTCTTCCAAAAAGAATGAAATCTCAAAGCCAAAGTTGTTGATCAGAAATTAATCAACCCAAAAAAATGAAAGCAAACCAGAAACTTTTGGAAGACAGAAGCAAAAAAAAAACTGACAGATTCGAAGATTCAGCTAGGAAGTTCAAAAACTGGCTCTGATACCATAACAAAGTTTGAGAAAATGGCTGAATACCCTTTCTTTGTTGATGTTTCCTTTAAATAAGAATTGTTGTACAACCTATTTTAGGCAAGAAAATGTTTACAGCAATTACACTAATTACTGTTAATCTAATTTTAGGTAAGAATATATACAACTATTACACAAATTATGATAGATTAGATCTTCAAATCTCAGCCATGATTTCTGCATGATTGACAGCCCACAAATCTCTTAGCAATTGACAGCCCAGCCATGATTTCTGCATGATTTCTGCCATGATCTTAGGATTTCTGCCATAAACTGACAGCCCACAAATCTCTTAGCAATTGACAGCCCAGCCATGATTTCTGCATGATTTCTGCCATAATCTTAGGATTTCTGCCATAAACTGACAGCCCACAATCTCTGCCATTGATAACTTGTATACACCTATTGATTTCTAACTGCATCACCTTTGTACATTTTGATTTTTTTGTTTTAATGCATTAAGCAGAATGATGCGGGCTTACTAATACATAAATATAATGATGGCCATGTTCTGCTTGGGCTCCCAGTTGATTATAATAAGTCTATACCACTTCTCTTATAATAATAATGATATTGATAATTTGAAATTATTTAAGAGTGAATTTTAACCCATTTATTTGTTTGTTTGTTAAAGGGATTCACATACGTTTAGGTAAACATCTAAACTTTATAAAATGCTTGTCCCATTTAAAACAAAGAATCTGTACGATTTTATATTATTCCAATGTTTAAGCGAATATATCCAGGCGAATTTCGAATGTCGCACATGTTTCTATACTTTCTTTGCTGTGACTTGCACAAAACTCCAATTGAAATCATTCTCAGTACCGTGGTTAAATAGATGATATTAAATGTGATTGTCAGATTGGATCTCATATAATCATCAAGGTTTGGTCCAAAAAGACTGTTATTTCTAATTCAATTTGGTAGCACATGCACAACTGATGGATTCCCCATATGAGCTTTCAGCCTATGTAGGGTCAGCTGCTTGGATTCTATTGTGCCATTCCTGTTGATCATAAATTATTCTGCTGTGCCATTCATGTTGACCATAAATTATTCTGTTGTCCCATTCTTTATTCCTCATACTCATATATGAAATTTCGTTTAGTCTCCAATTAGAAGAAAACTGTGTTCGAGTCAGGTTTGTTTGTTTCTGATTTATTTTGAACTAGATTGCTCCTTAAATTGTATTTACGCCAATGAAGATGAAAGAGGGAAAACATTAAGAAAAAAGAATGTACAAAATCTCTTATGCCAATGTTTATTAGGCTGTTTATTAGGCAGTTATTTTTAGACATAGGTTAGTTTATTATCATTCATTTATCTTTTCTTAGGTTATCAGATATGTACTGACATGATTTTAAACAGTTCTTTTACAAGGCTACACTTCTTCAACAAGTGAACGAACTTTTACAGAATATTAGGGGCCAGCTGGATGCTGCAAATGCGATAGTTGATGAGCTGGAATCTTCAATAAGACCCATTGTAAAAGAACTTAGTGAATTGCAAGCTAAGATTAAAAACATTGAACATGTTGAAGAAATATCTCAAAAGCTTCAACAGCTAAAAAAAAAGTTGGCTTGGTCATGGGTATATGAAGTTCACCAGCAAATGTTGCAGCAAGGTGAAATGGTGCAAAAGTTGAAAGACCGCATACCTACTTGTCAAGCCAGGATCAATAGTCAACAGGTATTTGCAATAGGTCTCAGTCACCATTCCACTAGCTTGTAACTGTATTTGCTTCATTCTCTTTAATACAATGGCCCAGTTTTAACTTAAGTGAATGTTTTATTCAGAATGTTAATGTTCTTTCATAGAAATTTTTTTTTGCCTACCAGCAGATTTAGTTAAACAGTTAATGAGTAAATTTCTGCTAGATTTGTTTCACAGGTTATAGTGGAGAGATTAGAGGGTGAGCTACACGAAAAGAAAAAGCAAGTTGCTCTTTTGTCTGAAAAATGTACAGAAATGAAGAAAAACAAGGAGGAAATGCAGGAGTGTCTCTCTTTGGTATGTTGATACTGGATAAATAATCTAACGATTGCATTACCATGCATTTGTAACTTATGGTTTTTTCCATAAGCTCTTGAAAATTACAGCTTTCAGATAATTATTTGTTATTAAGAATTGTGGCAATCAGATGGCAACAATGTTTGTTATGCTCCTCTGCTACGAATTGGAATACAAACTGTGACAAGCAGGCAGCAACAGAAATGTTTGATCAGCTTTCAATTTCCTCTACTTATTTTCTATGAACAGGAATGCAGACTTCCTAGAAACCACCTCTTTACCTACACATATTGCCTTTTGCTGCACTTCTGAACGTGTTTGATTGGGTGTGCTTACTGTGATTATCAACAAAAGGGCAAAATTGCTCTACCAGATCAGTACGTTTGTATTGTTGCTGGAATCTCTAGTTGTGAATTTTCATGTCACTGTTGAAGTCCATTGCCAACATCTTGAAATCAGGCTTCAATTATCACAATTAGACTATATAACCGAAAAAAACATTGAATTTATGGCCTACCTTCACCACATTTACGTCTTTGTTATCAGGGCTTCACAGCCAACACCTGTGGAAATCTATTTCAATTTTCATGTACATGCCTGTTGGTGGATAATGATGAAAGACAGTTTATCTATAGATACGTGATAAGGTTGACTGTTGTGTTGTTCTTTCCCTTCATTATTACTCTTCCCTTATTCTCTTACTACCATTCTCATTTGTTTAAAAAATTTTAAAATCATCTTTTCCCTTTCCTCTTCACTTTGTTATTGTTGCAATGCGTTCTCTGCTACATATCAAGAGTGAAGAATGTCTGGCTATGAATGACGTATATAGAGTTTTCATCAACCTTCATGAATTGGATCCAATGTGACTATGATAATTGAACTCATAGAAGAAAACCCCAAACTCCACCTCCAGAGCCTGGATAGCATACTAAGAAGGTCATCAGGAACTGAATGGCTGGTACTGAATTGGTTATTTTCTGAGATGCTTTGGGATGATGTTGTATTTGATTATTGGGATTCAGAGGCAGAAGTGATCATAAGTTCTGCATGGGACATTGATTGAGGTTAAAGTTGCTGGCCTCATTGGTCCCTCTTACATACATTACTATGGAATTCTTAGTAGAGTTTCTGCAATTCGTCATATAGTTTTCAATGGTCCATTTTCTTTGGTGTTCTTTGGTTGAATCCTTGCTTTTTAATTCCTTCAACCATGCTTCTACTCTTTTATTTCTAATTTCTTAAGCATCTACTATTCTTAGCAGAAACATTCTCTATCAATCATATGCTGTTGTGTAATGGAATTTTATGGCTAATTATATTTTCATTCTCCTTGCTAGGCTGTAAAAAAAACACTTGAGCTTGAAGAGGATTGTAAGCGCAGAATGAATGCCATTCGGAAAATGAGGGACCGTGTTAAGCAGCTTGAACAACAAATTCATGATATTCAAGTGCAGCATATGCAAAGCACACAGGTTGCTTATTATCAGAACAAATAATCCTCTTCTAACATGCTTGAGGCTATTTATGATGGTGGCCAGAAATTTGTGGTCATTTTTTTTTATTTAACTGCACCTTTTGCTGCTCCATTTTATAGTTTTTGTTCCTTTTGTTTTTGTTTTTTTGATCTTTGTGGAAGCTATGAAATTAATTCTTAACTAAGCGAGTTCATTAAGAACTACCATATGGTCGATGGAATATATCTGAAGGTAAGATTGGGTGGATGGTGTTTAGCTTTGTAGTTTGAGTAATGGCTTCTGCATGGGATAAAATGGAAGCTGTTAGGCAACAGTGATCATCGTCTGAGCAGTTGTTGTCTCTAGGTATGTTTGGCTGTATTGGTACTGAGTATTAAGAATGCTGGGGATGATAAATAAATGACTTCAGTACTTTGGATTCTGGTACGTTGGAGTATCCATTTATAATTCTGTCATGCATTGTGTAGTAGACTATTCAAATAACAAAGATGCGCAAGAGGAATTTTTTTTTTAATCTCCATCTGGTCCTGTGCTTCTGGTCACCTATATTGAAATGGCAAAGAAAGTGAGCTCCATATGCACTATTGGAGTTTGTTGGGTTGGTTTAAGTATGATAAAGAAGACAGGGCAAGGGAGGACTAGAATGGATGAGGACTGAGCTAATTCAAAGTGATATTGCCAAAACAATATCATTTTGGATACTTATTGGTGTAGAAAATAATAATATCTTGAGTTTTCCATGTTTTATTGAGAACTTATCTTAGTTTCTTTTTTTTTTTTTAAATCAAAAATAATTTTTTGAAAAAAATCTAAACCACTCGTTATTCACATATATAATTCTATAATTCTATGATGCCAAAAATACATGTAGTGGAAATTTCTATTATAAATCTAAACCACCATTTGAGAGTGAATTTGTAACTATTAAAATTGGAAATGAACTTATTTACTAAAAATTGCCAATACATTTGATTTTTGGGTGGTGCATGCACTATATAATATATGTAGGAAAATAATCCAAAATGCATACACCACCTTGATTTTGGTGAAAACTGATTAGATGGGCCCTGCATTGATGCTTAAATCAAAATCCGATATAGGAAACCAGTTTCATTCAAATCAATTATTTGCATGGGCCTCATCTGTTTAATGTTTAATATCAAATTTATACAATTTTTGATTTATATATCAATTTCAAATCAATTAATTCAACATCCATGATGTCTAAAACATTCTTCCTACATAGATAAAGAGTTATTACAACATTATAATGCATCTATGAATTGATCTGAGTTATTGTTGTGTTTAACTCATGATTTTTTGTATTTTAAAGTACTTATGGCTCATCTGAGGTTTTCAATGAGGTTTTGATTGAAATGGTTTTTGGTCCCATGGTAAAACAAATGATGGAAAATTAATGTAATAGATCGAATTTTAATTTCATCATCATATCCATAACTAACGATGGTCCATGTTTTGATGGATTGTTTCTCACAAGTGTATTCTAGTACAGGTTCTGCACCTTTTCTAAGAGAGTGAAACTTGTTGGTAGCTTCAGCTGATAATGATGGATAAACTCATTATCGTTCTATGAAAATAGGTTGTGTTTGTATTGGGTTGTGTTAGCCACTAAAGGAGTTGAAGAGAATGCGAAACTGAATGGACGTACATAATGATATATGATAAGGCTATTGACACAGAAAGAGGTGCTGGACTGCTGTAAAGATATCGTTTCTAATTCTTTGCTTCTATCATCAATAATAAGGGTGTGTTTGGGAATGAGTAAAACTTTTGATGAAAAGTTTTTAAGATTAAAAGTTGTCAAATGATGTGATATGATAGGGGTAATGAAGAGTAGTAAAGAGGATAAAGTTAAAATAGATAGGTTAGTTGTCCGAGTAGTTGTGTAAAAATGATTGAAAAGTTTGGTAGTTGTATAGGAAAATGTGAAAAAATGATTAAAAAATATGATAGTTGTAGAGAGTGAAAAGTTTTAGATTGAAAAGTCTTAATTTGACACTTTTTAACCATTGCCAAACATACCCTAAGATTTTTTTCATGCTGTGTGGGTAGTCATTTTAGTGGCCTTATGTGAGACTGAAGTGACATAATGGTGTCATGTGAGTGTATTCGGCTGGACTGCTTTTAATGAGGAGAAGGTATCTGATGTAGCATGAGCGGGGAGAAGAAAGAGGAATGATTTTCTCAAGGGGACTAGATGAATTTAGGGAAGGATAAGATATGGTTTGGAAGCAGGCATTGGATACCAAATAATTTTTATTCATATACTGTTGATGTAAGACCTATTATGCAGCTTCCATGAATAAAACAAAAGAAAACTGTAGTGCAATCCCAATTCTAACCAAATCCTATTCTTAATGGGTTGTGGAATGACGAAACTCTGAATACAAAAATAATGTAAACTGTCCAATGACTAAATACATCAAAGTCCTCAAATAATTAAATATTCAATAGTTGATAAACTGTCCCCATTTGAAATAAGTCATCCTCCAAATTAAATAAGCCTTAATTTAAGTGTAAAGCCTCATCTTGATCAGTACCAATATCCTCTGGATGATCGAAAAATCAATACAATTGGTGAATATATGTGCAGAATTCAGCTATTCACTTTCAACTTCATCCTGGGGAAAGTGCATCCATTTTATTGGCCAAATTCCAAAAATTTAGGACTTTGGATTGTTTTATTGTGTGTTGCAATGTACATATTACATCATTTGAGTGTAGAGAAATCACCGTTGATTATTTGTGTTATTTGGGTTGAAGGCCCATGAATATGAGATTGAGGAACAACTAAAGATTCTGCTAGAGGACGTGGATTCAGCAAATTCAGATCTTGAAAGGTCAGTCATGTTGTGTATACATGACTCATTCGTTGTAATTGACGGATAGCAGTTTTGTTGACTGCTGATAAAATTTTAACACTTGTTTCAGATTGCAGGATGAAGAGAATCAATTGTCCGAACAGCTAGCAACTAAAATAAATGCAATAAAGGAAATTAATGCTGAGGTTTGTTTACTGTTTCTTATTTTTCTGTATACGTGCATGTTGAAGTTGTACATTTCTGTTTGATGCAATGTGACAATTTGATGCTGTAGATTGAAGAGAATGTAAAGAAGCATCAGGACATTGAGTCTCTTATAAAAAAACTTCAACAACAGAGGACTAACAAGGTCTGCTATAAATGATTTGATATTTTTATTACTACTTGCTCAGGACATATAACCTGCTTCCTTGCATGGAATTTACTGAAGCACTGGCATTTGGTGTTGGGTGCATTTATAAATGCTACTAATCCCCCCTTATAAAGATGGTTACTGATGCACATCAACTTTCTTTTTATTCAATATATTGTGAAAACTATGCCAAACTATGCAACTTCTTTCCTCCTTGAAAATGTTCCTGTGTTGGCAGGTCACAGCTTTTGGAGGTGACAGAGTCATTAGGCTTTTACAAGCTATTGAGAGGCATCATAGAAGGTTTAAAATGCCTCCTATTGGCCCAATTGGTGCTCATTTGGTGAGTACTGAAATTGATGTTCAAGTCTTTCATTCTTACGTTTATTTTGATGTGTTTGGCAACTATATTGAGAGGCCTTTCATTTGGTTATATATATGACAGCTATGGATACCCATTTCTGTACCATCTTCGGTCGTTCATTCTTATGTATAGTAATATATTTTTCCATGTTCAGCAATTATAATGGATGGCTTTCATTCGCTATATGCATGACTGCTGTGGGAATCCATTTCTACACAATCTTCACATGATTAATCATTAAACTAGCACTGATCAAATAAGGATGATAGTAACTAGAGTGATAGAGTTTTAGTTGCTGGCTAATAAAAAATCTTGATATAATCATTCAATGCAGGCACTGGTTGACGGTGACAAATGGGCACTGGCGATTGAAAATGCCATTGGAAGGTTGTTGAATGCTTTTATTGTCACGGACCATAAGGATTCTCTTCTTTTACGGCAATGTGCAAAAGAAGCAAACTACCAATACCTTCATATTATAATATATGATTTCGATAGACCAAAGTAAGATTACAGATAAATTTCTAGTATTTACTTGCAGAAATTTTGTTGGCTATTTTTTTGAATGGATTTTTTTCCCCCTATGGGTGAGACTTTTGAGTTGGTATTTTGATGCTGTGATTTATGTGCAGGATGAATATCCCACGTCACATGCTGCCTCAAACTGATCATCCAACTGTCCTTTCTGAATTACACACTGATAATCCTACAATAGTGAATGTCTTGGTGGATCAGGTTTGTGTTCTCAGTATCTCAGGTCTTATTTATTTGTTAACATTTCTACTGGCTTTTTGTTTTTTGGTTTTTGTTTCTCTAGGTGCTGTTTATTTGCTATTGCTGGTTTCTGTATAGGTCGGTTATTTTCGAGATGGTTGCTATTTCCTTCATCCATTGTCCAAACATATATTTTTGTTGAAGCTGATAATTTTTGTAAACTATTTTAGTGGAGATACTAATGTCTTCCCAGTTAAAATAGGTTTACATCAAGGCTTAGCCTTGAGCCCTTACCTTTTTACCTTAGTAATAGATGAGATTACTAGACATCTCCAAGAAGAAGTACCTTGGTGTATGTTATTTGCAGATGACATTGTTCTAATAGATGAAACTAAAGAAGGACTAAATTTAAAATTGAATAGGTGGGTAGATGCTTTAGAATCTAATGGTTTTAAAATTAGTCGCACAAAAACTGAATATATGAAATGCAAATTTAATAATAGTGAGAACCCGGATGAGGAACCAATCAAGATTTTAAATCAAGCAGTAACAAGAACTAATCACTTTCGGTACTTAGGATCAATAGGTCAAGAGAAAGGGAAAATCGAGAAAGATATAATACATAGAATTCAAGCAAGATGGAAGAAATGGAGAAGTGCGTCAGGAATTTTATGTGACCGTCGTGTTCCAATCAAACTAAAAGGAAAATTTTATAAGACTGCGATTAGACCTGCTATGCTTTATGGGGCAGAATGTTGGGCAGTTAAAGAGCAACATATACAAAAAATGAGCGTAGCGGAAATGAGAATGTTAAGGTGGTTGAGTGGTAAAACAAGAAAAGATAAAATTAGGAATGAAGTAATTCGAGAAAACTTAAAAGTGAGACCAATTTATGATAAAATGAGAGAAAATAGATTAAGATGGTTTGGTCATGTTAAAAGGAGGTCTGAAGTAGCACCGGTTAGGAAAACAGAGTCTATCCAAGTAGAAGGTGGTAGGAGAATGAGAGGAAGACCCAAAAAAACATGGATGGAAGTAATTAAACAAGATTTAAAAATATTACAAATTACAGAAAATTTAGTCTTAAATCGTCAAGAATGGCGTAATAGAATCCATGCAGCCGACCCCACATAGGTGGGAAATGGCTTATGATGATGATGATGATGATGATAATGGAACTAATATAATAAAAGATCTTGATGTGCTATTTGTCTGCAGAAAACAAATTTTTCCAGTAACTGTTATCAACTTGTGGTCTGGTCATCATCTTCTATATAATGTTTTCAATGACAACTTGCTGTGTAAATATGTATGCATATTAATAGAAAATAGTAAGGAAAGGAATGTCAGTATTTTCTAGGTTCAATTGTTTTTGCATAATTCAGAAATAAAAAATTTCAGACTGTAGTGCTGATATGGGATATGTTTTCTTTGAGTCCAAAAAATATTTTATGATGTTTCCTTGTCTAGTTGGCATGCTTGAATTTCATCAATGTTTTAAACTTTTCTGCACGTCTCTGGGCGGAAATACTGATCAGCCAATATTGTCAAAGTTGTAATCTGTTGAAATGTCCTTCTAGAAAATTTTCATGAAGCCTTCTGTGTTATCTGTTACATAAGAGACCATTTTGGAATATAGATTTGTTTCCTTTTAGACAAGCATCATGCAATCTGTAAGGTAAATTACGTGATGCTATTGGCTGTTGTAACTCGACTATGATTTAGTTGAATTGTAGATCAATGCCGTTCTCCTTTAGACAAGCATCATGCAATCTGTAAGGTAAATTACCTGATGCTATCGGCTGCTGTAACTCAGCTATGACTTAGTTGAAGTGTGGATCAATCTCTTGTAGCCTTTTCAGCTCTTTGAAACTTATGATTTGCATCCTTCGCTTGTCATGATAACTCTCTTCTAATAGTCGGTTACATCCTTTTTGTAAGACAATTACATATCCTAGTGATCTTGATATTGTTGTTTTAATCTAAATGTTGGTAGCAAAAAACATGATTGTGGCGAGTCTTTCCTTTTTTTTTTTTTTTTCCCCCTGAATATATTATTTTTACTCTTGGTAATATCATTTCTTCCCATTCCCTAGTAAACATCATATTCCCTCTTATACAAATAACCTTAAAGACATTATCTATGATTCTTCTGGTAAGTTATTTAATTTCTCAAAATTATGAGTGTGTTAGTGCTTATATGTTGTAATGCATAGATCTAGAAAAATAATTTTGTGCCGATGTGCTATGGGCCTTACAATGTGATATCGTCTGTTCTGGCTTGATAACTTAGCTGTACAGTTTTAAAACATGTTATACCATGTTTTAGTTTAGATCCACTTATAAACCTTCAAGAACTTTCTCCCATTTTCAATGGGGATTTGGTTCTGGGTTGGTGACTGTTACAAGCCCACCAACTTCCGCTTGGTTCTTCCTCAAACTACAACTCAACTCAACTCAGAGCCTCTACCCACTCATTTCAACTCTAGGGTTTTGCTCCACATCTACTAAAGGGGGGTATGCTCTAATATCACTTGTAACCTATCGACTCAGAAAAGTAATCTTGGCTTGGGTGTTTAATGTAAATTTTTAAGATCAATCATGTGTTTATAGTATAATCAATTATTATAATTAATAAACCAAAAAAATTTAAATTATCCAGTAATTATGTTCCTGTTGTTACATCCAGGCACAGAAAAAAGTTCATCACTTTCAATGCATGCCTTTAAATAATTAAATTAAAAGTAATGTTCTTGAAAATTCTCTGGCAGTCCAATCTTGAGTGTCCCACTTGATTTGGTCCACCCATAAAATAATGGGTTAGTTCCAACATGACTAGTAAGTAGAAAATCATTTTAAAATGGATAATGACTCAATTAAAACTTAATTACATGAAAAAATAACTATGTATTTTAATAACTTAAAAAATTAGCCATCAAATGCAAAATCTAATCTTTCCATTTAGTCTAAAAGCATAAAAAAAGAAATTGACTACTTGATCATGTTTTTTTTGTGTGCCTTGATGTAATAATGGGAACATAACTAGCTGATGATTTTAATTTTTTTAGTTTATTAATCATCATAATTGATTATGACTTAAATGTGTGATTGATCTGAGGAATTTATGTTAAAAATCTGGGCCAAGATTACTTTCTTGGGTTGGTATGTTGCATATGTCATTTCAAAAGTCTTCAGTGTCTTTATGTTCCTGATATTCTGTGACAAAGTAAAATATCTTCTACTAATGCTTTATTTTAACGTGGAAACTCTTCTCCTTTGGTCTGTGAGTACCACCTTCATTTGATAGTTGACTCCATATTGGCAGGAAACAACATATTTCTCCTTTTTTTCTCTTGGCACGGAAAACATGTGTTATGTTCTTCTGTGGCATTGTTTTTTAACAAAAGCTAGAAATTTGTATATGATGTGCAAGAATTCTATCTGTTTTATAGGGCGATGCTGAGAGGCAAGTGCTCGTCAGAGATTATGGAATAGGAAAGTCTGTTGTATTTGAGAAAAGGATCCCAAATCTTAAGGAGGTATATACATTGGAAGGTTACAGGATGTAAGTAGTTTGATGTCTATTTTTGACATGTGTTGTTTTAAATTGGTTCATTTGCTATATTTTGTTCTTGGTTATTTGAGAGGAGCATCCTTAGTTAATGTGTGATAACCTTTGTGGCATATTTATGGGTGTAGGATGATGGCCACTGTAGAGATGGGACCAGGAGAAAATTGTTAGGATTTGGGAAGTATACTCATTATTAAGATAGAAAATGCGCAATGATGCCTTTGAATTGTTGCAAACTACCATGAGAAAATTGTTAGGATTAAGCATACTCATTATGAAATGTAAGACGTATGACAGTGCATTTAACTTGTTGCACACCACCACTATTGTGTACAAATTTTTCTCTTGCATGTAGTTTTTTTGAAGGGAAGTGATTTAAACCTCGATTCTGTCGGGAGTTGTTTGGAACTGTGAAATAAAAGCTTGCTTTGGAAATGGATGGGAAATAATGTTAGATAAAAATGAGATCACATTAACCATAAAGTCAATAGTGAAAATAGACACAATGGTGGCTGTGTTCAACTATATTAAGAAAGATTGGGTTAGTGATCGGAAATATAGCTAGAATGTGTTTTATTTTATTTGAAATGATGTTAATAAATTTGGGGAAATTTGTTTTTCGATTTTCCTTATGTTTTCAGATTCTATTTCATACTTTCTAAATTTGACTATTTTTTTTCTCCTTTCTCATCCTCTTAAAATTTCTTCTCTTTTTCTTATTTTCTTCATCCCAGTCTTCGTCGCGTATCCTTTTCATAATTCTGTTGTAGCATGTTGTTTCCTACTAATGGTGTGCTAAACCTGTTTGTTCCTCGATGCGTCCAAAATCTGCTGTAAACCATCACTTCTTATGAACGCTCCTGCCAACTTGTTTTTTCCATGGAGGAATACCATCTCATGGGCTCAAAATTGTTAGGATTCATGGTGAAGATACAACAGATTTTGCTTCTGTTACCCGGCCATCATAACTCCTCTCTCTCTCTCTCCCTCCCTCCCTCCCTCCCCCACATCCATTACCAACCCAACATGACCCTTTTTTCTTGCTCCTGCAATTTCAACATAATGTTCTCACAAACTCAAATTAAACTTTCAATATGTTGAACTTCTGTTGGCTGACTGCCTTATGGCATGAATTGTGTAATTATTGATGCCAATCGCATGTTATTTTAGGTTTTCAAGAGGTAGTGTTCAAACAGTTCTGCCTCCGAACAGAAGGATTAGAGCAGGGCGACTATGCAGTTCAATTGAAGGTCAAATTAATGGTCTTGATAGAGATGCTTTGAAGGTACGGGAACTTGTTGAGAAGGCCAAAGGGAAGAAAAGATATCTGGAGGAAGCTTGTCAGGACATCTGTGTCAGAGCTGAAATTACAAAGGTAATGGTTCCTGTTTCTGAATTCTGCAGCATGTAACATCATTTTTTGATGTTCCATTTTCTGTTTTAGAGGCGGCGTTTGAATGCTGAGAAGGACTTGATGGCTAAGAAGATAACATTGCAAGATCTGAAGGATTCCTCTGAAGCCACCTCCGTCATGGAACCTAATGTTGATGAGCTGGATGAAGAGATTATGGTTTGTTCTGCACAAAGGATTTTTATGTCCTCATAGTTTCGTGTTCATTTGTGCCATCAGGGCATCGGCAAATTTATGTCCTGGTGTCATTTTTTTAATCATCCAGAAAGGACGAGAAGAAATACAAGATAAGGAGCTTTCATTAGAGATGCTGAGAGAAAAATTGGCAGAGGCAGAAGCAAAGGCCAATGAGCTCAAATTATCATTTAACACTCTTTGTGGTATGCAAGTTTCCATTCATGTGTTGTTTTCTTTATTCTTTTATTCATCTATTGGTGCTGAAGTTTCATTGTTTTTCTTTCCGATCTTAGAGTCATATGGTCTGGCACACCTGCGGATAAGTAAAGGCACCATATTTTGTTACATATCTGGTCCTCCAATTGTATTCATGCTTTTTTAAATTGATTTTTTGCTTCCATACCCAAATTTGTAGAGTCTGCCAAAGTGGAATGTAATGCCTTAGGAGAAGCAGAGCAGGAGTTGTTATTGGCTGTAGAGAATCTGCGCAAGGCAAAATTGGTATATCTTTTTGTTGAAATACGTCTTTTACTGGTGTTTATGAAATTCTTAGCTCTGATTATTTACCTCAGGAGAAGGAGCATTATGAGGGGATCATGAATACGAGGGTTCTTAATGATATCAAAGTAGCTGAAACAGCATATGAGGACTTCGAGCATAAATATCAGGCACGTGTGACTTCAAAGTTAGTTCTTGGATACATGTATTGGAGAAGTTCAATAAACACCAATATTTTGGTTTGTTCAGTTTGGATGTTTATGTCTATGTTGCTCACGTGTCTGATTGATTTTGTTACTAATGATCAATAAATCCATTCAGTCCCATTGAGAAACTCTTCCCATGCATGGTTCTTACAGGTTAAGTTGGATGCTATTTATCTTCTTAAAATTTTAACTTGAGAGCAAACAATCTGGTTGACATCCATCTGTATTGGTGTCCTTCCTGTTGCAAGTAGACCTCGAATGCTGATGCAAGTGACAGCTATAGATGTTGTGTGCCATTTACTAACGATCATGATGTAGAATATGCTGGTTTGTGGCCGGGAGGCCAGGCTGCTGAAAGGAAGATGTTACAATGATCAAATGGATATGCGCATGTACTTTGAACTAGTTTGACTTTTTAAGTTACAAGGAAGACAATTAAGCTCAGGTCGCTGTTTATTAAAATTTCGCATCAATGAAAACTAGGTCCTTTGCAAATAACAACCAGAAACAACTCAACCTTCTTGTCGTTTGATCATTAGCTTATCAACGACCATCACAAAGGCTATGAGTTTAATATTGATTCTTGGAGAAAGAAAGAAATATTTGAATGCACACCTGTCTTTTCATTTCTTATAATTCATTTACTATTTTCATATTGTTGTGTTCTAAAAATTCAGGATAGCTACAAGAAGGCTTCAATTATTTGTCCTGAAAGTGAGGTAGAAGCTTTAGGTGGATGTGCTGGAAGCACCCCAGAGCAACTTAGTGCCCAAGTAAACAGATTAAAGCAGAGACTCCAACAAGAAACTGAGAGGTCAGCGAGTACAGGCTTTGTTTTGACACTTGCCAAACCATTGAAAATTAACATAATTCTTCGAACCTTTTGTTGCAGATTTCCTGAATCCATTGATGATCTTAGATTTGAATATGAGAAAAAAGAGCGGAAAATTAAAAAAAAGCAGCAGACATACAATGCTTTCCGTGACAAGCTTGGTGTAAGTACTATTCTTTCTTTAGAAAGAAATACTGGTTGAGGCAATTGTTAAATGCACCATGTATGGATGGATTTTTTGTCATTAACCAGTTTACACTCAAGGGTATTTTCTCTTGCAGATGAGTTCCTGTTACTGATGCTTGCTATATTGTAGGCTTGTCAAAAGGCACTTGATTTGCGCTGGATCAAGTTCCAACGGAACGCCAGTTACCTGAAGCAACAGCTGACATGGCAGTATGTTCTACCCCTCAAGGGTTCATATTATTCAAAGCTTTTAGGGGTAAAACTTGGCTCGGGTTGTACTGTGTTTTAGAAAATCCTAAGCCTAATCCTATTTTTCAGGTTCAGGTTTTGGTTTGATTTCAGGTTGGTTATAATTTTCTCTAGAAATTTTAAATTCATAAAATAGCATATAAGTGGGTGATATAAATATATAGGCAGAAATTAATATGTTCTAAATATAAATAATTTGATTTCAGGTTAGTTATAATTTTCTCTTTAAATTTTAAATTCATAAATTAACATATTAATATGTTCTAAATATAAATAGTTTGATCTGTTTAGCTATAATTTTCTCTTTAAATTTTAAATTCATAAATTAACATATTTATATGTTCTAAATATAAATAGTTTGATTTCTGTTTAGTTATAATTTTCTTTTTAAATTTTAAATTCATAAATTAACATATGAAGTGCGTGATATAAATATAAAGACAATTTAATTTATTTTAAATATAAATGGATAATCAAACAATCATTGATATCCTATAATTGAAAAATGAAGTCAAACTATCTTTACGAACTATGTGAGATAAAGTCAAAGAAATCAAATATCGCATAACTAATTAATAATTTTTTGATTATATTAAGGGTATAATGAATTTTTATATAATTTTATTTCAAAAACTAAATGATTTTTAACAATATTAGATATGAATATGAAAATATGTTTTATGTAATGCATTTCAAACCATTATATCCATGCATAAGCTTTATTAAAACGAAATATATATTAGAATCATATATTATATGCATCTGTAGCTCATTCTGTTGGTTTTCAATCAGTCCAAATCCAACTGTATTTGAAATGGGTCGGGTTTGAACTCTTGACTTTAGAATTGGGGTTTGAAAACATTCAACCGAAGACCTGGTTTTCAAGGTTGAGTTAGGGCTTGAGAAGGTGTTTTTGGGCAGGATTCCAATTTACTTTAGTGTTGGTATTTCCGTAGGGAGTTTTATGTTTATGTTTATTTGAATGATTCATGATTTATTTGTCAGATTTAATGGTCATTTGCGGAGGAAAGGGATCAGTGGACAGATTAAGGTTAATTATGAAGAAAAGTCCCTTTCAATAGAGGTAGCTCTCTCGCCCCCTCTACTACGCACACCTGTGTACGGAGATGCTGGAGGTGACCTTATAATAAATGTGCAGTGATCATATCAGGATGCAACTATAAGAATATATAATGAAATAGCATACTAATTTGATCCTAGAACACGCTAAAAGGATGAATTGGTCATATATTAGCATGCTTAAACTCAGCCTGAAACACTTCTGAAGGATCCATGATATGTTAGTATATGCTGAAATATGAAGAGCCTGTTCACAACTTATGGGATGAAGATGGGACAAAATCTTCCATTTCTCAAAAACACTTTTTGCATTTACAAAAAAATAACAATATACTTTTTTCCATTTCCCATACATGTTATTCCGATCCCCAAACAATTTTATCCATTCCTAATACACGACAACACTTTTTTCACCTTACATTTTCATCGCATCTAAGTCCTGAATAGGCCATTTCATTCCAGAAGCTTTTTGAGATTTTATTTGCATGCTCTATTTTTATACTTAGCATTCTAATATGGTCTCTGCACATTGACTAGGTGCAGTATAATGTACCCTAGCATCTCTTATCTGCATAGTGTTATGACAATGATTGATTAGAAATGTTTCCACAATAACAGTGGAAATCTTTCTTTTGAGCCCCACCAATGTGATTATTTATCTTGTTTTAAATTATTCTTTCAACATTGTAGCCCAAAATCATTTCGGATAAAAGTTGCATGAATTGCATTTGAAATAAGAATTTTGCCGGATATATGTATTGTCAAATGGTTTTAATTCAATGGCATGTCTATATTTATGGTATGCTCATTTTCTATCTATTTGGGCCCACCTTGATAATTGTATGAAAACTACTTCAACCATTACATTTCGAATAATTTAACCAAAATTGGGATATCATTTAAGGGTTGATATCAAACTAAATTATTTGATTGTGATATCAGTTTTAAAGTGTTTCATTGAACATATATACTTTCTATTCTTCTTATGTACATGCATAATTCTATAAATTGTTATTAACCTTCTAACGCTTATGTAAATGGATTCAAGTGATTTCATATTTTATACATGATTTTTTTTTTTTTTTTTTGTGTTTTATATATGGAACTCAAAATGCACAAGGAAATTGATGGGATTTAAAATTTGCATTGGGCCCTCACTGCAAATACAATAATTCTTTTGTAATTTCCATCTAGTGGGTTGGAGATGTTGTGCATTTTGATTCAGTAGTAATTATTATGTACTCTCTTATCTTATAGGTGAAGATGCCGCATGATGCATCCAGCAATACTGTTCGAGATACTAGAGGGCTCTCAGGTAGGTGTGTTATTCTTCGGATGTGGGTAATATTCATAATGTTTTAGGGCTCGCATTTGCATGCTTTTTTAGAAGGGAAAAAAATTCCTTCGACTGTTTGGTTTTTTGGATTTTAAAGTTTAATGTCTGCTTATACCTTGATTTCTTTTTCTATTGTGATTGTTATTAAGGAGTCCTATTATGCACTAAGCGTACCCATGTGCATCATCAAATTGGAAGCCTATTGTTTACATCTCATGGCCATTAGATAGGTTTCATTACTAATGTTGTATAGGATTATCAGGTGGGGAACGTTCTTTCTCTACTCTTTGTTTTGCATTAACTCTCCATGAGATGACAGAGTCACCATTTCGAGCCATGGACGAGTTCGATGTATTTATGGTATGAGGCCTACTATCTTATGCTTCAATTTTTGCTAATGTTTGTCAAACAGTTGCAAAATTTTAAAGAATTGTACAGAAAGGAAAACATAACCAGAAGAAAGCGTTCTTGATGAGAGTCATTTATGTTTTCAGGATGCCGTTAGCAGGAAAATTAGTTTGGATACACTGGTCGATTTTGCAGCGACACAAGGCTCTCAGTGGATTATCATAACTCCAAATGATATCAGGTAAAACATTTTTGTCCATATGCACACTTTCAAATATGTAATACAATTTGCACAGTATGCGTGATGCTAAAACCTTTATAACCATATCTGGACAGAATTTAAAAGCAAAACTACTAACATTTGGGGAAAAAAAACACCAATCTTGCATAGTAAATTTATGGGAAATTTCCAAATATACCCACGAATTTTAACCATAATTCTTCTCATATCCACGAATTTTGCTTCAAATTCCTCTCGTATCTACGTGGTTAAGACAAGTAACAACATCCATTGGCACAGACGTAGAATGATGAATGAACCCTTTTCTTTTTTTGTCCTCATCGTCTCCATCTGCATAGCTATCTTCTCCAGCATCCCTGCGTCCTCATCTGTAAGGAAGAAGCCTCAAATCGTGACCATCTCCTACACGTTGCTTCTCCACTTTCTTCCTCATCAAAGCTGGAATCTCACTGTGTTTTCTTCTCCTTCCCCTATTTAAAATCAGGAAACCCGTTTTCCATTCTTCATCTTCCTCAATTTTGGACAAGCAGGACGGCCCACCAAGTCGCTGCAATGAACGCACCATCTCTAAAGTCGGCCAGCTCAAGCAAAGCCTTTCATGGTTGCCAACGACCAGCAATGGCCAGTCCGCCATCTTCCACTGCCATTATCTCTAAGCTTCAATCATAGCCGCCTATTAAAACTTTGCGTATCCCATTCTCATCTCCATTGTATCCAGCTTTGCATCACACTGACCAGTAATCTGATATTGGCATTGAAGATGCGGAAGGCAGCCCCTTCAAGAATCTGAAGTTTGTCACCTGATACCTGCAACACACCATGCTGACCTTCTCCCTCATCAGTGGCGAGTGAAAAGCTGCTTCGTGCAAGGTGCAAACGGGGCAGCACTACCATCTGCCACAGATCTGGCCATTCCTGAATTCGCTCAATCTATCATCTTCCTCCTCAAATCACTCCTGCCATTTGCATCTTCTTAAATGACTGACCGACAATTTTAACCAGAAACAAAGAAAACCTAAAAAGAGGATTGTTCACCCACTTTCGTTTCCATCTGCATAACTGACTTGGAAGTTCTTTAGCTTCTGGAAGGAAGCCAATTTGTCACCAATTGAATAAATGACTGATCTGTTGACTGATAAATATTTTGCTGCTGGTCTGTTGCCTATTTGATTTTCGCTGGCGCAACAAGAGGCGGCTGGTTGAATAAATGGCTAATCAACCATAATCACACACTTGTCTTGTTCTACCTTCTCTCGAGTTGGGATCGTCCAACACTGAGGTTACAATGAGGAATAATAAAACGATAAAATCTTACAACCAATAAACATGCAGCTTTCTCCACAAGGTTCAGCAATCCATCAGCAGCATATCCTTTATCAACAGTTCAGCTCCTGCAAAACAGAGATTGGAACATAAACACAAGTTCAACTCTTTACCAGCAACAGATCTGAGCTCACTCATTTTCACCTCTTATTTTTAACTAAGGATTTCTCAACTATTACATCAACATAGATGAAGTTTCAAATGCAAAATGTTGACTGTTTTGAGGAAGATAAGGTTCGAATTTTGTCTGGTTAAAACAGAAAAATTGGGAAATCTCTGTTTACAAAAGAGATGAAGTTGCTCATAAAAAATGTTAACCTTCTTAATTGAAGTCTCTTCAAACATTGCAACCTGTATGTTTCAGAAAGAGTTGAAGTTACATCAACTTCAGCTTCTTTATACAAAACTTCATCGTTTCATAGACAAACAACACCTATAAGAACCTTCAAAATTTTATTCAAACCAACATAATACAAGCTGGTATAATTCAAAAATTTATTCTAACCAACATAATAGAACCTGAAATAATTCAAAATTTTATTCAAACCAACATAATACAACTTGAAATAACTTCATACAATATCTTAGAACTGGCACATCAATTATGTATATAAAGCTTATTCAAAATTCCTGCAACAAACAACTTAAGCATAATAACATAATTATTTACATGAACCCAATACCAAATGATATCGAGTTCTGTTATTATCAAAGCACATTCCAAAACACTTTCCAGTATTTTAAAATGTAATAATTACCTGGTTACTCTGACAAGTCAGCAATTTTTTCAAGAATAGTGGCAGCTAAGTTCACTTTTTTTTTTAATTTTTTCAAAAAAAGAAAAAAGGCACAATCTTAAGGATTTGAAGCCTGATACGATGAGAGGATCCTACCCAGAAGAATCACAATTGTGTTATGAAGCATTCTACTTTGCCACAACTAGATGCAGTCTGGAAAATATCACATTGGAGTTAACCCGTTCAGTGGCATGTTAGTGGACTGTTATTTAATTCAGTTTTTTCAAAAAATTATCAATTTTCGTTTTTCCTTGGTCTTTCTACAGTATGGTGAAACCAGGTGAGAGAGTGAAGAAGCAGCAAATGGCTGCTCCACGAGCGTAATTGTTAATATCTTGCTGTTGAATATGGTAACTATGTAACCCAATTCTGTGGACATCATGTTTATGCTAGTCCTTTGTGTAATATAATGTATTTTTTAGAAGAACACTCCAACTGTAAGGACGC
This sequence comes from Annona cherimola, assembly GCA_030490835.1. Taxonomy (NCBI): domain Eukaryota; kingdom Viridiplantae; phylum Streptophyta; class Magnoliopsida; order Magnoliales; family Annonaceae; genus Annona; species Annona cherimola. The sequence continues at coordinate 7,540,348 of CM059974.1, forward strand.
CATTTTGAATAAAAACAGATTCATGGGCATTGGGCCTGTCTTTACATATTCCTAAAGCTTATCGGTGATCAATGTCTCTTTTGGGTGTAGTGAACGAGTATAATTCATGTTTTCCTGCACTTGTAGCAAGTACATCCCTCTTCGCGATTTGTGCACTTTCAGTTAATGGCACTAGTATCCGGGACTATTGGACAAGGATGGGTCCATAAACGTGTTTCCTGGTTTCCTGCCTTGGAGTTTGGAAGAGAACCATAAATCTTGGGTTGACTGTGGGGCATCTCCAACGTCTTACATTTGGCTAGTGAGAAAAGGTTATGCGTCGGTTAGGTTAATCTGGTTTAAAACATGGGCTCTGCGTCAAACAAGGGCTAAGAGAAAAAAGAGCACAGTTATGACCGGCATAATATCTATGATTGGGTTGAAAAAAGCATAGGCCTTGGGCAATTCTGATTCAATGCACTTAGTTGCATTGAAATTTTAGTGCAACTGGGTACAGTTTTTTTTTTCTCTGAATTTTTTTTATAGAACTGTTTAATCTAAGCGATTTCAACTATTTATTAAATTTTATTATTTTTGCAAATATGTTTATATATATTTATTTCTTAAAAAGGAGTATTTTAGTCATTTAGAAGTCAAAACATGTGTATGTATACTCTTTTTTTAAATATATATATATATATGCATTTTCAAAAATATTAAAACTTGATTTATAGATTAAATATATCTAAATTAATCACCTTATAAAAAAAATTTCAAAAAAAAATAAAAAATGAGTTTTGTATCCGGTTACTTAAAGTTTAAATAGAATTCCTACTTCAATGCTTGCTTCAATTTTCACGCAAGCTTTCTCACTTTTTTCTTTTAGTTTTTATTTTTGGATTTTTTTCCCATGCATCTTAATTGCTTTTGGATTTTTCCTATGGATGCATAGGCTCAAGCAATATCTTTTACTTTCTTGATTTTTGAAAATAAAAAATTCAATATTTTCATGAATGCTAAATTTTTTATTTTTGAAATTTGAAAATTCTTAAAAATATGAAATATAAAGTCTGGATGGTATATGATTAAACGCACCTTGGTATACTTAGGTTTGGTACACTCGAGTGCAAACAATTTTTTTAATATTTATTTGAATTTTTTTATAAATTGTGAATTTAAGTATATTTAATTTATAAACTAATTTTACTATTTTTAGAGATAAATATTTTTTTATTTTTCAAAAATAGGGTTGTTTTAGTAATTTGAAAATGACTAGAATACCCCTATTTTGAAAAATTAAAAAAATATCTACAAGTGTCAAAAATGGTAAAACTTAATACATATATTAAACGTATTTAAATTAATAGTTTTATAAAAAAAATTTAAAAGAAGTATTAAAAAATAGGTTTTTGTGTTGTGGTGTACTAAAGTTAAGTGTACTCGAGTGTGTGGGATTCGCGCCCATTTTGGACAATGAATAAAAAGATATTGCTTTGGCTCACGTATAAGTGCAAAAAAAATCTAAAAAAGTAAGCTTTCATGAGAGTAAAAAAGAAAAACTTTCATGAGCATTTAAGCTCAATGCTTACAAGCATTGAATCAGAACCTTTAATATTGGTATGAATTGAGATCTTAGCGGTCAATTTTTATGAATCACAACAAACAAGGAGCTTTAAATTTTGAACATGTATTGCTAAAAAAAAGGAAGAAGCATGGTTTTACTTCTATATAAAAACAAAAAACAAAAGAGCTACAAAACTAAATGATCAAGTGGTTTATTTCATTCACCATTTGGTTGATTAGGCGGTTGACAGGAGTGCACCTAATGGTCTGTAGGATATGAGTTTTAGGGTTCGAAGGAAGGTAAAAATACTTACCTAATTCGTCTCTTTCTCCAAAAAAATATATTTTTAAAAACGTTTCATAAAATTGTTAATATAGAGATATTTAATTTATAAATTAAGTTTTATATTGAGCATACTTTAGTAATTCAAGAATCAAGTGTACTCGACCTTGTACCTATTCTTTTCTAATTTAACTAGGTATTTTTTTTATTACTTAGAACTTACTTTTAAGTTTTAACTGATGCTTTTTTTAAAAAAAAAAAAAACTTATCCCATTTTAAGGTACCTAATGAGTTAGCATAGATACTCTACCCTAATTGTACCAGCAGTTGTGGGGACCGTTCAAACGGTAAGATGATGATCAACTTGACAACGTCATAGTTACATGTGCTATGCTCCTATTCCAACCGCAGCATGATTCCCAAGCCTCCTCTTCCGTTGCGATGTATCCGCTTCTCTTTCCAGTAGTGGATCCGACCGACATCTTTCTGTATGATGAAGGATGTCGGCGGATTTCGTTTGTGCAAAGTAGAGGTCAGTCATCTCTGTCCTTTTCAACAATATCAACACCTAATACGGTTGATTGCCGACTCTCTGTCTGGCGACTGGCGACTTCCATTGCTGCTATCACCTGCTCGTGATCTGGGTGGGTGATTTACCCACGGAATCGACTGGGGAAGCTGCGGAGGAACCTCGAGCGGAGGGGAGGAGGGTGGGTTCATAGCTGTCAAGCCATCCTATGGCCGATCTTCTGGGGGAGGAGCTTCGAACGCTGCACCTGGATAGCAACACAAACTGCCGGAAAATTGATCCCGGTGACAAACCAGCAGCCCTCTGCTCTCTCTGGACAACAAAGCCTTACAACCGGGAGGCATTTAAATCAACAATGCGCAAAGTTTGGCAGACATCAGCAAGGGTAACGATCACCCAGGTGGAGGACAACCTCTTTCTGATGCATTTCGATTCGGTGGAGGACCGCACCATTGTTTCGAAGGGTCGACCTTGGCTCTTCGACAGGCAGCTCGTGGTCGTTCAGGAGCTGCTTCAGGCCACCTCGTTGGGGGCAGTGTCGATGGCCAGTTCGCCTCTTTGGCTTCAGATAAGGAATGCACCTTACCTGCTCGACAAAATGTCGCTGGGACTGGCAGTGGGGTCATCTTTTGAACAATGCTTGCAGGTGGAGTTAAAGGACAGCCTCATCCGTTTGCATGTGATGGTTGATCTTACACAGCCCCTCCGACGTGGAATCTTCACCCAAGTGGACAATATGGACAAACATTGGCTTCCTTTCCAATATGAAAAGCTACCTACTTTTTGTTATGCTTGTGGTCGAATTGGACATGCCTTCAAGGAATGCCGACATTGTCCCAACCTTCAAGCTACCATTAAGGAGGAGGACCTCCCATATGGCAACCAGATGCGGGCGGGATTCCACAATCTGCCTATGACTGCGGGAACAGCTACAATGAAGAATCGATCACCACGCCTATATGGAGATCAGGGGGCTGCATCAAATAAGTCAGATTGGCCACAGCAGAACCTGCTGCCCAAACCAGACACATCGAATCAACCTAAGCCAAATACCTCTCTCTCATGTCACCAGTTTTCCACGAAGCAACTCACTACACACAGTTCAAACCATTGTCAACCTCAAACGGCTACCTCAAATGGATTGGATTCCTTCCCCATTGCCAGGGTCGATGGGCAGAGTCCTCATCTTGCTGCAACCAAGCTGGATGGGAGGTACCTCCCTTTGGCTGAACCCATGTTCGTTGGACAGAATCCTCATTGTGCAGCAACCAAGGCAGACGAGCAGAATCCTCATGTTGGAGCAACCAGTTTGGAAGGGCAGAATCCTCATAATGATGCAATAAGCTATCCTGATCGGATTGTCACAAATGGACATCCCATTCGATCTACCAGTGCTATCATGATCCGTAACCAAACTGAAGATGTGCAGATCCAACCGAGGGTGGGGTCAATATCTGAGGGGGAGTCCGATATGCTGGACTCTCTTCAGCCTTTTGCAAGGGTGAAAGGACCAAAGCGTCACTGGAAACGGATTGCTAGGCAGTGGTTCCCGGATGAAGAGGAAACAGGTTATGTGAGTCAACGCAAACCCAAACTTACAAAAAGACCGCATAGCATGGAGTTGGGGGAGCGTGAATGCATCGAGCAGGGGATCAACAAGAAAGGCAGGTTTGATCAAGTGGAATTGGTGGAGGCTGAGGATATCCCTCGGCCCCACGCTCAGTAATGGCTATCCTAGCTTGGAATTGCCGTGGGCTTGGGAACCCACGGACAATTCGGTGTCTGCTTGACATTGTTAAGCGGAAAGTTCCCAAATTGGTTTTCCTTTGCGAGACCAAGCGGTCAAGTAGGGAAATGGACTATGTTCGAAGAAAATTGAAGTTTGAATGCTGTTTTTCGGTTAATTCAGATAACAGGGGGGGAGGACTGTGTCTTCTGTGGAATACAGACTACGGAGTCACTATCAGGAGCTTCTCCAAACACCACATTGATGCGGAGGTCCGGGGATGGAGATTCACGGGTTTTTACGGCCATCCGGAGGTTCGGCGAAGGACGGAAAGTTGGAACATGCTTTCTTCTCTCCACGCTCAATCCCATACACCATGGCTTCTCATGGGAGATTTTAATGAGGTGACCAGCCCTTCCGAATACAGAAGCGGCAGATGCAGACCGGAAAATCAAATGGATTCTTTTCGCCATGTTATGGATTCTTGTGAGTTGATTGATTTGGGTTTCGTTGGTCCCCCTATGACTTGGCGGAACAATAGACGGGGAAAGCAGAGAGTTGAGGCGCGACTGGATCGAGGACTGGCATCACCACAGTGGTTAGCGATGTTCCCGTTTGCAAAGCTTTACCACTTATCGTCGGCATCGTCTGATCACCGCCCTATTATCCTTCTTCCCAACTCTCAACATTTGATATGGAAACCCAAACGGGATTTTAAGTATGAGTTGTTCTGGGGCAGAGATAAAGACACACATGACATTATCAGACACAATTGGTCAACAACCTTCCCAACTGTTGCCTCCCCTTGTGAAAACCTTTTAAGAAATATCCAGAGATGTCGTTCTGCACTATCTTCATGGAACAAGAACAAAAGGGGAAGCCTTCGTAAGCGTATTCATCTAAAGTAGGAGGAGTTACATTCTCTGAACGCCCAAACACCTTCTGATTGCAGAGATGTGGAGATCCAATGTGTCCAACAACAAATCCACTTCCTTCTGGAAGATGAGGAGCTTTTATGGAAGCAGAGAGCCAAAGTACATTGGCTTCAACATGGTGACAGCAACACCTCCTTCTTCCACCGTGCCGCATCAAATCGCCGAAGACGCAATTTTATTGAAACTCTTGTGGATGAAGGGGGAGTTAGGATCTCCGACCCTCGTGGGTTGCTTGATCTTACACTATCACACTTTCAGGGAGTTTTCTCTACTTCGAATCCTTCTGACCTCCACAGAATCACGGATCTAGTCACAAGGAAGGTATCATTTGTTTCCCGTGAAAACCTTATCAGGCCACTATCACCAACGGAAGTGCTAAAAGCCCTTACATCTATGAACCCGTCAAAATCTCCGGGGCCTGACGGTTTCTCTGCTGGCTTTTTCCAAACACATTGGAATATTGTCGGGCGTGACGTCTTTGCTATGTGTAAAGCTTTTATGGATGGTCGATCAGGGCAGAATCACAATCGTTTTCTCCAGGAACTCAACTACACCAACATTGTCCTCATCCCAAAGAAACCGGGGGCGGAGAAACTTGGGGATTTTCGTCCTATCAGCCTATGCAATGTCGCCTACAAAATTCTCGCCAAGGTTTTAGCTAATCGCCTCAAATGCTGTCTCAATGAAGTGATTTCTCCTCAACAGAGCGCGTTTGTCCCGGGACGCCTCATCACTGATAACATGCTAGTTGCGTACGAAGTTATTCACTCATTTCGTCGAAGAAGGAAGGGGCGGAAGCAAGATTTGGCCGTTAAGCTGGACATGTCAAAAGCTTATGATCGGGTCGAATGGGACTTTCTGAGTCAAATGATGGAAGCTATGGACTTTGGCCCCGTGTGGATCACATGGATTCGAAGATGTGTTCAGTCGGTTCGATATCGGATAGTTGTGAATGGACACAAAACTCCCCTCCTCACTCCTTAGCGGGGGCTGCGCCAGGGTGATCCGCTTTCTCCCTACCTTTTCCTGATTTGTGCAGAGGGACTCTCCATTCTTCTGGGTCAGGCTCTGCTACAGCAGTCGCTCCACGGAATCAAGCTATGCCCTCGGGGACCCATGTTATCTCATCTTTTCTTTGCAGATGATGCCCTAATCTTCATTAAGGCGACAGATGTACATGCAAAGCTACTCCTTTCCATTCTCCGATTATATGGTGAATGCTCGGGACAAGTCATAAACATCAACAAGACCACTCTCTTTTTCAGTTCCAACACCAACCAGGATGTCAGAAGCTCTATTATTGAGGTGTTTGGATCGTGCTCTTCGGACTTCAAATCTTATTTGGGATTGCCGGTATGGTTAGGACGATCAAAGAAAGCCATGTTCAGAGAGCTGAAGGATCGTGTATGGCGGAAAATCCAGGGATGGAAGGAACGTTTATTGTCGTGGGGTGGTAAGGAAATTCTTATAAAAGCGGTTGCTCAGGCCATTCCTATTTACTCCATGAGTATTTTTCTCCTTCCCAAAAGTTTTTGTTATGAAATTGCGAGTATGTTGAGCAAATTTTGGTGGGGTGAAAATGGGGGGAAACGTAAAATGAGCTGGGTAGCGTGGAAGGATATGTGCAAGACTAAGGCAGTTGGGGGTTTGGGTTTCCGTGATCTGTTTTCATTCAACAAAGCGCTTCTCGCAAAACAGGTATGGCGGCTGATATCCAACACTGACTCTCTATGTTCCTCTGTTCTTCAGGCTAAATATTTTTGTCATGGAAACATCTGGGCCTCAAAGCCGAGGCCATCAGATTCATTTACTTGGAGGAGCATTCTGAACGGTAGAGACGCAATCCTTGGTGGGTGTCGGTGGAGGCTCGGATCTGGGGATCGGGTGAATTTTTTCCATGATAGGTGGCTTTCGATTCCGCTATCCAAGGCGGGGCCCTTACCAGAACACATTCCCGACGACGCGAAGGTCAGTTTTTTCCGAAATGAACAAGACGGTCTATGGGAGGAAACACTTGTCTTGCAAGCGGTTGGGGAAGTGGGGCGTGATATCATTTTTTCTTCCTCTCCTCCTTCTGGGGGTGAGGAGGACCTTTGCTACTGGGACCCCGAACCCGATGGACACTTTTTAGTTAAGTCTGCATATAGGCTCCTCACAATGGAGGTGGATGGTGATGCCGATGGTGATCAAGTCCGGGGGATCTTCCAATTTATATGGCGCATTAAACTCCCAAGCAAGATACTTATCTTCTGTTGGAGGTTGTTTCTTGATGCTCTCCCCACCCTTCTAAATCTGCAGCGCCGAGGGATCAATGTTGACACTACATGCCTCTTTTGTAAGCAGCATGTAGAAGACTCTTCTCACCTCTTCACCAACTGTTCTGCCACGCAGCCGATTTATCTTACGATCATGGGTGATCTTATTTCTCTGATTCAGGGTGTATCCATGAGGCATATCTTTCGGGCCTTAATCAATGCCAACCACATGGATTCTTTTACCCTATTCCTCCTTTATTGTTGGCGCATTTGGCATCTCCGGAACAAACTCCGGGCAGAGGGTTTAACACCGGTGTTCTCCACGGTTATGGAATGGTGTTTAACTTTTAGAGACCAGTTCCGGGCGGCAATGGATTATAGGAGGGCCACTTTTTTTGAGAAACCTCTGGTTGCCCGATGGATTAAACCTTGCAATGGCAAATTCAAAGTAAATATTGATGGGCGACGGAATTGTCGGACCAATGGTACGGGGTTTGCGGCAGTTATTAGGGACTCCAGTGGGTCCTTTATGACAGCCAAGGGATGGTATCGATGCGAACTTCTGGAACCGCTTATTATGGAAGCTACTGCTGTATGGCTTGGGTTAAAATGGGCCTTGGAGGCACATTTTGTCAATCTACAGGTGGAATCTGACTCCCTTATCCTTATTGAGTTGTTGACTGCTGATCGCACTATTAGGGCGCCGGTGGGCACCTTTGTTTCAAGAATACGTCATATCGCTCAATCGGCTCATTCTTTGTCATTTAACCATGTGCTTAGACAGGGGAACTCTGTGGCCCATCTTCTTGCTGATTTTGTTTCTTCAAATTTTTTGCTTGAACAAGAATGGTGGACAATCCACCTTTTTTTCTTCAGGAAAAACTCTGTATAGACAATTTTTTGGCTTTGTGAAGCAATGATTTTCCTTCCCCTTCCACCTCTGATCCTCCTTTCTATCAGAGGCGGACGGGATAGGAGTGAATCTTTTAATCAAAAAAAAAAAAAAAAATACGGTTGATTGCCAGCTATAACCAACCATCCTAATTTCATGCATAAACTTCAAACTCCTCTTACCCATCGTCGTATCGTATCTTTTCGTTTTTAAAAGATCTCACAACCATCTATTTGCCCCTCCCATTTGGGCTACCCACAGGCTACCATAATTATGGCCGTCCATTCCCCATTTCACATTGGTTCACGGACGGTTGAGACAAATGCTTAATCAGTGTAAAATATTAGAGTCGACCGCCTCCAGGGAAAAATGCCTATAGTTGGAGGGAGCGACAGTCCCAGCAGAATCTTACAGAAAGCAAAAGCACAGGTTGGTATCTTGGTCTTTCCACCTAAAGCGACAAAGCCCTCCCCTCTCTCCTCTTCTTATTATATTTTTCTGCCTTCATGCCCCCTTCCAAATGGCCCCAGCAGCACCCCTTCCAGTTGTTTATTCACAACACAACTAAGCTCCAACTTTTCACGCAGTTTCCCTTATAAATTCGTCTTTCCTTCCAAATATCATTATCACAACCGCAACAAATCTCTTCCCCCTTCTCTTTCTTCCTTCCGTATGGCCTCCTTCTCGAGCTCAATTTCGCCGCGGAAGCTGCGATCCGATCTCTACGATTCTGCTAATTCATCACAGCCGGATGAATCGACCACCCCTCTAGTCGTTTCCGTGCTAGCGTCGCTCCTGGAAAGAACCGTGGCTAGAAACGAACGGATCATAAGCAAATGCGACTGGGTGTCCGTGTCCCCCAAGTTCTCTAGAACGCGAGTGTTCGACTGCTACCAGACGCCGGACATGACAATCAAGTCGTTCCTCGAGAGAATTTCCCACTACACTCGTGCTGCCGCGCCGGTTTTCGTTGTGGCCTACGTCTACATAGATCGCCTCTGCCAGCTCCACCCTGATTTTAGAATCCTCCCTCGCAATGTGCATAGGCTTCTCATCACAACCATCATGGTGGCTTCTAAATTCATCGAAGACATGTGAGTATTTCTTCATCACTCCAATTTCAGCCAATAAACCCAACATCTGCGGTCCACCACTGATTCCCATTATTCCTTAATTTCTTTCCATCCAGGAATTATAGGAATTCATACTTCGCCAAGGTTGGCGGGTTGTCCACAGCAGAGATGAACAGATTGGAAGTGGACTTCCTTTTCTTGATGGGGTTTAAGCTGCATGTGAATGTGAGTGTTTTCGAGAGCTACATTTCGCATCTGGAGAGGGAAGTGAGCGTAGGAGGTGGATACCACATCGAAAGGACACTGAAATTCATGTGCAGAGGCGAAATCACTTCCGACGAGAAGGAGAAGAGACAGATCACCGGTTCATCACGAGCAATCGGATGTGGTCCGAATTAAACAGTTTTTTTTTTTTTTTGGTGCCCCTCTGTATTCTTGAGTTACAAAATTCAAGAGCTGTATATATAGTTATAATCCGCTTTATGCAGGTTTCATTAGGACAAAAAAAAAAACTGTGGTGCGGTTCATCTCAAGCTGGAGAATTGGCCCGGTTTGCTAGACGCCTCAAAACGAATTCAGGTCATTTTGGAGACCAAATTTCTTTTGGGTAGGACTGAAATAATCTCGTGATGATGCATGAATAGCAGGAAAATGGGATGAATTCACTTTCAGACTGTCCTACCTAACAGGTCTAGAATTTGTTTGTTTTATGAGATACGTGTAGAGGGTAGTTCAGTTGTATCTTTCTTAGGAGAGCTGTCCCTTTACAAATACTTACTCTGTAACAACTGATGTTATTGAAATTAGTTATATTGGCCAACCAGTTATCATTAATTCTTCGTATCATGATGCACTGCTCTGCCTTTGTCACTGGCAAATTCCATCTTGTCACTGTTTCAAAAGAAATTAGGCCAGCAATGACAAGTCTGCTCACTGGACTGAAGAGATTGGACTTGTGATTATTTACTGAAATGGGTGCTAATTTTTGATAACTTGCTAATTGAAGAACTTGTTTTGGAATCTGGATGCTTTTAAACCAACCCCCAAGGCCAATGACGATGGCGGAAAATATTGTCTCTTCTTGGTTTTCTTCATGGGCCTACAACTATATATGCATGCAGGAGTGTTGAGTGTTGATCCCAGATTCAAGCGTTCTCAGGAGCATGGTCTCCATTGTAATTCAATATGATACAAAAAAACTATATATATCTCCATTGTAATTCAATATGAGACAAAAAAACTATATATATATATATATATATATATAGCCGACTGATCATTTACTACCGGTCGGAAATCCGGTGATTTCCGACCGGTCAAAAAATATATTTTTTATTTATTTTTTTTGAAAAATAATTTTATAAACATGTTAATCTAGTTATATTTAATCTATAAACCAAATTTTACCATTTTTGGATATGTATATATATTTATTTTGGATTTTTAAATACAGGGGTATTTAAGTCATTTTAAATATTCTTAAAATGACTTAAATACCCCTGTATTTAAAAATCCAAAATAAATATATATACATATCCAAAAATGGTAAAATTTGGTTTATAGATTAAATATAACTAGATTAACATGTTTATAAAATTATTTTTCAAAAAAAATAAATAAAAAATATATTTTTTGACCGGTCGGAAATCACCGGATTTCCGACTGGTCGTAGAAGATCAAGTCTCATATATATATATATATATATATATATATATATATATTTACACACACACACACTGGGTGGATGGATACCTTTCTCTAAACATCTCGTTGAATCTTTTATAAATATAAAATCTATTAATAATATTTGAAGATTTGCTTCGTATTAGAGATGAACAGGTTGAAGATGTCGAAGGTCATTTGCCAACTGACTGGAGGGAAATTCCCCAATTCTCAAACAAGCTTGCCAATGGTACCATAAAAACCAAATATATGAATACCAAAGAGGTAGCCGTTCTACATATGTAATTCCTTTGGGATGATTAAAATCCAAAATTTTAGACCACTGTGAGATTCAAACAAGTGTGCGAAGTTCACGTTGACACTAGATGAGAAGAAGACAAAACATGGCGTCGATTTTGATGAAGTGTAATAGGAAGAAAATAGAGTAGAAAGAGAGAATGATATAAGTAAAATAAAGTTTTTAACAACAACAATAATAATAAATATTAAGAATATAGATAATCATTGCAAAAAGTAAGTATTTTAGTGTAATTCGATGTAATATATTTGTGGAAAGACAGAAGTGCGCAAAAAATTATTTTTATTATAATTATTTTTTATAAGTGTGGGCTTCACTTATATCTTTCATTATGTGAAATTTGATAATGTTTTGAATTTTTTAGTATTTTTTATTGTTTCATCTTGAAATCATACTTTTCAAGATCTTTATTTCTTATAGCAAAATTAACCATCATAACTAATTTATTCAAATTTTTGCTTGGTGAATGAATAATATCCATGTGATGGCAACAAGATACAATGTTCCTACACAAGAGAACATCTTCCTCAGAGTCAAACTTGGGACATCTCAATTTTTTGATATTTTTGATATTTGAAAAATCAACAAAAGTTAAAAAAATTATCTAATTTTACATGAGTGAATATCTAGATACATAAAACAAGAAAAAAAATTTAAAAACGAGAAATATTTTTACTGCACCCCTAAATTGTCATGTATTTGTATATGAGTTTTGACTCATGACCAATGATTGGGTGAAAATGTTTTCACATTTGGGTAAAAAATGGTTAGTTTGGGGCCATAAAAATTTATTTTATGAAATTCACAGCATGCATCTTATTTAAAATTATATTTTTAATATCTAAAATTCTCCAAAAATGATAAAAATTAATTAATATGTTAAAAACACGTAGATTAACTTTTGTGTAAAAAAACTTTTAAATGCACCTAATACCATTGAGCCTCAATGCTCCTAGGTGCATAAAATAACATTCCTTCAAAAAATACATATATATGCATTGCGCTTTAGGTTATATTTTTAATGGATATATTTTTAATGGATTTATATATTGTAAAATAATTTTAATTTTACAGTATATATTCACTAACTTGGCTAGGGACTACGCTAGCTGATTGAAACGCTTAACAAACAATAAGGGCTTAGGATAGCCTAACAGAAAGACATTAGGTCAGTGTTAAATTTATGAGAAATTTCAGGGATAGATACTTAACCATTAGACACCCATTGAAAGAAATGATGAGCCTCTTTAAATGCTCGGCCTTAGCCTTAATAGATAGAACATGGATCACTTCTTCCTGTGCAATTCTTTTGAGGTAGTCTTGTAATAAAATTTTTGATAAAAAATATTTGGGGTGTGTTTGGCAATTGACAAAAAATGTCAAGTTAAAACTTTTCAATCTAAAACTTTTCACTCTCCACAACTATCATATTTTTTAATCATTTTTTTCACATTTTCCTATACAATTACCCTACTTTTCAATCATTTCTACACAACTATCCATACAACTAACCTATCTATTTTAACTTTATCCTCTTTATTACTCATAATTACCCCTATCATATCTCATCATTTGCTATAAAAATTTTGTGCCTAAGCCAAGCGCGGCTACCAACTCGGTTACATGTTGAACAACCATATTTGAACTTATGATAAGCAAAATATTTTTATAATCCAAACCACTCATTATACTTAGCTCGAAATATTAGGTTATAATATAAAAAGCGTTATAATCGTCATAGGGCCCATATATTTAGATCTAGCTATTATAGGACTTCAAACCTTGAAATTTGCGATCTCTTGTTTGGATGTGCTACAAGCCTACCACTGGACTAAAATTATGGCCACAAAACAAACTATTATAATTGACGGCTGCTGTTGATCGCTTGATAAAATCATATTCTTGTAAATATATCATAATCAAAATGATTTTGTAGTTATAAAAAATTGTTCATTAACATTTTACCTTGTATTTTATTCACCTTCTTGGCGTTTCATCGCAACAGACCCTATCTAATAGAGAGAAAATTCTTCATATTTTCGGGCAGGTATTTGGCTGTAATACATATCTTAGATAGGTGGTACGTCTTCCTTGGTTAGGATTTGGGAATAAATGCACCGACAGTCGTACATTGATTAAACATCCTGCTGGGGGGCCCATCTCATTAATTTTATAAGGGGGCAAGCTACACGAGCCATTTGGTGCACAGAATATAGAGTGAAACAGGTCCGACCTTGCACATCACTGTTCAGAAATTATTATTTTTTTAAAAAAAGAAAAATCCTTCCTCGCGATATTGGTGGGTGCTCTGCCCAGTGCTAACCATGCCAGGGCAAAGGACGCTTGAATTAGGAAAAAAAAAAAAAAAAAATTCAATTAACCACCGAAATGAAAGCTGGCGAGTCCATGGTTTGTGCCACGTGTCAAACTTAGAAGGAGCCACACCAGCCCTTCATTCCCTATGATAAGCGGGGCCCACCTTGTCCGCGTGACCCACGCACGAGTGCCGCTACAGCATTTCTCTGGCATTCACAAAATGTTATTTTTATTATTCTACGTGATGCGCGGTCCACCTCCGAATGTAAATCGTGCTTTTAATTTCGTCCATTTCGACACTCATTTGATTATATATATATATGATTGTTGATATTTGATAGTTATCCACGCAAGCAAGGCTGATTAGGATCATCTGGTCTCTCAGTCGTCATAGTCATGGACATTGCAGATCATTGGGTAGCTAGCAATTCCTAGTTAGACAGCTGAATTTTGGTTGCTAAAACCAGATTCAAGTGATTGAGGCGAGTGGATAAAGAAAAACCTTTAGCACTACCCACTCTTTTACATATTCACCCATTAGCTCGCAAGGCACGTCGGGGGGAATATATGAGCTTCGCCTGTATATTTCCCTTGTCCTATACTAGGACATGTCCGGCTGTCTTGCTTAACACCCACCAGCCGGGAGAGATTATTAAAATCTGTTCACCACCTTCCTCCATCCATTCGAAAAGATTTGTTGCATCCAGAATCAGACCATTCTATTATTTTGCCCTATTAAATTATATAAGGTTAGATGGACTGCCCATTTTCATTTTAACATATACACACCAGAGAAGGACCACGGAAATGGGATGCCCAGTTTTGGCTTTTTTCTTTTTTTTTAAATTATTTTTAACGGATATGCGATCCTAAGAAAGATCTTTTTACATATGAAATTTTATATTTTATTTTTTAGATTTTAAACTTTAAAAATAAAAATAAAATTATGCAAAATTTTGTATGAGAGTACGATTTAATCTATACCATAAATTTTTTTTAAAAATGGATAATGCAAGTGTGATCAATGTTCATGCAACCATTAAAGCAAGACTCTGTAAAGGTATATACTAGGGTGTTTTTAGCTGAAATGAGCTCCAATTGTCATGTAAATTAAAATACAACCCACTTATTATATTTAAAATCTTTTATTTAGATATTGCTCCAAGTTTCATCTAAGTCAAATATGCATATAGTTCTCATTTAAAATATGTATGAAATCATTGTAATAAATTATTTAAATTGAATATTAATTTTTAAAGTTGTATTTTAATATCTAAAACATCGTTTCCATATGAATAAATGATCTTATAAAGTATTATTATATTTTAATATATTTATTAATGGATTTAAGTATTTTGTTTAATTTATACATAATTACATGTATTTTAATCAAGTATGGCTCACCTAAGATTTCGACTAAAATCATTTTTGGAAACATGATGAAACAAATGATTTTAAACAATATGACCGACTAGATTTAAATTTAGATTTAAATTTCATTATCAATGTGAAACCTATTTTATGTTGGTAGGCTGTATCCTAGCATTATGTATTTATACGTCTTTTTTGTTTAAAATGACGAGGGACCTCCAATTTTGATGATTTGGATCGCATACCTGACCAGTGACCACAATATTGAAATTTGAAACATCAACCTGTGTGTCATTTGGAGCAACCGTAGGTGACAAAAGATGTATAGAATTTTCTTTCTTCAAGGCCAACTGACGACACTAATTAATATGAGTCATGAGGGGAAAAAGGCATGACAAAGTTTCAATACCATTTTCAAAAAGATATCTTTTCTATGTTGTGATAATTGCATGTGGGAATTATACACACATTATAATTATACGAAAATTATGTTTAAACTTTAGCATGTTTTATTATATAGAAAAAAGAATATGAAAGGGTGGAAAGAGTAATTATTATTAATAAAAAAGAGATGATTGTCTTTATAAATGATTAAAGATTAAATAAATAGAGTTGATAATAAAAAATATGTAACCAAATAAAAGATAAATTTTTTATGAAAGATGGAACAAAAAGACATTGCATCACATCCAAATGAAAGGGTAAAAACAAAAGAAATTAAGCCATTAATTTGGTTATCTTTTGTAAGTATCAAAACAGACCCTCCATAACTGAGCAGTAGCCGGTCTCAAATCTATAGATTAAATAATTAATTCGTCACCTCGATGAAGCTAGAGTTTGAAAGCTGTTGCTAGATCAATAAGGAAATAAACAACTGAAAAAATTCGAATACTTGGCTAATGACATATAAATCATCTCGTGCCGGTCATTCTCGGAATTAGTCGCCAAAAAGACATTGACAAGGAAATCTAGCGTTCCTGAGGCCTGGCATATGAAATATCTCTCTTCCAGTCATGCAGCGTCCAATCAGAAGACGCCGCTGATCAATAATAGCTCGCCTATATTGATACGCTATTAATGGTGTAAAAGATCGCATGTTGGAAATCTATACACCTCTGATCCCAGGCCAGCAGCCACATCTTTACGCCTGCCAATCTGATATATTAGAAATTAATTACTTTGGGACCTTCATTAAATGGTGTGGGTCAGTACTTAATTTGCGACTAGATCCTATTACTTTTTAACATTTAGCACAGCCTTGAAAAGCCCATCAACCCCAATTAGAATGTTTCTCCTAATAATGAGAAAATAGCGTGGATTCTAGAAAAAAATTATATGAATTCAGACCTCGGTCTGTTAATGCTACTTGTTCCAGTCAGCAGGAGAATGTAGATCAAATATGTCACAGTCATTAAGAAAATGACAGAAGAAAGATTTTAAAGAAATTTAAAATTGAATAAGCTCCCGGCGAGGATCGAACTCGCGACCTTTCGCTTACGAAGCGAACGCACTACCACTATGCTACGGAAGCAAGTTAACATTCTCGTTCTATTAAAAATAATAGTACCCATATTATAAAATTCACTTCCACGGAACCGGTTCTATAGAAATAGATAACCTCTCCAACCCCTAATCCACCAGTAATTATGGATTACATTCTAATTAATGAAGCTGTTATAGAATGAAAAGGAGACTGAAGTAGCTTAGCCATCCGATGATAATTGCGTATAATTTGACTCTTCCAGGTGTCAACGCCAAGGCTGCGATAAGCCCATACAACATAAATGCAACATGAGGCCAGGCCGATCTGTTTCCCTACCAACGTCTGGGATAGTTTGGGCTTTCCCCTCGTAGTTTTTGGACCTTCCTCAATGCCACCCGCATGCTGAATCCATGCACCCAGACAACCGCGCGCAAGGCATACACGGAGGCAGAAAGGAAATTTCTCCAATCCAGGCAAGAAAATCAAGGAGTTCATTTTACAAACGAGACTGCGGAATTTACTTTCGTGTACTCTTAAAACACTAGCAAATTCTACTTTAATTAACATAGATAGTTTTTAAAGTAAATTTTCTGATAAAATAACAAATTAAAGTAATGTAAAATATAAATCGCATGTCATTTTTAATCTTATTGTGATGCACAAACGGCTGCAATTGATTTGTAGCCCATTCTTTTTTCGAAAGACGGTTTACGTTGTCTTTTACAAAATTCTATTTTGTAGGCCAGATGGAATCCAACTACTGACTGCATGGTTTGCAGTTTGCTTACTTCCATGGCTTTGTGGAGTGGGGTTTTGGACTTGAATTATTAATTCATGGCTATCAAGCCCAGGTTAGAATACTTTCCTTCTTTGAATATTGTATCCCCGGAACGCCAATAAACTCTCTCTCTCTCTCTCTCTAAATGAAGTTGCCTGAACTTCCAAATCAGCCACGTTATTTTAGTTAACTGAATATATCGTTCGGGCTAATTCACGTCTTAGAGACGACCCAAAAGCATATTTGGAATCATCAAATGAAATTAAGATGTAATAGTGGCAATAAGAAAAGTAGAGAAAATTATATGGAGGGGTGTTGTTATATCGAAAATGGAAAAAGCAAAACAGTTACGTATTTGTAAATGATTGTATAAGGAATTAGAAAAGTAATAATGAAAATAATTTTTTTTTTCCTTTCATGTAATTGGATGATATTGAGTACTTCCAAGTCAATGTGGATTAGAGTCCTTGGAGAGACAATGGAATGATGCGCCACACTTTCTATGAACGCACATCAAAAGTCAGAGAAGTTGTGGCCGAGCATCACTATCAATGTCAATACATTAAAAATTGGAGAGGCAGCTAATCATTCCAACTAAAATAAGGGCCGAAAATTGTGGAATATGACGATCTGGTTCCAGGGCCAACAATTTCAACTACCTGTTCTTCTTGTTATGAAATGAACTTCCTCAGTCTCAAATGTCTGTCAATTACAAAAGATCTTATTTGTGCTCATGTATATATATATATATATGATTTTTTACACAAATTGCAGTTATGCATATGATTTGAAATTTATTATAAAAATGTCAATGGATAATTAAAGTATTTGCAGCTATGCCCATGATAAACATTAAATTTTCTTTTTTTGAAATTCAAGCATCTATCTTTTAGTTTTTATAAATATTATTAACTTTTTGATAGATCCAAATCACTCATTATGTTTATTAATATGAATTTAATGAATATTCCAATAATCACCTTGGTTGTATATTTGGTAGGCTATAATTAATTTTAAAATAAATTTATAAATCTATATTTATTATCATCCACCAAGTAACCAAATCATGATGGTTTTTGATATATTAGCTAAATTTACATTAATAAACATAACGGGTGGTTCGAATTTATCAAAAATTGATAATGTTAAATCATAGTAATAAAAAAATTGTGTAGAAATTCACAGATAGAAGAGCAAATGCCTCAACCAAGTAATTAAATCATGGTGTTTTTTGGTATAGTAGTTAAATTTACATTAATAAACACGATAAGTAATTTGAATTTATTAAAAAATGATAATATAAAATGATACGCATAAAAATCAATTCGTGTAAAAATCCACAGGTACAAGAGCAAATATCTAAAAGAAAAAAAATTTCCGAGTACCTGCTTATCATCCGCCAACCAAGGAAGGAGCATGAAAACTGCGAAGAAGTTGGTAGGATTTGTCTTGGCAACGGATTTTTGAATTTGAAAGAGGCCCGTCTGCGTTGCGTGAGTGCCCACCTCATGAAAAAAAAAAGAAAAGGTTCCGAATTTAAAACGGCCAGCCAACGGCTATACTGTGGGGTATGCCAAATTCTCCGTTTTTCAAATCTTTTTTCCTTCCTCTTCCGTGCACGCTGTCGCATCTTTGAAAAATGTCAATTCAATCCCACTTAGAACGTCCGGTTGAGAATCATTTCAGTTTCTGGCATGGTCAGATCGCTTGAACAGTGGATGCGGACTGCAGCAGGGGTTATTTACTGCAGAGGGAACTGTGGGTGCTGGGGAAATTCGAATTTTAAATTTTTTAATTTTGCATATTTATGTTTCAAAATTTGAAGTTTGAGTATTAATATTTTAAATTTTGTAAAGTTTAGTTTTTTGAATTTTAAATTCTTAATATTAACGGTGTTAAAAAATGCCGTTAAAATTTTGTAAAATATCTAAAATGTGATTTGTATTTTAAATTAAACTTTATAAGATTTAAAATGCTAATATATAATTTTTTAAAAATAGTAAAAATTGATATACATGTTAAATATACTTAGAATAATAATCTCATAAAAATTTTTCAAAAAAATTCAAAAATAAAAGTTTTTGCACCGGGTGCGTGATATCAAATGCCCTGTTCTACGCACTCTTTTAATCTACGTTTCCTTTTTTTTTAAAAAAAAATAAAAAATTACACAACATTATATAGAGCCATTTGCTCATTCAACTATACGCACGCCTTTACAACTACAATGTGGTTGATGTCAATGGGTTACACCTATTTACCGGATTCCCCATTCTGCACCAGTGATGAATTTGGGTCTGGATGTGCAGTATCATTTGCAGAGAAGAGCTGCTGCACAGTGTTTAGAGCTACAAAGAATGCCAGAAAAATAAAATTGTTATGGATGGAAATGAAATTCCATTTAGATAATGAAAAATATTAGACACACTTCTTTTAGCCATCCGTGTGGTTTTCATAAACAAATACATTTTTCGTGCCTAATAATGGATGTATTAGACCATCTTACCTTTTCCGCCAAGTGACGTATGTATGTAAACCGCGTCCGTTTATGAAAGCTGTCAAACACGGCAGCTGAGACATGCAAAACCGTAGACTGGGACAAGCACGTCCAGACATTCGTTTTCTGGCCATGCCTGTGTATTTCATTTCATTGGATAGATGGCAAACAGTTTAAGATAAACCCTATCGAATTTTTCTATTCTAACGGACCGATTTACTTTTAAAGGTGGGACAAGCATGAACTGGCGGCAGGCGGAGCATACTGGCAAAATTTGGTACCACGGGCTCAATTCTGGAATTGTGCTTTTACAATATCGCAATTTTCATCTAATTAACATGAATCAAGTCCATGAATCTTTATAAATTTTCTTATAAATTAATCTCATAAATCCGTACAATATCAAGAAGAAAACTAATAGTGTGTTTGGGAAATGATAAAACTTTTGGTAAAAAAATTTTTAATGTAAAATTTTTAAATTGAAAAAAAATGATACAATAGGATAAAAGTAATGATGAAGGAAAAAAAAGAGTTAAAATATATAAGTTAGTTGCATAAAAATGTAAGTAAGTAAGATGGTTACATAGGAAGATGCGAATAAATAATTATAAAAATAAAGTAGTTATGAAAAGTAAAAAATTTAAATTGAAAAGTTTTTTTTTATAAAATAAATTGAAAAGTTTTATGTAAAACAAATATACTCCGAACTTCATAATACAGAAAATAAGGACTCCTGTCTGTTTGGAGAAAGTTAGTTTGATGGTACATGGAAAAACGTCAAATAATCACGTCAGTTTAGTTGGTCCCACTCATAGAAAGTTTTTTTTACTGGGTTATATATATATATATAGGAGCTATTCCGGTGAAGCACAACTACACCGGAACAACGGTGCATTTGATCAAAAGTAGGCTTTATATATATTAGAATACAATGAAACATTATACAATTATTTATTCATATATAAATTTTATAGCAAATGATTTACATGTTGAAAAAATTACTTTAAAGTTGTCATTTACATCAAATTATTTTATTACGTTGAATTTATACTATTTTAAGATGAGGCCCATATACATATCTGATTAGGATGAAAATTGGTATAATAATAGAATATATTGTTCTAAATACAATGAGCGGAGTAGATTATGATTTGATGATCACGTGTGACCCATTTCAGCGATACTGCACCAGAAATGCTGTACTTGAATATTTCTATATATATATATATATGTTGCAACTCATGTCAGATATTATAATCAAGTTTAAGGGAGATAACAAACTCCTAAATATTCATTGAAGAATATAACAAGTTTTCATCAAATTAATAAAAAGACAAAGCTCTTGTCATGTATCGGCGAACACACAGTAAATGAGGTTTAAAACTAGGCCATTTTGGGAGCGAGGCCAATGGCCTGACCACTAGTTCCTAGAGCCATTCATAGAAGTTTTTTTTATTTTTTATTACTAGTATATATTTGTAACATTAGATGTTATAATCAAGTATATTCACAACCTTTACGATAGAGAGAGATTTTTTATAATACCCCACCTAAGGAGGAATATGTACGTGGGAAATTTTAAAATGTATACTCCACACTCGACAAGAATCGAACAGGTGACCCGCAGAAATACTGCCAACGCGGGTAGCCATTCCTAGAAAGCTAGGGATGTTTGGGAATATGAAAGTGGTGGGAAATATGGTATTTAGTGGGAATAGAAAATGGAATATTTTAAAAATTGTGTGATTGATATGAAATAATAAGGGTAAAGTTGGAATAAATAAGTTTGTTGGAAGGTAGATGATAGGGAAAATGATTACAATATAGGGATAAAAGTGAAAAAATATAATAATTAGTTATGAAATGATAGATTTCGAAATCCGTACTACCACGTTTTCCCTCCCGCATTTCCCATGCTACGATACCAAACGTCCACTAGTCCGAAGATACATGGGAAAATCGCGTAACAGGAACACGATCGATAAACTACAAACCAGTGGTAGGTATATTAGCTGGATTCAGAGGCGGATACGTTCGTAGAAGGGCAATCTCAACGGCCTTTTGCTTTAAGGTAACAAAACCGAGTGGCATTTCGAAGGCGACGGGAAAGGGCGGAAAAACAGACCCAGTAGGTGGCCCGACAGTCCCATCCCAACCCAAGAACATCCGTGCCTCAGCTCCGCCTTACCAAATGCCAATTTCTGGGAAGACCACCCCCAAATCTTTGAAAAAACCGTCCAAATGGACAAACCTTTGGCTGTTCAAAGACAAGAAGGACCTCAAGCATGTCGTCTTCAAGATGCAGCTCGACTCCAAAACCCTAAGCGCAGACCACATTGAGCAGCAGAAAGGAGATCTCAACCATCGCCACCGTCCGTCGCCGGGCCCCGCTGGCATTCCGTCGGTGGACCACACAGCTCTGCTCTCCGACTCCCTTCTCCTCCGTATCCTCTCCCTCCTCCCAATCTCCCAGCACAAGTCCGCCTCCCTCGTCTGCCAGCGCTGGCTGTCTCTGACCGGCCGCCTCCGCACCTCCCTCACGCTCCTCGACTTCCCCTTCCTCCTCTCCGGTCGCCTCTTTGCTCGCTTCCCCAACCTCGCGCACGTCAATATCGTCCCTGCCTCCATCCAAATCCCCCACAATTCCTCCATCGTCCTCTCTAGCTATCTCCTTTCAGTCCGCCTTGATTCCGACTTCTCCTCCGGCCGCTTCGTCTGTGACGAGCTCCTCCTGCCGGCTGATTTCATCGACAACGGCCTCCGCATCCTCGCCCGAGGCTGCCCCAACCTCCGGAAGCTCGTCCTGATTGCCGCCACTGAGGAAGGTCTTTCCTCTGTTGCCGCCCATTGCTCCACTCTTCAGGAGCTGGAACTGCACCGCTGCACGGACCTCTCACTCCGGGCGATAGCTGCGTGTGAGAACTTGCAGATTCTGAGGTTGATTGGTAGTGTGGATGGATTCTATGAAGCAGTGGTGTCCGATATAGGGCTTACGATACTGGCTCATGGGTGTAGGCGCCTGGTGAAGCTGGAGCTGAATGGTTGCGAGGGCAGCTATGATGGGGTTAGCGCGATTGGGCAGTGCTGCCCTATGCTGGAGGAGTTGACGCTGTGTGATCACAAGATGGACGGCGGGTGGATTGCCGGACTGTCCTTCTGTGGTAATTTGAAGACATTGAGGCTGCAGAGATGTAAAAGGATTGATTCCAATCCAGGACCGGTCGAGCATTTGGGGTCGTGTGAGACGTTGGAAAGGTTGCAGCTTCAGCAGTGCCAGGTAGGGGACAAGCAGAGTATGGTTGCTTTATTCGCAGTCTGTGAGGGGGTTAAAGAAATCGAATTTCAAGACTGTTGGGGACTGGACAATCAGGTGTTTGGCATTGTGCGTAATTGCAGGTAATGGGTGTCTTTCCTTGCCTTTGTTTTCACCTGATCATCTGATTATGCTCCTGTCTGCTTTGCTTGAAGGAGGAGTAGACAAAGAATGGGTTGCTTGGTGTGAATACATATTTGGCAAATTTTTGGGCTTAACGATCCTGGTAGATGAATGTAATGCAGTTAAGTGTTAATTAAAAAACTCAGTAATTCCTAAGAAATTTGGAAATGCCACAAAATTTAGATACTGGAAAGATGATCTGTCTTCTAAGTTGTCATCTTTAAGAGGGAGATGTTAGAGTGGAATGCTGCCTGCCACCGCTGCTACTTAATAGATGAGGCTGACGCAGTCATTGTTGGCCATGGCATCTGGGCAATTTTGATCTGTAAAAGTGAGGCCCTTCTGAGTGTCCTGTGGGTGGTCTCCGCTGGAACGGAGAATAGCAGCTCTGATCCTCAATGGAACAGGCTTTTATATTTATTAGAGTGAGGCCTGTTTCAGTCGTAAGCAGTTCCAGCCTCCAGGCCGCTGGCTGGATGGGCCTCACTGTGCATGAACCATGCCACTGACCCAATTCAATTGCCTACTATTGTATGTCTGAGGAAAGAAACATTGCTAATGGCTATCTACTGGAAACAGGCAATGATGATGTTTCGGAAGGTGACAATTCCCTGATATCTGCTAATGCATGTGCTACGTATTTATCACTGAGCAATTACTTGGCACTCACAATCATGCGAGGATGTACAGTTGAGAGAAATATTTCTTAACTTTTGCATGCAACTCAAGACATTAAAAAGTGCTGGTTCTCATTGAGTCGTGTCTCCTTTCAACAATATATATATTTAGCAGCTGGATGTTACTTAGGGGCTTGTTTTGATGGGTTTTTGTTTCTTCACAGGGGTGTAAGGATGTTGTCGCTGGAAGGATGCTCCTTGCTGACAACAGAAGGTCTGGCATCCGTACTTCTCTCCTGGAAGGAGCTTCAACATCTCAGGGTAGTTTCTTGTAACAATATAAAGGACACCGAAGTCAGCCCTGCCCTTGCAAGCTTAGTTTCTTCTCTCAAGGAGTTAAAATGGCGGCCAGATTCCAGATCATTTCTCACAATGAATCTTGCGGGGACTGGAATGGGTTCTAAAGGTGGGAGATTCTTCAAGAAAGCAATCCGTGAACGGCTTATGGCCTGACTTGGACAAGCCATATCTCCCATGTGGCTTCTTTCTCAAGTGGTAGATTCAAAACGTCTTGCAAATGCACTGTGTTGCCATTGCTGCCTTGTCAGTGGCACAAGGTAGTTCATAGAAAGTAGCCTAGTTTACTGCTTACAAGGATGCGGCTGCAGGAACATGGTATTCCCTGATTTCATTTACCCCAACATTCATCTTGTACTCATTTATTCCATTGTTTCTGACTCTTTTTGTTAGATGTTCAGAGTCCAAATTTACTACCATATCCCTTTTAAAGGGGTTTTGTAATTGGGGTTTGTACATTGCTCTCTGTCTATATTTTTATAGTTGGTATCAAACGCTGAAATTCTCATTGGAAGTGATCCAATTGTTGCTGCACATTATTCTTGGGGATTGTGACGCCCAAAAAATACATGTGAAAGGTGGAATAAGCATCTTAAGGTGCGGTTCGGGTGTCGTTTGATCA
This sequence comes from Annona cherimola, assembly GCA_030490835.1. Classification (NCBI taxonomy): domain Eukaryota; kingdom Viridiplantae; phylum Streptophyta; class Magnoliopsida; order Magnoliales; family Annonaceae; genus Annona; species Annona cherimola. The sequence goes on from CM059974.1 coordinate 7,565,041, forward strand.
AAATTCGGGCACCAGTTTAAGGCTTAATTTTATACATGAATCAATATCTTGTTCTTAATCTCTCTCTCTATTATTTGAGAAATTCTTTTGAAAAATGGCAAACGAGGCAGGGGGAACAAGGTATATGAGTAAGTTGTTGTATGTTTTTCACAAAAAGATAAGGAAGCAAATGATCTATTCCTATAAAAAAATTGAAGTAATTTAATCCGCCCGTGAATTTATACTCCGGCGTAAAAGCTAGTTTCTAAATTTTTTAAAAGAAAACTGCTAACCTAGTTTCATTTTATCTATAAATTAAGTTTTAATATTTTTGAGATGTGTGTTTTATTTTAAAAAATAGGAGTCTTTTATGTCAGTCATTTAAAAATGACTACAATTTTTTCATCTAAAAAAATATATAAGATGTGTTTGAGAAGTAATAAACTTTTAGATGAAAATTTTTTAGGATAAAAGTTTTTAAATTGAGAAAAATAATATGATATGTTAAAGATAATGATAAAGAGTAAAAAGAATATAATTAAAATAAATAGATTAATTGCATGAGCAGCTGTGTAAAAATAATTAAAAAGTAAAATAGCTGTAGAGGAAGATGTGAATAAATAATTAAAAAATAAAGTAGTTATGAGGAGTGAAAAGTCTTACATTGATAAGCTTTACACATATCCAAATACACTCATAAATGACTAAAATTTTCTTTTTTTAAAAATAAAAAATATATATCTTCAAAAATAATAAATTTTAATATATATGTTAAATACATTTAGACGAATATAAAAATTTTGAAAAACAAATTTTACATCTAAGTACAATAAAGTTTCAATGCACTTGCGAGTTGAATCACATCCAAAAAAAAATTATACTCATCATCGTGTGCTATCAAATAGATTCACCGATGTTTTATTAAGTTTTGTTTTGGTGCATATACTGAAATTTCAGTATGTTTCACCGATGCACTCCGGTATGAAATTCATTTTTTAAATTAATTTTTATAAAACTGTTAATTTAAGTATATTTTAGGAGGTGTTTGTCAATGACAAAAACTTTTCACCTAAAACTTTTCAATCTAAAACTTTTCATTCTCTACAACTTTTCTATTTTTTAATTATTTTTTTACATTTTCCAACACAAACCACCCTACTTTTCAATCATTTCTACACAATTACCTATACAACTAACCTATCTATTTTAACTTTATCCTCTTTACTCCTCATCATTACCCATATCATATCACATCGTTTGACAACTTTTATTCTTCAAACATGGATGTGTATATTTTTTAATTTTTAAAAAGGCGCATTTCGGTTATTTAAAAATGACTAAAATCTCTCCATTTTTAAAAATAAAAAATATATATACATTTCCAAATATGGTAAAATTTAATTTATAAATTAAATTCACTTAAATTAATAGTTTTATAAAATTATTAAAATTAGGTTTTGTACCCACTTGGATTGAAATTTTAATCTACCTGGTACATTGAAACATTACACCATTTTATCTCCCGAAAGTGTTCTTTATTATCAACTAATTTATATAGCTGTAGGTGTCATCAAAAAAAAAAAAAAAAAATTATATAGCTGTAGGTAAAAGGGGATGATTAGTTGTTGTTACGACTAACCATCAATATTTTGGCATTTGGTACAAAAATGATGCCTATTTTTATGATATTGAATTATGAATAATCCATAATCACTTCGGTGATATGGAGTTGTAGACATAAGTGTATGTTGGATGTTAAGTTTAGGTTTAGAGTTACACAAAGATAATGACTTCATTATCTCTTTCTTTAAATTACACTTTGTGTTAGGCGGCTGATCATTCAAGATAAGTAACCAGGTAAAAAATTATAAACAATCCTAGTGGGCATTCATTCAATAAAATAAATTCCTTGATTAAAGAAAGTAACAGTCACTTTGCTAGTGAATCTAATGGACAACCTTTTTGGATATGCTTAAATAAAGTGTGTGTCTAGAAGTGATAAAATCTATGAGTGAAAAGTTTTTACTCTAAAAAATTTTTGAGTTAAAAAAAAATTAAAGTGATATGATTGAGATAATAACGATGTGCAAAGAAAATAAAGATAAAATAAATATATTAATTGTACTAATTGTATAAAAATAATTAAAAGATAAGATAATCGTATACAAAAATTTGAAAAATAATTAAAAATAGAATAATATTGAAAAATAAGAAGTATTAAACTGAAAAGTTCTAGTTTGATAATTTCGTGTATTAACCAACATGATCCGAACGTATTCGTCGATTAAAGCAGCACCTCGCCCGCGAACGGAACGGACATGGCCGCAAGTTCTCAGCGATGTAAAAATTAATTATCAGAGAGAGAGAGAGAGAGAGAGAGAGAGAGAGAATGGAGAAGGGGAAAGGAGTCGTTGCAGGTTCCGTTCCTCCGACAGAAGATTATGACGAGAACAAGCTGGAGATGGAGAGAATAGATAGGGGGAAAGGAATTGTTGCATGTTCTATTCCTGCTCCGACAGAAGATCATGACGAGAACAAGCGGGATATCGCTTCCCTTCCCTCGGGCAGGTCGGCCCCTCGAAATGCTTCCTCTAAGTATGATTTCGTCAAGGTTGCGTGCCCCATTCCCTCCTTCCGCCTCTTCATGGATGCCCCACTTCTTCTACCGCAACTTTTTGTTGATTTTTCTCCTCTCGAATCATACTGATCCAGGTGAAAGTATGGTTAGGCGACAACGCCGATCATTACTACGTTCTATCTCGTTTCCTCCTCAGTAGGATGCTCACTGTGACCAAGGTATCTCCCTTCCATTTTTAGGCCATAGTTATAAGTTTTGGAATCATCTTTTTATTATTATTATTATTCGGATTTCTTCGTCTTCTGCTTCCTTTTTCTGTTTTATAAAAAATCCATAATGGTCGTTCCAACTTCCAACTGGTGTGGGTTTATTTATGTCGCTAAATTCCGATATCGGACCTGCTAACCTTTAACACGTGGAGCGAAAGTGTTTATGTCAATTTAGGGTGTATTTGGTAATGAATAAAATTTTTGACAAAAAGTTTTGGAGAGTAAAAGTTGTCAAATGATGTGATATGATAGGGGTAATGATGAGTAATAAAGAGGATAAAGTTAAAATAGATAGGTTAGTTGTGTGGATAGTTGTGTAGAAATAATTGAAAAGTATGGTAGTTATATAGGAAAATGTGAAAAAATGATTAAAAAATACGATAGTTGTGGAGAGTGAAAAGTTTTAGATTGAAAAGTTTTAACTGACATTTTTTGTCAATTGCCAAACACACCCTTAAGAATTCCCTGATGATATCTGGTAGCGTTGATCACATTTTGAGTTGGATTCTAGGTTGTAGAAATTGCCATTTTGGAGCTGCTTTGGTTATGCTTTGGACGTTGTATGAAGTCTGATGCAATTTCAGCTGGATGTTTGATGGTACTTGAAAACATGGAGTCATCTGACTATAAAATTGTTTCTCTCAGATACCCAATCATGTTGCAATTAAAATTGCTCTTGAACTGAAAAAGCTGCTCATCGACAACAGCCTGCTAGATGTGTATGCTGTCCTTCTGTTGCTTTTCTGTATTTCTATAGAATTGAATAAAATCTTGGACTTTTGTTTGCTCTTTCTATAAAATCTTCAATTGGTGAATGCTTCAGTAATTGTTGTTGGAGTAACCATTATTTAATTTGCTGACTTTTGCAGTTCCCAAACTGATTTGGAAGCAAATTTATTTAAGGTAATTCTTCTTCAGTTGATATCTTTATCCATAGTGGGACTATTATTCTTAGAAATTCAGGACATAGGATTGTATATCTGCGTACAAATTCCACAGTTTAGAAACAGCTATGAGATTTGTTGTATTATCATCTGGAATTACCTGTTAAATTACTGAATATTTTGCTACAGCGGCCAGTGGGATCAGGAAAGGATGTCACGTACAATGGATATTCATTTTCTTTTCTTTTTTTTAAAGAAAAAACTAGATAACATGTTTTCTGTGGCATATAGTGAACTAGATGTACAGGATGGCCGGAAATTATAATTGATGACCTGCTTTTGGAGTCACATGTGCAGCTAATGGAGCGGCGGGGCTATGGAGAGGAATATATAAACCGCTATAAAATGATGACCAGGTCTGTGGAACTGACAATTTTGTATCATTGGCTGTTATTTGATCAACAACGAGGCTCACCAGCTTGCACGCTTGCCATTTGTAATTTGCATTAGTTGCTATGAGTGGCAACTGCTGTAAAGTCCAACTCAATTAGCCAACCATTCACAAAGGCCAAGTGATTTATTTGATTAGCATTGATTATGCACATAGCAAGGGGTGTGTCTTGCAATTTAGGTTTTGTATGTTTCTGAACTAATTGCTTTTTGAATTTTCCATAATTATTTGTTAAAAATAAGATGAATCAGAGGGAGATAAGAAATTTAATTATCATCTATCTGCAGATTCCATCACCAAAGAGTTCCTTTAGTGATCCTTGTATGTGGAACTGCTTGTGCTGGCAAATCCACCATTGCCACACAACTTGCACAAAGGTTAAACTTGCCAAATGTTTTACAGGTAATTTCTTCTTTAGCTATTGTTCCTTGTTTAGTCTTACCTTTCAAGTTGTTTACTTTTTTTCCCTGTACACTTATTCTTTTCTGAGTTGCTTCTTTTCCTCAATGTTACAGACAGATATGGTCTATGAGTTGCTGCGCACCTCAACGGAGTACGTGATCACATTTATTTATTTCCCTGTTATTTCTTTTATTATACTTTTATGACATATTTACTTGTATGCTTACAACTTTATTCATGAAAGCATTATACTCAATTTAAAAGTTCATTATGAAATTCCTAGGATGCATTTGTATTCACAAATTAGTGGAAATATGAAAACAAAATTCGTATTCACTAACACTGAATTATTTTTCAATATTGAGAAGAAAGACGTTATCCACACCACTACACTTCATTAACTGGGTATTCATCGTTGTGAATTTTTGTGTTTAGGCAGAGCGAAATTTTCATCTCCAAATGTGACACATTCTACTCTAATACGCTTCTTTCCCACACAATTACTTAGTTTGTCCACCGGACGACACTATTATTATTGTTATTAGTAGTAGTAGTACTTGTTGTTGTTGCTTTATGATTGACATTAGAAGGAGAGCCTTGGCACAATGGTAAAAGTTGTGGTTGGATGACCAAAAGGGGTTTGAGCCCTGGAACAACCTCTTGATGGTTTGACTCCTTCTTGGACCCCATGCATAGCAGGAGCTTAATGCATCAACCTGCCGCAGGGTCCAGGGAAATTTGGACCACTTTGGGTCCATAGTATACAACCATAAAATGTGCGGCAAGAGGTTTGTTTCCATGACTCAAATTCATGACCTCCAGATCACATAGCGACAACTCTTACTATTGTGCCAAGGCTCTATCCAGATGCTCTGAACAAATTGTGAAATTGATGTTTCTTATTCATAAGAACGATAATTGTAAGCTAGTTAAATAAAGCGTCATACATCATTCTGAAGATGTACTATGTTGCCACACATATCCAACACACTGATTGTTAATGTCTGTTTGCTACATTTGTGTGATGTGGATTGGCTTAATGTATCTAACTTTACTTAAGCTCTTGTTAATGATATTTGAAATGATGAAATTATGAGAAACTGTTCCTGTTAACATCAGATGCCCCCAGAAAATTGCCAATATAAAGTGACTTGTGTATGCAGTGCACCGTTGGCATCTACTCCAGTGTGGGCGCGGGAATTCTGCTCCTCTGAAGAACTCATTACTGAATTTTGCCGGGAATGTAGAATTGTTCGGAAAGGTACTTTCAGTTTTTAATCAGCAACAGGGAATCTGTTTTTATAAATTGATTGTACCTCTACAATATTATCGCTATGTCTTTTATGCTAAGTTGTCTTGCCATTTCTCAAGAGATTTCTACACCTGTTAATTATTTTGCTTTCTTTTAGAATGTTATGTGGAATTTTGGAAGGATTTGCATCTTGAGATGTTGTATTTCTTCTAGGGTTGGCTGGGGATTTAAAGAAGGCGATGAAAGATGGGAAGCCTATCATAATAGAGGTGTGGTTAGTCATCTTCCTTTTGTGGTATGTGATGGTGGATTGCATTTATGGATATGATACTTCTCCTAGTTTATCCTTAATGAAGGAAACAAATTGAGGCCACCAGAATGCATACAGAATTAAATTCTTTGTTTTTTTGTTTTTAATTGGAGTTGAACCATGTGAAGTGGGAAGAAAAAGGTGCATACTCTCAATAGCTAAAAGAGAGAAGAAATTGGGGATTAAAATACAAAGAGTGAAATTGAGGAAAGTTTTAAAAACCAATTTCTGGAAATATTAGAATTCCAATTCATTCCAACCTATTAGTGGAAAATTGTTATGCAAAGTACGATCATAGTTTAAGTGCGGTAATGAATAAAAATTCTAAATAAAATGTAAAATATTAGTGTAACCCATCTATGAAGTTGATCTATGTTCTAACTCTTAACACGTATGTGGAGTCCTCAAATGAAATAATAGAATTCCCAAAATCTCTAACAAGACATTCCTATGAAATTATGATTGACTTGTGCTACTGTGTCCGCCATTACTTGCTTGCTCTCTCTGTCTCTCTCTGTCTCTCTCTCTCCCCCCTTCTCCCCCTTCTATTTTTCTTTTTAAACTCTTAGTAGTTGTATTTGCTACCTTAGGTGTTCCCTATTGCGAATCTATGCAGAGTTAAGTCAAGGACAATCCTTAAAAACACAGTAGTGACAAATAGGACATCATTACCTGACAAAGAAATAGATTGTTGTGCATAAGTTCCTTTTGCAGTTCGGTGTGGTTTCACAAGAAACGTTAACAGTTATCTCTATGTTTCTTCTCTCTTGTTCGTGCACGGTACACGTGATATTTGCATACGTTTCCTACATTATTTTCACATCCAAAGGGTGAATGTTGCAACACAATTCAATTTTGATTTCCTTTTGAAAGTTGATCATAGTCTCATTTGAATGCTTGATTCCTTAATATTTTACTCTTTTTTTTCCCGATAATGACAGGGAATACATTTGGACCCAAGTATCTATTTGATGGATGAAGAGGGTAGAGCTTTGACCGACTTAAGCAAAAAAGATCAGGTCCCAAAGACTGTTCCTGAACCCTCAAAAGACAACATTGCTAGACCCCAGGAATTCACTGAAAGTAACAAGTGCAATCCTAAAGATGACACAAACAGGGAGGTCATGCCCTCTGGCCACGTGGCAGAAGTTACAGATTGTCTCACCTCTATTAACCTAGCTGAAAATATTTCAGAAAATAAAGGTTATACCTCAAACTTGATTTCCTGCATCCAACTTGATGTGTTTTCCACTCTTACATAAGTGGCTGTATGTCTCAAGTTTGCATGATTTTGTAGGTGAAACTGCAAATGATCCAGAACCAAAGTCAAGTAAAAGTAAGTCTGCACCGATAGAAAAATCTGCTGCTGAACCCATTATTGTGCCAATAGTTTTGAAGATGGCAGAGTTTGATCACAAGGTCTGATTTATTATTTGCATTAATCATCTGCTTTTTTCTTGGAAACTCTTACTTGTTCAATACATTATAATTGTTAGAACCATTGGTAGGGGCACTGAAATCCATTACATTAATTACAGCAAAATAACAAATAAATTGCTTGTTGTGGTTGCCCAGCATATTTCCTCGACCATGATGCGGCGGCTAGCATCCTTTGTATATTTTAATTGACGAATGAGTTTTTTTTTTTTTTTTTCTGTGGAATCGACATAAGATTTCTTCTTTGTTAGTTGAGCATTTGTGTGTGCATGCTAACTGCAAGCATATTTTCTTCCGTTTAACATAATTCTGTATTAGATATTTATTTAAGTAGCACGCTTCTATGTAACCTCTTCCATTTTTAAAATCTTGATGATTGATAAAAATTCACTTCATCTATTGTATTTGGCATTATTTATATTATCATAGAAACTTTCTCATTTGTTTTGTATCATCGTATGTTAATCCCATCTATAAATGTGTAAAATCAGCATAATAAAATAGTTTAATATTAAAATATCGATTTTATAGTAATATTTTCAATATTTAAACCGTCTAAAATATTATTTCTATGTGAATAAATAAGTTTAAAAAGTATTATTACATTCTAATATATGCGTAAATAGATCTAAGCATTTTTCATCATTTGCATATTAATATATATTTTTGAACAAATGTGGTCCATGCACATACTCGATTTAGGTGAAACTTAGTCTTTTAATAAAACAAATAATGTTAAACATAATGAATGGATTAGATTTTCCATCAAGAATCAAAATTTTAGAATTTGAAAGGGTTACATGATTCCGCTTCTATGTAACCTGGTTACATATAAGCAAAACCCTTTATCCAATCAGATATTCTATGCAATGTTTAATTAGGTTTTTATACAACAATTGAATTGGGCAGGATATGCCCATTCATTGTATTGAATCTTGGAATTAGTTGTTATGCTAGTAAATAAAGTCTGCTTAGGAAAGTGAGATCAATTTTTTATTTTGTTTTTGTTTGTGGATATAGGCATTGCTGGAGGAGTGGATCTCCACAAGAACAATTGGAGATAAATGCTTAACCCAGGTATCTTGAATGGCTTACACGTGACAATTTGTTTTGTGGGAGATGGATGCATGCACACCCTTGGATGCTATACAATATTAGAAATACTTTTTAAACAATCGGGGATAAATAATTAAATACTTAACTTGGGCATCTAGAGTAGCTAACACGTGAAAATTTGTTTGGCGGGAGATGGATGCATATAGATCCTTGGAAGATGCTATACAATATTAAAAATAATTTTTCATTTTGAGCATTTTGTTTTTCACAAAAACTTTTCACTCTCTATAGCTACTCTTTTTTAATCATTTTTTCACATATTCTTATTCAAATACTCTACTTTTCAATCATTTCTGCATGACTACTTATACAACTAATCTATTTATTTTAACTTCATTCTCTTTACTCATCATTACTTCTATCATATCACATAATTTCCTTCAAATTTAAAAACTTTTATATTAAAAATTTTTTGGTTGAGGCTAAATGCACCGAGGCTAAGACATAGCCTTGGTGCACTTTAGCGCGTTTAACCCATTTTCTTTTGAAAGTTTTTCTGTAGAATTATTAATCTAAGTGTTATGTGTATTAAGTTTTAACCTTTTTTGAGATTTTTATTTATTTATTTATTTTTTAAATTAGTGACATTTTTAGTAATTTAAAATATTAAAAATAGTGTTGATTTTCAAAAATCAAATTTTTTAAAAAAAAATCTCCAAAATTGTTAAAACTTGATAATCATGTTAAATACATTTAAATTAATAGTTGTATAAAAAAAATTTCTAAAAAAAATAAAAAATGGGTTTAAGCACCGGTGCACCAAAGCTAAATACACCTAGGTATACTGTACCGGAGCCCAAAGCTTTTCATTCAAAAGTTTTATCATTTCCCTATCTATCATTTGGTGTGCACTAATAATGCAGTGTCGGATGAGTAATATGTAATGAGGAATGATCCTGTTAGCCTGGGCTAAGCAAATGCCCCGCTTGGCCCACCTCAAAAAACCTATTTACAATATTATTATTTTTTTTGCTTTTTTCTTTATACACTTGTTTATTTAAGTGTATTTAACATATAAAACAAGTTTTATCATTTTTTGATATGTGTATATATTTATTTTAGATTTTTATAGATAAAGTTATTTTAAGTATATATACATACATAGATGTTTAAAAATCTCCAAAAAATGGTAAAACTTGCTTTATATGTTAAATATACTTAGATAAACAAGTCTATGAAGAAAAAACAAAAAAAAAAGTTGTTAGAAATAGGTTTTTTTGAGGTGGGATAAGCGGGGCATTTACTTAGCTCGGGCTACCGTTTTTTGCATTCTGAGATTTCTCATTATTTTTATTTTTAGAGGAGCATTCTGTGATCTTTTAATTATTTTCCAAGCTGTTTCTTTTTTCCTTGTTGAAAACAAACGAAATCGATTGTTGGCAGTGGAGACATTGTAAAGAAGGCATGAGGGTTGCAATCTAGGCATGATGGATAGCTCAATGATCTTTGCCAAATCCCATTTGCAGATGCTAGGAGTTGAAGTGCTCTTCAACCCTCTCTGAATCCAACGGAAGAGTGCTGTAGTATCACTATCTGTTGGTTTGAAGAACCAATTCATGTCTGATCTAATTACGATGGTTTCTTTTTTCTTTAGTTAGAGCAGTAGATGGCTTTATTCTACTGCTTGGCTTTTCTGATTGATGCTAGCATGCGATGTTAATTTTCCATTGTCTCCATCCTTTTGTGTATCGAAAGAGTGTTATTGTTGTTGTTGTTGTTGTTATTATTTTGTAGTATTTGTCTTAACAGTTGGTTGTCGTTTTTTGAGAATCTTTTCAGGGTCAAGATAGGCTAATAAGCAATTTAAAAATTATTCAAGATTATCTTTGCTCATTTGAGCCACAGGTATGCTACATTTTACTGTGTTCTGTGAGTTAATTGGCAATGGTTGTGTTGTGTCCACCCCTTAAAAATGTAGTTCCTGACCTTGTGTCATTATCATTTTCCAGCTTATATGTGTTAGTAACTTAATATGATACATTGGAGGGCAAAAGATACTAAACTATGACGCGTTTGTTTGCCTCCTTGGAACAGGGCCTGACAGTGGTTAATATTTCAGCTACAACATTCCCGCAAACCCTGGACTGGCTTCACAGTTATCTTCTACAGGTAAATGGTTAGCTTTTTCATGAATGATCCATGTGGGCATCCGCTTCTTGATACAGGAAGTTCTAAGGCTTTTCATTATTATTATTATTATTATTTTAAAAAACATGTCCAGATATTCGTTACTTGTGTTAGAATGGAGAATTCCTGCATGGGGTTCTTTTTTCTTTTTTTTTCAAATTGGAATTTACCTCTCCACGATCAGCATGCCCACTGGAATCTTGCAACACATCTTATATTATACTTTTTTCTTGACCCATTTTGTGTCATTTATCTATCAGCAACAAAGTTCTTACAGCGAATCATGTGCGTCAGCTACACGCAAAGATCCCCATTGCGATCATTGTTGATTTTTTGGCTTCTCATTTTACGCTGAATTTTCAAGTTGTTATCACTCCAACATCCTACTGACAAAGCGTACTCTCCTGGTTTAGTGCATCGAGCGAGGCATTTCTTCTGCACCATCTGAAGCCACTCCGCGATCGACTATAAGCTAACGGACTTCTCATCGCTTGTTCAGGCCAAAGTAGAGATGAACAGTATTTCTAAGAATTCTAACCATTTTGTGCAAGCCCTTTCGCTGTCATGATATCCTAGAGAGGGCTATGGAGGGTTAGGGTTGGATTATATATGCCCTGATCCGAATATAATCGGACTACCATTTGTGGATCCCAATGCAGTAATCATTGTATCTTTTGTCTAAAGTTAATTCAATGTGGAAAACTATATTAGTGTACGAGAAATATATGAGGGGATGATGTCACCAAAATAGGTTTTTGTCATACAAAAGCAAAAAAGAACGAAATTTACACGTCGACGATAGAAAGCGTTTTGAAAATAGCTGAAGGGTTACATCTGTTTAAAAAGTGAAGATTGTTGCAGTTCAAAAACACCTTACACGCGGATGCATCTAAACACGCTGAAGGGTATACAAAATTACGTACCTTTTTTTTTTTTTTTTTTGACGTACCTTTAGTTCGATTGCCATCTTCCTTTTGCAGTTCACGATTAAGTTCTAATCATTGTATAAACATTAACATGCGAGAGAATAATAATTGGAATCTTGTTTGGATTAGATCAGGGAGAACGCCATGCATGTTAAATTGCTAAATACCTGTTTGGATGGCTAACCAGATTGGATTAGGATCCACGGACCCAATAACAAGCAGCTGGCTTTCTCGTTTTACTCTCTCTCTCTGATCATACGCTCTCAAATTCGAGATCAGTGGTTGGAGTAATAATGCATTAACCTGGGTAATCAATATAGGAAATTACCGTCAATATGGGATCCACGGTGCGGAGGAAGTCCCGCAATTGAAGTAGCTATAGCTCAGGCGCCACAAATTAGCATTATATTGCTGCTGCATTTGAGAGCAGCACACAAATACACACACACACCCGAGAGTGAATGAATACATGAAACTAATCAGATGGAACGATCAAATCTCTCCATCCCAAAGCTCCTGAATTGATTTGTAAGGACTCGTAGTTTGGTTGACCAGGAATTCTCCTCTCATCACCTTCCATTCTTCCAACCCGTCAATTTCAACGACATCCTCTTCGTCCAGCCTTATATTCAGAGCTCCCAAGTTCTCTTTCATTCTCTCGCGCCTGAAAGTCTTTGTAATCACGCTCGCTCCCTTCTCTATACCCCACCTCAGAGCAACCTTAGATTTTCGTAGTCCAAATCCAAACATAAATTAGTAAATCAATTTTAAAAAGCGAAAGCCCAAGTTCATTCCATTGCTGCAGCTTTCATGAACTTCATGAGGAGGAGTGCAAGATGTTAGGATTCACCTGAGCCGGCGTAGCATTGTGTTTCAGAGCAATGGCCTTCATGATGGGGCTGTCCACCACAGCTGTTGTGCCCCACGAGTTCCCTGGCCCCCCCATAGGGGAATAAGCGCTGACATGGACCTTCCGTTCTTTACAAAACTCTCTTAGGTTCTTTTGCCTCCAACATGGATGCATCTCCACCTGCATGCATTTTTGCGTCATGAAAAGAAAATCTTGACTACAAACGCTATTAATTTTCTTATATATTTTTAAGGTGGCTAAATTAAGAAAAACTAAAGACAAAGATTTAACACATGTTAGATATATTAAAAATGAAGACCAAAGAGTCCTAGTCAAAGATGATGAAAATTTAAAAAAAGATAAAAAACTTATTTTTATAGTTTACTAAATGATACCCTACACGAACATTTAATATTAAATGTCAGTTTAAATGCAAAAGAAAATAGGAATATTAGTTATTTCCCACAAATTCGAACATCTGAAGTAAAAAAAGCTCTAAACAAAATAAAAATAGAAAAAGCTTTAGACTCAGATAATATACCAATTGAGGTATAGAAGTGTTTGGGAGAGGTAGGTGCAACATGGTTAATAAATTTTTTTAATAAGATTATAAAAACAAAGTTAATGCCAAGATAATAGAGGAAAAATATTATAGTTCCAATTTATAAAAAATAAGGAAGATATTCAAAATTGTGCAAATTATCGTGGAATAAAACTAATGAGTCATACTATGAAATTATGGGAAAGAGTAATTGAACAAAGACTAAGACGGAAAACTAATGTATTTGAAAATTAATTTGATTTTATACCGGGAAGATTAACTACTGAGACTGTTTTTTTTTACTTGGACAACTATTTGAAAAGTATAGGGAGAAGAAAAGGAACTTCTATATTATTTTTATTAATTTAGAAAAAGCATATGATCGAGTACCAAGAACGTTAATATGGCAAGTGATGAAAAAATAATTAATAATAGATATATCGATATTATTAAAAATATGTACGAGGGGGCTATTACAAATGTGAGGATCATAAGTGGAGATACTAATATTTTTTTAATTAAAATAGGCTTACGTCAAGACTCAATCTTAAATTCTTACCTTTTTACCTTAGTAATAGACGAAATTACTAAACATCTCTATAAAGAAGTACATTTGTGTATGTTATTTGCAGATGACATTGTTCTAATATATGAACTTAGACAAATGACTACATATAAAATTTTAGAATTTAATGGTTTTAGAATTAGTCGTACAAAAACTGAATATACGAAATACAATTTTAATAATAGTGAGAACTTGGATGAGGAATCAATTAAGATTTTAGATCAAATAGTAACAAGAACTAATCATTTTCGGTATCTAGGATTAATAGTTCAAAAGAAGGAAAAAATTGAGAAAGATATAATACATAGAATTCAAGTATGATGGAAGAAATGACGAAGTGCGTTAGGAATTTTATGTGACCGTAGAGTTCCAATCAAATTAAAAGAAAATTTTATAAGACTATAATTAGACTTGTTATATTTTATGTGGCAGAATGTTGGGTAGTCAAAGAACAATATATACGAAAAAAAATGTAGCGAAAATGACAATGTTAAGGTGGATGAGTGATAAAACAAGAAAAGATAAAATTAGGAATGAAATAACTAAAGAAAATCTAAAAGTGAAACCAATTTGTGATAAAGTGAAAGAAAATATATTAAAATGGCTTGGTCATGTTAAAAGGAGGCCTGGAATGATATTGGTTAGGAGGACTGAAATGACACCAGTTAGGAGGACAAAGCCTATCTAAGTAAAATGTGGTAAGAGAATGAGAGGAATACCAAAAAATACGAATGGAAGTAATTAAACATGATTTAAAAATATTATAAATTAATGAAAATTTAGTCTTAAATCACCCAGAACGGCGTAATAGAATTATGCAGCCGACCCCACATAGGTGTGAAATAACTTATGATGATGATAATGATCTGTTAATCAGATATGTGTGAATGCGCACCATTTATACATACCTGGTTGACAGCAGGAGGGATGGAGGCATGATTCAAAAGCCTTTCGATCTTGGTGCAAGAGAAGTTGCTGACACCGATGGATTTGCACAAGCCCAAGTCCACACACCTTTCCAACCTCGCCCATGTGGATTCCATGTCGAGAACATCAAAGTCCTCCTCGTACGGCACGGCGTAGGTGGCCCACTCCTTGAATCTTGCTGGCCAGTGCACCAGATAGAGGTCTAGATACTCCAGGCCTAGATTCCTGCCAAACCAAACACCAACTCTTCATTTCTTTATACACTCGTTGTCATTTCTTCTTCTTCTTTTTCCCCCTCTCTTTCAGATAGCTGATCTGATTATGAACTTCTTGGAAGGCAAGAATGTACATTTAAAAAAAAAAAAGAAAAAAAAAAGGAATGGTGGTCCAAAGTAATTTTTTTATATATAAAAAAAGCCTACATTCCAAATGAAGCCATCCCCACCCAAAGACCACTTTCCTGCAATTTCAAACTCCACGACCCAACGAAGAGCCCCCATAGAGTCCGGGAATTATCATGTATGTAATGCGAGGAAGGAAGAGGATAAAAACTGAAGTGGGTGTTTTTGCTAACCTGAGAGATTGCCTCAATGCTGCAACAGGATCATGATGATCGCTCCCCCAAAGTTTGGAGGTGAGGAAGAGTTCCTCCCGCCGAAACTTTCCGCTGCAGATGGCAGCCGTTAATGCTCTCCCAGTGGCGGCCTCTGAACCATAGATCCTTGCAGTGTCGAAATGCCTGAACCCCACCTAATTAATTTAAAATCTCACATGAGTTAGTCGCACTCCGTCTTTAGCTTTCGTCGAGCACTCTCAGGAAACTGGCAGTATGGCAGAAAAGACCAATGCTTGCTTGCAAAGAGCTTGAAAATTGCAGAACTACATGATCATTTCAGAAAACAAGAACGACCGGTGGGTGTCGTTGTTGCTCAGGTAAAATGATGCTAACATCTGAATATCTATGTAGAGCACCGAAAGCATGTTTGGCCAACTTAATCTATGCGGTATTCCAGATTTCGGACATTTTCATTGAAATTCACAGTACCCAGCCGAGAAGAGAGAGAGAGAGAGAGAGAGAGAGAGAGAGAGAGAGAGAGAGGAATTCCAACCTCTAGGGCCATTGTAACAGCTTCATCGACTCTATCTCCATTGTATGGGTATGCAGCCGTCCCGAAGCCAATGACAGGCATTTTAGCATCGGAGTTCATGAACTTCATGTCTTCTTCTTTCCTTAGTTGGTATGCGACTCCCTCTCTGTTTCAACATATATATAGGGGGTATTGTGGTGCATAAAAGAAATATTTGACTTTGGAGTAGTTTGGAGTTCTCATATATCCCCATCTCAAGTCAAAACACATCGTGAAGGGTACTTCAATCTTCATGCGGAATTTCCCGTTTATTATGCAAAATAAGAATTGGTCGGTCCATCGGTCAACTGGGGCAACGCGCTTCTCAGTTGGTTTTTCAGCCAAGCTAAAACCAGGTTCATGGCACGCGTTCTTTGATCAACAAATTAATGCGGAAGCTACGTCCTTTACTGTTCGACTCCATATTATTTTACAGCTCAAGTAAAAAAAAAAAATTAATCTACATACATTAGGCACTCTGTAACAAATGTGCTATTTTTTTTGCTTCATATAATATAAATTTGGTTGCATATAAACGATCTATAGTTGATTTTTGACTGTAAATAATAGTTGCTTCTGAGTGGTGTTATTTAGTTAGATCTAAACAACTTTCTATACTAAATGCTACCGAAATTTTTTTTCAAATAGTAATAAACCTAAGAAATTACTGGGAGGACACATGCTCTCAAATAACACAAGGAGGAAAACGTAGCCTCTACAATTAAAGAGGGAGATATAACCCCTATTAGATTTCGAACCAAAGACCACTTCTAAGGAGACAAAGCTCCTAGCCATCTGTGCTAGTCGCAGGTGGTTTAATTACCATTAAAAAGAAATTTGATTGTCATTTTTGTGTTTAGAAATAATTTTTTGATTTTGTTGTCAAAAAATTATTATAAATAAGAATTTTTGCAAATATACCTACAAAATTTAACTAATATTACACCTGCGTTCCTAAGTTTTTCGAAATTACAAATATGCCTATAAAGTTTGCATAAATTTACAAATATGTCCCTTCTGTTATGATGGCGTTAGATTTTCTGTAAAATGACGATACTGTCTTTTAAGCTAATTATTACATTTGACAATTTTTGCAAATATTGTAAGCATATTTATAAAATAATTTAAAATAATAATATATGTAAAAATATATAAAATAACGAAATAACAGATATGTCTATAATAGTTGAAAACATTTCTAATGTATTACTTGATTCAAAGGGCATTTTCGTTATTTTATAAAAATCTAACAATGTGCTAATGGAAGGGATGCGCCTGTTAGTTTATATAAACTTTATGGACATATTTATAATTTTATAAAAATTAAGAAAACAGATGTAATATTGGTCAAACTTTGGAGGCATATCATATTTGCAAAAATCTCTTATAAATAAGAAGAATTTTTCTTGCTTGTGAATCGTGATCACCACAAGTAAGAAACTTTTTCTTTTCCTATGAATGCATATATATTTTCCTTGCTAATAAAGATTTTTTCGCTTACTAATAAGAGTTGCTAAAAATATATTTTCTTGTAGTGTATAGATCCCTTCTTATACTTCTAATGAGTTTAACACTCCTGATTGCTAGTTTTACAAAACTTGACTATTGCGTGGCATGAAATTTTATGCCGATTAAATCTTCTAAATGTTTCTTACTTAACTGGGCTTGTGTCATAATAAATTAGATTTATTGGTGTAGCCAATTTCTTAGGGCATGTTTAACTATACTATATTTAAAACTTTTCAAACTAAAAATTTTCAATCTAATCTTTTTTACTTTTTATAACTACTTTACTTTTAAATTTTTTTACATCTTCTTATATAACTATTTTACTTTTCAATCATTTCTACATAACTATTTATATAATTAATCTATCTAGTTTGACCTTATTCCATATTATCTTTACTCCATATTATTACCCTTATCATATCATATTATTTTTTCTATTTTAAAAAATTTTGCACCAAAGACTTTTTATCGAAAGTTTTATCACTTTCTAAATTCACTCTTAGTTGCATGTGATATACATTTAGTTATATTAGATGCATTATGGTTGTAATTAATTATTTAACTATGAATACTTATTACTCCTAAGTGGCAGCATTTAGTTAAATGTAACCAATTTTTACATAAATGCAGCCAAAGGCCCAAAACTAATATTTAATGCAAATATTAAAATTTAACCGTAAATATAATAAACCTTTGGTTGCAATTAAATTAAAATTTTGATCACGAGAAGGATGGCACATGCAATAACGTTTGTTGTAGTGTTGATCACAAAGTGGGCATGCATACAGTTATAAATGCAAAAGCTTGAGTTTATGAGATGTTGGTAGAGGCTGCATAAATGAATGAAAAGAAAGTGAAGTCTCTAAAACGGCGGACAAGATTAAATGACTAAATTTTAATATATAGGAGTAGTATAAATCTCTTTCTAAAGAAATAAACGCGACAAAATCTAAGGGTTGGTAAAATATCAATAAAAGAAAAAGAAAAAGAAAAAAAGCTTTCCTCCCTTCTCCAATCCAAAGTTGTAAAAGTTTTCTTTGCAAATGTCCTTGTACAAATTTGCCACTACGATCAACTGTTGATTGCTTATTTGGTTGCCGTGTCCAACTTAAAAATAATAATAATAATAATAATAATAATAATAATAATGCTGCCTATCTCCTTCGATGAATCAGAGAAGTTACATATAGAGAGCGCTGAGGTTACTCAAGGACGAATCATTGACCTCATGTACATTATTCATGCCGCTGGATATATATATATATATACCACGTACAGAGAGCTAGGTAGGTGAATGGTAAAGTACAGGCCAGGTACAGCATGCATGTACCATTAATGGCATCCTTGTAAATATCAAGAAATGGGATTTACGGCAAAAGTAGCGACTGAGGGATAGATTTTGGGTTGGAATTTGTGAAGAAGTACTGTAACAAGGACTGGGAAAAGGATGACCTCCTTATCTTGTGGGATTCGAGCAGATACTCTTCCATTTTTTTAATATTTGAAGATGGAAAAAAAAGGGAGTTGCATGGTAACGTAGCCTGCCCAACAGAGAATATACAACTAAGAGCGCTGGGCGGCAATATTATAAAATGAGAGCGTGAATACATATTTTTGGTGGGCCATGAACCGTACACATGGCGTGCATGCTTGAGTCTCACACAATAATCCTGTGCGGTAATACTGGTGATTACGAGCATCTTCCGTGATCCAAAAAACACATGGTTTTGATGCAATTGTGGTTGATACTGTGTTTCATATATGCTGTCGTTCTTGATTGTTACGAATATAATTGGTCATAGCTACATACCTCGATCATATCTTCCATGCATATTTGGATCTGAAACAACTGTCCGATCTCTTGGTCGCATAGCGAAATCTACTGCATCTGACGTTGTCGAAGATCTCACTTACGTATGCATACAACGAAATCCGTCTGTTCGTAAATCCCATGATCAGTGGCCGGATTTTTCTCCATGTGCGTGCAATGGGCCATTTAGGCTATTTGTTAGGGAGACGGCACTGGTGACTCATCTGCATGGAGTAGTGCGCACGTATGTTTGTTTGGGTTTAGAGTGTCTTGTTACCTGAGGTTAGGTAGGCTACTACGTGCACGGCCTTGATCGATGGATCATCGGATGGCACGTCTCCAGCGAAGAAATGAAGATCAAAGTTATTATATGGTGCCGGTGACAAACCAACTTATTATTATTGTATTCCAGATGAAATGGTATGAAACTGTATAATATTAATTGCAATGAGGAGGCTATATCTGGAAACAGATTAGAGAAATTAAGAGACGCTAGAGAACTTTTTTAGTCATTAATATATTTTTGGATTGCCGTTCTGGCATGGAATCATCCGGACCCCTCGATGAGCCTGCTTCGGCAACGACCGGTTTAGAACCTTTGCCGAGTGAGGGTAACTTCATAAACTATAGTTTAAAATATTTTTTTAATTAAAAATTTTAAAGTTAATTTCAAATATACCCACTAACCCCATTCTAAATATACGAAGTTCAAAAAATTTTATCCTCGCCCACTAAGTAATAAGTATACTGTCAATCTCAAATATATTCATTGTGTGACGAACATTTACGTTGGCATGGAAATGGCTTGTGAAAAAGGCGAAATTACCTGTAAATTTAAGACTCCATTTTTACAAGCTCCAAAGCCGTACGATAGTATCATCTATCATCTTCCCACACTAACCATAGCTACCGGTAGCATCTCCTATTCTTCTCCAAACTCAATCGTTATTTTTCCAACTAATCAGTTGCTGACCAAGTTTGCAGCACTAATCATCCTTATTGCTGACAGTGAAATTGTTAGGCAATCCTATATCGATTGTGGAAGGGACTAGATGTTCGGTGAGAGAATGTATTACCTCCCAGGCTAGCTTTTAAGGTTAAAAAGACCATAAGCACGAACTCATATCAAAGTCCCAAATATAATATTTTTGCCCAGGAGCCGAGAAAAGAAGTAGATTGGTTGAAAAATCGAACCTAAGGTCCAATGTGTGAATTGGGAGATTGTTAAGTTATCTTTTATGGATTATGGAGGGAATGCTTCATGTCCTAAGCTAGCTTTTAAGGTTGAAAAGACTGCACTAGCACCCAACAGAAATCACCATGCCTCTTCAGAAAATCAATCACAACAGTCTTTTGCAATCTTAACGCCACCTTACTTTTTCAGTTACTCCGGTCAAACCCACCTTTATCTTCTTCCGCTAAGATCAATGCTGAGCGTGAAATCCACCGGCCCCTCTTCTTTACTAGATAAAAAATCATGGCCTCCCCTTTTCGAATCCGACAACACTAACCCTTCAAAATCTACTATTGCCAGCTTTACCACAAATATGATCGCCGCCCCTCTTCATTTCTTCCCTAATTTCAGCTAGCAACATCCTTATCTCCATTAATTGTGCATCCCTCTACAATCCAGGGCCCCAAGATCATAGACACCTGATCTATTAGTATCTTCCCACACAATTCCGGCTGTCCAATGAACCCAATGATCAGCAACTTCAGCCAAGCAGTGTTTGTGCACAATCCAGCAATGCAACTGCGTAGATGTACGTAAACCAATAAACATGTGTAATGTGCAAGACAGCCTAGACAATGTGCTCCCTTCCATGCCTAGCAATTGGCAATCAATATGCAATTCACAATTCAAACAGATTATGTGCGTGATTGTAGAAGGAATGCAATGCAAACAACAACATGTACGCAAGATTAATGTGGAGACACAGGAGAACTTTACTCTTACAATTAGTAGGGGAGGGATCAAGCCATAGCCTCAAAATACCTGCTCCTTCCACACAAACCCACCGACAAATTTCCTTCCGACGACAAAAATCCAATGCACGAACTTGCTTCTGATGGTAATGGATGCCTTCGAAAAAACATGAGCATTCTCATCATTTAGAAAGTTACCTAGCCCAAAATACTCTATTTCTCTGTGGCAATAACGTCCGTCATTGAATAGGACAAATACTTAGCGGGTATGAATTAATTCAAACTTAATGGGTATATTTAGAATCAGGTCAGAAAATATTTTAAAGTAATCCTAAGTTTTAAAAATTAATAGGGAGAATTGACCGCATTGAACTTTTTAAGTAGATCGCCTAGGTGCTTGGAAACCTGTTAAATGGGCCTTGTGGTTTTGGACTGATCTAAATTCTAATCTAGCCAGACTGCCTAAGCCCATTAAAAGGCTCATGTTAGAATCATTGGGTAGGTATACATATATAAATGATAAATCGAGTTAGATTTCAGACGGGTCGGAAAGGACCAGTGCTCCATTTTGTTAATCTATGAGGTCAAGTTCAAGTACCGGAGCTTGTTTTCTGCCCTTTGAATTCCATGTTGAACTTGAAAGCGCATGCGTTGTTTGTCCTATATACGTATCACGAAAATTTCATAGTATCTTGCACTAAATCAGGCAGATCAATCATGAAATCGGGAAATCAACCGAAAAAAGCGATATGATCATGATACGAGAATGCAATTAATATCTGGGAATGGTGATTTAGTCCATTAAAATAAAGTTTTCGAGACTTTATTAATCACTTCGGACATGAGCTCACATTTTCTATTGGATCGATACGGGTCGTGAGTGGCCCATCCTAGCCATCGACACCACCCCAAGATACGCGGCAGCTGCTGCCTGTTGTTTCCTCGAAAATATACGAGATCAAAAACACCAAATGAGATGCCGCGCACGTGGATCTGCAGTCTGGCCGGGATTAGATGTGTTTTTCTGCTGGATTTGTGTATCCGAAATAGATTATTTGCGTTTCACCGTGCGATTATTTTGCTGAGAGAATCGTCTCAACTTCTAGCCATTGGGTTTATATCCGGTAGTGCAGTCATGCATTTTTATGATAATGCTAGCTACCACCGAAATATATTCGTACCGCCCTATCAAAGGGCCATTTGAATGGGGAAAATACAATATTCGCCCAATAAATAATTGCAAATAAAGAAATATATTAAAAATAGAAGGATTATGATCTTTTATTAAAAAAATATTTGACTGCTGAAAAACTAAAAAATATATATAATTACGGTGTGAAATTTTTCTAAAGTAGATATGATAACAATGTCATATAATAAAGATAACAATTAGAAGTAAGGAAATAAAGTTAAAATAGATAAAAATAGTTGCATGAAATTATTATAAAGTACAATAATTATATGAAAAAAGAAAAAAAAAAAATCTTTTCTCTTTGACCTAATACTAATATCTCGCCAAGTAATGAATAATGCATTTATAAATGACAAAAAAAAGGGGAAAAAGGAATTTGTGTCGTAAGTCAGATGATGGTCAACAATGCCTTGTTAGAAGGTGATCAGCATCATCACATTATCGCCACGTTGTTCCGGTGGCCCAAAATCGAAGCTAAAAAAAAAATGGGTTCCACCGAGCTTCCATAGATACAGATGTTTTAAGCTTTTTATTTTTTATTTTTACATGTCGTATTTAGTTTATGCATTAAAATTTATTAAATTTGATTTTTTGTACATATTTTTTATAATTTCAAAAATCAATATGAGCGCACATGAAATAAAGTAAAAAACCTCAAAACACAGGTGTTTGTGGGAAGTGAGAAAAAATATGGAAAAGTTTTTAAAAATTAGAAAAAGTGATATAATATGATAAAGATAATAATAAGAAGTAAAGATAGTAAAGTTAAAATACATAAAGTAATAATATGGAAAATACGAAGAAATAGTTGAAAAATAGTATAATTGTATAGAAAGATGTGAATAAATATTTAAAAGTAAAAATGGAGAGAAAAACACTTTTGATTGAAAAAAAAAGGTTTTTTATTTTTATTTTTTTCTTGTTGTTCCCAAAAGCTTCCGTATGCGTGTTAGGCTCGATACACATTGGAAGTCGGAACCCAGAAATATAAGCATAGAAAATGCCGCGAGTGGCCGGATAGATTAGTGTCAGGCAGGTTGTGAAAATGAAGCCCATAAAATCTAGTGGCCGGTTGTGAAACTGGAGCCCATAAAATACAATAGGTTTGCCCACACAAGGATATGATCTTAAGTTTCTGCCGCCGTTGGCATGGAATTTCTGGACGTTGGTAATGATGATGATGATTGATGAAGAAGCAAACATGCCGGAGGAAGTTGAATTGCAGCTCAGTGAGTCGAACATGAAGGCCGATTCGAGGGCATTGATCTGGAAGCGGCATTTGTCCGACCGCTGTTTGGGGAGAAGCTTAAGCTCCTCCTGGCAAAGATGCCCCAAGAACGCCTCTCCCAACCTCACTCCGGTTAATTCCTCCGTTTTCTATTCTCCTCCTTCAGACCTCTACTATCAGGCCTCCGCCGAGTTATTGGCTGCCGACCCTGCGTCCGTCGTCAACAAAGAAAAACAGGTTCGAACTCACATCTTCTAGAATTTCGAATTTACAAGAACAAGAAGAAAGAAACACGTCCTCTTTCTTTCGCATTCTCTCGCAAGTTGAGTCTTGATCGTTCTGTGTAAGAGACCGACATCCGGAGACCTGTTCCTCAGAGCAGAAAATTCCCACGTTCGACAATGAGAATTCGAATGACTATTGCCTGGATCAGGGCTCTCGCTTCCAATAAAATGCATGGCTAGAATAGCCAAATCGCTTGAAATCGTTCTTTAATTCGAATCTTGTTTTCGTTCCTCCTCTCTTTATTTCCTAAATGTCTTCATGCCCTTGTATCAATCTATGGTTTTTCTTCCTTCAAGAAAGACGGAAGCGAAGAGGATGAAATAGACAGCGTGAAGGATGCTCTCCGTCTCTGTGGGCACAAGCCTGAGTTAGAGAAATCTACAATGGCTGAACCAGGAAGAGAAGAACATGAAATAGATAGCGTCAGTGCTTCTAACTCATGTGGATACACGCCCAAGTCAGAGAAATCTACAATGGCTAAACAAGGGAGACAAAAAGATGAATTAGACAGAGTAAAAGCTTCTTTCCGCAGATACATGACCAAGTCGGAGACCTCTAGAATGGGTGAAGAAGAAGAAATAGACACTGCAAAAGCTCCCCTCCGTGGATGCATGCGCAAGTCACAAAGCCTTTTGTCTATTACAAATTCAAGAGACAGAACCAGTGCCTATAGGAAAGGTCCTCCTCCGCCAAACTCTTACTCTTATCTTCTTTCTTTCCTAAGTCTGCTCAAGTATTCGCTTTAATCTCGAAGAGCACATGGAGACGGAAATTCCACCTTCATTCAACAACCAAACTATCCATAAATATCACGAAAAGGAAACTAGACAAATGCCTGAATTTGACAGGCAGTTTGGATATGATTCCCGAAATTGCCAGAATTTGAACGTGATTATTCTCTTCCTCATGACTGCAGAGACAGAACGCTTTCTTCGAATTCATCATCAAAAGCCCCAGACCCAACAAAAGACAGAGCGAGTAGGAGCAGTTGAGCAGCTGCGGAGGACCGAACAACAAGGTTTAACTGTTATCAATGAATTCATCACAGCAGGCAATGATAATCTAGCATCAGACGGCATATTCCTCGTCATTAATAAAGACCAAAAAGAAAGAAAAGATAAGGGTGTTATGCACCATGTGGCCCTGCTACTGCATATAATTCGGCTATCGGGATGGTGGGTGGGCGGATCGTATTCTTAAACAGATTTGATGAACATGCATAGCATGATTTTCCAGTGCTGTAGATAACAACAAATGTAAATGAGTCACGAGAGGAGATTCCTTGCAGCGACGCTTTAAGCTTATTCTCCAAAGTTGCTAATTTTTCTCTGAAACAGACAGCCGATACACGAGAAGCGACTACAGAGTGTTTGAAGATTCAGATATTGAAAGCTTGATCAGATCATTTCTTCCATCACAGGCAAGAGCAGGGGATTCCCCGATGGCTGCGGTGGAGAGGAACGAGAAAGAAGCCAAGCTCCTTGCATGGAAGGAAGCTGCCATGCTTAAACTCATGAACAGGTACAGTGCTTCCTTCTTTTCCAGCAGAATGCGTGCATTGGCTGTATTATTAATGTTTTTCCCATGACTTGATTGTCTGCAGGCTAAAGAAGAAAGAAGCGGAAGTCAGTTACTGGGAGCACAAGAAGACTTTGAAGTACAAAACAGAGATGAAGCACTTCGAGGTTGTAACACTTACCGTTATCATATTCATATGATACCTTTTCGTTTATGAGTGCACTCACTACATGTTTACATTAAGATGGCGATGTTGAATGCTGGGCGGTGTTTGGGTTGTTGGCAGAAGAAGATGCAGGAGAAAAGGGTAAAGGCATATCTGAAAATGGAACAGAAGCTAAGAAAAACAGAGGAAAAGGCGGAGGAAAAGAAAGTGAAGGAGACTGAGAAAGTTGCGAGGAAGATAAGCAAGACATCAAAGGCAGTTGACAGAATCAGCCGGGGAGGAAAGCTCCACATGCTCTGCTAAGCGCAAGTACACAGCTTGTTTTGTACTTGGCCACTTAGGCATCAATAGCTTCTTAATACAGCTAGCTATCCACGCACGCCAAAGGAAAAGATCTAGAGAGAAGAAAGAAAGGGTTGGTCCAACAAGAATTTCATTTTGTGCTGAATTACCCGAGTCCTGTTACATAATCATTTTAGTAGTTGAACAAATCTCCAAATTTTAAACAATTGTTTTTGAGAATACGATTGCACAGTGATATAGAATCACTTGTTTCTTTCAACTAGCATTATTTTGGACGAGATTTTCATGCTGAGATGAAATGGAACGCCGCATGTCTGCGTTCTTGCAATTATTCTCTCCGCGTCCGTCAAATGTTCAGTGGAATTCCGCAACCTGATGGCCATTTCTCATGCGCTTCAATCGTCTCAAGCCTCTCCCAGCACAGGCATAGCAGTGAGCTGGCTCTGCTGCATGCCTCCAGCATGCGGAGCTCAGGCATGGCGCTCAGCAGCTATACTATAGTCTGCCTGATTCGAGCCTCGTCGAACTTGGGTTGGATCTCTTACTCCCATCAGATGCATTCCTACGTCTTGAAGACGGGGTTTGCTTCCAATGTATTCGTCGCGACTGCCCTACTTGGCGTTTATGTGAAGTGGGACCTTCACGAAGGGCATTGGCTGTTCTCCGAAATTCCCCAACCAAATGTAGTTGCTTGGAACTCTCTGATTCATGGCTATGCACAGAGTGGGGCGTGTCTGAAGGCCCTGAGCCTAGTCGCTGAGCTGCTTCAGACGAATTTAAAACCTGATGGTTTCACATTCTCAGCAGCACTAACTGCTTGTGTTGGACCTCCTTTTTTATATTGGGGAAGGTTGATTCACTGCATGATCTTAAAATTTGGTAATGAATCAAGCATCTTATCAGGGAACTGTTTGATTGATATGTATGGCAAATGTGGGTCGTTATGTGATGCGGTTCTACAGTTTCACTTGATGCAAGACAAAGATAAGGTGTCTTGGAATTCCGTCATCAGCGCTAGTGGTCGGAATGGAAGCACTGCTGATGCTCTTGACCTCCTCCAGCAAATGCCAGCACCTGACACAATCTCGTACAATGAAGTTATCAGTTGTTTTGCACAGTTGGGAAAAATGGCAGATGCACTGCAGATTCTATGCAGAATGCCAAATCCAAACTCTTCATCTTGGAATTCTATAATTGCTGGATACATCAAGCAGAACCGCATGGCAGAGGCATTGGATTTCTTTGGCAAGATGCACTCTGAAGATATCATGAAAGATGAGTTCACTTTTTCTAGCGTCATTAGGGGAATTGCATGCCTACCTGCACTCACCTGGGGAGTGCTGATCCATTGCTACACGGTGAAGTCTGGCTGGGATTCAAGCACTGTAGTTGGAAGCGCGTTGATTGACATGTACTCTAAATGTGGGCAGTTAGACGCAGCTAAAAGGATTTTTGGGTTATTACCGAGAAGGAATTTGGTGACCTGGAATACCATGATTTCGGGATACGCATACAATGGCAATGCAAGGGCGGCATTGCAGATGTTTGAAGAAATGAGGAGGCTACCAAGCTTGAAGCCTGATCATATCACCTTTGTTGCTCTTTTAGCAGCTTGTGCTCAAGATGGACTTGTGGTTGATGGCGCTCAGTTTTTTGAGGTTATGACCCACGACCATGGGATTGTTCCGACTGCCAGGCATTGTTCTTGCATGATTCATCTATTCGGACAAAGAGGGGAGGTAGCAAGAGCACAGAGAATGATATATGAATTGGGCTTTGAGTCGTGTGGGTTAGCTTGGAGGGCATTGCTTGTTGCATGCGGTGTTTGTGGCGATATGAAGACTGCTGAGAGAGCCGCTGCCAAAGTCCTTACCCTGGAAGGAGATGATGAATTCGTCTATATTCTATTATCCAACATGTATGCTTCTAGTGGAAGGTGGAATGATGTGAAACATACAAGGGAGGTGATGAGAGGAAAGGGTTTAAGGAAAGAAGCTGGTCATAGTTGGATTGAGACTGAAAATGTATGGCTAACTTCAATGAAGAAGGTAGGATAGACATCGAGTGTGGTACTAAGAGGGTTTTTTTCAGTTCTCTTAGCCTTTAGTTTCACAGCAAACATGCTTGCCCAGTGAGATATTGCCATCAGCGGATTATGGGTCTTTGAGATAATGATTCAAAGCAGAAGTGACGCTTACCCATATGTCTAATGTATGTATGGGCTCACTGGGCGAATGCGAGCAAACTCGGATTTCCTCGAAATCACACGAGACGACCATTTGGGGCAGGGCTTGTCTATGAAGCGGATCATGTGCCTCGAAAACTGGGACAACTAGTGCGACCTACAAATTATACATCTGAGTTCTGGCCCTTTGTTTTTTCGTCACGGCCGCTGACAATGCTTATCCTAGTTCAAGGTTTGGTAGAAACCGAACGCCAAAAATCCGGGTTATACCACGGAAAAAGGCGAATATCAAAAGTCGTCCAAATACGCGTTGTGTTTTAATTCTTTTGAATAATACGATTAGATACAGGTGGACGGCTATGAAAAATACCCATCACATTTTCTTACCCACTCAGCTTGATCCTTGCAAACACAATCGTGATGGACTAGGATGTCTTTGTAAGCATCAATAGACTCCGTAATCCCGTTTCTATAATTAGCAGCGCTTGGAATGTCCACCTGCAAATTATGCAGCCTCTACAATTTGAAGAATTTTAGTATATTTTGCATAACCTTTCCTTGAGGCCAAACAAGTTGGTTAACGCTCCTGCTCAAGAAACAGAGGCGATGAAACATCTTTTGCTTGAGGATTGTAGTGCAACCATTCATGCAGAAATGGTCAAAGCTAACACATGCGCCTGTAACGCGGACAACATCAAAAGACCGTACAAAATCCATTTGTCAAGTTGGCGGCTAATTAGATACTCCGGCATAAGAGTCATCCACATATTTCAAAAAAAATTCACGAACACCGGTTAAGGCATCGTCTTCTGCGCAAACGAGAGTAAACAACGAACTCAAGGCACGAGAATCCACAGGAGCAGACATGATGAGATCAGGATGGTCTGTTGACGTTGATGTTAGCGAACACGGACGAGCACCCAACTATCTGTGTATAAGCCTGATTTTAGGTAAGAACGTCTATTGCAGAGCAGATTTGATGAACAAAGTCACACCACCACTCTCCTACTGGATGCACATAACTACCAATACATCTAATGGCAACTCCTTACAGTCTCAAAATGCCACAGCGGACCGAAATATCAATTAGAATTTAATTCCGCTGTTGGAACGCCCATGTGCAGAAGTATCAAAGATTATGTGCAAAGACTCGTCAAATTTCCACAATCTCAGCAACATAAATACACAAAGATTCTATCAAGCAATATACACATGCACAAAGAAGATGGAAGATTACCTTAAAAATGCTGCAATACAATATTCTGATAAGCTATTAGATTGTTGATTCTCGTCTGGGCTAACAAACTTTGGCAAGAAGAAAGAAATTCACTGCTATTGGCTGGAAGCAGCATAAAAAACAAAGACCTCAAATTTCTGTTTTACATTTACTGACTGTCAGATATTCGTCCCAAAGAACAGGAAAACCTTAATATTTGATGGCGAAATGGAAATGTTGTAGTCAGCTCTGCAAATAAAATCACCTTGGAATGGAAAGTCCAAGCTCTAGACAAAAACATACATGCCCGAATCAGAAAACGACAGTCTATTCCATTAATCAGAACAGATAGATAATTACATAATGCATAAGAAAAAGATCCATGTAAGCATTCATCTTCCCCCAGTATAACTTCAGTAATCAACATAGAGTTCAATGTAACCAAATGCAATGTAAAAGTAAGAACTGCAGAACGAGATGGTTCTATCCTCATTACACAACCATTAATCCTATAAAGCCTGTATGAATGTCCTAATGACAACAGCTGCTGAGAGGTCAGCATCCATTCAAACATTTAATAGGTACACAGAGACCCACCTTTAGAAATTGAGCAAATAGAGAAGCAAAATGTTTCACGTGCCATCATTGCCATCTGGTAAAACAAGGCGTTTGATTACATTGCATAATACAAAGCATATGTGCAAGAATTTCAAGTTGAAAGTGCACAAATTAGAATATCAAATTTGGTCCAAGCTATTACTCTGGAACCCACACTTTATTTGGTTCCGGTGGGAAATGATTTAGGTTCACAATGCATATAGAGTGCAGTTATAATTTGTAGTGGGAGGGTAAACATATCTAAAGATCATACAACTCTCCTAGCCAAGAAAAAACCCTAGCACTGATAACTGCCACCAAATTCAAAGCGTTAACGCACAAGAAGAATCTCAACTTGTCATGACATTTGAAATAGAACTGCCAGCACATCATCATAATATTCAGCCCCATGTGAAGAGGTCCATAAAGGAAAGAGACCTCTCTGCTAATTATGTGAGCAAGTTCGCAAGTCATATAGCTCAGATGAACATAATCAATGCTCTTCCAACGGTAACTGTGTTTTAATCTGATTGGTGCATTTTTCTGCCAGAGAATAAAGACATGCTCATAGGCATCTCGTGGCATGTGGCTCAGATATGCCAATGATGTAAGTGTGGCAAAATCAAAGTAGATTTCATTGACCATCCATTAGTTAACTCTCAGTACCATCATAAAAGAAACAATGTCACTGCATTATTCATTGATGATTGGCAGATTCATGGACCACCAATTAGTTACTTTGCAACACCCTCACAAAAGAAACAATTGTTGTCCCATTATAACAGATGATAGTAATTAAATCAGTAACATGTAACCAGCACAAGTAAGAAAATCATTAGATGAAATAATTTTTTTCCCACAGTAAAAGGATTATAAAAAAAAAAAAGTCCTAGTCAGCTTGCATATTTCTTTCCCAGTTTCGACAGAACGCCAACTAACAGACGGCAGAATGAAAGAAAATCACATAACCAATCATTTCTCTTTGCAAAGCATGAAACAGCTCAAATCGTTTCACCCGTAGGTCCCATATTAAGTGCAAATAGTGTTCATACTTGGTAGTGATGCTGTGAAGAATAACGGCGGATCTGAAAAAAGCGCAGATTATTCCTTTCAAGCATTAGAAAATTCATGTGCCTGCAGGAACCAAATAGCTTGAGTTGGCTTTGGCAGATGGCTGGCAAGTGCAATACTAAAACCATCTAAGGTTCATCTTTTCACAGAATTAGAAAGAACCAACCGATCAATTTGAGGCTAGAATGCTCCACTTGACCAATCAATTTCCAATCTCAAGGAGCATTTACATTTACTACAAGTGCTCCCTCTGCCATAAGTGATGCAGATTGTTCATCTGGTGGGCTTAGCAATGCGCAGACATTGAATCTGTCTAATAGTTCAATTTGTTAAGAGTTTTTTTTCTCCCCTATTTCATTAAATATGGCCTGTTAGGTGTCATCAATTGAAGATTTCAGTTACATTAAATATTTCATTAGGCCCACAAGATGAACAGTCTGGATCACCGAAAAGCAAGCGGCTACAAATGACAGCACGAGAAAACAAAACGAAATCTTGCACAAATGATAAGTTTCAAGTGAACGTTCTAAGAATTTAAAAGAAAAGGATGAGAAAAGCCAGGGACAGAGAGGTCAGCAGCAAAAGCGGAGAGTCCGATATAAGAACACACCTTGAGATAGAGCTCGGCAGCTGCGGGAGTTGGCGGTGAGGCAAGAAGTCAGCCTGGCAACAGCGACGGCGCTGTGCAGGGGTAGGAGAGACTGGGCGCATCCGAGCTCCGCAGGCAACCTGTTCCAGAAATAGATAGAGGAAGAGCAGGGATTGAGAATGCTATCTCGACCTCGAGGATATTGAGAGAGTCATCGGATGGATGGAAACTGCTGACCCGAAGAAGGAAGAGTAGCGACGCGCAGCCGGAGCAGATCTGGCGCTGAGAGAGGGTGCCTGGATCTTCTTCGTAGATTTGAGAGCGGATTTCAGAAAAGCGAGAGACACTTGGTTCATGAGCTTGCCGCGGCAAGCAGAAGCAGCCATGGAACAAGAACAGCGGCTGCGAGTTTTAGGCTTAGAGAGTGGGGTTTCAGGGCAGGGGGCAGCTGTCTCTCACACGTGCGATTGTAGGTGCATATGTGAGATATATCACGTTTACTGGGCTTAGAAGGTAGGCTGGGTTGTCTTCTTGGTCTTTTCTCTGTGGATCCTCCGATGATTTTGGGGCGACGAAATATTTCCTTCTAGTGATTTCATTTCAATTCAAAAATGTATTTACAGAAATATCCTTAATAGTTTAAAGGTTGCGAATATACTTATTGTAATATCAGTTGTCACATTATATAAATATTAATTTTAAAAAAAAAAAAATGCAAGTGAATGGGTGGAAGGAAGGTGTTGAAAACCGAGTGGGAATAGCATGCAGTTTGAAGGCATGACACATTCTGAAAAGGGTACACCTACACTGGCTTGGATGTTGGTACAGCTTTCACATAGCTTCTGCCGATCTTCCTGTAAGCCTTTATTTGACATGAAATCTGATTTCTTGGCTTTTTGCACCGACATATCATGCATTCAGCGGCTCAGCCTAACTAGAGCATTAGTAGGATAAGAACCGGCTGATGCTGATGCAGGCGACGAGATGTTTCTGTGTTTTGTGGTTGGTGATGCATGGCTGTCCTAAATCCTAATTAGTGAGAGCATATCAAAGAGGAAGCTATGTGTTACTGTGACCGTGGGTGAGAAACGTCCCGGCCGATTCAACCAGTCAAATAACAACATGGTTGGTTCATGGCTGATAGTATTGGTTCGAACTAATTAAACTGGTTCAAATCAAACCGATTTCTTTACTAGTTACTCATCAATCCAATTCTAATAATATTTGTTTTACGCACATTAATCTTTTCATGTAATTGTATAATGATGGCAATGGATCATTATGTTTTCATCATTAGAAAATTAAATAAAGTCATTGCCAAAATCGAGCGGCCCATAGTCCCACCCAGTCGATAAACATTGCATCGGTTGCTTTCTAGTACCTTAATCGTCTGACTAAGCATTCGACTTTATATATGTACGAAAGGAAACAAGGATTATAATAAGGGAGATGCCAGATAGCAACCAAATCCTAGCTAGACAGGGCTTAAATGGATACCGACCACATTCATCAGCTACTCGGATGGGATTCTACGTATCTACCTACCGCTGTCAGTGAAATACTGATAACAAAGGCCATCCAAGAACAAATAAACTCATTACTGGCTATTAGTCAAGATAATTTGAATTGACTTGTCTGTACTTGCTTTTTTTATTTTTTTGAATTTTTTATAAAAATGTCAATTTAGGTGTATTGAATCCATAAACTAAGTTTTACCATCTTCTAAAATACATATATATTTCTTTTGGATTTTTAAACTTAGGATTATTTTAATATTCTCATCATTAAAAATGACTATAATATCTTTGTGTTTAAAAATATGAAAAATATATGCATATTTTCAAAACTAGTAAAATTTAATTTATACATTAAATACAGTTTAGATTGACATGAAAAACAAACAAATTAAAAATAGATCAGTCTTCTTTTAAAAATATAAAATTTTCTATTAGTAGCAGGGCCTTATTAGAACGATAATATTGGAAGGATTTCGACTTCAGAAGTATGATTGCCCAATGCCCACAGATCTTTCTTATTCTTATAGACACGAAATTAATGAAAGGTCGATCATGGCCCACGGTTCAACCCTCTACCAATCTGTACATGTATAATAAGTATCTGCCATGTAATTCCAAATATGTCAAGTTGTGGCATGTGCCCACCAAACAAGTCCTATGTGGATGTATTAACAAAACTCAAATTGATGAATATGGGTACCGATCGAGTGTTGCCATATATGTAATGGTGTTGTCTTATCTACCGTCTATTTAGACAACTGCGAGTAGGGGTGCAACTTGGGTCGGGTACCCGCGGGTCGACCCGCTGGGTACCCTGAATCGGGTAGATTCGGTTCCATAGAACCTACCCGTAGGGTCGGTTCGGTTCCTCGGGTAAATTACCCGGTCAATTTCGGATATGGGTCGGTTCCGATTCTGGGTACCCGGAACCGACCCGGATTTAATATTATATATTATAAATACCTAACAGTCCTAAATCCCTAAATCGGTACTAGATCCCTAATTCTTCCCCATTCGTGATTCGACATCCCGAATTCCCGATCTCGTTTCTCCTCGGCAGCGCGGGCGGCAACTGTTCTTTTTCTCCTCAGCAGCGGTGGGCAGCAGAAGATCGGCACGGCGGCAACGCGGCATCTGTGGAGAGCGGCAGAAGGTCGCGGCGATCCGGTAACAACCCTCTCTCCCTCTCTCCCTCTCCCTCTCCCTCTCCCTCTCTCCCTCTCTCTCCCTCCATTCAAGACTAATGCCCTGTTAGACATTGCTTCGAAGGTCATTTATTACTTCTATATTTAATTATCATTTGATGTATGCGTGGGGTTGGTGCTGCTTATTTGGGTGGTATTATCATTCCTAGAAAACGATTCCTGGGGTACAACTGATGCTGAACAGTTGCTGCGATGGTTGACTGCTTGATTATTTTTGGGTGCGTGTTTGTAATACATTGAAGAAAGAGATTGCTTTCAGAGCCTGCCAAAATTTTGGTTAATGTGATGACTGCATACCCAACCTAACAGACGTAAACACTAAACAATAATGACCTTTAAGTTTGTTTGCAAAATAGATCCTGCCATAAGGCCTTTAGTTACCAGTTGACAGTCTTGCTAAATCAACCAGAAACTCGTCTTAAAGGCTGGCCCAAAGTTCTATTTTTGAAGAACATGCAAATCTTTCAATGAAATTCAGTGGTGCTCTTGCCAACCACTTCATTCCTCCATGCTACAACCACCTCTACTTGCCATTACACAGCTCTGACTCTATACAAACATTTGAATCTGCAAATAAATTGTGTTTTAGGAACCGATTTTGGAACCGACCCGCTCTTGAGAAAATTGGGTAGGGTAAGCTCCGGACCGACCCTGTTTAAAATAGGGTAGGGTAGAGGTTTTGCCAAAACGGGTAAGGGTAGGTTCCACCCGTACCCGGACCTACTCGACCCAAGTTGCACCCCTAACTACGGGTTTATTTCAAAATGTGAGTGTGCAATAATGAAAATGACTTGCAATAATATTTGCATGTGAAGGGAACTTATATATATATATATATATAATATTTTTAAGATTTTTTCCCCTTTTAGGATAAAAAATAATAGTTTTGGTGTCAGAGATAAGTAGAACGAAAAAAAAACAAAATCTTGCATTTTTCTTTCTCAATCTCTCTCTTCCTTTTTATCTCTTTTCAATTGTCCTCTCCATTCCTTTTTCTTTTTGTTCTTTTTACTTTTGTACTTTTTGTTTCGTGCTCTATTTTTTAATCTTTTCTAGACAGCTATGTCTACAAGGCCACAAGTAGAAGAGGTAGAAAAGGTTAGAGATATAGTAAGCGGAGAACATCAAATTATCAATGAAATGTGAAGATTGACAACAATCTAATGTTAATTTTTAACCAGAGATGGAGATTAAAAAAAAAAGGTATAAGTCAAAACTTGAGGAGGAGAAAGCATGAAAGAACATAGAAGTTGGACTTCATAAAATCATACTGCTATCTTTAAACATTATGCCTATTAGTACAAAGAGTATGCTCTTTTATGAAGATAGCAAAATAGATGATTCATGGAAGAGAAAATATACAAATGAGCACGCCTATCTCTAATTAAAGCATATTCTTTTATGAACGAACCAAAACTATAATTTTATTTTTTATTCCTCATCATTACTCTTATTATATCATATTATTTCTTCTAATTCAAAAACTTTTATACCTCATTGAAATAATTATGCATTGCTATCCTAGTTTGACTTTTTAATGATTAAAATAAATTTTAATCTACCTATTTTATTTAAAATTAAAGATTTTGGGAATATTATACTTGCTTAAAAGTATTTATAATTGTATCTAAAATATGAAAATATTTATATGCATTTACAAATTTTTGAAACGTTTAAAAATTAAAGAAATATTGATCTATATAGAGAGAATATTTTAAGTAAGGGAGTTTATCATCTGTGACTAGTTTAAATAACCCCATTTGTGATCAGTTGCAAAATCTCTTTTTAGTTTTTTAATTTTTGTATAAGGTTATTAATGTAAATATGTATAAGTCATCAACCATATTTTATCATTTTTGAAATATGTATTTTTTTATTTTAGATAAAGGGGGTATTCCCTTCCAGTCATTTTTAATATGTGAAAACGATCACAATACACCTAAATTTAAGAATGTTAAAATATGGACATTTATAAAAACCATAAAACTTAATTTATAGATTATATACAAATCAACAAGTTTATCAAAAACAATATATACATAATTTGTGCGAGGGCAAAAATGATCAGCTTGCTTTAAGTGAATGATATATATAGATGTTGCTAACAATTTTGAAATAGATATATAAATTAAATAAATCTGTTATATTAATTTCGTGCTTCCGTAAAATGTAATCCACGTGAATATTGATGTAAACGAAACTTCGTATCTTAGCTAAATAAATCATTATAAACGCAATTCCAATGAGAGTATTGAAGTTTAATTTAGCCATTAAGGTGAGCCAAAATGATTTGAAATCTTCAATAATATGGGCATTAAAAGTATTTCCAAAAGAAGAAATCAAAATATTCACAGATTCAAAAAAAAAAAAAAAACGCTTGTGTTACTATTTAATTAATCCATCCATTAAAAATCAAATCACACGGCAATATTTTTCCTACATTGGTAAAGAATTCGGAATATTTTTTATCTGATTTACTCATTTTTGGAGTTGCGATGGCTGGAGCATGACAGGTGTCTCCAAATCAAAGAATATGATTTAACTGCCATTTTCAATTTTCAACAGCGATGACAACAGCCAGGCTACAAAAACCAGGGACAAATCCGTAATTTCAGTATAGAATTAAATGCTCCACGGACCTCCCTCTCCTAATTGAAAACGACTCCATCTCTTATCTCTTCCTTATATATTATATATTTTTTAATGAAAATCTTATATATTATATTAATATTAATATTCACGAGATATAATATACATATATATATATCTACCGACTCACCAGTCCTTGTCTCCTGCTCCTTAGTCTTATATACCAGAAAACGTTATAATATCTCTCTCTCTCTCTCTCTCGACCTGGCCATGGTTGATCATCACGCCACCGTCTGCTGCATGTGCGGCGACATCGGTTTCCCTGAAAAGCTCTTCCGCTGCACGGGTTGCAAATATCGCTTCCAACATTCGTATGATTTTCCAACATACATCTGCCATGCATCTTCTAGCGCTCGTTCGTTGGTTTCTTCTGTAGGTAGCTTGGGTGTGATTTCGGGTTGGGTTGTTGCCATTTTACAGGTACTGCAGCAATTTCTACGAGGGTTCGCTGGAGGACGGAACAGCCCTCTGTGACTGGTGCCAGAGCCAAGAAAGAAGTACGAACCCCAACCCTAAGAGGGAGAGAACGACGACAGGCATGATGGTTAGGAGGTCAGAATACTCGGGTGATAAGATCAAACGGAGCAGTGATAGAGATAAAGAGGAGAGCAGCAGCGATCGTGCTGGGAAGAACGTCGGCAGCGCTCCTTCGCCGAGGCGGCGGTATAAGTTCCTCAAGGATGTCATGTACTGAACGACAAATCCATGACTTTGTACTGCATGCGTATGTATATTAGAACCCTAAATCGTCTAAGCTCTTATCAAGTAGGTGGAAAGTTTCTAAGCATGTCTAGATAGTTTTCAATGATTTTCCTCGTGTGTTTGTGACCCGCCCAGGAAACATGAATCTTTGAGTTTGGATGGGTGCATCTAAACAAAACTCAGTCCCTTGATTCCCGGATTTTCTTTCCTCCCTCCTTCCTTCCACCAACATTTTCTCTTTTCTTTTTTTTTTTTTTAATTACATTACTATTGATCACGTGTTTTAGAATTATCTCCGTGTATTCTAAGCTCATGTAAGGAAGTTTTAAAAAAAATTCCGTGGAAAATCTTGATTAATGTATTAAAATATAAATAAAACAGATTAAAATGGATTGATATGTGCATGCGTTAATTAGCCGACGCACTATTTTTAGAAAATAATCCACTGCAGTTTACAATTTATTCGGATCACAAGATGTAAATATTCAGCTCAATTCGAAAATTACTTTCTTTGATAGAAATTCCAAATTTATTAATTACAGTATGAATATGGTTCCTTTCCTATTAAGACAACCCTATTAGATGCACGCATAGGGCATGTGAGCCAGGTACATGTCATCAGAAATTAAAATCATCTTGAAAATGCAGGAGCATCAGACTTGCGCGAAAATGATGACGCATACAATGTATATTTTGCTGTAGAATTCAATGCTTCGGAAATTGGGAATCATGTCACGTGAACAAGAAGCACCGAGCACCTGAAACGCTGCCTTTTCAGGGAGGACCCTTCCCTTGCCGGCCATTAGAGGTGGTCTGTTAGTCAAAGTTACGTATGCATGGCGTATTGGATTGTAAGCAAGGTTTGCGTTCAACCGCTGACAGTCTCTCATCGAAGCTATATGTTGGCTGTATTATGCAGCCTCAAAGGAAGGATTTTATACATACATATGTATATATATAAGAAAATGTTACAGTGCATGTAATTGTACCGTGACATTGTGAGGTCCCACTTGATCGTGCATGTAATTGTACCGTGACATCGTGAGGTCCCACTTGATCATGAAGGAGAAATTCACGTCATCCATTGTATTTAAAATTTTTCACTTTATTAACATATCAATTTTCATTCAAATCCAATATGTATATAATCTCTATCTTAAAATGGTGTGAAATCAACGTAATAAAATAATTTAACATAAATATCAAGTTTAAAATGGTTTTTGAAACATTTAAACCGTCTAAAATATAATTTTTATATGGATAAATAATTGTATAAAGTTTCATTACAATCTAATATATGTGGAGCCCATTTTACAACAGACTGCATCGTAATTATGGTGCAGTCCATCTGCACTTAAACGGATCTTATATATATATATATATATATGGGAAATGATCCAGTGCATGCGACTGCACCGTGCAGTCCATGCACTGTGGGCCTCACCTGATCATTTCCCATAAATTCACCCCACCCATTATATTTAGAATTGTTCACTTTATTACCATACTAATTTTCATCCAAATCCAACATGTGTGTAGTCTCCATCTTAAAATGGTGCAAAATCAACGTAATAAAATAGTTTAATGTAAATATCAAGTTTAAAGTGGTTTTTTCAACATCTAAACCGTCTAAAGTATGATTTATATCTGGATAAATGAGTGTATAAAGTTTCATTACAATCTAATATGTGTGGGGTCCATTTTACAGCGGACTGCACCGTAATTACGGTGCAGTCCAACTGCACAGGATCGGTTCCCTATATATATATATATAGAGAGAGAGAGAGAACTGTTCCGGTGCAGCGTCACTGCACCGGAACAGCGGTACAGTGGCCCAAAAATGAGCCCCACATGATCATGATTTCATGATCATGTGGAGCCCATTTCAGCGATCCGGTGCAGCATGCTGCACAGGAATATTTTTCATATATATATATATATATATCCACAGCATACGTACATAACTAGTTCTCTTATTTGGACCATTATCTATTAACAACCTAAAAGCTGGGTCGATCAGATGTACATACACAGTAGAGGACCAATTAAATAAACCAACGGTTTGGATGATCAAAACATGCTACGCGTTTTTTCAGGGCCGAGTGCGGCACAATTCGAGGCTTTGGAAAATGGATTTCTTGGGATCAATGTTTTAAATGGACTGATATCGGTGGGGGAATTGGAGAGAAGCAGGAGATGGCGCAGAGAGATGTAAAGTAGCATCGGACACGTACAGAGGACGTGTGTAGTTCATTCGTTTGATGGGTGCCTGATATTTCGCCCACTGAGAGTGCTCGTGACCTCTTCTTGGATGGAAATGTATGCTAGGCACTTCAGACAAGCTGCGTGAGTTTTGTCCGGTAATGGGAAACCAACAGAAGCCCGTGCAGTCATCTTGTACTGACAATGGACCCGTTACTAGCATGTACTGGTTTTGTTTTTCTTTCTAAGTCTCATCAAAAGCTGCCAATTAAGTGATGCAATGATCTTACTCTCTCGCGGAGTATCCAAATCACACGTTTATTTATTTATGTATTTTTGAAATTCTTGCATCCATACGTAAATAATTTTAGAAAATTGCAATCATATCACTACTTCTTAAAAAATTTAACAGTACCTACATATTTTGCGTTAAATTGTGTAAATATCACTTCCATTAAGAGTTTTATGTGATGGGTGCTAGAATTTATTTCAACCTCACGAAAATGCCTCCATGAAATTCGGTGGGTCCAAATTCACGAAACAGCAACTATCGCCGCCGCCATTGATCGCCACCGGCACTGGCGATCATCGTTTCGAGGCCACACCTCCCCGGTTTTCAAACTCCGGTTGTTTCCTTCTCCAACTGCCCATGCCCACGACACAACGCCGCGCAACACAGCAGCCACCACTGTTGTCGTCCGCTACCGTCCGCCAGCTGAGGAAGATGACTTGGTTGGTATGGTGCTCTAGCAGCACAACGAATTTCGTGCACATGCCGTTAACCACCAAATTTTATAAGGGAATTTTTGCCATCTGCAATAAAAATTTTAACACTCATCCATGAAACCCCAACAGAAATTACAAGAGCATAATTTCATGCAAACTATATAGGTACAAATGCAATTCAAAGGAGCGTAAATGCTTGCAATTCTAATAAAACTATGTACGTATGGATGCTAATTAATCTTGGCCAAGGTGCATGATGAAGTTTTAGGAGATTAGGTCGATGGTTTTTGACCATTCAGAGTTCCACGCTAGCTAATTATTTTTCACTTTCTGATCAATTAATTTGGTAGATTGGCCTAATTAAGTTGTAAGTAGATTGATGGCATAAGCTCCATTTGGACGGGTTAAAAAAGGGTACTTAATTTAGCTAGGTCGGATGTAGGTCAAGTCGTTAATGGATAGATTAAGTCACGTGTTGGCAGACAAATTCTCTTACACAGTCACATGCATACGTCATATCGATATCATTCTATTGCCAGAAAACCATATCGAATTTAATAAATATAACCGAAATTAGCATCTCGATCCAACCACATGCGTGGCATGTGTTGCCTTGTCCACCGGTCATTCATGTGACCCTAATTTGAAGGTGAAGGAATCGGAGCGTAATCCTATGCACCCGGGTGCATTGAGCCTCAATGCACCCGGGTGCACTACACCTATATTTTTTTTTTTAAAATATTTTTTTTTTGAAGTTGTTAATCTAGGGCTATTTAACATATGTATCAATTTTTATAATTTTTGGAGATTTTTAGGTATTTTTTTTTTATTTTTAAAAATCAGTGGCATTTTCAGTAATTTAACTGATTTTTAAAAATAAAAAAAAATATCTAAAAATATCCAAAAATATTAAAAATTGACAGGTATGTTAAATATGCTTAGATTAAACATGTTATGTGGCTGGTGACTGGTGAGCCATGCGATGAACTGCAGTACCTTCCGTAAATTTCAAACCATCTTGGATTGCCACACGCGGTTGCTTCGGCTCCACAGCTTTCTGATGGTCAGCTTTCCGTCTCAAAAAGCAGCGTACAATCGGGGACTTACAATAATCAGAGATATTGTTGCGGTAATCTATTCCACAAATTCATGTGATGTTTGCCTTTAGCAAGCAGGAAGACATGTCGATCGGCGGGTAGTATATATGTACGACGAGGTCGTGATTGTTGCAGTCTGAGAATTTTGGCCCTCGCCGTGGCGTGGGTGCCTCCGGCATTCGTTTCTCCACAGAGGAGAGGCCTAAATGTAGGGATGACCCCGCCCTACGATCCGTGCAAGCTCTGGCAAGACTGATCAGAAGATTGAGACTGGGCGCGCGAATGCTGCCAGCAAGTCAGCAACTCATGTTACTCGCCTATGATGGATGTACTATGAAAGGGGTGCATTTTTTTTTTATGAGATGTGACCAGGAGGTTAGTAAATAAGTTTGAAACTTT
Organism: Annona cherimola; assembly: GCA_030490835.1. NCBI lineage: Eukaryota > Viridiplantae > Streptophyta > Magnoliopsida > Magnoliales > Annonaceae > Annona > Annona cherimola. Next base: position 7,606,874 of record CM059974.1, read on the forward strand.
CTTTTTTCTTTAATGTATATATTTACACTCACTTAAATTTTCATTGCATTCAAATTGTGAGATATTCTTACAAAATTTTAGCAGAAACATATTACTCCCGTCTATTTTTTGTGAAGATAAACTACTCCCATTTCATTTTGAGAAGATACATTACTCTCAAATAACAATGTTCAAGCTCGCCTCAATGGGGAGTTGAATTGAATATGTGAGCAACCGCTGCCCTTCTCCTCAACCAACTAGGGAGTCTCATGATGTGTAAAAAAAAGGTCTACGCTAAAAAAAAAATTATTTAAAATTTTTTAGTCTACATAATTGCTATATATTTTAATTATTTCTCTATATTTTTCTAGACAACTACTCTACTTTTCAATCATTTCTGTACAATTACTTACACAATTAACATATCTATTTTAACTTTATTTTTTTACTAATTATTATTACCTCTATTTGATTGCATCATTTTCTTTCAATTCCAAAATTCTTATATCACAAACTTTTCATCTAAAAGTTTTATTACTTTCCAAATACACTCTTTGATTTTTTATTTTACAAGTTTTCCTATTTTCACACGAGCTCCACTTGAGTGATTATAATTTAGAAGGTTTGCATTAAAATTTAGGTTACAAATATTGGATTTATATAATCTTCTTCAGATTACGTATATATGATGCATTCACAAAAAACTACTTAACCTCCGCTGGCATGACATCCGAAGATCCCGAACCATGAGGCTTTCTAGTTTTTAAAATTCCAAAATAGAAACATGAGGGTTTGGCTGATATGTCCGAGTTCCAATACAACGCAATTATTGTGAACTGTGAAAAAGGTAAAGGGAGCCTACGATATTGTGCAGTGTGTACGTAGTCAAAATGCAAAATAATAGTTTGTTTTTTTATTTTTCTTGCTGAAGGGCTTCTATGTAGTGTGTTGTGTGACCTCGGGAAAAAAAAAATAGAAAAGTTAGTTGCGGAAAAAAGTTTGTAATAGGCATAAAGTCATGTAATAAGACTGAAGTAATAATTAAAATTAATGTATAAAAATAATTGAAAAGTATGCTAATTAATTATATGAAAAATATATAAAAATAATTGAAAAGTAAATTAGTCGTAAGTTTTAGTAGAAATATTGTTTTGAAATACAAAATGCAAAATAGGACGAGATTTTTTATTTTTAAAATTTTTGTTTTCAATATAATTTTTTATTTATTAACACATAACAATCTTACTTTTTTCATTTTGATATGATTTTTTTTCTCAATACACAATAATCATCTGATACATGTCCCATAGCATTATCAACTATGTTATCGTCAAAATCACATCCCATTTTATTTACTTAAATAATATTAGTTAATCTATTAAATACTATTAGTTAATCTACTTAAAACCGAGATAATTACTTGCATACATGTAGGGAATCAAATACCCGACCCCACCGAGATAGGTCATGAGTGTCACCACCAAAGTAAACCCCTGGTGGCCTCACTTTTCAATTTCACTTTTATACTTTAATTATTTTTTCTAACCACCCTATTTACTTCAAATTTACATCTATCGCATTTTCACATTTATGGTGGGATGAAAATTGCATTAGCATGAAAATGAAAGCTTTCATCTTTCAAAAAAAATTTCAGATTTTCAAAAAAATAGCAACCTATTTTTTCATTTTTAATATATCTTTTCTCATTTCCAATACACAATAATACTTTTTCTATCTCCATTCTCATCTCTCCTCATTCCATCTAAGCTATGAACAACTCAAAATAGTCTCTTTATCATTTACTACACTTTCCCACTTTACTACCAAAATTCACCATTTTCCACCGATAGAAAGCATCAATAGCTAGGTTTTGCTTTTGGATCCTACACTATAGCCCTTTACAAGTCTACCACTATAGTGCCCCCCACCTTCAACAACTCTATATATTGAGTTTGTTAGAATTTCGTGCAAGGAACCTTTTTAAAAATGGTGAAGTCTATAATCTAGCTTCCATTTATACACCAAATAGTGAATAAAAATAGTCTAGTAATTTTTTTTTCTAATATCTATAAAAATTTCGGCAGCATTCCATCTGTAATTAGGGTATTCCCTAAATACAAACATTCACCACATAATCCTTTACAACAAGAATTAACCTGTTTCACTTTTTCATCAACGCAATCACCATTTTTTTAACAAAATTCATGAAATCCCCCCATACTCCAAATATTCCTCTAACATACATAATATATATACATACAATAAAAAAACAATGCTTCGAATGTCTTCCATGCTATACACAAAAACACATATATACATAACAATCACACCAATATATAAAAAATGGATTTCAGAGATTTCAATTAAAATTCTAGCACTTCTAGGATCTTGTTTATTACATCACGCTTCAAATATACAATAGGTCATAGAATTCTCCACTTCACTACTCATCTTCCCAATGAAATCTTCATAGCTCTTGAATTCATAATATTCTTCAATTATTTAATGAAACGGTGAGTTCAAAGAACCTAATAAGCAAGTATCATTTTAAAAAAAAATCGTGAAAACCTCTATCGAAATATCATATATGCATGATGATGAAATACAATCACGACATGTATCGTTAAATGACATAATCTCCATTTTGATAGATGACACTTATCAAGTAATCACCCACTTATATGTCGGTTGCACCGACTAGGCAACGTCAAGAACGGACTACGTGTCCAATTACAACCTAGTTGAAGCTTTACATTCGTTCCCATACATGGATTTCATTCACACAAATGATCAAATTCATCTATATCATGAAAGAAATTTGCTCGACTGACCATAAAGAAAAAATTTGTTCCCAAAAATCAAGTTCAAAAGCATGTTTTAACAGCATAAATATATATACATGAATGATGAAAATAGGGTAATGGTCATTCCCAAAGAATTTTATGATTTGTATAAAATTTAATTAGAATGCCTATGACTTGATTTGCACATCTTTCTAATAAAACATATAAAAGTATAACATAAACATTTGTTACAAACATCCTTTCTCAAAGTCAATGGCAAAATAGAAATTTTTATCATAACAATTCATTGAATTTGAAAAGCTTACTTACCTCAAAATCTTAAGTTGTGTCTTCCACTTTCTCTTTTTCTTTTCTTATCAACATTAATAATCTTGACTAAGCATTCACTTAAATCATCATGTATTACATCCTAATTTTAATGCCTGCGGATGCATTAATTCAAAAGCTAATTTTAACTGTCTTTTTTCAAAGAGAGTCCTCAAGACTCCTTTGTTGAAGAAAATATTCTCATTTAAACCCTCATTTTAATTATAATATTATTTACCTTATATCTAAAATTACATAGATCATTTAAGGATATTTACTCAACTTATATTTTTTTCATCCATTAATTGTCCAACTTAACATATATGCTAGGCATATTAAAACTCATTTAATTACTCTTATACTATGTGAATTGGCTATTTAATAATTTTTAATATAATCCCGATACTCGTACCCTACCTACCACTTAGTATAATACCTCCATAATTTTTTCATTGTATTTTTAAATCTCCAAATATTTTTAAATTTATCCATAAATAATGTTTAGCCAAATACTCTAAAAGCTCCACACTTAACCCATGTTTTTAGAGCTGCCCAATTTTCACGGGTTGTGAAAAATTCTAATTTTTCTCTTTCTACCTCAAATTGGGCATATTAATCTATAACTAACACATCCTAATAACATTTGCAATTATTATATCATGATTTAGAACAAAAAAATTCAGATATACCACGCTTGAATTTTCAATTTTATATTTTAGCCTTTCATTTTCATGATTAGGTTTCAAATATCATTCTATCTATGAATTTATCAAAAGTCTCATGGTTTTCCATCTGTATTTGGGGATAAAAATTAAAATTCTACCAATTTCAACTTTTGAATCCGTGAATCACCAAATCTTCGCTCAAATTCATATAATTTACTTCCATATATGTTTATTTAAAGTATTTTAGCAAAACCCTCATGTTTCTAACATAATTTGGGCAAAATTTGAAAAAAACTCAACAAAACTCATGTTCTCCCTTACCTCCAACGCCGACGGTGGCTACGTGGATGGCGGCGAGCTCTTTCTACTCTCTTCACTCCCCTTCTTCTTCCTTCTCCTTCTTCTTCCTTCTCTTTCTCCTTTCTTTCTTTTTTTCCTTCTCTTCCTGCTGCTTCTGTTCGTGATCTCCCCCTCTCCCATTTCTAATAATTTTAGCGCTTTGCATGTGTACCAAAAAATTGCACATGCAGCAACTTTTTTTTAAGAATGGGTCGAGCCCTACAACCGTACTTGTAGTTCGTAAATAGTCTCTCGTGCCCTTGACTACATACCAAAGTGACAGTGGTTTTAGTTGCCAATACAAACTACTCATGAAAGCTGAGAAAAATCAAAATTATAACAAAAAAGCAAGACTAATACTGTATGTTGATAACTCTCTACAACCGTACTTGTAGTTCGTAGATAGTCTCTCGTGCCCTTGACTACATACCAAAGTGACAGTGGTTTTAGTTTCCAATACAAACTACTCATGAAAGCTGAGAAAAATCAAAATTATAACAAAAAAGCAAGACTAATACTGTATGTTGATAACTCTCTAGAGACTTGCTGACCACAGTAGCCAATCGTCTATAATTTGGAATATAGATATAAAATTTGCTTTTATGAAACCCCTTCTCTATATAATGCTTTTCATTTTTAATATCTATGCTTCGTAAAAAAATTAACTACGTATATTATATTCAGTATCATTTACATTATCGTAGAAATTCTTTCTTTTGTCTAATATAAATATGCATGACACTATCTGTAAATGTATGAAATTAATATAACAAAATAGTTTAATATTAAATTTCAATTTTAAATTGTATTTTCAATATCTAAATCATCTAAAATGTCATTACTATATGCAAATGATTTTATAAAGCATTATTATATTTTAATGGATGTGTAGGTAGATCTAAATATTTTTCATAATTTACATATGAACATATATTTTTCAGCAAATGTAGTCTACGTATATATTTGATTTAGATGAAACTTGATCTTCTAGACAAATGAATAATATTAAATAAAATAAATAAAGTAAATTTTATTAAGCATGAAGACATTAAAAATAGAATAGACTAGATGGAACTATTTATATATAACCTAATTATATAAAATGAAAGCCTATATGCGTGTGCACAGGTAACCAAGTTGTTATGGGCCCAAGTGGCTCTAAAATCCACTATCAAATTAAAATTTTGTTTGTCATATGACTTAACGTTATTTTTAATTATTACAAAAATTCATTCTAATTTGATTCTTTGATGGTCCACATTTGATTTATAATGTATATTTATGTATAAATTATGAAAAATGCTTAAATCTATTTATTAATATATTTAAATATAACTATATTTTATGCAACCATTTATTGAATAGTAATGATATTTTAGATAATTTAGATATTGAAAATACAACTTTAAAATTAATATTTAAATCAAACTATTTTTTTATAGAGGTGTTTGTTTATAACAAAAATATTTCAAATTAGAACATTTCACTCTCTACAACTATTTTGTTAATTTGTTTATTTCTTCTCATACAATAATTCTATTTTCAATCATTTCTACACATCTAACATATTTATTTTAATTTTATTTTCTTTACTCTTCATCATTACTCATATCATGTAAAATTATTTTCTCCTATTTTAAAAACTTTTATTCTAAAATTTTTTCATTAAAAATTTTATCACTTCCCAAATACACCCTATGTTGATTTTATACCATTTTTAGTGAAGTGCATTTACATTTAATTAGGATGACACTTAATTTGCTAATGAAATAAATGATTTTCGATATAATAAGTGGATCATATTTTAATTTTATCTTCAATGAGAAGGGCATTTATAACTGAAAGTACTCAACTCGCACCCTAACATTATATACATATCTAAAGATAGCAAGTAGAGTTATCTAGTCGAGCTTAGTTTAATAATAAGGATGTTCCGATTAATGAGATGTGATATTTTAATTATTTGATTATATTTTTTCATTATGACCTCTATATTTTAATCATTTTTACTTCCTTCTATATATGTACTTAATTTATGTTATATTTATTTTCTTTATTACTAATTGTTACCTTTATTACATTGCAAAACTCTTTCACTTTTTTAAAAAAATTTCATTCACCTTTTTCTCTCATTTTCTTCGTTTTTGCCAAAGGACCTTTATATATAGTCGTTCCAGTGCTTGTTAACAAGACAGGTTTTTGAGTTATCTTCGCCATCGATTTCCAACATATAGAAAGAGATTATTGGAATTTAATCCTCCGTTTCAGGTATATATATTGTTGGGGAAGTAATCTAGTTATAGAGTGCTTTTTGTACAGATGCCCTTTTATCTGGCTTAAAAATTCAGAACCGGTTACCATCCATATATCATGCATGATACAGGTGGCCTTGCTTGATGCTGGCTAGCGAGTCTCTTTCAAATTTATCAAAGCCTTGGAGACGACTTCCCTTTCATCGTCTGCATTATTTCTATCTTTTTATCTTCTTCTCACGTGCCTCATCCAGAACTCTCTCTGCTTTTGGGGGGCCAACTATGTACAAACAGCAATTCCTTGTGCTTCCCAAAAACAGGAGGTGCATGCAAGTAGGCGCATGTGCTGTGATTTGGGTGGCCACCCAATAAACATCTTGACTTGATTTTCTGGCAAGAGCTCTTGAGAGGATCATCACAAAAATATCAGATCGGGGCTTGTTATGCTAATTATTGCTCGACACGCACTTACATGTATGCACACACACACAAAAAAAATGCACTGAAGAAAGATGAACTCCATTCAGCAATAATTAATTATGTTTTCAATACGCAACTTGCTTCCCTGACTTTGCACAAAGACAAATATAGATCCATGGTCAATTTTAAAATGTGCCTAGGATCGGATCCCCTATTAGCCAATTTTGCACATGGTTTTTGCTATAATATTTCTTTAGAGGCTTCTAATAAAAAAAATTATATATATATATAAAAATATGATCCAGTGTATGCGACTACACCGTGCAGTTCATGCACTGTGAGCTCAACATGATCATAAATGGAAAATCCACCCCACCTATTGTATTTAAAATTGTTCAATTTATTAACATACTAATTTTCATATAAATCCAATATGTGTACGGTCCCCATCTTAAAATGGTGCAAAATCAATGTAATAAAATAGTTTAATATAAATATCAAGTTTAAAGTGATATTTTCAACATTTAAACCGTCTAAAGTATGATTTTTATATGGATAAATAATTGTATAAAGTTTCATTTCAATCTAATATGTGTGGGGGGCCCATTTTACAGCGGCACGAGAATGGATGTATGTATATATATATATTTCTTCAGAGGCAAGCACTGACACCTCACATGCATGGTTCCCTGCAAGAGATGAGAGACTAGTTACTTTTTGCTACCAAATATCTACAGAGAAATGTCCCTGCCAGGCCAACTGATCAGTTCTCGTGTGAACACGTGGAATTCAGGCATACAACGATGTATCTACTAGCTGAACACGCGTATTGGGTCAACTTTTATAGAGTAAATTAACTATAATGATGTATCCGGTCGATCTACTTATAAGTTAAAGCTATAAAAGTTTGTTTCCTGACTATGAGTATCAGATTACAACACAGGATAATTAGAAAACTATAACTCATGAAATAAAAGCAAGCTGTTTATTTGCAATCAGTTGAATTTTCTTTCAAAAATTTCGTGCATGTAGTAAATTTACGAACTTAAGATGGTTTTATGGAAGTCAAAGATATATCAAGAAACAAACTTATACCTAGAATAACAATTATTAAGTAGTTATAAAAAAACACTTAATATATATGCTAAAGATTCAAAAAAATATTTTTAAAAAAAAAGTATGATAAAGATAACATATGTGAAGCCGATGAATTTGAAATAGCGATTCCACATTTCTTCATGTCATCTATCACTAGAGTCAAAATTTTGCTTCAAATCATTCGTGTGTGTAGCGATGTTTAAGACTAAGTGTAATCAAGTCAAACAAGAGAATGAGGTATTACGTATCTTGAGTTCAGCTTAAATGAAACTGTAATTTTATACAACTTTACTCATTTTTCTCCTTAATAATTAATAAGAAATCCACTTCATTTATTGAATTTCATATCATTTATATTATTATAGATTGTTTAAAATCATTGTACATGAATCTCATCTAAAAATATATAAGATTAACATAATAAGATGCTTTGATTCTTTTTACATGGATATGAGCTCATGGATTGGGGCTTATTAGTTTAGCCATGGTGCTTGTATGTTATTGCGATTTATATTAGGTTGAAGATTCATCTAGTCGTATTTCAATCCTAGTTCAAAAAATGTTTTATGGATAAGCAAAACATAACATGTTATTACTTTGTTAGCTAAGTGTAGACACCCCTACCTTGGACCCAAATATGCATACGAAAATGAAGAAAACATATATATGAATCAAAATTCAAGTCCAACAACCACAAAGAAAACAAAATCTACCAAAAATAATTGCCAATGGGCTCTAGACCAACAACCCACATGGAGCAAGTCCAGACAAACCAGGCCTACTAACCACCAAATAGGCTTGCCCAGCTTTGGCCCACAGGAGCAAAACTCCAGCAACCCATCAGCAAAACGGGCTCAACCAAGCTTCGGCCCACAGAAACCGAGCTCCACAGCAGCAGCCCACTAGATTCCAGCAAGACCAATAGCTTCAGCCCACAGAAACGGACTCCACAGTCACAGCTCAAAAGCCCACGTGCCCCAACACCTCTATAAATAGAGAGATTTTTCAGCAACAATGGGACATAAAGAGAGGCATCCCAAAGAGGAGGACGAGAGACTGCAGTAGATCCTTGTGCTCCCAGTAAATCCTTGTGCGCCCCGGCTTCACCTCTTTTTCAGTTCCAACTCCTTTCTTTTCCAGCCCCCTTTCTCTTTAGCTCTCTCCCTCTTCAGATTTTTGTTTTTATTATTTCCCTTTCCATGCCCATGTAACAGCTTTGGATTAACAGATTTTTGTTATATCTGTTTTGATCCAAAAACCAGAATCCATGTTCTGTATGACCAGTGTTTTTATTCAATGAAAACAGGGGCTGATCTTCTTTTAAAGATAAGTGACGACTCCAACTAGCGGTGCAAATCTCTTAGCTATTAAGGTTGTTTCTACATGCTTTATTTGATCTAATACTAACATTTTTTTATTGAGTTGAAGCTGCAACAAAATCGGTTCACGTTGTCCAGCTGCTTCCAGCTATGTGTACAGCCATCATGTTGTTGAATCTATGGATGAATCCATACAAGATCAACCCCTTTCCAACAGATTATGTTGCTGAATCCATAAGTAAACATCTGTGTATCAATATTATTTAGAAATCGTTCTTACTGACACGTTTATTTCACCAAAATGGAGAAATCCCCAGCACGTTTATTTCCGGAAGTTTAAAGATCAAATCCAAGACCCATGTCCATTCTATGCAAACATTCATTTTCTGGAACACATTAACAACTTTCCTATCTAATGAGAAATGCAAGTTCCAACTTATTTGATCCAGCTCAGATTTCACAAGGCTAGAAAGACATTCTAGCCTATCGTAGTGTCCGCAACGGGTGCTACACTAAGTTATACGCGACACGCTGATATATTTTTGTTTTGCATTTTAGTTTTTATTTTTTTAATATCTTAACTGTACTGAACGTACGTGTGACATGACATCACATCGAGGTGTCAAAGTTCATTGCACCTGCCCAATTTATGACCTAATTAAATTCAAGGAGAAAAACGCCAAAAGTAGTACACGATGAGACCCAGTTTTGAACAACAACAGGAGGAAAAAAAAAAAAAAGAGTTGTAATAATAGTGATCTGAACATACCCTTCTCGCCGCATTAGACAATTTGATAACACGAGAATACTTCGATCGAAAGTGGAATACACGCCAAGAATTGCCTGTAAACTTTTCACAATTTCAATTGTTTTTTACCGGCGGATGCCCAAATTTTATATTCATCACAGTGGTTAATTCCTCCGAACATCCTGCACATTTTGAATGACGATTTTGTGATATGTATATTTATATAAGAGCCCCTTGTATAAAAGCAGGTTCGAATAACCTATTCATTTTTCTCATTTTTACAAGTTGTAGAAAACTAAGTTTCTATTAAACCAAGAATGCACATGGTCACATTTACCTATATATTCCCATATAAATTATAAAAAATGCTTAGATACACTTACATATGTATTAGAATGTAATGATATTTTATAAAATATTTATTCATACAATGATATTTTAGACAATTTAGACGTTGAAATTATAAAATTAAATATTTAATATCAAATTATTTTATTACGATGATCTTATATAATTATAGATGGGATCATGCACAATGACATTAGATATATGATGTGATAATAGAGTAAATTTTTCACGGATTACCAAGATCAGCCTAAATGTATGTAGTTTTACCAGGGTAGATTTTGTAGAAGCAAATTTCCATAAAATACAATCTTAAATTTTATTTAGTTTTTGGTCCATGTGACTTCGACAGATTGGTGCAATGGGAAAAGTATTTACGTCATCAATATTGCCAAGCGATTCCGCTGAATTAAGTTGAAAATATAAGAATTTGTTTCAAAGAATACAAAGTTCTTAAATAAAATCTACATTTAGAATAAGAATGTAATAACGTGTATTCAAAACTGTCTTAGAAATGTAGATATAAATTCCATTCGAGTATCTTATATAGTATTAGAAAAAAAAAAAAGGGTATCTCATGTCCTTTAGAAATAGTCCCTAAAGCAATATTGACGCGGCCTTGAACATTTGGAGTGCCTGCGTCATATCAATCGATTAATAGCTCAGATGAGCAACCATGTATATATATGATGCATGAGTTTTTATTTTTTAAAAAAAATGAGAATACGATGCATGACTCTCTTTTTTTTTCCCCCCTTTTTTTTAGGGTTATGATGCATGAGTTTTCGTTGTTGCTTGCATGGTTGTGGGCCTCAACAGAAGTCCACGCAAGCCTGCTACGAAAAAGCCTATGGGAAGAGTGCCCATAACTGCGTCACTTCTAAAATCCTTGTTTTGCTCATCCAGTCATGCGTTCTGTACTTAAGCCATGCATTTGCATATCGTGTCAATGTCCTCGTAAATAGTTAAGACCTCAGCACTTCTAAGATACGTGTATGATCACTAAATAATCTTCAAAATATCAATCTAAAATATAGTCGTTTTAGCTATTTTATATTAATTTTTCGAATAAATATTTAAGAGGATTATTTATCGAAATAATTTAGTTTGGTACTTTTAACAACACGCACATCTAGCCTAGAACCTGTAAGTGTGTTTCAATCTTTTGGTCGTTAATTAGTTTAGTGTTTCAGCTAGTTCTGCGGCATAAAACACAATACCTAGATAGTTTTAAGTCATCTAATATCGACTAATGAACTCTAGAAGGAAAAAAAAAAAAAAAAAAATCAGGTCTGAAGAGGAGATATTCTTCTGAAAATGCAAAATGAAAGTGGGAAACCAGGCAGCAGTTTTTGTAACTGAGACAGTGCTGGAGAGATTGCGAGTCGAGAGTGACCTAAGTCGTCCATTGAAAGAGGCATATTCCACCACGTGCATAACACATCACAGTCAAGAAAAAGCGATCATGCAGGGAATTTGCGATTCTCATTAATAATCACGAGGCCGGCGGGCGAAGGGCCACCCCACGCGGCAATGAACGTGCTTGGGTCATATTCCACACAGTCCGCTTTTGCCACTTCTTGTAATTTCTCATCAGGAACATCACGCCTTGAGTGTTATGTTGATGGGTGGGCCTGCTAAACACCACCCACTCCTGTACTTGATTGGAGAATTTTTCTTTTCATTCATTCTTTTTTTCTCCCCCGTTACTTTTCGAGGTTTCAGATATATTCGTGGCTGCTTCTTTTGTTTCATAAAAAAAAAAAAAAAAATTAAATTAAATTAAAAAGAAGATATATTCGTGGCTTCAATATTTCCTTGAAGAGATTATGAGAACCACATCCAGATTGGTGGCGTGTGGTTAGTTTCTTCCAGTCGGCTACTCGGTGTAGTCACGTCCTTCAAATCCACCCAAAGTGACCAAAACCCAGACGGTATGTTCGCATTCCTCTAAGGTTCTTCTTACTTCTTGGCGTGTCTGCCACAACAAACGAATATGCTAGCGTTTGGCGCCTGCTTTGATGCCAAAGCCACCTCATGCAAGCTGTGCCGCATCACATCCTCCGCTCTCTTTCGGCGGACAAGCCTGCATGATATGCGTAGAGAGAAAGAGAGAGAGAGAGAGATGGATAACTATGAAGAAGAAGCTTCAAGCAGACGATTAATGCCCCGGCGTCCGCAATCTAAACATGAAGAAAATTATATATAATAAATTTTACTCGTCTCAAAAACATTTTAGATTTTTTTCCCCTTGGATAGAAACGACGAATATCTTTGCAAACTCGCATATCTATATCTAGTCAATCTATATATTCCTCTATCTATGAAGTTGGGCTCATCCAAACCCAGCGATTGGTGGATCTTTTTGCTGTATATTCCCTCCCACGACTGATGGTTGCCATTGCCCGCTTGAGTTTCCGGTTGTGAATTACAATATTGTTGTGTCACGCGCAAAGGTATGTACATGCACAAGATGAATTAATGGTTTCATGCCTTAATTCCATCCTCCATTTGACATTTTTATGATCATGCAAACAAGACAAAAATTCCCCTCTTTCTTGTAAAACCAGTGGCCGGAATAGTCCAGTGGCCCTCCCTCCCTCTCTCTATGCAGCACACTGGTGGTATATTTTACAAACATGGGCAAGATTGAAATTTCAAAATTTATATATCACCTGGATTTTATTGCCAATCCATGCACTCTTATGAATTTGATTCGAGCTTGACCAAAAATTTGATCGCGCGAACGGATAGGACGTAGCAGATTTTACATTCATTTCGAAATGTATTGATAAATATATGCGAGTCTCGTCGCTGCTAAACGGATATATTGGCAGGCTTTATCAAAATAAAAATGTTAATGGTACTTGATTAGACTTAATAAGGCTATTGAATGCAAGCCGTTGGGCTGGATCGGGCCCTTATAAAGATGATGTGAATGTGATTAGTCGGATTTAACTAGGTTCCCAAAAATTAATAACTTGTTTTCATCTCAACCTTCCATTTCATAAGGATGCAGTGTTTAAGGCATTGAAGGACATTGCAGCACAACGTGCGCTACACGTGTGTAATGCAGCGGCACCCATCAATGTATGTCCACTGGATGGTTTTGATTTCGTGGTCAACGTTCAACCCGATGGTTTACTTTGCTACGGGAAGTGGTTGTAGACATTTTAATGTGTGGCCGGGAGAATGTTGTCAGGACAGCTCACCATGACACCGTGTATTCATTTTCTCCTGTGGGTGAACATACGCGGATCTACGCATATATACAATTATAATAACGGTACTTTTTGTATCCTTAAAACTCGTGGGAGTATAGCACAGCATCGGGTGGAAAATAGAAAAGATAATATTTTAAAAGTATATGATTGATATAAAATGACAGATATAAAGTTGGAATAAGTAGAATTGTTCAGGGATAATTATAAGAAAAAATAATTAAAATTTAAAAATAAAATTTAAAAAATAAAATATTAGTTGGGAGGGAGCCATACCCTGCAGCGCTGAAATCCCACCCATTCCTTCAATTTTCCGTTCCAGTCATTACCAAACGTCTCCTTGTACATTTGAAATTTTAAAAATTATTCAAATTTTCATTTATTTTGACATGACTGAGTCCTCTGAAATAATAAATCCGTCACTTTAGTGACCACGTGAATTTTGAAATGCTAAATCATAAATTAAATTTGCTCTTACCGAAGCAAATAGTCTTTTTAGAAAAATAGAATATGAATCAAAATTTTAAAAATTAAATGTACTTGAGAAACCACAAAAATTTTGATGGAAATTTTGTTATGTAAAAGTTTTTTCAAAAGATGATGTAGCATTATAAGGACAGCAACATGAATGAAGAGAATAAAGTTAAAATAAATAGAATTTATATATTATACTTAAAATTATTTATTTACCTTATGTCCTAAAAAAAATTCAAGTGAACTACAAATTTTATAATCAATAATCTTAAAAATATATCCGTTAATATTCGTATGACATGAAAAAATCATATTATTTAAATTTATATATAATCTACAGTAAATATAAATGCATAAGGCTGCATGTAACTAGTTTTGGGCTCTACGCATTTAAACCGTTGCTACCCAAAAAAAATTGTTACAGTGATTAAGAATAGCAGTATGAAATTTTAAAATGTAAAATCATTTAAAAAGTATCGAGAAAAGGAAATTTTCGTCGTCTTTACCTCGTTGCTTTCCGCCACTTTTTCTCGCTGACGAACAACACGCAACAACATTCACGTTTCCATCTCGCTTCTCCCCCTTTCTCGGTGTAAATTTTCTGGGACGCAAACTATTATAAATTTTATATCTCAGAGGTAAAAAAAAAAGCAGCCATTTTTCTGAAATATTTTTGAGGAAATTGTACCACGGATGAAATCGGTACATCCGAACATCCCTATGGCATGGGTACTGGGACGGATGTGGTCCTATCGCCCAACTTGCCCTGAGGCCTGAACTATATTTCCCTGACGTACTTGCCAGGACCACCCATTTCCTGCTCATAAAAATCTGCTATTCGAATAACAATAGATTCAGGATAATTTAGAAAGACAAATGGTCAGTGGCTAAGTAAGGGTTTATTACTTAGTTAATTGTTGTTTTGTTTTGTTTTCATACATTTGTTTTTTTACTTTATACAAAAAAAAGTTTTGAAATTTTTTTAAAATAAATTTTTTGAAATGGGATAAATAATAACTTACTTCAACCGGCCTAATGGGATCATTGGTCATTCTCATATAAATATACTTACATAGTTTAACTAGTATATTTACATCATCACAATGTTATCACTGCACTCTTATGATATAGACGGTCCAGTTTCTATGTCACCTAGTTACACGTAAGCAGACCTGTGTAATCCTTTCGAAATTTAAAATTTTAGTTTTTAATAGAAAATCTAATCCATTCATTATATATAACATCATTTATTTATTTAGGAGACTAAATTCCATCCTGATCGAATATGTTTATGGTCACATTTGTTCAAATATATATATATGTGTGTGTAAATTATGAAAAACACTTAAATCTATTTACACATGTATTAAAATGTAATAATACTTTATAAAATTATTTATTCGCATATAAATGATAATTTGGGCGGTTTAAATGTTGAAAATACTATTTTAAAATTGATATTTTAGTATTTTTTATAATTTACACATGAATATATATTCTAACAAATGTGACCCATAAATGTACGAGATAAAACTTGATCCCCTAGATAAACAAATGATTTTAAATATAATAAATGGATTAAATTTTTCATTAAAGATTAAAATCTTAAATTTTGAATGGATTAAATGACCTCATTCTTATGTAACCTAGTTACATAAAAGCAAAGCCCGTGAACATATTTGCAAATATATAAAAATTATATGAATATATTTATAAATTATTTTTATATCATATTTGTAAATTAAATATACCTCTAAAATTTATATATTTGTAACTATACCTTTGTCAAATGCTTGACAATATAATGAATATTTTAATCATGTCCAAACTATATGGAATTGCTTGAGATCTTCTAGACTAAAATGAATACGTTTATAAATTATTTGTCCGGCACACTTTTTTTATGGTTATATTTACATACATCTCAACACATATTATATTGTACTTCTGAGACATTCTTACAAATACGGAGATACACAACTCCGCCAAAGAAATCTGGAGACACAGCTCCACTAAAGAATTAAGGAGACAACTGCTCCCCACTCCGCCCCAAAGGGAGACAACAACTCCCACTCCAGCACATAAAGGGAGATCAAACTCCCACTTGGCAGCTTGAACATTCGAACCTGGGCAGCAAATATGCACGCCCACGGCTCTAACCAACTGCGCTGCGGAGAAGTGATTCCGTATAATTCCTTCCGTTTTTTAGATTTTGATATTTGGTAAAAAAAAATTAAATTCATTTATTGTACGTAACATCATTTATTATATTTAATATTATTTGTTTAGCTATGAGACTAAGTTTCATCCGAATCCAATATGGGCATAAGTCACATTTGCTCAAAAATAAATATATTCATATGTAAATTAAGAAAAATACTTAGATTCATTCACATATGTATTAGAATGTAAAAATACTTTATAGAATCATTTATCTACATATTATTAATATTTTAGATGGTTTAGATATTGAAAAAATTACTTTAAAGTTAATATTTTAAAATTGAACAATTTTATTACGTTGATTTCACGCTTTTATAGATGATATCTATATACAGTAAAATTAAAAAGAATAAAAGGATTTTAAGACTATTTAAAATAATGTTAAACACAACAAATAAAATAAATTTTTTATTAATCATTAAAATTTTAAAAATAAAAAGAATTACATGGGAAGAGGATTTCATAAAAGCGCTCCCGCGGTTTATAAATTAATTTTGGTTGTGCTTATCACTATGCCACGCGTACCCATTTGCTAGTTGGGCATGTGGTAACGGAGAAAAGCTGCACGATGTACGACATCCCGATAGGGTCAGTACCCCTGTTGCGAGTGCACAGCTGGCGGGAATGTGCATGCACTCCCTTAGCTGCAACCTAGCTAGCATGGCCGATCTGTTAGCCACGCACCTGGAGAGATCAGCTAGCTAGCGGTAGCTAGCTCCAGCTTCATTCGCATTTTGTACAACTTTCAAGTCCGGGGATCTCCACTATTATCTGTACGTGGTGCACGACTATAAACTAGCTCGCAGTCGAATAATTTATTTTAAAAATCTTGGGTGAAAATAATAGGAGTATAAGAGCAATGGCAAACATAAAGTAAACATTAAAATATCACAATGAATTTTTATAAGTTGACTAATGTCTCTATTCAAGTTTGTCATCGGCTTGAGAACTATTTCTCAATGCGCTTGAAATAGATTAAACGGTAAAAAAAAACTCACAGCAGAAAATTTTAAAAATTGACATTGACCTAATGGAATAAGAATAATGATTGGAATGTGAATTAATTAAGTATGAAAATATATGAAAAATGATTAAAATGTAGATTTAATAAGTGAAAAATAAAAATAATTAGTTAGGTAAATGTAAAATGAGAATAAGTGGGAAGTATTAATAGAAAATAATGTAATATAATAGAGTAATGATAAAGAGTATAAGTTAAAATAGATAGATTAATTATATAAATAAGTACACAAAAATGATTGAAAAGTACAATATTTTATATATGAAGATATAAAAAATAATTTAAAATATAATAATTATAGAAAATAAAAATTATTAAATTAAAAAAAATTTAGTTTAAACAATTTTTATTAGAGGCAAACAGGAATGAAATATAAAGCCATCAGCCAAAAAAGCACGAAAGCAGTTGTGCATGGCTCACCGCAATCCTTAGGTGATGATTGGGCTATGATCCTGTGCGCTCGGGAGCATTGAGAGCTCATCTCCCAGGCACATACACTCTTTTTTTATATATTTTTTTAATTTTTTTTACAAAATTATTAATCTAGATGTATTTAATATGTATATAAATTTTTACAATTTTGGAGTATTTTAGGTAATTTAAAATTACTAAAATGCCGTTGATTTTCAAAAATAAAAAATAAATATCTAAAATACTCTAAAAATGGTAAAAATTAATACAGATGTTAAATACACTTAGATTTATAGTTTTATAAAAAAATTCAAAAAAATAAAAAAAGGTATATGCGCTCGGGAGCATTGAGAGTTCGATGCTCCCGGGCGCACAGGATCAGACTCCGTGATGTTTGGCATTCCATATTGGACTGTCATCGTATGCACCCGGGTGCATTGAAGCTCAATGCACCCGGGTGTACTACACCTATTTAAAAAAAAAGTTTTAAAATTTTTTCATAAAACTGTTAATATAAGTGTATTTAACATATGTATCAATTTTTACAATTTTTGGAGACTTTTAGATATTTTTTTAGATTTTCAAAAATCGTTGGCATTTTTAGTAATTTAAATGCCACTGATTTTTAAAAATCTAAAAAAAAAAATTAAAAATCTCCAAAATTGGTAAAAATTGATATATATGTTAAATACACTTACATTAACCATTTTGTAAAAACGTTTTTGAAATAAAATAAAAAAATGTTTGTATACACTCGGTCACCCCTTTCGATATTTGCATTACCGGATGGAATTGTGCGGGATCACGGATTTCAAACGTAGTCATTCATTAAATAATAACTATATTTTATTTTTATCTTTATATTTTACTTATTTTTTCCTACCGACTACACTTCATCATCGTGCCTATTTATTCTAACTTTATCCCGGTTAATTTTCATTAATCACATAATTTCTATAAAAAAATTCCTTTTTCACATCCTAACATTCCACGATTTTTGTCCCATTTGACGTCCCATACAACCCCACAGGCTTACGTTCGTTGCGTTGAAGCGTGTTTCAACTTTCAACGCACAGTCCTTTCTGCGAGTAAGCTACTTGCGGGCTCTGTATACAAGGGAAGAAAATACTTTTGGGTAATTATTTCTTTCGTCTGCTAGCCAGTGTTGTCAGAACCGGACCGGGAACCGGTCAGATGTCCGGTTCGTATATAAGCGGTTCTGTTTGATTGTAATAAACCGTTCGAACCGTCGAACCGGACATCCCGGTTGGACCGTAAGCAACCGGTTCGTTGGTTCGATGAATAAAAAAAAAAATTCAATGTCGTGCTCCGCTCCGCTGTCCCTTCCCCCGTCAGATCGTCTTCCTCAGGCCCCCGTCAGATCTTCCTCACGCCTGGCGTAATGGCACGATCTCGTCTTCCTCAGGTTTGGCGCGGTCTCTTCTTCCTCAGGCCTGGCGAGGTCTCGTCTTCCAGGCAGCAACGTCTTCATCCAATTCCAGGCTTCCAGCGAGGTCGACCCCAAATCGGAGAAGCCCTACTGCGATCAGCGTTAGCTTCCGGCGACGACGCCCTGCTGCTGCGTCTAGTCATCTTCCCCTCGTCCGATCGGCGTTCGGCGACGATGACATTGTGCAGCGATAGCTTCCGGCGACGAGCAGAACAGCAAGCCAGCGACCGCTTCCGGCGACGAGCAGAGCAGCGACCTGCTTTCCATTTCCGACGACGAGCAGGGTCGTGACTGTCCGCTGTTGTCCCGTCATTACAAACTTGGACGAAACTGGTTGGATCGTCTTAAAAATGGACGCTGGTCGCTGCTTCCATTTGAGCCTGATGCAGTGGACGGAGATGGATTTGCCGATTTGGGGGTGATGGAGTACCGAAAATGGTGCTCCGATGGTGCATGGTTGTTCGGTGTTCCTGCAGTGAATTTAAATACGAATTTAAATATTAATTCTTTGATAAATAATTTCAATAATATCATATATCATCTTAGTTTAATTCACTTTATCCTTTAATTTAATTTATCTAAATATAATAATCTATTTTGTTCCTCATATTTTAAAATATAATTGTAATCATATATGTATGATTTTTCCAATTAAATAATTTTATAAATTTGCCCAAATTATATTAATAAGCTAATACGCAATTCAACGTTGAAATTTTCTAGCCTATTGATTCATAATTTTATATTTTCAAAAAAAATATTGCAAAATGACCTGTTTTACTTTTATAGCAAAATTAAAGATTTTATGAAAAATGTAATTTTCACGAAATCTCACATAAAATATGTATTTAATTAACATTTTTATACTCAAAAAGTGTGAATTTAATATGAAATTATATGAAATTTTTAGAATTATCAGAAAGCACGAATAATATATATGTATGTGTGATTGTTGTGGCCAACCCCCGTCCCTACTACAGCTTGCTCCTGTTCATCCTGCATATTTTATACTTATATTGTGGTTATATTTAGGATTTATAAAAAATAAAAATATAATTTTATCAATATATTTATTTAAAATTTATAATATCATAAATATAAAATATGTCATGCTGACGTCACCGGTTCAAACCGGTTTGCTTAACCGGTCGAACCGGTTCGAACCAGACCAGTTCCTTTACCGGTTCAATCATCGGTTCGGTTCTGACAACATTGCTGCTAGCCTGCTAGGACGAGGATTTTTTTAAAAAAATAAAAAATAAAATCACCGCTGATTACTGACGAGGCTCGATAAAGTGGTAGGAAACCAACTCGGCCGCTTAAGTAAGGGTGTGTTTGGTAATAAATAAAAATTTTGATGAAAAGTTCTGGAGAGTAAAAGTTGTCAAATAACGTAATATGATAAGGGTAATGATGAGTAGTAAAGATGATAAAGTTAAAATAGATAGGTTAATTGTGTAGATAGTTGTGTATAAATGACTAAAAAGTATGGTAGTTGTATAGAAAAATGTGAAAAAATAATTAAAAAATATGATAGTTGTGGAGAATGAAAAGTTTTAATTTGACATTTTTTATTAATTGGCAAACACACCCTAAATAATTATTTTACTTTATCTGTATCATTTGTTTGTATTTAGACTTCAACCGGATTGTATGAAAGCGGTTTTATATATAAATTTTTCAATTTTTAATATATTGATGATTGATATAAATTTTAATTCATTTATTGTATTTAATGTCACTTGTCTGAGTAGAAGATCATGTTTCATCCAAGTAAGTATTTGCATAGGCTACATTTGCTTTAAAATAGATAAATTTATATATAAATTAAGAAAAATAATTAGATTCATTCAAAAATATATTAGAATACAATAACACTTTATGAAATCACTTATCCACACAGTAGTCATATTTGAGATAGTTTAAATGTTGAAAATATTACTTCAAAATTGATATTTAATATTAAATATTTTTATTATATTAATTTTACACATTTATATGTGGAGGTATGCACAATGATACAAAGTAAATGAAAATATTTTTATGATAATATAAATGATGCTAAATATAATAGATAGAATGTATCTTTTATTAACCATCAAAATATTTTTTAAAAAAAGTTATATGAAAAAAAAAGATTTCATAAAAGCACAGTCTTATGTACTTCATCCTTATTAGCAAATCCATTATTTCAAAAATATTATTGTCATCACTTCTCCCTCCCCGCTAGCAAATCAACTCCTTCATCTAACTTGAACCCGGTAATAATCTTTTTTCATCTATTGCTATTTTTATATGTGAATTGTCTTATCACATTTTATTCTCTCCATTATCTATTGCTATTTGTATATTTTAATTATCTTATCACATTTCATATTCTTTTTTATTTCATTTTATTTTCTCTATTATGAATTATTACTGTTACTCTCTCATTGCCTCGTAAAATTTTCTCAAGCTTCTCGTTTATTTTTAACTTGTACTAAATCAATCCATCAATGTTAAAAGCATTTCTATGATTCGTTTGGTAAAATAAACTGGGTTAAAGGGACAAAGTGAAAAAAAAATATATTGTAAAAGTATGAAAATAATGTGACACGATAAAAGTAAAATAAAAATAAATATGGTAATTATATGAGAAACTAATAGGAATATATAAGTAAAAAAACGAAGAAAGGATAGTTATGTAATTAAGATGCTAAATTGATTTTTCAAAAATATGTCCAAGGAGATGGAATTGATTGGAATACATAGTTATGTAATCAAGATATTAAATTATTTATGAAGAGACGTCTTAAAAGATATAGGATCTTTACATAGGGTGTGTTTGTTTGGGATACAAACATGTCAACTAAAACTTTTCCATCTAAAACTTTTCACTTTCCATAACTACTCTATTTTTTAATTATTTTTTCACATTTTCCTATACAAACTACCCTACTTTTCAATCATTTCTACACAACTATCTATACAACTAACCTATCTATTTTAACTTTATTCTCTTTACTTCTCATCATTACTCCTATTATATCACATCATTTTCTATCAATGTGACAACTTCTATCTCAAAAACTTTTCATCAAAAGTTTTACCCCCAACCAAACACACCCATAGAATTTGTATATGAGATGAAATCATGAAACCTAATAATATATGTTAAGAACGAGAAAAATTATATTAAAAATTAAAAAATAATCATAAAAAATGGGAATAAATATTCTATTCTAGGATACCGTGTCTTTTAAAACAGGCCCCTTGAGGCATGGAAAAGTAGTTTTACCCTCGGCATGCTTTTTAAACTATGGGTGTGTTTGGTTGGAGGTAAAACTTTTGATGAAAAGTTTTCGGAGTAAAAGTTGTCAAATCAATAGAAAGTGATGTGATATAATAGGAGTAATAATGAGGGGTAAAGAGAATAAAGTTAAAATAGATATGTTAGTTGTATGAGTAGTTGTGTAGAAATGATTGAAAAGTATGGTAGTTTGTATAGAAAAATGTGAAAAAATAATTAAAAAATAGATAATTATAGAAAGTGAAAAGTTTTAGATTGAAAAGTTTTAGTTAACACTTTTTTACCCAAAACAAACACACCCTATGTATCTTGTATACGTTTTAGGAAATTACTCTACTCGCAGTGTATTCAATTTGAAGAAAATTCTACCCACATAGCATAGTTGCTACACTAAAATTGTTTTGAATTAAAAAAATTTTACTCTATACAATTATCATACATTTTAATTATTTTTTAGCATAAAACTTTTCGTCCACCGATTTTACCGCTTCACATCCAAAGTCCAGAGGGAGAAAGAGGAGGACGACAAAAGTCGAGCAGCAGGCTGCCTTTTGACAGCGGCAGCAGACTAGGGCTTTGACAGTGCACTTTACTTCAAATGGTCGCAATCGGCCACCTGTAACGCACGCGGCCATTTTTTCATATCCATCCAAATCCCATTTAATGGCTCGATCGTATCCATCCAGCTGCCACTGGACAACCATGCACGATGCGTCCCATGCTGGGGCCCAGCCAACCTCAGAGTGTGGAACAGATTCAATCCCGGAATCTCGAGGACAATGATTCAGTTGCAGTATCGTGTCAGTGCCGGAATGGATAGGATGAGGACGATTCAACGGCACCCATCCTCATCCAGCTGCCTTTGTGCATTCACAATCCATGGAAGCCACGTGTATAAAATTCCCTCAAACTCGCACATTGCTCGCCCAACATTGATGGGCCTCGTACAGAAACGCAGGGCAGGGCAGGGCAGGGCAGGCAAGTAGAGCCGTAGAGGTGGGGATCGAGCCAGATCAACCCGTGGCCCGACTTCGACCCGATTTATTTTTTAGGATAAAATTAATATATTTTTGATCCGATATAGAAATAGGTCAGACATTTTAATCTAAATTCAAAAAATAAGGTCAGGGTGGGTCGACCATGTCCCGACCCGAAGAGTGTGATCCGCTCCGCATATATTAATTTATTAAAAATTATAAGCCTATATTTAAATATTATTATTATTTTCTTTCAAAATTCTTATTTTTTTATAATCAACTCTATTAATAATAGAAAAATCAATTTATTCAGAAACAATATAAGAATCAATAAAAAAATTTGTATATATATATAATCATTATGTGTAATTGTATATTAGCCTATTTTAATAAATTTATACTATATTTTCAAATAATTTGTTGTCTTAATTATGTTTTTTTAATAATTAGTGAAATATTGAAGCATATAATACTTAAATTTAGTATAGATGTATATTTATGTTTGATAGATATATAAATTTTTAAAATTATCTTATTTGACCCGTATTTTTGACCTGACCCGCTACCCCGAAATCGGTCCGATACAAATCTGAAGTTTGTCCCGGATTCTATTAAAAAAAAATGAGAGTCAAACCGACCATGTCCTGATCCGGCATAAAAAGAGGGTCAAACTTAATTTTTAAAAAGTAGAGTCAGGATTGGGCAAACATTAACCCGGTATGGCCCGCCCCGATTCCCACCCCTACAAGCAAGAATTGTGGGAGCTAGGCAACGCAAGATTAGGTATTGTGGAGGGAAGAAAAACTGGGTCTCGGTCACCGATCCCACAACAATGGATCATCGATGATGCTGCTAATTGTCCACATTGTCTGACTCGTTTGATCCTGCAACAGAGGAGCGAACCATGTAATAATCCAACCCAAATATGTTGACTTGATGTAATATGTTGACTTGATGTAATGTATTGACGTAGCATGTTGAAATTTTGACTATTGAAATTTTGATTATCCGGTGTATCAATAAAAATAGCTGAGGTAGCCTGGTTGACTTGTTGATTTTGATTTGTGGACTAAGGTACGTTATTTCATGAGTTTTCATTTATTTCCTTGGTAGGTCACATGCATACTGGAAGATTACTTTAGAATATTCATTTGTGGACACGTGTTGTTATCTTGATAGGTTGTGGTCATTCTTTTGTAGGCTATGTGTTATACCATGAAAGACTGTGAGTTTGCTCAATTGTGGATAGTGTGGAGAACCTTATGCATTGGGTTAATGGTTAATGCATTTCATATGGTATTTTCGTGATGTTACATATCATTATATGCGTGGTTTATTTATTGCTTGCTGAGTTATTTAACTTATTTCTAAGTAATTTAAATTTCAGGAGAGACGAGACCATCTGGTCAATAGTGCGGGATAATGGGTTGAGAGGATGTAACAGAGATATTTTAGCTTAGTTTATTTATTTATTTTGTTTATTGTCTTGTAATAAATTAATGGGAATTCTTCATATTAATATAGTAAATATTTGTAGTTATATTTTTGGATATCATTAAATGAAATATTAATTATTAAATTGATTGAAGCATAACTGAATAGGGTTTGCTGCCCGAATAGGGTGGTAAGCAACCCTAAGATTAGGTCATAACAGTTATGGTATTAGAGTTGATTATTATCTTGTTGGTGTGTTCAGTAGTAACTCATCCAGCGATGACACTAGAGTCTTAAAAGAAGTGAAAATAATATTCCACTTCAATTATGATAAAAGGGGGAGCTTAAACTATAAATTAAGGTACCTGTTGAATAGTCAAGATGCCTTTTGGGTGACAATAGTTGCGACGGTTGCCGATGCGAGGGCGTGATAGAACCATTAAAAGAAACGTGGACGATGGAGATGGATTAGCAGAAAAAGGCGGGAATTGTTGGTGTTGATGTTGTGTTGTGCGTGGATGGTTGCTTCTCACGATGTTACTTTGAAGGGAGCAAGGCATCTTGTTGGCTTTTTGGCAGGCTTGCCATTTGCCGCCCCGGCAGCGGCAGGTCAGGTGGCTGTCCGCGTCTCGTTTAGTCATTTTCCCTTCCCACTTTAAACAGTGCAAGAATCTGACAGATTCTCAGCCACCCCCATCCCACCCTCTCTCTCCCCGTCGACCCGCCATGTGTTTTTGTGTCCTTCCCCAGCGGCTGGAAGTCTCGAAACGACGGGGACCCACCCTCTGTCCATCTCCACGGTACGCGTGCGCTCCAAGTGATCGGAGGCTCCGCAAGAAAAATAACTCGTTTGATGTACTCCACGGAGTTGTCCGAAGAATTTATAAAATTTGTCAGTCAAAAGTTTCTGGATTAGAAAAAAATAATGTAATACTACGAGAGTAATTACCAAAAATAAAATTAAAATAAATATATTAATTATATTAGTAGTTGTGTATAAATGATTGAAAATTATAATAGTTTTATAAAAATAGATAAAAAATTATTAAAAATGGAATAATTATGAAAAAGAGAGAAGTTTTTAATTAAAAAATTTTAGCATGACGTTTTTCATTGATTGCTAAACACACCTCAAGGCAATTTTTATGGTGTGTTTGAAAATTGACAAAATTTTAACGAAAAATTTTTTGTGCAAAATTTTTGGAAAAAAATAAAATAATGTGATATTATATGAGTAAGGATGAGAAATAAAATAAAATATAATTAAAATAAATAGGTTAGATGTACGAGTAATTGTGTAAAAATGATTAAAAATAAGATAATTGTATAAGAATAAGTAAAAAAATATTTAAAAATAGAATAGTTGCGGAGAATGCAAAGTTTTAGTTTAAGAAGTTTTTCGTCTTATCAAACACCTTGGTTGCTCCAAGACTATTATTAGTTAAGAGAATTTAATTAATGAAGGAATTTGGATGAGGATAGTAACATAATTTTTTGGTTTGGTCAACTATTTATTAGCTTCAAAGATGTGATTAATTATAGTAGCATAAATGTGGTGGCAATAGTCTCTTGATTATTGTGGGAGTGTCCATAATATAAAGAAATTAGTGATAATGTTAGAATATTGTATGGAATTTGTAAAAATATATGAGAGCTTAATTATAATATCGTTTGAGATGATTGTAAAAATACTCATAAAAAAAGACATAATTGATTATGATCGCAAATAATCTCATAACTTTTTAGATGCAACAAGTATGTATCATGTCGGCTAAGAATGATTCAATGGGCATAAATGAGATGGAAAAATAAGATAAGAATGTAATAACGTTTATTCAGAATGAGAAAAATTGGTTTGAAAATATAAATGTTATATTGAATTTTTTTTAAAATTTAAAATAAAAAATCGCATCCTATACACGTCCTATTTGTGAATCTTAGATTTTTAGAAATGTCTCTTAACGAAGAAAATTTTATAAGAAAATTTTGAAAAAATAAAAGAGTAATGTGATATGATAGGGTCAATTATTATAAATAATGAGAAAAAAATATAATATATTGAAATATATAAAAAATTGACATAGGCTTACATTAGCCATGCATTGTCTTCACAAGACAGTGCATACTCTTAGGGCACGTTAGATAATGTAAATGTGGGTGAGATTTTGATATGAGGTAGGAAGTGAGAAAGAGAACATTTTGATAATTATGTGATTGATATGAAATGGTAGAGCGAAATAAATAAGATAGGTTAAAAAAAACAATTTGATTATGGAGATAAAATTTTAAAAAATAGAATAGTTAAGTTGTTAAATTATGTATGTAAAAATGTGACGGAGATGCTTTTTCCCTTGTTCCCCATCTCACACCATTACTAGTGTTTCCCAAACTTTCCCTTAATTATCTGTCATCGTGTTCAACTAAAATACAAAGTGTAATTCTTTAGTCATAGTGTTGGAATGCAACAAAATAGTCAAGGATTCAAACCCAAAAAATTTGACCCCCGTTATGTGAGCAATTAATCTCCCTTGGTAAGAGAAATTGTAAAAGAATATTTAAGGAGTCAGGGAATGATTTCTAAGATATGACTTAGGGGGTGATTTGTAATATATGACTTGAAATGGAATGTAATACAATATAACTAATAAAAAATAGGGTGTAATGTTTATATTTGTAATTAAATGTAAATATGAATTATTTTAATTATATTTATAATGTGATTTATTTTTTTATCATATTAGAATTAACTGAATATTTACTATGTTGAATTTTAAAATTTTAATCAGAGTTATGACACTGAGGTTGTGTTTGGCAATTGACATAAAATGTCAAGTTAAAACTTTTCAATTTGAAACTTGTCACTCTCCACAACTATCATATTTTTAATTATTTTTTCACATTTTTCTATACAACCACCCTACTTTTCAATCATTTCTACACAACTATCGACACAACTAACCTATTTATTTTAACTTTATACTCTTTACAGCTCATCATTACCCCTATCATATCACCAAACACACCCTGAATCAAATAATATTTATTATGTTGAATTTTGAATTTTTAATTAATGATCATACTTTTATTTGACTCTAATGCAAAATTTTGAAGGCCAGTATTATAAATCAAGATTATTTAAATTTGATTAAATGAATAATCAACACAATTGTTGTTAAGATGTTGTACATAAAAATTAAAAAAAGACAATAACACAAAAAGGGAAAAAAGGGTTTGTTATTATCCGTGAAATAGTGGACAAATGGATAGAATAAAAAATATATTAGAATGTGTTAATGATGATAAGATGTAATAAGTTGTCAAAAATGGATGAAATAGGTTAATATTTCTCAACTCTACATTCGGACGCCCCATGGATATTAAAAAAAATGAAATATAAATTTTAGAAGTATTAGTAACCTTTTTATGTAAAATTATAACTATTTTTAAAATACGCATATATTTAAATATATATATATATACGGAAACAGTACGCATATATTTGTAACGGGAGTATTAGTTACCTTTTTGTTAACGGGTCTAAATTAAGTCAGCTAACCAGCATCTTCTAAATCTATTCCATTTAATATAGTTGTTAATAATTTATTTTTATTACAACTTGTTCACAATCCACATAGTTTACATGTTAACAACACGCTAACTCATTGATTAAATGGGTAATTAACTTATGAAGATTTAGATTTTGTAAATGAATTAATAAACAACTTTGGTTAAAAATTTTAGGGTGATTTGCAAATACACCCACATAGTTTGATCATGATTGCAAATACGACCAAAGAATTTTAAAAATTGTAAATGATCCTTACATAATTTGGTCATAATTATAAATATATTCACGTCGCTGTGGTGCTATTACTACACAATAACAACCAGGATATATTTAAGAAAAATATGCAAACTACGTGTGTATGTTTGCAATTTCAAAAATTAAGTGGTGATATTTATTTTTGCTGGTATATCCATATAGTTTGCATACATTTACAAATATACCCATGACATAACCATGTAGCGATGATGTTATAAAAACATAATTATATTTGTAATTATTGTTAAATTATATGAAGTTGTTTATAATTTTGAAATTATGTAGGTATATTTTTTTGAATTTTTTATACAATTGCTAATTTAGATGTATTTAACTTGTGTATCAATTTTCACTATTTTTGAAAACTTTTAGATATTTATTTTTTATTTTCTAAAATTAATGGCATTTTCGTAATTTATTAATTATGAAAATACCATTAATTTTAAAGAATAAAAAATAAATATTTAAAAGTCTCGAAAAATGATAAAATTTGATACATAAGTTAAATACACCTAGATTAATTGTTGTATATAAAAAATTTCAAAAGTAAACAAAAAATAAGTAAAATGCATTTCGGTGTACCGAGGCTCACATCCGAAATTTCTTGTCGAAATAAAAAAAAAAAAAAAAATTCCTGCCGAAAGTAAGAGGAAAGATAGGCGGAGGAGATGATTGAGGACTGGTCGATTTCAACGGGAGGCAGGTAGAGGGGAATCGGAATTAATGGGAATAGGGAGAGTAGAGAATAGAGATAGGGAAGCCAAATGGAGAGGTGGTGGTGTGGCCGTGAGGGGAGAAGAAGGGTTGACCGATTGAGAGCCTATGACGGGAACACAAGGATGAATGAGCACGCCGAGCAGCGGCAGGATGGGAGACATTGTGTATGACGACGACGGAGTTACGGACGAGCACAAGGCCGAAAATGGTAGCAACTGGAATGCTGATGACCGGCGAGGCTGCGAGCTGGCGGCAGGATGGCCGGACTTCGGAGACGTCGCTGATGAAGACGATAGAGTTTCGGGTAATCGGTAGCAGTGCTAGCGGGACAAAATGGAAAATTGGGAATGCGATTGTCGGGTAATCAGTATTTTTGCTCTGTAGCAAACCGTCATTTTTGGCCCAACGGTGGTTTGCACGGTTCGACCGGTACTTGACAACCTAACCGAACCGGGCGCTTAATGAACCGACTGCTGGCCAGTTCCCGGTAGGACCGTACTGCCGCAGACCGGCTCTTCGTGTAACGGTTATCCTCGCCCCCATTGATTGAGCTATAATGGGCATTTTCCATCACGGGCCGGCGAATCACTGGCGGACGCATGCCCCGTACGATGCCAGAAGAGGGATGCATCTCACCCCACACCTGCCATCACCAACTTCAAGCGCTTCAAACATGGACGGAGACGATTTCAACTTGCATGGTTTTTGCGAGAGAGGTAGGTGGGTCCATTCGAAGATCCACGCAGTTTATACGTTAAAGGGTGTGTTTGGCGATGTTAAAAAATGTCTAAGTTAAAATTTTTCACTCTCCACAATTATTATATTTTTAATTATTTTTTCAAATTTTTCTATACAACTATCTTACTTTTCAATCATTTTTATATAACTATCCACACAACTAACCTATCTATTTTAACTTTATCTTCTTTACTCCTCATCATTACTTATATCATATCACATCATTTAACAACTTTTACTCTAAAAAAAATTTCGGGTGTGTTTGGGAATGGATAAAACTTTTGATGAATAGTTTTGGAGAGTAAAAGTTGTCAAATGATGTGATATGATATGGGTAATGATGAGGAGTAAAGAAGATAAAGTTAAAATAGATAGGTTAGTTGTGTGGGTAGTCGTGTAGAAATAATTGAAAAGTAAAGTAATTTATAGAAAAATGTGAAAAAATAATTAAAAAATATAGTAGTTGTGTAGATTGAAAAGTTTTAACTTAACATTTTTTGCACATTATCAAACACACCTTTCATCCAAAGTTTTATCCATTCCTAAACAAACTCTAAACCGTGTGATATTTTGTACTTTGCGCATGAAATTTGGGCAGTCTCCATGCCAGGATCAGCTTCTATTTTCCGGCACTGGACGCCTTCATTTGACGGGCAGGGTGGTACGTAAATAATGAGTTTGCTACTGTTGGGGGTAGTTTCTCGTTCTCACTGCTCCCTTCTTTCCTAATTCTGGAATTCAAAAGTACAACTTTGTACCATTCGACACTAACCGTGGATGAGATGGGCCTATTGACAAAGGGACCATGAAGGCCTGGGATTGCGGTCTGGATTCTTGGACGTACTGACGTGTCGCCACTGGGTAGAGTGGGGAGTTTGCTGGATGTAAGCAGACATCGATTTTTGGAAACATTGTATAATATTGTATTATTCCTGTCATCCGTACCATTCTTTAGCAGCTCCATCACTTCTATCCGCCACCGGCTGTATGGATTGCTATCGCTCGATGAGGATCCATTTTTCTAAGGGCTGTACATCTTTCATACAATTATTATATCCAAGAATCATTTATATACATCCTGTAAAAAAAGAAATCATTTATATATATATATATGTATATATTGTCCTTTGCAATTACCTTTCATAGGTAATTATTATTTTTATTTTTTTGAGCAGTAATTGTTGCTTTTATTTGAGAGTGTCTATAAAGTCTTACCACTTTTGATGTAACATTTTTGATGTAAAGGGTGTGTTTGAGAATGAGTAAAATTTTTAATGAAAAATTGTAAAGAGTAGAAGTTGTCAAATGATGTGATATGATAGAGATAATGATGATGAATAAATAGGATAAAATTAAAATAGATATGTTAGTTATGTTAGTAATTGTGTAGAAATGATTGAAAAGTAGGGTAGTTGTATAGAAAAATGTGAAGAAATGATTAAAAAGTAGGGTAGTTGCATAGAAAAATGTGAAAAAATGATTAAAAAATAGGATAGTTGTGGAGAGTAAAAAGTTTTAGATTGAAAAGTTTTAACTTGATAACTTTTACTTATTAACAAACACACCCCAAAGTTTTTCTCAAAAAAGAAAAATGATTTGATAAAGTAGAGATTATAATGAAGAGTAAAGAAAATAAAATTAAAATAAATAAGTTTGATATATAAATAATTGTGTAAGAATTATTAAAAAGTAATATAACTATATGGAGTAAAATAATCTTTTCAACCGGTCTAAAAATATATTTTTTATATTTTTTATTTTTTTTATAAACATGTTGATCTAGTTGAATTTAATTTATAAATCAAGTTTTACTTTTTTGAATATGCATATATATATATATTTTTTAGATTTTTAAAAATAGGGGCATTAAAATTATGTTTTTAGACCTGTTTGAAATCATCGACCAGTGTAAAAAGAACATTGCCCTTATAGTCTTATATAGTAAGAGTGAAAAAATAATTAAAAATAAGATAATTATGAAACGTAAAAAGTTTTAATTTGAAAGTTTTTCAAGTAAATAAACACCTTTTTATTATACAACTCTTTTACCTTTTCAAACTTTTTTCTTTCGTAACCTTTCAACATTTTTTTCTAAATCACCAAACACATAAAAAAATAGAAAAGTCCCCCATTATTAATCTCTTTTAATTTTATTCCAATAATGCAAACGGATTGAAAATAATATTTGTGAAATGTACTAGCGGCAATAATATAATCAGCTACTCAAAAGATGGGGTTTGATATTCTACTGTGGAGAATTGTAAAAATAAAATCAGAAAAATATTCAAATATTTATAAACTTTCATTAAAATTCCTTATATAACAGCGTATTTTCAAAAAATTCTTTAGTACCTACAAAATTTTCTTTAGGATCCGCTGCCGACAATTAATTTTCGAATTTTTATTTTTAATATTTTTGAAACTTACCCGTCCACACAGTTATTCTTCTTCTTCGAGCCCTTTGGCAGCTACTTTGCCACCAACGACGATTGTCACCACCGACGAGATGGATATTTGCTAGATTCAGAACACTCCTTGTGATTCGGTAACACTTCTTTTCCTGGTTTTTGCAAATTTTTTCGTTCCTGGATTGTGTAACGCTGTTTGTCGATTGATGTATGAGAACGGATCAAACGGTTTGAATGATTTCTTTGGTTAGTTATTAGAAAATTTCCCCTGTAATTTCTTCCTACTATAACTCTGTAATTTTAGTTTTAGATGTATTTTGATTTTCTTTTTGAAATCTTTATTCTAAAATTTAGTTTGAATAAGCCCTGAATGGGACCTTTTCTTGTAATTATGGTCGCCGTGGTTGAAATTCTATTTCGGTTGATTGGAAATAATTTTTTACGGATAATCGACTTGTTATTTTTGTTGGTTTGAATTTAAGATCAGTTGTTGTAGAGATCGACAGAGACAACGATATCGTGATTATACTGAAAAAACGGAACTATGGAAGTTGAGCAGCGGGATTTGATCGAATGGAATAACTTAATACCGTTACTAGATTCCAGACGAACTAGTATAGCTTAATACCCAACCCACGACGATGGAATGGACAACAACGATCTAGAGAAGTCATGGATGACAACCATGGTTGCCGTCTTCCTGGAGAAGACCACCCACTTGGATGTTTTAGACGATGATCATGGCTAAAGTCATGGATTCATTTCGATGGACGACTTCAGATTTACAGACTGATTGCTGTCTAAATATTATTGGGAAAAACAGCGGCATCAATCGAATTTTGCAATGCTAACTTGGGCTCTTAACAGTGATGGGAGGATGCTTGGAGGGAAGCTACTTAAGGGGGATGAGCTGCTGTCACTGGTGCTTTTAAAATCTTCTCACTGGATCGTGATGATAGAAATATATATATATATATATATATATATATATATATAGGATTTATTCTAGTGCATGCGACTGTACCGTGCAGTCTATGTACTGTGGGCCCCACCTGATCATAAATGGAAAATCCACCCCACCCATTGTATTTAGAATTGTTCACTTTAATAGCATACCAATTTTCATCCAAATCCAACATGTGTGCAGTCCTCATCTTAAAATGGTGCAAAATCAACGTAATAAAATAGTTTAATGTAAATATCAAATTTAAAGTGGTTTTTTCAACATCTAAACCGTCTAAAGTATGATTTATATATGGATAAATGAGTGTATAAAGTTTCATTACAATCTAACATGTGTGGGGTCCATTTTACAGCGGACTGCACACGATCGGGTCTCTATATATATATATATTTGATAAAAAGGAATCACTCTATCCTTGCTCCTTATCAATATTAAAGGGATTAGGGATAGAGTAATCTGAGCAATTCATTGTCAAAAAATTATCTGTACAGATTTTCCCACGAATAGCATTGGGTGGGTTGTCCCACCAGAACTGGTGATTCTCAAAAGAAACCAAAACCAATTCGGCTAAGGATTGAGCAATTGCATTTCCTTGCCGAAGTACATGATGGACCGAAAAAGAAACATTGTTAGTGAGAATAGACCCGATCTCATCAATAATAAAACCCACGTCGGAGGTAATGGGTTTCAAATTAGATATATAATTGCACAAAATGAGATAATCAGTTTCAACCTATGCACGACTGACCTTTAGGTAAAGTGCCCACCTAAGCCCCATGAGGAATGCAGTAGCCTCCATAAAAAGCGGTTCCCTCACACCAGCCCGTCTCCACCCACTTGCCGCAACAAAACACCCTGAGAATCACTAATGACAGCTGCACATCCGAAATTACCCAAGTTCCCATGACGACGTGCATTCACGTTTATCTTTACGAAACCCGGCGGCGGTTTGGACCATTGGGGCACCAAAGAGCAATCCAAAAGACCCGTATTAGTGAGCATGCTTGCACTCCTATGCTGGTTGAGGAACTTCGTGCACCAAACCAATGTGTCCGAGAACTTTGGTTGGATTCCCTCCTCTCTAAGCTTGTTCCGTATATACCATACCCTCCAACAGCTTAATACGAAGAAAGCGAGATCCTCGGATCTGTTCCTTTGCACAAGAATTTCCATAATCTCCCTGATCGTTACCCCCTGAGCAACCATCCTTGCCGCTTTCCAGCAAACCTCATTGGTCATAGCACACCCTAGAAACAGATGATTCTCATCTTCGATATCATTCTTGCATAAAACGCAGCTCGGGTCTACCTCAATTCCCTATGATTGAGATTCTTCAATGTGGGAAGAGCATTTATGAAAAGACGCCATCCAAAAATAATGACTTTACTTGGAAGTTTCAACCACCATATTGCCTTGTAGCACCTAAAGAGAGCCGGATTCTCATCATCTGAGCACAAAAGTCTATATGCTGATTTAACCGTATAAAATCCATTTGGTTCATGCTTCCAAAATATACAATTAGCCACACTCCTTTGCGATAGGGGAATCAGATCTACCTTGTGCCATGTAGCCTCCCCCGCAGCAGCCATTACCCTGTCCTTTCTCCATGATTTTGCTTCATCATCAATGAAGTGACTAACTCTCACATCCTCAGGAATTGAATGTGGAAGGGGACCTGCCTTATCTACCTTAGAATCGAGCCAAATATCTTCAAAAAAGCAAACCCGTTTTCCATTACCAATCCGCCATTTGCAGCCCCTTTGAATTACATCCCTCACCTTCAAAATACTCTTCCATGTGAAGGAGTCCGATGACTTCGCCTTGCAAGTCCATATATATGCGGATGAGAAGTATCTTGCCTTAAGCACTTTGTGACATAAAGATGAGTTACACGATACTAACCTCCAAACCTGCTTAGCAAGAAGGGCATAGTTGAATTTGTGGAAGTCCCTAAATCCAATTCCACCCGATCGCTTCGGTTTGCAGATGTCCTTCCATGCCACCTAGCTCAATTTCCTTTTACCATCCTTCTCTCCCCACCAAAAGTTGCTCAACATCCCATTGAATTCATTACAGAATGATTTGGGTAGTAAGAAGATGCTCATTGTGTACGAAGGGATAGCTTGAGCAACCGCCTTGATTAGCACCTCTTTTCCACCCCACGAAAGCAACTTACCCTTCCAGTCTTGAATTCGGTTCCAAATGCGATCTTTGAGGCCATTGAAAATTTTCGCTTTGGATCTACCAAGCCAAGCCGGGAGACCAAGGTATTGGTGGAAGTCATTTCTAGCAGATCCTAATAGTTGGATCATCTCCCTCCTTGCAAAGCATTCCATATTAGTGCTGAAGAAAATTGCGGTCTTGTCCACATTAACCATTTGGCCCAAGGAGTCTGCATATTGGTTAAAAATGTCCAAAAACTTCCTGATGTTCCCCCCATCCGCCCTAAGGAAGATGATTGCGTCGTCCGCAAATAGCAAATGAGTAATCGTCGGGCCATGCAATTGTAATCTAATACCATGAATTGCTCCTCGAGTGGCCTCATAGGAAATCAAAGCAGAAAGACCCTCCGCACATAATAAAAATAGATATGGAGATAGGGGGTCTCTCTGCCTTAGCCCCCTCTGAGGTTGGAAGTATGAAGATTTGAAACCATTGACATTTACTCGATATCTGACCGTGGATATGCAGCTCATGACCCAATTGATCCACACCTCGCTGAAGTTCATAGCCCCCATCATTCGGTTGAGAAAATTCCATTCAACCCTGTCATAGGCCTTTGACATATCCAGCTTAATAGACATCTCTTGTTTACGCCCTTTCTTGCGCCTTCGTAGAGAGTGGATTGCTTCGTAAGCGATCAACATGTTATCAGTGATAAGTCGCCCCGGACCAAAAGCACTTTGTTCTTCCTCAATAACCTCATGGAGAACCCCTTTAAGTCTGTTAGTCAGGACCTTTGCCAAGATTTTATAGACCACATTGTAAAGACTGATTGGTTTAAAATGAGATAATACTTGGGCTCCAACCCTTTTTGGGATCAAAATTAGTGTAGTTGAATTTAATTCCTTTATGTGCCTGCATAGTTGGCTGGGATTGCGCTCATCCATGAACATCTTGCACAAGTCAGTGATCTCTGTACCAATGATATTCCAATGTCTTTGAGAGAATTCAGCCGACATTTCATCCAGTCCTGACGCCTTAGTAGGACTCATGCCTTTAATCGCTTTTATAACTTCCTCAGTTTGCAGAGGAATCGTTAATGACCGCCTTTGTTCGTCAGAAAGTCTTCTTGTGATTACATTCTCCACCCATGGTGCCTCCCTAGGTGTAGATGAGGTATAAACCTCATAAAAGTGTTTAACAGTCATATCCATCATCTGGTCCTGGTCCCTAATCCAGCCTCCATTCCGGTCCCTCAGCACCTCAATGAAATTTGATCGGCGTCTGTTGGAAGCAATTCGGTGGAAGAACCTGGTGTTTTTGTCTCCCTCCATTAGCTAATGTGACTTCGTCCGCATCCTCCACAGTTGCTCCTCATCTTCCAATAGAAGATTGATTTGGAATTTAAGCTTCCGCATAGCATCATCCCTTTCGTCACTCGGCCTCAAACCCATAAAAGAATCAAGCTCCCTTTGCTTCCGAACGATCGCTTTCCGAATATTGCCTCTCTTCCTGCGATTCCGATTAGATAGTTCAATACCGCAATGATTAAGTTTCCATGAAAGCTTGTCAGTTGCAAGCACAGCCATCGGAGATTCGGATTCCCATATTTGGTTAATAATTCTGGAGGCCTCTTTATCTTGAGCCCAGAAAAGCTCGTATCTGAACTCCTGTGACGGTTTTCTCCTTCCTCCATTTGGATCAAGTGTTAACTGGATTGGACAGTGGTCCGAAGTAGGAGCCGATAGATGATCGATTTTCGCATGAGGGAACAAGTTCAGCCAAGACATTGAAGCGAACCCCTTATCCAATCTAGCTTCCACTCTTTGCCGCCCTTTTCTATTGTTTCTCCATGTCATGGTCACACCAGTGAACCCGAGATCCTGCAGGTTGCATCTGTCAACTATTCCACAAAAAAGATCCATTTGGGTCTGGGGACGGATCGTGCAGCTAATATATTCACTTGGCCCCATAACTTCATTAAAATCATCCATTACTAGCCAAGAGACACTATTCCTGACGCTCAGCTTGTTGAGAATATTCCAGCTTTGGTATCTATTGTGAGTTTCAGGGTGACCGTAAAAACCCGTGAACCGCCAACCAAGAAAATCCGCATCAATATGGTGGATAGAGAAACTCTTGATGCACGCCGGTTTGTTGTTGTTCCACAAAAGAGCCAAGCCCCCCTCCTTGCTTCTGGTTCCACCGCAAAACAACAATCAAACTTGAGTCTTCTTCTTATACTTTCCATCTCTTTAGACTTGCATTTTGTTTCACAAATGAAGACCAAACAAGGATCTTGTTTCCTGACCAAATCAAGAAGGCTACGAATCCATGCTATTAGAGCCATTTTAGAGGAGGCGGGGCTGGGAACTCCCCACAGCCTCCACCTCGTCCAAATCGTTGCTTGCTAGTCTTTTGCTCCGCTTATGCACCTCCAGCAATTCACCCAATTCGCTATTCCGACCGCGTTTTCCATCTCCTATCACTCGGTCAACCAGCAAGTCATATCTTCCCATATGTTGCCCCCGTCTAGCCCTTCTCTTCCATTTACCATTCATCCAATTGATTTCCATACCTCCTCCTATAGCTGGAGTCACAGCAGCATCAGATATGCGCCCTCCATTAGCCTCTATATAGCTGTCCTGAAGCACATGAGCATCCATTAGCAGTTTAGCTTCCTCTCCCATATAGTGCAGACGATCCCCTTCGAAGGTCCCCAAGTTCTTCTCCTTAAATTGTGCATCGTTGCCATTAGTCCCCCCCTTTTGGACCCGCATATCCCCTTGTTGTATACCCTCGATTTCCTTTCTTGTCACCAAATCCCCATTCTGCACAACTAAACCCCTTAGATGTGCCTCTCTCTCAATCGGACCATACTGCTGCCCAAATTGCTCATTCACCCAGTGCGTCAGTTGTTGATCCTCATTATCCTTTCTCACCCCCAACTCCCCATTCTGCCCAGATATATCCCTATGTTGTGGTTCTCTCTCTAGCAGTCCTTCCTGCTTCCCAAAATGCTCATACGATCGATCCGCGTGGCCTCGTGGAGTAGTAGATTTGGAATGCTGGTGAAGATAGCTCGAAGGATCCATAACCATATCAGGAATTGTTGCATGTTGCTGTCGAAAGATGGGGATTGTCATTTGAGACATCACAACTGTCGAAAACACAACCTCCTCAATCGAATTTGCCCTCTGGACTAGTCTTGGCACAGCAGCACCCTCCTCGCTCCAGCTCTACTCGGGCCCAACATGACCATTCTCCCCCCAACTCTGCTATGGACTGCCCACTTGTCTGCTACCACTGCCATGGTCTCTTCTTCTTTCATCATCTTCTCTTTGTCTCGAACTCTCCTCGGCTTGTCCCCCTTGGATGCAGACATTCATCCACAAATATTTAGTTGGTGCTGCCTTGTTGCTGTTGGAGTTTCCATCATGGATCTGCATTGGCCTCACCCCCACCTTAAGCCAACTCCCGTATGGCATATCTTCTTCTGTTAACAGTTTGATCAACTTGGTTGTCCTAGAACAATCCCGATGAGCATGACCCATTATTCTGCACAAATAGTAGAATATCGGGAGCTTTTCATATTGGAAAGAGATCCATTTCCACTGTTGTGTTCCAATCTTGATGAACATGCCTCTTCTCGGAGGTTCCTGGCAGTCGATCATCACTTTAAGCTTGAGGTCAGCTTTTGTAGCCACCACTTCGATCGTATCTTCGAAGGAATAACCAATGCTACGTCCCATGCTATTCTTGTCCACGATATAAGGGATCCCTGAAACATGCACCCGCATTGGCGTTTTGACAAGCACTATGTGGTCGATATCCGTCTCCTATTTCAGGTCCGATACTAGCACCAAACTTCTCTCGAATATCTAGGGGCAGCCCATCATTATGCGTTCTTTATCTTCTTGATTCGAGAGCGATACTTGGTACAAGTTTTCCCCCATCTCCTTAAACTGGCACGAGCCCTTCGTTTGCCACAACCTTCTTAACATCGACTTGAAAAACTCTTTATTGTATGTCTTAGACGACCATAGAGAGCAGAAGATTGATGCACCATCACATGGCTTTATCTTCTTAATGGCCTCGCCGGTTATTGTCATTGTTTGGAGTTCAGCCCTCAGTAAGTCCTCTATACTCGGATTCATCGACATCTTCAAAAATATCACCCGAATTCACCTCCTTAGCTCTGCTGCCACTATCGCCCCCCTCACTACCATTCTTCGACCCCAAGTCCGGCGTCCCTCTTATTGACTCCCATCTCCTGAAATCCCAATCACCCCTACCCAGTCCCGAGCACGACAAAATCGTCAATTGGGACTACAGAGGAAGAGACTCCTATATATATATATTTTTAAATGCTAAACCATGATGATAGAATTGGATGCGCGGGATTCGTCGACCTGGCACTTAAAAGATGAAGGCAATCGAACTCCTCTTCTTGGCATTCTTGCTACGACACTTGACAAAAAATTTACGGGTACAAAAAAACTTTTTTGACGAATTTTTTTTACTTTTCATAATTATTCTATTTATAAATTATTTTTTATAACTTCATATATAACCATCATAACTTCTAATTATTTCTATATAACTACTTATATAACTAATCTACTTATTTTAACTTTATTTTATTTACTCTTTATGATTATTCCTGTCATGTCACATCATTTTCTCTTATTTTAAAAGTTTTTATACCACAAATTTTTCATAAAAAAAATTATCACTTCCTAAATACACTATTTATTAAAAGTATTTTTGTTGTTGGTTAGGATTCTATCAAACTATAAAGCCAAATAATTGACCCGAAGGTCACGAGTTCAACTCTGAGACTGGGCAAACTGTTCAGAATAAAATTATTTATAAGTAAATGAAGTATCCATTTAACTATCCTAAGGACACATAAAAAAAAAAGACTATCACTAGTTCAAGTTCATTAAAAGATTTGTATGATTGACTTTGAGTTGACCGTAGTCTAAAATATCGTAGGGTAAAAGGCTATTGAAAATAAAATAAAGACAAGGTTAACTTTAATTAAATCAAATATGCTTAACCCAAGTTTCTTCCTTCCTTGCAATGGTATTGTTATAATCAAATATGCACCACTTTTGTATAAAATATTCTAATAATTTTATATTTTGTTAATCATTGGTTCCATTATTACGTTTTAATTTTCATTAGGCATATTTTACTCCTTTGGAAATACAATATCTCATAAAAATATAAAAACATGCTAATTCAACTATTGAAGTAAGCCATAAACTTTAAATAACATATATGTGCTTTCATAAAACTCTTTTTTTACCTTGATGATTGTTGACAAATATGCTTTATTTTGTGTGTCATTAATTTGTTTAACTATAAGAGTAAGTTTCAACTAAATCAAAGATTCTCATGGGTTAATTTACTTAAAAATATATATATTCGCATGTCAATTAAGAAATATTTTTAAATCCATTAGTACATGAATTAAATGAAATAATACTTTTTAGAATCATTTTTCCATCTGATAACGATAGTTTATGTGGTTTAAAAATTAAAAATACAATTTTAAAATGATATTTGATATTAAATTATTTTATTTATTGATTTTAATTATTTATAAATGTAGCCTATGTACAATAATACTAGAAAAATAAAGGGATTATTGTGGTTAAATAAATAATATTAGATACAATGGATGACGTGAATGTTGCATAAATTATCGAGATGAGTCAAAACGATAGCGTTTCACCGAAGTTGATTTCATAAAAATGGCACTTAATTTCAATATCGATAGAGATAATTAATTATTCAAAGTGTAGCTAACGATAACATAAAAACCATGATTTTGAAAAAAATAAACAATGATAAAAATATGCCATTATTGTAAAGTCGCGAAGGGAAGGCATGCACTGATTTTCCGTTGTCTTTCTTGTCACTTGCAATTGAAAAAGAAAGAAAACATCACGCTTACCTTATCATTTTAGAAAGTGAACTTAATAAAATTTTAAACTTAATAATTTATTTTTAAATTACTTCTATACTTATAAAATTTGTTCTTAATTTCTTTTGCACTCATAACATCTAAAAAATTTAACTTATACTTATAATATTTTACCCTAAATTCTTATGATCAAAATAATCATTAACTAAGTCAAAATAACCATTACCTATCTTATTGAAAAATAGTTTATCCCTTAAAAAATTTTCTGTCCAAATTGATTTCTCTGACATGATATTTTAATAACTTCGATGTCATAAATTAGTGGTTAATTAATATTAATTGAGCCCAGTTAGGGTTAAATAGTATGAATTAATAAGTTATGAAGGGATTAAATTATCTTTTTAATAAGATAGTTAATTATTGTTTAGGTGCATAGATATAATTGGAATTTAAGATGAAATATTATAGGCATAAAAATAATTTTTAAAATGTTATAAATACAACAAAAATTATGGGCAAAATTTGTGAAAATAATAAGAATTTTTATAAAAAATTATTATTATTACTTCTGCCCAGTTTACATTCATTGGCTCCATGTAAATCTGGTTGACACGACCATTTATTACCTCCCTGTAAATCTAGTTGACCCACTAGACATAAGGTGTCCTAAGTGCGAAATTAAATTTAATAAATTGTATAATTGATATAAAAAGATGGAGGTAAAATTAGAATAAATAATATAGTTAAAAAGAAAAATAATTGGAATATAAAGATAAAATTATAAAAAATAAAATTATTAATAGTTAAATTATTTATGAAAAACGTATAAAAGAAAAAAATATTAAAAACTATAGATGTGTCTTAAGTGTGAAAGTAAAATTTAAAAATTGTATAATTGATATAAAAAGGTAGAGGTAAAATTAGAATAAATAATGTAGTTAAAAGAAAAAATAAGTGTAATATAAAGATAAAATTATAAAAAATAAATTATTGATAGTTAAATGATATGGTATGATAGAGGTAATGATGAGGAGTAAATAGGATAAAATTGCAATAGATAGGTTAGTTGTGTTGGTAGTTGTGTAGAAATGATTGAAAAGTAGGATAGTTATATAGAAAAATATGAAGAAATTATTAAAAAATAAAATAGTTATGAAAAATAAAAAATTATAGATTATAATTTTTTTCTTATTACCAAACACACCCTACAAACTACATGTTTGATCACCAAACATGCCCTCAAGCCAGTTTCACCAGCAGCAACCCTGGGGACTGTTTCGAGTACAGAAAATCTGTGCACACTCCATTTTACCCAGAAGCGGCAGCGGCAGCTGCAGCGGCGCGGCACAGCTGCCCAGAAATTTTGAAATCGTTTTTGCACTCTGACCTTCTACTTTTCAGATTGGCCCCACGTCCACGCGACCTCACTCCATCGCACCTCTCTTATCTCTCCTCCTCTTCCGTCTTGTCACCCACCCATCAATCCCTGAACTTACACGTGTCAGTTACACCGCACGTGACTCTCTTCCTCTTCAGTATTCACACGTGACTCTCTCTCTTCCGTCTTCCCCCCTTGCCCCTCTCTCTCCACTGCTGTTGTGTTCTCTGCCGCACCCTTTTTCTCCGCAACAGCAGTGCCTGTCTTCCAATTGGCTGGAAACGAGCCGCTCTGTTTTCCCTGCTACTCATTGCGGCTATAGCCAAGACACTGAGAGACAGAGAGAGAGATGGAGAATGATGGTAACGGTAACGGGAGGGGGCATTACATACCCTGGGATTGTTGGGAGCTCGGGAGCAGCTCGTCGCGTCTGGACTGGAGCGCTTTCCATTCCACTCCCTTTGGCAGCGACGACCAATCCCATCTCATGATGACGATGATGCACCCGTCCGCTGCCCAGGCAGCTAATGCGCATTCCTCCCTGCTGCCAGGGGGCGACGGCGGACACCCTCCCTCCGACCCGCACCACCTCACGTGCCTCAAGCTCGGGAAGCGGCATTACTTCGAGGAACGGCACGTGCCGGGGTTGAAGCGCGGGAGATCGCTCTCCGTGCCTTCGGGATCGGCGCCGGTGCCGAGATGCCAGGTTGAGGGCTGCCACGTGGCTCTGCTGAATGCCAAGGACTACCACCGCCGGCACAAGGTCTGCGAGATGCACTCTAAGGCGCCGAGGGTCGTCGTGCTCGGAATCGAGCAGAGATTCTGCCAGCAATGTAGTAGGTGGGTGGAATGGGAATCTGCGTATTTTAGAATCACTCCGTCCTCTGCGGCAATGCTTTCGGCTTTGCGCTTTTCATGCGGATTGGATTATGGAAATTTATATATATTTTATTTTTTCCGGGCATGAAGGTTTCATGTGGTATCGGAGTTCGACGAGTCGAAGAGGAGCTGCAGACGGAGATTGGCTGGCCACAACGAACGGAGGAGAAAGAGCGCAAACGAATCTGTTCTGAGTAGAAATGCTTGTCCAGGTACCGCTTTTCTTTTCTTTTTCTTCTTTTTTTTCTTTCTTTCTTTCTTTCTTTCTTTCTTTCTTTCCTATCTATAGCCCCAAAAAAAAAAAAAAATGGCAAAACGTGAAGGGGTCGCTAAAATCGTAGTCAAGGTGAAAGGGGGAGGTTCAGGTACCCAATTTGGACGGTCCAGATCCTTGCTTGTTCTCACGGTCCCATTTCCGACGATGCAATTGCAGGGCCGTGTTCTATATATGGCGTGTCATTGACTCATTGACGTCTGCGTCTCCCTTAATGAATGTTTTTATCGTGCTGGGATCGCGTGCCTCTGATGCGTAGAGCACATTCTACTGCTAGTTAGTTGTTGGTTAGCATGCTTTTTTTTATTTTCCTCTTCTATTTCTATTTGTTTTGGTTTTTATGAGTTTTATGTGCAACCATTGGACCACATCGAGCCAATCTA
Organism: Annona cherimola; assembly: GCA_030490835.1. Lineage (NCBI taxonomy): Eukaryota > Viridiplantae > Streptophyta > Magnoliopsida > Magnoliales > Annonaceae > Annona > Annona cherimola. The sequence goes on from CM059974.1 coordinate 7,651,311, forward strand.
TCACTCAAGCGAGAGACTGTTTTTCTTCCCTCATCGGGTTGGCATTAGTCCTTTTTTTAATCTTGTTCTGTTATCTGAAGATGTTTCTCGTTGGCACTAAAGGCTATGGATAATTGCGATACCTTCAGGAAGGATAAACATGGAAAGTCTCTTTTAGATATTTTTATGTTAATAATCGTTTTGAAATTCAGTCTTTTACTTTAGATCTTATCGCGACGGTTAAGCAAATATAACGTGTAAAATTGCATAAGAAACAAACCACAAAGAAGAGAAAGGATAAAATTTTAATTCGGTAGTTTTCTAATAACAGTTGAATTCTTCTTTTTATCATCTACATCTCCATTTAATTTTTTTCCAGAAATTTTTTCGAATTTCTCTTTGCTATATTATGAGTGTAATAATTTCTTTAAATCTATCTCATCGTAAAGGAAAAATTTTAAAATTTCACGTGTATAGTAATTATTTTCTTAATAAATAACAGTTCCAAACATACTTTTGCCTGTGCGGATTCTGAAGTATCGTAAGTGACCATGTTTGCGCGAGTATATCATGTCGCACAAAATATTTTCGTCACTTTTACTGGTCTTTTATTCCGCTTACCCATTACACTTCATTACTCCTATTCATACATAAGCCGAGCGCCTAAAGAATACTGCATTAGCTAACTCAATCACAATCACAAACAGATACTCAAGTCCAAACAAAGAGGGTAGTCTTAAGTGGCATAATCTTGAATTTGATCTTGGAAACATGGTGCAAAGTCAGAAACGGAGTGTGCTTCCTCTTGCAAGTTTAGGGTTATGTTTCGGCTAAGGTGAATAGCAGGTTGTAACTAGTGTCTACTTTAGACCCGTGTGGTTATATGATCAAAGCATGGAGCACTGTGCTAAAATCATTGTTGGTAATGGAATATGTTTCAATGATTTTCCCTAGGAACATATACAATAGTATATTGAGAATAGTGCTTAGGGGCATTAAGGAATCGAGTTGAATAGGTTAAAGTTTAATCCTAATCCTAAATTATTTAAAATATTTTAATCATAATCCGTTTATTAATTCATCTAAAAATTTTCAATCATAATCTATTTGCAACTCATTTAATAAACGAGCTAGAGAGGTTATGAACAAGTTGTGTGAGATCGTGCGGTAGGTCTACATTGAGAGACTAAGAAAGAGGGAGAACAGTAAGATGGAGAAAAAGAGGAAAAAAGAGGGGGATAGTCGGATGGAAAGAAAAAGAGAGGGGGAGGGGGAGAAAGTGGGAAATAGGGAGGACCGGGTGAGTGGCAAGAGAAAGAGAGAGTAATAGTGAGAGGAAGAGAGACGATTGGTGACGGAGAGGAAGATTGAGAGAGAGGCATAGAGGGAAGAAATTTATCGGCGACAACAACAGACGATAGCAAAAGTTGTGTGAAGGTGAGCACTAACAACATCGCAACAGACAAGACGAGGGGAGATGGAGGGAGGAAATCAAAATCGAAATTGATTTAGGGTTTAGGGTAACATTTATGTATTATTCTTTTAACGAGTTATAAGTGGGTTGACAGATCAAATGAGTTACTAAATCGGTTGACAGGTTGTAAAAATTCTAATAATAATCCGTTTATTTATTTAGATTCTTGAATGGATTTGTGGATTGTAAACAATTTATTTAAAATTTCAATACAAACTCATAAACAAAGGAGTTGAAAAGACAGTTTGACCATGAATACTAACTCCCCTAATAGTGTTACTATAAATTTCATTATTAATAATAAAATTTGTTGGGATATAAACTTATTCTCTTTCACTAGGCATCCAATGTGGAATTTTAAAAGCCTCATAAGGATTCATTTGAGTGAGAATTTGAATTAAGCTCTTTGGCATGGCCCCCCGGAATTTGCATTTTCAGCCCTTGAATTGTCCATCATGTGCAAGTTGTTGAGGTTTTCCTAAACGTAGCCTGTATCATCGGGATAAGTTTTAGACATTTAAACTATGAGTGTGTTTGTTTAGGGTAAAAAAGTGTCAACTAAAACTTTTCAATCTAAAACTTTTCACTCTCCATAATTACTTTATTTTTTAATTATTTTTCCACATTTTTTTATACAAACTACCCTACTTTTCAATCATTTCTACACAACTACCCATACAACTAACCTATCTATTTTAATTTTATTCTCCTTACTCCTCATCATTACTCTTATTATATCACATCACTTTCTATTGATTTGACAACTTTTACTCCAAAAACTTTTCATAAAAAGTTTTATCTCTAACCGAACACACCCTATGAATGAAAGAATAATGACAGTTTTAGCAGCTACAGAAGCTGCAACGAGGAATTACTTGATACTATCAGCCAAAATTTAACAGAACACGAGAGTGAAAAGGGTAACATGAATTAGTAGTTGCATGCTAAAAGTGAGTAAAAATGGGTCTAACTAATTAATGTTGATACGACCCGCTATCTTCCCTAGGATAACGTTAGATTTGGTTGTGTTTTTTATGGCAGTGGGGAAGGTAGGACCTTTGGGAGGGCATTGGAGGGCTGATGCTTATGAAAAAGGGTATAATATTATTTGGGGGGAGGAGTGGGGGACCATTACATTTGCTGCGTATTATATTTGCTGCCGACTTCATGTCATGTTTAGCCCAAATAATGGCTGCATTTAAGAAAATTTATTGTATTGTTTCTTTTGTTTCTTTATAGACAATACAGGACTCTTATAGTCTGGGTTGTGATTCTATAAATTTCTTGCTAAAAAAAATATTTCCAGGTTATTATTTTCTTTGAGAATTTTATTACAGGCCTGTAGTTTGGGAAAATTTTCTTTATTCATGAGGCTAGATGTACTCATTGGTTCAGGAGGACTGAAACGCTCATAATCTGTTTAATGTTTTCCCTGGCGAGCATGTAAGCCATGGAGCACAGATAAGAGGATCTCAATATGCTTCTTGATAACTCTTCATAAAAAAAAAAAAAAAAAAAAAAAAAAAGGCCACCTGATAATGTTTTGCCCAAGGAAATCCATGAACGAAAATTGATATGGTTACAATTTTACAGAATTTCTTGTTTTTTTGTTTTTCGGAGTTAGCATAGCTTGATCTCTTGCTAATGTTGACTTATTGGGTTTGCTATAAGTGTAAGGTTTGGAGGTTCGTGCCTTTCTTGTCATCCGTGACAAAAATTTGAAAACTTATTAAGGCATGGTTTTGGTTGGTCTTCTCAATCGTACAAGCGACCTTGTGACCCATTTTTAGATTATTTGCTGGGGTTAGTGGATGATGGTTTGTCTATGATTGAAATGCCAAATGTCTCCTCTTTCTCTTTATTTCCGTTGGCCTAATAACTGCCTTTTTTGTTTATTTGTTTGTTGAGTTGTTTTCTTCCATGCTGCAGTACTCTTGAAAACCTATATGATCACCCCATTCAAAAAAGGTTCTCCATCATTGATCCACAAAAAAAAAAAAAAAAAGTTCTCCATCTCTAAGCGGTGTAAAATTTTTCTACACTTCCAAAAAACAGACTTTAGAGGAATAGTGGCATTTTTGCTAATTAATTTCGTCCGCTTTGTTGTCCGATGGAGAATCTAACCATCCCCATCTTTTTAACAGCAGAGGGCAGCAAGCACACGGATGCCAGATTCTCTTGCATATCATCATCAACAACGATGGGATGTGCTCTCTCTCTTCTGTCATCCAAGAGTTCTTCCTGGATTCCCTCAGCCGACCTTTCATCCCGTTCCAGTGCAGCCTTGCGCGAGCTCATTGCGGAGAATCGTGCTGCCGTTTTAGCCGGGCAGCTGATGTCTGACCGTGGCTGGAACCATGGAGTGGATGATGCAAGTGGGGCTCAGGCACTCATGTCTACTACCTCTCATAACCACCACGTCGCACTCAGTGGGTCCGAAGCATGTCGCTTGGTGCCTGTTCTTGATCACTTCCATGAACCTGCTGCGCACGTGACGTTGGATTTGATGCAGAGGCCAGATGCTTCATTCCGAATACTGTCAAATAAGAGCAAGTCCGAGGAAGAGGAGGAAGGCTGCTGTGACATTTGGAGGTCATTAGAGGGTACTCATGTGGTCTGAACTCTCTAGATTGAAACAGCAGCTTTTCTTTCTTGAAAGGGGAAAAAAAACGAAAAAAGAAAGAAAGGAAAGTTACTCTACTACCATCTCCCTGATGGATCAAGAAGGGTTCTTAATTACCCACGACAATGCCCCAAGGCAGGCACCAGATGTAGTACTCTCATAAGATGCCGCAGCCATCAGTACCTAGCACCCACTCGCAATTCATCCTGACCATTGGAGATCCCAAGGGCTGTCTGTGTGGTTGGCTTTACTGACAGATGCTTTTCTCTAAGATGGCGTGCTGATGAATGATTCGAATTGTTTGGGAGATGTACTCAGCTCTCAAATGCTGCTTGTTATTGAGCAATTTGTCTTAGCCTTATTATTATTATTTTTTTGTTTATGTTTTCTCCTTTGCAACTTTGTTATATTAGTGATTAGGTTTTTGCAGTGGCTAATGCAAACATTGTGGAATACAAATAAATGTATATTCTGCGCCGAAGCCTGCAGCTGTGTACTGCCGTCCGCTGGTTGGTCTTCTAAAACAAACGGACGCATTAGCTGGAAGGTTCGTCTGATGCCTGATTGTTTCGATGTAATGTTAGGATTCAATAACATTTAAGGATTTTAAATCCTTCCAGTTGATGTCTGGTGGTTTCTATTACGCAGACGTCGAATTGATTTCTATCGTGTTGGGATCTGTCAGGTGAACCGAAGACCTCAATTTCTATGAATGATGATGTGCCCTTTTTTGAGTGATTTCGATGAAATATTTGTCATTGCAGGTGTTTTCACGTACTGAAATGCCAACTAGATTGTCAGAGTGAAAGATGCCAACTAAATTCTATGGAAATAATGATGGAATCTTTTTAATGTAAGGGTGTGTTTGTTTAGGGCAAAAAAGTGTCAACTAAAACTTTTCAATCTAAAACTTTTCACTTTCCATAATTATTCTATTTTTTAATTATTTTTTCATATTTTTTTATACAAACTACCCTACTTTTCAATCATTTCTACACAACTACCCATACAACTAATCTATCTATTTTAACTTTATTCTCTTTACTCCTCATCATTACTCCTATTATATCACATCACTTTCTATTGATTTGACAACTTCTACTCCAAAAACTTTTCATCAAAAGTTTTACCTCCAACCAAACACACCCTAAAAATGTTATTTTGTTCAATTGCCTAGTTCCTTCTAGGGGTGTAAATCGGGTCGGGTTGACTCGGGTTGGGACAAATACAACCTTAACCCACATTGTAAAATTTCAACACGACCCTACTTTCAACCCTACTTTTCACACTTTAACCCAACCCTATTTCAACCCACCTCAAATCGGTTCGGTTCGGGTTAGAAATCGGGCTAATAGATTACACATATTATCAATGTTAGTTAAGCTTTTGTTCACCCAAATTTCTAAAATAACAAAAAAGCAATGATAATTATAAAAACAATAAGTACTAAAAAGTTTTATGTAACTCAAAAGTGGAGGATAAGTTTTGTAATTGATTTATTTTTTTGTTTTTGTATTCTTTGAGCAATTGATGTCCCCTGCAAGTTAAAAAGTGAAAGTCAAGTAAAAGTATTGCAGTAAATTATGCAAAATGAAAAAATGAATATCATAATCTTACTTACATTCTTAGTTGGCTTCCAATCAAAGCTACAAACATCTCAAATTCCCAATTGACCTGTTCGTTATTTCAAATCACTAATGCAAGCGAATATCTAAACAACCTATTTACAATGCAATATAGGGTATGTTTGGCAATTGAAAGAAAAAGTCAATTAAAACTTTTCACTCTCTATAATTATCATATTTTTAACTATCATATTTTTTAATTATTTTTTCACATTTTCCTATACAACTACCCTACTTTTCAATCATTTATATACAACTATCTACACAACTAACCTATCTATTTTAACTTTATTCTCTTTATTACTTATCATTACCCCTATCATATCACATCAGTTGATAACTTTTACTCTCCAAAACTTTTCATCAAAAGTTTTATTCATTACCAAACACACTCATAACCAAATAATCCAAACACAATTTCACAACTAATTAACCAAATATATTTCCAAACCAAATAAATTCAAACAACATTTCACAACTAAATTGTCAAACTCCACACAATTTTATTTAAATATCCAAACAACATGAATGAAATACACTCTCATAAACATATCCAAATACATATCTTATGAAATCGGGTCGGTTCGGGTCGACCGACCCCAGAACCCGGCTCAAACCGGTTTTGAAAATCGGGTCGGGTTGAACCCGATTTTCAAAAACCAAAATTCCAAAATATCAACCCAACCATGGTATAAATCGGTCTGGGTTGATGCGGGCTCGGGTTTACACCCCTGGTTCCTTCTGCCGCTGTTCTTTTGTTTCTTCGGAAGTGGGTTTTGTTTTCTCAAGAATCATTAAAATGCAACCAATAAAACAAGTTTCCGTTCTTCCAACAGCGACACGGACCACTCATTTAAATGCTGGAGAACAGTACAAATATCTCCAAAGCAACAAGCATCCGTTTGATGCTGGTCTCAATTCCAACGGCCTTGGATTACACCTCGGTTCCAAAGGACTATATGGACAACGAAGAAAAATCACTTCATCACGTGCTTTCAGTGCGAATTATATTTTACAGTGGTGATTCGGTTAAAAAGCGAGAGGCAGAAAGTAATAAATCTAGTGGCGATTCGGTTCGATTATTTATTCGGCTTGCATTCGTACCATGCAGGCACGTACAGGAACGTATATCGTGGGCCGACGCGAGAGGGCAGGGCCCAGGGTATTTAATGGTTCAGTTATGAAAATCTTGTTTTTCTGAGGAACGCAAATTAAAATAGTATTGAGACTGCACAGGGCTAAGCAAATGTCTTTATCTTAAAAAATTTATTTGTAATAATTTTATATTTTTCTTCATATACTTATTTATTTAAGTATATTTGACATATAAATCAAATTTTACCATTTTTAGATTTGTGTATATATTTTTTAAATACACATATATACATAGATGTTAAATTTTTTAAAAAATACATACATGTATCTAAAAATAGTAAAACTTGGTTCATATGTTAAATATACTTAGATAAACAAGTATATGAAAAAACAAAAATAAGATCGTTACTCTTAGATAATAAGCAATATTAATTGAGGAGTGATCTTATTAACTTGGGCTAAGTGAATGTCTCGTTTAGCCTACTTAAAATTTTTTATTTATAACACTTTTTTTCTGGGTTTTTTTTTCATATACTTTTTTATCTATTTAATATATAAACTAAATTTTAATATTTTTGGATGTGTGCATATATATTTTTGAGATTTCATATATATACATAGATGTTTAAGAAATGTTGTAAATGATTTTTTTGCTCCTGGATGAACAGGATCATTTCTCATACTAATTAGCATGCATGTTAAATAATACATCTTTTATTCGTCATGATTAATATGCTAATCAGCGTGAACTAGCGTACAGTAAATACAAGACGACAATGGCGCAGGGACGTCTCTGTGCGCGTATGGCCCACCCGTCCCACAGCCGTCCCTCTCAACCACGTGCGTTTCACGTGCGGGGCTACCTAAACAAGCGCTGGTGTCGGAGTCACATTGGGAAAGAGGAATGAATAGGAAGTAAGGAGCGTTCGCTTCCTGTTTTGATTTTGACATGCCCGTAGAGTAGATGCAGGATATTGGGCATCATCTTGCCGAGCCCTTCCCGCTGGAGCTGTTGAACGAACAGCTCGTTTGCATTAGTTTTTCTTAAACCTCAATATTTTACATATTTCTTCTAATTTTTGAAAACGATCGTGAATTGGGAAAAAAAAATAAAAAAATTTATAAACGGGCTTTTCTTCCCCGCTAACCTGCGGCCAAGAACCAAGTCGACGAAGGAAGGAGACAGAGCGCGCCTGCTGGGGTGTGGGCCCCGCGCCATCCAAGATCCAGCAAGCAGCCTATCTGAAGAAAGAGGTACTAGCCTACTATAGACGCTTTGTAGGGACCCACGGAAGCGGACGAGACTCGGGGGAATAAATTGCCGCAAGTGAAGAGGCAGGAATTGAAGCGGAGGACGAGGGCACGGGAACGTACCTTTCAGGCTTCTTGGGACCGATCCAAATGACATGGGTTGGGGCTTGGGGGGTGTGGATTGGAAAACCAGAACCGGCAAAGGGAGTCAGGGAAACTGAAAGCAACGCTTCGCTCCTCTCGCATCTGCAGCGTCCGCACGTGCGATCGCAGAGCAAACGTGGGCCTTCTTCTCGTACCGCTTCCAAGATGTTGGAAATGGAAGCATGCACGCGTTCTCTCATTGCTAAGATATTTACATGCCACTTTGCCTCTATTAAATCTTTCTTTGATTTGGATGGAAGTTGTCTCCTAAAGTTCTCCACAGAAGTGTATTACAAACTTCTCTATATTTCAGCCAACAAAATATAATTATCAACTATAACCTTAAACAAACAAAAAAAAAAAAAAAACTATACAACAGTCAAAACAAATAACCTCAACAAATTTATTTGAGTAGTAATAAAAAAATCATGCCAAGAAATTCGAAGTATTGTTGTTAGTTGTTGATTTGTATTTATCCATGTACATAGAGAAGGAAGATGCTTGATTTAGTTAGGCCAGGCTAACTAGGCTAACTAACGCCAAAAAGACATATTATTATTATTATTATTATTATTATTTTTCAGTTTTTTTACGAACATGTAAAACTAAGTGTATTAAATATATAAACTAAGTTCACCATTTTTGGATGATTTTAAGTATTTTTTTTATTTTTAAACACAATAGCATTTTCGTAATATGAAAAAAACTAAAAAAATAAAAATAAAATGTTTTTTTGGCTGGACTAACTAAGGCCTAGTTAGCCTGACCTAACTAAATTAGGCCTAGAATGAAAGCAAACCAATATGTTGTATTCCAAAAGTTGGTTGATGGGGTATAAACATTAGAAGTTAGTTTCAAAAGAAAAATTATGTGGTTTGAAGGATAGTGATCTTATTGGAGCGTTGTTGTATGCGCTCCATGCTCTCGGGCGCATACACACATTTTTTTGTTTTTTTGAATTTTTTTTATAAAACTGTTAATATAAGTGTATTTAACATCTCTATAAATTTTTACCATTTTTGTAGTATTTTAGATATTTATTTTTTATTTTTGAAAATCAGTGACATCTTAGATAATTTAAATGCTCTCGGGCGCATACAACAGCGCTCCGATCTTATTCGCCCGCAAGCCTAATTCACCAATTTTTTTTATTTTAAAATTTCTTTCATGAAATTAATTTTAAATTGTATTCAACTCATATACTAAGTTCTACACCTTTTGGATGTTTGTACATATTTTTTATTTTCAAAAAAATCATTTTAGAAGGGTATTTAATTAAATCATTTTTACCACCAATGTTGATTTTACCAATATTAAAAACTTATAACACTTGGTACATGAATTAAATACACTTGTAAAAAATAATTTCATGAATTTTTTATTTAAAAATCTATTAGGTAGGCCTATAATAAACTTATTTTAAGCTAGCCTAACGAGATCACTATCCCAATTTGAATAAGGTGTTACAAAGAGAGAGATGAACATAGAGAGTTATCCCGAAAAAGGAATTCTTGAAGAGGTTTACATCTTCTAAAAAAAGGAGAGATTTTACTATTGAGAAAGTGTATTACAAGACGTTCCTTCAAAATGAAGGAATTATAACTTATAGAAAAGGTGATATAGTACAAAAAGATGTCTTAAAAATAGTTCTTGAAACCCTCATTTTTTATCATAAGTAATTTTTTATATAGTCCTCAACCGACATGAAAGGAATTTTGTTTGTGAAGTAGATCTCACCATGGGATCAAATATTCTACAATTAAATAGACATTTTTTTATTGATGTATATTTTATATTACATCTCAACTTGTATTATAATTGAGCTCTCAGACAATTTTTATAAATTTTCAAAGGAAGGCTATGAACTCGGGACTCCCAGTGGGGAGATAATGCATTTTCAGAGGAAGACTATGAACTCCAAGCTCCCAGTGGGGAGACAATGCTCCCAGATTATTTACACCTAGATACCAAATCGGGACATTATACAAATGGAACTTGACAGGGATGAGACATCAACCCATACCACTGTGGCAAGAAGTTGGGCTAATTAAATACACATTATTGCTAAGAAATTTTATTAGAAAATGACGACCGCTTATAAAAAATGTAGCCAACATGCGACTACAGGTGGCAACATGGGCGACATCATTATATGTAGTCTCTTCATCTTATAAAGTGATGAATTATATATTTGTCCACCCTAGCTTTCTAGACCAGGCAAGTATGGGACCCTAGACAGATGTTTAATTCGTATAGAGTGAGGCGATGTGAGTATTGTGTGCTCAAAGGCCTCATTAAGAAACTACGAAGTGGGAGTCATGATCTTGGCTTCAGCCACTCTACACTTCCAAAGCTTAACCTAAAGATGGGTCGGCGGGCTATATCATCTATCTTTCTTATTCTTTTATGGTATGGAGATTACAGTTCAACCTAACCTGGCAATTGATTTTTCTTTTTTTTATGGCAAAACTCAAGAACGAGACAAATCATTTAATTACCTTGTAAAGAAAATTCATCTCATGCCCATGCATCCATACAACTGTAGTCTATGTTATTAAAAAGACGATTTTGCCCATTTAAAATTTTTAATCAAGATAATTTAACATTTACATGACTTAATTGATAATAGTAAATCATTAACATATGATATTAAACAATTTAAGAATTATATTAAGATTGAATTATTTTAATTAGAAAATTTTTAAAATGGCAGATCGTCGTTTTGATAGGATTGATAATGAACGTGTTAATGACGTTGATATAATAGGAATTTAAAGTGAATTGTTATGAGTATAATAGAAACCTGTGAAACGTTGTGAATATATTAAAAATTAGGTGCAAATATTGTGGGTATAAAAGAAGTTCTTTCTACCTTACAACATTCCAATAGCTATGAATAGTATCTTAATTTTCATTAATGCAACAAGTCAATTGCTTCTTAAACTCAATTCTTGATGAAATTATTATCCGAGATGATTTGGTTTTTAATATTCTTCAGGCAATACAATAAAATAAACTCTTAGTGATGCAAAAACTTGTTACTGTGTATATTAGCTTACATTATAATTTTGCTATAACCAAGTCATTATAAATTCGTCACGAAAAGTTTTTGGGATAATTTTTTGAATATGTCACTAAAAGTTAACCTATGCGATATCATTTTATTACTATTGCTAAAAGCTAGTTATTAACAATAATAATTATTTATGTCACAAATAATTTTTTTGGGGATAGAAAAGTTAAATATAGCCGAAAGTATGTCAAAAAAATTTATTTTTTATAATGTCATGTTAGTTCTATAAAACTCTGTCCAAATTGCAATTCCTTTTCCTAATGAAATGTTCTTTCTAGTCCTTTTATGCAAAAAAAAAAAAATAAAAAAAATATCGATTTCAGTTTCTAAATTTTGAAAGACCATTCATACTTCCATTAATTTTTTTTCCTACTTATTTTCTTTGAAGGTTATGCACATGAGGGCGATTCTCATTTGAGGGTCAAACAAAAATAATGTCTATGATTGGACAACATTTGCATCCATCTTTTCAACTCAAACGATGGCCTTAAATAGTTGGTGTCAAAGCTCCCATGAGAAATTTAAGCACCTGAAGAATTACAGGCAAGTTGATAGAGCCTAAATACTTTCTTCAGGCAGAGGAAACCCATTGTGGAGTTTCTGTTTTTTCAAAAAAAATTATACTCGTTTTCAATAATAGATTCCCGGCTAGCAAAAATAATTTCACTTTCAACTTCATTAATGGAGGAAGTAACTCCAATCCTAGAGGTAAAACTTTCGATCGTTGTCGTCAAGGCTACACTTTATGCCTCCTAACAGTCCTATCATTATGTCCACTTTCCAATTATTATTTTTACTTGAATAATTATCTATTTTTTTAGATAACTAGGCTTTAGGGACGCACATCGCACATAAAATAATACAAACACGTGAAGAAAAATCTGGCATCAAATAATACTAGATATATATAGTATCCATCAAATGCATCTCGATGCACTTAGCTTCGGTTCACGTGGGTGCGAAAATTTATTTTTTGAATTTTTTTATAAAATTATTAATCTAAGTTTATTTAGCGTTATATTAATTTTTACCATTTTTTATATTTGTAGATATTTTTTAAATTTTTTTAAAATCGATGGCAGTTTCGTAATTTGTAAATTATGAAACTGCCACTGATTTTAAAAAATTCAAAAAGTATTTAAAAATCTCAAAAATTGTTAAAAATTGATATGCATATCAAATACCCAATTAACAATTGTATAAAAAATTTCAAAAAAATAAAGAAAAAACTCAGGTGCATTTTAAAACGTCCCACGTATATATGCTCATGTCTATACATATATATTGTACAACGGTTTAACAACATCACGTATTGTATATATTTATTTTTTCCTAAGTTTATTTAGTTGGTATATCAATTCTTAATAATTTTAGATTCTCGTATGGGCTTTTTATAAAATTTCAAAAATTTATGATATTTCGGGTCCGTTTGGTAATATATAAAACCCGATGCTTTTGGTAAAACTTTTCCACTAGAGGATTGTTTGAAAAAAACCTGTCATTTCAAGCTTTTAATTTTGGTTTCTAATGCAATTATTTCACCGTCATTTGACTAAAAAAAAAAAAAAAAGCTTTTGTCTCGGCAATCAATGTAATTAATGTGTCATTTTTTGTGTGGCTGAAAAAATGCCATAGTAATTTTGTCTCAGTTATGAAATTAACGGTGACAATTTTTTCAACTATAAAAAAAAGTGATGAAGTTTTTGTTAAATCCAAACAGTCCCTTTCATGTGTACATATATAGCCGAACAGTTAATTATAGATTGGAATCCTAATACCGTAGTGGCTGGAATCGGCAGCCGTTGCAGATAGGGAAACCGTCGTGGACGTCCGGAAGTTTGACATTGACTGCAGACAATTAATTCCCCAGATATAATTGCAAGGAAAGTGGCACGTGCTGTTTCGTTTGAATGGTGGCATTGCACTGGCACAATAACTGCCAACGTATCAAGAAATCCGCAGTCACAGCTGATCAAATAGCTGCAGACGGAGGAGGGAGCTGAGGGCAAAATAAGAGGTGGAATATGACCTCCCCACCCTTCGCCGATCCCCATTCATTCATTTTCACTGTATCCAACTTCCACATTCTCATTTGCGTCCTGTGGACCCTCACTTTTCGTTTCTTTAGTAATTCAGTATCCCAATGATTTGCTATTTCCAATTGGCCATTTTTAGGGTGCAATGTTTGAATCCACATGATTGCAAAACTCAATTAGTTTTAATTTTTTTTGAAATTTTTTAATCAAACCGTTAATCTAATTTTTTTTTTGAAGAGAATCTAAATGTGTTTCATCTATAAGTTAAGTTTTATCTTTTTGGAGATGTACATGTATTTTTTTATTTTTAAAAATAGGAAGTTTTAGTGATCTTTAAATGTCTAAACTATTCTTGTTTTTAAAAATAAAAAGTGTATATATACATAGATCTTTAAAATAATAAAACTTAATAAAGAAATCAGATACATTTGGATTAATAGTATTATAAAAAAAAATTAAAAAAAGAACTTTTGTGGCCAGATGCTTTAAAATTTCAATGTGTAAGGTGCCTCGAAACTGGACTCATTTTTAGGCCATGCTTACATCATCGTGGACAACCTTGTATAAGCTAAAAGCAGGGCCGCCCCTAGTCGCTGATATTCGAGAGAGATCGCCCATTTCCTGCTTTTGTTTTAAGATTTCTTTTGCTTTTGGTCGGCTGAGTGGCCTTCCATTCCATGCTGCAATATTCGGGACTGAGATTTTTTTTTTTTTTCCGGCATCCAAGTCACACGTTTCGTGCATCTATTTCCTTCTGTTAGATCTTACCTTTGGGAGATGCCCTGGTCCATGTTGCGCATATGCGCCCTCTACATAACCGGGTTACATAAAAGTAAACATATGTAATCTCTTCAAAATCTAAGATTTTGATCTTTAATAGAAAATCTAATCCATTTATTGTATTTAACATAATTTATTTATTTAGAAAATTAAGTTTCATCGTAATCAAGTATGTTTATGAGTCACATTTGTTAGAAAATATATATATATATTCATGTGTAAGTTATGAAAAATGCTAAAATATCAATTTTAAAGTAGTATTTTTGACATCTAAACCGTCCAAAATGCCATTTTTATATGAATAAATAAATCTATAAAGTATTATTATATTCTAATATATGTGTAAATAGATCTAAGTGTTTTTTTTATAATTTACACATGATTATATATATTTTTGAACAAATGTAGCTTATAAATATACTTGATTTGAATGAAACTTGTTCTATTAGATAAATAAATAGTGTTAAATACAATGAATAGATTGAATTTTTCATTAAGGATCAAAATCTTAGATTTTGAAGGGATTACGTAGGTCTACTTCTATGTAAGGGGTAACAACTTTAGGTGCAGCATCATTAACCGGAATAGCGGTGCAGTTGCCCAAAAAATGGAGTCCCACACATATTAGAATATAATGAAACTTTATACAATCATTTATCCATATAAATCATAGTTCAGATGGTTTAGATGTTGAAAAAACTATATTAAAGTTATTATTTATATCAAACTATTTTATTATGTTGAATTTGTATCATTTTCAAATAAGGTCCATACACATGTCTGAATGGAATAAAATTAATATGATAATAGAATATATTATTCTAAATACAATGGATGAATTAGATTATAATTTGATCATTGTGTGGGGCTCATTTCAGCACCATTGCGGCGCTGTACTTGAAAATATCTTTTTTCTCTCTCTATATATATGAGAATGATGATCCAAGCCGTCGGAGGAAGATGGCATTTGGAGTTGGACAGATGAGATCATTTCGAGGGGATGGGGAGCATGAGCGAGTCGATCCATTTCTGTTGAAAGTTTGACAGACAGTTAACATGAGGCGATGCGCTGAGGTGGATCATGCGTCAGCATACCACTCGATGTCGATGGGTGGTTGCTGTTTAAACATGCACGTTTTGAGGATAAAGCGGAAGTGGGCAAATGGGGCGACAGAGCTGTGGCGGAGCACATCCCACAAATCCCTCTGAAATGATTAAACGTGTCTGGCTTTGGACCACAATCGCTTTGTCTATGAAGTCGCTTGCTTGCTGGACGGCTACGATCGCTTACTTGTGCGATTCGAACTGTATATGCATGCCTACACACAAATCCTTTTAGATATACGCAAAAACAGCATCCATATTAGAATGTTAACAGAGTTGGATGGTTGAACCAAGTTCTTCACCTGATGCAATCAATGTTTTTAAATCCGGACTCGTCACTGAACCGGTTTTGTGACCGGTTCTCGGTTTTTTCGGTTTAACTGGATCGAACCGACGGTCGTACCGGAAAAAGCAACGAACCGGGACATGACCGGTTCACGTCCGACCGCCCGGTTCGGTCCGGTTTTCAAAACAGTAGATGCAATGTGGCCTCAGTAGTTAATTTCTGCTTTTATAATTTCGATAGGCCAGTGGGCATGCATGCTCCGTATCAATGGCCCATTGTTACATACTGGCCCAAATATTTTGACGGGCCCTTTTACCATCCACTAGTAAATATCTATTAATACTGCCTCCATGTACTCCACATGTGAAAATGAATTACAATGGCCTCATTTTCGACGGGATAAAAAAAAAAAAAAAATAGATTCCACTCAAAGAGAGAATTAATTAATTAACCAGATAATTAGACCAATCATAAATAAGCCAAACCCTACCTTTGGTGAATTCAAAAAAGCTGCCTTAGTTTGTTAATTTCATTGGAGTGAAGTTTGGTTTGTCAGGCTAAAGCTCATATTTAATATTTAGGTCTGAATTTGGCGTATGAGATGCACCTTCAGTCGCATAAGCATAACTAAATTTAAATAATGTCGATATAATTACATGATAATTTAAAAATGGAATAATTTTTTTTCGAAAATAGAGTGGATATATTTGAAATTAACTCTTAATTATAAAATTAAGATTCATTTAAATAATATATTTTTTCTGCCTCACATTTGATAGTAGCGTAAAATTAACATAATAAATACTTTAGTTTATATCTACTTTAAAACCATTAATGTAACATATACACCATTTAAAATATTCTTCATATATTTTGATTTGAACATCAAAGGGATTGAAAGATGGTATGAACAACATTTTCTTATATTATTCATATATATATATTAATATGCGTATATAATCTCAAAAATCATAAATATTAGGGGGTTTTGCACTCATAGCTGCATAGTTTGTGCAAAATTTTAAACACATCCCTTAGCTTCATAAAATTACAAAATGCCCAGTAATGACTACATGAATTGTAAGAGTATCCCTTTAGTTTGTTAACGTTTCATGGAGGGTGATGAAATAATGAAAAGCCCCCTATTAATATATTAAAATAAAATTTATTATTTGTAACGAGTATTTTCATTACAATTATTGTAAAAATCATTGCAAATAACGAATATATCATAAAAATAATATATAAATAAATATTTAATGCGCAAAAAAATAACATTAATAATAAATTTATTATTAGCAGAGGAATTTGTTGATTGGTCAAAATTTTAACTATAATCTGTGAAACCATAATGAAAAACATAAGCATCCAATTTTATGCAAAAATTGCATACTGTTTTGAAATTTTGTAAGACTAAAGGATATGCTTTCAATCCCTAAATATAACAACTAATTGATTGTACTGGCAATGTCTACGGAACCGGTTTTGCAAATTTAGGGTGCATTTAGTATTCACCAAAAAGTGTCTTTTATATTCAAAAATTTGTTTCCATCCATAACTTTCATTATTTTTAATTATTCTTCACATATTTTTGTATAATTATTCTATTTTTCAATAATTTCTTAACAATTTACTTACAATTATCTTATCTATTCTTACTTTATTCTCTTTACTTATTATCACTAACTCTATTACGTTATATCACTTTCTCTCATTTCAAAAAATTTTTTATCAAAAATTTTTCTTTCAAAAATTTTATTAAATACCAAATACACTCTCGGCATCCATTATTAAATTATCTTACATTAGGAGAGCTAGCTCTTCGTCCAAATGTACATTATAAACTAAATTCGAACGATTCATAGTCCTTGGCATACGTAATTAATAAGCTAATATTCAAAACATAAAAAAAAAAATTGGAGATCTGGAAAGGCCTAACGTTCATTTCTTTTTTAGGAGAATTACTTGAGAGCATTTGATTGCAGCTTAGCATACATATGAGCGGTGACTGTGAAAATTCAAAACGCTCTCACCCCACGTGAGGGTGAAAGTTGCACGTGCATGTGGGATGACAGGGAGTCTGTTTTGTGCTTCCATTTCGTTTCGTAAGATTAAAAGTAGAAAGCACAT
Organism: Annona cherimola; assembly: GCA_030490835.1. Classification (NCBI taxonomy): domain Eukaryota; kingdom Viridiplantae; phylum Streptophyta; class Magnoliopsida; order Magnoliales; family Annonaceae; genus Annona; species Annona cherimola. The sequence goes on from CM059974.1 coordinate 7,668,911, forward strand.
TTTTCCAAAAAAAAATTGATTTGAAATTTTAGTTATATAATTATTTTATTTTTCATATTTTTCTGAGACGACAACTTTATCGTTATCCTGTCATATGATTAATTTATTTTTAAAAAACAATATATATATATATATATATATCTCATTCCCAGGTTTACAGCTTCCAGTCACAGACAAAAGGCAGAAGGTGGAGCCCAGGCACATATCACATGCAGCTGGACTCAGCACGCAGCTACGCGGATCGATCATAAAGCCAATCAATTCACTTCATTCATAGGAAATTATGATTGACGTGAAAGTAAGTGGGTCCTACCTACCCCATCGATTTTTTAGATTCTCACATCCTATTTCTGTCTTTCCATTGTTGCTATCTTTTGTTTCTTTTTCCACTGGTACAATATATATACACGCACGGTGAAGCGGTTCCATTTAATCCTTTTAAAATTTAAGATTTTAATTTTAATAAAAAATTCAATCCATTTATTATATTTAATATCATTTATTTATCTAGGAGACCAAGTTTCATCCTAATCAAATATGTTTATGAGCTATATTTGTTCAAAATTATATATATTTATGTATAAATTATGAAAAATGCTTAGATCTATTTACACATGTATTAGAATATAATAATACTTTGTAGAATCATTTATTCACATAAAAATGATATTTTAGACAGTGTATATCTAAAATACTACTTTAAAATTGATATTTTAGTATTTTTCATAATTTACACATGAATATATATATTTTCTAACAAATGTGGTCTCATAAACATACTTGATTAAGATAAAACTTGATTAACTAGATAAACAAATAATGTTAAATACAATGAATGGATTATATTTTTTTTTTATTAATGATTAAAATCTTAAATTTTGAAGAGATTACATAGATCCACAGCTCATACACACACACCTATTCATGTGCAGATAGACTACACCATAATACAATCCAATTCACTATAAAGTGACCTCGCGCATATTATATTGCAATGAAACTTTATACAATCATTTATCCATATAAAAATCATACTTTAGACGGTCTACATATTGAAAATACCACTTTAAACTTGATATTTATATTAAACTATTTTATTACATTGATTTTGCACCATTTTAAGATGGGGATCATACACATGTTGAATTTAGAAGAAAATTAGTATGCTAATAAAGTGAATAATTTTAAATATAATAGACGGGATGAATTTTTCATTTATGACCGTGCGGGGCTTACAATGCATGAACTGCATGCTACAGTCACATGCACTTATATAGGGTGCTACTTCTGTGATCTAAGTTCTTTTATAAAACTAACTTTGATGTTCCTATCAAAATCTAACCCACCAAACTCGTGGAATGGGGCTTATCTATACATTTGATTTTGATGATGCTTTTTTTTTTTTTTTGTCTTTTTGATAAATGGATTTGATGATGCTTGATTTTCTACTCAAATAAGCAAATCTAATGGGTAAATTGGATTTAACATCAGGATGGGCCAAAAAAGTTGGGTCCCACTAAAATATTCCGATTGCACTGTAGTATAACTCGATCATACGAATACATCACATAATGACATAATACTACTGTACAAAATAATAGTATGGTAGTACCAATTAAGCAGTAGTAATGTTGGAAGTACTGGCAAGCGTTACGTTCCGGTGTTTCATTTCCCCACCCACTCCCAAGTCCCAACATTCTCTTCCCCTCATCCGATGCACATGCTGCCTACTTGCCAAGCGTGTGTAGTTTAGGGCAACGTGGCCGGTGGCCACTGGCCAGGCGACTTTTCCGGGGAACGAGTCAGGGATGTTGCCGCAATCAACGGCTGGTGACCATGTTAGGCGCATAAAACGCAAACCCCACTGCATGCATCCGCCGCCGCTGAAAAACTTATTATTCAATCTTTACTTCAAATAACAGACTGTTAGTGCATCAATCACGAATTTCGGTCGCTTAAACCTGTCCACATCTGTAATTAACTAATTAATCAATTGTGTGTATTGATAAGAAAAAAAAAGTGAAAGAAATCCTCTTTGTTTGATTTTTTATATAAACAAATTAACGGCTGTACTTACTACTATTATTGTTGTGTTTTATATTTTAACCATCATCTCCTATTTTTATTGAAAAATTATTTATTTTAAAATTTTCTATACTATTTTTTTTAACTCATACTAAACGAACCCTTAATTTTTTTAGTTGTTAAATAAACGAAGTAGCACCCAACTTATTATTTTATTTTTTTTAGTTGTTAAATAAACGAAGTAGTTACCAACTTATTATATAATTTTTTTAGTTGTTTTGAGGTAAAAGAGAAGCAAGCGGGATTTCTTTGTTCATGTCCGATATGCTGATGTGATGTTTAAACGGCTATAAGAAACAAACTTTTCATATTATTCTCATGATTTAGATTGTACTATTATTCCTCTTTTCATATCATTTTTATAGTTTTAAAATTTTGTCTTCATTTCATCTCTTTTATATCAGAGTACCAAACTGTAAAACGGTAAAAGGACAAATGTAAAATTAGAAAAGCGAAATAGTTATACAGGTTAAATACAGGCATACGGCATTCCCGACAGAGAAATTAATGAGAGGGAAAGAGCAGAAGTACAGAAGTATCCTTCAATTCAAGTGGATGAAGAAGTAATAAATGGATTACGTTCTCCTCTCTAGCTGCATGCACGTACATCAATCAGTACATGGGTAGGGTAGGGTAGGAATACATAGGATGATTACTGTAGCAAGAAAGAATCCATTTTGATTAGTCCATCCTAATTTTAATAAATCTTCTTCTTGTTTGTCTAAACTGATCATAGCTGTAATGATATGGATTCTAATACCGACAAGAACGAGCGGTACATGCTCTCTAATTATTTCTCGTCAAAACCAAAAATGATCGATATATATCTCCTTAGCCAAATTAAACATGGAAGGCCAATAAGATGATCTTTTGATGTATTCAAAAATAGAAGGGAACAGTGGGAAATTGGCGTTATTAGCTGGCGATAGCGCAAATATGGAAGTGCGCCTCACACATGGCACTTGTAGTCAACTCACAATCATAAATTCAACATTTGCAAGATCAAGGAGATGATGAGGCTGCCCCACTACATTTTGGATTCGCATGCATCTATCTCAAAAGCACTCGTGCTTTTTCTGTATAATCTTTTTTTTTTTTTTTTTTTTGTATGTGAATTTTTCTGTATAATCTAGATCTGTGTTTTCCAATCCCATCGGTGCTGCTCGGATTAATGAAAAGCACTTTTTATTTGTATCAATTCTGCAATTTAACTAGCGAATTCGTCAATAATTTCCAAGAAAGGAAAATTTCAAGTTCTTTGGGTTATATACAGCCACGACGGCCACCAGCGGAGATTCATTTCAAATCCCGGCCCCCGTGCGTTGCCACCTACAGCCAACTCGCCTCTTAAGTTTTTTTTCTTTTCTTTTCTTTTGTTTATTATTTTTTTCTAATTTCAGACTCTAGGGTAATTGACAAGTAGAGAACACCGTAATTTGCAGTTAGCACTTCCCAAATTTACCCTCAATCAACTTCGTATTTGAAGACTGACCTATAATTTTTTAATAAAGTAAGGCATTATTTTGCAATGTAAATAGGAGGATAAATGAGGATAGATGTGCAACTTAGTTCGGATTGGTCCAATTCAAGATGGATCCTACCCTTACCTTGTTATCAAAAACACATGCCTTACCATAAGTTCTAAACAAAAAAAAAACAAAAAAAACGAAAAAATAAACACATAACCTACTCTACTTTTGGTTGGATCAGTTTCAGACTTACCCTACTCTAATTTTAAGACAGGTTAATTCTAATTCCAGTTCCAAATTAATTCTTGAAAATGACCTTTTATATTATATTTGAATGTTATAATTTTACTATAAATCTTACTTAACTACAATCAATATAATAATAATATAATTTTAAAATGCATGGATCAAATGTACCAAATAATAGATGAATTAAATTTTTTATATTATAAAAGATACATTCTATATCTTTAAATATAAAATATACTCATAAAAGATTACTGAATACGTATTATTAATTAATTCAGGTCCGTTCCTAGTGGTTAGACTTCGGAACATATCCTATTTTAATTAAGCTAGATATTTTTTATTTGAAATTTGTCCTACCTTACCGGCAAAAAAGTAAAAATATACTCTACTCATCTTAGAATATCCAACAAGTCAATTTATGAGTAGGTTATCTAGGTTACGCACCTAAGTGAGGAGTGAAGAAAATAATATTTTCTAAAAGTGTGAGAATAATGTGATATAATAAAGGTAAAGTAGGAAAAATAAGATAATTATGTAAGAAAACGATTAAAATGTATAGATAAAAAAAAAAGATAATTAACTAGTTGAAATGTCAAATCATTTTTTTTTTCGCCCACCATAAGTTCCAAACGGCACAAAATTAATTATAGAAATGGGAGACGAAAGTTGAGACCATGGCTTACAAAGTGATAAATAAATAATAAAGAATGAGACATATTTTAATGGGCATCCGGCACCTTTGAACTTATCTTGGTAATTAATTTAAACTTTATCCATTTAATTTGTTTAATGTCATTTGCTTTAATATTGTAGTAAAAAAAAATTTCACTCAAATTCTTAGTAAGATATATTTGGTTAAAAATGTAATATATAGTTAGAATCATTTGCCCACCAAGGATTGATATATTGGAAAAAAAGATAAAAATTATATCAAAAATAATATTAGATGATGACATCAACAAAACAGAAAAAGGAGGGATTGTGAGTTACTAGGTAAATAAAACCAAAATAAATAATTTTCGATGAAAATAAAATTTGAAGTAGTGAGATAGGCAAATGTCACGCGAGAAGAAAGGAATGACTTTTACTGACTTTTTTTAAATAATTTTTTAAAAAAAAATAGAAATCAATTATTAAGCTTGAGAGAGATACTAGCTCGCCAGGTGCAGCTTTTCCCCGGCCTACAAGCAGCCAGGGCTGAAAAAACAAAATCCTCAAGGCCCCACTCGTCAGTTAACCCACGTGTATTGAAAAGAAATGTACGATGGAGTAGAAAATAAGAAAAGAAATGAAGGAATTCCAGTGGCTGATATTCGACAAAAGTACATGGCCCACCTGAAGCTAGAGAGAGAAAAGATCAGAAGAGAAGGAGGTAGCATGTGCGTCTGCGAAAGACTAAGACGACGACAGGGACGACGGAGTTGGCAAGTGCCTGTAACAAGGAAAAAGGTGATGCTGAGGATCGCACCACATCTTTTCCTCTTGTCTACCCTTTCCACGTATCTTCCGCGCTCCAAAAACAACAAATGTGAAGTACTGATTAAATGCTTCCCTTAAGCATCTATTATTTTAAATTTTTTTAAATCTAAATTATTTGTCGCGTTTAACATATCTTATTTTATCATAATTTTAAAGATAAATTTCATTAAAACTTCTATTTCACAAAAAAAGCATTTTTAGATTAAATATATAGTTATTAGAACTTCAATATTATATAAAGTTTTAAAATATAAATAAATGCACATGGATGAACATCAGAAACGGTCAAGAATTAAAAAAGTATTTTGAAGTGAAAAATTAAGGAGAAGCGTAGACCTCTATACTTATAAGTCTTGAATTATTACTCATGATAAAATTTGCATCTACTGAGATGTCTTGCACCATTGATGAAATAGGCATACATTGATTATAAAATCAAAATTCAATTACTCATATGGTTTAACATGATTGATTTTACCATATTATTATAGATCAACTAATATTAGTTGGGCTATATTAGCTTAAATATATATAATCATATGTAATTAAGAAAATACTTAGATTCTTTCCTAAATACATTAGAATATTGTAATACTTTATACATTCATTTATGCGTTCAGAAATAATATTTAAAATGGTTTATACACTAAACTAACAGCTTTAAAATTAAAACATAAACTAAACAATTATATTACATTAAATTTAAACCTTTTTAGGTGGGCTTATGAATTTGTTTTATATCATAAAATTTAGTATTCTAATTGAATAAATGATATTTAATGCAATGGATAGAGTCATAGTTGATTTTATTATCAAAACTAACTCCATTTAATCATAATGCACTTTAACGGTGTGTGATAGAATGTGAAAATGGAAATGAAGACTAGGAAATGTAAAAACTCAACATATTAATTAACTAATTATTCTACTTTTTTATTTTTATCTCTATATTCTATCTCATATTTTCCCTACTATTGCGCTATCTTACTTTTATAATATCTATCCCTGTTCCTCATTTCTCTTTTCCATTCTAACATGACCACATGGACCGTAAAAGATGGTGCACCCTAATACGTACCAATAAAAATATTACATTTTTTTTTTTTTTTACTGAAACGTTAACAACCATGGTATCAAATCAAGGGGAAAAGGCCTACAGTTCAGGTGGCCCCCACGTTTCTTTGGACTTTTGTCATCATCATCATGTGGAGATAAAACCCGGGCCCGTTGCCTGCCTTGCGCCAATCATATGCTCCATATTAGAAAGGACCTTTTCGCAGCAAACTCCTTGCACAAGTTGTAATTTGATATATATATATAGACACACACATACATATAATTGTAAACTTACCTTATGCATTTATCAGCACTGTAATTACAATGCATCCAGTTTGAAATGAGTCATACATATACTTAAATATATTAAAACATTATATAATCAATAAATTATATTTTAGATAATTTATATATTGAAAAAACAACTTTGAAACCGTCATTATTAGACTATTTTATTATGTTAATTTTGTACCAATTTCAAATGAGGCCTATATACAACCAATTCGGATGAAAATTTGAATGCTAATAAAAAATAATTCCAAATTCAATTAATGGAGTAGATGTACATTTTATGATCATGTTTGGCCTGTTTTGAGCCAAAGACATTTGATAATTTATGCATATAACCCTCTATATATATGTGATTCCATATAACCTTCTTCGTTTTTCAAATATTGATGATCAATGTAAAACTTAATCCCTTTATTGTTTTTAACATTATCTGTTTAGCTAGAAGATCATGTTTCATCTAAATCAAATATATGCATAGGTCACGTTTACTCAAAAAATAAGTATATTCATGCATAAATTAGGAAACTACTAAGATTCATTAACATATGTATTAAAATATAATAATACTTCATAGAATCATTTATCTATATAGTAATGATATTTTAAATTGTTTAGATATTAAAGATACTACTTAAAAATTAATATTTAGTATTAAATTATTTTATTACATTGATTTTACATATTCATATATAGGGCCTATATACTTCATAGATAAGGCCTACATACAGTCGTACTAAATAATTGATAGAATTTTCATAATAATATAATGATTTAAAATATAATAGATACAGTAAATTCCCTGTTAACTATCAAGATATTAAAAATGAATAGGGTTATATGAAAGAAGGGTTTTTCATAGAAGCATAGTATGTATAAGGAGTTCGATTTTATGTAACTAGGTTACATAAAAGTTGAGCCATATAACTTCTTCAAATTTTAAGATTTTAATGCTTGATAAAAAATCTAATCCATTTATTATATTTAACATTATTTTCTTAGTTAAATGATCAAGTTTTATTCAAATTAAGTATGTGCACGGGTCACATTTACTAAAAAAAATTATATATATATATATTTATGTGTAAATTATAAAAAATGTTTAGAACCATTTACACATATTAAAATGCAATAATATTTTATAAAATCATTGGGATGGAACCTTATGTAGTGATATGAGCAGGTTTCCATGATGATATAAACGAAACTAAATACAATAGATGAAGTGAATTTTACATAGTTATCAAATTTTTTTTTTTTTTTTGATTGAAATCAAAATTTTAAATATGGAGGGATTACATTGAAAATAGTGTGCTCGCGTGTGATTTCGGAAACAAAATCTCAACTCCCTTTTCCCAAGTGGTAATGAAAGGGTGGAGCTGAAATGAATTTATTTAGACAATTGATTCTCTAGCTACAGCGGGTTGAAATTTGTGGCCCATACAATCTTGTACAACATCGTCAGTTCGCATAAAAAAAAGGCAGGCATTTTGTGGATTGCTGCTTAGGTGGGCATATTTTTGGACCACTAAATTTGCTCAACATGTTGAGGCCAAGAGCACATACAACATAATTTACGACGCGAGGTTTGGATGGTAATAAAAGAAAGGAAGTATACGTAAGTCGATGTCGGCAAAATAGGGAAGAGACGAAATATATAAATTTTTTAAATTAAAAACTTAAGAGAGGTTCTCAAAAAATAATGGATAAATCTTACAAGAGAACAATATATCCATGGTTGTACTACTGTACCACAGGTAGGCTGAGGACAATATAATTAATCCAGTAGTCCGTAAGCATAAATATGTAGTCCTACGGAATTAAGGGGGGTTAAACCGTAAACCTCTTTATTAGAGATGGGGGGCCTTTTGAGCATAAATAGCAGAAATGCAGGAGGCTTTCCCCATTAAGCTTTTCAGGGGGGGCATTTGTCAAAATCCTGAAATCCACAAAAGATGCCAGGACATGCATTCAAAAGTGGCCGGGACCACAAATCCGCCAGCTACTGCATCTATAGATAGAAATCTCACTACCCAAATCAAAATCATTCTGCTTCAACTACCCTTTAAAAAGATGAAAACCATAGAGTTTTATCAGAATAATATGTTGTCATATTAGTGATATGGATCTCCAAAGACAAGCATATCTTCTTTTGCTAAGCGCCATTAAGTCATGCTTTCTGAAGTTACAAGGACTTCAACACACATGAAATCAACAGGCATTGAAAAAAAAAAAAAAAAAAAAAAAAGAGAAAAAAGAGAGAGAGGGACATGAAAATGTAAACTAAGAAAAAAAATTAAATAAAAAGCAGAGATACCCAGATGACAAGAAAGATGGCCAGACATAGCAAAAGCACTTTGGTCTTCCCAACTTATAATTAAGTGGGTTAATTCTTGGACACGTCGAGCTTGCGAAGGGACATGCAACTTCATCTAAACTAGGTTTGTCGACCTCAACAAATGCAGTGGATTTTTCCCACCAAACATCTCATTTCTCGATGCTTTGCGCCAATCCCTCAGAGCTCCTGACAAGAAAGCCAAAAGAATCACAAAGAGCGCAAGTTTTTTTTTTTACTAGAATTGCAAGCAAAAGAACTACTGCAGATAATAGAATCAAATCAAACCATCAAGCGGTGAACCCCCCAATCCAAGAAAAATGAAACTGTTTAGCAAGTGAATACAGCCGATACTACACAAACAAGATTACAGCCAGAATTTTTTTATTATCTATTCGTTATTTATAGTCCGGCTCAGCTGCCATCTCAGACTGTTTGCCTTAATGCAGACTGCAACACGTAAACAGCACAAACCACTGGCGCTGTCTATACAGAGGATTTCTAGTCCTAAAGCACGTCAATTTCGAGGAGCATTGTTTCTAGTTTGGAGCACAAGGTCGAACAGACTGGAAAATAGAACTCTTAATTTGAGAGAAGCGAGAGTAGCAGGATTTGCGCTAGAAATACACCAAACCTAGTGACTGCAACATCCAAACGATGTAGGTAGGTCAAGAATTTAAGATTTCGTTTTGCGTTGGTTACAGCAATGAAAAGACAAAAGCAAGATATATAAAATAATAAGAACAGAAAATGGCTATCTGTCAACAAGCAAATCAATCTGACAGTCACCCACTAAAGAGAACAGACATTGCAGGAGAAGTCAAGGTCCAAAAAAGACCAGAAAAGGTTCAAAACAGGCCCCATCACAACTTCAACTAGTAATTACCCACCCCTGCAACTACAAAAGAAATAAGGTTGTTGGACCATGATATGATAATTTACAAGTAGAGTGCATTCCTACGGTGAGCTACATCACTCTTTTCGAAAACATGGCAGTATACGGGCCTCATGTGTTCGCCCATTTTCGGGTGGCAAATGAATAAACGGCCATGAAAGCAACGCCATACACGGCTTCCAAATGGGATGGCCTCCCGATCATCAGCACATGCACGGTGAGAAACGAAAGGCGCAAACATCCCACTCCCAGAATAGAATGAAACACCCGATGATTCCGCCGCGAATTTGAACGACTTACCACCTCCAGTTCTAGCCTAGCCTGCATGTTAACCTTCCCGTGCACATGGTTTCATTTGGACATGCGGCCAACAGACACCACGCGTCTAACTTCCGACTGGCAGCATTTGCAATATTGGTACAACCAACACCTCTCATGCAACCAGCTAAACAATATCGTCATTTTGGAGCAGCTGCTCTCCTCGTCGAAGAAGAAGGAGAAGAAGAACAAGAAGAAATATACCTGCTCGCGGCGTTTCTTCTTCTACCGCCCTTCGTCTTCCTCGTCCCAGATCCGGCGCTCGTACGGACGGAAAGTCCCCCTCGGAGAGAACAGTGAGCCTGGCGAAGAAGACGAAGCTCCAATCGCCGTCGGCCGAAAGCAGTCGAACGCCAGCTGTGGAGGCGGCGACAAGCCGATTGAAGCAGATGACGAAGACGGCGTGCCCGATTCCGGAGACGACTCTGACAAGGACAGCGAAAAACAAATCCCGGCACACGGTAAGAAAAACTGAAATTTTGATAAATGAGCGAGAACAGTGCAGAAGGTTTACTCGACGAAGTTTCGACTCGCGCCAGTGAAGTTGAAGCGTTTTCTGACTGAGGTGGCGGCTGCTGCGGCTGCGGCTGGGATTTCCTCCTCCGACGGTTGTGATCAGCCAATCTCTTTCTGCAGCTGCGTTTGCCTTGATCGAACTCCGACAGTAGATGAAACCTAATCAATTGATAATTCGTCAACAATCTTTAAATTAATTGAATAATAATTTATTATCTCATAATAATCTATTACGGTAAAGGGAAATCCGGCGCTTCCAAAAGACGAGAAATGCCCTCGGGATTAACACAAGTACGGACGCCCCAATCATTGGTTTTCCAAGCTCGCCTGGGGCATTTTCGTCTTTATATGTTTCCACCCCGCAAACCGCGTACGGCAGGCGAACTATCAAATCCTCGACTGCCCAAGCGTGTGGAGCGGGCCACATTCGTCGACGACGATCACCATCATCCACGGCAAAATGCATCCGGCCGCAGCCTTGAAGGGCGACTGCGATGGCTCGAAGGAGAGAGGGCGCTCTCGGGGTAAGGGCCATTTTAGTCATTTTGAGGCTTACCTGCTGCACTGCTGGCAGAAGCGCTGGGTCAGACCGCCGGCCAACACGGTGGAGGCCTTGGAGTGGAATTCGCAAACCTTGTGACGCCGGTGGTAGTGCTTGGCGTGCGTCAGATCGGCGCTGCAGCCCTCCGCCTGGCAGCGCGGGGAGTTGGACGGGCCTGGCTCAGCCTGTCTGGGCCGGCGGTAAAGCCGGCTTACGAAGTCGTCTTCCGTGGAGGAGAAATAGGTACGGAAACCCAAATTGAGGCCTATCGGAGACGAGAAATCTCCACCGCTGCCATGGTACTCCTCGGCCTTAGGTCCCAGCGACGGGAAATGCTGGCCCGGAGGGAAGCTCGCGGTAGACTGGGGGACCGGCGGGCGAGGGTACGATGGGGCGTAGGCCCGCGCGTCGAAGGACTGGTGAAGAGGGGTTTGATGGTGGTGCAGCAGCGGCAGCTGCTGCGGCTGCGGCTGGAATGGCTGGGAAGAGAAGGCAGCGGGCGATTGGACGAGATTCCCCACGAGAGTTTGGCTGTAGGAGTCGATGATCTGACGCGTTTGGTCGGAATCCGACGTCGGCTCCTCACCGGGGAGTATGATCTGAGTCGCATTTCCCCATTCGTAGTCCAGCATTGCTTCCTTTGGATCAACTGAGGGAAAAGGCCGAGACTTGCCAGCAGCTCAGGACGTCATTTTCCGGCTGGAAGAGTCAGATGCGAGCTTCTGTTCTGCAAGAGCAAGACGGAGGAGACAGGTAGAGACTGCTACTTACAAAAGAAGGAAGCTATCAGCTTCTGAGGGTAGAAAAGACTCGGTTTTTCAGTCCTGTCTTTTCCTCTTTGGTTGGATTTCCTCTGAGTTTCCACGTTCATGATTATTTTATCACTTTTTATCTTTATTTTATTTATTTATACCTGCTGCGGCTGCTGATGTTGTTGCATGGAAGGAGAGGCTGGCAGATGCGTTGCAGACGAGATGGGGATTCATCATTTGATGGCGAAGCCACCTTTTCTTCCTTTTCGTTCCATGGTCTTCTGCTGCTGCAGAGCAGCTGCTACAGCTTCTTGAATGCCTTGTGCTGCAAGTAAAACAGAAGAAATGGTTTTCCCCCTTCTTTGTTATCTATTTCCGCGTTTACTGTGTGGGGTTTTCGAAGATTCACTCCTCTCTGCGTGCGGAGAAAGGAAAGATTGGGATGATCAAGGAGGATTCGAGGGGAAGGAGACGGGGTAGAGTTCAAGAACGGCTATATTTGAAGGAGAAAAAAAGGCCCCTTCAATCTCTCCGAAGGGGCTGAGAAATGAGGCGGCTGCACAGTGATCGGGTTTTGCATTGCTTATAAGCATCTCAAAGATACCGAAACGACCATTGGAGATTCACATATCTACGAAAACACCACTGTTTGTTTTGAGGGTGCCGAGTCGTTGTTGGAGTCTTTTTGGAGGATTATGCTTTTCTCTTTTTTTTTTTTTTTTTTTTTTTTCTATTTCAATTAACATAAAGATTTGGCTTAATTGCTAGGTTGACGAGATGGTGTAAGTCGCGTTAGACAAGCTGAAATTACCATAACGCCACTGGCGATTTGTGATTCGCTGGTCCCATCTTGGCATATGCGGCTGACGTGAAATATAAAAACCATACATTCTAAGGGTGTGTTTGGTTGGAGGTAAAACTTTTGATGAAAAATTTTTAGAGTAGAAGTTGTCAAATCAATAGAAAGTGATGTGATATAATGGAGTAATGATGAGGAGTAAAGAGAATAAAGTTAAAATAGATAGGTTAGTTGTATGGGTAGTTGTGTAGAAATGATTGAAAAAGTAGGGTAGTTTGTATAGAAAAATGTGAAAAAATAATTAAAAATTAGAATAATTATAGAGAGTGAAAAGTTTTAGATTGAAAAGTTTTAGTTGACACTTTTTTGCCCTAAACAAACGCACCCTAAACAATTATCTACTATTTTTAAATTTTTCTACTGGACGGTTCATAAACTTAGGAAGACTTGCAACGCCATTACTTCAGAAATGCTGCTGGAGAGATTCGAACTCAAGACCACCCACTTATGAGGCTATGTCCTACTCCATTAAGGCACGTATATATATTATTTATTGAATGGTAAGAATTATAAAACTTTTATTCAGCGAGCAGCAGGAAGGAAGCCACGGTATTCGTCCTACCACGTCATACTCTGGCTACGAAGAATCAAAAAGCAACTAAATTTTAGATGGACCTTAGGAGGAGGAGGGACCGAAATTTGAACGCGCGAGACACGTTTCTAGTTTCTACGCATCGCCGACCAGCGTATGAAGAGCTCACTAGATGGAATGGACTGCAATGGGCGAGGCAGGCGCCCTTAGTCCACGTAGCCGTGTAGCATGTCTTAAATTAGGTACATGTACCTGGACTCTCCAATCATTGAGCCTATTTGCAAAATACAACCCGCAATCACTCTGGATAACTCTTTCCAACTTCGGGACGTGCGACTCTCTCTTTTTAAAGTGGTTCGTTTCGAGACGGCTAACTTTTTCTAAAATTCGAGCTTGAGCATGCACCTTGCGGCAAATGTCAAATTCCAAAAATTGCAACTATTAAAATATTCAAATCTCGAGAAATCAAGAAACCAAATTCCTCTAATTCCATATTAGATACCGGAATTATGTTTCTTTTTTATAACACGGAAAAGTACAAAAAAATCTCCTTCTTTCACACATCTTTTAATGTAATTTACTTTTGTATCTTACTTTTTATTATTATTTTCTTTTACTTTTCTATTATAATTTTAATTAATTTTTACACTTCTTTTTATACAACTATCGCACCTCTTTCAACTTTTTTTCGTTAGTTTCAATTATTACTCATAGTATATCATATTATTTTCTTATTTTTTTAAAAAATTATTCCCATTTATTATTTTTACTTTCACATATTCCGGACCAAAGTGCTTACATGTACCGAGCTTAAAGAAGGTAGCTCTAGCTCTTTTATCTAATGGACTCAGACTATATCAATTTTATTTTCTTATAAACATGCAAGCCTCGCTTAGATATTTTTCCTTGCGAAATTTGGCAATGTTTTAAATTTTGAATTTTTGATTTTTCATCAGAGTTCATTTTCAATTACTGTAGCTTCGTACATATGAAATCAGAAACTTCCTACGGTATGGTTTTTGCTGTGCTGTGGTTATAGACTCGTACCTTACAATAAACTACTAAGCCACATGGAGATGCTGCTAACATTCACCTGTAAAAAGGACACTATGTACACGACTGTGCTACAGGACACCGTGTACTTATTCCATGCATTCCTCCTCCCCGAACTTTTTTTTAATAAATGTTCGTATATTACAATCATCCCCAACTGGTATCACAATTGAATCGTGAAATATTTTAACAACAATATATTTTTCCTAATAATATTTTTAATATTTTAACCCAGTGAATGCTCCCGCATAACAAAGGAGAACAACACCACCAACTAAATTCAATTGCTACTACCGTGACCCTGTTAGGGGGAAAATTGCGTCATAGACCCTCTAACTATGTGTATTGGCATTTTAGACCCCGACGTTTGCGTATTAGCATTTTAGACCTCCGAAAGTTTTGACCTTTGCATTTTAACTCCCACGCCCTCACGGCGTCAACAAAGCAGCATCTGACCGTCCGAAATGACGAAAAAAGACGGAAATACCCTCGTGTCTATGTTTTAAATACAGGACTTAAGCTTTTGAAGCGTGCTATGGAGCCTCCTGCAGTTTGAAAAAAGCGCTTTTTGTTTCCTAAAACTTACACGTCCACTCAATTCTAAGATGTTCTGATTAAAATTTTGAATGCGATGGGCGTCTGGGAAAGATATACTGTGGACTACGAAAAAGATACAAAGGGAATTAATCCATTCCAAAGCAAACGACGCAATGGGATTTGAATCCCAAACACAATCAACCGGAGTAATAATAACTCCGACCACAACATCTCGTGAAGTCGGATGCCTTCGCTAAGCTCCTCCTCTTTGCGACCACCAAGGTTCACAACATCTCGTGAAGTAGATTCGGCTCAGCTCCTCTCTCTTGCAGAGAATAACAAAAGATCCTCGTGATGAAGAGCTCTCAAACATCACGAGTTTCATCTTCTCCAAGGAATGCGCCATGCCCCGATTTCAAATTCTTCAGTCCCCACCTTCAAATACCCCCCCCCCCCCAAACTTCAAATCCAGCCATGAAAACCCCCTCCTCCAACGCCCATCTCATCCCATGGAAAGTTCCAACTCTCCCACCTTCCTTTTCCTTATCTTCTCTCTGCTTTTCAGCACCCTGGCCCTCAATGCCCATGAACTCCAAAATTACATTGTCCAACTCCATCCCCACCTCACTCCTTCTTCTTCCTCTTCCCCCAGAGATATGCTTCAACGACATCTCTCATTCCTGGAGAAGACCATCTTCTCTTATTCAAACAACAACGAACTGTCTTCCCGCCTTCTCTACTCTTACCACTCTGCCATCCATGGCTTTGCGGCCCTTCTGTCAGAGCAGGAAGTTGTTGCTCTGCAGGCCATGCATGGCATGGTTGCTGTTCGCCCCGATCGGCGCCTCCAATTACTCACTACTTACTCGTTCAAGTTCTTGGGTCTTGGTTTCACAGCTGATGGAGCTTGGGCTCGATCATGATTCGGCCTCTTCTTTCTTCCTTTGCAGTGAAACAAGAATGGAAGAAGAGAAGTAGAAAAGAGGAACGAATTAAGGAAATCAAGTTGTAGAATGTAGCCACTTTTCCTGCTGCTCTTCTTCTTATGTTCCACTGCCAATTCTTCATTAGGATTGGAATGGAGGCCCAACGACTTGCTGCTTTGCTATCCATAAAATCTAGCCTGATCGATCCGCTGGATCGTCTAGCGAATTGGAAAATATCCCCAAGATAGGAAAGCCCGGAGAACCAGCTGCCCTACTACAATTGGACCGGCGTTGCATGCAA
Organism: Annona cherimola; assembly: GCA_030490835.1. Taxonomy (NCBI): domain Eukaryota; kingdom Viridiplantae; phylum Streptophyta; class Magnoliopsida; order Magnoliales; family Annonaceae; genus Annona; species Annona cherimola. Next base: position 7,685,102 of record CM059974.1, read on the forward strand.
CGCCACCAACGCCTTCGAGAAGCTCGACCTCGGCAACATGAACCTTAACGGCAGCATTACCGACGACATCCAACGCCTCAACAGCCTTTCATTCCTCAACATCAGCTGCAACTCCTTCTCTTCGCCGCTCCCCAAGTCGCTTTCCAGCCTCATCGCATTGTGGAACCTCGACGTGAGCCAGAATTTCTTCGTGGGGCCTTTTCCCACGAGCCTCGATGCTTCGACTAGACTGCGGAGCATCAATGCATCCGGCAACGATTTCACCGGCTTGCTTCCATACAACCTCCGAAGTTCACCTCCGAAGTTCCCAAGTATCGACGGCCGAAGCACGATCAGGCCGCGCAAGCTGCTTACGGAGAAGCCCAACCTGTTTGATAACGTCATCGGTGAGATGAAGCAGGCTAGCGACATAACCCACGTCCTTCTCGTTCGCCTGAAAGCACTGGACGACTAGTTCCAACTGCAGGAGGCGCCACAGCGCGCTTCAAAAGCTTAAGTTCTGTATTTAAAACATAGGCACGAGGGTATTTCCGTCTTTTTCATCATTTCAGACGGTCATATGCTGCTTTGTTGACGCCGTGAGGGAGCGGGGGTTAAAATGCAAAGGTCAAAACTTTTGGGAGTCTAAAATGCTAGTACGCAAATTTCGGGGTCTAAAATGCCAATACACATAGTTAGAGGGTCTATGACGCAATTTTTCCTGCTGTTAGGCTTCAAAACGAGACAGCCTAACTGATGGGGTTACGTCTCGTATCATTGTGGCTCCCTCCCTATACTTAATCGAAGTTACCCAATGCACAATGAATTTTTGAATTTTATCTTTGAATTCTTATGCATTTATAAGTGAAATATTTTTCTATACAAAATTCATTTTTCCATGTCACACTTGAATGGAAATTTTGACGACAATAGCATTCATCATATATGAATAAATACAAATTTGAAATGTTCGGTGTTGTTATGGGGGAATGAGGAGTTTTCCACGATGCTAATCTTTCCAATTTTCTTACACATAAGATGAGGTAGATTTTAAATAAAAAATTAACTTTTATAATTAGAGTATGATAAGTTCCAAAGTCCAAGCATTTGAAATTAGCCTGAATTGCTAATGTGGATCTAATTTATGAAATACATTATAATTTAATTTTTTTTTAAATATATAATTTTAAAACGTTTAAAAATATAAAAGTTGTCTAATTTACATATAATTTAATATATATAGTAAATATATTGTTATCATATTAATTATAAATTTACAATTAAGTTCTCTAATGAAATTATACTTCTTAAATATAATATGAAAATTGTTCAAAATAATTGATTCGAGACGAAACCCAACATCAATCTGACCTTTGAAAAATATGATAGAATATGTCTCGAATATATTAGGTTTAAAATAAAGTAAAGTAGAAGCTTATGAAAATATGATAAGAATAAGATTAACCCAAATTGGACTTATTCAACCCAAGTTCATAAAATAAGAAATTTTACAAATAAGATAAAGACATAGTTGACACTAAATTTTTGATACTTATCCGACTCAAATTACACCCTTAATTTCAACTTTCTGTACAATTGCACGTTGGTCACTAACAATAATTACTAGTTCGAGTGGACGGTTGAATGTAAGAGAATGACATCAAGGTATGCTCGATTTAAGTAGTTGGAAATAAAATGAATGAAAATGTTAATAGGAATTTTGATGTGAATAAGGTGTAAATTCATTAAAAATAGTAGTTGAATGTACAACAATGGAAATTTGGGGCTCTCGTATAGTTGTAGCATTTGTAAGTTAATATTGTGGAAATAAATTTTCAAATAACTGCATTTTATAGACTTAAATCCAATTCGCTAATCTGGCTCAGAAAAATGTCAATAATATACAATATAATATTTGTCATAAAGTAATTAATATTAAAACAAGCACAGGATACTGATTGAAAATATGTAGTTATAAAAAGTAAAACTCTCATAAAAGGTTCATGTCAAATGAACAGTTGGAAAACGAAAGTTCTCTCAATGTTCTTTCCGTTCTACGTTGTAAAAAAAAATCCAACGCGCCAATCGGACCCAGCGATTTACTTTGAGGTTGCTTGCGTACTATTAACATATTTACATGGAGAGTAGATGCATGCAGGGCGTTTAGTTTTTTTTGATAAAAAGGATATACCCTACCCCTGACCCCACTCAATATGAAAGGGGTTAGGGGTCGAGAAATCCGAGCAATTCATTGCCAAAAAATTGTCATTACAAATTTTTCCAAGAATGACTTGGGGGGGTTGTCCCACCAAACCTGGTGGACCAGAGTAGAGACCAAGACCATATCTGCTAAAGTATGAGCAACATCATTCCCTTGCCTTAATACATGGTGTAATGAGTAGTGAGAGTTTACTTTTAGGATCGACCTTATATCCTCAATAATAAGGCCCACCGGGGAATAAATGGGGGTCGCATTTGCCAGAAAGTGGCAAAGGGTAAGAGAGTCAGTTTCGAACAAAGCATTTCTGACTTCATTTTGAAGCGCCCATTTAATCCCCAGAGATAAAGCAGTGGCTTCCATAAACAGCGATTCCATTACACCTTTCCTTTTTCATCCACTTGCCGCAGCGAAGGAACCTTGGGAATCTCTAATAACAGCAACACAGGCAAATGCACTGAGTTCCTGGCGATGAACTGGTCTGCCGTTGCGTCCTCAAGGATCGAAGACGGGAGGGGTCCCGCCTTAACCACCTTTGACTCTAGCCACAAGTCTTGAAATACCTTGACCCTTTTTCCGTTTCTGATTCTCCACTTGCAGCCCCGCTGAATGACGTCTCTAGCTTTCAAAATGCATTTCCATGTGAAGGAATCGGAAGGCCTCTCCTTGCAAGACCATATATCAGTGTGAGGGAAATATCTAGATTTAAGCACCTTATGACACAATGATGTTTCAGATGAGACTAGCCGCCAGACCTATTTGGCTAGTAGGGCAAAATTGAATTTATGGAGATCCCTGAAGCCCAAACCACCCGCTTCCTTCGATTTGCACATTACCCTCCAGGCCACCCAACTCATCTTCTTTTTTCCCTCCTTCTCCCCCCACCAGAACTTGCTCAACATCCCATTAATTTCGTTACAGAGTGACTTGGGTAGTAAAAAGATGCTCATAGCGTACGTCGGGATAGCTTGCGCGATTGCCTTGATCAGCACCTCTTTCCCGCCCCAAGAGAGCAACTTTCCCTTCCATCCTTGTATGCGTTTCCATATACGCTCTTTAATGCCTTTGAAAACATTCATTTTGGATCTTCCGAGCCAGGCCGGGAGTCCCAGGTATTGCTGAAAATCCAATCCCTCCGACCCAAGAAGTTGGATCAGTTGAATACAGTCCTAGTCTTGTCCACGTTTATCAGTTGGCCCGAAGAATCAGCATAAAGGCACAATAAGTCCAACACGTTCCTAACATCCTCCTCGCATGCCCTTACGAAGATAATGGCATCATCTGCAAACAGTAGATGAGATATCATTGGACCATGTGGACGAAGCTTCACTCCGTGGATTGCTCCCTCCGCTGCCGCCTGGGTTATCAAAGCTGAAAGTCCCTGCGCACATAAGAGAAACAGGTAAAGAGAAAGAGGATCACCCTGCCTAAGTCCCCTTTGAGGGTGGAAATATGATGAGTAGAATCCATTGACGTTGACCCGATATGTAACCGTAGAAACGCAGCTCATTATCCATTCAATCCAGACAGGGCAGAAATTCATAGTCTCTATAATCTGTTTTAGGAAAATCCATTCAACCCTATCATATGCCTTCGACATGTCAAGCTTGATCGCCATGTCCCTTTTACAACCCTTCTTGCGTCTACGCAGTGTGTGGATAGCCTCAAAGGCAATCAGCATGTTGTCTGTAATAAGTCGACCTGGGACAAAGGCACTTTATTCCTCACTTATGACATCATGGAGAACCAGCTTTAGTCTGTTGGCTAAGACCTTGGCCAAGATCTTATACACGACATTGCAAAGGCTTATGGGTCTGTACTGCGAGAAATCTTGAGCTCCAACCCTTTTGGGAATCAAAATTAATGTAGTTGCGTTAGCCTTCGTGATGAGCTTGCGCATCTGCACAGGGTGCAGGGCGTTTAGTTAAGTCTCGGAGAAGTCCCCCGATCTCCTCACTTTTACAGTTTTGCCTTATCATTGAATTCGACATTGCATCCACTCGTATCCCGGAAATTCTACTCTCATTTTTATAATTTGCTTATTTGATTGTTAATTGCATATTTTCTTGTTAACATTTTTAAATATAATTTGTAAACTTCGTTAACTCAGGGATTATTTGGTAATGTGAGTAGTGAAAAAAATAAAAAAATTTAAATTTCTAATAAGTGAAATTGATTTGATATGATATAAGTAAAATAAAAATAAATAGGACAGTGATGACATGATGAAAATACAAAGATAAAAATTAAAAATATGATAGTTGGATAATTAAAATGTCAAATTATTTATTGAAAAATATGTAAAAAGAGGTGATAAGTTTGTTCCCCCTAAGGGTGCCTTACTTTCTGATTGTTCAAATGTGCAAATAACTGGCGGATGACATGCCAAGTACTGCACCTCACTGTCGTGCAGCATTTTTCCAGCGAGGATATAAACATCCATGGAAGGCTAAGGCCCACAACCATGATCATTTGGCAAGAAAAATCAGACTTTAAAGTATATCAACAACCCAGCTTTTGTAGGCGCCACGAGCTGCATTCATTTTTATTAAATTATATTTAGAATAGGAACGTGGCCATGCGAACGAGAGTAATTATATTCAGAATGTTTTTCTTGGTCTACCTTAAAGAATTTATTTGCAGTAGTTTTTAAAAAATTTTCTTCGTACGCTTATTTATCTAAATGTATTTAACATATAAATTAAGTTTTACTAACTTTGAATGTGTGTATATATTTTTTTAAAATTTTAAAATCTCAAAAAATATATTTATATATCCAAAAATGATAAAACTTAGTTTATATGCTAAATATACGTAAATAAATAAATATATAAAGAAAAATAAAAAATATAAATGAATTTTTTAAAATAGCCTGAACTAACCGCATCATTCTTCTGTAAGTGGACCTGTTAAATACCTAACCTATTTGGCTTGGCAGATGGAATATGGCGCAAGGAGCCCCTACAATTCACACACGACTACCAAGCTTTTACGGAGAACCAGTTGCACAGATACGAAACGAGCCGAATAGGAATTGCAGGCACGTTGGAGGCATGAATGCTTGGAGCGTGTTTAATAGTGCTACCAAACAAGATTCTTTAATTTTACACGTCCTCGACCTCCCCACCGAAATCCTAACAACCAACCTTTTGTTGGTGTATATTACGGTCCATATCGTCGGAAGTAGAGTGTTTTTTAAAAAAAAAAAAAAAAAAAAAAAAAAAAAAAAAAAATTAAAATGAAAGAAAGAGATTCAAATGATCATCGGAAAAGTTTTGAAGCACTTACAACTCATCTCCAAATTTACAAATGAGTGAATGACAATTCACATTGTGTTAATAAATACCCACAACAGCCAACATCGGTTGGTAAAGTTCCCGCCCTTGTGCCAGGTGATGTACAAAGTTCCATCTCAGTTGTGAGAGCTTTATGTCTCATTTTTCAGTAACAATGCCTTCTGTAAATATATTGTTTGATTTACATTATTCGAATAAGAATTTAGAAATATGTGCTTAAGATAATTTGAGTTGTATAATAAAATAATAAATAAATGCGCATAATAGCTCCGCAAGGAAGCAGGCAGGAACGCATCAATGGCTGATAACGTGGGCCGGTTGCTTAGTAGGTAAAACTAACAAGTCATACTCATCAAAATTTAAACATCAACGAGCTCGTGCTTGGAATAGTTGGGAGTATTTACTATCTTTACCTATACGAACACTAATGATTAATTAGATTAACAACCCCGTAGTTTTTGCTCCCGCCTTACTGAATTGAAAATAATGTGGTTGATCAGATATCTTGGTTATAAGATCCAAGATAAGAATATAGAGAAATGAGGTGTGTATATATTCTTGAAAACGTATGCACATTTGTTGGTAATTTCACGTTAGTACAAAAGAGGTGTGTATATATTCTCAAGAATATATACACACCGTATTCTCTTTGCCTCTTTTGTACTAACGTGAAATTACCAACAAATGTGCATACGTTTTCATGTTCAGATATAACATAGATTTTAAGCTGATTTGCACCCCATATTAATTTTGTGTAAGTTAAGTTGACAAAGTCCTTTGCAGAAAAGCAATATACCCTTAGCCCGGACTGAAAATTCTATTTGTAATTTCTTTTTCTTTTTCTCTAAATTTGTTAATCGCGAAATATTTAATATAAAATCAAAATTTACCATTTTTAGAGATGTGTATAGATTTTTAAACATAGAATCGTTTTAGTAATTTTTAACTATTAAAAATGGCTAAAATATCCTTATATTTAAAATTTTAAAATATATACATATTTTCAAAAATAGTAAACTTGATTCGTATGTTAAATATATCTAAATTAACAAATTTATAAAAAAGAAAAAAAATTAAAAACTAAGTTCATTGGCTTGACCTAAGTACAATGCCTCTTTATTGAAATAAACTTAGACACCTTTTATGTTATAAGTAAAATGTTTGTTCTAGGTACAGTGAAATGTTTAATTTTGGGTGTGTTTGTCAATGTATAAAAAATGTTAAGTTAAAGCATTTCGATCTAAAACTTTTCACTCTCTATAATTATCATATTTTTTAATTATTCATTCACAGTTTCTTATACAACTACTATACTTTTCAATCAATTTTTTACAACTTTTCACACAATTAATATATCTATTTTAACGTTACTCTCTTTAATCATCATCATTATCTCTATCATACCACATCATTTGACAACTTTTACTCTCCAAAACTTTTCATCAAAGTTTTTTCCATTCCCAAACACACCCTTTATAAAGTTCTTTTATATACTCCACACGAGGTTTAATTTCTTTAACAGTTTCTTGTGATGTGCATTAGATTTAAGAGATTTTTTGAGTTTTCCATTACTATAATCTCTTTATTGTAGTGAATTTTCTTCTCATTTAACTGTAATTTTCTCCCATGATATTCTATATTCGCTTTATTTATTTATTTTTATCTTTTTCCACATTAATTTGTTGTTCTATCATCATTTTATTCAATTTTTATTTATTTAAGGCATTTTCTTTGTAACAAAAACTTTTTAACCTAAAACATTTCACTTTCCATAGTTATCATAGTTTGAAATTATTTATTTACATCTTTTTATACAACTATCCTATTTTTTGTCTCATTGTTTCAAAAAAAATTACCCTATTTTTTAATCATTTCTACACAACTACCAATACAACTAATCTTATCTATTTTAACTTTATTCTCTTTAAACCTCATCATTACCCCTATCATATCACATCATATTATTTTTTATTAATTTAATAATCTATATATAAAAAAATTTCTTCCAAAAGTATTATCGCTTTACAAACTTTTCAGCCAAGCTACTGTACAATAAAAGTTGATCATTTGAGGAGGAACCACTTTGCACCGTGTTGGCAACTTAGCAATTTATTTTCTCATATTCGGGTTTCCAAATGAGTTGATTACAACCATTAATAGATTTTTGTAAATTTATTTACTCATGTTCGGGTCCGAACAGCAACTCATTGGATATGATCCAAACCTTTTTTAAAAGTCAACAAATTAGGCTACATTCAAAGAAGTGCTGAAGACGGATCCCTGTACATCTCACCAGATCCCCTTTTGCTGGGACCCTTTCGAACTAATGCTGTTTTCCCGGGCCCAAAATGGCATTCCCGTCGTACCAATGAAAGAGATGGTTTTGGACGCAATCCACCCCCAAATTATTTATTTGATCTCTTACGGTCGCGGATGGTGCCCCCACTCCCACATGTGGCAGATCGGTGTTCACCGACGACACGGAAGCAGCGGGCTTCAGTACCTCTCTTCTGGATCACTTTCCACCTTGCGTGTCCCTGTCGAAGAAGTGGATGGTTGCGATCGATGCGCGGCTGATACCAATGCCGCTCCGTGCGGGTGAGGAGGAGGGCATTTGGGTATTAAGTCATGGAAATTGAGGACAGAAGACGGTAAAGGAATCGTATAATATAGTGTGTACGTGGTACACGTACGATGTATCGGCAGTGCAGCTGCTCGTCGTCGTCGACGACGGTCTCGTTTGCCGAGCGAAAAAGGCTGACATAGAGGTTGACCTGGAGTACGGAATATTTGAAACTTTTGAATAATGTAGCCAGTAGAAGCGCTACACCTGTGGTGCGTACAAATGGCTTTTATCATTCTGTTTAAATGCAACATTAATCCTATCCTCACCCTTCGTTTCACTGGACGAACAGACTGCGGCAGCTGTTTTGGTCCAACCACGATTCAGACCTCACGAGGAAAAATTCACACGGGGTGTGCTTGTTAGCAATAAAAAGTTGTCAAGTTAAAATTTTTCATTTAAAATTTTTTATTTTTCATAATTATCTTATTTTTTAATTATTTCTTTACATTTTTCTATACAACTACTCTACTTTTCAATCGTTTCTACATAACTACCAACACAACTAACCTATATATTTCAACTTTATCCTATTTATTCATCATCATTACCCTTATCATATCACATCATTTAACAACTTCTCATATCTGCAACTTTTTATTAAAAGTTTTATCCATTCCCAAACACACCCATAGTCGCTTCACTTCCATCCTTTTGGTAAAAAAAAAAAAAAAAAATTGTTGGTCACAATCCAGCATCTTCACCACTTCGTCTACCCGTCTGAAATTTGTTTTCACGAAAGAATCAGCTTGTTTTGTGTTATCGGTGCCTAGTGGCCGTGTATCGAGTGGGCGCCACGCCCGCGCAGCGAGTCGCTTCCGGGACGCAGGGGAAAAGACGTCGTCAGCAGGGACGAAGAGGAACGTCTGTGGCGGGGAACGCGACACCTCACCAGCACCACGCAGCTAAATCCCGGTCGTCCACGTAGCAACGACGGGCGTGGCGGACGACTGGCTTCTGATAGGCCTTTCCGCTGTCGGCATCAGACCGTACGTAGCGGGCGAGAATGCGAGATGGGCTGCTGCGGCAAATAATATTCACATTTTGCGACTAGACTATTTAATGGAAAAATGTATTAATTTTCTTCGTATTAGAGCGTCCCGAGAAATAGCTGTTAAATTGTTAAAATACACTGAAATCATCAAAATTCATAAATCTAAAAAGGCAAATATAAAAAACTTATGAAATTTATGAAAATAGCTGGAAATGAAATATAAATTAGAAATAATTGCAAGAACTAAAGAATTATTTTTCTCTTTAAAAATTGACAAGAAATTTTTCGAATTTTGAGGTTTCAACCTCTTGACTTTTTTAATAAAAAAAAATAAAAATTTCATGTTATTATGGATTGCAGCCATTTTCTAGTAGCGTACGACGTAGAGGCCCAGTGAGAACAAAAATCGAATATATATATATATATAGGGAGCTGTTGCTCACATGATCATAAAATCATGATCTACTCCACCTATTGTATTTAGAATAATGTATTCTATTACCATACCAATTTTCATACCAATCAGATATGTATATGGGCCCCATCTGAAAATGGTACAAATCCAACGTAATAAAATAGTTTGATGTAAATAACAACTTTAAAGTATCTGATTGAGATGAAAATTGGTACGGTAGTAGAATACATTATTCTAAATACAATGGGTGGAGTAGATCATAATTTCATGATCATGTGGGGCCCATTTTGGGCCCCACTGCACGGCTGTTCCGGTGCAGTGACGCTGCACCGGAACAGAATCCATATATATATATATAGGGAAATGATCCCGTGCATGCGACTGCACCGTGCAGTCCATGCACTGTGGGCCCCACCTGATCATTTTCTATAAATCCACCCCACCCATTGTATTTATAATTGTTCACTTTATTACCATACCAATTTTCATCCAAATCCAACATGTGTATAGTCTCCATCTTAAAATGGTGCAAAATCAACGTAATAAAATAGTTTAATGTAAATATCAAGTTTAAAGTGGTTTTTTCAACATCTAAACCGTCTAAAGTATGATTTATATTTGGATAAATGAGTGTATAAAGTTTCATTACAATCTAATATATGTGGGGTCCATTTTACAGCGGACTGCACACGATCATATCCCATATATATATATATATTTATATTTATGAACGAAGGGTTTTGAAAAGAAATAACAGAGCAATGTCATATAAAATAAGAGTAATAATTATGAATAAGCGAAATATAATTAAAATAGACTGAGTAGATAAGTGAGAAGATGTAAACAAAACTATTAGAATGCTGAATAGTTGTACAGAAAAGTGTGTTAATTATATAAAATTTTTTGTGAAGAGTTAAAGCTATCATTATCCACAGCTAAAATAAAGCATTCCATAGTGTAATTTGAACAAACCCAAGGGAAAGGGAAAATTAACCGCCAAATTAATGCAATTGATTGACTGTGGGGACATGGGATATTCCTTCGCATATAATATTTATTGAAGGACGTAGCTAAACCACCGTATGTAAGGGACACCGTATCGGGTAAAACATGTGGATCGGTTTGTATAAGTGCACATACGAACAATTTGGATTGACAACGACTTCCCTACACAACAGACGGATCCACGAACATGAAATTCTATCTGCCCTTTTCTCACGCAGGAGTTGTCCGGCACGCTTCAATTTATAGTTTTATGAAATAAATTTTTTTATTAATATTTTATACGCTCTGACAACCGATATTATAATCAGTTATCTTTACAACCCCCCGTACCATGAAGGTGGGAGCCAAACACATGTACTGCTCTGGTGGCATCTTTTTATGAAATCTTAAGTTGCGTGACAATTTTTACCTTGTTAAAACTGTCTACATTAAATGTGATGTTGAAACTGTTGCAATGCACATTTATTAATTGTGAGGAACTTGCAAACCGCCACGTAGAATTGTCACAAACTGCTGCATGAAATTGTTGCAAAAAAATGCATACATGTATTCCAAAAAAAAAAAAAAATTGCATGCAGTAGGCGGGTGAATACACCGCTTGATAATTTGAAAATCGTCGGCAGTTGAAATGACAAATTTCAGCATCCTCTCCTTGGCTTTGAAAAGCTTTACATATTTTTACAAGTTTCGCAAAATGCCAATCAATTCCATATGCTTAAAACTACAAGTTCAACGAACAACTTTGTAAAAACTTTTAGTGGCCTTAACATATAAATCACAACAAAATATGATTTGTCAAAGCTCTTATCAATGTGAAAATTTTGTTATTATCTAAACAAGCATCGCAATGAATAGGTTAAATCTTCAAAATTAATTAAAACATTAAGCCTTAAAATGAAGAAATTCGTTATTGGAAACATAGAACCGATTCCCTTGAATTAGGTCGCATTGAAGAAAATGGGAGAACTTTAAAAATAGGCAGCAATGAGATTTTGAATTACAGGAACAGATTTTTTTGATATATTAAGATTTCAAGGATTGAGTTTTTTCTTCATGGAGGAACGTGTTTGGCAATCAATAACAACAAAATTTTACAATTTTTTTATTTTTTTTGGATAAATGGTATGTTTGTTAACACATGAAAAACGTCAACCTAAAACTTTTCACTCTTCATAATTATCTTATTTTTAATCATTTTTTTCACATATTCCTATATAACTATTTTACTTTTCAATCATTTCTATATAATTACCTATACAGCTAACCTATTAATTTTAACTTTATTTTTTTACTCTTTATCATTATCCTTATCATATCACATCATTTTTTTTTATTATGACAATTTTGATACAAAAAAAATATTTCATACAAAAGTTTTATCACTTCTTAAATATACCCAAAGATTGATGTCTTGGTCTGAGTTTAAATCTCCATCCCCTTACATACAGTCATACAATTATGTAGACCACCTGTGTTAACATTTGACAACTTCTCCGTACACATTTTCGTACAACTCCCTTAATTTACACTGATTTTTTCACGTTTCTGTACTATTACCCGATTTATTTTATCTTCATTCACTTATTTCTGATCTTATCCAAATCTCATGACATCATTATTTTATATTTTTTAAAAATAAATTTCACCAACCTTTTTGAATGTTTTTAAAACCGGACTGGTCACTGAACCGGTTTTGTGACTGGTTCCCGGTTTTTCCGGTTCAACCGGATCGAACCGACGGTCGGATCGGAAAAAGCAACGAACCAGGACATGACCGATTCACGGTCCGACCAGTCCGACCGCCCGGTTCGGTCCGGTTTTCAAAACAATGCCTTTTTCTACTTTTTTCCGTGTTACCCAACACATTGAGAAGAAATTTCAACAACAGCTATAAAGTTTATTTCATTACTAATAACGTACTTTTGTAACAACATTTTTCAGTTCATTGCTAAAGTTTGGAATTTTCAGGGGTAAAAGTCAAAGATTGGTAATGGCTCCGCCTATGTACATAATAACTTCTATTCCCCTTGAAGGTCCTGCCGTCCCCTGTGCATATAATAACTTCTGTTATAGTAAGAGCCAAAAAATCTAGCCATTAGTAAATTAGTTGGGGCATGCCATATAACCAACTTAACATTTTGAAACGATTTTTTGATATTTTGGATCGCATTTGTTGGAGAGCACGAGTTTCATGCACAAAATTAATCTTGGTTCTCCATGCCCAACGTGAGATTATAATATATTAATATGGTAGAACGTCAGTCAGCAACACGACAAGAAACGCGGTCAGGACAGATTATTAATTGTGATTATTTTTTCCCAGTCATTATCTAATGCGCTCAGGTGTACTTAGTTTTGGTGTACTTGAGTGCAAAAATTCATTTTTAAAATTTTTTTTATACAACCGTTAATCTAAATATGTTTAATATGTATATCAAAATTTACCATTTTTTGGATATTTATAGATATTTTTTAATTTTTTAAAAACAGTAGCATTTTAGTCATAGATTAATAATTATATAAAAAAATTTCAAAAAAAATTAAAAATAGATTAAAAACATCTGGTGCACCAAAGATAAGAACACTCCAGTACATTCGAGCAGGAGTCATCTTTTCCTGCAATGTTTCTTCTTTCGTAACAACTTAATTTCCTTTATATATAATTTTATATGTTTCATCGCGACCATGTTTCTAATAATAAAAATCTTTGTAATTTTTATAGGTATTTACAATTACAATTAAGCTTTGTGATATGCCTATAATTTTTATGTAGCATTTTGACATACATTTAACAATATTTTTAAATTTCTTACTCAATGGATACTTCCATGAAATTCAAGAAGATTGCTGCTGTGTCTTTGTAATTTTTTTATTTACTTAGTTATTGTCATTTCTTTAGTGTGCACTCAACTCTTCAGCATAAAAAACTGATTCTACAGGCGTTGTGGTACAGTGGTAGGGTGAGCATGTCAACAACATTGGTTTGATTGGTGAAGTAAGTCGTCTTGGTTTATAGGAGTATCTACTGAATAGGGAATTTTGTAAGGACATTACTAGAAATTTGTAAGGATTTATACAACAAATTATTAGAATGTCTCAAAGCTCCATTATAATACCAATTAAGATGGTCGTAAATACTAAATATCAAAAAAAAAAAAAAAACTCGATTCGACCGGAGAACAAAGAAGTATAATACATTTTGTAATTCCGTGCCCTTACTTAGGAACGAAAGTAGGGGCGGGATAACCATGACCTGCCTGAATTTTACATAGAATCGTGATTCGTGAAAGAGACATTGACTCAGGAGGGCGAGGCGACAACATTTCAGACCTGTTCTTCAATTCTGAGGGCGTGGTAGGTTATTCATATCTTGACTCATCCCGCCCAGCCAGCATAAGTGCGCAATATTTTTATAAATTATATAATTTGTTAATATATGAGTATGATTTTGTTAGATATAGGCATTCAACTAAGGGGTGGGAAACTGGGTGGATTGACCCGTTACCCACTCCTAATCCTGTTCCATCGATGACAGTGTTAAACTGACATTTTTAAAGCCCAGTAATGGGATAGGTTAAAATTTTAGATTTGAATTTAAAATAGAGTTAGGGTGGGTTAATTATGTCCCAACTCGAAGATCTTAACTCGCCGTATATGTGTTTATATTTATTAAAAATTATATATAAAATTTTAATCTTATTCTCATTTTTTTAACTCTTAAATTATTTATGATTGATTATATTCTAATTTAATTTTTAAAGTTATGTCTTATAATAATTAATATATAAGTTTGTTATAAATAAATCTTTAGAATGAAAAAATATTTAAAAATAAAAATTTCAAAATGAACTTGAATTGTTAACTCAAAGCATTGATTCAAGTTTCAAACTAAATTTTTAGTAAAATATATTTTGTTAACAAATTTTAATAAATTTGCGACACAGTTATATTTTCTATGTTTAATAATATTTTTGTGCTAAGAGTGTTTCACTCTCACTAATTAATAAAATATCGAAGCACTTAATATTTATATTTAACATGGATATCACTTTATATTCAATAGGTACACAAATTCTTAAAACTATTATACTTAATTTGCATTTTCTACTTCCTTTGTCATTTCAAAGTGAAAGATAAAATTGAATTGACATTGTCCCAACTCAATATAAAAAATAAGATCAACATAATTTTTAAAAAATAGGGTCAAAGTTTAGCAAATCTTGACTAAGTACAACTCGTCTCAATTCCCACCCTTATATTTAACTTTTAAATTTATTAAATATAAATATGGTCTATGTAAATCTCTATTTAACTTTATGACTTGTTTATGGGAATATATTTTATTTCTTAACTATGTAAATGCTGTTCAAGTTTGTTCTTCATATGATTTCTCAATGACCTAAAAATTATTATTAATATTATTTGCACCTTTCAAGATTGAATAGTATTATTTTGCATTTTAGCAATTTTAATTGTATTTTACATTTATGCTATTTTTGTTGAAGATAAACACATATATTCATCAAGGTCGAGCTATAAATAGAATGATCAAAAAGAATATTTTACTAATGCTTTATTATAGTAATTATATTTTACTTTCTCTAAATAATTAAATGTTGAAGCATTGGGCATTTAAATTTGTCATAAAGGTGATTTTATATTAATTGTATGTAAAATTTTTAAAATGACCTTGACTCGCTTTTCAACCCAACTTGTTATTCTAATAATAACCCGAAATTAAAGTAAAGTTTGTCTCTGATCTATCAGTGTTGTAAGAACCGGATCGGACCGGCCGGTTGGACCGGTCCGACCGTGAACCATTCCAGCCCCCGGTTCGATTACACCCGGTTCGGTCTATATACATAAAACCGACCAAACCAGAGAACCGGCGGTCGAACCGTAACGTACGGTCGAACCGGATTCACCCAGTCGGACCCAATGCCTGCTCGTCTTCTCGTTTTCGCCCGCGAAACCCATTGTTGCTAGCTGACGCCCGACGGCCGCCGATCATGTTGCTGCCTTGCTGGTCGAGTTCTCCCGATTTGGAGCGCTGAGGAGATCGATGGGTATTTAACGACGGCCGACGACCAGAGGCGAGAATTGCTTTCGTCTCCCGAAGTCCCGATGAGTTCTCCCGATTTCATCTCGACGTGATTGCAGACGAATTGGATTTGGGCAATTGCAGCTATTAACGATGGGTTCGGTCATTTGGATTTGGGCATTTAGGCTTCGAATTTGATATTTTGAATCTTTGATTGCAGACGCAGCTGCTGGCTTGCGGCGGCTACATTTGGGGCTGATGAAGTACCGGAACTAGTGCTCCGGTGGTGCATGGTTGTTCGGTGCTCCTGCAGCGCATTTAAAATTTTAAATATGAATTTAAATATTAATTCTTTGATAAATAATTTCAATAATATCATATATCATCTTAGTTTAATTCACATTATCGGTTTATCCTTTAATTTAATTTATCTAAATATAATAATCTACTTTGTTGATTTGTTCCTCATATTTTAAAATATAATTGTAGTCATATATGTATGATTTTTTCAATTAAATAATTTTATAAATTTGCCTAAATTATATTAATAAGTTAATACACTTTTCAACATTAAAATTTTCTAGCCCATTGACTCATAATTTTATATTTTCATTAAATCATATTATTTGAGTTTTATGTTCTATAATTAAAGTATAAATGACCTTATAAGGAGCTGAGGATCATATTACAAGTGTTAAATTAGAATTAATTTATTAATATCAAAATTTAGATGCTGTTAGATTTTATTAGATCTGGTTAGATGCCGTTAGATGCTGTTAGACGTTGTTAGATAAGGTAGATTTCATTAAATCCTATTATCTGAGTTTCAAATTTTGTAATTAAGGTATAAATGACCTTATAAAGGGCTCAGAATCATATTAAAGGTGTTAAATTAGGATTAAATTATCAATATATTTACTTAAAATTTAAAAATAATTTAATATTTATGACATCATAAATATGTCATGCTGACGTCATCGGTTCGAACCGGTTCGAACCAGACCAGTTCATTTACCGGTTCAATCACCGGTTCGGTTCTGACAACATTGTGATCTATTGAAAAAATGTGAAGATATTTGTCCCGCCCGATATAAAAATAAAGACTGTATATGAATTTTTAAAAGTAAAGTCAGTGTCGGAAATACTCTAACCCACTCTAACCACCTCAGTTTCCACCTCTACCCCTGTCTCTAATAAATGAAGGGTATTGATTAGATCCCGCGGGCTGAAATTTAATGTCCTCTTAAATTATAATCTAATCCAAACACACCAGATAATCCGACCTACGCAAGACTCCATGCGCACCGACAAGTTCACATGCATCAAAGTTGATCGAGGCCGCTTGCAAACGTGTAACAACCGGTCAATGCATTCCCTTAAACGTTTCTTGCGTCTTTTTTCTCAGGGTTCCGAATATCGTTACCCTTAATCTAATCGAATCAATACAAATACCCTTTCCAGGTCGTTTTGTCATCAAACATATGTATCCCTTTCTTAATGGGAAATGCTAGGGTGCATTATCAATTTTTTTTTCCGGTATGGTGTTAAAATTCAAGTCCATTGAAATCTTGGATGCGCTGCATTTATTTAGAAAAATATCTATAAATTAAAACAATTTTAAATACATTCATAAATATATTAGAATATAAATTACAGATTCATTTTTTCCTATAAATGTTTTAGATGGTTTAGATATTGTAAATATATTAGAATTCGATATAAATCAAATAATTATATTACGTTGATTCTAGACTTATTTAAATTTGACAATGTGCATATTTAATGTTCATGAAATTTTATTTCTTAATCAGAAAAGATACAAAACGAAATGGGTGAGTGGATTTTAATTTAATCATCAAAATGAATCTCATTTTAGCATGATACACCCGATCTGAGGGTGTAATAAGATTGTTGTTTCTATTTTTTTATTAGTGTATTGTTATTAAGAATTATCTTTCTACTCATTACTCTATTTTTGAACTTTATATGCATTTTTGTCTTTATTTTATAAATTTAAATTCGCCTACTTTATGATATAGGAAGGATTTAGGAAATGATAATTAAAGTAATAATTAATAAGATATGAAATCATAGCAAAAGTTGGACACTATTTGCTAATGTGGGTAGGAAGTGGGAATCGAGGAAAAAATATTTTTGACAGTTATGAGTAATGCGATATGATAAGGGTAAAATGGGAAGAAATATGATAGTTATGGAATAAAATAATTAGAATATAAAGATAAAAATAGAAAAAGTAGAATAGTAAATAGTGAAGATTTCAAATCAATTTTAAAAAATGTGAAGGAGAGATGGTTTTCCACCCACCATTGTTACAAAATGATGCTTTCATGAGGAAGAGTGGGAAATGTGTATTACATTTCATTCTCGTCTTTCACCAAATACTGTGTGTTTGGAATGAAGAAAGTGGGATGAGAATGGAGATTCCAATGAATATAATAAGGGTAAAACGGGACTAAAAGATATACAAGATAGTTATATAAAAAGATATGAAAATGATTTTAAAAAGGATAAAAATTAAAATATAAGGATAAAAATGGAAAAGTAGGCTAATTGAATGCTAACTTTTGCATTTCCATTCTCCTCTAAAAAATACAACCTGAATGTTCCGCATTTATCCCATATTCTAAATTTTCATAACTACGTTATTTTTTTCAACTTTACTTTTACCATAACATATTATATCATTCATCTACTTTTTGAAATATTCTCAATCTAAATTCTAACTTCCCACTGTAATCACACTAAAAGACACCAATGAGACATTTGATAATATAAAAGTTGGTGAAATTTTGGGATAGAGTGGAAATGGGAGAGAAAAATTTTGGAAATTATATTATTGATGTGAAATGATAGGGATAAAGTTAGAATAAATAGGGTAAATGAAAGGAAAAATAAATGAAATATAGAGATAAAGATAGAAAATAAGGTTGTTGAGTTATTAAATTATTTGTGAAATAACATCTACAGTATACTTTTTCGTCTCACTCTGACAACCTCACTAGGTGTGTTTCAAGCTATACAAAATTCTTTGATTGAATTGCATCACTGTTCCTAAGACAGCTTTTTAATTTCAAAGATAATTTTTTCAATTTTCAATACAACTTTACTCATTTTAAATATAAGTTTACTCATTCTCGATACATATCATTACATTCTCATCCTCGATGTAGATTCAATCCAACAATTTTGTATGATTTAGAACACAACTTTTTACTAAACGAGCCCAAGTTAAATATCCTTCTTCCGCGGCATATCTTTTCACCAAACTAAATTCAACATCTCCCATTTTTTTATGTTGCATTTAGGTAGGTTGAATGGGTAAGAGCTGAGATGGAAGAAATGAATGCGAGTCTGATAACAGTTGATTTTTCACCACTTCGCTGGCTACCAATTAATTTCGCTTTCCACCAACCTAGCGGGGCTCGGGTGGCAGGCCGTAGGGGTCCATTTTTTCAACGCCCCCACGAGATTTCGACTCACGTAGTCGAGCTTTTGGCGGCATGTCTCCCATGGAAGCTGTGAAAATTGCTGTCCGTTTTTTGTCCATTAGGAGCTCTTGCCTTCTTTTTAATATTTGTAGGACATTTGTACGGATGTGTGGAATTAATTTGCAAGGTATGTAAGAAATGTGTAAGGATTCATGGACTTGATATGTAATATTTAGATGGAAAAATAAAATATCGTATCATAAAAAAAATTAATTTCGCTTTCCAAAGAGACTCGGCTCGGGTCCACTGACAAGTTACATTTGCAATTCATGTCAGGATTTCTTGTCAAGTTGGCAACGAATGACAGGATTTCATGTTCGACACATGTTCACTTGAACCGGTTCCTCAAGTTATGTGCTTTTAGCAAATCCGTTGCACTCTTGCGCTTATCATAACGTAATTTTTTTTTTTTTTTTTTTTTTTTTATCGTGTCTTCGTGACCAAGCAATTTAAGGAGTACAACTCTAAAAGGAAAGGTAAAAAAGACAAATGCTTTTACTCAAAAAGGTATTCTTGAAAATTAATGTGAATGGAAGCAGAAATTCAAAAAGGGGATGCATGGGTTTTAGTGCAATTGAGGGGGAATTTCTAGCTTATAAGGGACGGAAAATCGAGGGGGGGAGTGGATGTTCTAACAATGGAAGTCATGGCTATGGATTTTGGCATCAGCTGGGCAAAGGAAATGAATGTTAGGCGAACTGAAATGGAGAGTGATTGCTTAAATCTAGTTGATCTTCTGAGTGAAGATTGCTCCATTTTGGCGCACATAAATAGGATAAAAAAAAAAAAAAAGGCAAGGGCCTTAAAGGAGGTGAAATTCAGCCATGTGTGAAGGGAGAGCAATCACCTTGCTGTTCATGTCCTCGGTTGAGGCATCTAGTTTGCTGGTGGGGCAGCCCGCCAAATGAAATAGAGAATTTTTTGTACATGGACTATACTGGTTCTTTTGGCTAATGGAATTGTTATCCTTTTTATCAAAAAAAAAAAAAAAAATCTAACTTCTCTAATTTTATTGACCACATTTATGTTAATCATCTTAATAGTGACTATTATAATTTACTATTAATTCTTAATAAAAACATAAATAGATATGCCAATAATTGCAAGCTGTTTAAGAGTGAATATAAAGTTCTTCAAATTCACATCCTATTGGCTGATACAAAATTTTAATTAAAGTAAGGGTAAATTTTTACATATACTCATAAATTTTACTCCTAATTGTATTTATACTAACAAATTTTTAAAATTTTCAAATATACTAATGTATTATGCATAAAATTTCATTTATACTCGTACTATTAGGGACGTATTAAAGAGACTATTAGTCAACATAAAATGATGAATATACTCATCCCTAGTTATGATTTTATAGCTTTTAATGAATTTTTAGTAATTCTTCAATTATAAAATTACAGATTACTTAAATATGAATATTTAACTTTGAGCAAATCAATCTCAAAATATATTAAAGTTTAAGCATACTTATCATTTCACAAGAAGGCTAATGACTCATCTATAGATTCCTAATGACGTAGGTATAAGTAAAATTTTAAACAAAATATGTGAAAATATTTGAAAATTTTGTAAGGTCATGGATATAAATAGATTTAAGGGTAAATTTTATGAGTATACATGAAAATTGTCCTTATAATGCTTAAAAATCCTTCTAGGAAGATATAAAATAAAATAAAAAATTTAAAAGTGAAAGAATAATGTAATATGACAGGGACAATAAATAAGAATAAAAAATAAAATTAAAATGGATATGATTGTTGTATATAAAAAGTGAAAAATGATCGAAACATAGAAGAACTAAAAAAGTAATATAGTTAGATAATTAAAATGTCAAATTACAAAACTTTTTTTTTTTTTTTTTTTGCATTCATCCATATAAAGTTTGGACTAAATTTATACCTGTACCTACAAGATTTGCTTGGTAAGTATACTTGCAAACCTTACATTTTTTTAAAATGATAAAAAAATCCTTATAAATAATAAAATAAAAATACAATAAAATGTCTTTAAACTATTCCTTACAATAAATGGTCTATTTAATATGAGAAACATTTGTTAAAATGATTTTTTTTGTATTTTAAGTGTATTTTCTTGTATTGTTAACAAATAAAAATACAAGAAAATAACTTTAAAATATAAATTTTTTTATTTTTTCAAACAGTCCTCACATGAAATAGACTTATTTAACGTGACGAATATCTTTAAAAAAATATTTTGAGTATTTTAAAAGTTTTTTTGATTTTTCAATTTATTGTTTACAAAGATATTTTCGTTATTTTCAAAACGAGTATGGGATTTGAAGATACATTTGCAATTTCAAGCAAATTTTGTAGTTATGAATATAAATTTTACAAACCATGTGTGCGTAAACTTAGTGTAACTACATGGCATAACAGGCGTAGTGCATGCTACCAAAAAGACCCTAAGTAGTATTATTGAACAAATAAAGGATAATTCCTCTTATACCTATAATAATTGCGCATAATTCATAATATACTCACAACATTTCATAAATTTCTTTTATATCCATAACATTTCACCCTAAATTCCTCTCATACCCACGCCGTTAAAACTACCGTTATTTATCTCATTAAAAAGATGATTTTGCCATTTTAAATTTTTTAATTAAAATAAATCAATCTTAATAGGACTTTCAAGTTATTGAATATCTTGTATTAATGATTTACTACCATCAATTGAGTTATATTAAGGTTAAATTATCTTAATTAAAAAATTTTAAATGAACAAAATTGTCTTTTCAATGGAGTAAATAACGGTGGTTTTAATAGCACGAGTATGAGAGGAATTTAGGGTAAAATGTTATAGGTATAAAAGAAATTTATGAAATGTTGTGGGCATATTAGAAATTATTATGAGTATAAGAGTAATTATCCCTAATAATAAATAAAATGGAACTAACGAAACATGATAACATTATGTAAATGGGGCCCACTTCAAGTAGTTGGAATTTGAGCTTTCATAGAACCGGTTCTAAATGAACATGTGCTCTTGACACAAAGATCTGCAATCGCTGGCTAGCACCTGAATATAATTGAAGTGGAAGCAAAATGAGCTAGATACATCAACCACGACCTCAGGGTGCGGAGTGCGGGCCACCAAAGTGTCAGGCTTTGGTCGCCTTTCATGATTCATCGAGCCATAAAAGATTAAAATTTTCATTCTTACCTTCGACAAGGACTCCCTTTATAGAATAATTAAACCTTTTTGGTTGGAAAAACGTAAAAGGGTGAAAATTCCTCTCTCTCCCTCTCTCCTTTTCCACCAACAACCGTCGCAAAGATTCCGAAAAGATCCAGAAAAGTACCGTATATATTAATGTAAGGTTTAGAAATGAATAAAAAAATAAGAATTGATGCGTTAATATTCTACAGTAATAATAGACATTAATTAGATAAAAAAAATATGAATGTTAGCCGCATTTTATGAAGAATTTTAATGATGATGTTTATTCTCTCCGAATTATTGTTAGAAAAGTTAAATTCTTAGTTAGATATTAATAAGAATGTCTTATATCTTAATTATACTACCAATTGAGATATTGTAATATATAAAATCAAAAAGAGTCTAGACCCAAAATCAAGAACTTAATTTTAAGCTTGAGTATTAATCTTCTAAGAATCAATTTATACTGTGAGTAAAAGCCACTGCATTCAACTAATAAACTTGCATTACAATTGCGACGCTCAAAATCAAAATTATTACAGTCGTCCATTCAAATAATTTCATTCTTATACCTTCATTCATGTCACAAATTGAAATCATTAGCCATCTATATGCGAATTTTTTGAAAAATAAAAGTACAACATAAGTTAAAAATAGCTCAATAATTGAAATCTATAGTGTATTTAAGGTACTAACTAAATAGTAAACGTCTTCTCAATTGCACCCATTCATTTTATATATCTCATAACTCAATTACTACATATGTTTTTCTAGAAATATCACTTGTTTAGTATGGGAAACTGTTTGACATCTATAAATATATATATAGAGTATGGAGACCTGTTGTAATACGATAAAATCTTAAGAACACATCTTTATCCCTTAAACTCATATTTTTAGACTTCATGGATCAATCAAACTCCTCTATCAAATTCGAAATTTGAGAATCAATTACTAGAATATTGCATTGCCTCAATTAGACCTCAAGAACTCAATTTATGTAACATAAAAAGAATAATGCTTCAGATCTCGCAATGTGCCCTGTTAAACAACTCGCCACTAATGATCCGCTCGCATGAGCTCATTCGCTTAGGCTTTTAGTTTTGGACTCATCCTTCTAATTTCCTAGGTCATTTATAATGGGGCTTATATGGTAGGCTAAAGACCTGCTCTTCACAATGACTTCACTTATCACCATTGTCACCCAACCACCCGCTGCCATCATCATCGCATTGTATGCTACATCACTGTTGTCATCGCCACTCATACGTCATCGGCATCTCCTTCGTTTAGCACAATATTTTTAAAACTGAACCGTAAATTGAACCGTTTTTATGATCAAGTTGGACCGGTTTAACCATGCGTTCAAACTGTTTTAAACCGTACTATTAATATAAAATAGTTATAATATGTAAAATTTATTATTTACTCTAACTATTATTAAAATATACAATAATTATATATAATATGATATTTTGTAAGCAAAAAATAAAACATATAATGACATATAAATTAAAGAGAATTATTTCATACATTAAAGACTTAAATTCAATATTTGTTTTTGATTTTTTGAATAAATAAGTAAAATAATAAGAATCTTACCATTTATTGTAATTAAGTTATGTTTTAAAAATTTTAGATATATCTACTAAGTTTGCACAAAATTATAGATATAACAATTCTGTCACCCACGTGAAGAAACGACGTTAGAAAATTGGTGAAAGTGCTTAGATACTCATGAGCTTAAGCAAAACAGGGGCAAACTCTTAATCTAACCCGGGGCAACCATCCATGGCCAAATCCCGTGCGACTGGAACTCTGATTTCATCCCCTCCTCCATCTCCTTCTACGCACTCCTTCTCCATCCCCGTCTCCATTGATTCGATCCTTCACGCTACCGATGAGCTATTCATTCCTTCTCTTTGATCTACATCTTTGTCCGGTGTTGCCGACCCATTGTGAAGCTGTCAAAGCAGGTCGTCATCTAGCCCCATCTTTCCTCCTTTTTTGGCTACCATTTCATCGCCTCTTTTCTTTCTCGCTAAGGACGTTGATGTATCAACCCAACATCGCCTCGTCATTGGTCAGGATGGAAGTCGCCGGAGAAGATGCGCACTGCCGTTGAAAAATCTGAAGAGAGGCGTGACGACAGCCTTCATGGAGGAATAGAGAACGTTGCTACTCAAGGCCAAATCTGAATCCATGATGGTACGCTGCTGCTGGAGAACATGGAATGTGGCCATTAGTCGGTAGTAGATTTGATGAGTCGACCATGGTAAAGATAACAAGAAAAAATTGTTGGCACTATGCTTAGATTTGTAATTTTGAAGCATGTGATATGGATCTTTGGATTTGTGAGAGCCATCGATGACTAGGACGATGACAAGCATGAATTTGGAAAGATGAAGTACCGAAATTGGTACTCCAGCAAAGTATGTTAATTATGTGCACTTGCAGCATCCATTGGGCATTTCATTCATCTTAGAATTTTTCACAAAAAATTTTGGGCTCCGGTTGTCCACCATATTCCAAACAGCTTTTGCAGTAATTCTAGGTAAGAAACAAGAACCACCAAGAAATTTTTGGAATTTTTTTTTTAATCAGAAATTTTTGGAATCAAGCAATGAATGCATTCCAAAAATAGCACTGCCACTTTAGACACAAAAGGCTTCTGGACGCCCAACTTTTGCTATGAAACAAGAGGTTCACCATTACCTCCGATGACGTATGGCTAAGTCTCGTTAATCTGGATGGCTATTTCATGGCTCTGCAATTGCAAAGGCTTATGTTGCTTCGAGCGTTTGTCTGTGTTCAACTTCTTTTCTTCCCCTGACAAAACATGAAATCTAAATTTCTTATTTTATTATATACCAAGGGTATTTTAGGTATTTAAAAAAATTAAACCTGAAATGAACCGGACGTTTGGTGAGTTCACGGACGGACTTAGACGAATTGGGTATATCCGGAATTTTGTGCAAACAAATGGGTATATCCGAGATTTTCAAAACTTATGAATATATTTAGAATTATAGTCAAATGTAATGGGTATATTTGAGAAAAATCTTTTTGATTAAATAGAGAATGACTGAGAATGCGCGAAAAGGCTTGCTGCTGAAGCTCTTCCTTATTCATTTTTTATTTGCAAACCAGACTGCGATTGAATCAATTTTAACGGTCCAAACAGTGGTCTAACCGGTTCTATACGGTTCATGGCCAAATTCGAAAACTGCATGCAAACCAAACTGAGAGATCTACGGTTCACAATCCAACTGGTGGAACCATTCGGTTCGGTCCGGTTTTTAAAACAATAGTTTAGCATCGCTTGGGCTTAACTTAGCGCTTAGCATACGCACTAGCTAGTATTAGGACGTGGCTTATGCTATAACTATACATAGCTTTTCAGGTTCTAATTTATACTAAATTTGTCCATTGAAGAGCACATTGTAGGTTCTAAAAAAATAATGGTCTTAAACATTTAAGCATTATGAGTCATTAAATTAAATTTTATAATTTAATGATTTAACTCATGACATTAGGCTTAAGTAAGTTTATTGTGTCTTACCTATCAAGTTTCAAACCTTACACTTTCTCCTTAAATGTTCCTTGAAAACGTCAATATATAATTAACGGTCAGTTTTATTATCAATTATTACAGTTTTAATGTATAATGAATTGTGAAACTTATAAATACAATAACAATAGCTTAGTTGTATTCTTCCAAAAATAAGGCGAACTACTTTTGTGAAAGATGGATTAGGTTGGCTTGATTTCCACGAAATTAATGTGAAAGCTTGACTGGATGCTATAGCTAGCTACTTATTGACCCCAATGGACGTTGGTCTGCATACGTGTGCATGCGAGCGGGCCATGCATGCTTGCCAGCAACGCTGCTGATCAAGTTAATCATGCTAAATTGTTTGCAAAAGGAACCCATTTTTCTGTCGTAATACATTAGAAGTCGCATCCATGCATGAATGGGACTTCGCTTTCCACTTTTTAAACGTGTTTAATAGTGTGATCTGAGGGGCGTGCGTCTACGGAATTCTACTCCCTAAGAATGGAATTCATTTATTCCTTTGAAATTTCAAAAGGAATCTCGTGTAATGGTTTATTTATTCCGTTTCTAATAATTATTTCTCGTCTCATTAATGTTTTTTCAAAAGGAAAATTTTCTATTCTTTTATCGTATTTCAATAATTTTCTTCTTTGCTTCTGGTTAAATAGATTCTCAAGGTTTTCCTCACTTGGGGAATGTTTGGTAATCCACATCCATGATTTTTTATAGTTTTTCTCTCTCTCTCCTACACATTCTCCCATGCATGATTTAATCACCTAACAACTCTTTTTTTCAATTTTACCTCTTTACTCTAATCATTTTTCTTACAACTATCCTAACATCACATGTGACCAAAGCATATTTTAAAGTAAATTTCACATTAAAATCAAATAATTACCCACTAAATTGATTCAAAATATAGGCAAAAAAATTTATTAATTACTAATGATCAACTCTAATCATTTTTCTTACGATTATCCTATTTATTATAATTTTATTTTTATCATTTCATATTAATCGCACAATTTTGAAAATATTCTTCTTTTTTACTTTCCACGTCATTCTAAAATTCAACCGCAATTCACATTCCCAAAAGCCACTATAGACGCCTCAGCGGTATGTGTTTTGACCTGTTTTTTCTACCATGGTGTTTCAATCCCCACCGACTGCGTGTGATGTTTTACTATTTCCCTGGTTATGTAAGAGTTTTACAAATTCTTTCTGGATAAGAGTATTTATAAAGACGTCTCTCCATTATGTAAAGATTATGAAAAATGTTTCATCCGTAAAAGTTGTGAAGATACTTAATTGTAATATCATATGTCACCGTATATACTAACAATCAAAATAAAGCCACCATGGACGGCTAATGTACCGACATCAGGGGAAAAAAAAAAGCATGTCCTAACATTGTCGGAAGTAATACATTATAACGCAGACGTGTAATTCATTAGCCGTACAACAACGGCCTACTCATGTGGAAAGAAGTGGCCGGCCACTCTGACGTGACACGGCCATAGGTTGGAACATTGATAGCAGATTGGAACACATGCGAAGGCGATTAATCAGCATTATGTAAGGTTTTGAAATGAAAAATGCCGCCTGTGTCACATCATTTGTTGGTGAGCTCTAGATTCAAACGAGCGGGTGAGGAGAGGACGCATGATCCAAGGCTTTTGTTAAATGTCTTTCAATCGGCCATTCGGCCTTTGATGAGATGGTGTTGGGCACACATCTTCTTGGGCAGCTAGCTAGCACTCACTAAAACTGTAAAACATGGAACTATGGAAGCCCTCTGTATTCCACCTGCATTCCCCCCATTTCGTAAGCCATGGATTTCGCATGATTGGAAACACTGTTGTAGGTGAAAGGACGTGATACACGGGGCATCATGTGCGTGACACAAGGAGACAGCTTGTACGCATGCCACGTGATGCAGAAACATCCCAGGGTAAGATGCCAAGACAAGTTACCTCTCGATCGCTGGCTATCCTAAATGATTATTTGGAGTATGCCAACCATCTAGCGTCAAGGCAATTTGAAAGGCGATTGAGAAAAGGCACGGCCAAGGGAGCCGATACAATGATATTCGTGATGAAGAAATTATGTGGGTGAAAAAATGATGATGCTGTCCATTGTCTTTATACAGCAAAACGACTAATGCAACTAACACCAGGCCTTCGGTTGTACGAGGCACATGGCAGACAGCCCAGACTCTTTAACATTAACTACTCCAAGGTGAAGCCAATCTAATTCCTCCCATCATGGACCGGATTTTTCACGTTTTCATGGGTTTCCACTTTGAGTAATGATTCTATGATTACACTAACAATGGAGGCTTCATGCTAATCTTTTACTTTTTAAAATTTTAAAATGTTTATACATGTATTTATGATTCTAAAAGTTACATATAAAGTACGTTTGACATTTGAGGAAAAACGGAACTTTAAGGTAAAGAGTTTGAAAAAGTGAGAATAACTAATGTTAGGCAATAAGACTAATGATTAAAAGTAAAGGAAATACATTTAAAATAGATAAGGTAGTTATATGGAAAGAAATGGAAAAATAATTAAAAAAATAAAATAGTTACATTAAAATGAGATTAAAAGTGAGGAAAAGGTTTTGATAACTTTTTCATTTTCTTCGGTTTATCAAACACACTTGCATTGTAAATTTTTATATCCTATATATGTATACTATACATTTTTCAAAAATGTATTTTTTGATATGCTATTTCTCAAAATATTTAATAATTATGTATTAGTACTCTCGAAAGATAGATATAAGTTTTTAGTGAAATTTATTTTATTTTTGGTAGCATGATAAACCAAACTGTGTTAAAAACAATAAATGATTTAATTTTAAAAAAAATTTCAAAATTAAAAACATGGAGTTTGCCGTAATTGTTGAATCATTACTCTTCCACTCTCTCCATATCAGCATGCAGTCTCTTGCCACTGGACTAGTTCTTAGCATAACCATGTCCGGTCTTGATGCTTGAGCTGGAAAATGCAATCACCCTGGTTCGGACCAAATCAAACATGTACGAATGCATCATCCACTTTGGGCTTTACTGCTTGGATCTAGCATGACTACCATAAACACTGCCCATTCCGAGTCGTGTTTATATTTCGAGGCCGTTATGTTTGGATTTAAATTGTATTTTACGTAACATATAGAATCAAATTCCTGTACGACAACAAAAATAAGCCGTTCTGTGGTTGAAAGGTTCACTTTCGAGTATTATAAAAGAGAACCAGTACCGAGTTTGCAAATTACCAACTGCATATGATTTTGACCCATGGAATACCAAATCTGAACCATGTACGTAGTGAAAACTACTTCGGACCAGCGTGCTGGATCGAAAGTTCCGTGCATCCGTCGACATAGTCGCCATCACTTGATCGATGACTTGCACATTGTCTCATGCCACCGCCTCGATCGTCTGGAAGCTTGGGCACGATAGCTCCACCAACCGCACGTCAACCTTCCCCATCAGCACTGGAAAATGAAGCATTATCACACCCGCCCCTCTGCTCACAGACAAAAAGTATTGGTGGCATTATGTACTAAAACTTGCATGATCAGTTTTTCCTCTGTTCCACGAATGCATGCATCACAGTTCAGATAAACCCAAATGAAAGTTATTAAGAACTATCATCTATTAATCAATATGGTCATTATCCGAACTTTTTATTTTCACGAATCCCGCAGTGCCCATTCAACCATTTCATCATGGAAGGTACCATAATTTGATTCGGCACTCGGGTCAATGAAATTTCTTTTTTCTTTTTTTTTTTCTTTTTTTTTTTTCCCGGATAGAAGGGTCAATGATATTTCGTTACCTAGTTTTACGATTACTTTTTGGGTCTCCTTCTTCCACTCTCAAATTCCTCAACTTGATTTAATCCAGTTTAATTAGTGCAGATTTAAGCTCCTATTCTTTACAATCGAACTTGTTAACTATTATGTTGATTTTGGGACACTCATAGTGGCCAATTTGGAGACCCCGCGATTCGGGAATCGTGGCCTCGCCACTCATCAAGAATGGATTTAAAGCCGTACTTATTGTTGGCATTTGGCCTCTACTAGTTTTTCTTTCTCTTATGGCTTCGATTCTTGATTTTTTTTGTAGAAAGACAAGTAAGTAGAAACATTACTGTGGTCATCATAGAAGTGGCCCATTTTCGTTAAACATCGAGACTCAGTTCCGCCAACACGGAGATCGTGGGCAAGGCGTGTAAAAGAACTCGGCCCATGTGTGTCATCTTTACTGCTTTGAATAGTAGGAGCCCACTCCAATGATTGCCAATTGGCTTCGGTTTCAAACTCAACTCGGCCTTCTTTGTAAAATGGGTTGCCTTTGTTGAGGAAATCGGTAACGGCTTTTGACATGATCCAATTTCGATTATACTTGAATTAATGAACCACATGTCACGTAGTAATGATAGAAAAAAGAACACTGCATTAGTTAGTGGACAACTATTTGAGGGTCCAATTGAATTTGCCGACTGTACTGTTTTAGTAGCCACCATTTCCACTAATTACATTTTAGGATAGGGCCAACTGCGAACAACTAGGCTTTTTCTGAAGATCATCTGTCACTTCACGTAAATTCAAATCGTCGTTATTCGTTAAGTTTGCCAAAGTCGACTTTCTGTGAATTAACAAGCAAAAGAAAATTACCTTCGGTGTATGGCAAGGCTGCATCTGCATGCGATTTCGACATCATTGCCAATTTGCCATGGGACCCTCGTGTATCAGAAGGAACTGTCAGCAGGAAACTTCGCCACCAGAATCCAAAGTAGGTCAATTCCATTGCAGATCGGATCAGTTCAGACCGATGCACGATTGATCTCCTTTAGAAATCAACAGCATTTATCAGTCGTGAAAGCATCGAATGGTCAAGCCTCCATTCATGGCTACAGAAACCATATATTAAAATCTCACCACTTAGATGATCAAATGTAAATGTGTATAAAGTACTAGAGTATGAAGGTCCAGTATTCAAAGTTAAGTAAAAGTATTGACCTTGTTATCTACACCTCCATAAGGTATTTAATCATTCAATGTAGATGACTTGATTGGAAAAAAAGAAAATCACATGTTGAAATGAAGTAAATTCAAGTAACTATTCTCAACTCCTCTATTTGTAGCGCTATAAAATTATTGCATATGCTATTACACTTCCCTAAATTAAGGGCTTTTGGCAAAATAAATCCTATAATTATTGGCCTGATACCATATTGAAAACCATAGGAAAATGTCCTTCCACATTGTAAGAAAAGAAGAATACAACGATTATGATCTTTCTTATTAAGACTTGGAAAAAGTTGTCTATGTCTTACAATTAAAGTAAAAAGAAAGACAGAGAGTTGAGAAGAGTTTGATGAAGCAAGGTTGAACAGCAATAGTTTTTTTATTTTTCTTAAAGTTTCCTTTATATAGGTCTATTTCATAAGTTGGTGCTTGATTTTCTTGACAAGTGATTTAAAAGGAGATATTATCATGCAAACAAATGAAATAATATAGTTGCACAGTTTTTGCTAAGCATTGACCACCGGTTGCCAATAAGAATGTTAGAAGGGCAACTAAGCGTGGTGACTCAAATAATGCAACTAACTTGTTAATGAATGAGATGTGATGAGGATGAGGATGACACGAAAATTGAAATATGATATTTTTCGAATAATTTTTTTCCCAAAAAATTATAACCTACTGATTTCCCATAAAATTTTTCTTAAGTCGAGTATAATTTTGATTTTTTTCAACGTATAACACTACTTTTTTCATCCAATCTACATCACATTCCATTCCCCAGCATATATGTACACAAGACAATGATTTGTGTGACCTTCCCGTGGCCTACGGTCAAGTCAGTCAATTGGATGTATGTATGTCTTACATGCAGGCTAGTTGTCATGACAACTCTAAGCGTTGGAGCATTGACTTTGTGATAAAGTTGAGAATTGAGATTAACTGAAACACTTTGCCACATCAACAAATTAAATGCCACAATTTAAATTCTTTACCCGAAAAACTCTATGTTTTAAAATATTGCTGAATAAATTTCTTTGCTAGCTTGCATGACACAATTGTGCAAACGAAGATGGGTTCGATGCACTTTGAAATGTATTCCAAAACACTAATAACAACTATATTGGACCTATTCTATATGTAAAACTATTTTACGGACATTGATAAGGCTATTTTGCAACATTTGTAAACCTCCAAGGTCAATTCTTCAATTGACCAATCCAAATAGAGTTTGCAATTAAGCAAAGTCACATGGTCCATTTTGCAAAAGCCTTAAAACTCACATGAATATAGGAATATTTATACCAACTAGAAAATAAAATTTGGGTATTATCAGGCTTTCAACCCCCAAATGTACCTTCCCCGCTCAACCGATGGCGCTAAAAAGGTAAGTGTCAATGTGTCATGCCCTCCATTATTGAAAATGGGCCCTCTGTATCAGAACGTGGCCCGATTATTAAATGCGACTCTGGTAACCTTAACTTCGCGCCTGCCCCCGAATTCATCTCCACAGTCACAGAATTTACAGGAGGAGATAACGAAATTATGGTTTATGGGGTCCACACCTTCGCAGACCAGACACAGTCATTTACTCCTGACAGCGGGTGGACACATTGTTTGTTGCAGCAGACAATAGCCTTTCTTATTATCTTCTGGTGGATGCACAGTATAAGAAATATCTTCTTGGAGTTAGCCATAAAATACTCTCTTCGCAGTCTGTGTCCTACAAATTTCTCTCGCCCGCATTGGATACGATAAGTATGAGATTGAACTTCACGTTCTCCAAAAGCACATTTTTCATTTAAAATATAATTATTTTTTCGTTTTTCATGTAGCTTTTCTCTCTCTAACAGCATTTTTTTCATCCCGCATGCTGCACTATTCACTTCCATCCCAAATGAACATTGTAAGGATTAGGCTAGTGCAGTAGTGCTATTTATCAGAAAGCGTGTGGTCTAATTAATTCACTCGATAAGGAAAATTATTGACAGAATTAGTGATACCTCGCTTCTTGAACCTTTTACGGCAGACTAGTTTTCGGGTTCACAGAGATATTTGTAAACTTGCACCTGATTTGAAATTTTAAATAAGCAGCCACTTTGGCCCAGTATATATAATCCACCTCAGGTCAGGCCCAGATCGTTGATCACCATTTGCCATGTCAGATGCTTAATTGCGTATATGGTCAGCAATTCGGCCCGAGGCTCGGTTCGGTCAGTAGGACTTTAGCCTTATCCATTTAGAGATGGGAGAAGAAATTGAAAAATAAAAAAAATATGAAAAAAAAAAAAGTGATTTGACGAGAGTGATTATCAGAGAAAAGTAAAAAATATTAAGCTTAATTTTGCAAGAAAATTTGGAGACAGTGGCTGAACACGCAGGTAGTAGCAAGTAAAATTAGTGATTTTAAATGATTAATAAATTAAATCCCACCCAAACTGTGAATTACCTGTTGTCTGCATATCTTCTAAAAAATTTTATTGATTTCTTACATGGTGGTATTATCATCTTTTCATTCTTCTCCTCCTTTTATGGATTTTACTCTCTTTTACCTCTTTTATATTTCATGCAATTAAAGCCAAAATAAATTTCATTTAATAACTTTAAATTTTCGATTTTGACCAAAAAGGAAAAAAAAATTATTTAGATGCCACAAAAAGTGTTAGTATGTGTCTCCAGAGTCACGACCTTGTTATGCAACCCCAACCTCCTGCCACTTGCCCGTATGATACTTTCAAATTGTCCTTTGTCAAACAGTCCATATAAGTTTATTTTTCTTCTTTTTTGTTTTTGCTGTATTATATTTTTAAATGACTGGGAAATTGACCCAGGATAACCTAAGAAAAATAAATAAATAAGACAAATATCTCTATCTATTTGCAAACCCCAGACCTCCCACATTATTTTATCCTTACTGATAATTGCACTAACCACTTAATCATCAAAGTGATAACATTTTCTCTCTGATTTGAATAAACGTTGCATGTGCCACTTATCAGCAAGTGCACGCTAATCTAAAAACAAGATTTGTCCCTGCGTAATGGATGCACCTCATAGATTATTCCATTTTCGAATATTGTGCTATTAGCAGCAGCAAGTGTCTAACTAAAATAATATTTTAAAAGAACTCGTTCATCATTTATTTCCATCAGCGGAAGCAATTATTATTTACACCTTTTTCTCTTAGAGATTTGGTTTAAGCTAATCTTCGCGTGGTTGAACAGATCAAAGAGGAATCTGCACCGAAGTTTTGAAATGGTTATAATTGTTTTAACAGAAGCAAGCTAAAAGCCAAATGGGCCCTTAGTCGCTTGTGGAGATATAATCGATGCTGCAGGAGGCCTCGATGATGATGATGATGATGATGATTATTATTATTAACGTAAACAACAAAATTTTAAATCTAGGCATAATTCCTCTTATATCCATAACAGTTGCACATAATTTCTAATATACCTACAACATTTCATAAATTTCTTTTATATCATGATATTTCATTCTAAATTACTCACGCCATTAAAACCACCGTTATCTATCCCATTGAAAAGATGATTTTGCCCTTTTAAATTTTTCTAATTAAAATAAATCAACCTTAATATGACTTTCAAGTTATTCAATATCTTGTATTAATAGTTTACGACTATCAATTGAATTATGTTAAGGTTAAATTATCTAAATTTAAAAATTTTAAATGGACAAAATTATCTTTTTAATGGGGTTAATAACAATAGTTTTAACGGCATGGGTATGAAAGAAATTTAGAGTGAAATGTTATGGGTATAAAAAAATTTATGAAATATTGTGGGTATATTAGAAATTATGTGCAATTATTATAAGTATAAGAAGAATTATCCCTTAAATTTATCATAGCAACCTCAAAATGCTATTTTTTGCGAGGAAATTAGACTCCTTAATTTAATTTATATGTATTAAATGAAGACATTTTGCAAGTAAGATCCTATGAGACGATGTATTTATATTTTAACGGGTCACCATGTTTGGATGCTGATGATAACACGACTGACGCTTATGGCACGTAATGAGCCAAACATAACTACGATTGGATATGTCAACCGGATCATTGTGTCTATTAGGGAATGCGAAAGTCCATTGCATGTTCCGAGGAATTTAAGAGGCTTGAATGCTTGAATCCAATGAATAAATAAAATAATAACATGGCGATATATATTTCACAAATAGCATAGCATAGCATTTTTATTAATATAGCCAAAATTCTACCTTATTAATTATTAATTCAAAGTACTGCCCACAATTGCCAGCGATGCATTAGGTGTGCTAGTGATGCTAGGATCGGCCATATAACCAACCAACGTTCAAACCCTGCTTGATGCAGGGCATTGCTGTCATGTGCCCTAGTAATGAAGATACTTGCAGAGTTATTTTCTTGAATGTGAAGAGTTTTAGAAGATATCTGTCCACAGCAAGGGCTGTGAATATACCTTATTGCAATATCAGAATCACAATGTACATGATATTAATTTTAAAAATTACCACCCATGATTAGTGATGAGAGCGATGATGTCAAAAGTTAAAAATTACCACCCACACGTGTTTAATTTTTTTTTTGAGGTTCATGTATTTAAATTTTTTAAAATATATATATATATATATCCAAAAAGGTAAACTTGATTTACATATTAAATATATTTTAATAAACAAGTGTATGAAAAAAAATTTACTAAATTTTTTTGAGGTTGGTTAAGTAAGCTTAGGCTAATAGAAACATTTTTCATATATAAATTCATGGAATTTAGGAGGGTGAGATTTTGCTACCTTTTCAAGCCTAATTGGCACCGCATCTCCTCGGACCTCGTCTCTTTCTTTCTATATTGAGATACGGGATGTGAATAACTACAATGCTTATATTTCCATCCATGCGTCTATTTCAGTATTTTTTGTATGTGAAGCACAAAAATAATATTTATGCATGCTTTGCTTTGACGCTTCGTAGCAATCATTTCCTGCAGTCAAACCAAGCTAGTTGATTGGGTTGCTTGAATGGTTTAAATAAATTTACGTACTTTAATAAAGTTTGTATTATCGTGAGGACCGGTGCTTCACATGTGTGAAGGATAAAAGGCTTGAACAAATAAAAAATATGAAAATTTCTCTCATATTTGTATAATATTTGTTCCCTAATTTCTTTTAATGTTTCAAAACTTCACTTTACACATAGCTATCACATTAAAAAGGACGATTTTATCATTTAAAATTTTTTAAATTAAAACTATTTAGCCCTAATATAATATTTGAATTACCTGACGTTACAAATTAATAATTTACTAATATTAATTAAGTTATATTATGGTTGAATCGTTTCAATTAATAATTATAGAGTTACAAAATAATCTTTTCAATTATTTTGACTACATATATGTAAAAGGAATGATCCTGTTAGCCCGAGCTAAGTAAATGTCTTACTTAGTCCACATTAAAAATCCTATTTAAAACAATTATTTTTTATTTTTTTCTTTATACACTTGTTTATTTAAGTATATTTAATATATAAATCAAGTTTTACCATTTTTGAATATGTGTATATATTTTTTTAGATTTTTAAAAATAAGAGTATTTTAAATACATATATACACATAGATGTTTAAAAATTTTAAAAAATAGATAAATATATTCAAAAATGGTAAAACTTGATTTATATATTAAATACACTTAGATAAATAAGTGCACGAAGAAAAAAGTAAAAAAAAAGTTGTTGTAAATAGGTTTTTTAAGGTGGGCTAAGTGAGACATTTGCTTAGCCCGAGCTAATAAGATCACTATGCTTAATAATAGAAATTTATGATGAAATGTTATAGTTATAAAAGAAATTTTTATGAGTATAATAGAAATTATATGTAAATATTGTGAATATAAGAAAAAAAATTTCTAAAAAGGAATGTAAAGGGGATATATGTGGACCAAAATTTTGCAACGAGAAATGGGCTTCACAACCACAATTTGCCCCATATGTTAAAGCATAGGTAGGCAGGTGCTGTATCTTCATCCTCTCCCCCAAGATTTTCAAAAGAAAATAAATGTTTACTATAAAGAGTCGTTTACTTCCTTGTTTGTTTGCTTGTGGGTGGGTGGAACGGCGGACGTCATTAGCTGACATGATATATACACGAAGGACAGACACCGAAGGCCACCTTAGTGCTTACCTGCATTTGCCATTTCTGTACTTTCTTTTAGCTTGTGGAAATAAATTGCATACGCTTAATTTATGAATTGGGACGGATTTGGCAATTGGCGTAGACGAAGAATAGTTGCTGTCGACGTCGATGTATTGCAATTCTCAACAAGTCGTCTTGCTCTCTGCACGGCGTGCATAGACGCCTCGCACGCAAAACAGACAGTGAACGAACAACGAAATCTCAGAAGTGGGTCGCGTGGCGAGCCTGATCCTCAAAACCTGTGGTCATATTTCTTTCTAATACTATGCTCGGATTGGTGTGGCCTGCCTGCCAGCTAATAGAAGTCAGAATCCAGGTGCCCCAGTTCCTCCGCGGACTTGATGTGCAACGTGGGTCTATTCGGCGTGTACCACAGGCAGGCCAAGACCCTCCTGCGGGGAATCCGCGAATTATTCAATTGGAAATTAGAATATTTTGCCCCCCTCCTCGCCCCTACTCTGCAGGAGTGTTGCACTTGCTACACGGGCTGTCGAAAAATCAGCACGCGTTTCCATTAGATTTTGAAGCGATACATTGCCAGCACGGCCACAAAATTACTTTGCATGGCTACTCGTGCCAACATCTAAAGGTCGAGCTGCGAATCACCAACATGGCACTCACACGCGCACACCATCCTTTCAATATCGGTTTCAAAATGAGGAGACAGGGCACCGGCTTGCAGGGGCTCGTTCATTGTTCTGACGTTGGCTTGAAAATCGGCAACTGCAACGCTCAGCTTTCTCTTCTCTTCTCTCTGTAGATCGTATTTCAGTGTTTACCATTCTCTACCTTGCAAGCGCGCACTGCGCCCCGCGGCGACACCACAAAACCCTGAAGAAACCCGTAATCACCATTTCCCGTTTAGGGCTTGGCATCGCTTTTACGGGTTTTTCTTCTAAAGTGATCATCCTCGAAGAATTTATTCAAACGGCTCGAGAGCCACATTTCTTATCTATGTCTGCATTGCGTTACGGACCGAGAACTGGATCGGTAATGGCGGGCGAATTGTCGTTGCTATGAGGCCAGGGCTTGTCGCCGGTGCTCTCCTCGATGGGCGTGGGAAAGGATCAGGAACCGAGTCAGCCGCCTCAAGTGCAGTCGCAGAAGTTGCAGCGGAAGATAGTTACTCGCTCTTGCATTTGTGGCGCGTTGCTTTTTGCTCTAGGCCTGATCTCCCTCTTAACTGGGCACGTCGCTTCCGACATTGAGTGGTATTCTCAGCGTCTGCTGAATAGAAGACTGGTAATTCGGATTTCACTTCCTGCATCGCCTGAAATCGTTGAGTGTTGGTGCTTTGTCTTTGTAATTGTGTTTTTTTCCCTATCTGGGGCGGATGTCGATGTGCGAATGATGGCCGCTTGATTTTTCTTAGAATCGGGATGCTGTTTTGCTTTCTAGTTTCACCAGCTTCAAATGTTTGGCAGGGTACCGGTCGACGTATGCCAATAGATATATGGAAATCAAAGTATTCAAATCTTTACTATGGTTGTAGTGAAAGAAGTGCCTATTTCTCTAGTAAGTTGTCGTTCTCTCTTTCCTTGTTGAATACGGAAATCAGAATGATTGACACTGAACGCTTTCAGGGATGTACACAATTCAATCTAAACAGGATCATTGATACTGAATGCTCAGAATCTAATATTTGAGAAGGTTTTGAACGTCATATATATCTTTAACGTAGGCATAGTCTGGAGAGATGCTAGAGCAGTCCATTGAACATTTCAGTTGCGCACGCATGGGGTGGCATCTCAGTCTTCAATCGTTTTTCACTTCTCATGAATTAGGCGTCTCCTCTTATCTTGACTCTAGTTCAGCTGCATTGATGATGTAAAACATTGGTTAATTAGCATAATTCACCTGCATGGTTGCTATAGCAAGTTGGCTACATTGATTCCAATTCACCTGCATCAATCTTCAGAAGATCGGATGCTTACTTTGCGTAGCCTTTGTTAAAATATATTTGGTCCGTATGGACAGATTATTTTGGTTGAGGGCTAGAAGATGATCCTTTTATCATTGAAGCATATCTGATGTTCCCTGTTCCTTTTGCATTGCTTTCTCTGTTCTGGACTTTCATTCTAATCCACGCACATGTTTTGTAAATGTATTACTTAAATAAATTGCTAATTGTTGTATGATCACAGTGTTAGAAATTAGAATGAGCAGAATCTGAATTTGAATTGCTAATTCACAGCTATAATCTGAATTTTTTTTTTTTTTTGGATGGGATCATCAATCTGATGTTAGGTGTGCTCTCATCTATCCCCCATTTGTTTCTTAAGACCTTTATTTGCTTGTTTCAATTATAGCTGCTGTACGTGAAAATAAGGCTAATGGCTATCTGCTTATTGCAACAAGTGGAGGACTAAATCAGCAGAGAACAGGGGTAAGTGGACTTCCCCTGTTTTTCCAATTCGCATGCCTTTAAAAATAGGAGTAACTTCAGATCCAAAAAAAAAAAAAAAAGAGTAACT
The DNA here is from genome assembly GCA_030490835.1 of Annona cherimola. Taxonomy (NCBI): domain Eukaryota; kingdom Viridiplantae; phylum Streptophyta; class Magnoliopsida; order Magnoliales; family Annonaceae; genus Annona; species Annona cherimola. Next base: position 7,724,638 of record CM059974.1, read on the forward strand.
TGGGACAGGTTGTTGTTGCATAGTGTTTAAGTCAACTCAACACCAACACTATTCCCTTAATACTAAACACTGCCCTAATGAATTTCATTTGTGTTCAGCTGACAATTTAGCTTGCTTTCCAAAGAAGAATTCTAATAAATATTAAAATGTCTTTATGAATTGATAGATCCATGGAAAGAAAAAAACTTGAATTATCTTCATAAATTATAGTTGTAAAATTTGTTCTGGTTGAATGACAACAACTTTAAGAATGTGAACACATGCATAAACACGGATGCTTCTGAAAGAAATGATTTCATCTGTTCTTGTTCAGTATGAGTTTTCAGAGGACTCCAAAATATATGAAATATGATTTGGAATTTTACGGCCAACATTTGCAATGTCAATATAAGTACTGAGCTACAGACATATACTTTGCTTTTGGTTTCCCAATGCAGCCTCAATTGAACCTGGTATTTTGAAATAGGTCAGTGAGGTTCATTTCAAGCCTATCGGAAGTTGTGATCTTATTTAATACTTGCCCAGTGTTCTAAAAATTGATTTTATCAGCGAAATTATTGCTGATAATATCATTTTGATGAGTCATTGAAAAAAATAAAAATGAAAATAGTTTTATCTTATTTCCAATTCATAGATAATTTGTTAGATAAAATCAATTTATCCTCCATAAATCAATAAAATTTATTCTGTCTTTAAAGTATGCCAATAAATTAGATAGTTTGAATTTCGAAAGTTGATAGTTCTGTGTGCTAGAACCGAATTCGGACTTCTACCACCTAAAATGCATTTTCTTCTTTAATTTAAAAACTTTTCAAATCAATGCCTTGGTTGTAACTCATATTTCCTCCATTGTTGAGGACATGAGTTCAACACTTGGTGCCTGCAATTTTGGCTATTTTCTTCTCCCTCCAGTTGTGGGGCGTTTTTTCGTCCCTCCATTGATGAGGGTATTATTTGGTTCCTTTGTATTGTGAGGATTCTGCAGGTATTACTTTGTAATATCAAATGGCTTGTATGTGTATATACATGAATCAAAAAAAAAAAAACACTTTCCAATTCCTAGATTAATAGCTTTGAAGACTTTACTGCTAGTTTGTAAGGAAACATTTAACATGTTCATCGAAATCTTTATTTTGTATGTTTAACTATTTGGTTATTGAAACTTTATGCACATTAGAAGATATGTCTGAAAATTTTTTATGACGAACTTGAAAATTGAGAACTACCATAATATTTTGCATTCCCTAAATACATAAGTCTTCTTTTGTGGATATTTTGGTAACAATTTTCGATTCATGAATCTATATCATCTGTTAGCAATTCTGCTTTGTTAAGATTGGTGATTATTCATTATAGAACATTTAAAAATAAAAATGACAATGTGCTTTTTTCTAAAAATGATTAAACGAAAATATTGATCAAATTCTAATAAATATTTCAAGTTCAAACCATCTGAAATGTATGTTTATATTTGTAGATTACTTATTAAATATTTTTATTTATTTTTACAATTTTTTATTTTTACAATTTTTTATTTTTCCAATAAAATTTTCTGATAAAAATGATTTTATCTTCTTTTTTCTTTTCTTTTCAAGGGACCAATAAATTAAACTTTGCCAGTAAGGTAAACATTGGACTTGCCGAGGCAACTATATGAATGAGGGAGGTCCAGCTTGAATTTTCCTCTTTAATTTTGCCATCTTGAATCTGTAAAAATTTTACTGCTGGAATTGACCAGTTGAATGATAGATCAATTTGATTTCTCAGTTACCTGAATTGGCTTTTAGCTGTTTGACTTTTTGCCATTTAGAGATGTCGGTATACCATGTTTTAAATGTACATACTCTATTCTGGGATACAATTGCAAACGATATTTGGATGACAGTGACTAGCATCCCATGGATGAGCATTTCATAACAAGATAAGATATCAGTGACAATCAACAAAATCATATTCTGAGTGTTTCATTGTGGGGGTAACTTTTACAGAGCAAGAAGATGGGAAGCTGCACCAATACTTTCCTCTTTTAGGGCAGCTGTATTCAATACATTCTTTTGACTCCAAAATAGAAGGTTCCAGCCTCTGTGCTCTTGCTCATTGGCTTGAGTCCACCAACTATACTGTTCCCAGAGTCTTCATTGTTGTCCAAATACGCTAAACACCTTACTATTTTCCAGTTTTCAAGACTCTCTAAAAATCATTTGACCTTTGTTTACTTTGTTCCAGTCCTTTTTAAAACAGGGACATAGGATCGTGTATAATCACTGCTGCAAGCTTTGTTATGCTTAGCATACTGGTTTAACTGTTATAATTGACTGTTCATTGGTGCTTTCATTATGGGACTCATGACCATTCTCCACCCACAGATAACAGATGCTGTAGTTGTAGCACGGATTTTGAATGCCACTCTAGTTGTACCTCAGCTGGATCACCATTCCTTCTGGAAAGATGACAGGTGGGTTGATTCTATTTTCTTTGCTTTGTGGGACTATTGTCATCATCATTGATTCATGACGAAGGCATCTCTTTGCAGTGACTTTGTTAACATTTTTGACGTGGACTGGTTCATTTCGTACCTATCAAAGGATATTACTATCATCAAAAGAGTTCCAGATAAAGTAATGAGATCAATGGAAAAACCTCCATATACTATGCGCGTCCCAAGGAAGTCGACACCTGAATTCTATCTGGATCAAGTGCTGCCAATACTCTTGAGAAGACGTGTAAGGATGCCATCAAGCATAGTCATGGATTGAACTTTCTTGTTTTAGAATCTTTAGATCCTACACAGGAATGGTTGTTCTTTCTGGATTATCCAGTATCCAGATTACAAAATAATTACTTAAAAAGAGAGGGGAGTGATCGCATTGTTATTTCCAGAAGTTTTTTCTATTCCCATTTTATTGAAAGGCATTCCTATTAATGTTTTGTGTTGCATTTTGATATGCATGTGAAAAATTGGAGGGCAGAAACATTACTTTGAATTGGTATTTGTGGTGATGATACTCTTCTCTGATATAGATTGATGGAGAATTCAGCTCTTTGAGCACCTTCTAGGCCTTGTTTGAACTTTGGACCACTTAATGTTATCTGTTGGAGACTTTGACTAAACTGCAAAATGTTATTTATCAGAGACCTTTATTTGAACCGAGAAATGATATCTATTGGAGACCTTGTGGCTTGTGGTGTGACAACATGTCTGGGACGCTTACACGAAAATTCGGGAGTATAATTAGGTCTCGATTCTATTGTGAGTTTGTTGAGTCTAGCCATATCGCTGCATCAAGATACTTCTAAGGTCTAATGTGCCATTGAGGATTACTCAATTTAGGTATGCTCAGAGTTTTGTTTTCAAGATTACATTTATTATAGTGCTCTTAGGGTGTGTTTGGGAAGTGATAAAACTTTTGATGAAAAGTTTCTGAAATGGGAGAAAATGATGTGATACGATAGAGGTAATACTAAGAAGTAAAAAGAATAAAGTTAAAATAGATAGGAAAGACGTATGGATAGTTGTGTAAAAATAATTGAAAAATATGATAGTTGTATAGAAGAAGTAAATAAATAATTAAAAAAGAGGAATGATCCTGTCGGGCTAAACAAATGCCTCACTTAATCTACCTCAAAAAACTCATTTAAAATATTTTTTGTTTTTTCTTTATATATTTGTTTATCTAAGTGTATGTTTAAAAACCTCAAAAAAATATATACACATCAAAAAATGGTCGAATTTGGTTTATATGTCAAAACACTTAGATAAACAAATGTATAAAAAAACAAAAAAAGAGTATTGTAAATGAATTTTTTGAGGTAAGTTAAGCGAGAAATTTACTTAGCCCAGATTAACAGGATCACTTCTCATTAAAAAATAGGGTAGTTGTAGAAAGTGGGAAGTTTTAGATTGAAAAGTTTTAGTTTAATAAGTTTTTAGTTTTACCAAACACCCCCTTACTAGAAAACTCGAGAGTATAATTAGGTCTTGATTCTGTAGTGAGTTTGCAGAGTCTAACCTTAATAGCTGCTTCAAGATACTTCTAAGCTCTAATGTGCTACTGACCCTTACTCAATTCAGGCACGCTTAGAGTTTTGTTTTCAAGATTGCATTTATTATAGCAAATTAAAATGACTGAAATGAAAACACGTCAATGGACATAATTAAGGCTGATATTCCTTCTTTAGTCATTAATTTTCCCCTTTCTTTTTGATTAATAGCATAGTCATCAAATTTGTTCCCTTTTTCTGCAGTCTCCAGATAATTATGACTGATATTTCTTCTTCTTTTGTCAACCATTTTCCCATTTCTTTTTACTAATGGCATGGTCATCAATTTTTTTCATTTTTTCTGGCAGTCTCCATATGGTGATTTTTATCTGGTTTGTTTCTCATTTTTTCTGTGATGATTGTGGGCAATGTTATTCTTTTGTTCATTGATTTTTTTTCTTCCATTTTCTTTGATGTAAGTCTGATAAATCCAATATTTCTACAAAGAGAATTTTAAAGACCTGAAAAGTAGAAAATGAAAGAAATTACCTGCAATGGGTTGCCATTTTCGCTAATCATACTGATTTATCTGTGTGCTATTGAAAATTTTGTTAACTCTGATATGTTTAAAGTGGCATGGAATTTCTGACAATAGCATTCCAACACATTGGTGATTTGTATATTTCTAGATATTTTATATGCTTTCTTAGTGTGACCCACTTAACATAGTGATTGAAATCATATTTTTGCCATGTTTGTTTACAATAAAAAATTTTCACTTTTCATAACTAACTTATTTTTTAATTATTTCTTTATATCTTCCTATATAACTGCTCTACTTTTCAATCATTTTTACACAACTACTCATTCAACTAATCTATCTATTTTAACTTTGTTCTCTTTACTCCTCATCTTTACCTTTATTATATCACATTATTTTCTATCAATTCAAAAACTTATACACCAAAAAATTTTCATTGAAAGTTTTATCAATTCCCATACACATACTTTGTCTTATATCTAAATGGATAGTGTTAAGGTTGTGCGTGTATTGCATTTTATATGCATGGATCCAGGGTCCAAATCAAAAAGTTGTTTAAAAATTATTTTAAAAGACCAGTTGTTTTGAATCATCTGTGTGTGCACGGGCGTGTCATGCACGTACGTGCACACACCTGTGCACTGGAAATACATGCATGCGTATATCTAAGTTGACTTTTACTTATGTCATTTTATTTTTTCAATTTATTGCGAGAGAAGGTGTAATTTGAGCAAGAGGATAACATGGATCATTGTTTACACACTAAGAGTGATCATGTTGTTGTGGAATTTCTTCTATTTCCTTGGTTGTCTCCTGCCAGATAAGTGTAACTAAATATATAATTCTGATCAGTTAGCTGCATGAATTGACATTCCAAAACTTTGCAGGTTTTGCAGCTAACAAAGTTTGACTACAGGCTTACAAGCAGCCTGGATGAAGACCTGCAGAAACTGCGCTGCCGTGTGAATTATCATGCACTTAGATTTACAAAGCCCATACGAGAACTTGGTAAAAAACTTGTGAAGAAAATGAGGAGAATGAGCTCGCGTTTTATTGCTATTCACTTGAGGTATATATATATATTTTTTTTCAGCTTATAAATTTGGGCTCCTGGCACTTAATTTGCTAGCCTTAATTCCTTTATCTCAAAGCACGTTATTTTATTCATACTTGACATTACAGATATTGAACACGGTTGATGACTTTGGAAAAAGTGAACTTATTTTCTTTTCTTTCTTTTTTTCCCCCCCTTCTTGTTCATGAATGATTAGTTCCTTGGTTCCTGGAGATTCCTTTCCTTCAATCTGAAAGATTAAAGGAAAATGCTGTTTCTTTGCATAGGGTGCAACTAGTCTTCTTAAGTCTTGGAGTGCTTTTCCTTGTTGAGGGCTAGAGGCCACTCATGAACTTGTTCATGCATCTCAGTTAGGGACTCCTTTCTCTTACTTATAGAAACACTTTATGTCAACTTTGGGGATCTAATTCAGTTGGTCTTGCTTTTCTGGTTTGAGAGAATTTTTTTATTGTTCCAATTCAACCTATATATATTTTTTATTGCAGTATTTATTTAGTTTGTGTGTTCTAGCATCTGACTTTCCCCCCGTTACTATGAGGTTCTCTTTTGAATTTTTAAATAGGTTTGAACCTGATATGCTTGCATTTTCTGGCTGCTACTACGGTGGAGGTGACAAGGAGAGACGGGAGCTGGCTGAAATTAGGAAGCGTTGGACAACATTACCTGTGAGACTGCAATCACATTTTCTTAAATGTTTTCTATTTATTTGTTCTTCTGTGAATACAACCTCCCTCAAGAAAATTTATTGACACCCTATGGTTGTTACAATTCTTTATCTTCGAATAAATCTGTTGTTTATCTAGTAGATTTATTAATAAAACTCTGATGGAAAAGATGTAACTCGAGGAGTGGAGGTGAAATGGGTATCTTTTTCAGCCCCAGTTATTATATGGTCAAATTAACCATGATGGAAAAATGCAACTCAATAGGAGTGAATGTGAAATGGGTACACATTTTCAGCCTAAGTGTCATGTTTAGGGTGTGTTTGGGAAGTGATAAAACTTTGAATGAAAAGCTTTCCATATAAAAGTTTTTGAAATGAGAGAAAATAATGTGATATGATTGGGATAATGATGAGGAATAAAGAAAATAAAGTTAAAATAGATAAGTTAGTTGTATGGATAGTTATGTAGAAATGATTGAAAAGTATGGTAGTTTATATAGAAAAATGTGAAGAAATAATTAACAAAATAAGGTAGTCATAGAGAGTGAAACGTTTTAGATTGAAAAGTTATATCTTAAGCCAAACACGCCATTAATATAAACTTTGAAATGTAGTTGAAACACTTTTCCTGCCATAAGGATAATCGCTCCACTACACTATCTTAAGTATTCTAATTTAAATTCCGTAATTGTCTTTATCATTTTTTAGTGGGTGAACTAAAAAATAAAAAGAATTGGATAAGACTTTGAATTCAGAGGTTTGACTATGTTTGTTGGTGTTTTTCTGCTAAAATATCCATGGTTAGAACTAATAAGTATTTTGTAGTCCACATACGGATCAAATGAACCTGCTTTCTAAGGGTGTGTTTGGCAAATAGGAAAAAATTGTCAAGCTAAAACTTTTCACTCTCCATAAGTACCCTATGTTTAATCATTTCTTCACATATTCCTATAAAACTACCCTACTTTTCAATCATTCTTACACAACTAATAAGAGAACTAACCTATCTATTTTAGCTCTATTCTCACTACTCTTCATCATTGTCTCTACTATATCACATTATTTTCTTTCAAGTTAACAACTTTTATACTAAAAACTTTTCATCCAAAAATTTTATAACTTCCAAAACACATCCTAAGTTTGCAATATATTCAAATCAGCTTGTAACAAAACTGGCATTTCTGATGCCATGGAAGAAGTTGCATCTACGTCAGTTGAATTTTGTCACTTTGTCAATTTGATGTCAACCTTTGCAGAGTTGTAGGAAGAGTTCCATCAGAAAGAAAAAAAAAAAAAAGTTGTAGGAAAAGAATGCAATTAAGATCCATCTGTAGTATGCGTTTCAAATTTGCCACCTGAAAATGTCCTTGGGTTGTTGAATGCAACCAAAGGTGACACAGACTCACCAAATGAGTTAAAACTTCCTCACACTTGGCATCTGATTTCCACTTTTATGTACTTTATAGGATTTGAGCCCTGATGGAGAGCGGAGTCGAGGGAAGTGTGTTCTTACTCCACATGAAGTGGGATTGATGCTGAGGGCACTTGGTTTCACAAATGATTCTTACATTTATGTTGCATCAGGAGAAATATATGGAGGAGAAGAGACATTGAAACCTCTTAGAAATTTGTTCCCAAACTTCTACACTAAGGAAATGCTTGCCCAAGATGAACTCAAACCCTTTCTTCCTTTCTCTTCTCGCCTTGCAGCCATTGATTACATAGTTTGCGATGAGAGCAATGTTTTTGTGACCAATAACAACGGAAACATGGCCAAGATTCTTGCAGGCCGAAGGTATTGTCCTAAAATTCAAATTAATTTAATTTTGATTGCTTTATTCAATTACAGGAATCACTTCTGTAGAACTTGACAGTGGACAGAAGACATATCAAGAGAATATTTAAAGAAACACAGAATACATGAATTTCATTATAATATAATAGAAACCTGCATCTTGAAATATATATATATATATATATATATATATTTTCCGTTTAGGTGTTGTTTTGAATGAGATGAAACCTGTTTTCTGCATTGAAAACATTGCACTGAGAGGCAAGCATTCTTGACTTCTTATTACTTATGCATCAGAAATGAAATTAAAAATTCCATGTAAATTAGGTCCCCCATGGAAATCTATTTGTCATATGGGGCAAGCCTATCAGGCTGAAGATATTGTTTCCTTTTCCTCATTTGAAATCAGATTTTGTCTAACTCAATATACTATCGTTTGTGAAATTGATAGAATATGGACTCATTGGGGTCCACAGTGACTATTACTATAGTTTGTGAAATTTCTGTACATACTGTTACCTACCTAATTGCTGTTATTAATGTCAGGGTTCCACTTCAGTGAAACCAGTTCAAAATGTCATACCTCTTAGATTTTGCAAACCATGCTACTTTTGATGAATCCCAGCCACCCTTTATGTTTGATAATATTTATCTAGTTAAGATACCAAAAATCATCTTGTTTGGATGTTTTGGCATGCCATTTACATTATGAACCAGTTCTGCTGAAGTGGAACCCTTATTGTTATTGCTTTTAAAAAGATTGAAGTCTTTCCTTCATGGCCTTAGATTGACCATATCAGTTTTGCCCTACATGGAATTGGAGATGTTTTTGAGGTTGCTAGAGTACCTGATTGTTTTATAATTCCTTAAAAAGTTTTCCTGTTTCTCTTTTCTGACCATGTTTTTCTACCATAGGAGGTACATGGGGCACAAAAGAACCATCAGGCCAAACTCCAAGAGGCTGAGCTCCTTGTTCCAGGACAGAGAGAAGATGGATTGGGAGACTTTCTCGAAGAAGGTGAAGTCCTGCCAGAGAGGTTTCATGGGAGAGCCTGATGACCGAACTGGACGAGGCGAATTCCATGAATATCCATCTTCTTGCATCTGCCAGAAGCCACATTTAGATGGCCATAATGGCACTAGCAATTATGATATTAAGGAACTGGCAAGACAGGACATAAGCATACGTGGAGGGTTTATTGCAATGGGGAAGAGCAGAGGAGAGGAAAGTTTGCCGACACTGAAAAATCACTCTGGAAGTGACACTGACGATGAGCAAGAAGGCTTCCTGGCAGATTAGAGACGGACACTGCAAATGCAAAAGATCGTAGCTCGATATGGAAATATGCTATATTCGCCAAGGCATGATACGGAGGCAACTGGCGTGCAATTCAACAGCAATATTCTCCTTCCACTCACAAACGTCCATAGCAAGAGGAGTTGACGGAATGAGCAAGTACACGATGCTTTGACCTAGGTTCCTTTGCATTTATATGCTGTTGGTTGTGGGTGTTGGGCATGTGTACAGAAAAAAATGAGTGATGCTTTTGGGGGTGGCTAGATGTATTTGTGAAATATAATACATCCGGCGTTTGTGCTCTATTGAAACTTCAGAGAGGGCCTCGAAGGGGATCCACCAGGGCAACTTTCGTGCCAAACAGGGAGCACAGAGTCATTGGTTTTTTATGAAGTGGGGACTGGGGAGTGATTCAAGCTGCTTAATAATCATTTTCGCTTTCCATTCCACTTAGCGGTTGATGTTGCATACGTTGCATTGTGTAACAGTAACACCACCGTTTGGGGAGATGCGGGCTGAATCTTAACGTACACAGTTGAGTTTCCAAACTGGCAGCCCATTCATCAATGTTGATTTCTCAAGAAAATCATACAGCAACCATTTACAAGTCTACTCTTAGAGGAAACCTAATGGGATTGGTCTTTTGCAGATACTGCCGAAGCTAGTAACTAGTTAAGTCTCCCTAGCCTGTTAAACTCTGGCCATGATTCCAGGAGAATAGGCGTCGGAGCTGGAGGCTTCTCGTCGGTTAGACCCTAACTACATTCTTCGATTATGACCGAGCACGTCAATCAGTAATATCAATCTTACTAACTGATGTCAATCAAATCATCAGGAACAACTGTTTTCGAGCATTAAGTACGTACCAAAGAAAATCCTGCAGTTAAATTTTAAAAACAAAAGATCCGAGACTACCATGCTTATGCCTGGGAAGGCCAAAAAAAAAAAAAAATTCATATATGCGAGTGCAAAAAAAAATCATTTAAATATATATATTTTTTTTTGAGTAAAGGCCTTATATGTGTGTGTGTGCATATATATATATTCATAACTCGAAAATATAACACCAATAGTTACTCTTGGTATGAATGAAAGTCACTTAGATATAATGTTTACATAAATGACTTCAAATCATTAGCATGGATACCACTAGCATATGTGATAGACATGGGTGCGTCCATTTGTAGCGTCCTGGGATCAAAACAGGGGAGGAGCAGCAGTCTCCTTTCATTAAAAAAAAAAACAAAAACAAAAAACAAAAAACAAAATCATTGGCATGGATGACAATAATTTTTTTTTTTTTTTTTTGTTAGTATGGATGTTAATGTCCCTTGTTTTATAAAAATAAAATAAAATACAAAACCTCACTACCAATTGTGCATCTACGCTACGGATGCGAGCGCTTACCGCCAGGTCACCCACCCGACACACCTATTAAGCTTCGCTGCTACCTGCATCACACTCCTTTTGAGCCCAACTATGGATTCCCAAGAGAGTATGAGATTTTACCTATATGACAGATGACTTTGAGTTGTATTGAGCTAGCAATCCATCTTAGTCAGAAACGATTTTCCAGAAGTCAACATAAGCAAAAGCTGAGGTAACTAAAACGACCTGAGGCAAAAAATGAAAAATAGATGGATTCAAAGTTCAATTGCCCTACAACCCCCGTGAGATTTTATATATATACACCTTGACTACAAATGCATTTGTTTTTCTTCATCTAGCTTCTAATTTCTCAAGGAATCAATTGGAAGTACAATCTTCAACCTGTCACAGGCAAGGGGAAAAAAAAAAGCACCTCTAAGAATGATGTCAAGTTAAAACACAAAGGAAGTCACGATTTCGTAAAAGAAGACATACTTCTGTGTTGGCTAGCTTTGACACCCTTAGCACGTGAGATTGAGGGAATTTTTGTACCAATCAAGGAATTCTGCAACCCCTCCAGCAGCTATACAGGCAACAATAATTTCCAAAGGAACAAAAATAGTTAATCATGAGGACATTGATTCACAGAAGCCTTTCCTTATTAAATATAGAGGCAACAAGGATCCAGGACTATAATCCTACACAACAAACCTAGGATGGAACATGCCCATTCTGCATATAGGTGGGCCTAGCTGGCCAGTCTCTGGCCCTGAAGAAATAAGTATACCAAAATTGCGGTACAAATGCCCATCAGTCCGTATATCACCAGCCAATAATTATTAAATGCTGGTGGCCAACTCATGAGATGACCTGCCTAAGAGTTCTCATGGTAGGACTACCTGATGAACATTCTGGATATAGTAGACATGACCATCCTAGAACATGTTGGTCTGTTATCACAAAAGCAAGACCATTCTTGATTGCAACTGGTAACAAGGAAGCAGAAGAAATTGCCCAAGCAATCCAAATGACCGTAGACAAGAATATGAATCTATAAATTATTACCCTGGATGTTGGCTGAATTCTCCGGTTGGATCTCCTTGGTTCAGACGCATCAGGAATTGGTTTTTCAGTATTTTCATTGTGGCTAGAGCCCTTGTCATCATCTCTTACTGGTTTACTACCAGAAGCAAACTTTCTTCTTGCTCGACCTTCTCCTTCAGATCCTGAAGAGCATTTATTGGAGAAAGGTACATCTGACAGTGGTGCTGATGGAAATGATTGAGATCCTTCACCTGCTCTGGTATTCAACACCTCTAAACAGCCCCTCTCATGGCTAGTAAAAGCTTGGGCATTCATCAACTGATTCTGGGTGGCGTCGTCACCTGCTGCAGAGGCAGCAGAGACCACTAAACTATTTTTCACAGATAAGCCCCTATTTGAAGTGCTTCGAGCTTTTCCTGGTTTGGATGTCTTTGGTTTGAAGCCTTCCCGCTGCTCTTGTTTTCCCCGGTTGCTATCTAATTTAGAAGAATTTTTCCATCCAAGAGTTCCTTGTGGCACCAGGTACTTAGCAATCTTAGCTGAAGCAGTTCCTTCAGCTAGTTTAGTAGACTTGTCCTCATTGTAATGCTTGCTCACATCCATAAATTTCCTTTTCTTCCCAGGCTTAGGCACACCAAAAATCACTTTTGATCCTTCCGTCTGGAGGCCAATACGCTTCATCTTAAGTGAGTTAGCATTGTTCTCCTCTCTGATATTCCTCCCAACAGTGAATGTTTTGTCCTTGGCAGAAAAAGGCAGTTGCCTGGACTCTTCATATTTCCTCGATTCTGTAGGGATTGGATCAACTGAAAAGGCATCCTTTCCCCCAGCCTCAATCTGAGGGCCAATGACAACTTCAAGCCGTCCCAGCTTCTGGCGTTTTTCCTGAGGAGCATCGACCTGATCGTTGTATCACTTAGTCATAAACAAAGGCTTGTATAGAGTAAATCTACAGAAGCAAAAGATACTGAATAACAGTCCAGACCTCGTGAGATGTTGCATTACTTTCCCTCGACCATTCCATCCACTGGTTATCTTTCCAAATGAGAGATGGCCGAAGATTCCAAGCTCTGACATTTGCCGTTTCACCTTTGGCTGGATTAAAAAATTCCAAGAAAGCAACTAATCACATTACGATGCCACTCTAGATTCAATGATCTACATAAAACTCATGAAATGAAGTTGCACGAACCCTTCAGTAATTAACAAAAAATCAATGACTTAAATCAAATCTCACAGATCAACATCTTGAGATCTACCAGTGGTGTCCTGACAATTATTCAACTAGAAACTAGATTCATCAATAAAAAATTGAAAATCAAAATTAAAAAATCAATTCCCAGAATGTTTGCATAGATTTAAAATTCTTGTGAGAAACGACACCTGGAAAATGAATAGTCAACTTTGTTTCATCTTCATTGCTGATCTCTGCAACAATACCTTCACACCATCTGAAAAATGAAAACCAGCTTTCATATTAAAGATGCTCACCAATGAAGAAAACAACAACAACAACCACGATAATAATAATAGCAAATGCAAATCAGTTCTCATGTCCTATACAATATTGATTTTAGGTCCATACAAGTACAAACTATCAGAATGATAGAATCTTTGCAAAGACTGCCAGATAGAGTCACTAAAAGAACAATACAAAAATTCAGATAAACAATTTCTACCCATCATGTGCCGGATGCATCAATATATCCAAACAAACAACATTCTTACCCATCATTCATCAATGCATCTGCCTTATCTCCAACAAACCACATAAAATTCCCAACAGCAGCCCTGCGTCTCTTTCTTGATCCCTCAAATTTCACAGCACACACTGGATGTGGTATACGGATCCTGGGAGCCTTATCAGCTTCCCCTTCAAGAGGTATCCACTCTTCCAGACGAGTTCGGCCTACAAATTGAAAATGCAAGAACCACAAATGAACATTATGCCTGCTAAGATGTACTTAGCAATGTTGTATGCAGCATGCATAACTAGGGCGTCAAAGCAATTTACCATCATCTAGCAGAAGTTTATTGCAGCATACATGAGCTTTCCCATCCTTTACACTAAGTACCTTTGCAGAGAACCAGATCCCTCTGCAACTGTAATCATCACGAACAACCTGAAATTGCAATAGGATCTTGTGAAGTATCAGCCTCACGACAAAGCCATCGAATCAAACAACAGAAACAAAAAGACTGAAAATGTGATAGCAATCAGGAAGTCAGGATTCAGGAAGATTCCTCAAAGCAGGAGGAATGCTAAACAGGAATGTTATTCATGAAATAAAAAGTATCAATTTATTGAGTTGATCGCACATACCTCCACATCAGACCCTTCCTTGATACTGTTCTCATTAGATGTCTGCAGCTTCTGATGTTTCTCACCATCATCATTTTGGAGATATACAGAAGCAGCTCTTGATATGACCTCAAGGTTAGCATCGACATCAACATTCTCAGAATGATCAGAACTTTTATGAGATTTTTGTGCTCCTAAACTCCTTTCCCTTTTGACTGAGTCCTGATGTGCCCCATTTACCATCCTTGCTTTATTCTCTTCAAATGGCCTCAAGAGTTCTTCTGAAGGAGCATCCTCTTCATCTCTAGACTGCATGATTTCCTTCCTATTTGAGGCTTTGCCATGTGGATGTATAACAGACTTATCAATACTTTTGTCAGCACTATTCTTATCCAATTGCACTCCTCCATAAATATTATTAGACTTAATAGACTGCCCAAAAGAGAACTTCTGTGCTTTCCAGTAGCCCACTGGACCAACTTCAACCAATTCACTCAAAGTTATAGGTATTGGATCACCCATTGAAATGACTGTGCCAGCCTGGGATACAGCATCTGCAGCCAATTCAGCTGCTTTAACTACTGCATCCAGGTTTTCTGCTCTTCTTGCTGCAGCTGATGTAGCTTCAACCCTCTTCCGAGCAGCCTCCCGTGTGGCAACAATGATTGAATCAGAACTAGTAGTTTTCTCCTTCCCTTTTAGAGTGGCAGTTGACTTTTCCAGATTCTTCCCACTGTCTACATGAGCAATTTCAGAACCCATGGAGGGATTCTCCAATGGAAGCATACTCAAAGCCTCATCAGCCATCAATCTAGCTTGCAAAGCAGCATCCATCGCAACCTTAGCTGCCGCAGCTGCTGCCTTAGCAACAGAAACAGCAGCTGCTACAGCGGCAGCAGCAGAAGCTAATTTTGCTTCAACATCTGGAACCAATCCTGAATCCTTGTGTATAGCCAATTGATTCCATATTGCTTCACTGTGCTTGACAGCAGCAGCAGCAAGAGCAGCAGCATCAGATGCATGTAATTTAGACTGCTCAATATTACTGTGCGTCTCCTCACACATGTAAACTTTTGGACCTCTTTTGCTTCCACTGCCTACTATCTGGTTATTTGTTGATGATATGCCAAGAGTAGTTGAAATGGGAGCACTGATTGTAACTATTGATGAAGGCTGGACAGGTGATTGGATGCCCACAGATCTAATTACATGCTTGGGAGTGGACATAGCAGAAACAGAATCTGTTTGAGCCAATGTAACCGCAGAGATCTGGCCACAGTCTGTGGGTGCAGAACCTTTTTTTCTTTTCCTAGGTTTCTGATCAGCAGATGCAACCTTGATTGTCATGTTTGTCTTGGTGGACTCCACCTGTCCAGCTGTCCCAGACCCAGAGGCAACAATCACAGAACCAAAAGGAGGCAACGGAATGGGAGATCCAAGCTGCACACTGGGGGCACGTGATGCAAGCTGCTCCCTTGCTGATGTAACTTGAACAGCTTCAGCAATGTGCAAAGTTGAATAATGTGGACTGACAACAACTGGAGGTCTTGGAGTTACAGCCCATGGCCCTGAACCAGGAGAAACTTGCGGAAGCCAAGCAGCACTTCCTCTTACATATGGCCTTACATGGGGAGATTGGTAAGGATGCAATGATGAAACTGCTGAATGAGAATCCAGAACTGGGTTTCTTGGCATGCCACTTGATGGTAAAGGATCGTGAGGGATGGTAGAAACACTCCAAACTGAGGATGATAAGGGCGCCATGGGGCTTAAAGTAGCTTGTGGAGAAGCTTTGCTTGCAGGATGACCACTTGGAATGCTAATGGGGGCTTTATTCTGTAGTGTACTGGACCTTAATGCTTGCTCTGGAGCACGAGCACCTGAAAGCACGAGTTCCCCAAAACTGAATGAGGACAATTCAAGATTCAATGGAGATCAGTAATTAAAACACCTGACCTGATCGCAAGGGCAGAGGACTCTCAAGATTACTGAGCGGTGACTTCTGACTTCGATATTTTTCTACAGAAACACGCCATACATCCTCCCACATAATCCGCCCATCATCTGCTATCCACAGTCATATGAACAGTATCAACAACTGATGTTATTGCTTATTTATAGAGAGATGATCATAATGATGATGTTGGTGATGGAACAAGATTTTTTTATGCGGAACATAAACCCACCGCCATGGTTAGCATTTCCAAAGGCTGAAATCATACAGGCCTCATCAGGTGCTGTACCTTGGCTGTAAAACCATATGAAGATGCAGTTAGAGAAAACAACCTTAGCTAATAGTTAGCTAGGTAAACACCTAAAGAAGGAAGCATCTTACATCAAAGATCCATAAACAAATATCTGAGCACGCAATTGCACTTGTTGTAAATCAGTAAAAGGCTGATGAAACAACACCGGTGAGGAAACTGAAGTATTTAAGTCTGGAAGACTAGATGTTTGAATGGTTGGGAGACAAGAAGATCTTGTGCTGTCTTCAACATGGGAATATTGCCTCTTCTCTTGAACTTGTATGACCTTATTTGCTGTTCCACTTGAATATGTTGATGCAATTGATTGCTTACCATCCTTCTCCACTGTTTGCTTTGAATGAGATGTTTCTTTAGCAGGCTTCCCTCCACTAGCAGATTCCCTCTCAGTTACAACATCTTGTATTACTCTAGTTTTATCCTTGCTTCTACTCTTGGCACCACGGCGCACCTTCTGTTCATCAGATACCTTGTGACTTCCAGGACTACATTCTTGTAAAATCACAGAACTGGTTTGAGACAACCCAGCTGTTGCTGGAGATTCTTCCCTAGCCTTGAGAGAAGGCCCAAGGAGAAAAACCAAAAAAAAAAAAAGGAAGAATTAAAAGAAGATTAATTGAAATTACTAGATAATCTTGCAGCCAATGAGAATACCTGAGGTATATCAAATATCCGGGTGTTGGAAAATGGTTTCCAACCTTGGCCAGTTCCTCTTTCAGTTTCGGATGCTTTTTCTGGCGAGCCAATCACAAATGTGAAACCTGTATCACCTTCAGACGCATTGGTTTCTCCAAGATCAAGACCAGTAGACTGGACATTGTCAGAATGCTTGTTTACGTTAGGTGGAGTACACTGAAGGTCATCAGAAACAGTGTCATTTTGATATACGGAACTGTTGTCACCACCATCTTGGCAGCCATCACTCTGCACAGTCGCAGAGCAACTGATGACAATTGGTGAATCACATTTAGCTTCACCAGCAGGTGGGCTATCATTGCCAGTTTCCACTACACCAGATAAAGCATGAAGTTTGGACGAGCTTTGTTCAACTCCATACAGGACAGAACCTATCAAGATAGTTAAATGTTACAGAGAAGATAGTTAATGCTATGAACGAAGATAGACTAAGGATTTGTTTGGCCGCATGGCCTAAAATGTCAAGCACTGTTTCACCATTACTTTCCAAAACCCTGTTTTGATGGACAAGTGCTGTCACGTGGAATTTGATGCACTACATATCCTGTAAAAGTACTGCCAAAGGAAGCAATTTCAAACTGCTTTCCCACTAACATTCTACTCAACTAGCTTAACAGCCATCCCACTGCCCACCCAAACAAAGCCTAGTAGTATCAAAACTTTGGAGTACACTAAATTGATACACTTAAGGTTTGTGTTTCCTCTATTTATCATGTAATAGCTTATACATCAGTCAAAACAATCGGAAACAATTTATTAACGAAAATTTCTGAAGAACATAATTCTGAAAGATTTCCACCCAGAATTAAACTCTAGCATCCTATACTTGAATTGCAATGTTAATATAGTTTACATGTCAAGAGAAAAAATTGTGCTTATTTGTTTTTGAGACACCTGAATGAAGACACCATACCTGTTGTCTGACCACCACCACTTGCATCTCCAGATGCCAAATTAATTACATCTTGATGCTGCTTGTGTTGGCCACTGCCATCAGAAGAGCCATCCACTGGTGATGGTATAGATTCTACAAGCATCTCAGTATTGCTAGCAGTTTCACCTGCATCAACAGAACCATAGTTGTAGGGAGACGTTACCTTATGGATGGCCAATGTGATGGTAAATTTGCAGTGGATCTGGAGGGCCTCTAGTGCTTTGACAGAAATAATATGCAAGAATGTCAAAAATTTAAATTATCAAAGGTTATATTTTGTCAATTACCTGTCGCTTTTGACACTGTAGCTTTGCACTCTGGTGAAGAATTACCAACTAATTCAGAGTCATCCTTTATTTTAACTGCTGTCTGTTCTAAATCATTGAGCTCTTGAGTGGGTTCCATGGCCTTTGGTGCTTCAGGTTGATTTTCTTGAACTGAATAAAAAGAATTCTCAGCAGTTGATGTCTGAGTAATCACCATAGGCAAAACTACTACACTATTAGCATCTGTATGTTTCCCAGAATCAGTAGCAGGATGTGTAGGTGAAACTGCCTCACTGTTATTATCTGTATGTTGATCAGAATCATCAGCAGCAAGCATCTCACTTGCTGTCTCGGACTTGCAGCACATATTCAGAACCAGACAACGTGGTTCCGTTGTGACGACGGTTAATATTTCTGCCTGCTGCTCCATTTTATTGTCAGGGACATCAACAGTAGCCAGGGCATGGGCATCCAAATCATTATTAGATTTCAGCAAGATGAGATCTTCAGTTGGCACTGCAAAAAGCAAAGGAAAGAATAAGATTAGGGGTGTGTTTAGTTAGACATAAAAAATGTCAACAAAAATTTTTCAATCTAAAACTTTTCACTATCCATAACTATCCTATTTTTTAATTATTTTTTCACATTTTCCTATACAACAATCCTACTTTTCAATCATTTCCACACAACTACCCATACAACTAACCTATCTATTTTAACTTTATTCTCTTTACACCTCATCATTACCCCTATTATATCACATCATTTTCTATCAACTTAACAACTTTTACCCTAACAACTTTTTGTCAAAAGTTTTATCTCCAACCAAACACACCCTAGATTTTTTAAATTGTTTGCGTCAGAAAAAGGTAGTTCTCAAAATACCTGTTTTGACCCCAACTGTACAATCGGATTCAGAGGTGTGCATCATAGAAGTTACCGTATCAGTTCCCACAGTGGCATTTTGACCAGGAAATGAACCATCATCAATATTCTGACTAAGTGATGGATCACAAATTTTAGTTTCAATATTTTCTGAATCAGTTCGTAAGCTTGCAATTTGTTTCATAGGATTAAGACCATCTGAATGAACAGTACAATCGTCGCCATTCAATCCACAATCCAGTGAACTTGCAAACTTGGCAGACTGGCAATCTGGAATCTTCTGTTCTTCAGTATCTTTGCCAGGTAACGTGGTCGTATTATCAGTTTGATCAGGCAAAGCAGCTTCTGCATTACAATCCTTCTCTGCCAGTTCTTGCCCAGGATCTTGTACAGTAATTAATGCCCCATGGGCTTCTAAACTGTCATCACCATCATTTGCTTTGATTGTCTCCTGAGTCTGATGAATTGTGCTGAATGCAGAAAACACCACTGAGTTTGGAACTTTGGCTGGATCATCATTGCTACCACCAGATCTATTCTCCGGAGAAGCATTTGTTTCTTCTCTTTCTTCTGCCACTTTTAAAGTTGTCTCCTGGTTGCTTTCTCTAAGCTGAAAATCAATCTCAACATCTCTGAAAGAATTCGCTCCATCCCCACATTTATCGTCCTTAAACAAATTCTTCGATTTCTCATAAACTACTGCATCATTGTATCCTTCAATTATCTGACCTGAGGAATTTATCTTCACCAACGGAATACAAGGATTCCCCAAGATATCTTTACTGCTCCCACAAGAAGTAGATTCAGCATTTTTATCTGTCTCTGTACTGATGAAAGATGCCTCTTGCAGGGTACTGGAAAAATGGCCACCAACCTGACATTCTTTGCTGAAAGCCACTGTCTCCATTTGATGAGTATCTGCTTTTGAAGGGAAGGCTTTGTCAAGTTCTTCCCTTACCTGGACTGAAGATTCACCATTTTGAGTAGAATCAGAAAGTATCCCAACTTCGTCAGAACAATGTCTCAATGCAAGTGCCTCACCTTGTTGATCGTTCATATGAGAATTTTTTCTTGAAACCTGAATATCTTCTTCTTCCGCACCATCTTGTGGCAAAACCTTTTGCTCATCATAACATAAATCCTCTCTGTATCCATCAGTACCAGCTGCAATAATATTCTGAAGGGATGTGTCCAAAGAATCATCTTGGCTACTGTCAAAGATGACATTAGGACTCTTAACATCCAATCCACTGGCAGCAGAGACATGGTCAGCCTTTTGCGAATTATTTCCCATAGAGGATGGAGCTCCTTTCGGGTACAACCCAACTTGCTTCGAAGCGCTAATCATTTGTGTGTCATACTTCTCTTCAACAGGACACGGATCCAAGTCCGCAAGCCTTTCATATCCAGATTCCGTATCTTTCTGAGCTGGTGCTTGAATGTGAAGGAGATCCTGTGCAGCATCCATAATAAAATCTGAAATATTTTCCAGACTTCTGTCAGGATGTAGAGTTGCATTAGAATCTTTCATATCCCCGACCTTAGGGACAGTGCAATCATCTCGATTCAAGTTGGTGTTCACTTGGTTGTTTATGTCGCATAGTCCATCAGAAAAAGTTGACTCCTCAATAACAGTTTGTTTGGTGAGTATCTCATCTTGCCCAACTGATTTCAATAACATTTCAACAGATTCAGTGGAAGTAGCCTCAGACCAAACATTGTTACGCCTTGGAATAGAGCAAGATTCAGCAGCGCTCGAACTAAACTCTATTCCACTATTTTCTCGTGAGAATTCATCTATCCAACGATTTTCTTCTTGATTTTGGATGCCAAGTAAGATGTCTGTTTCAACTAAAGTATCATACCTTAAATGGACCTGAAGACTTTCATCAAGATCAAACTTTGGAAGTGCATATGATCGAAAGCCAGGTGGAAATTTGTTGCTGTCCTCACCACCTAACTGAAAATTCTGGCTTGGAAAATCACTGTCATTATAATCCATGGGTGTGTCCCTGTAAGAATGCCAAAAATGAAGTAAATAATGAGTAAACAATATGCCACAATTTTTGGAATACCAGTTCAAGATGAGATTTACTTAGGCGTGTCGTCCAAACAGTTCTCAAAATGACTAGTTTGGATGCGTTGGATTAGCTGGATCCATAACTCAAGAGAACAGAACAATTGTAAAAGACTCCATCCATAGGAAACTGGTTAGACGAAGTAAGATGTGCCTCTGATTTTCTATTAGACACAGTTCCAATCAAATTATAAGGGAAAAAAAATACTCAAGGATAGCGGTCGAACCATGCTTTAGGAGGTGAGCAGCTGGGAAGACAGGATCAGTAATTACTAGGTGAAATACTGGAAAGATACGATTACAAATGCATGCATTCGTGGAATTCATAGGTGGTGCTACATGATATAGATGTTTTCCTGTTGCGCATTGGAGACTTGTAACACCACTAATTAAGAATATGCCAACTCAAGTCAACAAAAGGAAGGGATCAAAGATCAAGGCTAAAAACTGGTTAAAATAAATAAATTCTTATCAGCCTATTTTTTTTAGTATGAAAAAATGGCCTCCATAAAGTATATCATAGTTCAGCAACATTCCTGCAGATGCACACATTTCAAATGCTTCAATGGTGATAGCAGTGTAGCAACAAATCAAGGGCCCTTTCTCTCAAGAAACATGACTGATGGCTTCAATGTAATTACACAAAGAATAAAGGAAAACAATGATGAATGCAAGACACACACTTAGGGTGTGTTTGTTTGGGATATAAACATGTCAACCAAAACTTTTCAATCTAAAACTTTTCACTCTCCATAACTACTCTATTTTTTAATTATTTTTTCACATTTTCCTATACAAACTACCCTACTTTTCAATTATTTCTACACAACTATCTATACAACCAACCTATATATTTTAACTTTATTCTCTTTACTTCTCATCATTACTCCTATTATATCACATCATTTTCTATCAATGTGACAACTTCTATCTCAAAAACTTTTCATCAAAAGTTTTACCCCCAACCAAACACACCCTTAGTCACAAACAACACTAAATTAACATCGGATAAGTTGGCAGGAAGATAGATGATGTTCAAGGATCAACCACATGGCAGCTCCAACAATAAACAATCAGCCAAGCCCAACCAAAGGATGTTTTAAAAACACAAAGCAATTCAACCCGCATGCAAACACAATGATGCAAGCCCAAAATAGCCAGCCACAGCTACGTCGCATTGGATTCAGTGAGAACAATCAAGCAGTTATCAATATAAATACCTAAATATGCCAAAAAAGAATTTCAGAAAGGTTAGGATAAGGTTTCAATTTTAACAAGAAAGAAAAACAAGCATTCGAGGTGTTATAATTTTGCTGCAAAAAAACCAATAAGCATAACTGCTTCTCTGATTAATACGGGCAAGCAACATGAATCCTGTTGCAACATTTCACTCCATCCTAGGTTATGCCGCTCTAGGTCCTATGCCTTATGTTTTAGTAACTACACTTATTTATATATCCTTCATATTATTCTAGGTCAAGTCGGAGAACCCAAACCTAACCCCTTCTTTAGAAATGGAGTCAGGTTGATCTTAGGTTGAAAATTTAGGAAGAGTTTGAATTAGCATCTTTTCACCTATTTAGTCTAAAGTCTCATCCCTATTAAAGTTATATGCTGATTACTACATTTTATTATTAATAAACCAAATTAAAATATCATTAATTATAAACAGTGTTATAAATTCAGGAGAAATGATAAACGGTTTAAAAAATGCATATACAGGTGGGTCAAGTTGGGTCAATCTGGGTCAGGACATGGCTGACCCACTCGGCCAGCCCAACTCTACGTGGAATTTAAGTAATGTTTTCCAACTCAGCCCTACTTAATGGGTCAAAATACTTGACCAAATCATATGACAAATAGCAGTGGCTCGGAGCGAGTTTCAGCTCAACCTGACCTAATTTATACCTCTAATATCAGCTGATGGCTAAGAAGAATCTGAAGCTCATAAGCAGCAAAGCTGTTTGATACAGCTAAATCAATAAAATTTATTCGGCAAATTTGATGCAGCTGGGTTGACACTGAATAAATACTAAATTGCCCTCATAGCTCCTTGGCTAAACATAAGGTATTATTCAAGAGACCAAGACAGCCTAACTAAATATTAGTTTAACTTAAAATTTACATTTTTTTTACCTAATATCATTTTAACACATAAATATAAACATATATAATTGTTAACTTTTAATTTTAGATATTTTGAGAATTATAAACTAGTCATGACAATATTTTAGGAAAACAAATTTTTAAAAAAACCAAAAAGCAACACCCGAGGAGCTTTCGACTTATTTTCAAAAATGAACTAGCAAGTCCTTTTTATGAGCCCAATGAGAAGCAATGCATTTCTTGACCAGGCATGCCATGGGCCTTGAAAAATAAGTCAAATCAAACAGGCCCAAAGACAAGTTTACGTGCATAAATGGAAATGATTTTGTTTCCAATCCATGGAAGGGATTATTGTAAATTGAGGGTTGAAATGAGAATATTAGATAGCTCCAATCACCTCACGGCACATCCATCCAACTGGTCACACAAATGATTCATCACGAGTCCAAAGACACGTTTTCGTTAGAAGATCTAATAAAATTAAGAGCAAATCACATGATTCATCTCCAAAGCAGAAAATTTTCCGACATTACCCACTAACAGCTAAAATTCGCAAGTTTGAGGCCGAAAGTCCGTCAAATGCGTGAACTTTTAGTTCAACGAAAGAAACGAAACTTCTTATGATTGTTCCTTAAATTATCTCTCAACCGTGTGGTAAAAGTACAATTTTTTGGCTGGTTAAGCGATTCAAAGCCTTTGGTGCACGATTTATAATTGAAAGTAAGCACGTCGATAACTCTAGAACTAGATACGACAGCTTCTCGACAGCTATCGACTGCCGAAGAAGTTGGTAAAGGCTATTCCAGCAAAGAGCAGAGGATTCGAACACTCAACCTCCACAAACCAGCCTCGAATGATAAAGAGAGGTGCCTTTTACATGCCTTACCATAGAAGGAAAATGGTAGAAACCCTAATTTCCGCCATTTCTAGTTGATTTTTGCCTGAGGTAGTAAGAGCCAAGAAGAAAAGGAGCGTGGAGTAAGAAGAGATGTACCACAAGAAGCAGGTCTAAGAAGCGAGCTGCCTCCATCCGGAGATGAAATCTTGGCTGTCGATGAACCTGACCCTAGATCGTACGGTCCTACGAGGGCTCATTACCCTTAGGGCAAGGGCAGAGTCGCTTCCGGTTCCGAAACCCTAGCTCCGTGGTCTTCCGGCATGCACAAGAGCCGCCGAAGAATCGCCGGAGAATAACACCGGCGGGCTTGAGTCGGACTCCGGCTACCCAGAACTGTTGACCGGCAACTGGTAGAAGGGGATAAACGTAAAAGAAAACAAGCGGGAAGGGGCAGCCGAGGGAATTCTATTTTTCTTTTTTCCCGTTCGCTGGCTCTGTTTTGCTCTCGTTCTCTCTCTCTCTCTCTCAGTCGGGAATCGGGAGAGGAGAGTAAGAACCTACGGTGCATCGGGATGCATCGCTGTCCCTGCCGTACGTTTCATCTATTCAAAACCTTTCTTACCATTAAAAAAAAAAAATCAAAACCAGTAAAAGTGTCTGATTAAAAATTTCAAAAAAACAGTAAACGTGTGAAATATATCTTTAACTAGGTATCTACAGTGCTCCTTTTGGTAAAAGGTTTTTTTATAATTATGGTAAGAGTTTTTTAAAACATTACATGTTTCTAAATACGATTCGATAACCATTTTACTTTTTGTTATTGTGTGTATTTTTAATATTTTTTACACATTTTCATATTATTAGTCTATCTATTTTATTTCTGATTACTATCTTTACCCTGTCACGTATTTTTTCCCTTTCTCAAGGCTTTTTCCTTTTTTTACGTCAAACAGTAAGGACCCGATACATCACACGTGAAAATTTTCGACATTCGAAGTATTCCGTTTTGAATAAAGACCGTCCAGTTGACGTCCGCAGAATGCTGTGCCTCGGAAACGGGATGTGGTCAGTGGTTACAAACTTTTTAAGTGATTTGATTTTGTTAACCATTTTAAATCATCTTGTCCTTTATTTTTATCTTTATATTATAATAAGTTTTTTATATAGCTATTCTGTTTATCACAGCTTTACTTTTATTATGCCATATTATTTTAGCAATTTTTAAAAAAAAATTCCAGTGAATTTTAGTAATTGGTAATTCACTATCAACGATTAGGAATTTTAGTAATTGGTAATTGGCTACCGTTTCAGCTTAATTATATGACAGTGCGTCGGGACAAATAGTATGTGGTGCGCCGCTCCTGATATGTTTCGACGGCGTAGGAAAATAAGTCTCGTTTTCATCAGAATTACCGATTTACCCCCAGATTTTCGAGCAGAGATTGTATAGCTGCGGATTCACGTGCGTTGCTCGTGCATAAAAATATGACAAATGATCGTTTGTAAAAGCGAGATCTAAGGTTCATTTGCATTCGTGGCAAGCTGCCTCGTCAGCTTTTTTCAAATTGCATCTGACTCACTCTGCTCAGAAATGATCGTTGAATAAAAAAATAGTGTTAAAATCGACATATTTATGGAAATTCACAATCATGTAACTTAAATTATGTGTATGGGATATATTTTCTTATTCATTTTTACCATTCTCCGTTTATACTTTTTTGCTTTGCACAAACGGGCGAGATTCAGTGCTCACGTTCACGTGGGACCTCTTTGATTTTTTTGGATTAAATATGTGGGTTCAAGTATAAAAATTTTTACATATACGAGTTGTCATTGTCGTTTTCGATTTTTTAAATTCTAAAAAGGAAAGAAAGCATTGTTCATGAAATATTTCAACGTGAAATATAATATTATATTGCCGAAAGCAAGAAAAATTCAATGTAGCAAAATGGTCATAGAAGGGAAAAAAAAAAAACTTTTGAATATCTAAAATAATACACTCAGATGTATAAGTTTCATTGAAAAACCAAATCTTGGACAAAAGAACAGAATCCTGCAAATTTACACTTATACCAAAATCCCATAACAGGCCCCCGGTTATGGGCTGTTTGGCAAACACAAAAATTATCTTCTTTTTTTAGAAAAAAAAAAAAAAACTTTTCAATGAGAAGGCTGATGGGAGAAAAATGGTCACGTCATTGGTTTAAACCAATTTCCGCTTGCTGGCAACACCTGAGCAGCTACATAATTAGAAACGACGCAGCATTTGAGAATGAATGCGGGGTTTCCAGAAGGGGTTGTATGCATGTAGTCCACAAGTGGGCTTATAAATACGAGTCCTACAATTATGCTGCGTAGGTCATAAAACAATTAATGCACAAAATTTTTAGCTGATAAAAAATGTCTCCAAATTTTATACATTTCAAAACAAGGGGCGATTTAAGTTCACATGAACCAAATCCATGCATTTTGACGCCACTTATGCATGCCATGTTACTCTAATTTCAAAAGCCAAGGGCTATTGAAAATCATAGATTCAATGAGCTTGAACAGTTACAATAAAATAGAATGAAAATGTAATGACGTGTATTAAGAATAAAAAAATTCATATGATTAATTTCAAATATACCCACTATATTTTCCTTAATTACAAATATACCCACTAAATTTGAAAACTTTCACATATACCTACTAAGTATTTCATTAATTTCAAATATACCCAATATAATAGAGATTGATCTAACATTCATTGTAATTGATGTAATATTTAGACTATTAAAACTCATTTTATCTAGTTTTTCTCTCATATTAAATGTATCTCTATCACATTATTTATCTTATGTCATAGTTAAACGACTATTATTAGTAAATAATAAAGGACATTTTCGACATTTTATATGATGGATAACAATGATTTTTAACTGTACTTGACAGAATGAGTGTTGATGAAATTTCGCCTATACTTAGTGAGTATATATGAAAATTTTCAAACTTTGTGGATATATTTATAATTAAGGGCAAATGTGGTGGTATATTTGAAATCAACCCCAAATTATATTATAAGAAGTAAAAAAATATATTAAAATTTCAAAAGTGTATTAACAATTGAAAAAGTAATTTTTCTCTTGCTTGGAGAAATATTAATGATAACAAATTTTTACAAACATACCTACAATGTTTGATTAATATTGCATATGTGTCCCTAAATTTACTAAAACAGCAAATATGCTTATAAGATTTGCATAAAATTGCAAGTGCATCCTTTCTATTAAGGCGTCATTAAATTTTTCTATAAAATAATAAAAATGCCCTTTGAGTTAAGTAACATACTTGCAATGTTTTCAAATATTATATACATATATACTATTTTATTATTTCATATATTTTTACCAATATTATTATTTTATATTTTTGTACAAATATGCTTACAGCAACTGCAAAAGTTGTAAGTGTATCACTTAGCTTAAAAAAGATTATCGTCGTTTTACAGAAAAATTCAATGACGTACTAATGAAATAGTTATGCTTATAATTTTATGCAAACTTTATAAACATATTTATAATTTCAACAAATATAGGTACATAGATATAATATTAGTCATGGTAAAGCTAATCCACCACTACAAGAATAGAATCATACTCTCAATGAGTCTCAGGTAAACTAATAATGAAATCTAAACTAATGTCTTTCCAAGGAGTATGTGGCACTGGTAAAGGTGTATACAACCTCGTGTTCTTTTTTTTTATCTTTGCCAATTGACAAATCTGGCACATAGACACAACCCTAGCAACATTTCTTTTTACGGAAGGCCAATAAAATCTGTCCCCGACTAGGGCTACAGTTTTATCTCTACCAAAATGCCCTACCATGCCACCTGCATGCAATTCCCAGATTAAGAAATCGCGCAATGAAGTATTGGGAATACGTAATTAGAACCCTTAAATAGATAACCATCTTTAATTACAAAATCAACAAAATCATGACGATTTTCATTTTGCACTTTGTGAAAAATATGCCGAACTTTGGATGCCCTATATACTTATCTTTCAACCTCGTGAACCGTACAACATTGACACTCATAGTATGAAGGGTTGCAACACAACTGAGGTCGTCTGCAGGTTTGTTATCAATGTCAGCACGATGTTTAATGACAAACGTGTACTCCTGATGAAACTCTATCCACTTTGGCATGTTTTGAATTGAGTTTATACTATGATTGCAAGTATCTCAAAGCTTGATGTTTAGAATAAAGTACAAATTTTTGAGGTAATAAATAATGTCTCTAATACCTCAATGCTTGTACTACAACATAAAATTATTTATCATAAGTAGAATATTTTTGCCTAGCTTCATGGAATTTCTCATTGAAATATCCAATGGGATGACCCTCTTGACTTAATACACTTCCTATGCCTACTCCAGAAACGTCACATACAACCTCAAAAGCTTTTGAAAAATTAGGAGGTTGCAACACAGGCGCTTCTGTCATCTTTTTCTTAATTTCATTAAACGCTTTGAATGTAGACTTGAACCATTGAAACGCATCTCCTTTTATGCAATATGTGATGGGCGCCATGATGGAACTAAATCCTCTAATAAAATGCCTATAAAAACTTGTCAATCCATGAAAACTACTAACGTCATGAAGGGATTTAGGTTTATGCCAATTTTGAATAGCACTCACCTTTGAAGGATCTATGGCTAAACCATTAGCAGAAACAACAAACCTTAAAAAGACAACCTCCATTTGCATGGAAACACACTTTTTAAGATTAACAAACAGTTTCCTAATTCGAAGAATTTCAAGAATTTTCCTTACATGACCAAGATGTTTTCCCTTAGAACGTCTATAGATCAAGATATCATCGAAATAGACAACTAAAAATTTTTCAATGAACGATTGCAAAATCTGAGTCATTACCCTCATAAAAGTGTTAGGTGCATTCAAATTTTAAAATTGTTTACTATTTATTTTTATTTTGGAAAATTAATATAATAGACATGAGTTGCATTGGCTGCATCGCCTTTGGGTACAATGAGGATATTAATATATATAAAGCATAAAAATTTACTAAAGATAAAAGACATAA
This sequence comes from Annona cherimola, assembly GCA_030490835.1. Classification (NCBI taxonomy): domain Eukaryota; kingdom Viridiplantae; phylum Streptophyta; class Magnoliopsida; order Magnoliales; family Annonaceae; genus Annona; species Annona cherimola. The sequence continues at coordinate 7,753,861 of CM059974.1, forward strand.
TTAGATATTTAACAAATGTATGCAGTATTACATTTTTTTAGAAATTTTATAATATAAATTTGCATATTTTTAAGTGACTCTCGACATTGATAAAAATTTTATAAGAAATATTCTAATATGCTAATTTTAATGTAAAAAAGTATCGTCCAAATATACAAGTTAATAAAATTAGCTAATTTGATAAAAAGAAGTCGAAATTATTATCATTGCATAAACATGACTATTCAAAAATAAATTTCCCAACATCATATTTTTATAGTTGTGTGTTGTGTTGTTCTTCATTAAGGTGTGTTTGTAGTTAATAAAATTTTTGAAATGTAGGAAAGCAATATGATATAATAGTGCAAACAATAATGAGTAAAAAAAATATAATTACAATAAATATAATAATTGTATGAAAATTGTAAAGAAATTATTAAAAAGTAAGATAGTTATAAAAGAAAATATAAACAAAATTTAAAAAATTGAATAATTGTGGAACGAATGAGCTAAGACACTACATGGTGTCAAGTGAAATGTCCAAACTCACTGCTTCAAAATCTAGATATTCCACTTGCGTAGTTTTTTTATGCTTGATATTTATAGTCATCTCAATCAGTATTACAATCAAGCCCTAAAACATTCTGGTAATTTTTATATAATATTCTTATAAATTTTTAATAATATCCCTGCAAATCTCCTTACTCAGTGGATACTCCTATAAATTAAAGACACTATATGCCACCACTAACATTCGAACCAACGTTCCCTAGCAAGTTTGCCCACCAATTGTACCATGTTTCCACTCACATAGTTGCATTGAAGGTAATACAACAAAAAGAGTGCAAAAGGATCGAAAGTCAGAAACATGGGAAATATAGGGTTATTGTGTATGTTGTTTCAGCTAATCTTTTTCGAGACGTGACTAAATGCACCCGGGTGCATTTCACTTATTTTTTTAAATTTTTTTTATAAAATTGTTAATCTATATGTATTTAACATATGTATCAATTTTTACTATTTTTGAAAATTTTTAGATATTTATTTTAAATTTGTTAAAATTAGTGGTATTTTCGTAATTCATTAATTATAAAAATGCCACTTATTTTTAAAAAATCAAAAATAAATATCTAAAATTCTCAAAAATTGGTAAAAATTGATACACATATTAAATACATTTAGATTAATAGTTGTATAAAAAAAATTTCAAAAAAATTTCAAAAAAATAGTTTTTGCACATGAGTACACTATATCACAACTCAACTGTTTCCACTTTCCACACAGGAAAATACGGGGTGGTTCTTTCGTAAATTTCATTGAACTTGGGTGCGGTCACGTAACCACACGGTGGCGCTTTCGAAGTTGGTGGGTTGAACAAAATGGCGGACGTATCCTTTGAGCGTGTGGCCGCATAATGATGCAATCTATTATCTGTGTCCTGGCTCAAAAAATAATGTATAATAAGAATATATTTAAAACAGGATAATTACTTATATGATTTTTAACCAGGGGGAAATAAATCCTGTTGAATGTGAACCGTTATTTAATTTTTTATCCTCAAGAAAATGGCTATAACGACTACCTCATTTATACACTGGTTATTACTATTATTTTTTTTATTGAAATTTGACTAGTGGTAATTAGTCCCTTTGATAGCTGCGCGCCGCGCTTGGATAAGTATAGCCGGACGGTGCGGCATTTGGGAAAAGCACTCGCGCGGGTGTAACTCTGCGAATAACGCTTTCTGAGGGTGAAGATTCCGCCAATGATACGACGCCACGAGGCACGTCTCCGTCAACTCATAATTGTGTGCGTACGAAAGGGACAGCATATCCAGTAATCAGATGACAGAGCACGGTAAAGATGAGTCCGACGCACATGCTTCCGAAAATCCCAACCATCCGAATCACGTTTCTCGAAGACAAGGAAAATGGTCCAGGTGGAAAATCCCGCTCAGCAGCAGTACTTTTTTTAAACTGATAGTATGGATGCGTGTGGTTACACACAAAATATATCAATGAAAACTTTTCAATCAGAAACTTTTCACTCTCCATAACTATCTTATTTTTTAATTATTTTTTCACATTTTCCTATATAAACAACCTTACTTTTCAATCATTTCCACACAAATACCCATACAACTACCCTATCTATTTTAACTTTATTCTCTTTACACCTCATTATTACCCCTATTATATCACATCATTTTCTATCAACTTGACAACTTCTACTCTGAAAAATTTTCATCAAAAAGTTTTACCTCCAACCAAACACACTCTATATACACTATTACAAATCATGCATTCTTACAACCGTCATAGTAGACAATTATTTTGTAGATACTTCCTTTTTTATGAGGACAACTATAGATACTTCCATCATAAGAAGACTCTACACCTGTATTTAACAAGGTCTGAACTCGTGTGGTTAGATGTATTTTCGATTCTAATATTTACTGCGGGAACAGCATCGCATTTGTACCTTCATTGTTGGGGGACAACCCAGCGCTGGGATGGCAGGAAAGGACAGTAAATTTAACTTTTAAGAGAATCATACAAATTTACAAAAAAAATAATAATCATAAATTCTCAGTTTTTTTTAGATGGATCTTGGTGCACTTAGTTTTCGGTGCACCCAGGTGCAAATAACAATTTTATTATTATTTTTTTTAAAATTTTAATACAATTTTTAATCTAAGTATATTTAACATATATATATATATATCCATTTTTACTATTTTTTAAAGATTCTAGATATACATATTCATTTTTACTAAAAATGTTACAAATTTTTAAAAATTCAAAAAATATCTAAAAATATTTTGAAATGGTAAAATTGATACACATGTTAAATATACTTAGATTAACAGTTGTGTAAAAAAATACAAAAAATGATATTTGCACCTGGGTGCACCAAAACCTAAGTACACCACAGGTGCAGCCGACAAGGGCTCTTAATTTTTTTTATGTGTTATTAAAAAATATTATTTACGGGGATTCATTTCTATGAAATTCCTTTTCTATATGACTTTGTTCATTTTTAATAACTTGATGGCTGATAAAAATATATTTTTTCTATTATATTTAGCATTATTTATATTGTTACGAAAACTCTTTTATTTGTTTATTCTCACTGTGTGCGAGTCTCATTTATAAGTGTGTAAAATCAACATAATAAAATAATTTAATATTAAAATATCAAATTTAAAGTAGTTTTTCAACATATAAATGATTTAGAGTATCACTGTTATGTGGATAAATAGTTTTATAAAGTATTATTACATTCTAATACATGTATGAATGAAATAAAGTATTTTTCATAATTTATACATGGATATATATATATATATTTAAGCAAATGCGACACTATTGTCTGCTTGATTTGGTTGAAACTTAATCTTCTAGCTAAACAAGTGATGTTAAATGCAATAAATGAATTGAATTTTGTACCGATTATCAACATTTTAAAAATTAAATATGTTACATAGGATCTCTTCTATATAACTTAGTTACATAGAACTAAAAGCAGAACACATTATATATATGGTGTGCAAAACAAGTGGTAAAACTTTTGAATAAAAAGATTTTGAAATAAAAGAAAAATAATATGATAGAATATGGGTAATGATAAGAAGTAAATATAATAAAATTAAAATAAATAGGTTATTTTTATGGGTAGTTGTGAATAAACAATTAATAAGTAGGATAATTATAGAAAAATATGTGAAGAAATAATTTAAAAATAAGATAGTTGTGTAGAGTTAAAAATTTTAGATTCAATCCTTTCAAAAAAATTTCATCGAGTCAACACTAACGGATTTTTTACCCTCTCCAAAAAAAAAAAAACCTAACGGATTTCCAAGTTAAATTAGTCATAAATTGACAAAAATGTACTCGTTGCTAAGAATCTCCTAAGCATTTTTGTTAATTCATAGTTCATTTAACTTGAAAATTTAACTGTATTGATATGAATGAAATTAGTTAAAAATGTTGGCGTGAATGGAAAACTTGTATAAACATCGATATAGAAGGAAATAATTAAATTTTTCAATGACATGAATGTCAATGCCCCTGTTTATTTCAAAAATTTTCAATCAAAACTTTTCTCAAATGTACCCTTAATGCAACCGCATTGACTCACAAATGAGATTTTTTCTTTGAGGTCAGCATATGAGATTCATTAATTGATATATTTAAAATTTTAATTATTACGACTTCTAATAACAACATGTACATTAATATTTCACACTTTCACTAGTAGTAACTAAGCAGGGTCTACTTTTCCTTTTTTTTTGCATTAATATTTTTATAATGCTGTATAATTTTTTTGATGGCGTATAATTGCTTCTGAATGGTTCTTGCATCATTCTTTTTCATGGATTGATTTCCATAAAATTGAATTTCAGGATTTGCACGGTGGACTGGATTCCAAAGGTTAATTTGACAATAGCTACTGGTTAAAGTCAGCCCTGCACTGCTGATGTCAAATTTTCATCTGCCTATTAACAAAATCCATTCCACCAATCAGCCCAAGAAAATTTATTTTCTAAAGATTGATCCACATGCACTTTTCAAAATAACCACATGTTTTTTTCATCATTATTTATATTTTTAAACTCTTATTTATTTTAATCTGGGCCCCTATGCTGCCCATATCAAAATATCTCCATCCAATCACACTCCAATCAAGTCCTGTTATGTCATTGCCGTCCACCTTGAGCCATTGATAATGTGATAATCATGATCAACATTGAATTTCGTCCCAATCATCATGGGAACAAGCGTCTGTTGTATTTGGATTCTGTACAAATCAGCAGCCCTTTAGTCATCTTGTGAATCTAGAATACTGATCTCAATCCACCCTCGAGATACTAGAAAAAAGCTAGAAAGAAGCTTCATCACCACGGTTTTTCTGTCAAGTCCCTAGCGATGGTGTATCTGAATCTTGTATCATATGGCAACCATTCCATGAAATGCGATGACTTGCGCTTGGACTTCGAGTCAATGCAGTTCTTTACTACTTCGCAGAGCTTACCATCAACGTTTTCAGCCACCCATGACAGGAGATTCTCTGAGCTAATGCATGCTTCCTTTGAAAAACTTTCAAGAAGTCTGGGAAGAAGTACTTTTCTGGACTTCTTCACAAGCACATTAGTTTGCAGGTAATCCTTCTTTGCTGCTTCCAACTGCTCTTTGATATCTGTGGACCTGTAGACCTTTAGCTGCAAAATGTTATACGAGTGCAAGAGGTGTATTAGAAAAACTAGCCCTTGATCCTGCATTGCAGATATATTGGCAGATTTTGATGTTTGAAGGGAAAGGATTACCACGGGATCTGACGTAGCACCCCTGCAGAGTGCAAAGCAAACAAGGGGCTGGGATCTAGAGAGGCCAAATCCTGAGCTCATGAGTTTTTTCTCTTCACCGGATTTCTTTCTCATTGCAGTTGAAAGGATGGTTTCGTACCACTGTAAATGATTTAGAAAGAATGAACAAATTTGCCCATAACACCGATGATATTATGAGGCCAGCATTGATCAATGTAAGTGATATGATGATTGATATATTGCTCAGCTCCATGATAATTAGGGTTTTCAAATGATATTTTGTGCTAGTTACTACCCAGTAACCATGAATGTATACATAGTGATCTTTTGTGCTAGTTACGAACCAGTTATCATAAATGTATATATTCTGTGCTAGTTACCAGCCAGTTATCATGAATGCGTTCTCAAAAAGAAAAAAAAGTTATCATGTGCACATTCTAAAAGAAAATATCAATGTCTAATATTCTGTTCAAATGTGCATCCCAGAAAGGATTTGCAATGGTTATTATTTTTGTCTTTTTATATCCTTTTTGAGTTCGAACCAAGTTGGTTGGATGTTGCAACTGATTCCATGGTCTCATGGTCATGCCCACATGTTAATGGGCAAACATTCCTCACTTTAGACAATTCATGGAGTAAATTCATACTGCTTCCTAAATAATGATTCGAAGGGAGGCTTCTGAATCTTAAGTGAATTTGTGTTACTCGGGCGCATGAAGATGAATTTAATATGATATGAGATAAGAAAACAGCAGAAGTAGAGATCATACGCGGCCTATACGGGTTGTATGGCAGCACAATAGGACTTGTTCGATGCAATTGGCACTGACAATGTGGCCTCCAATGTTATATGCAGCCTGCACTACACATAAAAAACTCATAGCACATTAATGCAAAATTGCAAATTTCTTATCATATCATCGTGAATCCAAATTTCACGTCTGCCTCGCGAGATAGGATTGTCATATTCGTAGGCCGTTTCCCACCCATGTGGCGTCAACCTTCATTAGAAAAGATGATTGTAACAACAAAAGGAAACCTTCACTACCTTATGGAACAATGCCATCCTTCTCAAAGTGTTTCCGGGAATCCCATAAGCTAAAAAAGCCTGCAAGACAGATTACAAAATCATTATTATCATCACTATAGCTGTTCCCCAGATGATTTTGCAATTCCCGCTTTGCACATCAGAGGATCCATCAGGATAAATCAAGCAACAAGGAAATTCTCAATGCCTGATAGTTACATGCATAACCAGTGAATTATACACATTGATCCAAAATGCCATTTTCGCGTCATCCTCCATCTGAGCTGCATTCACTCTTTCCAAATGTTCCACCAGAATCCTGAAATTGAGAGAAAATAGCGATGGAAACCCATAACCAATAAAGATGATAAGAAGCTCAAATTCTTTTCAATTTTAATTTTTCCCGTACCTATAGTTGCTAATGGCATACGATGCACGGGAACAATGATTCCTGTCTGTCGATATTGATGAAATTTCAATCAGCGATCCATCAGAATAGTCATGGTTGTGTCCAGTATCGCGCGGGGATTGGATTGCATTGATGGAACACCTCGACAAGAAAGGTGTTAATCCTTTTTCTGGTTTGGGTGATGCTGCACCACGTACCCACCAATATGTAGCTGCCATGCATCTGACCAACTCCTGTGATAGCATGCTGGGGCATTGGTGTAGATGATCTTTCAATGTCCAGGATAAAGAATTCTTCTCAGTCGGTTCCTTCCCATGAATCTGATGCCAGGAATGTAAATGGTTGTTAAAAAAAAGATGCTATCTAAGAATTGAGGCAAATTTTCAGGGTGTCCTGGATGCAAGCTTAGAATGCAGTGTGACTGTCTCACAGCTGTTAATTTAAACATGCTTTCTTGGACTTACTTCTCTGTTTGAGATGGCATACACCATACAGAAGGATGAATTATCAAATAATCTTCAACAAAACGAACTAAAAAGAATTTGGCATGTGGCCCTCCAGTTTGTACATGGTGAAATTTCATACGTGGTAAAAATAAAAAAAAGTGACCAACAACAATCCTCGTTTTACCTTTATGGGATCTGAACTATTGCTGTTGATTTCAACCCTAGTTTTCGTACCCAACAAGGATGCGCGCCTGGCTCTTGAATGAAGCGATGTTTTCCTTTTCACAGTGTCTTTTCCAGGAGACAGAACTTGGAAAGGCTCCAAGGGAAACTTCTTCGAGGAGCAGAAAGCAGTAGAGATTATGCTTGGGTGTCTTCTTACTTCGTTCTTCTTCATGTGAACAGGAGAAGCTACAACTGAATTTTGCTGTGATGGCGGCCTACTCACACAGTGTTCAAAGATATTTCTGTATAGAGTGAGGACATGCTGTTCGCGGTTTGCTACCTCTTCCTCAAGTAATTCAATCTCCTCTATAAGCTCTTTTGTCTGGGGGGGGGGGGGGGGGGGGGGGGGGGGGGGAGGGGGGCGCGTAAAAAAAATAACGGCCACCTCGTATTAATCGAAGAGATGCTCAAAATGAATATGGAAACAGCTTAGCCTAGCCACCGCAGAATAAGGTCTATGCTTGGATTGATTGAGGAGACTAACTACCAAGTGTGTAAAATGCCACCTTTAAAATGATAGCAGTTTGTTTTGAGCAATTGAAATTCAGGGTCTTTTGGATTGATGAAAGGAAATGCTTAGAAACTACCACGTGTCAGTTATAACATGGAGAAACATTAGCTCAAAAATAATTCTTTTAAAAAAAATAATGATGAAAAAGAAAAAAATTATATTCGGTAGTCATAGACACTGGTAGTGACATTTGTTCCTTAACAGAGGTGGTAACATTTGATGTAAGTGTACAATGGCTGTTCAAGGCCTGTGATCCAGAAACACCACCACAGGTATGGTTCACCGAGCTTGACCTGTTGAAATTTCCATGAACTTGCCGTACCTGGGCTGCGAAATGTCTGTGTCCTGGAGATAAGGTGCTGGAAGTTCGTCCAATGGCTCTTTCAAGCATGACGCGCATAGCTCGTTCTTCCTGTAAACGCATCTGTAACTGCTTGATCTGTGAGTCAACCAAACCCATCAATGCCAATAATTGAAAACTACAACTGCATGGCAGAGAGACACACTCCTAGGGGACATTGTACTTCGAGCTAGTACCAAAGAGTGAAAGAAGAACATTCGTTCTTGATCTTGTTCAACTGTCTCCTGCTGGATGCAGAGATTTGGCAACATTAACCATCCTGCAGTAGTATGCAAAATGCCAATAACTAAACTAAAAAACAATTTGAGAGATTCAGTCATCATAATGGATGGCATTGAATTTCTGATGATTATCAAGAGTCCCTTCAATCCTGCAATACCAATCATCCAACCTTTTCCTTGGAATGAGACAGTTCAAATGAAAAGGTCCAAGATATTGATTCTTCTTTGCTGTTAGGAAATGCCTTGTATTTTGCAATTCAAGTTGAGCCTATCAGCATACAAACTGTAGGCAATCCATGTAGGCTAAGCCCGATGGACAGAGGCAGATTGTCGATCTATTCATCTACCTAAACTCGAACACATGGTAACCGTTCAAAGTTTCCAAACAGAATTATTTCTCAGTCCGAAATTAAATAAATGACAAAGTCCTCTACTCAACTGAAGGGATAAAACATGCTAGAAGATAAATAGATCAAAAGTATTTGCTTCTTGGGGAAAAAAAAAAAAACAGATAGACTAAATTCAAAGCTGCCGGTGGCATGAAAGATGAAATTCACTTGGCAACTACTTCAGCTGCCCTCTACAAAACAAGAAGGCCCACTCGAATTTTATGCATAGGCAAGGCTGTTGAGAAAGATGCCATGATAGAACCTGAAATGTGTTCACAATGTCTGTTTCGAGACCATGCATTGTTGAATGCAAGTAATTATGAAGTCTAGAAAACGATGGTCTAGATACATTTTTATGGCAGAAAGGAAAGAAAATAGTTAAGTTCTTACATCAGTCTCTAAAGAAGTTCGATGGTCTGATAAAGCTTCATTGTGTCCAATTGTAGAAATTTGCTGAACAGGATATTCTCCATCATTCTCCTTCATTAAGTCTCGCAACTACATAAATTCAGGAATTAGAAAGCAAAATAACATTAAGCTTCTTACTCGCACCAGCAAAACAAAGAAGACCAACTACATAAATTTTCTTCCGCTACTTTTTGTACTGATGAATCTCAGTCATCAAAACAACCACTAACAGTTCTTTTGATGTGAAGCCTACAATGAACAAGTTTACCTTTGCGACATTTTGATGCTTCCCTAAAGAATGTGAAATTCCTCTTTGTATAACATCCCAGTTCCTGTCAGAAGCACTGGAAGCCAATATACCATAGTAAGAAATCCATTTTTCCTTGTTTCACCTAGTTGAAATGCCAGGGAAAATTCAAACAAGCGATTGCAGTTCAAAGCCAACGCAGGAAAGCCAAAATGGAAGAAAAATTCGGCGCTTGATAGTTGATGCATTCTGCAGCATTAAAGACCTCACAAAGAGGAATAATAGCATTTCCTAGTTCCATGGTGGATAAAAAAATTTTGTGTGCAAAGATCCTGGAAACAGCAGTTGAGGCTTCTCCAACTGCATGAGTGTGGATTTTTCTGATCAGAATTGAAAGGTTATGAGTGTCAAGTGATATGGATTTTTTGATCATGGTTCATCTGATGAATTCTATGGTGCATTGGTTTAGATCACTTTAATAGATTCAACTTTCCATCTGTCCTCAATTCACTTGACTGGTTTCAAGGCCCCATGTGCAGAAGAAAACTTTGAAGTTCTGACTTCTCGCCAAGCATTTCAACAGAACCGGATTTTAATGAAAGGAGAACTGCAAATTCCAAGTACCCTCCACTCCAGATTTCTATAGCTAGCCAACCAGGACTGCTGAACAGCCTGATGGTTTTATACTCAAACTTGACCCAAGCATCTTTGGTGCATTTTATCAGAACCCAAAACATCTCTGCTCACACCAAAATGAAAAAAAAAAGTACAAAAAAAATCTCTGCTCAAAGAAAATTTAAATTACCATAATCCCCACCCAAAATCCAGGAACAAATCGATTCAAACAACATAGGAGACAAGCCTACACCATCGTCCAACAAAAGGTTCATAGGAATGGCACTTAAAAAAGATTAAGAAAACCCGTAACATGCAACAGTTTTTTTTTATATTTAAAAAAAAACACTTGAAAGTTCTCCAACTTTTATTTCACTGAAATTTTTTCTTAAAAAATCCTACCTTTTAGAGCGCCTGTGCTCAGAAGACACCTGAGAACCATTCTTGCATTCTCTTCCTTTTAATCCTTCTATACTATCTCCATCTGCTGCAGAGGGAATTGGACCATCCATGCCTCTAGTTCTTCAAGTCCTCAACTCAAACTGGATAAAAACACACATATCTAGAAAAGACTAGCATCAATTCTTCTGACATTCCCTCATATCTGTGCATGCTCATCCAAAAACAAGAGCAACAAGAGGTGTTAACGGCTAGGGGTGCTAGAGACAAGCTCATTTAATCCTTTATTTAATGTTCATAATTGGGCTTCTCAGAAAAGTATGGCTAGAGTAGGAATAGAAGCTACAGATTGAGGAATAGATAAGGAAGGAGAATATATCTTGGCATAAGGAAGAAAGAGTGTCGCGTAGAGAAGAGAGAGAGAGAAATGGGATCGAAGTATCGAACTGAAAAGCCAACTGCTTGGGGGGAAATAGAGGGGAAGCAATTGAATTAAATTGAAGTGTTGTGCGTGTAGTTGAAGAAATAAATGCTGGGATTTATTGCAACTGACATGGGTTTGCATTCCTCCTCTCAAGGCCCGAGTGCTGTCCCAGGAAACGGTTGCTAGATTTAAAATAGATTCGAGTTTTACCGCGCCATCATGGGTCCCACTCCTTCCTTTGTAGTCTCTCTCTTTTATTCCTCCTCTCACGCATTGAATGAGCACCAGATTTTTTTATTTTTTTATTTTTTTATAAAAAAAAAATAAAAAAAAATGAGCACCAGAATTCGGATCCAATGGTTCGACCATGGCCTTTCATCCACGTTGCAAGCGGTACTCAGTAGTCATGGAAAGCCATGAACGTGCGGATCGTGGGCCAGTAGGTGGGGGTTTCTCTATGCCCACCTACACCCAATTTCTCATCTTGACCGTTGAATCAGGCGCCGGATATATGGTGAAAAGCATTTGGTTACTATCTCACGCGTCCGTGTACGGTGGAGATTGAACCGGCTGTCTGATAGCTGGAGAGGATGCCTTGGACTGCGATTTACGTGTGCGACGGTTCCTAGCACTGTCAGCGAAGCCACGTTGAAAGAAGTTATAGATTTCTGAATTCTGTGAGTAGTGAAGGATTAGGAGCAGAACTCCCGAAGAATTTTAGAGGAAAATGAAAAATGAAGAATGGAAACGGAATAAAGACGGGGAACCTTTGATAATGTAATTTTTTTTGGGACTGCGAGATAGAGTTGAAAGTAAGAAAATATTTTAAAGTTTGTGTGATTTGTATGTAATAATAGGGTAAAACTGAAATAAATAAGGTAGTCAATTTGAGTACAGAGGTAAAGTTGAAAAATAAGATTGTTTGATTATTAAATTATTTGTGTAAGAATGTGTATGATGTATGAATCCCACAAATTCCCATCTCACTCTCATCCCCGGTCTCTCGCTCCCATCCCATTCTCGGATGTTACCAAATGTCTACATAATATGAATGAAGTAAAGAAAAAGTAGATAATATAATTATAAAGAAAGATATGAAAAAATAATTAAGAAGATATAAAAATGATTGAAATATGATGAAAAAAATGAAAAAAATAGAGTAGTGGATGTTGATTTCTCTATTTTCATTTTCTCTCTCATTTCCTTCATCCCAAATACATAATACATAATTCATATAAAAAAATAGAATTTTCAAAGTTGCTATATTTTTTTTTGAAAAGAAAAGTTTACCATGACTATATAAATATAAAATATCTTTTTTGATTTAATCATAAATTCAATGAAGTGTAACAGAAGCTACACAGGCCGGAACTTGGAACTTCGGGCGGGATGCCTAGGACGCATACTACCATGCCACTGGTGTTGGTCACCTATACAATTTAAAATATTGTATAAAATAGATGACCAAGTAGCTAACATAAATATATATAAAGTGTTAGGATAGAGGTGCACTTTTAGAAGCTAATTAGCGAAAAAAAATATCGTATGATCTTAAGATGAGTAATTATGATTTAACAGGATGCACGTATGGTGCCAGGCCAATATGTATAGCAATACTGCATGTATAGGGAAAAATGAAAAAAACCACTTTTCTTCACCGATGCATCTATCATCACATCAACACTTTATTTCCATCATATCTATCCATTTTTTGTTGGAATTTTTGGACATACATATATTATTTATATATATGTGCTATCATAAATTAATGGTCCAAACTATAAAAGTGATCTTATAAGATTTTATGGGCCTAAATCATTTAATAAAGTATGGATCTCCTATGCGTAGAAACCATATAGCCTAGTTTCTAATTTCTAATTTTATGATGGGCTAAATTGGAAATAGGAAACTAGACTTCCTATAAAATAGGTTGTGGTCCTCGGGTTATGCATCGGTCAGGTTTCTTTTCTGCCATCCCATCAGTAGAGAAGAGGAGCTACACTCTCCTAAAACCCTGGGTGCATTAACTTGGAAGACTTAAAGCCAAAGATTATTAGCATCCATGGATTCAGGTACGCTTCCGTTTATGGTTTTAATTTCTTAATAATTTTAGCATGAGACAGATCCTGCATTGATTATGGATTTAATCAATGGTTGTTTTTCAACAGTGGTATCAGAGCTTAATCTTCATGTTAGATTATTAAGAAAAGGTTTATGAAAATTTCATATTTATGAATTCATGTATACTGTTGAATGCATGTAACCGATTTATAGAAAATTGAAAACCTTATTGCGGCTGCCAGGCCCACCAGTAAAGGACTCGTGGCAGCCTAATAACCGTCCAAATTAAATTTCACATATCTTTTGATCCCTTTATCCGATTTGGACGATCCAATAGTGGTTTTCTATGTTTTTGGACATTCTGGATTGAATGGAAGGGTCAGATTAACCTAAATAGGTCTAGAAATATTATTTTTATGAAATTAACATATATGCATGCAAATGTTTGAATTACAATTAATTCATGTGGTTAGTTTATGAATGTTTAGAAAGCAAATTATGTATAAATTCATATGTTTATAATTTATTACTTTCTATTAAGATTTTAAATTAACCAATTGTCATGCAAAATTTTATTTTTGGATCTTTTGGAATTTAAATTTCAAATAATGGTATAAATATTCTTTATGAATGTCTGATATTTTAAAATAAATTAATTGAAACAACATGCTGCCAAAGTAGCCTCTCTTGTGTAGATTAATTTATTTTTGAAATATTAAGATGATTGTGTGATGTAATTCATGCGAATTTTAATCGGCCCAAAGGAAGGTTAATTTTTGGGCCGAATTATATTCACACATGTGGTAATAAATATGTGATAATTATTTGATTTTCCATGTGAATAATAAGTCGGTCTAAAGAAAGGCTTATTATTTGACAGGATTTTATTATCAATATTTGATTACTACAACAAGAGTACCATTTACAAGTTAATATTTCTGTCCAAAGACTAGATATTAATGTTGTGCTAGGTATCTTGTGATGGGTCTTGCCATTATTTGAATTTTAACTAAGGTTTTATGTATATATCTCATGTGAATATGTTGTTTTGTTCTATTTTCAGTTAACACATCTGCTTCTACCATAACTGCCAACATAAATTCAATTCCCATGCTGAACGGAACCAATTTCAAGCAATGAAAAGAGAATGTGATGATCGTTCTTGGTTGTATGGATCTCGACCTTGCGTTAAGGGTTAAACAACCCGCCTCTCTTACGGTTGCAAGTTCCATTGAGGAAAAAGGGACTTTGAGAGGTGAGATCGTTCAAATCGCATGTGTCTTATGATCATACGCAAATCAATTCCAGATGCTTTCAGGGGTGGTGTATCTGACCAGGATATCACTGTAAAGAATTTCCTTGAGGAAATTGAAAAGCGCTTTGAAAAAAGCGATAAGACTGAAACAAGTATGACTTTGTCAAACTTGGTTTCAATGAGGTATAAGGGCAAAGGAAACATAAGGGAGTACATCCTTGAGATGTCTAATCTCGCTTCGAAACTAAAGACACTTGGGTTACAACTGTCTGATGATGTGCTGGTGCATTTAGTTTTGATATCTCTTCCTCCACAATTCAGCCAGTTTAAGATCAGCTATAACCGCCAGAAAGAGAAATGGACTCTTAATGAGCTCATTTCACATTGTGTGGAAGAAGAAGAAAGAATGAAGCGAGATAAGCCCGAAAGTGCACACTTAGCAAGTACTTTTAAGGAAAAGACCAAGAAAAGGAAAAAGGATAAGGAAGCTGCGGTAGGAGTGGCAAATAAGAAACAGCAAAAGAAATCAACTAAGGAATCAGACTGTTACTTCTGTCACACTCCTGGACACCAAAAGAAGGATTGTACCAAATATTACGCTTGGCGTGTAAAGAAGGGTATGCTTCTCATTTTGGTTTGTTCTGAGGTTAATTTAGCTTCTGTACCTGGACATACTTGGTGGATAGATTCTGGTGCTACTACTCACATAAGTATGTCTATGCAGGGTTGCCTGAGCTGCCGAAAGCCAAATGATGCTGAAAGATTCATCTACGTAGGCGATGGCAAATCAGTTGAAGTCGAGGCAATAGGCACATTTCGGTTATTATTAAAGACTGGTTATTATTTGGATTTAAAAGAAACATATATTGTACCGTCTTTCAGACGGAATTTGGTTTCTATTTCTGTTTTGGACAAATTTGGTTATTCTTGTTCATTTGGAAATAGTCAGTTTAATCTTTCTTTAAATTCAAATATTGTGGGTACCGGTTCTTTATCCAGTTGTGATAACCTTTATTTGCTTGATACAGTTGTCTCGTTTATGGAATCCTTGCATGTGAATTCACATGGTACAAAACGAAAATTAACTGATGAGAATTCTGCTTGGCTCTGGCACAAACGTTTAGGACGTATTTCTAAACAAAGAATTGAAAGACTTGTGTCAGATGGAATTCTCAGTCCTCTTGATTTATCAGATTTTCAAGTCTGTGTTAATTGTGTTAAGGGGAAACAGACAAACATAAGGAGATTCGGTGCCAACAGGTCTTTGGACGTCTTAGAACTAATACATACGGATATTTGTGGGCCATTCCCTACGGCTTCTTGGAATGGTCAACAGTATTTTATTACGTTCATAGACGATTTTTCTCGCTATGGCTACCTATATCTCATCCATGAGAAGTCTCAATCACTGACCGTGTTTAAAATTTTTAAGGCCGAAGTTGAAAATCAACTTGGCAAAAGAATTAAGACCGTTAGGTTTGATCGTGGTGGCGAATACTACAGTAGATATGACGGATCAGGTGAACAACGTCCAGGGCCTTTTGCCAAATTCCTAGAAGAGTGCGGTATCGTCCCACAGTACACCATGCCAGGTAGTCCTACGATGAATGGTGTAGCTGAAAGACGAAACAGAACTTTAAAGGACATGGTAAGGAGTATGATTAGTCGTACTACTTTACCAGACTCACTCTGGGGAGAGGCATTAAAGACTGCAGCTTATATCCTTAACAGAGTACCAACTAAGGCAGCCGCTAAAACCCCTTATGAATTATGGACGGGCAAAAAACCTGTCATAAAGCATTTACGCATTTGGGGTTGTCCAGCTGAGGCAAGGCCTTATAGGCCAAATGAAAAGAAACTGGACTCAAGAACTATTAGCAGCTATTTTGTTGGATATTCTGAACGGTCCCGGGGGTATAAATTTTATGATCCCACATCCATATCCTTTTTTGAAACGGGAAATGCCCAGTTCTTTGAGGATATTGAGCTTGGGGGGGAGGATAAGGTTAGAGACTATGTCTTTGAAGAAGAATTGGTAACTTTTCCTTCGATTGTTGTTCCTGACTCAGTTCAAACAACAATACCGGAACCACAAGACATTGTTGATAACCGCCCTGATCAAGGTCAACAGGATATTCCTGCTGATCAAGCTCAACAACCTGAAGAACTAATGTCATTAAGGAGATCCACTAGAGAAAGAAGAAGTGCAATCTCTAATGATTATATTATCTTTCTCCAAGAACATCAGGATGACATTACGACGATGGAAAATGATCCTATCAACTTCCGTCAAGTAATGCAAAGTAAAAATTCTCAAGAGTGGATTAATGCCATGAATGAAGAGATTAAGTCCATGAGAGACAATGACGTTTGGGAACTTGTCCCATTGCCTGAAGGTGCAAAACCCATTGGTTGTAAATGGATATTTAAAACCAAAAGGGATTCAAAGGGCAATGTGGAAAGGTATAAGGCTCGTCTTGTCGCAAAGGGATTTACTCAAAAGGAAGACATTGATTATAAAGAGACTTTCTCTCCGGTTTCGTCGAAAGACTCTTTTAGGGTAATAATGGCTTTAGTGGCACATTTTGATCTTGAGCTACATCAGATGGATGTAAAGACTGCGATGTAAAGACTGCGTTTCTCAATGGTGACATTGATGAAACCATCTATATGGTACAACCAGAAAATTTTGTGTCCGGAGATGCAAAACAAATGGTTTGTAAATTAAAGAAATCCATCTATGGGCTCAAGCAGGCTTCCCGTCAATGGTATTACAAATTTCATCAAGTCATCATCTCATTTGGTTTCGAGATGAATATGGTTGATGATTGTGTATACCATAAGTTCTGTGGGAGTAAGCATATTTTTCTAGTATTATATGTTGATGACATATTGCTTGCCAGCAATGATATAGGTTTATTGCAGGAAACTAAGAGATTTCTATCAACGAAATTTGAGATGAAAGATCTTGGTGAAGCAACTTTTGTATTAGGAATTCAGATACATCGGGATCGTTCTCGAGGTATTCTCGGATTATCACAAAAGACCTATATTGAAAGAGTACTAGAAAGATTTTGCATGCAGGATTGTAAACCAGGAGATACCCCTGTTGCCAAGGGAGACAAATTCAGTCTCCAACAATGCCCTCAAAATGATTTTGAATCCAAGGAGATGCAAAAGGTTCCTTATGCTTCAGCAGTGGGAAGTTTAATGTATGCCCAAGTTTGCACACGTCCAGATATAGCATTCATTGTTGGCATGCTGGGCAGATATTTAAGTAATCCGGGAATGGATCATTGGAAAGCAGCCAAAAGAGTTTTTAGATATCTACAAAGAACAAAACACTACATGCTCACATACAGGAGGTCGAAAAATATAGAGATCATTGGATATTCAGACTCCGACCATACAGGATGCCAGGACAGTCTTAGATCCACTTCGGGCTATATTTACCTGCTTGCTGGAGGAGCAATCTCTTGGAGGAGTGCTAAGCAGACACTCGTTGCTCCTTCCACAATGGCAGCTGAATTTATAGCATGTTTTGAGGCATCCAATCAGGCTATATGGCTGCGAAATTTTGTCACGGGGCTGCGAATTTTGAATGGAATTGAAAGACCACTCAAGTTATATTGTGACAATAACTCAGCAGTCTTATATTCCAACAACAACAGGAGCTCGACGAAGTCAAAATTTATTGATCTCAAGTTCCTAGTTGTTAAGGAAAGAATTCAGGAATGTCAAGTGTTTATAGAGCACATAGGAACAAACTCTATGATTGCGGATCCGCTGACTAAGGGATTGCCACCCAAGGTCTTTCATGAGCATACTGCTCACATGGGTGTTGTATCACTTGATGATACTCTGGTTTAGTGGGAGTTTGTATTTTTGTGCTTTTATTTGGCAGACACACTTTTGTATATTACAGTTATGGATATTTTCTGCAGAAATAAAGTATTCAGTATTTTGGCTTTTCAGTACTTTTGGTATTGGTTTGATCTCACCAAATAAGGTGGACCAGTTGGAAATAGGCATGTTAGATCGCATTACATGTAATTTCCATGCTACGCATCTATGCTTGATCTATGTCGTTTAGTTATGTTTTATATATGTGATCTTGGATGGGTCTAGTTACGATAAATGTAACAAAGGCCGCCTTGGTTCTATGTTGGCATAATTAATGGACGAGATTGTTCGGAAATGATTTTGGTATGATAGCATAAGGTTTTGAGCTCATAAGGTCATATATATAATTATAAAATACATGTAGTCCAAGTGGGAGATTGTTGGAATTTTTGGACATACATATATTATTTATATATATGTGCTATCATAAATTAATGGTCCGAACTATAAAAGTGATCTTATAAGATTTTATGGGCCTAAATCATTTAATAAAGTATGAATCTCCTATGCGTAGAAACCATATAGCCTAGTTTCTAATTTCTAATTTTATGATGGGCTAAATTGGAAATAGGAAACTAGACTTCCTATAAAATAGGTTGTGGTCCCCGGGTTATGCATCGGTCAGGTTTCTTTTCTGCCATCCCATCAGTAGAGAAGAGGAGCTACACTCTCCTAAAACCCTGGGTGCATTAACTTGGAAGACCTAAAGCCAAAGATTATTAGCATCCATGGATTCAGGTATGCTTCCGTTTATGGTTTTAATTTCTTAATAATTTTAGCATGAGACAGATCCTGCATTGATTATGGATTTAATCAATGGTTGTTTTTCAACATTTTTTTCCATCAATTATTGTATTCCTTAGAATGCTTATATGAAACTTCTCAATGTAACCTTGTCCATTTTAATATCTTTATATTTCCTTTTTAATATCTTTATATTTAATGAAAAATTTACTTATTGTATCTACTATCTCGTATCATTTATATTCTTATAAAAATTATTTTATTTTTAGCATTATTGTACGTATGTCCCATCATAAATATATAAAATCAATATAACAAATCGTAATTTTAAGTTTTAAATTATCTAAAATATCATTATTAAATAGATAAATAATTTTATAAAATATTATTATATTATCCATACGTAAATAGATGTAAGTAATTTTTATCATTTACAAATAAATATATATAACAAATGTCGCTCCTGCACATATTTAATTTGGATGAAATTTAATCTTCTGATTAAATAAATGATGTTCAATATAATAAATATAGCACATTTTCTATCAAACACTAAGATATTAAAAAAGAAAAATGTCACGTAGAACCACTTTGAGATTAACATAATTTGAATGTACGAACTACATGCATATATTTGTAAAAATTGTGTACTCATTCAACCTCAGCCACGTATTAATTTAATAAACATACATCACCAGTTACCCATTCGAAAGGCTGCATTTTTTATTTTGCCACTGTCGACGCCTTTGGATCCCTGCCAAAGTGCCAATGCCATCAGGACTCTGGACTCTGGACTTTGGAGGGACCCAGTCAGCCACCCCTGACACCACCGTCCTGGGATGAGTGCGGCCGTCATGATGCGAGGACCCCCGTAGGCTATGGCTTCATCCACACATGAAATGTGGGATATTCATCTCGATGGATGAGAGATCGGGTGGAAGTTGTGAGCTACTTTAATAAGAATAATTTTCCAGCTGGTCGGAGAACGAGGGTACAACCCACAATGATTGAATTTAATTATTTTTACCGTTGTTTATTAATAAAAGTTTTCAATCTAAATTTTTTTAATTTTCATAATTATTTTATTTTTAATTATTTGTTTATATCTTTCTATGTAATTATTTTACTTTTTAATTATTTTTATACGAGTATTTATATAACTAATTTATATATTTTAAATTCATTCTTGTTACTTTTCATCATCTCTATTTTGATATAATATTATATTATTATTTTCTTTTATTTTAAAAACTTTTATATCAAAATATTTATCACGGTTAATTATTTATATTGATGTTTAGAGATATGACGTGGTTAACTCATTCAAATCACAGTCGTATATACTTCAGCCGGCGCTACCATTTGGATATGCAATTTGACCTAAGCTTTAAGCCGGGGAATGGAAAATCACCTCTTACCCGCACGGACCGCACCGTAGATGATTCCCGATTGCAATGCGCCGAACAAGTCCTTTTTTTTTTATTTAATATTTTTATACATCTGTGCATGAGCATTACCACTGCTTGATTATTATTTTTTTTCAAAAAAATCACCAGTACAAGAATTTAGGCAATTACCTTCGCGTGGAAAACTCCACACACAATCCAGACCGTTCGTCCAGTGTACTCATGCCAAAAATGCCTACCTTTTAAAATCGAGGAACAGCAAACAATCTACCAAGGCAATCGGCTGTGTTCAACTCCATGATGGAGAAAACATGGAATTAAAGAAGCGAAGTATAACCTTAGGAGTTAGGATGCGATTTCCAATCAGAAGTATCAGTGGATGACTGGTGCAACATCCTTCTGCAAGAAATACCACCGCCAGTGTTAATTTTAAAAGCTAGCTAGATAGCGGCGGTTCTCCTAATCATTGGACATTTTTGCTGAAGGCAATAGCTATTAATTACTAGGAGTTAAGTACTCGTCTCCACGCTCGTAATGTCAATAAATCAAAAGTGGGCGGTGGGAGGCGGCAAACCACAGCCACAAACGCATTCCAGTTCTTTCTTTATTGTTCACGTTTCTTCTCTTTGGACCCCACGGTCGGTGCCGGCCGTGCCCAACGGCTGCTCAAGTCATCTGCTATAAAAATCGATGTTTGTTTTCCTTGGTTCATCCAAGAGAAGAGAAGAGAAGAGAAGAGAAGAGAAGAGGAGGTAGAGACTCGTAGTAGCATCCACGTCACAGGAAACTAAAGATGGTGAAGCTGGCAATCGGTAGTCTCGGCGACTCGTGCAGCCTTGGGTCGTTCAAGGCTTATCTGGCCGAGTTCATCTCCACTCTTCTTTTTGTCTTTGCTGGAGTTGGGTCTGCCATTGCTTATAGTAAGTATACAAAAGATGATTAACTGATTCCATTTCTGGTTGTTCAAGCAATTGGCTAATTCATGTCAGCTGATGATTGACAACGAATGTTCCCGACGTTTGCAGACAAGCTAACATCTGACGCGGCGCTTGATCCAGCGGGGCTGGTGGCCGTGGCCATCGCTCATGCATTCGCACTGTTTGTTGGGGTTTCCATGGCGGCCAACATCTCGGGTGGCCACCTGAATCCAGCCGTTACTTTCGGACTGGCTGTTGGCGGCCACATTACCATCTTGACTGGCGTCTTCTACTGGATTGCTCAGCTCCTTGGCTCCATTGTGGCCTGTTTGCTTCTGAAATATGTGACGAACGGCAAGGTAATTAAAAATATTCTCTCTCTGCAACAAATGTTATTAAACGCAACTCTTGTTTTTAGCTGCGTATAACATTTGTTTAGCTTCGTATTGTTTAATTAATTATGTTGCTGCATTCCTTTGTTTGATCGCAAAATAATTGCTGCGCAAGTGTGGTGAAATTTAGCCCAATGCATCCATTTTTTACTTCACATGCTTGCAGCTGAAAACAACACTCAATATGTTAGCTGCGAGTAATAACATTTTTTTGCTGCAAATAGTATTTATTTTGACTATATTTAGGCGTAGGGCGTCAAGCTGCTCTTATGGTAGCCTTTGTTATCATGCTTACTGTAATATTTAATATTAGAAATGAGCAAATCTTAATTTAGCTGAAATAAGCGGCGGCAGGCCCACATGTACCAACTTTTGCTTTGTCTACAGATTACATATAACTGCTCGGTCTCATCATGAACCGGATTTTTAAGAGGACCAAAAATAAAATAAAATAAAATAAAATTGGGACAACATATATTATGTTAATTTATTGTCCGGTCACATCCAAGAAACTTCGAATTTCCTTGCGAAGCAGGTCAGATCAGACCAGGAACGATTTTTTGGTGGTCCACCGTTGGATAAAAAATACCCATATCGTCCAACCATTGTCTTTTCCAACACTTATCAAAATGTGTTTGGAGGGTAAATTAGTAATAGATCTTAAAGTGTTATAAAAAAAAGTAATAGATCTAAAGGAATTGAAATAGAAATATAAAATACAAAAACAAGACAGAAATTGTTCAAAAGATAAAAATAGATAAATGATTTCTAAAAATAAACGTCATAACTAAAACTTTACATTAATTACTGTGGCCCATTTTTCTTTAGCTAAAATAGATATTTATTCTAGAAATTCTTCAATCACATGAGACAATCCCCACCTGTCACCTTGATCGTTAAAACAGTGAAAGAAAAATCCTCCCCAGTGTTAATTACTTGCACTTGCAATTAATTATCATGCCTTTTAATTTCAACTTTTTAGTTTTTGTAGAAATGAATGTTAGATTAATCATCAGGTTTTTATTCGACTGATATTCCTATTAGATTTTTTGTTGGTTTATAAAAATCGGGAGTTTGTATCTAATTCCCTATAAATATTGGTAAAAAGGAGTTAAAATTCAATTTTGAAAAATCAATCTATTTTCATGGCATGCTCACCATTTTTGTTTTGTTTTTGTTTGGGTGTTGCGATTGGTGCAGGCAATCCCCACCCATGGTGTGGCAGCTGGGATGAACGAATTGGAAGGGGTGGTAATGGAGATCGTGATCACCTTCGCCCTCGTCTACACGGTCTACGCCACGGCAGCGGATCCAAAGAAGGGCTCGCTTGGGACGATTGCTCCCATAGCCATTGGCTTCATAGTCGGAGCCAACATCCTGGCTGCTGGCCCCTTCAGCGGCGGCTCCATGAACCCAGCTCGATCCTTCGGTCCAGCTGTGGCCAGCGGCGACTTCTCAGGAAACTGGGTCTACTGGTTGGGCCCACTCATTGGAGGTGGTTTGGCTGGCTTGATCTACGGTGATATTTTCATCGGGTGTCACACCCCACTGCCTGTGTCTGAAGACTACCCTTAACTAGCGCTCGCTGCCTCTTGTTTTAGCTTTTTGGGTATTTGTCCCCAAAATAAGTTGCAGATAAACAAAGAGGGATTATCCGTGTGTGTTGTCTATTTTCGCTTGTTTCCACGTTTTTTTGGAGAAGGTAATTAATTGGTGTCTCTGATGGGATGAGGTTGAAAATGGAAAGCTTGTGAATGTCTATGATAATGTTACCGCTCGACTTGTGCCATCATGAATTTCACACCACGGTCCAATTTGGAGAATACCAGTCTCTGAATTTGATAGGGACCACGTTCCCTGAAGCGAAATCTATGCATACATGGGATGTCACCGTTCATATTTCTTGGCGCATGCTAGTGGAATGGACCGCCAAAATCTTCTCCCACTTGCTTGTAAAAGGTGGCAGCTACAACTCATTCAGTTTGCAACCCACTACCTTCAACTTTTTCTCTCTCTTTTTGATTGGTATTATACACACCATAATATCTGATATTATAAATTAGGTCTTTTCAAATCTTGATTCTGAAAAGATATATTGTAAATACTTCCATACTCAGGGAAGATAATTTGTAAATACCCCGCTACTAGGGGTACACAGTACACACTGCAGATTGCAGGTTTCAAACCCACACATTTAATGTTACTGCCACTACGCCGGACCAGTGGGGCAATAGCCCAGTGACCACTGCCTCCAACCTTTTTGTCTTCGATGTTGCGTTGGAGGTGTGTTTATTTGTAGATAAGACTTTACAACGCAACTTTGGTGAAATATTAGGTCCCGAGTGAATTTTACAGTAAACCTCTTGGATAGGGTCCACTTCAATGTTTCAATAGGTTATTTGTTTCATTACGTGACAAAAATTTATTTTAATTGAAATCTTTGGTGGCCTATACCAATTTTAATATATACATGTATATATTATAATAAATACTTAAATCTATTCATAGATGCATCAACATGCTGTGATGATTTGCAGAATCATTTATCCAATAAAAATATTTTATATGATTTAAATGTTGAATAAAGAAATTTTAAATTAATATACTAATTAAACAATTTTATTATGCTAATGTTAGAATATCTTGGGTGTAAACTATGCACATCGTTTGTTACAAGATTTGACATTGAGTCCCCCCACAAGGGAGGAGAGGAGACATGAATTATATTGTTGTGGGAAACTAATCCAATGCACCCAGGTATACTTAGCTTCGGTGCACCAGAGTACAAATACTCATTTTTATATATTTAAATTTTTTTACACAATTGTTAATCTTAGTGTATTTAACACGTGTATTAATTTTTACCATTTTTGGAGACTTTTAGATATTTATTTTAGATTTTTAAAAATCAATGACATTTTAATAAATTTAAATTACTAAAAATATCACTGATTTTTTAAAATTCAAAATAAATATATAAAAATCTCCAAAAATGATAAAAATTGATACACATATAAAATATACCTAGATTAATAATTGTGTAAATTTTTTTTTAAAATATAAAAAAATGAGTATTTACATCCAAATGCATCGAAGCTAAGTGCATCCGGGTGCATAAGATTAAAATTCACTGTTGAGATAATCGAGTAAAATCCTCTCTCTCTAACTTTTACTTTTCTCTCCTATAGTTTCCTTTTCCATCTAGTTGAAGAGTTTTCCTCATATATCCTTGCACCTCCATGTTTTGTGTTATACTTCGTGTGGATATGTAATGCGAATGTGCTCATTGTTGGGAATATTTTACACAATAATAACGCTACTTGGAAATAATCTTACAATACTACTTGAAAATAATCTTGCAATAATACTTGAAATAACCCCATAATAATACTACTTGAAATATATCAAATCAATACTCATATCCCACAATAATGATGCTAATGATGAAAAATAACTTATCTAAAAAACTGAATATTGCAATGTTATAAGAAGAACATACCTCAAAATCAAAGCCCAAAAATATTTTTTTTATAGCCTAGCCAAAATATGGCCTATCTTGACCCCAACATAGCTTGACCCAAAAAAAGTTACAGCTATTTGCTTGTGGGGATATGGGGGTGTGTTCGAAAGGGGGAGACCAAACTCCTTTTCATAGTGCAAAGGACTCCTCCCATTTCCTTACAAAAGCAACGTGGGATGTGAGGTTTACTTTCAACACCTTCCCTTAAACCGAACTATTTAAATTACAAAGACTAAATAAATTTCTTAATTCTACAAATACATCAGTTTTCAAAGGCTTAGTGAATATTTTTGCCACTTGATCGGATGTCTTGCAATACGAAAGCTCGATTTCCTTCTATTTCACTAATT
Source organism: Annona cherimola (assembly GCA_030490835.1). Classification (NCBI taxonomy): domain Eukaryota; kingdom Viridiplantae; phylum Streptophyta; class Magnoliopsida; order Magnoliales; family Annonaceae; genus Annona; species Annona cherimola. The sequence goes on from CM059974.1 coordinate 7,779,396, forward strand.
GAAGGATGAAATGATATCGCACGTCAATATGTTTGCTTCTTCCATGATAAATTGGATTCTTAGCAAGTGCAAATGCTGAATTATTATCACAGAATATGCAAATTGGTGCATTTTCATGATAATTCAACCCTTTGAGTATATTTTTCAACCAAATAGCTTGGCATGCATATGCTATTGCTACAACGTACTCCACTTCTGTAGTAGATAAGGTTACGATCGACTGCTTCTTTGATGACCATGGTACTACTCCATCTCCATAGAAGAAGACATATCCAGATATACTTTTTCTGTTATCTAGATCTCCTTCATAATCTATCAGCAAAAACCTGTAAGATAAGAATTTTTATTATCATATGAAATTTCAAGGTTTCTTGTCCCATTCAAGTAACGCAAGATTATTTTTGCAGCTTGAAGACACATTTCCCTTGGACTTCCCATGTATCTGCTGATCAAACAAACTGCATAATTATATTTGGTCTTGTAGCTATCAAATACATTAAACTGCCCACAATTTGCTTAAATAAAGTACTATTCACTCTCCTTCCACCACTATCTTTAGATAATGTCAATTTTGTAACAATCGGGGTACAAATAGGCTTACTTATTTCCATCTGAAAACGCTGTAGAACTTCTTTTAGATACTTCTTTTGAGTTATAAAAATGCCCTTTTTCGACTGATCAACCTCAATTCTAAGATAATAATTCATCGATCCCATATTAGTCATGTCAAATTATTTTTCTATTAACTTTTTAAATTTATCTATCATAAACTGATCATTCCCCATATATATTAAATCATCCACATATAAGCAAACAATGAATATTTTGTCTCCTTTTCCATATTTCACATAAAAATATGTTCATATGGACATTTAACGAATCCCATATTTTCAAAATGGGAGTCAATATGACTGTACCATACTCGAGGGGCTTATTTCAAACCATACAAAGCCTTTTTCAATCTGTAAACTTTATTTTTGCTTTTTGGTTTAATAAAATCAGGGGGTTATTCCACATATACCTCTTTAATCATGCTAAGCAGTGGATCTAAGTGGTGCATTAATCAGAGTGCATGAGCATAATATATAATTACATATTGGGTTTGCTACCAAGTAGTGAAGCAGTATGATAGTAATTGAGTAGCGACCTCAGGACTACAAAAGAAGATGAATTAGCTCACAAATGTATAACGCGACAACACACGAGCATAAACATATTGCAATGCCTACATTATGAATGCATGATTTAGAATTAACATATGCATGCACGAGCATAAAGATGTTTAATAACTTAGAATTGTTGTACATAAAAGGTAATATAGATGTTATTTTGTTTTAAAATTTTAAAATGATTGGAAAATGATTTTTTTAAAAAAAACTATCTACTTACTGAGCTTCTAGCTTACATACTTTTTATTTTTAGTGAAAAAATAGGAATACAATGATAAAGTAAAGCAACCGTCAACGTGGAAAAAGAGTGAAACTAGCAGAGTAAAGGACAAACAAGTTTAAAGTTATTGAAGTTTTTTTATAATGCTTACTTGTATTGAGAATGAACACCAAATATGTATAATGATTCCATGAGGAGTAGACTTGAGATGTATTAGTTAAAATTTTTATAGTATTGTATCTTGATATCTATTTTCATTTTGGAAAATTTTTATTTATCACGGTATTCTCAGCTTTTGATATAGTAGACCCTATTCGTGACACTTCAAGGGTGGGGTGTTACAGTTTTCAATATGCTTCTGACCATGTTCATAATTGTTCGATTTTTTATTTTTGCAACTTCATTTTGTTATGGAGTGTATGTAACAGTCAGTTGGTGTTTGATACCATGATTTTCACAAAATCGAACAAAATCATTTGAGGTATTTTCGCCCCCTCGGTCAGTTCTTAAGCATTTAATAGGATGACCACTTTGCTTTCAACAAATAACTTAAACTTTTGAAATACTGAAAATGCTTCAGACTATTTTTGTGTGTTAGTCTAAGGGATTAGGCTTAGTTTGCATCCATTTAGCTTAATTTTCATTCGCTTTATATTTTAGGAGCATTTTACAATTTTTATGCATTTTTAGTGAAAATTAGGCATTTTTAGTTCATTTATTTAGTTTATTTAGTTTTTGTAGGAAGGACGGACAATTTACAGGCATGCGGGCGAGTGGAATGCAGAACAAAGCCAAGTAAAGGAGCATGAGGATGGTGCCCAGGCGCCACCCTACATGCCTTAGCCAGAATCTCGAGCACATCCAGCAACAAATTGCTTCCAAGGAGTTGACTCCTAGGCCCTACTTCATTAACATTGCAAACACACCCAGAAGAGTTTTTAGGACGAAGGCTTCCAGGGAGTTGGCGCCTAGGCACCATGGCATAATCATATAGGTGTTCCAGAAAAGTTTCCAAGTCATGAAGCATCCAGAGGGTTGGCGCCTAAGCGCAAAGGCATCAACCTTCAGAACATTTAGAATGGTTTCTACTTCACACAGCACACAGAGAGTTGGCGCCTAGGCACCACTGCGCATCCGTACGCGTGGATTTCTGTACATATGCGCAAATCGACCATTATAAATAGAAACCTAGGGATTCACGCACAAAGAGAGAGAGCCTAGACGTAATAGACACCCGAAGAAGGAATGAACTCGATCGAAGTGCGGATTGAAGTGAAGATTCAACCCCGTTGATGGAAACTGCTGGAAACCTAGTTTTCTCTTCATCCTTCTATTTTCTTTCTCTGTTTTTCTGGATACTTTTATAATGGATGTAAAGGATTTTTATATAATGTCTGTGAATTAAACTTCCTTTAGATGGATAGTTCGGATGAATTGATATCTAACTATATTGTAATGGTTCTTCAAATTTCAGGAATGAATATTTGATTTTTTATATGATTGTGTGTGTGATTTACCATTGCATAAGTGGTTTAATGTTTTTTACATGATTAGCTATCTTGTAAGATGATTTAATTGCATGATTAATCCTTGAAAAAGGAAAATCTCTGCTAGATCCATGTGCAGGGCATAGGTTTCCTCTTCGTTAAGGGAAGTTGTTTAATGGATAAGAATATACCGTTAAACCCTATGTAGTCAATGAACAAGTTATGAACTTATCAATTCCACTTCATTTAATGGCATGTGAACATAACACTTGAATAGAGTGTAATTAGCTTTATATGTGTTAGAAGACATATATAAAGATTATTGAACTTGGACTAGTAAATTTCTGCACAATCTAATGAAAAGGAACCAATGCGATATCATTTAGATTCAAGGATTCCGAACTATCCATCTGCCATCCCCAATTGATAAACTCATTTCTAGTATTCTAGTTGTTCCGTGAACTCTTTTCTATTTTCATTTTGTGTTGATAGTTTTAGTTTTAAGTTTGGAACCTAGAATTTTCTACCTACTGAAAGCAATTAAATTGAGTAATAATTTCAGTTAGACAAATTTTTCGTGGGAACGATACTCTACTCACTCTTTATTACTTGATTCGACACGTATATTTGCGTTAAAACGAGCATTTTAATAGACAATATATGCAGCTCGTCAAAAACCCATGTTTTTTCTGCTGAAATCATCAGTGAAGGTTATAAAGTACCTTTTATTTTCAAATCGGAGTTCGATGGGCTCACATATATCTGAATGAACAATCTCCAGTAGATCATTAGCCCTTCTTGATTGTCCTGTTGGAAAAGAAATTTGATGTTGCTTTCCACTATGCGGTCTTTACATGCAGCATTCGGGCGATTGATTAATGGTAATCTTGTTACCGTATTCTTTCGATATAATAATTTTAGTTCATTAAAATTCAAATTTCAAAATCTTAAATGTCAAAGGCAAGAATCATTTTCCACAATAGTATTGAAACATGGTAACCTTCAACTCTGAATATGAAGAGAAAATATTCTATTTAGTGTTATCTTGACATATGCAATTACTTATTTTCGCTCGTTTTCAATTTTACAGCATCCATTCTTCATGCTAATCTCATTACCCTTTTCTAACAATTGTCCCCTACTCAATAAATTATTTTTCAATTTTGGTACATAAAAGACAATGGATATATGTTGTTGGATACCGTCTTTTGTTCGACTTCGAATTTTTTCTTTTCCGACAATTTCAGTGGTTGAATTATCACCAAATTTGACAGCAGAATGAAAACTTTCCTCAATTTTAGAGAATAATTCTTTGTTTCCACATATATGATTACTAGAACCAGTATTCAAGTACTACACTGAATCTTCAGTTTCTTGTGTAGCATTGCATGTTAGAAGTAGAGTTTCTGTCATCTCACCATTCTTTTTTATATGGTTAACTCATTCTTGATTTTCAAGATTACTATAGCATTTAGAACTATAATGACCAAATTTATTGCAATTATAACATTGAATATGTGATTTATCTGTTTTGGCACAGTTTCCCCTTCCTCGTATTTGTCCGGACATTCAACCATGACGTCGGTCACGCCCACGATTGCCTTCTCTATTTTGATTGAAATTTTGATTCTGAACATCTCTATGAGTTTCATTTGCATTGAATCTTCCTCTTCCTCGATTACCTCGGCCACTGCCATATGAAGTACCTCTACCTTTTTCTGCATTTGAATCACTAAAAACTTACTTTGTCTGTAATGCTTGCTCTTCAATTGAGCATTGGCTTATTCTGACTTCATGTATCATTAATGATCTCATTACTTCATCAACTGATGTATGATACAATTCTTTAGATTCTTCAATTTGACATGCCGCATCAAATTTTGGGATCATAGATCTAAGAATTTTTTGTATAATAGAAATATCAGGAACTGTTTCACCATTGGTTTTCATTTGATTAGAAATAACTAATGTATGAGTAAAATAATCCGTTACCGATTCTGAAAATTTCATCTTAAGATTTTCAAAGTCAGCTTTTAAGACTTGTAATCAAACAGCCTTGACATGTGCAATTCCTAGGAAATTCTTCTTAAGGATACTCTAAGATTCATGAGATGTTTTTGCTACTGCAATCTTTTCAAAAATTTCTTCATCTATTGCTGATGTAGAAAAGCAAAAGCAAGAGCCTTCTGGTCTTTCTTTCTCACATCCTTTAATTCATTTTTTTGTGCCTATTGCATAGCACTTTCTGCTTCTTGTGTGCGTACTTAATACAAATTTTCAACAAAATCCCAACTATCTTGAAATTTAAAAATAACTTTCATCTAAGTTTTTCAATGTTCATAATTTTTACCAGTGAGCTTTGGAATTTATGGTTATATAATACCATTGGTTGACGCCATTTGGGAGGATTCTTAACTTGACTTCCGCAGAGCCTCGTTTAGAAAACAACCTTACTCACCCCAACACAACTCCGATAATGTTCAAAAAATAATGCTAGCTCTGATACCACTTGTTGGGAATATTTCACATAATAATAACACTACTTAAAAATAATCTCGCAACACTACTTGAAAATAACCTTGCAATAATACTTGAAATAACTCCATAATACTGCTACTTCAAATATATCAAAGTAATACTCATATCTCACAACAATTATCCGAATGATGAAAAATAACTTCTCTAAAAAACTGAATATTACAATGCTAGAAGAACAACATACCTCAAAAGTGAAGCCCAAAAATATTTTTTTTATAGCCTAGCCAAAATATGGCCTAGCTTGATCCCAAAATAGCTACAGTTATTTACTTGTGAGGATGTGGAGGGTGTGTTAGAAAGGGGGAGACCAAACCTCTTTTTATAGTGCAAATGGCTCCTCCCATTTTCTTACAAAAGCAATGTGGGATGGGGAGGTTTACTTTCAACACTGTGTGTTCTTCCCACCCTAGAAGTAAACGCCCCCGCTCAGTTATTTGATGAAAATAATTAAATTAAAGCAAATGGGTATAAAAATGATGAAAATAAGAATATTATTGTAAACATATGTCAAATCAACTTTTGAAGAAAAAAATCTTTCACGTCCTATCAATTTGCACAACCAAATATTAGGCCCGTGTTTTATAAAAAAAACATATATATTAGCCTCATGGCCGCAACGGATAGGACCATGTCTTGGTGATCAACTAAGTGGACATTGGGTTATACTTTAGGTTCAGTTTGGAAGACTTATGGGGCGGATGTGTATAGCCAAATTTTAAGCCTGTGGACGCAAAGACAGGCCCATAACTTGGTGATCAACTGAGTGAATATTGGGTTAACGGGTTGTACTTTCCTCTCCGCTTGAAAATTTTTTGGGCTGGGTTTTTTTTATTATAATTTTACGTACTTAACACATTACTTTTTAGTCATTATTTGGATAATCTTTATAAAGATATGTGTGTGGCGCCCCGAACCGAGGCGTCCACATAGTCCTTACTCCAAGATCTTGTCGATTGGTAAACGTGAATTAGGATTGTTGCCCTGATCACTCGGCGGGTTCTTAATTGGATCTCGTCCAATTTTTTTTTCATTTCTTTTTCTTTTCTTTCATCACATAAACATATACTCATCACCATTCATGATGGACTTATCCATAACATCAACTTCTCATATTATTCATCACTTCATAATTTCATACAACCTATGTCTTTTTCATCATATCCCATTAGGGAATCTGTTCATACAAAAATCTACTAACCTTTGTAGATTCTTCTTTTCCTTTAGCAACTCGTGCCCTTCATTTCTTGTCTTTCCCTACACTTGTCTGAGGTTGGGCATGAGTCGAAACTCAATAAGTAAGCATTTTTCATTTTAAATGCATTCCTCTCCATTTGATAGAAGACACTTACCAAGTGATCAACTACCAATGGAATAGAAACCTTTTCGTAAACCATATTTCGAAACCTTTCATAAACCATTCATGTAAATCATTCGTAAATGCATTTCTCTCCATTCGATAGGAGACACTTAACAAGTGATCAACTATCAATGGAATAGAAACCTTTTCATAAACATTGGATGTGCAAATGCTTCCTTTCCACTCCTGACATAAACCTTCGTGTGCGGGTACGCTAGCTCAGGGAACATCTCACATAACATGGTCCGATACGCCGGCTGTCTCCGACTTGGCCTCATCAAGGGGAACTTCTCTTCCTCTTGACGCCTACATGGTTCCTACATGCATGACTTTTGATTTCCCCAGCGTTATATACCTCTTACACCAGGTAACGTGTCATTCTCATGTAGAGAATTATTTGCACCATCCCTTAAAAATATAATTTCAAATCCATGCTTTCCTTTTCAATCAATGTATGAAAATGCAATGCATTCATTCAAACATAACATTCCTTTGCCTCCACCTCTGGGGAGGACGCCGTCGGTACACAGCCCATACGACTCGGCAATAATGAAGGGGGACTCTCTGATCCGCTTTCTACCTTCACCAAAGCCTCTTCCTTATACATCATACATGTGCACATGTCCATGAACATCACATAATATCAATATGCCGGCATGACTTTTCATAAAACTTCATAAACATTCATCATTTCAAAACATTATAGGAATGACCATCCTTAAACACATTTCATAAATACTTGGGAATAAAATCACATTTACAAAAGGATTTGCTTGCTTACAAATCATCATTTTCAAAAGGGTTTGCTTGCTTACAATGAAGCAATAAAATAACATTTTCAAAGTTGTGCTTGCTTACAATGAAGCAATAAAATAACATTTTCAAAGTTGCGCTTGCTTACAATGAAGTAATAAAATCATATTTTAAAAAAGTTTGCTTGCTTACAATGAAACAATAAAATCACATTTTAAAAAGCTTGCTTGCTTACCTTTGCTTTGCTTCAACCTGACTCCTTTATCCTTTCCTTTCATTTTCCTATACAAGAAAATTTGATATTTTATCCATCTATTCCATGTCTTAGCTTGCTTCCCATGCATGTTTTACGATCACATATTACCTCATTTTTATAGAGGTTTTCCTTTTATAAATACTTGGTCATTACTCATTTATATGAATTTTTATCCATAAATCCTTTAAAAATTCCATCCATATATCCTCATAAATATACAAAAATAAATCTCAATTTTTTCCCAAAATACGCTGTTCACTGTTCATAATTACTGTTCATGTCACTGTAGCATATTACTGTTCATAATCACTGTTCACGTAATGTTCACCCGAGGTACTGTTCACAGCAATGTGGTTACTGTTCATGGGTTCCAAAAATTGACATTTTTCCCAAAAATAAAAAATACCATGACATAGCTTATGCTTAGTATATCATGAGAAATTCATGAATTATGAATTTATCATCATTAAATTGGCTAAATAAATCATTTTCTCCATATACTAAAAATCAACATAAATTCACTTAAGCATAATCCTTAATTCCAAAAATCATGAAATTAATATATCATCATTCCAACATCATATTTATCATATTCATATATCCCAAATCATCATTTATCAATTTTGGAGCATTATTTTCACATATCTTTTACTATCTTCCCGAATGCTCCATCTTTGCTCCAAATTTTCGATGTTTCGGCATGATTCCAATTAAGCATTATAACATTACTTATTTTCTCATGATTAGACATTATCTAAGCATAGTTTTATCTTACTTAACACCCAAAAGAAATTTGGGAAGAATCCCCTTACCTGAAGTAGAAAATCTCTCCTACAACTTGCCCTTTCTCTCTCTAACTTTCTCTCCTTTTCTCTCTAAGGCCAAAAACGAATTTTGGGGGTTGGAAATGCTCAATGGAGCTGGAATGGGTGTGCCTTGGTCGTTCACCATGCTCCCCTATTTATAGTGTTGCATTTTTCACATATTTGCAATTTACCCCCTTGCTCAAGGTATTTAATTCTAAATATTTTTTCCCAAATCCCATGCAATATTTTGAGCCTTGTGCAGCCACCCTAATCAGCAGCTCTTGCCCCCTAGCTAGCCCCTATTTATTTATGATTTTTTATTTATTAAAATTAATTATTTTAAAGCTAATTCATCTCAACCGTTGATTTTTGATAAGATTGATTTTGGGCCATTGGATTTGGTCCCAAAAGTCCAAGCTCCAGCAGCCATAGCAGCTTTTCATTAATTATTTATCCATTTAATTAATTAAAATTAATCCAAAGTCAAATGCTAATTAATGAAAAAGTAAAGCTACTTTTTGATCTTCAAATGACGTTTAATCTTGACCCTTAATTCATGATTTTTGATCAATCTTGGACCACTCATCGTGTTCATCATCATATTTTGGCCATCCATAAAAATTTCATCTTGATCTGATGTCCGGATTGCAAGATATGAATTTTTCTTCATTTTCTTCAAAAATCAATTAAAAATCCGAAAATTCATATTTTAATCCAAAAAAATATTTTTTCCCTGTAGTGGGAAGCTTCCTTTTTTGTCTTTTATGATTAAATTAATCCAAAGTGATTAACTTAACATATTTCCTTAATCCCACGTTTACTATTCACATTTCACTATTCACGTGCACTATTCATCCGAATTTCCTGCATAATTATTTTAACCTTCGTTTCCATATATTTCATATCCATCAATATATATTTCTCAAATATATTACCTAGGGTTTACAACCCTAGGGTTTTGTACACGTCTCAAAGATCGGGGTTCCACAATGTGTGCCTTCACGTTATTCTCAATTCTCATTTCTTTAAATGCTTTTCCCATATCCTTTCTTTAGGGTGTATAGATAACCATGCCATTAGATGGAATGAGATGAATGAGATTTCATGTTTGCAATGAAAATTTTCTCACTTCTAATATCACTTTATTCATTTTTCGTATAATCTCTAAAACCTTTTTTTTTTTTTACAATATTACTCATATTTTTTGTCATAATTCAAACCTAATTTACCTCAATACTCCTCAAGTGGAAGGTCTAATGTTCACTAAGAGATTGAAACTCTCACCTCTGGGACATAAGCCAGGACTTCAATCAACTGGGTTATGCTCATGTTAGAAGTATATAACAACTTTACTTTCCCCATTTTTCATATAATTTTCCCATGATTCAGTGTACAAAACCCCTTTCATCCAAAATTTCCATTCAAATACAATCTCACGAGATGCTTTTGGAGAGGACCTAAAGTGATGGACAAGAGCATTTATATTGTTAAGGCTCCAAATGATGGAGTTTGGTCATATTAAAAATAGCTCTAAACTATGGTTGTGAAAGGGTTGGGGTCAACTCAACCTTAGTTGTATTTGGAAAAGTATTGCCCTACCCTACATATTGTACTGGGGCATAGTATTTGAAAAATAGGCCAAACTCGGATTGATCAATGCTCAAGTGTAAGCTAGTAAAATAGGCTCTAAGATTACATTGTATTCATATATTATAAACTAAAGTTATGTTGATATTGAATTAAAATATTATTAAAAATGCCATGATGCTAAACCTATTTGTTTGCAGAAATTAGACTAGGTTGCAAGTCTTGCATCCCACGTGTGCGGGGGTTTTATAGATTTTCTTTGGTATGAGGTATTTACAGATTTCTCCTGGTATAGGAGTATGCACAAAAATATCTCTCCATAATTTAAGAGTTGTGAATATACTTTTTTTTAAACAAAGAGTTGTGAATATACCTGATTGTAATATTAGTTGTCACATTACATAATTACAAATAACAATATTGATTGAAAAAATAAATTAAAATATAAATTGACACAGTTGGAATTTAGTTAAGGACTTTTTTCAAAATTTCTTTATAAAAATATTATATGTGCAGGTTGGGAAAGAACTAAGTCAAATTTGATTTTTTTCCCAAAAAATGGGGTCAAAGATTATGACTTATACTAGTTCCAAATGAGCTATCTATTTATCTAAACTTGTATAAAATGAGTCAAGTTGATGTCAAATTACAAGTCAACCTAAACATATTTATACCCTTAACCAAAATTTTTAGTTTGGGGCTAATCTACAAATAAAAAATTAGCTTTTAACTTTAAAATAATAAAAGGAGAGAAAATGGGTGAGAAAAAAGAATAGAGGATAAAGTTAAGTGAGTTATTTGAAGCTTAAACTAGCTAACTACACTGGTGTATACAACTTTTAGACACAAATGGATCTCATTACATCTAAAAAAAAAACAAGGCTCCTTCTGGCAACAATGAGGACAATGATTTTTCACTCTCTATACCAATTTTGATACAATCTTAGTTATTTAACAATACTATTTTTTAATTTTTTATCTTTGCATTTCAATCATTTTTTTATATTTTTTCGTATAATAACCTATCAATTTTATCTTTATTCGCTTTACTCTTAATCATTCTCTCTATCGTATTATAAAATTCTCTTATTTTAAAAAAAAATTTCTTTACGTCTCCATGTACTAGTTACTAATGAGACCCTACAAATAAAAATTAAATCTTGAAAGTATTCCCTTCACCCCTCAATATGAAAAAAGGATAGATTTTTCCTTGACACTTACAAGGTTCAACCAAATTTGCAAGTATAGTACAACTTTTGCGAAATTCGCGTATGTATTTACAAAGTTTGCCTTAAATCTGATATATTAGTTAGGATAATTTTTTTAAAAAAATCACGATACACTCATAAATACATACAATTATAAAATATAAGAAAATATCTTTAGAATACAAAATATTTTTTAAAATAGACCTTAATTAATTCAATTTTAGAAATATTTTTAAAAATAAAAAATTTCCTTCATATCTACAATATTCGACCATTATTTCTTTCATGTATACAACATTCTAGAAATTCCTCCAAAACTTACAATATTTCACCTCTAATTCTCTATACGCTCATGTCTCTTAGCCTAAACTAAAGTTGAGTGTATACAAAAATGTCAATTTTGCCCCACGCTATTTATAAAAAAAGATTACAAATGGAATACCTACCATTTTTTTGTAAAACATATTTGATATATTTTTTGTTCAAACTATAATGAAAACAGAGTAACAATTTATTTCATCTTTGTTTACATAATGTGTAAGGACAAAATCCACATTTTTGCATGCATTTGACATCAGTTTGAGCTAAGATTAATGACATGAGTGTCTAAAATTAGTAGTAAAATGTCATGATTGTCGAAGAAATTTTTAAAATATTGTGGGTACTAAAGGAATAATAGTCAAATATTGTAGGTATGATGGAAATTTTTCACTTTAAAAATAAAGTTGTATATTTTAAACATATTAATTAATATGAGAAATATTTTAAGAATAATTTTGTATATTTTAAAGATATTTTTCAAATTTTATAATTTTCTTTGCTTCCAAAATACTTTGTCGTTTATTTTTTTTTAAATTTTTTTTGGTAATGTACGTAAGGGGTGGAGAAAGAGGACATTTTTTTTGGAAGTGTATGATTGGTTTAACATGATAGGGTAAAGTTAAAATAAATAAGATAATTATGTAAAAAATAATTAAAATATATGAATAAAAATAAAAAAATTAAGATAGTTAACAGAAATTAAATAATTGGGATATATTGAAAAAAGTTTTATTCATTTCTTTTCTCTTTTACATTACCAAACACCCCCTTGTATCATGCAATTCTTGACAATGTTAATTTCGGGAAGGGTAATACAATAAAGATTAATAAGTACGTTTGAGAAGTGATGAAATTTTTTTTTATGTAAAAGTTGTTAAATCAGTCGAAAATATCTGTGATATGATGGAGATAATAATGTAGAGTAAAAATAATAAAGTTAAGATAGATAGATTAATTATATAGATAATTTTATATAAATGATTGAAAAATAAAGTAGTTTATATAAGAAGACGTGTATAATTAATTAAAAATAAGATAATTATAAAAAGTAAAATTTTTTAATTAAAAAATTTTAAATAAAAAATCATACCAGTTGCCGGACACCACCCGTATGAAAAAGGCACCCTCACTGACAGGCGTCAAAGACTCAAAATTCGCATGCCAAGCGGCTCATGTGCAGCTGATGGCGATGCTCACCACCATGTGTCATGACACGGATTGTTTTTTTGAACAGGCCACACCTGCTCTAATCAGGGTTCCAACTGGACCCACAATCGCATGCGATTGATTTTCAAAGAGGAAATACGCGCAGCTTAAACTTTCATAGCATTTCTCGGTCCCTTCTCAAATTAGATGAGTCTGTTTCCTAGTTCACTTATATCAACTGGGTAGATTAAGATTCCATCCTAAAAGGGCTAGCGAAGCTAGGATGCTTCCTTTTTATATTTTTCCGCACGAACTCCACATATATATGTTCCTGGGTCACGACTCACGAGCCAACCAATTGCAAATCCAAAATCGCAAATCGGCGCAGCGATAAGAGACCGACATGTGCCGACCTCGTCGTGCGCAGCAAGGAACACGGCCGGGACAATATAGTCGTGCACGAAACCGAATATACGGCTCAGTCCCTCACGATCTGATGAGCCCGTGTATGTGATAACAAGCTACGACGTGGATATATGTATCAGTTACTGCAATTATGTTGAAGCAGAAGCATTGACTCCCTGTTAGTATTGTCACGTCGCCATGAGTGACCATTAACTTGAAAATTTATCAAGTGAGACATGAATTTGTTAGTTTGCAAAAAATGAGCTGTCCACATGTCCCATCCCATCGTTAGTCATTGCATCCACTTCGTTTTGTCCACTCATACCAGCAGGAGCCATAAATCTAGCTCAACTCCCAAGATACATGGATAAAAAATATCTTCTTTTGTTAACACTACTTAACAACGATCATCCAATCTTGACCCTACCATTGATTTTCCAAAACGAGGATCCGTCCATGCCAATTAAAAAAATAATAATCAGAAGGAAATCTCTTCTTCCACGCGCGAATGCCGTGAAATCTAAATCGCTTACAAATTGTTGGAGCCCAACAATGTAAACCCCTGTCAAGATCGAACGGCTAAGATCACTAAGGGAAAAAGTGCGGTGAGAGTAATCTAACAAAATGATTACTTGCCCTCTTAAAAACTTTTCCCCCGTGCCTCATAATTGGCTACTCTGGCAGAGTGGAACCGATGATACCCGGCACTTAGGAATACCTTGCGCTCGGCATACAAATTATTCTTTCCACTACCAAACTCATGGGTCCCAATTAGGCTTATCTCATCTCTGGCTGCTCTTTTCGATGGACGCAACTCGGCTGCCTTACTAGCCAAGCTTACCTGCCAACTACCAGGTATCACCTTATTTTTGTGGGTTTCTTCCCTTTTCTCCTTTACCTTCCGTTCTCTTCCCTGTCTTTGAGTGCTACTCCAACGCCGGGTGGGTCCACGTGCAGTGGCTCCACCGGCTTTTCCGAGCTGGGCCCGCGTGCAAAGATGATTTGATGAGAGCGGAATCGAGCTGGAAAAAGACCTATCACCACACGACGCACGCGGAAGTGAGGCTGCGACGTGCGCCGTGGTGGTGGGACCGTGGGGCTGTGGGAGTAGAAAAAAGCTTCGATTCCCTCCCTCCTCCATGCCATGCCTATACGCCTGCATGCCATTGATTAATGATGGTGGCTAAAAACAAAAAAAACTCAATTATAAAATTCAACCAGCAAACGTCGTCAAGCAGTCAACATCCAAGGTGTGATACTCAGCTCAATATCCGTAATGAGTACACTGCTTAGAGAGTTGAAAACGAAACCGAAACAGTGATTTAAGAGGCAAGATGACTGATTCATCTTTGCAAGTAAAGCAACCCAAACCCGACCCACGGCATTTTTTTTTCTGGGATTCCAAACTAGTGTGGCTCGTGAAAGAGACATGACTTACCAGAATGAATATTTCTCCTCTTTAACTCTTCTTATTAGTTGGTAGAAAAGGAGAGAGTTCCACTTCCGCCATCTAGCTTCGATGCACGTGGTACAGGTTTGGACTTTTGAGGGGGCTATTCATTATCGAACGCGTAATCGCGGCCTCCCCAAACAACCTGCAAATCGCACGTGATGGGTCGGAAGCTCCACAACTGCCTAGTCTGGCAGTCCGATGGGTGAGAGCCGTGCAAAAGCATGCAGACCTGTTCGAATATTTTCATTACTCTCGGTCCCCAAAATCCTCCATAGCTCCTCTGGTTTCTGCAAAATAAATCTATATCCACCTAGATAGAATAATAAACGGTTTAGTTCAGGTTTACGGAGTTGCATGCACTGCCAGAGCATTGAAGCATTCTCTTTGATCCGACCCGAATTCCCTCCTCCACCTTTCCTTGATTCTGCTGCGGTTGTCTCGCTCCATCACCGAAAGGCGTGATTAAAGAGGATGGTTGTCGTTATCTACAGTAATCCTCAATTATTTTATAGTGCTGCTGGTTTGACTATGGAGATGTGCAACGGTCCACCACGCCTATCATAGTCATGATCAGAAACAGCAGTCAACAGTTGAAAAGCTAAGGGTGCAGGCACTCTGCTTCGTGTTGGCTACGAATCCTAAATTACTGTTTTCGGCATGCGTTGCAGTCTTATTACGCTATTAATTTCCAACTACTTCCCCCTTAACACTACTCAATGAGTGGGGCATCAGCCATGTCTCACTCGGGCCGAAGAAAGCCTCATTCCAGTTACGCTTTCTTCGCAACATGGCTAAACCTCGTCCCATTGATTAATTAGAAAAAAAAATCCTTTTTTAAAAAGGTCTTTTTTTTTAAAAAAGAAAAACTCAGAATAGGGTGTGTAGTTTTTTTTTTGGGTATGTTTGTGAAGTGATAAACTTTTTTGTGTATAAATTGTTAAATTGATAGAAAATAATGTGATATGATATGAGTAATAATGAGATATAAAAAGAATAAAATTAAAATAAATAGTTAGTTGTATAAGTAGTCGTGTGGAAATAATTGTAAAGTAAGGTAGTTTGTTTAGAAAAATGTAAATAAACAAACGATTAAAAAATAGAATAATTATGGAGAGTGAAAAATTTTAATTGAAAAATTTTATACTCAATTAAACACATCCTAAATAAAAAATTATCCATGTAAGCCTTCCGATTATTATTGCGATAATTGGGTAATCGTAATCTTTGGATGCATGATGCTGCTTTGTACCATTGATGCATCTATTGGCAAATGGCGAAAAGAAGACACTTTTATATATGATAATCAACGATGACAGGTGCTTTATGACATTCGACATATATTGAAATTGAGCCTCTCTAAGATCCAGTGTATGTATCCATGCACTATAGAGCTTACTTGATCATGAAAAGAAAGAAAATTTATCTCACCCATTGTATTCAAAACTATTTACTTTATTAACATTTCAATTTTCATTTAAATCTAACATATGTATGAGCCCTATTTTAAAACGGTACAAAATTAATGTAATAAAATAATTTGATATAAATATTAATTTTAAAGTTATATTTTCAACATCTAAATCATTTAAAATAAAATTTTAATATGAATAAATAACCGTATAAAATATCATAATATTCTAAAATGTGTAAGGCCTATTTTATAGGTGACTAAGTCATAATTAGAATGTAGTTTGTCTATACACTAGTATATCTCCGTATACATGGGCTTTGAGCTTCGTTTCTATGTAACCAAACAAAGACGTATATGCATATACATGTAAATATTTAAGCGCGACCAACACGATTGGAATTTAGATTACTTTTGCAGATTTTTTCTCAGTAGATTTTCAAATTAATATTAAGACTGTCCTCCTAGTTCCGCACCAAAATAAAGTCGAAAATGCTATGTTAAAACATTTTCCTTTTTCTGTTTCCTAAAAAGAAATTACGAGCGCACATGGCCAACTACAGCAAAGCAGAGTAACAATTAACAAGGCATTGAAGAGCTAGATGGTATTAGTAGGGAGCCGTGGAGGTGCAGAACGGGCAAAGGTCCAGTTAACAGGCGGAGTGTTTTACGGACGCCTGTTTAATTACTTGCTCGAGCCGAGATTTCTTTTTCATTTTCTAGCCTCCCTTTCCATAATTCATATACCCAAATCCAATTAATTAATCTCCCGCGATTATTATTAAAAGTAGAAAGGTGGAGGGAAGAGCGTGAGAACGAGTACGAGGACATCGATCTCTGCACGTGTCTTCTTCTTACTTTATCTTCTCTTTTATTCTTTCTCCACGCCCATATACATATAAATATACTCAAAACTTAAAAAGAGACTTTTATGCAGGAGTTCTGTAGTCACAGAAGAGCGCAGCTGCAGCAGATCAGATCTGTCTCTTCGAGATTGCAAGGTACGTAGAAGCATTTATTTCATCACTTTGTTTGAGTTGCTTGTATCCGCTTCCAAAAGATTCAAATACGTGCCATTAGAAATGCCGTCGTCGAGTTCAACGGCTGAATTGATAAATGAGTTTAGTGAGGTTGAATTTCTTTCTTTGTCTAGAATTTCAAGAAAAAAGAATGGGTTTGCGTGACGATTGTGGTCAGCATAAGATCTGATCAGGAGTCGGAACAGATGTTTTCGACTGGACTGTGTGTCCACCGGATTTGATCTTAGTCATCGGTGTAGCAGAGCCTGTGCAGTGCATCTGATGAATGGCTTTGATGATGCACGCTACGCGATAAGCAGCGGTGCTGCAAGAGCTTACGGGATTTCATGTTGGGATGATCGAACAAAGTCACAAACCATTTTTTGATCGCAGAAAACTGAAAAGAACTGGTGGTCGGCAGTCGACACGTTCGGCGCGCGGATTATTTTGAAATATTTTCAGTTGGGCCTGATCAGCATCATAAAATTGATTTGCTTGAAATCTTCATTTTTGCTTGATTTGAGACGTAGCATAAATTTATCAGTAACCTCTTACACAATTTTATTTTTTAATGATTCTTCGGTGGTCTCATCCTTCAGTAAATTTAAAATTTAAAAAAAAATAACTTAAAAGTGCTGACCCATTTGGTCATTCATAATCACACCCGATTCAAAATTTTGAATTTTAATTTAAAAATTGAAATTCCTTATTTTCTGTTATAATTAATTATATTTTAAATTATTATCCGTCGTTTTTCCATCTGAGAAACTTATATAACTTGTTTTTATTAATTTACCGTAATATTATTTTACATGCTAAGAAAAGTTATGAACGCCTAAACGCTTAATTCTTTCAGATCGTGATGTTATTAGTTGATCATCCAAACATCCAACCGGGGATCAATCATTGTTTTTCTATTAGATTTCTACCCTGCCAAACTTGAGATGAGGAGCTTTTAACAGCCCTGCAGACTGCACAGTATAAAGCACAATCACCCAGTTGCTTGGATTTGTGGCGTACATCGTGTGCCCACCCACACTTGAAAACGCTTGAATCTTGCTGCCTCGCTGGATCCATTTCACATGCCACACCTACCATTATTTTATCACAACACTATTGTTATTGGATTCTCGTTTGCCACGACCAGAGGTTCTTAAATTTTGAATCAGTTGTCCTTGCAGATAAACAAGAGAGGGTAAAAGGAAAGAAGGTGAGATATGGAGAAGGGGAATGGAGGTAATGACATGTGGAACTGGAGTAGGTGCCCCAGTTCACTGAGATTGGAGGAAGAAGGAGAGGGTGGTGTGAAAGAAGTTTCAATCCCCCCGCCGCAGACTCCCAAAGAGCCCATGGAATTCCTGTCCAGGTCTTGGAGCCTTTCTGCTTCAGAGATCTCCAAAGCTTTGGCCCAGAAGAGGAAATTCTATCTTTTTGACAACAAACAAGATGTGCTACCTGACTCCTCCGTCTTTCCTCAAAGATACGTGAGTATGACTTCTCAGCAACCACTTATTATCTGAACAATTGGACTGCCTGCAGGGATTTTCATTGCTAAAATCAATCCTTGCTCTGATATTGTTTGTGGGTGTTTGTTCTGATGCTGCAGGGAAGCCAACAGAGTCTGGGCCAAATGAGAATGTTACAAACCCAAGGGATTTCCGATATGAGCAATTATCCTGCGTTTAGGCCTAATCCATTCGATTACTCCCAGGGAAAAGAGGTGATTGCAAGTCCTTTTTTCCCGACATTCGTCGTAATCAAATGAAGCCTGTTTATGATGGCTTGCTGGCATACAGAGCCCAATCACACTGCTACTCAAGCACATTGAGGGGCCTTATATTGTAACTAGTTTTATAAGATTAGGCCCTCCAGTCTTCAATCATCCAATGATTTGTGCTTTGAAATATGAGATCTAAAAGCCGTTGTTTTACTGCAATTGCAATAAATTCCATCTTTTTGGGATTTGAGATTCATTGATGCATGGCGCGGTGAATGCTTGGACCATGTTAATTCACCATTACCAATCTATTGGGTCCATGCGGTATGCGGCATTATCCAAAATCCCTGTTTTCTTCGTACTAGAAAACACCCTCGTAAAACAGCCAACTGATGGACGGCCGGTATGCTGTTTGTTATTTGCGTCCTAGCACCATGGGAACTTTCCACGTCTAGCATAGAATTTAAAAAAGACTTCTAGAGCCAGCTGATTTTTACCCAGCATCATTTGATTGATGCAGCCGTGCAGAGTGCTTAATCTGAGTAACCCACGGCGGGCAATGGTGGGAAGATGGTTCCACAACAGGGAGTTCGCTAGCAACAGACTGAAGAAGAAAGAGAAGGCACGCATCGACAATGCACGCGTGCATGCAGCAACGTCAGTGGCTGGAGTAGCTGCGGCTGTGGCTGCTTTAGCTGCTGCAGCAAATGCTGACAATCCCAACTCAAAAATGAGTGCTGCCATGGCATCAGCAACAGAGCTTTTAGCTTCCCACTGCATGGAGATTGCGGAGCTAGCAGGGGCCAGCCATGAGCATGTGGCCTCTGTTGTTAGATCGGCAGTGGATGTCAGGACCGCCAGTGATCTTATGACTCTGACAGCTGCGGCAGCAACAGGTATACGCTCTTGTCCGTATCAATGCCACTCTCCAATGTAGAGCTTAGCTGCTCGACCATGCACCATTTCAGTTCATTTCCTTGATTTTGTTTTCTTTTCTTCTCTTGCATGATAAGCTTTGAGAGGAGCAGCAACATTGAAAGCTAGAGCACAAAAGGAAGGGAGAAGCAGCGCAACCATCATTCCATATGAGAAGAGTGTTGGGTCAGCTTGCCATCTTGTTCAGCTCGGTGAACATGAAGCAGATTGCAGCAGCTCCAGCATTAGAAGCAAAGAAGGGAAACTGCTCAAGCGTACACGGAAAGGTATGGTGTTTAAATTTGTGTTGCTGATTTTATCTTCAGTCAAAAACTGATTCTCAGACACTATCTTTGCATTTGGCAGGTCTATTGCACTGGAAGCAAGTCAGCGTGTACATTAACAAAAATTCACAGGTAAACATGAAACTTACACACACACACACAATATTTGTGGGAAAAGCATAAAGGTCTAACAACTATCATATTGCAGGTCATGGTTAAGCTTAAAAGTAAGCATGTTGGTGGGGCATTTTCAAAAAAGAAAAAGAGTAAGTCTGATGTTCTAAACAATTATCAAAGATTTTACTGAATTTTTGGAGTATAGGGCTGTATAATTTTGATTGTGGTGCCCTAATATAGTTGTGGCATCAGGTATTGTCTATGGTGTCTGTGATGACACTCCTGCATGGCCAGGAAGAGAAAGAGGAAAAGCTGGGGAAGAGAGAGGTTGCTTTGGCTTAAAAACGGCACAGGGACTCCTGGAGTTCGAGTGCAAGAACAAGATTCATAGGCAGAGATGGGTCGACAGCATTCGAGAACTTCTAAGACAATCGGGCAGCAACGAACAAGCAGAGCAGTCCCTAGAACTACTAAAGCTTGAATAAGGATCTGACGGGGAAAAAGGTTGTAAGGATAAAAAATGCAAATGATGGAGGTTTTTAACTTAATGTATATCAACCAACGAAAGAAGTGATAATGGATGTAAAGTGAGTAGTGATCTACTTGGCATTCTGGGACTGATCAGGCTTTCAATAATATAGCGACTTGAAGATTTCAATAGATTGCAAACATGTCATGTGGCTTTTATAAACTTCAAGGTTGCACTGCGCAACTAGTTTCGATCATGCATGGAACATGACATCTTGCTTGAATGTCCAAAAAAATGATTCGCTTCCTGCCCATGGGAGTTATGCAAGCACAAATGAGGGTGCTAGCAAACGGCAATACTGCCTCACTAATTAGAGATTTCGGGTCTGGAAGAGACAGGAATCAGGTACTTCGGATTTATTATGGGATGAAGAAGATTCTCGTGTACACCTATGCTTCTTACAGTCTCACTATTTTTATTTATTTATTTATTTTTTCAGTACGGTCTCACTACTTTAGAAGGGACAGTGGCTATTCCAACACAAGTAGTTTTCCGATCTGGATCTATTTCCCCCAATTCCCAACGGGTCAAATAGCCATAACACAAGCATACAACAACCGAAGGCTTTGAGAGTGTGTTTGGTAATAGATAAAAATTTTGATGAAAAGTTTTGGAGAGTAAAAGTTGTCAAATATGTGATATGATAGGAGTAATGATGAAGAGTAAAGATGATAAAATTAAAATAGATAAGTTAATTGTATGGATAGCTGTGTAGAAATGATTGAAAAGTAGGGTAGTTGTATGGGAAAATGTAAAAAAATAATTAAAAAATATGATAATTATAAAGAGTGAAAAGTTTTAGATTGAAAAGTTTTAAGTTGACATTTTTTACTCGTTCCTAAACACACCCCGAAAAGACAGAGCATAGAATTTATTTATTTGTTTATTTATTACAGATGTGTTTGGAAATTGATAAATTTTTTGAAAAGTGATAAAATTTTTAAACAAAATTTTTGATATTGAAGTTTTTGAAATTAAAGAAAATGATGTAATATAATAAAGATAATGATAAGAAGTTAAAAATAAAATAAAATAGATAGGTTGTATCGATGAGTAGCTTTGTATTGAAAAGTAGAAAAATTATATAAAAAGAAGTAAAGAAATAATTAATAATATGATAGTTGCATAGAGTGAAAAAATTTTAAATTGAAAAGTTTTAGTTTTAAATTTTAAAGTTTTTAGTGTTTAACAAACACCCCCTACATTGAAATTACAATGGAGACTACACCTTTGCCAGCGTTGAAATCAGGACCAACACTTATGCACCCATATATCATACCATTAAGTTATGCCTTGGTTCACCTGGGCATTGGCATTAACTTCATGCCAATGTAAATTAAAATGCTGACCACT
This sequence comes from Annona cherimola, assembly GCA_030490835.1. NCBI lineage: Eukaryota > Viridiplantae > Streptophyta > Magnoliopsida > Magnoliales > Annonaceae > Annona > Annona cherimola. The sequence goes on from CM059974.1 coordinate 7,801,444, forward strand.
TCCGTTGCTCTAATTCCGTTTTTGTGGGTTATTTCAATACTGATTCCCTTTCCTGTTTAAGCTTTCAGCTGCTATCCAGCGAGCTAATTTAGAAGAAGGAAATATCCAATCCAATCAGCTGATGGAATCTTAGTAAATTACATCGCAATGGTTATTTTCGGGGATTTGCTCATTAATAATGCAAAATAAATAGAGAAGAATGATACACATCAGGAAGCAGCAAATCCATCTTACACCTTAAAATACAACGGTCTTGACTTTTTCATAACGCAGCACCCGAAGCTCGCAGTATGAATTTATGGCCTTCTGCAAACATTGCTTCTCAAGATTTTCTGATTTCTGGACAAAACTTCTTAGGTTATCTCGGTGTGAGACTCGTTCAACCTGCAAACCAAAATTTTGGTTTATTTTAAACTCAATTAGCATCATAAACAAATCATGCTGCATCAAAACAAAGGCTCTGCTTGCTGCAGTGAACGGGAAACATGAAACCTCAAATTCAGAAATAATTGCTTCCCAACAAGCTAATGGCTGAAAACTCACCATCTGTTCGATAATAGGACCTGCATCGAGTTCTTCAGTGACGAAATGGCTTGTTGCACCAATCAGTTTTACTCCAGCATCAAAAGCCTGCAAACACTAACAAGAGCATTAGCCAAAAGTATTAAAATCGATACATTGATGTTCAAGGAACTGTGAATGAAGATCTTCAATGAAAGAAAAGCATATCTAACAATTTACTGATGTTCAAGGAACTGCAAATGAAGATCATGCAATGAAAGAAAAGCATATCTAACAATTTACTGATGTTCAAGGAACTGCAAATGAACATTATTCAACAACAACAAATATCTGACCTGTTTAGAAGGATTTCCACCCTTGAATGATGGCAGAAGACCATGGTGAATATTAATTACATCTTTTCCGTAGGTCTTCAGAAATTCCCCAGATAAAACCTACAGAACTATTTGATCACCAATAAATTTCAAATGTGATAGAGAAGATATTAACTGTAGTTGCGGATTCGTGCAGAGCAGAGGAGTTTATTCCCGTGGTTAAGGGCTGATGTCAAGCAGCCAATGCCAGCCAATCAAAGCAACAACTATTTAAAATCTTGAAAATAGCATAACAGATTTTGAAAACCACCCATGGATGGATCAGAAAGGGCAACAAGAAGCCCATCATCATCGTCATAATCATTGCATCCAATCATTTTTATTTAACAAGAACATAATCAGTACTTCCATTATCAGTGTTCGCATTTTGGTGCATTCCATTGTATATGGGTCAAAATGGAGCATGTTTCTCCTCTCTTTCTAGTCCGAAGATCTCCTCTCTTGATTGGATTATAAATTAGGAAGGAAGAAGAATCAGGAGTCTGTCTTCCAACTTCGCCAGGTTGGTAGAAATATCTATGAAAAGATGCTTGAAATGCCATGACAATTCAAAACAAAAAAGCTACATGCGTTTCTAGCACATGAAACTCACTGGTGAGCAAAATGGTTATTTGGCTTCTGTTCATCATAAAAGTAGAATGTGACCTAAAGCTCTCAATTACCTGCATGTACCTTGCAAGCACGAGAAAATCAGTGCCACTAACCAACTTCAAGATTTCCTCTTCACTCTTGTTACTGGATGTTGTAGGCAAGTAATGGTAGGGAATTTCATGTCTTTCAAGGAACCTCATTATGTGAGTATTTGGAGCTCTCTCATGGTTACTGAAAAAAAATTAGGACAAAAATATGTCAGTAAACATTTGAGTGAAGAATCCTGTAAAAAGATATACAAAACAAAATAATTTCCACCTTATTACACAATTTATATCCACAGGAAGCCTCCCCTCCTGCCATCCATGTAACAAGTCCGCCAGGCAATGTTCCTGCAACAATATGGTTTCTAAAATGTTGAATAAATAATGCATTGGCAGTAATGGCCAGTAATTCTGTCAATCAGAGAGAAGCATGCATACAAGAAGATTACATGAACTCAAGCACTGGTGATGCAGCCAACAGAGGACACACTCTCCAAAGTTGGAAGCGGAAGTAATAAAACTTCATAATGAAAAAGTTATTACTGTAAGTTTTTGAATTAGTATAAACTGTTATAGTATGATAGGGGTAATAATAAGGAGTAAAGAGAATAATGTTAAAATAGATAGTTTAATTGTATGAGCAGTCGTGTAAAAATAATTAAAAAATAGGATAGTTGTATCGGAAGATATAAAAAAATGATCGAAAAATAAGATAATTGTGGATAGTAAAAGATTTTGGTTTTAGCCGAACACACACTAAGACTGTAAAGCTAACATCTAGAAGTAAAGTGATGACATGGCAGGTTGACTTTACTTGTTTTGACGTAAGCACCACAATTTTATATTTTGGATCCAGATCTGGCACCCGTACAACAGATTTTTCTGCATTAAACATCTTCGAGAGCCTCTGGAAGTCATCATCCACCACAGCCCGCGGCCACTTTTCAGGGTCAAAGACGAATTCACTGCAGAACCGTTGGACCCAGTTAAATCCTTACAAAGACATCATGCTATAGTTTATATAACAAACTAAAAGTAATTAAAGCATTGACAAGGGTTTATCTTCTAACACATGGAAAGTGCAATGTAGAAAAGCAGCTGTTTTACTGTGTATACAGTTCTACATGCACTAACAAAACCAAGGGTAAATGGTTATGGTATTTAAGAGGCCCACTGCACAACCAGATGAGAGAAGTAATCCAAGTTATGTCCATAATGCACCATACAGCAGGTGAAACCGTCCAATGGTGAATGTTTGATCTCACCACCCGCCTTTGATATGTTCCTCTGAGGTGGTTCCAGATCTGTCAGGGTGATGGGCTCATACAGAAAATAGTGTCTCCCCAGACAAAATTGGCATTATAAAAGGTATTTATGGTTGGCTTCATATGCTATTTGATCACATGGATTCTAAAGCTTCCAATTTGATACATTACATCTGAAATTATCAAGAGACCATGTTAGTTTCGCCCAACTTCTCATGTGGTATATGGTCATGAAATGTGAGCTAAAGAGCAGTCTTCGGCAAAAGATTTATGTTAATCATTCCCATTCAGTGGAAAAGTGGAAAAAGGCAGAGAACTCCGGATTATCTATATAGCCAGGGCTGGGTCGAGCAGCAGGCTAGCGAAAAATGCAGCTAATTCGTGACGGCTATTCGAACAATTCTGAGAACGTTTCGGAGCATTTGTTAATCCCTAGAACCAGGCAATTTGGAAGCATAACACCAGGAGGGTCACTGTCGATTACAATTCTGTGAAATCCAGTGATCTATCTATGTGAAAAATGTGCTGTCTGGCGTCTATAAATCTACAATCAAAAGTAACAGCAACTCAAAGCAACGGATTCCAATTAACATGACGACAAATAAAGCTTTACAATAACATATGGAAGGTTCTATCTCAATTGCAATCCCCCAGAAATCTACTTCGACTTGAAGAGAATGCATCTCTGAATTTTATTTGGAATAATCACAAGAACGGAATAAACTTTACCAGAAAATACAGGAAGAAACAAACATTACGATGGCCAAAATTCAATATTTCGAAAGATTGCAGTCTGGACACATCAAAAAAGGCAAGCGAAAGATTATAAAAGCGAAACCACCATCTGGAGTAGAAAATCTGCTTCTTCTCGGGAACAAACACATCGACGCTATTTATGTTCCCTCCACGAGAAGCGATACACTCCGACAATTTGGCGACGATGCCGACCGAATCCTACCGGCAAGCAAAAGGATAAAGCAATGCAACATCAATTTCCGAAACAAAGCCGAGGTAAAGGAACCATGTCAGGATCGAAGATCTGAAAGTGGAAGGGAACGGAAGGGCGGTCGTGATGGATTACTACCGGGCAGTGGAAAACATGGATTCCGAGCGTCGAAGCAAATCTCCGGAAGAATGGCGCGGCGAAACCAGCTGAGATTGGCGGGAAGAGGGCGGAGATGGTAGTGTGGCGGAGCATGGGTAATTTGGGAAAATTTACAGAGCGGCGAAAGCTTTGTTTCGCAGCTCGAGCGGAGAGGAGAGAGCGGCTCGCGGCGAAAGGAGGAAGATGGGCCTCAACCTCAAGTTCAAGTGCAACCATCGCTCTCCTGCGGCGCACGAGCCTTAGCCGATGCCAACGTGGTTGTCGAAACAACAACAACAACAACAGTGTCAGCATCAGAGAGAGAATTTAGCGCCATGACTCAGAACAGGCTATAACAAAACTTTTAGAAATTATTCGTTCTTTAATATGAAATGATTATTTCTTATTATTTCCGCTTTTGAGACCGGGTATTTGCACCTCAAATTTATGAAATTTAGACTTTTTTACTCTTAAATTTTACATTGATAATAGATGACTCAGAGTCTGACCCCTCTGCTTATGTGAAATTTTGACACTCTCGATATGTTGGATACTGAACAAAATTTTTAGGGTGTATTTGGTTGGGAGTAAAACTTTTGATGAAATTCTTTTGAGATAGAAGTTGTCACATTGATAGAAAATGATGTGATATAATAGGAGTAATGATGAGAAGTAAAGAGAATAAAGTTAAAATAAATAGGTTAATAATGATGAGAAGTAAAGAGAATAAAGTTAAAATAGATAGGTTAATTGTATAGATAGTTGTGTAGAAATGATTGAAAAGTAGGGTAGTTTGTATAGAAAAATATGAAAAATAATTAAAAAATAGAGTAGTTATGGAGAGTGAAAAGTTTTAGATTGAAAACTTTTGGTTGACATGTTAATAAAAAGTTGGCGAGAAAGATTTGAAAATAGAGCAGTAGCATAAAAAGATATTAAAAAATAAACAAAATAGAGTAGAAGTAGAGAAAAAAAAGTTTTATATGAAAAAACTTTTCTTTGTGAATACCGAATGTTCCTTATTTAATTTTCTTCAAACCTTGAATACACCACCCTATTTAGTTGAACTTTTTAGGGCCATATTTTATAGGTTTTTTACGAAAAATATTTTTTAATTTTAAATAAAATATTTTATTAAAACATAAGAAGACATTTTATTCATTTCAATTCTAAAGATTAACGGAGCCTAGCGCCTCTAGTGCAATAGTGCTCATGCCAAGTATTTGTCCTAAAGATTCCTGTTCAATTGAGTAAGAAGCATTCGTCTTCCTGTTCTATTGTAAAACTTTGTATCCAGATTTAGTTTGGTGTAGCTTGTGTATTTAAAGTTAAGTCGTAAAAATATCTCAGAAACTAATCGTAATACAAATTGAGATTATTATAAATATATAACAATCAAGAAAAAAATTAAGATTAACCCTGTTAAAATTTTACGTTAATGAAGAAGTGGAAGCTATGTATTTCCAAAACTTTAATTTATTTGCTGCAAATACGTAACTTAATTGTCAAAAGGTATTTCAACCAAAAAAGTGTCAAAAGGTACATATTACAAAACTTGAGTAGCCTACGTGTATTACAAAACTTGAGTAGCCTATGTGCAAATCCCCTTCTCGAGGCCACAATTTTTTTTTTCCGAATAAATACTTTCATTGTGCTGTACCATTAAATATTTCAATATTGTCTCATTTGGGCCCATTTTGATGACTATATTAAAATTTAATTTGTGGGTTACATTTCAAAATTTATTTGTTTAACCACGACATCAAGTTCATCAATGCAGGGTATTATGTTTTAATCGGTGGTAATTGAAATGCGAGTCGCTTAATAATTTGATTTTTATAATATTTAGAATTAAGAAAAATAGCTTAAATGAACAGGATCAGTGAATGAGCATTTGGAACTTTAAAAATATTTTTAATAATTTCTTAATACAATTTATTTTCGTGAATTTGCTTGTACATTATAGGAGATAATTTTCTATTTTTAAAGATATAAGGGTATTACTCGAACTACAAGTGTGTATGTTTAACAATAAAACTTTTTAAATTAAAACTTTTCACTCTTGATAACTACCTTAGTTTTTAATTATTTCTTTATATTTTCCTATATAACCACTTTACTTTCAATCATCTTTTCATTCTTCACTACCATCTTAATTTTTAATAATATCTTAATATACAACAACTTTACTATTTAATATGCAACAACTTTATTATTCAATCATTTTTAAGCAATTAATGATACAATTAGCCAATCTATTGATACAACTACCTTTAGGGGTGGGAATCGGGGTGGGTCGGGACGGGTCAGGGTTTGCCCAACCCTGACCCTACTTTTCAAAAATCTTGTTTGACCCTTACTTTTTTCTACCAGGTCTAGGGACAAAATTCGGGTTGGTATCGGACCGGTTTCGGGATAGCAGGTCGGGTCAAAAATACGGATCAAATAAGATAATTTTCAAAATTTATATATCTATCAAACATAAGTATACATTTATACTAAGTTTAAATATTATATGTTTCAATATTTCACTAATTATTAAAAAACACATAATTAAGAAAACAAAACATTTGAAAATATAGTATACATTTATTAAAATAGGTTAATATACAATTACACATGAGGGTTATATCGTACAAATTTTTTATTGATTCTTATATTGCATTTTGAATAAATTAATTCTTCTATTGTTGATAGAGTTAATTATAAAAAAGTGAGAAATTTGAAAGAAAATAATAATAATATTTCAATATAGTCTTATAATTTTTAATAAATTTATATATGCGGGGCGGGTCAGACTCTTCGGGTCAGGACATGGTTGACCCACCCCAACCCTAATTTTGAATTCGGGTCAAAATTTCTGACCCATCCCTATACCGGGTCAAAAATATATTGATTTTACCCGGCCAAAAATGGGTCGGGTCAATACCGGGTCATGGGTCGACCCGCCACAATTCCCACCCCTAACTACCTTATTTTTCACTCTTTAACAAATTTTTTTATCCAAAGGTGTTTATTTAAAGCTAAAAATTTTCAATTTAAAATTTCTCACTCTTCATAACTATTTAATTTTTTAATTATTTATTCACATTTTCTTAATAAACAACTAACCAATCTATTGATACAACTATCTTATTTTTTACTCTTTAATAAAAACTTTTATCCATAGGTGTTTATTTCAAGCTAAAATTTTCAATTTAAAATTTCTCACTTTTGATAACTACTAAATTTTTTAATTATTTATTGATATTTTCCTATATAACTACTATATTTTTCAATAATTTTTACACAACTGCTTATACAATTATTTTATCTATTTTGACTTTATTTTCTTTACTCTTTATCATTACCTCTATTACACATATCACTTTTTTATTTAAAAAACTTTTACAATAAATACTTTTTATCCAAAAGTTTTATCACTTACCAAACACACCCTAAAATAAATTTTAATTTTATTATTTACCCAACGCAACTTCCACGAGCATATTTACAAATAACTCGTGAGAGAGCCAAAACGAGGACAGGACTGGGCCCATTAAAGCAATTTCTAGGCGAGCCTGAACATCGAGCTTTCTGGAGCAGTCAGCCCAATTGGAAAGCCGCAAGGGCTCTTTCCTTGATTGGACACTGGCAGTAGGAATTCTCCTCGTCTCCTCGCAGAATTACACATCCAGAACGCGAACTCAGACGATGCCTGTATCTCTCTCTCTCTCTCTCTCTCTCTCCCCCTCCCAACAGATCTCTTCTTCGTTCCTCTTTTATTTTTGTTTTTCTTCTGGAGATTTCTAGATCTACAACAAACAAGAACGTCAAAATCTCAGACTTAGGGTTTTCTGTCATTTTACTTTTTCTTCTTCTTATTTTCTGATGTCGTTTTGGAATTCCGTGGTTTTCGCATTGTCAGCTGAGAAGGCTTCTAGAAGTTGAACCGCCTGGTCCTCTGCGCTACTTGATCGGCGCTGCTATTATGATGGTCGGCGTGGTTTTGCCGGTTGGATACATGATGTTCCGCAATAAGCGAGTTCCTTCGGCTTCTTCCTACTCCAAGCAGACGTAGGTCTGCTGCATCTTTCTTGATTTTAGCTTCATTGTTGTGTCAATTGATTCGATTCCACAATTAAATTTTGCACTTTAGTCAGTGGTGGAATTCAGCTGCTTATATGTAATTTACTTATTTATTTTTTTTCATTTGTTGCAGTAATAAGGTTCTGATCTAGCAACATGAAAAGAGATTTCGTTGCCAATGGTGCGGTTGCGGGTGCCATTTGAATATGGTCGTTCAGATTCAACTATGAATGTAAAATTTGATTCTTGGGTCGTTGTTTTGTGGGAATTCTCATTCCAAGATTAATAGTTTGTATCTATTTTTTCATGGTATGGAAAGTGCATTGATTCTAGAATTGGCCTGCACTGGGGCCACATTAGGAGACAGGACTACTATTAGTGCTTCTTCCTGTTGATTTTCCTCAAACTACTCTGTTGATTACTTGATTTTAGAGTCACATTATGAATACTTGTTTTGATTTACTGTATTTAACCATTTTCGGATGATGAGATTTTGCGAAGTACGCCTAGAACACAGCTGAGCTATTGTAGGTTATAACTGGTAATATCATGGTTGGTTTCTGGTGGAGACGCAGATTTACAGTTCTTCAATTTGCAGTTGCACCTAAAGATTCTCAACGACTCATATAATGGTCTGCAGAAACAAGGTAATGGGGAGCTCAGTATAAAGATTCTCGTATTCAGTTCTCTGTACAAGTTTCTTTTTTTACTTTTCCTGTCTCTCCTCCAAAATAAATTTCAAGGCTGCAAAAGACTCTTCTCATTATTTGTCTCATGCACTTCCACTGAATAGCGTCTTCTCATTATTTGTCTAATGCCTTCCACTGAATAGCTGCTTTGAACTGGGAAAAATTCCACAGTTTTAATTCCCTAATGATCACGTGGAGATTTATAGACCCTAGCGCATCATTTGCAGTTCCTCTAAAAACAACTGGCTTAATTAGAGGGTTCGAGCTGTGCTTTCATTTTCTGAGTATGGCTGAAGATAACTTTTTGTCTCTGTGTTAATGCCAAAGAGCTCCGTGGTCTGAAGATTGGCAGGTGTTTCAGGTCTAAGAAACCAAATGGATTTGAATGCATTTTTTTTATGGGATTTATTTTGGGAATTACACTACATGCAGGATTTCATTATTGCTTCCCAGAAGTGTATAGCGTATTACATATGCTTGCTTAATTAGTTTGACAAACACAGCAGACAATAAATTCTTTTTCCCATTATAGGGGACAATGGTCACAAGTCCTAGGAATTAAATCATTCTTTTTTAGTTGTAAGTCGTTTGGAACTCCCTTTTCTTTTTTGCTTGCAATTGAACATGATAGCCAAGATGGTGTTAGTCAGGCATTTGAAACTGGAGCGTGCATCAAAACTTTGGACCACCCCCGCTAACAGTGAAAGACAGATCAGTCTAGCGTCTAAGACTGTTCCAGATATTAGTGTTTTGTGGAGTTTTTCTCTCAAAAGTTAATTCTGTGTCATTGAAGTGCTTTTGGAGTCTTTTATATTGCCAGACTACTGCATGAGATCTCTCGGGTATTTTTATATGAGTAATTGTGAGTCAGAATTGAGTGCAACAATGAAGTTTATTTACTTAATGTTATTTTCTGTTAAATTTCTTCTTGGACTCAAGTTTGGTTCTTGATTACTGACCTGTTTTTCGATGAGGGAAGGTGGTTGAATAAAGGATAATTATCCTCAAAAACGGTTGCAAATATTTATTGGGCTAGAAAATGACGAAAATCATACATGGTTTAGGAGTTTATAAATATACAGGAGGACAACCTACATTAGTGGTTACAGTTCATATCTTTGAGTTAGTGGGAATCTCCAGGTTCACAACAACCATCTGAGGAAGATCGAACCGTCTAAATGCTACTTCAAAGCTCTGAACAACGAATGCATATAAATGGGAGCGCGAATTGGTCATATTGTTAAGGATAATCAAATCTTAAGAACATTGGGAAAATCTCACGCGTACATATTACACTGGGTTAGGATAAAGTCGACTCAATTCTAACCCGACATTTAATACTATTTTCTATGTAAATTTGCAGCCTCATTTTCCAGTTCGTTTGTGCAATGTAGCAGCAAATGGGACAACAGCCGAAGGGCCACGCTTGAATGGGCATGCACTTGTTCTAAAATACGCTTGTTAGGCACCAATGGTGTTGGGGCCGCCTTAAAAAATAATGAACCAGGTTGATGGTTCCTTTCTTTCTTTATAACGCAAAAATTTTTATTCTTTTATTTTTCCTCAAATCTTTTCTGACGTGGGAATGGATGACTCTTTCTAATGCACCTTTTGAGTTTTGACGAAGGACAGTGCTTGGATGATTTTCCCTCACATGGTGCCGCCTCAACTAAATTTTCTGAGGATAAGAGAGCCAGCTGCTCTACTTCATAGAACACAAATGCATTTGCTAGAAAATACATACTAATTCCCGACTTATAAACAAAAAAAGCATTGAACGTGTTGGCTTAACAGTGGGCGGACAGATAGGCCTGAAAAATTCTGCCTGTTCTATGGTATTCCTAACGACGAACGGGTGGGACCTTTTCTTTTTAGATTATTTCCAAATATGCTCATTATGTTTCACTATAATTTTAAATATATCCACTGCGTTTCTATAATTTCAAATATATCTACTATATTTGACCATAATTTTAAATATATCCACTACGTCGCTAATGCCCATTACGTGAGTTAACGTCGTTAGAAAATATGTAAAATTACTAATATGCTCTTTAAATTTAGGACGCAATTGGAAAAATTAAATATTATAACTCATTAATATTCTAATTGCATATGAATTCTAAATTTAAAGCACCTTAATTTCATTTTCTTTTTATTTTTTCATTATTTATTATTTTACAACAGGAGTATTTTGGGTATTTAAAAAATTTTAACTGACAGTTTTTGACGGAATGAGCACTTTTGAGATTTAAGTTCAAAATGATGGATATATGTGAAATTAAAGTTAAATATAGTATGTATATTTGAAAATAACCTTTTTTTTTTTGTTCTTTTAGCCGTTGCGCGGTAACGAAAATGTGGATCCGGCACTTGCCTCAATGGCTGTGTGGAGTACCGGTAGCCAAATCCTCACAGCAGCTAAACATTGATGGACGCATCCTGCTCAAGGAAAGGGCAGCTGCAGCCAAGCAGTCATAAATCTGAAAGTGCAATATGTTTTGGATAATTTAGCAGAAGTTCAGTCACAATACTCTCTGTATGACAGAAGCCTTCTGGCAATATCTGGATTTGATTGGAAACGCGAGATCGTTTAGGGATAAGAGATTCTGCAAATAGGCATTAAACTCTTTAACTACACACATTAAATAGTGCCCCTCAAACCTGCTATGCTGGGAATATGATGAGGTTTTTCTTAAGCTTTAACGTCCGGGTAAAGTAAAAACCCGTTTAACCAGAACTTCGCAACATATCTGACCCATTAGGGAGTGAAGTAGCGAGGGAGAGTAACCTGTAGAATATGTTCTATAATCAATATGCGGAAAAGGCATTTGTTCACCTCTGAAAATCAACCAATTCAATCTAAAATTGCTTGCATCAGACACTTAACAAAGGATATCTGTAACAAAGCAAAAAGTTAGGATTTCTAACAAAAATGTGGACTCTAGCAAGTAGCCAATTCATGCTGAACAAAGTGCATAATCCCGGACAAATTTATAAAAATAACACCGAAAATTTGTTATCTGCTTCTACATCCATAAATTTAGCATCTCCTTTGCAGAGCAGCACTGCATATTAGATATCACTGCTCCTTGTCACCTTGTAATCTTGTAACTCTGCAAAAACCAAAGAGTTCTAGTGAAAAAAAATTCCTGATGAAAGTAAAACCCAATCAAATAAGCAGCAGCTAAAAGTATGAACCCACTTTTGCAAATGGACACAATAAGAAGCCAAATGACTGCGCTCTCCTTTTCAGTTAACACTGAGACCCTAACAACTTTCTGGTTTGTCGAACGTAACTTTTTGCTCATACCAGGGTCAATCAATTCTTCCTGGTTTAAATTGAGACCAACTATTCCCCTGTTATGCCCATTTTAGAAAAAAGCATCTGAACAAAAGCCACCAATTTAATACTTGTTGACCAGTTTAACCATTCAGACATCTCAACAATACAGTTGGAGCACTGGGCCAAAAGAAGCGTAAACATCAGCAGTAAGAAATTGTCTCCTGAGTAGAACTACCAATTTTATCATGCTTCTTGATTTATACCAGTCCAACCATCCAAGTAGAGGTCAGCTTTCAAAACATTAATGAGCAGCCACCATTTCCAGTTGCACCAATTAAATATTGGGCTTCCATCCTCTATGGTATACAGTATCATCAAAGGATCATCCATATATGCACATTCCCTAACAGTTTTCAATAGGTTGCTGGCTTCTGGATTACTTTTGAAGTGCTGTCGAACAGGCTGCAAGTAAAACATACAGAATTCAAACAAGATTGAAACAACATATTATCAACAAATTTAAATTCAAGAAACTGTAGAAAGCATGTCGAAAATTGCCCACTGCAATTGCAAATTAAGCTACCCTTGTTTTAAAAAGTTGCCTATAAAAGACTAGCACAAATTACAGAAGCAGAAAAACAACCATTATTTATCTTGATAAACAACAAACTTTACAAATGTTCAAAAAACCAACAACATTTTAATCTCTCAAAAAATTTGGAAAGTAAACACACCCTTCTATCATACATGCAGTTGGCATTATTAGTTTTATGAATCATTCATCAGCCATGGCCCATTGTTAATAGTGAGTGCAGTGCAGTTTTGCATAGAAATAAAAAATAAAAACAAGGTACAGGAAGAACAGGAACCATTGATGGCTTTATGTTTTCATTTACATGGCGAAAATGGAGCTTCCATATTCCCTAACTACGCAATTTCTGCATCAAGGTGCACAATTCTAACTTCCAAGCGTGGAGTGAAGGGCATGTAGGTCTGGTGCCCATATGTCAAAATCGGGTATCTATTGATAATCATAGCAAGAACCAGTTTACTGTGAAGTAAACTTTCACCCATGCCTTGTCCATGGTAAGTTGGACTCAGGGTACATCAAACGTGTGTAGCCAAAATACCAGTTTACTGTGAAGTAAACTTTAACCCATGCCTTGTCCATGGTAAGTTGGACTCAGGGTACATCAAACGTGTGTAGCCAAAATACCAGTCGGGATGTTGGAAGGAAGAATTAACTTCAACAACAATCAATAGGATAATCTCCAAAAGGGTTCAGAATGAGATGGAACTGGAATTAGTTACCTCCAAAATCTTATTTAGGGACTGTTTGGATACGAAGAAAACTTTTTGACGTTTTTTATGAGTTAAAAAATGTCAAGTATGGCTGAATGTGTCAGTTTTTTATGTGCGCGTTAATGCTATTACGGTTGGTCAAAGCTGGTTTGAATGCACGGCCAATACAGCTGGACTTTTGGAAGCTCTTCCCGCGCTCTTGAATCCATGAAAAATGGATTTTTTCATAATTTTTCTTCCGGTCCTGGCGCTTGATATGACGTCCTTTAGTAACAGCCCTCAAGTATTTGAAAAGTTTTAAACGACGGGAAAAGTTTTCTTCGTATCCAAACAGCCCCTTAATGCCTTTGCAAGTGCAGGTTTGACATCAGCTAGATGCAATTCCTCCCTTTCATAATCACCTAGCAATTCCTCAAATGTCATGAATGTCCTGAACCAAGAGTGAGCATCATGAGAGTCTAATACTAGAAGTTTGGTCATCAGTAAATATTCTTTTTATTAAGAACCATCCACCATATACTTGTGAGTTCTCTTGCCAGCAATGGCCACAAACACATATTTAATATGGAGAGATGAAAGGGCAATTACAATTAAGGAACTATATTAACCAATCATGAGGGGAGGGGAGGTGGGGAAGAAGAAAACTCACTTGTTCCCTCCATTCTTTGGATCACGTTCCATGTAGAACTTCCCAAACCATGGGAAAACAATATATTTTATGTATTCCAGACATGGATTTCCTTCTGCAATTTTTGGAGGGCAGTATGCCTTCTTAATCTTTACATTGACCTCAGCCTATAACATTTTCAGCATCATCATTGTAACCATCATCCAAAAAACAAAGAGCAAAAGAGAAAAGGAAAGAAAGAAAGAAAAATAAAGAAAAAAAGGATATAAGTAAGAACAATGAACGATTTAGCTAAGATTAGCCAGACAGCCAATAGGCCTTTAGCTAAATGTTAGCATGAATTTGTTCTCCGATCCTAATTTGGACCAGTTTAGTTGAGAACCTACCTCATCATCCTCCATGAAGATAGCTCATGATAGGTCACTCTTTGACATCTTCTCCTGTCCTTGCTGTAAACCAGGCAACATGTCTACAGTTTTTTAGCTTAAGGTGACTCATATTCCCCAAATATTTGATCACAAAGAGACAAAGAAGCAAAAGGATACGATGTGACAAGATGATTGGTTTTCTCTTCCTCTTGATGTCATCAGAGTATTCCCTTGCCAGCACATTCACTTTAAGTTGATCCATGCCCAACTGACAAATATCTGCTGTACAACCGAATAAATAATCATCCCTAACTTCATCTTCTATAAAACTTCCACGGAAAATGCGTACATAATTAGCAAGACAGCTCTTCATGTTTGTCTAGAAAAAACCAAACAAGAAACAAATGCAAGATGAAGGAACACACAAATATGGAGAAATATCAAAGAAACAAGAATTCTTTGTATTTTAAAGGGGACATATATGTTGCAGAATTTTCACCAATTTGAGTGAAAACATTTAACTTGAGGAACTGATCCTCATTCAGGCGATGGATATAAAATATCAGGTACATGCACATTCAAAAGCAAAGTAAGCCGAAAGAACTGCTACTGATTCAAGATGGTGCCCACTATGTTCTCTATATTATATATTATGTCAGAACCATTCAAATGTTAAATTGAAGCATGACGAAAAATTAGTCAATGGGTTTGATAAACCATTGACAACATGGCAGGGCCTAGAGCATATGAGCTTCTGATCAAGCCACTTCTTCAGGGAAATGTGACACAATACATCTAAGAGTCATTATTAATTTCAACCACACAAAACTATTTTTACCACAACAAGGGGAAACTGCTTTTGGCAGATTAAGAATACTTTTTACAATCTTACAATATATAGATATATATATAGAGAGAGAACCTTTCCTGTGCATTGAAGCTACACCATAATTAACGGTGCATTTGGCCCAAAATGAGCCTCACATATACTTAAATGTATTGATACTTTATATAATCATTTATTCATATATAAATTTTGTAGCAAATAATTTACATGTTGAATGAATAACTTTAAAGTTGTTATTTACATCAAACTATTTTATTACGTTGAATTTGTACCATTTTTAGATGGGGTCTATACACATGTCCGATTGGGATGAAAATTGGTATGGTAATAGAATACATAATTCTAAATGCAATGGGTGGAGTAAATTATAATTTTATGATCATGTGGGGCCCATTTTGAGATAACTGCACCGTAATTGTGGTGCAGTGAAGCTGCACTTGAATATTTCTCATACATATAGGGTGTGTTTGGGAATGAATAAAACTTTTGATGAAAAGTTGTAGAGATGAGAAGTTGTCAAATGATGTGATATGATAGAGGTAATGATGAGGAATAAATAGAATAAAGTTGAAATAGACAAATTAGTTGTGTTGATAGTTGTGTAGAAATGATTGAAAAGTAGGGTAGTTGTATAGAAAAATGTGAAGAAATGATTAAAAAATAGGGTAGTTGTGGAGAGTGAAAAGTTTTAGATTGAACAGTTTTAATTTAACAACTTTTTGTTGTTACCAAACACACCCATAATCTACTTCACTCATTGTATTTAGAATTATGTATTCTATTACCATACAAATTTTCATCCCAATTGGACATGTGCATGGACTTTATCTGAAAATGATACAAATTCAACATAAGAAAATAGTTTGATGTAAATAAAAACTTTAAACTTGATTTTTCAACATGTAAATCATTTCCTACAAAATTTATATATTGATAAATGATTATATAAATTATCAATATAATTAAATACACGTGAGGCCCATTTTTTGCCAAATGCACCGTTAATTATGATGTAACTTCATTGCACAAAAAAGGCTCTCTCTCTCTGTATATATATATGGGAAATGATCCAGTGCATGCGACTGCACCGTGCAGTCCATGCACTGTGGGCCCCACCTGATCATTTCCCATAAATCCACCCCACCCATTGTATTTAGAATTGTTCACTTTATTACCATACCAATTTTCATCCAAATCCAACATGTGTGTAGTCTCCATCTTAAAATGGTGCAAAATCAACGTAATAAAATAGTTTAATGTAAATATCAAGTTTAAAGTGGTTTTTTCAACATCTAAACAGTCTAAAGTATGATTTATATATGGATAAATGAGTGTATAAAGTTTCATTACAATCTAATATGTGTGGGGTCCATTTTACAGCGGACTGCACAGGATCGGTTCCCTATATATATATATGCCAATTGAGAAGACAATACCTTGAGAAAAAATATGTCAGCACACTGCATGCAAGGGTACAAAATCTGTGCTGTAGTTAATTCATCCTGCTCATTCCGGCCCATAATCTGACAGCACCTACAAAATCAAGAAAAGCTTGCAAACATTAGATGCAGGATAGGTAATAACATGTCAAGCCAACTGTAAAACTCCAGTGATTAAAATAATGATGATGATAACATTACTCTGTGCATATGAATGTTTTCATGCAAATAGAAAGGATAATCCCACACCTTACTATCCTTTTGAGATTGTTCCTCCGAGCTATATCCATAATAAGAGGCCATTACTCACTAGCATTTCTGTTAATTTCTTCAGATGACTATAAAAATTGAACTCTATCAAGGTTCATTCCCACAGCCTTCCAAATCTCAACAAAATAGCGACCAACAGTTTTTATCTTTTTCAGATCACCTCCCATTTTATTGTTTAGTTGTGCAAACCAGTCTGCAACCCAGATCTTCATAATGCATCCAGCATATGTCAGTTTGTTCACATTGATTGCCTACATAACACCCTGCTCAACAAAAGAAACATTCTGTAAATTCATAATCTTCACCAAAGTGAAGGACACTAAACATTCCATATGTTCCTTCGATGACTCTCGTGTTGCCTCGACAACCACAAAATAAAATTAGAATTCAAGACCACTAAACTAACTTTATGAATGATAAAATGATAAAATAACTGGCATGGGAGCGAAGGGAATATAAATGATAATATGTTAGACAACCATCAATTGGGTAGTGTAAGGTTGGAAAATGTGTTTTGCATACTATCAGGTCTTACATTCTGAAGGGACAATGACACTCATTACTAGGATTTTCAATCAAACAGTTTTTTCAAAAAAATTTTAAATGCTGCTGAAGTTTCAAGGTCAATTCCAACTGGAAAAGCAAACATTTTCCATCATTTGACACTAGCTCCTGTTTAAAAGTTGAAGCTATAAGATTCAATACTGTAAATATCATTGTTGAGATAAGAGAACCACAAAACACAACCGTACTTGAAATTAAGGGCTCATTGGGTAACAAGGAAAGCTTTAAAAAAAAAAGATTTTCTCCCACTTTCCATACCCCCTTTATTGTGATGTGATAACGTAACTGCCTAATTACCCTAATTTTTCTATTGTTATTCTACAATCTAATCATTTTTGACATCTTTTCCATATAAAAATCTTATCTATTTTATCTTTGTTTTCTTTACTCCTAATCATCATTCTCTTATCACATCACATCACTCTCCCCCTTTTTCATAACTTCTCGCTAGGTTTTTTCCCCTTAATTTTACCGAACAGACCCAAAGTTCAAGAATTCCAAAATAGTACTTTGGAAACAACACTTACAGAAGGATTGTATTCCCTAATCCACACCATGGATTCATCCAATCCAAACATGCCCCAGTGATTTGAGTAGCATCTTTCAGTGTCAATGCCAACAAACAAAATTACAGCCAAATTGCAATTCGACTCGATAGAGCCCCCGAAGAGCTGAGAGGGAGGGAGGGACGGAGAGAGAGAGAGAGAGAGAGAGGAAACTGACCTGGACGATGTGCATTCTAACAGACGGTTCGAAGCCATCATAGCAGGTTGGATCTTTCTTCGCGGCTAGAAGGCTGTGCAGTTCGTCTTCTTGGATGCATTCTTCTCCAATGCTCCTCACGAGGTTGAATCTTTCTTCTAATGCCATCCTGCAGCGCAATTCATTCCAATCACCGAAGAAGATCAATCGAAAATGCAGAAAAGGAGATAAGCACAAAATAGGAGAGTGTGCTGTTCGTACTCAGCTGCAGGTCCGGAATCACTTGAAGTAGCAGCTTCGTCTTGATGCTGGGAATTCAACGAAAGGGATTGAACAGTGGGGGATGGATCCGAGGAAGCAATTTCACTTGCTGCTTCGTCTACCATCGTTCTACTTCGTGGCTTGGATTGACTACGACAACGCCCTACAAGACGACGGCGTTAGCGCCGGTTCTTGCTTGGGAGCGAGAGCCAACCACTGGGGAATTTTATCATAACATCCTTCCCAGTTCCCGCTGTCTAGTTTCTGATTGTAACCAACACTTACTTTCAAATATATCCACTAAATATCAATATTTCACATATACCTATTAGATATGCCTTTAATATCAGATATATCCTAAATTTGACGGCCTGTTAAAGGTCATGTTCTAAAAACCAAACCGGGCAATGAACTGGTTTTGTGACCGGTTCTCGATTTTTCCGGTTCAACCGGTGCAAATTGACGGTCGAACCGCGGTTGAACCGGAAAAACCAATGAACCGGGACATGACCGGTTCACGGTCCGACCGTCCGGTTCGGTCTGATTTTTAAAACATTGGTTAAAGGAGTAGGAAACGGACGAGTTTTGATCAGGTGCACCCAGAAGCATTGAGCCTCAATACTCCCAGACGCATATACCAATTTTTTGATTTTTTTTTCAAATTTTTTTCATGAACTTATTAATCTAAGTGTATTTAACATATGTATCAATTTTTACCATTTTGGAGATTTTTAGATATTTATTTCGGATTTTTAAGAATCAGTGGCATTTTAATCACTAAAATGCCACTGATTCTTAAAAATTCAAAATAAATATTTAAAAATTTCTAAATTAGTAAAAATTAATATACATGTTAAATACAATTAGATTAACATTCGTGTAAAAAAAATTTGAAAAAAAATAAAAAAATAAGTGTATGATGCTCCTAGGTGCACCTGATCAAAACCCGTAACGGAATGTTTTGGGTTGGAAAAACATTTCTAAATGACCAAATTTTCCATCGCACAAGTACACAACGTTTTCGGCACCTTCAACGCCCTCTCCACGGTGACGCTGTCTGATGCTTCGCTCAACAGCACTTTTTTGAGGACCAAAACGATCCCAAATTGCACGAACAATGATCTCGTCTCCCACCTCCTAGCCATGATGATGAGGCACAACAACTCGGACTCGATCACTCTGGAACCCCCTCCTCCACACACTCAACCAGAACAATTTGGAAATCCAGTCCTCCCTCTGGGACATCGATCTGAAGCACGCCACCGGGAAGCCCAATCCATAGTTATCTTCCATGGTGATGAAGACCTCCAACACCTTCGCCGTATCAACTTTCAAATCCAAATTGACCCAAGCGATTCAACTTCTCGACCGAGGAGGCCGCCTTCTTCACGGCTTTCCTCTTCTCCGCGAACACCAAGCAAAGTACTCTGACGACGCCATCCGCCACCTGCATGTACTCTGCATAGATGTCAGCAACAAGCCCGAGGATCACCCCAACACAGCCTGCATCAATCAAGAAGTCGTGGTCTTCCTTCTCAAAATTAAGGAGGAAATCGGCGATCTTTGCGAGGGAATCAAGAAGGAAAGTAAGGGAGGATGACATTTGAGGGCAGAGAGGAGGTAGGGCCTTATGGTGAGGGTGGGATTCGCGAGAGAGGATGAGGCAGTGGGGGTGTTGTTGGGGATAAGGCCTTTGGATTGGAGGGGCTGCACGGTGGCAGGGCAAGTCTTGTTGCCATCGTCAATCTAGATCTGGATACTAGAACGGTCGTAGGTGATGCCGGTGCAAAGGCTGACCGGTGATTTCATCACGTCCAAGAAGATTGGGCATTTGGAGATTGGGATTTCAATTCCTATAGGAAGAGATGGATGTGAATGGAAGTGAATTTCTACTTAGGTTAGTGAGAGAGAGATGGAGATTTGGGACTAGGATTGGAGGCTTTTGTACCTGGTGAGAGTCAAAGAAGCTTGGAATTGTCCCTAAAAATAATGGCTTTGATATGGAGAAATCGGATCTGACTATAAGAGGAGAAATAGATGGCCAATAGCATAGGAAGCAGCACTTGTGTAGTCAACCGACACCCCAAGTTGCTATTGTTGATGAAGTGAAATTCTGCAATCAGATCCAGAGTCGCAAATTGATTTCAGACCTCATATATTTGATTGTTGCTCAATCTGTTGAAATAGATGGTAAGGGAGAAGATTTTAGAAAGGAGCATTGAGAGAGAAATCACATGCCATAAACCCAGCAACCATGAAAATCGATATTGAAGAAGAGATCAAATTGTTGCTGTTCACAACCCTCATGGGTACTTTCATCATTTCCACTCTCCATTAACACGGATCCCGATCTGTTGTTCCCGAGAGCATGGAGGCTCATGCTCTCGGGGTCGCGCCACCGTTCGATCGTCTGCGGAACATGGGAGACGTCGGATGGAGCGGGCGAGTCGAGGCGTGACTTTTTGCCCGCAGGTCCCCCGTCAGAGGAGCGTCAGGCTGTCGGTCCGAGTTTTGTGTTTTTGCAAAACGGTAAAAATCCATTTTGAATATAGCCCAAAATGTCGCCCGCTCAAAAATCACCCATGCCCGACCCCTCTCCTCTCCCCGTGCCCGACCGACCCCTCTCCTCTCCCTCCTCGAGAGCCACTATCACGCCAACCTCCGACGTTGCTCTCGGAATCCGTCCACCTCTGTCAGTTGAGATTACCGGCGAAAGAGGGCAACGTCCTGGAATCCGTCCACCTCTATCGCTCCATGCTCCGCTCGGGTCATTTCCCCGACTGCTTCACCTTTCCCTTCGCTATCAAATCCTGCGTTGCTCTCTCCCTCTTTTAATCTGGGGTGCAGCTCCACTGCCACGTCTTTGTTCAAACGTCTCTCATCTCCATGTACTGCAAAACCCACCTCAATCAAATCTCAAATCTTTCTCCGCAAATCGAAGAAGAAGCGTCGAAATTCAATATAAAGCCGTTGGCTCCTTCTCACACCCACGACATCCAACCCTTGGGCAACCCCAAGCCGTCGGTTCCATTTTTGGTCAATCTAAATCTGGTGAAGACTTGCCTACTAGCAGCACTACCTGCAGTATCTCTGAAGCTTTTGCTGTACCTTGCTTGCAATCTGCGTATTTGAGAGGATTGAAGTATGTCAATGGCTCATATCTTGCATCAATTTCGCCAATGTGATCGTTCCCTTGTGAAGTAGATTCTCAAATATGAGCAGATGTTCCCGTGTGTGACTGCCTCTCTGTGAAGCAGACGTTCAACAAATGTAGATTTTGACACTTAAGATATATAGTTGTTCCTGCAATGTGTTACCCCATTTTTCATGTTACGGGAATTTACGACATTTTAATTTCTTTAAGTCAAATGACATGTCCAACTTCATTTTTCAAGAACATAATAGAGCAATGATCTCATGCAACCGTGACTTTATAATAAACAAGGAACAAAATGACAGATTTCCACATTTTGATGCCAACGATAAACAACTGCAATTAACTTAGAAAGATAAGGTTACTGTGAGTTTACGTTTTCAGTTTTTACCGCTGATTCAACTATACCTTACTGATTTTCAATATATTTTTATTTTTTTGACATAAGAAATTCTTTATAGAAGGTTTATTATTATTATTGTTGTTATTTTTTGAAAATTTCTATGCGAATGATCTATTCAAGGCTCAAAATTCTTTGCATTCTTTTCATGGGGTTTGACACTAGGTATGAATGAATTAGATTAATGCATCAATTTATTCCATATAATATCAGTAATTTATGTTTTTCTTCATTGTTATCCATACTTTCAATTTTCAATCATTGATTTTCATATTTTCTGTTTTCATTCATAAAAATTATTTATTTACAGTTATTGCGTTTCAGTGAATCCCGGAGGAGCCCATTGCTCCACTGAAATCAAAACCAAAATGAAGAAAAATAATGACATCGATGTGGCCGTTCAATCTTAGTATTTGAATTGATCTGTCCAGGTTAAAATAATCAAAAGACATGAATACCGGAACAATCAATCAGAACTACAGCTGCTTAAAACGAAATCAAACTTCTTAAGCCGATACAAGGCCCTCATCAACGTACAGTGGGCAGCATAAGATGCATGTTGAAACTTGCTTTTAACAGATTCTCTATTAGAGCTAGGCTTGAGCGAATCAAAGTCATGCTTCTTCACTTCGTCAACTGACTGAAAAAATTTAGAAAGAGAACTTGAATGCACCCACCTTAGCATCTGTGACAGATTCCCAAAAAGTTAATTTTTTCTTCTCAGCCTTCTTCTCTTCAGCCTTCTGCATGACCTCATTAATAATACCAGCGTGGGATACTTCAATGGCACTCCTGAACTTGTCGTGTAGATTAACTCGATCTCTTGTTCCTGAGACGAGCTCGCTTGCATTTGGCCTCTTGAGGAAATCAAGAACATTCAGGAGATTTCTCCTGTGCATAAAGAAATTGATGATTGTTCAATGACACATATAACCAATGAATGCAAAGATAGATTTCGTTGCTGGCCTTTCCTCCTTGACCAAATTTGCATACTGTAAGTACTCTCCCAGCTTCATTTCAACAGGCCCCACTGAAAATGCAGTATCCCCACAGACTCTAATAAGGTAATCCCTATCCCACTTCTCCACTGCAGCCCAGTTCTCCAAACAACCCTCTAACAGCACAGGCTTATTCAACTCTTCAAAGTCCAACACAAATTCCTCCGCCGAAATCCCATGCCTCTTCTCAATGTTATCGACCTGCAGCCACTCCAGCTTTATCTCAAGTTTGGCACAAAGCCAGCTCTGGAAGAGGTAGTCCGAGTAAAAGTCACGAACTTTGATCCTTGAAGACAGATTTGGAGCAACCCCAGAAAAGAACGAAAGGTGGAATGCAACAACGTACGTCGATTTCTAGGAGCCGGCGAAGTAGAAGCCGGAAGGGAGGGCGTCGAGGACGATGGCCCGCCAGAGGGGGTCGTGTTAGAATTAAACTCCTATAAAGGTGTCCTAATTAAATAAGAAGTCTTTGGATTTAAAGATAGCCCAGCGTATCTGAGATACGTATGCAATCCGAGTCCAGGTGGAACTACACTTCTACTAAGAGTCATGATGGGAAGGACTCTATATATAGAGGAGTCTAGGCCCCTCTCTCACACGTACACATCACAAGTGGTTCCCATCTACCGCTAGTATCACAAGGAGAAGTGTTGAGGGAGAAGACCTCGTACTCTACTCAGTCTACAGGTGAAATCTACACACACATGGATTCAGGTACGCTTCCACATCACATGATTTTCAACAATGGTATCAGAGCACACATTTCGATTTTGGGTATAATAGATTCCACCCATAATATATATATTTAATGATGCTAGAAATATTCATCATTGCATTAGAATATTTATGTGATTATTTTTTTTTGGGGATGCATGAATCTGAAATATGTATAAATGCATTATGCCATAATTTTTTTTAACGATGGATTAAGACTCATGATGCCATACATGGATTTGTCATATAATATTATTTTGATAAGTTATATGCAATTGACGGCATGCTCATGAAAACCGATGTTAAATTCTGCTTAATGTGAATTTAATTCTGAGACATAAAACATGCTGTTAAGATTAGCCGGATGATGCTTTGACACATGGATTCAGAATACAGTCTCTCATTAAATAGTGTTGCTTGAAAATTATTTTTTTCTGTGAATTTCTGCTCCCATGTGATTTTGCCAATACATTATGGATTCAGATGTTATTGCACGCACATATGGAATATTAGTTATTGCACGCACATATGGAATTTATTAAACATTCAAAATTTCGTAGGCATGCAATTTTTTTTCCGTTCAGTGTGCCTGCAATTAATATTTTGGACATGGAACGCGGATAGATTACTGAATATATATATGAAGTTATTTTCTTATATGAATCTGGAATTAATTTTCCGGATATGAATAAATCTGGAATTACTTCATTGATGCCTTTGATATGTTATTAATTTTTTTATGCAATAATAAAAAATTAATGATTTTAGATATATGTAATCGATATATCTAAAATCATGCTTGTTGCTGGATCGTATATAAATAAATCCATGTACGTTGAATTATTTTTTTTTAAAAAAAATGACATGTAAGTTGAATGCATCTGAATCCATCTGAATGCATGTTTTGGTCATGCTCCATGTTTTGATCAGATTAATTTTTTTTCTGCATATAATTTATGCCATGGATTTATTACGGTCAGATTGCATGTAATCCATCTGAATGCATGTAATTTATGCTCCATGTTTCGGTCAGATTGCATGTAATTTTTTTTCAGTCATGGCCAAATTTGGAATTAATGCCATGGATTTATTTATTTCCCTATTCGGTGTATACAAATATTAAAATAGCATGTAAAATCATGTACCGAACAGAATTGAAATGTATAGGAAGTTCATATTCGATATAAAATATTAGAAACAGAATTATCAAATATGATAAAAAAAATTTTGCTTGAATTTTTTCCTTTTGTTTAGCTCATATGACAGTTGTCCGTTCATTAAATGGTTCTTTTCTTGACAATTTACAGAAATTTACAGATAATCCCCTTGACAATTTTTTGTTTTATAAAATGGTTCTTTCCTTTTGAACGGGGCTTGGGCATTTTCGAGCCCGCCCAATAAGCCCATGAGGTTGGCCCATATCCAGGAAGCCCATTTCAGTCTATTGCACCTGGGCGGGCCAACTTCTCAGACTCAACTTTACAGGCCCATGCGGGCAACCCATTTGAGCTCATAACTGTCCAGGTCCTAAAACTCATTATGACGGAAAGGGCACGTGACTTATTATGAACCGTCCATATATAAATTAACATAATTCTTGATCCTCTTATCCGAATTGAACGATCTAATAGTGGTTTTCTATATTTTTGGACATTATGGATCTAATGGAAGGGTCTGATTAAGCTAAATAGGTCAATAAATTTAATTTTTTTTGGATATTTATGCAAATACATGCAATTTTTTTGAATTATATGTGCAATTAATTCATGTATTAGCAATTTATTTATGATTTATTACTTTCTATTTAATTCAGCATGCAATATATATATGAATAATTATATAAGTTATGATTATTAAATTTTATGGTGAGATTATATTCTATGGTATGACTGGAGGTTGGTGTGTAGGCAAGAGGTATTGAAAAGGATCACATGGTTATTTAATTAGGTCCCTGCTATGCAATGGGAGCCTCCCACGCCCCACCTCATTTACCTGGCTGACCAAAAGAAATAATATAGAATTTAATCTCACATAATGAATTTAATAATCATTATTATTGAATTATTCATATATATATTATACTCTGTAATTTATATTAATAATTTTGATTGTGTATTTCTAGTTGCCCCAAAGGGTCTAAAATATATTTTTAAAATTATTAAATAAATGGAGAAAATATTATTGTTTATTTTTTTCTCCTAATGGAAATTGCAACTAATTGTCATTATGCAATTTATGTTTAATAAATATTGTTCATCTTTATGTCTTTGGTTGCCCTGAAGGGTCTAAGATGTTTAATTAATCAAATTTATTAAACAAAGAGAGAATAACATGATTTTTTCTCTCATCATAGAAATTGCGTTATTAAAGAATATTATATTATAGTTCTGCCCGAAGGTAACTATAATTTAATATTTTGTCAATAATTAACTAGAACTGCATAAAAGCGGGAAATTTTCTACCCGAAGGTAAGGATTTCTTGACTTTGTGTATTCATAATTAATTATTGAATATTATTGTTTATCATAACATTATTGAATATAATCATGCATTATTGCTTGTGTGATTAATTGCTAAATTTAGCTATGATTAATTATTGTTAATGAAATTGTTATATAATAGTTTATCTGAATTGTAAATGGTGACGTGAGCTTAATCATTTTTTATTACAGCTTTGACTTCTGTTCCTCAATCTCATCTGTCTAATATCCCGACACTGAATGGATCAAATTATTCTGATTGGCATGAGCAATTACTTATTACCTTAGGATGTTTGGACCTAGATTTAGCCCTTCGTGTTGCAAAATCTAGTGACTTAACGCCTGAAAATACTGATAGTCAGAAGTTTCAATTTGATAAGTGGGAGCGTTCCAACAGATTATCTCTTATGATTATAAAGAGTACAATAGAAAGGAACATCAGGGGCTCTATTTCTGACCCTGAAAATGAAAGTGTCAAAACTTATCTTGACTAAATTAAGAAAAAATTTAGTGGGTCAGATAAAGCATTGGCTGGAATGCTCACTAACAAATTAACTTCAATGAAATATGATGGCATTTGTGGAGTGCAAAAGCACATAATGAAAATGTCAAATATAGCTGAGAAACTTAATGAACTAAGGATGAAAATCTCTGATTCTTTCCTAGTCATATTTGTCTTAAACTCTCTTCCATATCAGTTTTCACAATTCAAAATCTCCTATAACACACAAAAGGAGAAATGGACTTTAAATGAATTAATATCCATGTGTGTACAAGAGGAAGAGAGATTAAAGCAGGATGGATCAATGACTATCTATTTCACATCGACTTCTAAGCAGTACAAGTCAAAGAAAGAAAAAGGGAAGAATAAATTTTCATTAAATAAAGGCTTAGAAGATTGATCGAAAAAGTCCGCTGAGAAGTGTCATTTCTGTAAAAAGAAAGGACATTTTAAGAAAGATTGTCTCAAGCGGAAGAGTTAATTTGAAAAGAAAGGTAACAATTACGTACATGTTTGCCTTGAAACCAATTTCATAAATGTATCCTCTAATTTATGGTGTATTTGACTCTGGTGCTGCTATCCATGTTTCAAACTCTTTGCAGGCATTTCATTCAACCCGCAACCCAAAACCGCATGAGTCATCAATCTTAATGGGCAATCTGACCAAGTCCAAAGTCAAAGCAGAAGGAAATTGCAGGCTTCGCTTTGACACAGGATATTTTTTAGAACTGCATGATGTTTTCTATGTTTCGTCCATTTCTAGAAATCTAATTTCTTTGCCAAAACTTGATGTAATGGGTTATTCTTTCAGTTTTGCAAACTCAAAGTTCTTTTTATTTAAAGACTCTATTTTAGTTGGAACTGGAACATTGTTTAATGGTTTATATCAAATAAGTGCAGATTGCTCATTTATTAATTGTTGATCTACCTTAAATGTATGTGCTGGTACTAAACGTGGTATAATTGATGAAAACTCCTCCATGTTGTGGCATAAAAGATTGGGTCACATATCAAAAGAAAAGATGCTAAGATTAGTAAAAGATGGGGTATTACCTACTCTAGATTTTACCGATTTTAGCATATGTATCGATTGTATTAAAGAAAAACAAACCAAAACTCAGAAAAAGAGTGTCACAAGAAGCAATGGACTTTTAGAATTGATCTACACCGATATTTGTGGTTCATTCTCATTATGTATTGGAGGTGAAAAGTATTTTATCACGTTTATTGATGATTTCTTACGTTATGGTTATATTTTCCTATTAAATGAAAAGTCTGATTCTTTGAATGTTTTTAAAATATTCAAAGAGTTAGTAGAAAAGAAATTGGATAGGAAAATTAAAGTTGTGAGATCTGATAGGGGCGGTGAATATTATAGTAAACACGATCAATTAGGTCGAATCTCGGTCCATTTGCTAAATTTCTAGAAGAGAATGGTATTGAACCTCAATATACGATGCCTAGAACTCCCTAACAAAATGGTGTTGCTGAAAGGAGAAATCGTACTCTCATGGATATGGTGAGAAGTATGATTAGCAACTCATCCTTACCCTTATTCTTGTGGAGTGAAACCTTGAAAACTTCTATGTATATCCTCAATAGAGTTCCCAGTAAAGCTGTTCCTAAAACTCCATTTGAGTTATGGTCAAGCAAGAAATCCAGTTTGAGGCATATGCATATTTGGGGTTGTCAAGCAGAAGCAAGGATACTCAACCCACAGGAAAAGAAATTGGACCCAAGGACTATTAGTTGTTTCTTTATTGGGTATCCAGAATGGTCTAAAAGGTATAGATTTTACAGTCCGTCTCATAATACAAGGATCATTGAGACCGGAACAGCTTGGTTCATTGAGAATGACGAAAATAGTAGGAGCACAACTCCATGAAATGTGAAATTTGAGGAAATCAGAGATCTTTCCTCTGGTTCATCACTAATAGATGCAAGAACTGAGATTGTTGATCATCACATGAAAGATCAACAACCAGAAATTGCTGTATAGCCCACGGAAGAGACTAATAATGAATCGATCTCAATTCCAAATGACATTCATCAATATGATAATGTAGAACATATTAATGAGCTAAGAAGGTCTAATCGAATAAGGAGACCTGCTATTTCAGATGACTACATTATATATTTGGAAGAACGTATTGACGATCCTTATATTGAAAATGATCCATTGACATTCAAAGAAGCCATTAATAGTGAAAAGTCTGAATTATGGATCAATGCTATGAAAGATGAATTGGAATCCATGTTTCAAAACAAAGTTTGAGATCTTGTTACATTGCCTAAAAGAAGCAAACCTGTTGGTTGTAAATGGATATTCAAAACCAAACGGGACCCTAAGGGTAATATAGAAAGGTATAAGGCCAGACTTGTTACCAAAGGATTCACACAAATAGAAGACATTGATTATAAGGAGACATTTTCACCAGTCTCCAGAAAAGACTCATTCAGAATCATTATGGCATTAGTGACTTACTTTGACTTAGAGTTACACCAAATGGATGTAAAGACGACATTCCTGAATGGGGATTTAGAAGAGGAGGTGTACATGATGCAGCCTGAAGGATTTGAAATGGAAGGAAATGACACATTAGTATGCAAATTAAAGAAATCTATATATGGACTTAAACAAGCTTCCCGACAGTGGTATTTAAAGTTCAACAAAGTTATCATTTCCTTTGGATTTACAGAAAACATTGGTGACCAATGTATATATCTGAAGTTGAGTGGGAGCAAGTTTATATTTTTAATTCTATATGTAGATGATATTTTGCTTGCTACTAATGATTTAGGTCTTTTACATAATACTAAAAGTTTCATTTCTGAACATTTTGATATAAAAGATATGAGTGAGATATCATGTGTCATAGGAATTGAGGTCCATCGAAATAGGCCTAAAAGACTTTTAAGGTTATCACAGAGGGCATATATCAATAAAATTTTAGAAAGATTCCAAATGTCCAACTGCTCATCATGTGAAGTGCCAATTTTAAAGGTAAAAAATATGGTCTGCATCAGTGTCCACAAAATGAGATTGAGAAACAGGAAATGAGATTCATTCCATATGCTTCTGCTCTTGGGAGCATGATGTATGCGCAAGTTTGCACACGTCCTGACATCAGTTATGCAATGGGATTACTTGGAAGATATCAAAGCAATTCAGGAATGGAACATTGGAAAGCAGTAAAGAAAGTGATGAGATATCTTCAAGGGACTAAAGATTATGAGCTCACGTATGCAAAAGCTGATCAATTAGAAGTGATCGGTTACACAGATTCAGATTATGCTGGTTGTACAGACGGCAGAAGATACACATCAGGCTATGTTTTCTTATTAGCCGGTGGACCAATTTCATGGAAGAGTGGGAGACAAAATCGTGTAGTTGACTCTACCATGGAAGCTGAATTTGTCGTCTGTCATGAAACATCCTCACATGCACTTTGGTTGAGAAAATTTATCTCAGAGCTTAAAATTATGGATTCTATCTCTAGGTCTCTGAGAATCAGTTGTGACAATTCATCAGCGATTAGCTTCTCCAATTATAGAAGAATTACTGGCGCTAACAAACATATTGATGCTAAGTTTATGTCAGTACAAGAAAGGATTAATGATCATCTGATATCGATTAGTTTTGTTGGTACTGCTGACATGACTGCTGATCCCATGACTAAGACTCTGGCGCCCAAAGTTTTCTCTGGACATATAAGAAATATGGGTCTTGTTATGTGGGACAATTATTGATGTAATCGATACATTTTGAGATCTCATGTTGGATGATTATTTCTCTTTTGTTTCATTATGGTATTTTGTTGACAATTTTATGTGATTTGAAAATAAAAGATTTTATCTATTTGATATTAATATGGGACATTAAAATCACATAATTGTAAATCTGCCATTAAGAACTTAGTTAAGTAAGTTTGTTAATATCGTGGTACATGGAAGGAAGTATGTTACATAAAACATATAACCGCCATGATCCATATTGACAAATTTCTCTTAACCTAAGTATTAAAGTTGGATTGCGTATGTAATAACTGGGCATATTTTTCAAATGAGTGCACTCGTCCGGTAATTTTTCAAATGTTAAATCCAAGGATTGTATTTTAAGTATAATTTTTCTTTTCTTTCTTAATTTTATTTTAATTAGGCTAAGTGGGAGAATATTAGAATTAAACTCCTATAAAGGTGTCCTAATTAAATAAGAAGTCTTTAGATTTAAAGATAGCCCAGCGTATCTGAGATACGTATGCAATCCGAGTCCAAGTGGAACTACACTTCTACTAAGAGTCATGACGGGAAATGTTCTATATATAGAGGAGTCTAGGTCCCTCTCTCACACGTACACATCACAAGTGGTTCCCATCTACCGCTAGTATCACAGGGAGAAGTGTTGAGGGAGAAGACCTCGTACTCTACTCAGTCTACAGGTGGAATTTACACACACATGGATTCAGGTACGCTTCCGCATTATATGATTTCCAACGGGTCGTGGCTGGTGAAGACGTAGAGGGCTTTGCTGGTTGCTGATAGCTGGGCGAGTTGGGCAGGGGAGAGAAGGGAGAGGATGTCGATAAGGAGGTCGTCGGGAAGGGAGGAGAGATTGCCAAGGCCAGGGTTTTGGGAATTGAAAGGCAAGGAAGAGAAGAGAAGATTGCCCAGGGGTTGGACGCCGTGGGTGTGAGAAGGAGTCGACGGCTTTATATCGAATTCCAACGCTTCTTCTTCTTCAATTTGCGGAGAAAGATTTGGGATTTGATTGAGGTGGATTTTGCAGTACATGGAGATGAGAAACGTTTGAACAAAGACGTGGCAGTGGAGCTGCACCCCAGATTAAGATAGGGAGAGAGCAGCGCAGGATTTGATAGCGAAAGGAAAGGTGAAGCGATCGGGGAAATGGCCCGAGAGGAGCATGGAGCGATAGAGGCGGACGGATTCCAGGACGTTGCCCTCTTTCGCCGGTAATCTCAACTAATAGAGGTGGATGGATTCCGAGAGCAACGTCGGAGGGTGGCGTGACAGTGGCTCGCGAGGAGGGAGAGGAGAGGGGTCGGTCGGGCGCAGGGAGAGGAGAGGGGTCGGGCGCGGGTGATTTTTGAGCGGGCGACATTTCGGGCTATATTCAAAATGGATTTTTACCGTTTTGCAAAAACACAAAACTCAGACTGATAGTCTAACGCTCCTTTGATGGGGGACCTGCGGGCAAAAAATCGCGCCTTGACTCGCCCGCTCCATCTCGGGAGCAACAGATCGGGATCCCATTAACACCGTGTGGAATGATAGTGATGGTTAGGGGCATATTTGATATTTGAAGTTTACTTAGTGGGTATATATGAAATATTTGATACTTAGTGAGTATATTTGAAATTAAGGGTAAAAGTTGTAGGTATATTTGAGATTAATTTTAAAATTTAAAGAGGGCTTTTTTCAAGTATATCAATTATATTTGGTTCTAATTCTAAATATACCTATTATATTTCAAAATCCCAAATATATTTATTATGTTTGTACGTAATTCCAAAAATGTCCATTATGTAAAAATCGCGAGTTAAATTTTTTCAAATTTATCTAAAATACTCCTATTATAAAATAATAAATAATGAAATGAAATAGAAAGGAAATAAAATTAGAGTTCTCTAAATTTAGAAATTATATTTAATTAGGGCATCGGTAAGTTATAATATTGAATTTTTTCAATGTCTTCTTAAATTCGAAGGGCATATTAGTAGTTTATATATTCACTAACGACATTAGCTCATGGAATAAGCATTTTTAGAATTAAATGCAAATGTAGTATGTATATTTGGGATTTTGGAAATATTATCAGTATATATTCTGATAGCTGATATGAAAAAATTGAAAAAATTTATTAATTATTAAAAATTATTTTAGAAATAATGGTCTACAAATGAATTATTCCGATTACTTGTCAATACTAACATTTTCCTACACAAAAACGAAGTGTTACCGCTTTTAGTCTTTTCCTGCAACTTACAATAAAACAATTCATTTTGAATATCAGGTGGCTTGATAGGTCGATTTCGAATTAATACCAACCAAGTTGCATCCAAGTACATCATCATAATTATTATCATAAGTCATTTTTCACCTAATGGGTCAGTTGCATAGATTAGATTTATATCAGAATACAAGAAGAAAGATATGGAGAAAATTTATATGCATCAGCTGCTAATTTGACATATCAACCCTCACTTTTATCTGAGCTTAGAACTGACAACAAGATAAAAATTCTTACCGACAAGGGCTAAATGAAAATTTAATTCAATTCTTTTTATAACCGCCATATCGTCCCTTCTGATCACTCCATTTCCCAACTTCTAATTTCTAAAACCTTTACTTATACCATATTGCTTCACTTGTAAAGCCTTCGTACTCTAGAAGAAAATTAGGATCATAATCCAAATCTTAAAATTAAATGAAATGGAAAAAAAATTTGCCAAAGTAGAACAGCATCCGGAAAATTTAATCATAACTCGATCTTCAATAACAGATTTTATTGAAAGTAAATCTCTAAGAAATTAATTGAAAAATATTATCAGAAAAATCAAAATACGAGGCCATATGTCAAAAAAGCTTTTTTAGAGTACCAGAGGAAACAAGTAAGAAGGAAAATTAGTAACTAAAAAGCAATCAATGTAAGTGGGATTCTACAAGAGACTTTCCTGTCCTTACCTTCAAGAGGAAGGGAGAGCTAGAGAGCAGATAGGATGAGGAAAACGGGAGGGAGAGCAGGGATTCAGACTTCAGAGACGAAATGACCGATCGCAATGACACGGGCTTTCCCGGTTTCTAATTCAAGAATCAAGGCCATAGTCACACGGGATACGCCACGTCCGTTAAACAAAGGCTTCCGTGGAATGAAGAAATGGAATGGGAACATAATCATGTATAAGGATAATGTGAAAAGTTGTATTTGGAAATGAACAATTATATTGAAAATTAAAAAATTATATTAGGAATTGAAAATCTCATCCCCCTTTATATCTCATTAAAGCATTTCTTAGGGCTTGTTTCACCACATCGAAAGATAAAAGTCAAAAAATAAGCCCCACATGTTGTGAGGGAAGCTAGAATTTTTAGCTTTCCTTATAAAGCTCGCATCCACCGTTTTATGCTAATAAATAGCCAACAATCAATTTTGTATTCGATTGTCAAACACTCAATCTTGAAATCTATGCGCATTTTTCACGCTAAGTGTATAACAAGCAAGTCTAGACAGGCCCTTATTAGAACAAAACTCCTCCCGGAATTCAGCTAGCAGCATTTTCACCCTGCTCCCAAAACTCATCAACTACCATCCACACATGCCAACCCCAAATCAATGGTTCTAACACCAGTTGTGACAGCAAAACATTAGCACAGAAAACTCCCAAAACACGTAGGATTATTTAATACATCTACCTATAATACCGGCAATGTAAGCCAGTGATTTGGAATGTCTATAAACAGTATGAATGTCGCATTCCAGATGAAGATTAAGCAAAATAGTATCCATTCTCAATGCAATGCCATTCTATTCGACCAAGGTTGCAGAATATCCATTGAAAGAGTTTCAAAGACAACCGCAGTATCATTTCACTGCGAAAAATGAGGCGCAAGATGGAGCGAATATGGGGCATTGAGTCTCAGGTTTTACATCAATCTGTCTATTTCTATAAAATGAACAAAAGAAAGGAAAAGAAAAAAATTGTTAGGGCAAAAGGCAAAGCAAAAAAAACACAGCACTAAACTGCGCAATTACCATCTTTGGATTATTTCCTAGGAAAATTACAAGGGCTGTATTTCCAGATTGGTACGTTCAACGCTGTTTGAGGATGTTGTTGAAACCTTGTTCTCGTTCATGTTCATTTCCTGCACTGGAGGGGGGTTTATAATGGTCATGGGCATCACAACATTATCAGACAGCCGGCCCTTCATTTCTCGGTGCTCTTGACAGATGGCGCACCAATGCATGCAGCAATGTACTAGGCATGGATCACATGGTGAGTTCTGCAAACCATTTTGCAAGAGACAAATCATCAAATTAAAGGCACCCCAGGGCTAACATAAGAGCAGAATTCACAGATGAACCATATGCAAAATCTGTTATGATTCCTCCCAGTGCCATTTTGGACACTTTCCCTGATACGACTGAGTCATGAGAACGGAAGTGCATCAAGGATGTTGGAGTCGCTTTTTTTCAAGACTCCAAGCATACACTATTTTTGAATTTCAAACGAATCTTCATGTTGGCCATTCGTTTTAATAGGCCTTTTTGAACATTCCACAGATCATAGCTTCAATCATGAGAAAACATTTATATCAAGGATATGTTATTCATGAAGTTAAGCATATTAATTCCACCTTTAGAACCATGACGTTGACAGGTCACAAATAAAATTCAAACCCGAACGGAGACATTATGGGGAAGTTCAGGTATATGGTTGTTTCTGTCTTGGTAACAAACTCAAACATCAAACTCTACAAAAGTTTATTAGTATATAAAAACGAGAATACTTTTGTCAAACCGAGTTTCATAGAAGTGATTTCATGAAACTCTTTTCATTTTTGAAATGTTGATCCTTGATGGAAAATCTAATCCATTTATTGTATTTAACACAATTTATTTAGCTAGGAGACTAAGTTTCATCCCAATTCAATACGTGGATAGGCTACATTTGCTCAAAAATATGTGCATTCGTATGTAAATTATAAAAAATACTTAGATCCATTCACACATATATTAGAAGATAACAATACTTCATAGGATCATTTATCTACATATTATTGATATTTTAGATGGTTTAGATGTTGAAAAACTACTTTAAAGTTGATATTTTAATATTGAACCATTTTATTACGTTGATTTTACACATTTATAGATGAGACCTATATACGGTGAAATTAAAAAAATAAAAGAGTTTCTAAGATACTATAAATGATACTAAATACAATGTATGAAGTGGATTTTCTATCAACCATCAAGATTTTAAAAATAGAAAGAGTTTCATAGAAGAAGGGTTTCATAGAAGCGTCTCTGATATAAAAATATTACCATGTGACAGTGATACTGTTCTTTACGGGTCTGAATTGAACTTTCCTAAAGTCTTAGTGTTTGCTCAGTTAATAAGAGGAGTTGGTAAAAATGGAATCCACATGAAAATAATAAACCAAGGTGTGGTTTTGCTTAACTCATTTACCACCCAGGAATCCTTCGTTTTCCTAATTATTGCTTACTCTATAACAGTTTTGAAACTCGCACATCTGCCAAGTGCATGAAAAGAAAACAAGGATGCTATGTCTAAATTCCTAGCCAAGAATCAAGAACAGCATGAATTGTTGGACTGCCCCTAATTTAGGACAAGCAGACAGTTCTAATCTTCACAGAAGCATTTTTGTGGGCAAACTAGATGATTAAAAGAACATCAGTTGAATCTTCAGATTACCTCTATTTCCCCAAATATCACTCCAATGGATAGGTTAGGTTGGAAGATAAGCATAGATTGAGACAACCAACCCGAAAGAGCTGACATTATAATAACATCTTGTCAAAGATAAAGTCACCGATTCATGCATGAAAAACAAGGACAGTTTGACACATCTCACTTTATTTCCAAAATCTCAAACCATAAATAGTGTTCTGCAGTGCCAACAGGGCGTGTGGGGTGGATTCCGTACCAAGCGGATAAATGCACCAATTACAACTAAAGAATCCAAGAAAGATGGTCTATACACATGTTGAGTGCTTTTTGCAATCACCTATACAGCAATAACATGCATGTGTACATATTTATAATATTTATTTGAAATTTTAATCACGTTAGCTCTAATAGATGAAGGTGTCTATTGTATCTACAAGAAAAGTTGAAATACCGTGAGATGATATTTCTTCTGCAAAGACTGCCTGAACAGACCAGTATAGATGCCACACATCCACCATGCGAATAACAGCCCCTCACCAATCAGGAAAGTTGTTCTTGGTTCAATACCATGGAGCAATGCTGTTGCGGCTGCAAGTGCCATTCCTCCTTCAACAAAAATAGCATGACAAATGCATGGTTTGGTCCAATCAATATCTTCTCTCAAGTTCTCAACATTGCGGCCAAATAATACACAAGGGCAGAACAATCCAGTCCAACCTACAAAGCAGATGGATGATAGAGTTTAAAATCAGAATGGTAACTAGATGAGCATTAATGACTTCTACTAATTGAAGCAAGAAGTAGTGCCGTTCAACTGAAAAGTTGAGGCCTGTGGGAGCAACTATGACTTATATTTGTTCAGAGGAAAGGAGCATTAGAGGATACAGGTTGGTGCATTAGGTGACATGTATCCTTGAATGCACAATTTGTATTCTACAATTGCTCATAATAGACAAAGAATCAAAACTAATCATTGCCATATCTAAGAGCCAATGGCTAAACAAGAACAAAACATTCACGTTGGACAGTAGAAGATATGGATTATCATCATCATTGTCATCGAAAGCTATTTCCCACCCATATGGGGAAGCAAAAACCGTGCACATTGTATCACCTCTCTCCAGTTTTGGATAGGAAATATATCCAAAAATAATATTGCTTTTGTTTTGTGCCAGTGATTTCAAAACCCTGTGTCTGCTTTTGGCTTCTGCTAAAAAAAATTCATAATCTCGTGTTCTGCATCAGTTCATTTCATAATCACAGGACTGTTTTTCACTATGATTGAGAACTACAGAGCTCCAGGAGCAAACTTATTTTTATAAATGATACAAAGCAAGAGAAAGGACACCCCCGGTGTTAATTGCCCTTTGCAACTCTATATAATGAGTTCCTTTAACTTCAATAATGATTTCGATAGAACATGGTTATTACAATCAGCTAACAGAATATTAATTTCTTTCACTGTCTATGAACTTCTAACTTTAATTTGTACATGGAGTTCACTAAAAATTTTGACAATTACCTATACTTTGGTGCAATACACTAAAACTTGAACAAGAACATAAAGATAAACCCATGAAGTCAATTAGATATAACATTGTCTTTCTAGAAACTAGTATCTTCCAGATCAAATGTATGCAATCAACTGAACTTCAGTGAAATAAATACGTGGATCTGTAACTTCAAAACTGCAAGTCAACTTCTCAATGGAGCACTTGACACAACATCCCGTCAATTAGACATGCTTTGAGTGCAACCTTAAGAATAGGTAATAGACCAAATTAAACATAGGGAAATCTCTACATACATCTGAAGCCTTTTTGAATCATTTATAAATATTTAAGTTTTATTGGAATTTTTTTAAATGACAAAACCATCAATTTTTTGAATAAATGCCCTGTATATTCTAGAAAAGCTTGCTACCAGAAGTAAAACAAACACTCATCCAAGCAACTGCATTGCAAATGATTGGTTAGAAGCCAAAGGTTTTAGCATTTTTAAAAAATGTTTTGGTAAATTATCGGCATGTCCATAAGTATTTCAAAAGCATTAGTTGAATTTCAATTATCAGAAAAGGAGAAGGCGTATTTGCAAATGCACCTAATATATTTGATATTAAGAGGAGAACATGACAAGGTGTAAACAAGTTTGCTTTGAAATCAATATTCAAAATATGCATTGATATTAATTGTTGGATGATATAATTGTCAACCAAAGGACTTCAGAAGTTGATTTCATGGGGTTATATTGTGGAAAGACTTCAGAAGTTGAGTTCATGGTACCAATTACATGACTAAAATGCTTCCTCATTAAAATATATGGCTTAACTTCAGAGGTCTACTTGTTCTGGTGCCTTTGAAAACATCCTGCTTATTTCGAACAAAAGCAGAATACCCCACTGCATAACATGCATGACAGATGGATGATTTTTAGCAGCAGAAAAAGATTGTAAATTCTACCAGCAAGAAGGGGTTTCAAGAATGAGGAAAATGAATTTTCTCATTCATGCAATTTGGGTTTCCTTGCTTAATACCAGAGTGTTTCAAGGATAAGACAGAAAGCTTACAACTATCGGTATCTTGAATACAACCAAAAATCCCAGTAGTCCAGGGTTCATCAGCTGGGGGCTCATAAGACTCAGGAAGGGGTTGTCCACATTCAGGGCATCTGTGAACTTCCAACTGTCCAAAAAGACAGAAATGCTCAGTTTATCTAACAGGAGTTCAAGGATTACTAGCAGAATTCAAACAAACAGCAGCCATGAAACGCTACGAAACAACGGCTCGTAAATACCAAATCCGGAGATATTTCAATCGGAAGTCATATAATGAGGAGATCAACGTATGTAGATAGCAGAAATAAGACCCATGCTCTAGTCATCAAGATCAACACGATGCCCTGCAGAGAATTCGATGCGCTACATAACATAATTCATGATCCAGATCATCCATTTGCCATGCCCACCCTCCAGTGGATCCTCCATAACAGAGAAATCACACCGACGGGAGATGACAGAGAAAAAAAATACCAGCAACAATCAGAATTCAGTAGAAAAATTCAAACCAATCAGGCAATATGGTTGTCGATTGGAGTCAAATTACGGCGCAATGGGCCCACCCGACATTCAGTCAACACAATGCACGTACATGTATCAAGGAAGAGACAAATTTAGTATACGATGGAGAAATGCATCAGGAAAGAAAATGAAAGACCTGCGGGACGTGAACTGGCTGATTCAGCTCGCCAGGCCGAATCTCCTCCATCGGCGCGTCGTGATCCTTGGTGAGCTTCACATAGCGCGACGCATTCGACTCCTCCGCCATCGCGAAACGAATACGAGAAATTCCAATCCTCTTACTCTTCAATCTTCGAAATGAAATGCAGCAAAACCACCTCCAGATCGGAGCAACCAATCTCGTAGAGAGAGGAATGCAACAGCTCAAATGTGCATGGGGAGATCAGGGAAGGAAGACCCTAGGCTTGAATTGCAAAGAGAAGGAGAACAGGCGCTATTGGATAGGAGGAGAAAGCGGGTCCATACCTCCCCTTGCCATCTCCGTCTGCGTAACGCCGTTGACGATCCATGAATATGAGTTGGCGCGACTAGCGTTTCATTTCCCAAGAAAAATGACCGCAATGCCCCTTCATATTCCCCATATGCCGCAGCTAGCCCGCGTACTGGAAGCCCACGCACCGCTGAGAAACTTGGGATGAGCTGCGAGCCTGCGGCGTTAATTCGAGCAAGCGAACGAATCGACAAGCCCTCCTTGATTCCTACAATAGTATTCAATATTCATCCGTGAATTTTGGGAAATATATATATATATATACACGCACGTCCGTGAGTGTGACTTAAGACTAATGTAATAAGTCAACAGAATTCACCAATTGGAAAAGGGAAGATGTTTCCTTTCTCTGGTTCCGACCTTCCCCTGCATCACATGACTTTCTAAGTGACGCTGTGTCGTTGTCTTGGACATAGGAAAGAAATTAAAAAACACAGTCTAGTCTCGTTGGGATTTGGATGAATGAGGCAATTTGAATTAGTCAGTTTCTTGGTAAAAAGATTAGCCTAACAATTTTAGAACAGTTTATTTATCTCAAAAATTTTAATTAATTCTCATCATTATTTGGGGTCATACTAGCGTGTTTAGTTGTTGCTGCCTGTTGTGCCGTTTTTTTTTTTTTAATTTTTTTTTTAATAAATATATTGGCACAAGAAAAGTTGGTTCAGGTATTAAGTTTTTTATTTTCGAGATTATAATATTTTCTGGTGGAAGAGAGAATATAATTAAAAAATTAAAAATTACAGCTGGCCGCAGGGTAACACGATCTTATTATAAGTATTATTATTATTATTATTATTTTGGTCATTGATCCTATTATTAGTAATTTAGTATTGGTATCACCGGAATCTAATTTGTCTGTAAGGCAGCTCCCTAGCTTTGCGAACGTTATAGCTGTGTGGTATTCTTCTTTTGGGTTGGCTTTGCGCGGCCAGTCCAGTCGGTTGCTTGGCAAGACTTAAGAGCTTTGCTCCCAATAAGCTTCTACTCATCCGTGGCCCAATCTCCGTTTCATAAGGCCTTGTCGGCCTGTTTGGTTGGTGGTTGCCGGCAGTCTTGAGCCCAATCTATACCTCCCGCCTACTAGTTGAACGCCAGGTTTAATCTTTAAAGGCCGGTTGATATTCGACCTGGTCATACAACGCACAATTAGTAATTAGTATCAGCTGATAATGCTCGAGTATATAATCAACGACCGACTCTACGGAAGTTTTAGATTCCTGAAGTTTGTACAGACTACAGACTCCCAATCACGGCGTACTAATTAATTAAAACCTTCGAAGCATAAACCGAGTCAATAATCAAAATCACAACCCAAGCCCCAGTTACATCATTTTCAGAAGAGTAAAAAGGTAAGAAAATGCGAACATTAAGAAAGAAACCCAAGTGAGGACCCAAAGAAAACCGGAATAAAAAAAAAAAATCTCTTCTATACCCAATAACCCAAAGAAACCCATATGAATTGAAATTTTCAAGTGTCAACTGCTGATTTGGGCGCCAAAGGGCTTGCCCCTCCGCTATTGGCTCCGTTGCCTTGCATTTTCCTCTTGGGTTTGGCCTCTTGCAGCATTGACAGTACATCCCTCATCGTTGGTCTGTCAGCGGGGCTGCGGCTGGTGCAAAGCAAAGCCACTCTCAGCACCAGCAGCATCTCCTCCCTCACCGAGGGACAGGAAGCGCCTGCGTTCTTGTCCAGGATCTCCGACACGCCGTTGTTGCTGTTCTTCAGCTTGGCCCGCACCCAGTCCACGATGCTGTTCCCATCGCCAAATTCCGCCGTGTCCACTGATCGTTTGCCGCTCAGTATCTCCATCAACACTACCCCGAAGCTGTAAATGTCGCTCTTCTCATCGACTTGCAATGTGTATGCGTACTCTGCACCAAAATTCAGCCGCAAACATATATGGTTAGCCATGCCATGCAGTGGGCAATGAATTCACTTCATCGAACGAAAATGGCGGGCTGGTCAATTTTTCGAACTACGACCAAAAGTGGTGGAAAGAAGATGCTGCTCGCAAGGGCTCCACCATCAGGTCTGGTTCAGGTTGGGACCCAAGCCATTCACCAAAGCCATAGTCAAGCTGAGCGGGTCCATTGGAAAGTGGGCTGGTCCGCTGCTCAGAAAAAGAATCCAAGGAGAGCGCGACCACTACCCACGCTATCCCACTTATCATGACTCATTATAGTGTCCGGACTCCGCACAATATCCTCAACTGTTGATCAAAGATATAAAACTTGGCAAATCGTCCCAATGCACTCATAGAATTTTGGATGTACTAATCATTGGCTATAGACTGCTATAAATGAAAATTAAGTGTATATATATGTAAGCTCTTACCGTACCTCCTGGTACTTTATGTGCCTGGGAGGAATTAATGTAAACCGTACGTAAAGCCGTCATGCGAGAAAGGGGCTGAGCGGGAACAGTACCCGCAGTGCGTCGGAATTATCTCAAAGAATATTATTTTTATGTTATTCTAAAAATTCTATGTATAAATCGTTTAAATAAATATAATTTTCATCGTTTACAGTAAAAATTTCATAAATTAAATATTAATATGATTTTTTTTATAAAATATTAATATGACCTTACATAACTAAAAACTATAAAAAATTATATATTTAATATCTGAAAATGATATTCAATGCTTCTAGCAATATAAAAAGCTTTTTAGACTGGTTTATATAAGACATATGTATATAGCATTTTAGATTATATAAATTTTATTATAAATATTATCAATAATCTAAAAATATATATAACATTAATGTTCTTTTGTATATTTTTAATTAACACGATTTATTAATACAATTTACATTTACGAGTTGTCCATATCATATTTAAAATAATATGTCCATAATTTATGGGATAATTCCCACAAGATCGAGTTCCAACCTAGCTCCCTGCCGAAACGACCTAAATCCATACCAAGTCCCAAAAGCAAGTCTTGAAATACGCACCCCGGGAATCTTTTAACGTTTGCCGTCCAACTCATCCTCACGGTACGATAGCATGAGACGAATTATCTTGTGATCAGTCAACGAAACTTTCACATCTATGAACATCCGGATGGGCTCCAGACTAAATCATTCGTTCAATCCTATTGGACCTTCTATTTATGGTTATTAAAATGTCCAAATTAAAGAATAATGATCAGAGTCACTGGCATGAAATTAAGTGAATTAATTCTACTAGAAATCTTCAGATTCGAAAACGAGGAATAATAAATACGAACCTGGGGCAATGTAGCCATACGAGCCAGCAATGACGGACATGGATTCATCGCTCTGTATCAGCTTGGCCACCCCGAAATCGGCCACGCGAGCCTCCATCTCTGCGTCAAGCAGGATGTTGCTGGGCTTGAGATCGCGATGCACGATCACGGGATGGCAGTCGTGATGTAAATAGCAGATCCCCTGGGCCACGCCCAAGGCTATCTTGTACCGCGTGAACCAGTCGGCCACCAGATTCTGGCCCTTGTTCTTCCCATGCAACAGGTCGTCCAGATTCCCGTTCGGCATATACTCGTACAACAGCAACGTGTTCTCGTTGTTGGCACAGCACCCCAGCAGGCGCACGATGTTACGGTGTCGGACGTTGCCCAGCACGTCCACCTCCGCTAGCACACCTCTCCTTCGTCGGACTGTTTCCTTCTGCTTCCCCCACAGCTTTTTGACGGCGATAATCTCGCCACCTGGCATCTCCGCCTTGTACACTGTCCCGGTGGA
Source organism: Annona cherimola (assembly GCA_030490835.1). Lineage (NCBI taxonomy): Eukaryota > Viridiplantae > Streptophyta > Magnoliopsida > Magnoliales > Annonaceae > Annona > Annona cherimola. Next base: position 7,844,722 of record CM059974.1, read on the forward strand.
ACCCATCCCGATGATCTTCTCACTCATCGATAGGCACTCGATCACGTCGTCAGCAGTGAAGTTCAGGCGCTGGAAAGCAGTGAGCTTCCATGGCTTGGATTTCGCATCGTCGGCGAACTGCCGGCCGGCGAAGCGGCAGTGGAAGCACCGGCTCCCGACGATGAAGAGGAATATCCCGACGCCGATCGCTCCAGCCATCACCCAGATGATCGCGCCTGCCGACCGCTTAGGCGGCTGCGGAGTGTTGTCCGGCTGGGACGCGGCGAGGCCGGCGTCGCTGGAGCTCGGAATGCACGGCCTGTCGATGGTGACGCCGCAGAGGCCGGCGTTGCCGGCGAAAGCGGAGGGGTGGAGGTTGCGGAAGATGGCGCCGGATTCCGGGACGGGGCCGGTGAGGTCGTTGTAGGAAACGTTGAAGCTCTCGAGAGTGCTGCATTTGTCGAAGGCAGAGGGGATGCTGCCGGAGAGCGAGTTCCGAGAGAGGTCGACGTCGGTGATGGACGGGAGAGCGGCGACCTCCCAGGGGATGATCCCGGACAGGTGGTTGTTGCTGAGCTGCAGGTTCAGGAGCTTCTGGCAATGCCCGATGTCCCAGGGGATGCTTCCTTTGAGAGAATTCCCTTCCATCTCGATCTTGTACAGGTTCTTGCAGCCAATGAAGTCTGGAATCTTCCCTTTCAGCTGGCAGAAGCTGGCAGAGAAAATCTGCAGGCTGGACGCGCTCCAGATGTTGGAAGGCAGCTCACTTCCGAGAGGATTTTCCGAAATGTTCAATAACTCAATTCGCGGGGAGTCGCCAAGATCTCCTGGTATTTCTCCCGTGAAGTTGTTCTTGCTCAAATCCATGAACGTGAGATTGGGCAAGAGGCCGAAACCTGGCGGGATGGGACCTCTGAGCTTGTTCCCTGCGATGCGGAGCCTCCAGAGAGAAGTGCAGTTGGCGAGGGAGGGGGGAAGCTCGGAGTCAAAGTTGTTCGAGAAGAGAATGAGACGGTAGAGCTTGTTTCCAAGGCAGAGGTTTGGAGGGATGGGCCCGGAGAGTGAGTTGGAGCTCACGTCGACCTTCTGGAGCTTTCCATTGGTGCCGAGCTTCTGTGGGAGTTGGCCGCTGAGGGAATTGTTCCAAAGCAGAAGCGCCTCGAGGTTCGGCAGCTCTCCCATCCCTTCTGGAATTTCGCCGCTGAGATTGTTGCCCATTAAACTCAGTAGAGCCAGCTGCTTCAAGGAAGAAAACCCACTGGGAATCACCCCACTGAGTCTGTTATCCGACAAATCGAGATTTTTCATCGCGCTGATGTTGGAATAGCTATCTGGCATGCTGCCCACGAGCCGATTCTTGAAAAGGAAGAAACATTCGACGCGAGTCAGGTTCCCGAGCTCAGCCGGCAGAGTGCCAGATAGATTGGCCTGCGCCACGTCGAGGTAGGTGAGGTTGGACAGGAGGCCCAGCTGAGTCGGTATTCCGCCTGTGAACGTGTTGTATCCGATCTCCAGATGCTCGAGCCGAGTCAGCGAGCCTAATTCCATGGGCACGGGGCCTGTCAGAAGGTTGCCAGCTAAGTGGAGGTACCTCAGCCGAGTTAAAGCTCCGTAGCCAGGTGGGATGTTGCCATCGAAGAAGCTGCCCCCGAGGTTGAGGACTTGCAGGTAGCGCAGCTTGGAGATGCCGCGTGGGAGTAGGCCAGTGAAGCTGTTGCTGTAGGCGTTGAAGGTGTCGAGGAAGCGAAGCTTAGAGATGCCCGGCGGGAAGCTGCCATTGAAGTTGTTGTGGCTGATATCGAGGGCCTTGAGGAACGCGAGCTCGAAGATGGCGGTCTGGAGGGGCCCATCGAAGGCATTATTGCTGAGATTGAGGTAGGTGAGGTGGGTCAAGTATCTGATGTCCGGCGGTATCTGACCGGAGAGGTTCTTGTGCGAGAGGTCGAGGGAAATGATCTGGAAGGAGGTGGGATCGCAGGCGACGCCCGTCCAAGAGCACCATGATGGCTGCGGCAGGCCGGGGTTGGGCAGATCGGGGTTCCAGTCGATGAGCGAAGAGAAGGGATCCCGGAGCGCGGTTTTGAGGGAGAGAAGCGAGAGTAGAGGGAGAGGGCGAGTGGCGGCACCGGCAGCATCGTCAGTGGATAAGAGTAGCAGTAGTAGCAGTGAGAAGAAGGAGGAGGAGGAGGAGAGATGTGGGGTGGAGTTAGCTTTGGGTTTCATGGCGGTGGTGGGGTTTGAGGGAGGGAATGAGGTTTTGGAAGGTTGATTTAAGGGAAGGGATATTTGAGTGGAGAGAGGTGCTTTTTGGGAGTGCAGGGAGCAGAGGGGTTTTCATGATGATTGCAGTGAGTGAATGGGAGGGAAAAATGCAAACGGGCTGCTTCCATCTACTTATGAGTAGGAGAGTAGCCGTGAAATTATAGAAATTATACTCCTCCCCCTCCCGTCTCCGTTCCTTTGTCTTTCTCTTTCTCTTATGTGTTTCATTTTCATTTCTTTCTCTCTCTCTTTTTTTTTTCCCGCTTTATTTTCCGCACTCCTCTCTCTTTCTTTCTCTCTCTTGGATTTTCTTTTTCGGGTTTTGCAATCAATCTCAATCATGCTTTCTTTTCCTTTTGTTTGGATTAGCGCCGGGATAATTTGTGAGGAATTACATTTTCGTGAGATTTCCGTCTACGTCGGATCCGAGAAAGCGTTCTCAAATCCGAGAATGGCACAGTGTCTTCTGAAAAGTATTAGAGTTATAAGGAATTTCTTTTTGGGGCTGTGTGAGCCAGGGACGTCGTATGACATCTCTTCCTGTTATATCAGTGACCAACACGCCCACATACTTGCTAAAGAAAGAGATAATGGTCCACTCGCTTTATAAAAATGGGACAAACTTGGATGCTGAATCTCGACCTTTGGTCATTTATCTTTCTTACGACTGCCTGCTGATTAAAGAGTGTTCTGACAAGCGTGTTGGAATAGGGACAGAAACAGACAATGATGGAAAGACAAGCACGATCGAAACGTTATTTACTGTTAAATAGAACTTTGAAAACCTGCATTATATCCAAATTGCATGATTCAACTAATATGAACTCAAGTTTTTGAATGTTTCATGATAAGTAATGTGCGAAACTTCAATTAAAGAAAACTTGAAAAACCTGCACTACATCCAAACTGAATGGTTCAATTAACATGAATTGAAGCTTTTGAATGCTTCAGGATAAGTAATGTGTGGAATTTCAATTTGAATAACTTCTCACCTTTCGGCAGAACAGTTATTTTTAGTGGTCCAATATTTTAGCAGTACAGCGCCAATCTTGTAGCCAGATCAAGAAAAATGCAACACCCAGTTTGAATTCCGAATTCGTGTTTTTCATCATAAGTAGCAGGGATGGTGGTTGGGGATTGGGACACCATCAAATGCATGGTTTGGATGGCTCATATTTAAGTAGCCCTCTTCTTAGTTATAATGCCTTCTTACAATGGAAGATAAGACATGGGGGGGCATAGTCATCATTCTTGTCATAAACCTACTTAGCATTAAAGATAAGCAAGAGCTTGCAGCTGATCATGTCATTGACGAGAAATCGAATAAAAAATTCATTTGGGATCCAAGGTCAATATAACATGAGGAACACTGAAAATCCTCAAAATGCTTCACATGTAACGAATGTAACATAGAACGGCGTTTGCATGCATGTGGTTCAAAATGATAAGCGATTACTCTCATGAATCATGGTCAGGACCATCAACGGTCCAGCCATCACGAATGATACTCTTGATTTTGATTGGAATCCTGGGCATGACTCTCATAATTCAAACCAGAATCGAAATTCAAACCCATGATATATCCATTAAAGGTTTCACACCAGATCACAGAATTTGATTTTTTAAAAAATAAAGGGAAAAAAAAGCCCTAAAGTGCTTGGTTGTCGCCGTCCAGTAAATCGGTCCATTAAAGAAAGACCTTCCATGGAATTGTCTTAGTCTCAGAAATTAGCCATTTTTAAACACGATCGAATGCGGCCCTTGATAGGTGATTATAATTGACCGAATGGTCAAGATCATCTTTGGGTCAGCACTCGATCACCTGTGGGACCGACCAGGGGACCAATGGTCCAGATGGCAGAAAGGTGGGTCCCAAGTGTCAGAATCATAAACCCTGTGCAGCGTGGAGGCGCAGGCGGCATCAGAAATGCCCTCCACCTTTTATGCTGATGTTGGGACATGTTTTGATTTTTGCCTTTAAATTGAAAAAGATGTCTGTGTTATCCCTCCTCTTTGCCACGGGCCTACTATCAATCATGGGAATAGGAACGAGGGAATTTAAGCACCAATCTGACCGTCAAAAGGGGAATTTGAGGATGGCAGTCGTCTACAGCATGGGTGTGGATGTCACAACTCTCTTTCACGGTGGAGAATATTTCAAGGACATTTTCGTAGTTCGAGATCCACACTTGTGCCATCGTCATTTCCTTCTCCAATAGAAGTTTGTGTTTCCATGTCAGTTTAGCATCCATTTAGAAAATATGGGTTGACAACTGACTCTTCTATTGTGAAAATAGCAGCAGGTTGGAGAGCATGGTCCATGCCAATCACCGACTTGACCAGCTCACCCAATCCAGCACCAACAGAGCATGACTAATATCCAACGTGCCATCAGAGCACCTAAGTTACCATCTTCAGTGTAATTGATTCCGCAATACGCTAAAAATTGTTTATATGCAAATTTCAGAATTGCGTATGGTAAACATGATTAATTAGATTGAATCAAATCTTTTTTAGATTCTTAAAAGAAAATTTACATAGTGCTAGAAACTCCCAAATGTTGCCAACCCAGCCCACTTTCTGTTACTCTCCATTTGAATTTGAAACAATCCGCGAACATCTTTAATATAAAAATTAATCCACTTAAGTACCAACTAAAAGAATGTTTTAAATTGCTGGACTATTAAGCCTTCCCATCTTTCGGTGACTTTACCGATCTTGTTCTATGACTGTTAATTCGCTACTTGTACTTGCAATCAAACATATGTACATGCCTTCAAAGATGGATTTGCAATTCACATGACACAATTAAACACTATGGTGGTTCGATCTAATGTTTTGGGTCTACTGAATGGACCCATTATTTCGTGGGTTGGGTAGATGTGCACGAGCATGCAGCATCATCATCATGCCACTGATCAGACCAGACCATCTTCATATAGCATTCTGTCCTGGCAAAATTATCTGTTTCAACAGCTGGGAGGAGAAATAAAAAGCAAGAAAATAAGCTCAAAAAGCCAATTTCAGTTGCCACTACCTTCTGAAAAATAACAATAATAAATAACTGAAGGCTGTGTCTGTCCTGTAGCTTATGTCAACGTACCTGAGACTAGAGGCCATTGCTTTTCCCATGTACGTAGCGGATGTCCGATGCATTTTACTTCCCCTGACCCTTCTTCACGTCTGACTGAAGTAATAGCCAAGAACAGGTTTCTGTCTCATGTACCCAGTCCAGGGTGTTGTCCATTAACCATCCAATCTCAGTTTTTCCCATGAATTATCATTTGAAAAATCCAAGGGATGAGATTCAAAACCAAAGCAGGTCATCATATCAACGTAGTTTATTCATTTTAGATACACATATATATGTGATATTCACATCTATAGCCTTTTCGTCTTTTATTCAAGGTATGGCTAACTAATTATAAATCATCTCATTTTTTATGTCCGATTGGTCTAATTTTTAATTTATTATACCAAGAGGGGTTGAGGGAATGAACTGAATTTTCTTGACTTATCTGTTTTTAAAACAGCGTAGATATTCCTGAGGCAGCCGAATCACCCAAAGCTACACGCACAAAAAACGCCTTGTGACGATGACATAAGTAGGGAGTTCGGATGGAGGAGGGGATCGCGAGAGTTGTAAGCGGTTGGTTATTTCCGTGCAAAAGGATGAGCCCGCTGCGTACGCAGACGGGGGAGCGCGTGGCTTTGGAGGCCAGTAAAAGACGGAAAGGGGAGGGAGTCGTTATGATTGCTTGAGCCCCACCGTCCTTTTTTTCCTCCGGCCCTTTAAACGAAGGTGGGACCCACCCACCCCTTGTCTCCCTTATCCCACTCACTTGCCGGCAACGGCCCAAGGCCCGGCCAGCTTCTGTGGCTCGGCACGCACCGGCTTCATTCCGCGCACGTGCCACTAGCACGCGCGGCAGGCGTGAACCTGCGCTACGCACGCGTCCCGTGCTGATTCCATGGCCAGCTCCAGAGTCCAGCAGCCTCCAGCTCGAGCTTTTACTTGGCGGGCCGGTCGCTTTTGCTTTATTCCTCCTCCTCTCTTGGGATCCGAGCCGTCCGCCCCAGTGGGCCAACCCATCCCGAACAGGTGAATCCGTGACTATTGGCAAATCGTAGCCGTTGAATCCTATGAGTGGTTATCGTTCTTACTGTTGCTAAAGTGCATGCATATTACGGCCTTATCCGATATAGTGTCGGCGGATTCTGCTGTGATTTTCCTCCGGTTAATCGCATTGACCAATAAACAGTACTTATTTGTTATTATTATCATTGATAATCTTGTCTTTTGAAAATTTGCCTTTTATTTTTATCCATAACTTACTGGCATATACATTTTTAAAATCTATACATATCTAAATTAATAATTAGAATGGCAATTCGAATATGATTAATCATCCCATTTGATTTGGTTATGTATACTTAGTGTACTGAACAGCGAAGTTCGCAGACAAGGAGGCGTCTAAAAGTTTAATTTTCTAATAATGACTAAACAACAGCTGACAAGCAGAGTAATTTTAACCAGATTTTCCTTGACGTGAGTGAAAACACAATTCTCGATTTTCACTCCCACTTTTAATGGGCTGCTATGCAGTAGTAGAGCAACACAACACAGTATCCTTTCGAACGGATTCTTGAAGATAATGGGTGTGTTTGGTTACACACAAAACATGTCAATGAAAACTTTTCAATCAAAAACTTTTCACTTTCCATAACTACTTTATTTTTAAATTATTTTTTCACATTTTTCTATATAAACAACCCTACTTTTCAATCATTTCCACGCAAATACCAATACAACTACCATATTTATTTTAACTTTATTCTCTTTACACCTCATTATTATCCCTATCATATCACATCATTTTCTATCAACTTGACAACTTCTACTCTGAAAAGTTTTCATCAAAAAGTTTTACCTCCAACCAAACACACCCAATAGGTATTTCAAGTTTGTAAGTTTTGAAAATTTAAAATTCTCAATATTCATATTTCTAGTTTTAAAAAATTTGTAGGCATGGGTCCCTCTTGCTAAGTGAAGAGTTAAAATCAACTTATGACATGACTACTTATCTAATATTTTTTTTAGTAGTATTATAGAACATGACATTTTATATTATAATTAAGCCCATTCATGTAGGAGATAACAAACTTTTACCCATCTTTGTTGGAGACTAAACTCACACTTATATTTTTAGGAGATAAAGTTCCCACAAGTTGAAACTTCCACGCATTTGAACAGAAGCGGAACACCCACCTGCCAGCTAGGAGGTCGCGGGCATTACCACCAGGCTAACACCCTAATAGCACCATCTAATATCTTAAATGCAAGTCTATAAAATTCAAAACATTCTTTTATTAAAGGAAATCTAATGGAAAGAAGTAAAATACAAAAAACCTAACTAAGCGATGTTACCTATTTAAGGTTTTTTGTCAGCAGTGGATCTAGGACTTTTGGTAGCATGGAGAAAATTTAACATGAAAGGATTGTATTATTATTTGAGAGGGAACAATCATGCTAAATTTGAAATATTTTTCAAATTCTATAAAAAAAATTATAATTTTTAAAATTTCAGTTGGGCCTTTGCTACCATCGAACTCTATTTAGATCCACCTATGTTTCCTGCAAATACTTTCACTTTGGTAAAACATGAAAATGCTCGATTTGTACTTCACCAACCTTATTCATATTAATTAAAGTGAGATTTTATATATTATAAATATTTTTGAAAAATATACATACACCAAACTTAGGGCGCGTTTGTTTATACCCCAAATTTTTTAATTAAAAATTTGTCACTTTCTATGTCTACTATATTTTTAAATTATTTCTTCATATATTTCTATACAACTATCATACTTTTTAATTATTTTTACACAAATATCTATACAACTAACTTATCTATTTTAATTTTATTATTTTTATTTTTCATTATTACTCCTATCATATTACACTATTTTCTCTCATTTTAAAAATGTTTACTTGAAAAAATTTTACATCTAAAAGTTTTACATTTATTAAACACACCTTTAATGTAAAATTTTTAATCTATTCATATATTGTAAAATAATTTTAATTTTATGATATATTATGATTATATTATGGTAAAAATTATTTATTTCTTAACTAAATATAATACATTAAAACATGTTAGGTGGTTTAGATTTCATAAGATTAGCTTAGTGTGGCCAAAATTAAGCATTTTCTCTTTCCGATCTCAATGCATTTCACCGCTTCATTAGAAATTCCCTCTACCCCTACGGTACTCCAGCTTGACAGTTTCCACAACCTATCCAAGATTGAGCTCTAGGATTTGACGACAGACTTGAAAAGCCACCAATAGATGCTTTACGCCCAATCATTCCAAATAAAACTTGCATCAATTATATTGTCACAGCTACTGGCATAGTGTTAGTCAATGCTTATTCCTCCAATACCAGCATTGATTCTTCTATGAGAAAAGAAGTTCATGACCCCTAAGCCTTCTACCTTTGTTTAGAAAACTCCTCACTGCTACCTCCAGCAGGAGTCTAGGCCGTGACTTAGTCTTAGTGTGGCTGATCATCCTCTTGGACCAGTTACTGATCACTTAATAAGTTATTGCCTCACCAACTAACTAATCAAATGTGAGCAATTCCTTGAGACAATTCCTCCTTTCGCTCCTTTGCCTTTGGGGTATTAGTAGATATTTGGAAAAGTAGATAATGTTTTCACAAAATTGATGTCATTAAATTAATTATTAATTTAATTAAAAGTGTATGTTAGTCATTATAAGTTGTGGTAAAAAAAATTGCAAATGTTAGAAATTTAGAATCATCTTACACAATGAAATTTTAGCTAATAAAAAATTATATATGTAACAAGTTTTATGCAATACAAAAATTTTTGATACATATAGTATTATTTTATGCCTCCCATATATTTTAGTTGCATATAATTTATATAATTTTCATAAAAGCAGCAACTTAATGGCGTGGGTTACATTTAATTATACATCACAATGTATACGTTGCTAATTAGTAGCAAAAAGTTCGCTGCTTATGCCAACACGCAAATAATTATATAATGGACAGTGATCTTGCTAGGCCAACCAAATATAGGCGGGCCAAATATATATTTTTAGTTTTTTAAAGTTTTAATGAAACTATTTTCCAAGTGTATTAAATTCATACTCTAAGTTTTGCAATTTTTGGATAATTTACATATTTTTTATTTTCAAAAATCATTAGTTTTGGAGGATAAAAATACCCTAAATATCTCTCTAAAATGGTCACTTAGGTATTTGTATAAGTGGTAACTCATCCACGCAATTTCGATTCCCATCTGATGCGGGTTTTCATATTTTTAATTTTCCCCTGTAATATGGGGTTTTACATATTCTCCCAGGTGGGGGTATTTATAAAAAAAGTCTCTCCATTGTGTTAGGATTATAAAAATACTTGATCGTAATATCATATGTCGAAACGTATATTCCAATAAAAAAAATCTCTCTAAAATGGTATCTTTGAAATGGAAAATATGCATAAATTTTTATATAGTTGTAAAACTTGATATATAAAATAAATACCCCAGAAAAAATTTCATCAAAAAATTTAAAAATTTTAAAAATAATTGTATGGGTCCAACTAAAAATAAGTTTAGTTTATGCAGAACTAACAAGATAACTAATATAATGTAAGCAATAAATTCGATTCTTCATAAGCTGACTTTCCTTGTAGAGAAAGAGCATAAATTTGGTGAACTTGCTGAGGTAACAATAGAAGAAACTTCTTTTGCTGAACCTTCCTAGCTGGTTTTCTCTGCAGTAAGCATCATCTCGGAAATTAGCTCTGTTGTTTGTCTTTAGGTGCAGACGATAACATATTCGATCTCATGTTCGGTGGATGGCTAGATTTCTTTTTATTATATTATCTCATCAACTGGTATTACAATCAAACTTTAAGTCATTCTTATAATTTTTCAGTAATATTCTATTAGTATCTTAGAAATATTTCAATTTTTCTAAATAATATTTTCTATGACTAGTGGACGCTGTCATAGAAACTTAGAAAAAGAAATAAATAAATAAATAAAGCCACAGCTGCTTCACCACTTGCTTCACTCGAAAACGCTGTTGGCACGTCTCGAACCAACATTGCCCAGCTCAACGAAGGCAAATGTCGCACCACTGACACTGAGGCAATGCGAGAGTGGCAATGGCTAGATTCCTGATCTCGACGATCCATCCCAATCACTATTCAATGCAGGTCTCCGGATAAAATATCTTTAAAATAAAATTTCAGATAAAACCAATAGTCAAATTTGTTTTAATAATATTATTATTATTTTAATTTTGTGTTTACAGAACCATGCCTGACACAATTTACTTACGGCAGTCCACTTGTCGTGCAGAGTATGTGTAATTTGTACATGCAATCTGCTTGATGATGCCACACATGCATGCATGCAGAAACGGAGCTGTGGGCTCGTTTGGACGTATCATTTCAAAGTGGTACGATCAGAAACACCACCTCAGTCGGCCCTCAGACTAACTGTCGGCATATACGGTCGATTCCGATCACAACAATAAAAAGGAGAAATTATTATCGTGCGGTATAGTCGGATTTGATGTTACATATTACGCACAGAGTACAATAATTCAAAGGCTGGCAAACTTCTGTTTTCGGGTAATTTGCGTCTACCCCCTCTAAGTTTGCGTATTAGCATTTTAAACCCCGACGTTTTCGTATTAGCATATTAGACCCTAATAAGTTTTATTATTAGCATTTTAAACCCTCCGCCCTAACGCCGCCTGTCATTTACCGTCAATCGTGTACAATGACGAAAATACCCTTCAATAAAAACAAAATCACAACAACTAGCTCATCCTCTTTACAGCGTCCCCACCGCCTCTATTGAGGGGGGCTACCATTCCATCAACTCCACGAGCAGTTGCAGCCCATCTATTAAGGAATCTAGATAAAGATTTGCCATCAGCGATCTTGTCAGAAATCCACAAGTCGATTGCCAGAAAACGTTGAGCTGGGTTGCGAGGAGCTTGTCTGGCCTGTTGGATCTCCCAAAGTGGTAGTCAGGAGGGAGAAACCGGTTGCAATCATGGGCAGCCGGCTCTTGAAGGAACTGAGAGATCTAGCCGTCCACTCGGGCTTCATAGAAGTCAATGCCCTCGTCGTTGCAGTCGACGGTGAGGCCATCTTCTCTGAGCCTTCCAGACAATGGATAGAAGTAAGACAATGCCACAGAGAGAGAGAGAGAGACAATGGATAATCCTCTAGATGCCAGTGGATTGCCGACCCATTTGTTTCGAATGCTACTGAGACAATGACGGTACTGAGCACCGCTGCTCCCACAACGTTAGCCTTTCACGCCCATCGCTATATTACCAGGCGCCCTTTTTACGTGGCAACAAGGAGGTGCCGCTATTCTTTTAGATTAGTGATGCTAATCGCCTTCTGATTTTGTCAATATCGGATAGGGAAGTTGTCTGTCTTTCAGGAAAAAAAACAAAGAAGAAGAAGAAAAGGAAAGGAAAAAAAACGAAGATAGGGATTTTGGGCCATGGGGCAGTTGCATTTACTGTCCCACGAAGCTGTTCATACTGCCCGTGCTTTCACGCTGCATGAATTTCAAAGTAAGAAGACGGAGATAGGGAGTTTGGGCCATGGGGCAGTTGCATTTACTGTCCCAAGAAGCTCTTCATACTGCCCGAGCTTTCACGCTGCCTGAATTTCAAAGGAAGAAGATGACGCCAGAAGCAACTGCAAGCGTGGCATGATGAGCGGCATGGACCGGTGCGTGTACGCAATACAGTCTTCCAAAGGTTAGCCACGCGGTTTCACAAAAGCCGATCGAAGAGAAGCGGTCGCTGCTCTAGTGCAAATTTGTTCCTGCGTATATGTCTCCTCTCCCCAACGTGTCGCACAAATGAGATAAGTCAGCAATAGACTGCCCGAGCTGTCTGTTTCTGAGAGGAGTAGTGAATCATCATTAGGACTGTCGATTCGGCCCCCCGAATTTGGACAGACCATATTCGTTTCCGGTGTTGGCTATGGCGACTTTCAAATCAAGGGCATCATTTTCCTTCTCCTCGCCCTTCGCAAGAACTTGCCTCAACCATCTTCGCTGGCCGTTTCTAGCTGTTTCTAATGTGTCGGCTTACGTACGGCGATCAAGGCCTTCCTTGCGGCCTCACATACTTGACATTGTTCAAATGAGTTCAAATGGGGAGATCTCGAGGGAGGAGGACGAAGAGGGCTCTGTGGCACCGAAGTGTGCGGATGTGGCAGAAGGCAGGGGAAGAGGATCATCACTGCCCATAGTTCTGCGACGAAGATATGAGAGAAATGTGTTTTACATCATTGAGAGAAAGAGAGAGAGAGTCGAAAAGGCAGGGGTATTTTTGTCATTGTAGACGACTAAACGGTGCATAATAGACGGCGTTAGGGCGGAGGGTTTAAAATGCTAATAATAAAACTTATTAGGGTCTAATATGCTAATACGCAAACGTCGGGGTTTAAAATGCTAATACGCAAACTTAGAGGGGTATGGCGCAAATTCCCCTCTGTTTTCCAAATGAATATGAAAAATTCACTGAGGATCTGGAGTCTCAAGAGTAGAGAGTTGTCATCCCTTGATGATGATGAAGTGGTTGGCATGGGCAAGTTTACGTGAATATATGTAAAAATGTGTAAGGTGAATGGTCTAAATTTCGATGCCCCATATCCTCTAAAGTTATCTTTCGTCCGTTTCCTTTTTATAATTTAAAACCAATACTGCTAAGAGTTTTCAAAACCGTTTTCGTTTGACAACGGGAAAGACCGACTCGCTCACAACAATGGACATGTCAATATATAACTCTTATAAAATAAAAAGGACGTTATTCCTAGATTAATTACCATTAACAAAAATAAAATGGGACCATAACAAGCAATATTGTTGTTGTTATTATCATTTGTTTTCCAAGAACTTATTTCATCAACTATCAATTTTGGATATAATGTAACCTGTTCGGGAATAGGATGAAATAAAAAAAGTGTTGTAGTATGTTAGAAATTGAGAAAAATTGTATTAAAATGAGGAAAGTAGAGTTTTTTTTCGAATAATAAAGTAGAGTTTATTTTTAGAATGAGAAAAATATTTCTTTTGAACATGAACAATTTTATTACATCTTCGTCCTCTATAGAATTCCACTTATGTGCAACTATTAATTAAACAACTAAATTACCTAAAACATTTATATATGTAGATTAAATTTTTTAAATTCTTATAATAATTGAATATATCTATAAATGGATTTTTGTGTTTTTTGTAATTTGTATTTAATTATATATTTTGAGCCTGTACAACCTTCCCAAAAACATCATGATCAACTAAATAATGTGGAATAACATGATCCATTGGTTTCCATTTTATGACGAAGGCGAACCCAACAACAAAAGGTTTCATGAATACAAATTCATAAAATTGGTTCCATGAGATTGAACTATTTATCATTAGGGCTTGACTGAATGCACTCAGGCGCATTCAACCTTGTTGCACTCGAATGCATTTTACCTTTTTTTTATTCTTTTGAAAAATTTTTATACGACTATTAATTTAGGTGTATTTAACATGGGTATAAATTTTTATTATTTTTGGAGACTTTTAGATATTTATTTTTTATTTTTAAAAATCAGTGGGTTTTTTGTAATTCAAATTCACTAATTGAATTACAAAAATACCATTAATTTTAAAAAATTAAAAATAAATATATAAAAATCTTCAAAAATGGTAAAAATTGATATACATATTAAATACATCTAGATTAACAGTTGTATAAAAAAAATTAAAAATATATATAAAAAAAAAAAGATTTTTACCTTTTATCATTTATACGATTACTGTATTTAATTTGTTCCCAAACCTCGGAACTAGTTACTAATGACTAAGCAGCTGAGATCAATCCAGTCTGAGACTAGTTCTTGGTTTTTTCTATTTGCTTTGAGCCACTTGAAGCAATGATCGATCCTGGGACTCGCTGCCTATCACTAGTGAAAATGAACTTTGTTACGTCTACGTCTGCCCCCAAGGAAACAGTTTCATGAGATGCTGACAGAACAAACCGAAGGTGGGACTTTTCTAATTCTGTACCTTCAAATAGAAGGGGGAGCGCAGACGACAATACATATACATACATATATAGCATGGCCGTTATACCTAGGGGTGAAACTTGGTACCGGGTCGGTCCGAACCCGCCCGACCCCCGACCCGACCCGGTATCAAAACCAAAAATGGGTTTTAGTTTTAAGATTTTTCCAAAATAGACCCGGTTTCAACCCGACCCGTAGAAACCCGAAACCAAAACCGGGTTCGCACCAACCCGGTACCAAACCCGACCTGGTCCGAACCCGGTGTAATTTATATAATTTTTTTTTATAAATTATGCATTTTTTTTGTAATATTAATATATAGGTGGTTAATTGATTTAATATATATCAGTCAAATGGTTTAATTTAAGTGATTAATTGATTTAAATTAATGAATAACTATGATTTAATGATTTATAACATATAGTTAATATGGATATTTAAAAAAAAAATTAAAAATATATGAGGGGTAGCCGCACGTGTAAGAACTTGACATTCGAAATACAAATGGAAATCAAGGGAGAAATTACTTGGAAGTCTTCGAATAGTTTTTTAGTTTTTTTGGAAACTTTGGAGACATGAACTCATTTGAATTTTGAATTTATTTAAAAGTGGATGTAAACTTATTTAAACTTGAGATTTGTTTATTCGTCATTTTAAATTTGGATTGCACTTAAATTAGATTGGAATGTTGAACCATTATGCTTAGTGTATTTAGATTTAGTTGCTTTGAATAACTGTTATGTAGATTATGTTTGAATTTGAGTTGGCATGATAAATCTATTTCATATTATACTTTCTGTTAGTATGAGAAATCTGTTAGTTTGAATTTTAGATTGTAGTATAAATTTGATTCATATTTTAAGTTTATTGGTATGACAAGTGGTCAATTTCTATTTTAGCAATTTGTATGATAAATATTCAGTTTGAATTCAATTTCAACAATTTGTATGATAATGTTTAGTTTCAACTACAATAGTTGGTATGATATGTTTATTTTTTATTTGCTACACTTGAGTCATTTCCATTAGCTATTTGCTACACTCGACTTCATAAACACAGGTATGTATATTCAAATAATTTTCTTTTAGATTACAATTAAATTAGAAAAAAACAGTTTATTGGTAACCCGAATTCTAACCCGAAACCAAACCAAAACCAATGCGAACCCGGTTTGAACCCGGTCCGAACCCGGATTAAATTCTTAGGGTTTGGGTTTACTCCAACCCGGTTGACTTAGGGTTTGGGTTCACTCCAACCCGATATAACCCGACCCGAGTTGCACCCCTAGTTATACCACCCTATATAAGTTGGAATTCCGCTACTGTTTACACGCATGCTTGAAATTTCTTGTTAGATTGATACATCACATCCACAGGTGAAACGAAATAGACTCCATGGAAGTCAGCAATACATACACTCACCCTTAATTTCTTGCACGCACTTGATGAAAACCGAAAAGACCGGAAAGGTCGGACTCGGAAAAAGATGGAAACAATCTAGTGGTGATTACATTTATATATGAGGAGTGGTTTTGTTAGCCCGGGCTAAGTAAATGACTCACTTATCCCATCTCAAAAATAATATTTAAAACAATTTATTTTTATTTTTTTCTTTATACACTTGTTTACCTAAGTGTATTTAATATATAAATCAAGTTTTACCATTTTTGGATATGTGTATATATATTTTTAAAAATTTTAAAAATAAGGGTATTTTAAATACATATATACACAGATGTTTAAAAATTTAAAAAAAATAGATAAACATATTCAAAAATGGTAAAACTTGGTCCATATGTTAAATACACTTAGATAAACAAGCGCACAGAGAAAAAAGTAAAAAAAATTATTATAAATAGATTTTTTAAGGTGAACTAAATGACACATTTACTTAGCCCGGGCTAACAGGATTACTCATCTTTATATATATGTGCCATCTCCTTTGGCTAGAAAATACATTAATTTTTATTTTCTTCCTAATCAACCTGTCAATTTCATGGAGATAAATGATCAGCAAGCGTTACCTTGTCACATTGTTGAGTTGACACAGTAATTTTAAAGACATATGTGATGGTACATATGTCCGTACTGCAGTGCTAATCCTCTAGTGCCTGCATGCGTTTCATCATGATGAGATCTGATCATCTATTTAGTGGCCTCTGAGTGTAGTGGACTGGGACGAGCATACTCATTCAGAAAACAGAGCAATTTATCAACCCAACTTCATACGATCTACCGAAAACATCATGCATATTTTCCTTTTTGTATTGCGCTTGCTTTTTTGCAGTTGGGACGTAGAAAAAAATGCAGCATGCTTATTGGTTGCCATCATGAGGAGAAGAAAATGGAAGCCACCTACCACCAACTTATTCGAACAAAGCATATATTTTCTGTCTGTGTTGATTATTAACCCGGAGGAAAAGATGGTCACCTACATCAAATTGCACCAATATTACCGAAAATCTTGCCATATTGCCATCAATAACAATCGATCCACTATGATAAATTCAGGAGAAAATTAATGGAGATAATCTGCCATCTAGCTGGCACATGTGAACCTAGTACAAACATTGCTGCTAGTGGAAGAGTCTGTTTTGTAGTACAATGGCCTGTAGGAGACCAATTCTCAATTTTATGTTTGTAAGCTTGCTGCCCACAAAGGAGGTCGCGAAGATTCGGATGGTGTCACTCGTCAGCCATGATGGAACTTGCTAAGTACAGGGCCCTGATAGTGATCAGCTACCATTTGCAGATCATTCAATCTCTGTGCACAACGTGGGCCTTGACCAAAGTAAGGTGATGAAATTATAGCCAGCAAATTGCTGGAGAATATTAAACATGATTGCTCTTTCTGGCCATCCAGCAAAATATTGGTCCAGCTGAAGAGTTGGGTGGCTTATTTTTGGACCGCTGCAACGTGGGTTCACTTGATGGAAAGCTTGTGGGGGAGCATGTAAACGTGCGACGTGACACGTACGAATGTGAAATTACGAAGTTCATGCGTGTGACTTGTGCATCCAACTACCGTTAATGCAAGCAAACTGTGATAGGGAGTGACAGAAGGGGGAAAGAAAAGGAAGGAGGGGAGAATATGGTGGATGTTGACACCACGAACATGATATTCAAGGGAAAAAGAGGCATAGAGAATGATGGAAGGATTGAAACATTTGAGTGAGAGATTTTGTTAAAAAGAAACCGAAAAGCAGGAATGGCATTGAAACTTGATTATCGCCACGCGCATAGCAAGTGGAGATGTGTCACACGTGCGCGCGACATCATAAACGCTCACACTATCTAATACGAAGCTGATATTTCAACGTCAGGTGGGCCACACGCGAAAATCAAAAGAAGGGCAATAAACGATCGGTCAGATCTCGAGTCTTTTTTTGAATTGTTTACTTGCTATATTTGATCATCGTATTAATTCTCAACAGCGTTTAATTCGAACCTGCGAAACAATAAATGTCATCGGCGTGGAGGGGTGCAGATTTTGCATTCCACACGTGCGATGGGGGTGCGTGTGGATGGAGCTAGAGTGCAGGAGCATGCATTGGATGCGAAGAGAAGGGTGGGTTGGCCGCTGTGGGTCCCGTGGTAAAGGGATTGGGAAAGGCTGTGGCGGACCTCCACGCACCCAATGAGGCAGGCCATGGGTTTGACTTTAAGAGGGGCCTGTTTGCCTTCATATCTTTGACGGAATCAATGAGAAATACCATGACCCTTCTCTCCTGTTCTTTTCTTTTCTTTTTGCTTCTTCCTTTAGCAAGGGAAGCGGGCCTTTTTCCACATCATTTGGCTTCTTCTCAGTAAGTGGAGAACCGAATTATGATGGCTTTGAAGGCCAATAAGACACGCATGTGAGCCATCTATCATTCTTCTTATTAGTTATTATAACCACCTTATCATTGACTCTTTTTACTCGTAGCTAGCACTCAAATTTCAAACATCAAAGATTAACCCATGTCACATAGTTTTATGAATCTCATCAAAATTAAATACCGCCAAGCAATCACTCTGTCTGCAACATCGATCCGAGGCCATAATTAATCAGTAAACAGTAGTTACCCTGTTGTAGAAGACATGTTAAATTTCAATATTCCCCCAGTTTGAAATTATTGTTGATTTATCTCGCTAGCTATAGATAATTACGCCTATTTTAATTAGGGTAATGATCGCATGAGTTGAAACATTATGGTAGACCACCCATAATTAATTACGTAGGTGGAATCCAAAGTCCGCAAGCCAACAATCTTCCAAATCAGCTGCTTGGGTGGGATGCACCAGAAGGAGGATCGAAAAATCATGCTTAATCACATGCATTCACTTACGGATTAGGCTCATCCAAATTTTGTAATGGTTTGTGGTTTGTGGTTTGTGTTTTGTGTTTTGTGTTTTGCTGTGCCGTGTATTCCTCCAAATCATCACCACACCCATGACTAGCTAGGCTAGCATAGCTCAGTCATGAGTATGCATGTTGGAATTTTGAACACATATTCCAATTCCACGTATAGCAGGAGCTAGTCTCTATGCTGACTGCTGTTTTTCTCAATTAGTGTCTGTCCATCCCAGATCGAGACGGTGAGATCAGCGGCGCATTAACAGGCCAGATCATTGCACCTTATTTACACACATATATGTGTGATATGCTAGACTTCAAAAAAAATCTCTATATGGTCACTGCTTAAATATCTATCCAACTGACGCAAGTGTGTGTATAGTAGTATGAGGGGTCTTAGATAGAGATAATACACTTTTGATCATGCCTCTTAAAATACACTTTCATTAGGTACCTAAACATCCTAAACATTCAAAATGAGTGACACAATAAAAAAAATCTTTTTATATAATTATTTGTTTTATCATACACATAAAAAACATTCCAATCAAAATCTGAAGTATGTCGTATTTGCTTAAAGAGGGCTAATCCCCTTTGGCAGGCCATAGTTGGGCCCCAATATATCTTTTAAAATTTTAAAGTATTTTTATAAACTTATTAATTGATATGTATTTAATTTATAAGCTGATTTTTATCTTTTTGGATATATTTATATATTTTTTATTTTTATTCGTAGAGCTATTGTGGTAATTTTTACATGTGGAAGATGACCCATATCCTATATTTTAAAATATAAATAAAAATATATTAAAAAATGATAAAAACTTGGTTAATAAATTAAATATACATAGATAAATAGGTTTATAAAAATACTTAAAAAATATGATTTGTGGTCGAGATTGGCTGCATATGGTTGCTGCTCTCGTTTAAAATGCATATAATCATTTACAAATTATAAAAAAATGTAGATCCATTAAGAGATATATTAGAATACAAATCATCAGAACTGAAACATAGACATGTGTCATGCATTATTTCCCTTTCTGAATATGTGTAACAACCAACATCTAAAGTTGGGTCTGACCACCAATCTGGTCTTCCATGCATGCGTTGTCCTCCAGTCTTGGATTGAGTCGTGAAGCCTCGTAGTGCACTCTAGTGCTTAAATTTTCTTCCGTAAATTAATAAGAAAGAAGATAAGACAGGAGAATAATAATAATAAAAAAAAAAAAACATTGGTAAGGCTAGCTATGTGATCGTCGCCCCATATCTGAAACACACACACGTGTGTGTGTCTCATGCATTGTTTCCCTTTAATTTCATTTTTTTGCTAATTTCGATTCCTAAATATACGTAACAACGCACATTCTAAAGTTGGTCCTCCAGGCTTGCATAGAGTCATGAAGACTCATAGTGTAATTTAGTGTTCAAATTTCTCCCTTATACTAGCATAGAAAAGAAGATAGGATAGAAGAATTAAAAAACAATAGATGTCGCCAGCGTGCGAACAGGCGTGCTAGTAACTCCATTGCCTATCACAGCAACAGTGTGAGTTTCAGTAGGGGCGGCGTCAATCTCTCTGTTAAGGGGAGGGTTTTCTTGTGTTGATTGTAGGGGTGCAACTTGAGTCGGTTCGGTTACGGTAGTGGTTTACCCTACCCATACCTATTTGTAAAAAGCCTACCCTATCCTATTTATTTGTCGGTTCGGTTCTTAGTATACCCTACTCTACCCATTACCCATAGGTTATGGTTTTGGTTCCAAATCCATTCATTTAATACTCAAATACAATATTTTTTTAAAAAATTCTATATTGTTTTAAATAATGTAAAATAACACTCGTTTATGTTTTAAAATTATAAGTACATATATTATTGTTTATATTATTATATAAAAATATGAAGTATAGACCATCATGACCCAATCATTAAAACTATTAATATATTATAATTATAAGTCACAAGTGTATTTATAAGAGTCTTTCGGAAGTCAATGACGTATATATAAATTTATACTTCGCAAGGTACAAAATTCATTTCAATTTGAATTTGTTAAAATATGTGTGCACATAAGATGTCAAAGACAAAGTATAATATATACTATATAATATATATTATACATATATATAATTATACACCTAATTAATTACCCATATGAGTACCTATGCGGGTCGATTCCGGGTACCCAACGTATCTACCCTACCCGTACCCTATTTGAGGAAGCAGGTAATAATTTCTACCCTACCCATACCTATGGGTAATATTTTCTACCATACTTTACCTAAATTAGGGTCGGGTTGGTGGGTACCCACGAGTACCCTACCCGAGTTGCACCCCTAGTTGATTGTTGGAAATATGTAGTTGTTATCTTCTTCGGGAAAATTATAAGGAAAAGTTCATAGAAATTATCTCAGTGCTGGATTGTAATAGATGTTGAGATAAAATGTAAATATATGCGAATAAAAAAAAAAGAAAAAAAAAACAATAGATGTCGGTTAGCCTATATGATTATTGCTTATATCTTAGGCATTTAACAGGCCAGTCCAGGCCAGGCCACGCTTTGAGATTTTAATGATATTATATTGGATAAAGTTTCGCACGTCCAAAATCCTTACAAAATGAAGTCCAGGCAGATTAACCACTCTGCTCATTAGAATAGTGCCAAAAAACGCTAGGGTCCAAGCATTTCGCTTGCAGTTTTTTTAAAAATTGAGGATTAATCTCTAAGTTTGGAGCATTGTTGAGTTCCAACAATAAAGTTCCAAAAGCTGATTGAAAGAATTAAACCAAAGAAACAGAATGTATATAATTAATTATTAGACCATGAAACTTTTCCCCTGGCTTATTAATAATTAATGACTCGGTGAGTTCATAAAATGGTTTAAACCCAAGCAATGAAGATGTAGCAAATTCAAGTACTTTCACGTATTTTGTGTCATATCCGTTTTAATTGACCGTTCTATTCCTTGATTTCTTACGGCCTTCTATATTACTCAATAGTTTACAAGTGTTACAAGAGTATTTGTGCTGTAGCATAAACAGTAGTCAAAGGTGCTCCCCTTTTGGGCACAAGCTAGATGCATATGTCATTGGTCTATGAAGAGGCTTAAAAGACTAGCTAGTTGTAACGGGCAGCACCTCTACTGCATGTGCAACAAGTTTCTAGATTAAAAAGGATAATTAAGGCTAGCTGTTCCTTCCCTCTTTTCAATCTCATGATGGGATTAGAGAGGTCAAAGCGCGTTCGCTGGGTCGAATGCTCAGGCCCGATCGATCTATCGGTTTGTATATAATCGGCCGTATTAACTCAAGTTGTTTGATCTTAACTGCAATTTATACATATAAAACAAAACTAGCAAATCACATTTTATTTTTAAAAATATTTAAGTATAATTTATTATTTTATCAGCATAACACAAGAGCAGCAGAACAAGAGGCAGCTGCAACTTTTGAATTTGATTTTTTTTTTTTATATTTATTTTTCCGCCTGAAAGCCTGCTTGGAACTCAATTATTCATACCAACCAAGTTCTTAGCAAGGAAACGGGAGACAGTTACTCCCTATAGGATTCCCTGCATACATTGTGGAAGAATCATCGTGTTCCATAAGTCTCATTGGTGAATGTGCCAGTAGATCTAGGCCATTTATCAGATGGGCCACCTCGTCAACAGCCCTATGACCCACTGTCTCGGGCATGCGATAAAGTAGGCTAAATTTTTCAACTTTTTCAAGCGAAAATCGTATTATATGTTTGAGTTGAATGCATGTTCTAGGTTCCTTTATTTTTGGTCCTCCTTTATTTTTCGCATGCCAAAGAGCGTCAAATCAATGTCTGCTTTGCAACTGGGTTATTCATCCGGTACCATTCGCAATGAACCGTCTACATTAATGGGAGGTTAACCATCCTTCTCAATTAAACAAATCGCTAAACGGTATGAACATTTTAATAAATCATTCTTTTTTATGATTATTTGCCATTATTTTCTACATTATGTTGTATCAGACTTATCGATTAATTAGCAAGGATGATTCTAATGGCACCTATTGCAAGTATTTTTTTTTATTGGAGTATATTTACAACACCTATTGCAAGTATTAAGCTGTCTTAATTAATGCCTCTAGCAAACAACAATGAAGACGATAACAACAACAATAACAATATATAGTAGTGTAGTAATAATAATAATTAATAAAGTCAAATAACAATAACAATAGTAGTGTCTTAATAATAATAATAATTAATAAAGTCAATGTAATACGGCTGAAAAGAAGAGCCGCGGCTATATTGCCAAAGTTGAGAAAGAGTGAAAGGACAAATGTTTATATGAAAAAAGAGAGCTCAGCTCGGATCCAAGGGCAAAAAAAAAAAAAAAAAACATGGGGAAGAGTTGTATAATTAGAAATGAATAAGAACAGTTTTAGGGATGAACCGTTATGCTGATGGGAGGGTCATTGAAGCCTTACAAAGAAAGAATTGTGAGAGAGGGAGAAGTGAGATTTATTGCGTAAGAGTAGCAAATGCTTGGAATCAACCTCGGCTCGGTTTCAAATTTGGCTTTTATGGATAGAATGGGAGGGATGGAGCTAGTTCCTCTTTTTACATGGTTCACTGGCTCTTCATTATTGGCATTATTGGATCATGGTGATGATGATTAATGAGTGACTATTTGTGATTTGATTTGGAGACTTCCTAAGGTAATCCGATTGTTTTGATAACGTCCAGCCGTTGGAATGACGTGTGAGCAATGTTTTGAAAACCGAACCGGGCAATGAATCGGTTTTGTGACTAGTTTCTAGTTAACCTGTGCAAACCACGGTTGAACCGGAAAAACTATTGAATTGGGACATGATCGGTTCACGGTCCGACCAGTCCAACCGTCCGGTTCGGTTCGGTTCTCAAAACAGTGTGTGATAGATAATGTATGCTTCTTTAGACTTGAGAATGTCCTATGGCAGGCCAACGTTTCTTCCTGCTATGGGATAGAACATGGCCTTTCTTCTCGATCTAAGTGTGAGGTGGGTAACAATCTCATCAACGCGAGAGTCATGTCAAATCGGCAGTTGAGGATCAGCGCAAGTTTAAATAGACTGAGCCTCTGTAGAAACTGTATTTATAGACCATGTGGAGGAAGCATATTGCAGTGCCATCCACAGCCTACATGCAACCTCAAATACCAGCCATCCAATCTGTTTTCAACGGCAATACATACAACTGCTAATATGTTTGTGTAGCAACAGCAACCATGATGCATATGTATTACATGCCATCGTAAATTAGCTGCTATTTTGAATTAGCACTGGAGAGTTCGCATCTGACAAGTTAAGAGTTCAAGTCTAATTCCAAATTTCCAATTGCGAGATCCATCCAAATACATAGGTGATCCGCGCGGAAATCCATAGGCACACCACGCTGATTAGACGCCTTGCTATTTAGGTTTAATGCAAACTCAACACGTGCTATTACCTAACTAAGATATTCATGTCATCAAGGTGATTTAAATTATTGTTATTATCATTATTATAAGACGTGCTTTGTAATATGAGAGACTTTAATACTGCCATGTAAGATTTTTTTATAAATATTTACAATCATCTTAACTAATATTACAATTAAGTTCAAAGGTATTCTTACAAATTTCATACAATATTCTGACAAACATCTAATGATATCATCAAATTCTTCATACAGTGAACACTCCCACAATAATAGAGAGGCTGCTGCCACTACTTTCACACCACTGCAGTTGCCGGAGTGCCTCCATTTTGAATAAAGGAAAAAATGCTCAAGACCGCAATCGAGATCACGTTGGTTGTGTTTCGGCCGAATGGAGTTACCACTTGGTCTAATGCCCAAGTGGCGCCATATAAGAAAATCGAAACAACTATTTTGCACAAATTAATTTTGAAAGTCTACATTAACTAATTTATATATACAGAAAAAATATAAATATATTTTGTTTTGTTTTGGAAAACCCTAACAACCTTGGCCAAGGTCATTCTCACATTAACAAGGTCATTCTCTCAATAATAATACATGCAAATAACTTGTACGTAGAATCAGCTTATTCAAAGTTCAAAATTTAGAAATACAAGCAAATCGCTTATAGAATCATCTTATTCGAATACCTTTTCCGAGCCCACCTCAAGTCTAGAATGAAAGCAAAAAGCAACAAATAAATAAAGTTGTATCAATTCTTTATTCATGTCTTTTGTTTTTACTAGCATATAATGCATTCTAGGAGGAGTACAGTAAAAAGAGTTCCATTTTTTAAGAGAACCATGATCTTGCTAGCCCCTGGCTAACAAACTTATTTTTTATTTTCATAAATTTATTAGTTTATATATTTAATATATAAATCAAGTTGTATCATTTTTGAAGATGTTTATATAATTTTTTTGAGTAAAGGTGTTTATATAATTTTAAACATGAGTATTTTAGTTATTTTAACTATTTAAAATGGTTAAAATACTCCTTTGTTTAAAATAAAAAATATATAAATATATCTAAAACTGATAAATTTGATTTATAAATTAAATAAAAACATAGTTTTTCAAAAAAAAAAGAAATACAAACAAAACCATTTTATGAAAAAAGAAAAAAAATTTGAGTGGTAGCAAATAAAGAAATAAAAAACAGATTGTTTGGATAACCCCCAACTAATAAGACTGCGAGTATTTATAATCCACTCTAATGTGTAAATAGGTCTACCAAACTTGTGGATATTAGATGGTTCGAGTATGCCTTTCCTTTCCTAAAAAAAAAAAAATGTGCCTTTCTGCAAGTAGTTGTGCGGTGTTATTTGTACTCTCTGAGTATGGAGGTACGTGTAAATGTTCTTCCAAAGTGTAGAGGTAGTTGTAGAAAAATCTCTCAATAAAGCGAGGATTGTGAAAGTGTCTTATTACAATATGAAGTTATTATAGTGTATAAACATACTAATCCAAAAAACTTTAATAATTGTTGGGCTTTTATAAATGAGCTAAATAATATGATGGACTAAAATTTGAAAGTATTTGGACAGTCATGCCTTATGATAAACCAAAGGGAACTTCATAGCTCAGCCTAGATCATCTGGTTGTGATACACGCGTATTCTGGGCTCGAACCCGGTCCACCGAACTCGAGTTACAACAATGTTTAAACTATCTTTCTTTCAACCTAAGCCCGATTTGAAACCTGTTTGGTTTTAGGTTGGGAGAACCCGAGCACTGTGAGCCCAAACCTGATTTTTAGGTATTTAAATATTTTTTATACCCCAAAGAAACCCTTCTTTTCTCACAACCCTAGTTGCAGCCTGCATTCGATCTTTCTTCCTCATCCTCCCTAGCCTTGCAGTCGTTCTCCTAGAGCTAGCACCAGGCAGCCAAAACTTATCGTCATTCTTCTCTAGCTCTAGTGCTAGCGGCGTCCTCAGTCCAAACTCTGCTGCTTTCTGCACCTCTTCTTCTCCAGCTATGATGACCGGGGTGTCCGAGTGCAACTGCTATTGGCGTCTCCTCTTCTCTAGCTCTGCCATTAGGGGTGTCTGAGCACAGCTGCTATTGGTATCTCCTCTTCTCTAGCTCTGATGATAGGGGTATCTCGCGCCGATCTCAGCCACTTTCAAAGCCTCTTCTTCTCCAGCTACGACGATTAGGGATTCTGAGCTCAGCTGCTGTCAGTGTCTCCTCTTCTCCGGCTCCAACAACAGGGGCATCTGAGTCAGCTAATTGTGGCGCTTCTTCTCTAACTTCGACGATGGGGGCATCCGAGATAGCTGCTGTTAGCGTCTCTTCTTCTCCAACTCCGGCAACAGGGGCATTCGAGCTTAGTCGTCTTGCGATCGCTAGACAAGGTAAATAGGTAATATTCCGCATCAGCCATCTTCAGATTTGTGCCACTATCATGTTTGTGTAATCATGTTCGAATGCATTTGTTAAATACTTGTATTTATTATTTAATCTATTTATTAATGTAATATATGATTAGATTATTCATATTGACACAAAAATTTCTAATTGTATTTTATATATTACAAAAATGATATTTAGGTGGTTATTTAAATATAGAGAGTTGCAAGATAAGATTAGTGAACAAGAGATCAATAGTGACCAAATTAAAAATACACCAACTACTTCAAACACTGTTGATCTTGCAGAGGTTCGGATGTAAATGAGCTTCTTCCCAAGAAGAAAAAAGGGTATAATTTTCATTACTAGTATGAGAAGAATTTGAAAGAATTTTGGATGAATATGGAAAAGTGAGATGAGGCGTTGTAGGTGTTGTAAGTTTAAACAGGTCACCTTCTTTCTACTCTTAAGTTATCTTTCAATTTTTCTTGCTTTCTTATATTAAATTGTCAATTTAGATCTTTTCAGCAATTGATTTGTGATTGTATAAGTATATGATAAATAACAAATGTACATTGACAGAAGAAACTTAACCCGAACTTGAATTTCAAAATAGGATTAGAATTTAGGTTTATAAATAGAGTTAAGGTTAGGATTAGGATTAGGATTGATATTTTAGAAATAGAGTTAGGATTAAAGTTGAGATAAACTCGAGTTTTATGAGCTCGAATTGTACTCTTAATGGTAAACTCCGCGTGCATCCTTTTCTACAACGAAGAGCGTGGAAATTTTTAAATATGAAGAGACAAGAAAAAGTCAAATGGAATTGGAAGGTGGGTATAGTAATGCCTAAATTGCAATCAAGCAAAGGTGGCTCGCCTCCAATCATCACCCACATGAATCCCTCCGCACGAATCCAACATGGGTTATGATTAAAACGCGTGTGGGTTTATGCATCTGTCTGTTTAGGGTGTTTTCCACGACAATACGGGAGGGAAAAAAAAAAAAAATCTCGTGCTCCTACGCATGATGGAGCAATCTTCGTCTAGTTCGAGTCAGACATAAGCATTAATGTAAGCTTTCTTTCATTCTCTCTCTCCCCAAGCTACGGTGATGTGTTTAAGTGCTGCATTAACGTAGTGGATTGCATACTCGGATTGCTTGCCAATGCAGGGATATATGTGTGCGTGAGGTGTCTGTCTTTCCTAGTTATGATCATTATTCATTCCATATTTACATTATCACTTTCTGTGGTTTTTATGCAATCAAGTAATTTTTTAAATTTAGTATATATTTTTAATGTCCGAAGCAAGATTAGAGGGAAATATATTAACGCATCTCCAAAGCGAACTCTCTAACAAACTCTACATCCGATTTTGGAAATGAGAAAATAGGGTCGACGACTGTGCTTTTTTGTTGTCTGCAAGGCGCACACCATTGCCAGCTGCATGCCTAGGTTAAGCCATTGAATATCTCCACTTTTTGAGCTCTATGTTGTGGCCTACACTTCGAAAGGAGTAAATATTCCACAGATCGAAGTGACACTCTATCGACTTGCAATTGATATTCGAAAGTTCACATCCAACTATACATATCTAATCAATGAAAAAGCTTCTAATTAATCTAGAGTTAATTGCAGTCACCTCCAGTCAACAGGATAAAACTATGGCTACCTAAAGAGGACTAGGGGAAGGTTTTTGAGTTATGAACTGATCAAGATCATTTTGATAGTAATTATTCACTCATCGCTTTCTAACTATCAGACGTTATTGGGGAATTAATTAAGTAGACATGGACCGTAGGATTTCGCAAATTAAATCCAGCCTAGAGTCGAAAGAGTATTCCAGTTGCCCAAACCCAATTATTGCATACAATCTTTGGGGACGTTTGGTAATATGCTATTATGGGAACCATGGTTTTTTTTATGGTATTTGGTTTCTCAATACCAATCATTACTTTATCAATCACACTATTTTTTTCGTTTTTACCCTTACATTCCAATCATTTTTCCTACCAACTATATACAACGAACTTATTTATTCCAACTATACCCCCTATCATTTCCTATCAATCACACATTTATCAAAATATTCTCTTTTTTATTTTCCACCATTTCTTACAATCCCACAATTTTACACATTACCAAACATCCCCTTTTATTTGATTTCTAACCCGTGGTCTTCTTTTTTAAAAAAAATAATAATAATTCAAATTTCCACGCCCTCAGCTTTGGGTGCATATATCAAAATACGTATGCATATGATTTGGAAAGCTGAAAAGCATGAGAACAATCTTATCCAAATCTCCATCCTATTAATGACTTATTGATCGACTTTACGTTCGTATTAAATATTCCTGCTTCATGGTGAATCCTGATGAGGGAAAGGTTTTGGATTTATATATTATGGGCTTTCTTTTTATGTAAGTTACACTAAATTTTTTTATGTAATTTTGCCCCACCTTAATGTTGATATGAAATCCGCTCCACTCATCGTATGAGGTAAAATGTTAAATAAATTTCCCGTTCTTTATAAGCACTTTTTGATATAATTAATTTTACATCTTAACTACTTGCATATATTTTTTCATTATTATCTGTAGATTCTAAAAAAAATTTGTTCTTTCAATATAACTACATTATTTATTGTCTTTACTATTAATTATATTCACATTATATCATATCGTTTTCTTTTTTAAAACTTCCTAGATTATCACTTTACCATTTTTAACTTTTTCTTAGGATTCCGATCCTGTACACATCGTTGCACTTAGCTTCAGTGCACTCGGGTGCATTAACCCATTTTTATTTTTATTTAAAATTTTTTTATACAACTGTTAATCTAAGTGTATTTAACATGTGTATCACTTTTTAACATTTTAAGATTATTTTAGATATTTATTTTTGATTTTTTAAAATCAGTGGCATTTTAGGTAATTTTAAATTACTAAAATGCCACTAATTTTCAAAAATAAAAAATAAATATCTAAAATATTCCAAAAATACATGTTAAATACACTTAGATTAATAGTTGTATAAAAAAAATTAAATTTTTTTAAAAAATGGGTTAAAATGGGTTTAATGCACCCGGGTGCACAGGATCGGGTTCCCTTTTCTTAAATGAACTTATAGAACCATTTGTTTAGTTAAAAATAATTTCATTCAAATAAAAGATATATATGAGTACATTTGAAAAATGTAGAAAATGAATACAATAAAGTTATATGATTTATATATATTTTTATGTATATTTGATTTATATATTAATTTCAATTCTATATTACAAATATCATATAAAATAACATTTTTATGTAAATCAATTATTATTATATTCTTATTCATCTGCTAATAAGTTTAAGCATTTTTGGATTATCAAAAAAAGTCTAAGCATTTTCATAAATTACACATAAATATGTATTAGCAATAATTCAATAAAGCCTATTGCATGAAGATTCCACGTAGCCCCTTATTTTTAATTTTAATCCATTTCAAATCTAAACATTTATTTTGTTCGATATAATTTATTTTATAAATCACTGATCGAACTTCTATTATGTAAGAAATAACATTTTTTGAGAGTTAATAAATAATGAAGATTTTCAAAAATATATAGTATATACATAAAAGCTTTAAATACATATATTTTTATAATTAAAAATAAATGTGATGAATGATTTAGATTTGAAAAAATATTTTAAAGTAAAAAAAAAAAAAAAAACGAACATAGACTCTACATGTAGCTGGTTGTGTCTAGTCATCGCCCAAGTATATTTCTTTTTAAACAAACATGATTCATCCACAACTTCGATAAAAATAATTTTGATCCCACGATAAAAGAAATTATTGTGAATAACGTGAATGATTTATTTTGATTTATTTTTCATTCTATCATCAAAATGGACCACACCCACTTGTTATATGAAGCTTTTTGTTGCAAATAACTCGTACCATGAAGTGGGATCTGTATATTATTATTTTTCTTATTGCCTTGGATTCACTTCCATTAATGCAGTATTTATTGAAAATCTTGTAAATCAATGTGAACGATTATTGCTGGTTTAATTGGCAAATCAAATTTCGCTAAAACATAAAAAGTTATTGGTTTGTTTGAGAATTGCTTAGAACATATAATTCCCACTAGCCAGTGAACATTTTCTAGCGGACTATAGTGATTGATGTATTAAGATTTTGGTGAGCTCAATCTATAAATTTAAGCATATGAGTGCATCGAACATGAATATATATACTACAGTATTCGTTTGAATAGAATATAAAAATCTGATCTAGCCAGTGACATATTTTAATTTCCAAGATATGATCTGAACTTTTGATGTAGTGCTCACACCCATATCATTTTCTGGTTAAAATCAGTTCGCCGCGAGTACTGAGCGACAGCAGTAATGGGTGGGTAGGTAAGCACTCGATCGCCTGAAGGCAATAAGTTTATTGCGGTATAGAAATAACTGTTCGGCCTTACAAAACGAGGGTTTGGCAATGCACTGTAAGGTCATGATTATTGGGTTGAAACTCGCTCTAGCTAGACACTCGACAAATCTTTGCAAATCCAGGAACGCAGTGGCTATGAAATCTTATATTCTTATGAGGTATCCAATTCAACAACCATCTCTTTACTATTCTTATCTTATTGTAAAATCAAAATGGTGCTGTCTGCTAACCAGTTCAACAACCATCTCATTACTATTCTTATATTATCTTAATTAGCTATTATCATCACAGATTCTTATTTTGGCTGCATTAGTTACCTTTTCCAAAAGCGCACTTATAACTAAAGTAAGAGAGCAAATTAAATGGTTGACACCCAACTAACTGGTTTCCATTCTTTACGTCAAATCAAATGGCAACCGGAGACATTTTCTACTCTCACATTAATTAGTTAGGGTGGAAAGGAAATTACATTAAAAAAGTGTGACATCTCATGAAAAAAAAAACAAATATTCAGAGTTACAAGTACTCAATCACTACAACAAATTTTAATTAATGTGGCTAATTTTTTGGCTGCATGTAATGTGTATTTGGTCGCATTAAATATATTTTGGCTATAACTAAACATTTATCTGTACATAATGAATTGCTCTTACGTAGTGACACTTAGTTAAATAAAAACTCTTTTACATCAAACGCAGCCAAAAGTAACATTTAAATAACTATTAAAATTTAGCTGTAAATAATAATAAAACATTAGTTGCAGTTAATTTCAAGTTTGGCTCACTTTGATCAAATGTAGCACAATTAAAAACTTAGTTGCAAAAAGTTGATCACATACACTACTTTTTATTATAGTAAATTAGTAAAAAAAAATAGCGTACTTGTGAAAAAGGGCTAATTTGGATAAAGAAGAAAATTTTATGATTTATAACTAGTGCTAGAGTTTATATTAGGGTAATTTGCAAATATACTTATATAATTTGACTGTAATTGCAATAATATCAACACAGTTTAAGAAATTATAAATAACCTCGTATAGTGTCATACTAATTACATATATACCAACAATGTCATTAAGTCCTTTTTGATTTCCAAAATTGCCCTCGTAGCACGAGAGGAAGAACTAGCTAATTCAGCAGTAAATGCAAAAAAATATTCAAGTGAGTTTTGATTTGATTCTCGAAAGTACGAGGCTTCCTTGCCAAATGAGAAATGAGTGCTCTAGGGATTGGAATGTGTTAGGATTCAGGTTAATTAGGGAACTGAGCTAAGTCTTAGTTGTATAACCATATATAGTTTTCTATAAGTTAAGGAAAGAGCAAGTCGTGGATCTATATTATTAATTATTACACTAGTCCAAAAATATATGTTTTTATTTTTTAAAATTTTTATAAACATATTAATCTAATTATATTTAATCTATAAATCAAGTTTTACCATTTTGGATATGTGTATATATTTATTTTGGATATTTATATACAGGAGTATTTTCTCGAATTAGTCTTTGTCCATGGCTAGCCCATAACAGAATCAAGTGTCTTAATTCTAGTGAATTTTCTTCTAGTTAGATTGGGGATGAAAAATTCAAAAGCATCAATGAAGAATGTGAAATGGGAGTTGATGGTTTTTTAAAGGTGTTTAAGGGTTTCAGGTCTTGAGGGAGAAGAAAGGTTGGATTCTTGCGAGTTCGCAGAAGAAGAGGTAGGTGGTTCATCTACAGGAACAGATGATCTTGTTACCGTCAATAACAAATTAGGTGAGCCAAAGAAGAAGAAGATGGTAATTGTTATTGACGATAGACAACTGCTATGATAAGATGGGATGGAGAAGCAAGATTGTCGGTTTCTATGATTTTCATTACTGAAGTCTTGCTAGAAATATGCTAGAGAAGATGAAGATGGGGCATGCGGTTAGTTGGCTCTAGAAATGACAGCATTGGCCGAATTAATGAGGAGAAAGTGATGGAGCTTGGACTCTATATGGCTCTGCTGGTGTGCACTAACCCTATACACATGCACCTACATGCTTTGTACATAAGGGCGATTTTGGAAAATAAATAGTATTTAAAGTATAATTTTGTTGTGAGCCATTAGGTTCTCATGCAATTAATGTCAAATTATATATAGTTATTTATAATTTCTAGAACCGTATAGGTATGGTTGTAATTATGATCAAACTAAGTAAGCATATATATAAGTTATCCTTTCATTAATTGTTATATTTTATTGTAAAATTATGAAAGTAGATATGGCGGTTTGCTTAAATCCAATCAAAATATCTAGCCTAAACTAAAAAAATGCAATCTTGAGGTCTTGGTTGAGTTGTAAAACCGAATAATTATTGAGGAAAATTAACAAGGTTCCGCGGGGATACCAATTCCCATGTTAATACGAATATTGAGTTTCTTTTGGTTTCCGTAGCAAACAAGGGAAGGAGAATCAAGCATTTAGGAATCATAACAAAGCATTAATTTGAGAATATTTAATCAAATGAACTAAAAGCCAAATGCAACGAAGCTTGTCATGCATGTGGCTTGGTCGCCTGGATGGGGCGATTACTCCGTAAATTTGGACGATTTCCCAGAAGCGAAAAAAAAAAGGAGGCCATGTGATTCGAGCTACTTTAGAAGATTTTAATCATTTCCTTGTCTACTCGGTTAAACACATATGCACATGGGCCAAGGTTATTCTTTTTTGCTTACCTTATTAAAGCGGTGCTAGTACCCCTTAATTACATCAACCGATTACAAGTAATTGATTATGGGCCCTTCTAAAGTCCAAAATTCTTTTTCTTTGTCTTAAACCATTTTTCAAAAAATAAAAGATAATAATAGACAACCAGATTAGGTATGTTAAGCAATCTTAGCCATCCATTAGGCATCTTTAGTTTAGCATCCGGTGGAGGACATGAGACTAGAAATGCAGGCTTTCGAGGCTGATCAATTGGGCCTCATTTGTTGGGTCTTACCGTCGTATGTGACTGAATAGTTGCTCCTCCAGAAGCCATTACAGTCTTACAAAAAACTGACACCGGCACATGGGCTTGGGCAAAGACCAGAGTGAAAGTTTTTAACTGACCAGAAGCAGGCAACTTGTTCTTGATTTATGGGCATGCGCTTGTTTGTCCTCGCTTTTCGGAATCAGAACCGGTGGCGTTTGCCTTGCTTTCGGTCGTTTTATAAAACCCAATTTTTGTGTTGTAACAAGCGACATTGCGAGAAGATAATCTAAGCTTCCCATCTAAAGAACAGCCACGTCATAAAAATAATACAGGGCCAAACACGCCCTAAACAGGCCTTGACGACGCTTCATTGACGGAGATATTTGGCGTTTGGCTTAGGATTTGGATTAAGCCCATGGAAATTATTTTCAAGGTTTATTTTAGCCGAATATTTTCTTTTATCCTTATTTTAGCTGAATGATAAGGAAGGGGGTTGCTCGTCAAACCGGCCAGTCTCTCTAATTAGTACTTAGTAGGCCACAACATATATATATTCTACGGAAACCCTCTTCTATATAATTCTTTTTATTTTTAATATTTTAATAATCGATCAAATTCCACTTCATCCATTATATTTATCATTATTTATATTATTATAGAAATCTTTTTCATTTGTTCAATATTACTGTACATCGGATTCATTTATAAATGTGTAAAATTAATATAATAAAATAATTTAATACTAATGGACTGTTTGTTTACATCAAAAACGTTTCAAACCAAAACTTTTTACTTTTTACAATTATCCTATTTTTAATTATTTTTTTACTTCTTTCTATATAAGTACCATATTTTTCAATCATTTTTACACAACTACTTATATATTAAATTTATTTATTTTAATTTTATTCTCTTTACTCTTACTCTTCATCTTTATCTCTATCATATTACATCATTTTCTCTTATTTTAAAAACTTTCACGCAAAAATTTTTTATCAAAAGTTTTATTACTTTTCGCACATTAATTTTTAGTAGCATTTTCAACATTTAAATCGTTTAAAAATGTCATTACTATGTGAACAAATGATTATACAAAGCATTAGTATATTTTAATACATATGAAAATGAATCTAAGTATTTTACTTAATTTACAAATGAATATATATATATATATATGTTTAAAGAAATGTGGCTAATGAACACATTTGTCACATTTGATATAAATGAAAGTTAGTCTTCTCGCCAAACAAATAATATTAAATACAATAAATGATTAAATTTTGCATTAATCATCAATATCTTAAAAATAAAAGTAAATACGTAATATTATTTTTATGTAACCCAATAGTAGCCAGAATCCTATATATGATATAATTTGTTTATTTATTTATTTGGGTCTTAATTTTGACTAGCCATTTAAACTAAATAATGGTAGCAAACATATGTTCATTTTAAAAAGGGTTATACTCCTATAAAATTTCTCTTCTATGTGATTTTTTAATTTTTAATATCCTAATATTTAGTATTATTTATGTTAATACACAAACATTTTCATTTGTTTAATATCATTACGCATAAGCTACAAGTGTATAAAATCAACTTAATAAAATGACTTAATATTAATATCAATTTTAAAATTGTACTTTTTTAAAATCTAAACCATCCAACATGTCCTTATTATTATGAAGATAAACAATCTTATAAAATATTATAACATTTTAATACATATATAAATGAATCCACATATTTTTTATAGTTGAAATATGAATAGAAAATGTGATCCATAAACACAGTTGAGTTGAATGAATGAAATTAAGTCTCCTAATTAAATAAATATGTTAGTTGTAATAATGAAATAAATTTTCCATTAATATGAAAATCTTAAAAATGGAATCATTTCCATGCAACTTGGTAAATAGAAGCAAATTCCTTTTTAAAAATAGATATATGCTCATTTTAAAAACTATCACAGCTTTACGGTATAAGTGGCACGTGCATTAATGGACCACGCCGTCGAAGTTCAACAGGCATGCGTAGCCTTCTGTAGAAATCATGAGGCTATCGACCGAACTGGTTTTCCAACAACTATTTCAGCTGACTATTATGCGACGAAGTTGTTCGTTTTTAAAGTTTAAGCTAGTACATGCGTTGAACCGGCTGCATGTACACTTCTAGGAAAGTCATGACGCACCTCATGCACTTTAAGGCCACACTGATGTAGGACACGTGTTTTACAAGTACAATGGGTGGAAATGAAGTGGTACCTTATGCACTTCAAGGCCTCGAAAATGGGCTAACGTAGAGTTAAGCACTCTCCCGAGGCTTATGCTTGGAGAGTGGTTCAAGATCTAAATGGGGCCGCATATGCATTAAAGAAATTAAAAAAAATTATATATATAAAAAAAAAAAAAAAATTCGTTCGCGATTTGCAGGGGACCGTATATGGTCACATCCCTATGTTTAATTCCTTCATTTTGCAGCTAAGGGTGACCCAGCACATGTTTGTACAGTCGTGTTGGCACGTGACATTAGTGGGGAGGAGGTGGTGCGACGGAGCATGCACGAAGGGAACACTACACAAGTGCGTTGGATTCTACGTAGGATTACGTGCCACATGGGCGGACCAAACATTGAATGGAAAGCATGACTGTGGAGAACGCTGTAGTGCTGGATATTACTCGCCTATGTTCCCCGCACGGCTCATCTCAGAGCCCACAATAGCGAGTGTGTTGGGACTTGGGAGTGGGTTGCGTGGTCAAAAAAAGGCCATGGCACACCAATACGTTGCATCTTCTGATCACTCTCAGTGTGGTTGGTCCGACTCAAATAATTCAGCGACATGTTCATGGTCAGAGAGACACCATTTTCCAATGGTACATTCTCATCACCATTTTCAAGCCAGGCAATCATATTTCTATACCACCTATTCATCAGTTTACTGCACACCAATATACTCCGCCCTTTAAATGGGCCACCAATACCATCATCCATATCCCAATATATGATTCAGCTGGTCCAAGTTCGAGGGTATATCAGTATTTGATTTGATTAATATCTGGCTAGTACTTATTGTTATCTGGACGGAGAGCTGATCATATCGTACTCATACGGTCATACCACTTTCCAGATATGATTTCATACTTAGTGCATGCACGTGAACTTGACACCTACAAACTAGTGTATGTTAAAAAGAGGAACAATATATATTATTATTATAATTATCTGGACTCTCCTGGCTAATATAGGATACTACTTTCTCATGAAAAAGAAAAAAAGGAACGATATATATTACTCTTTTTCTTTCGAAAAGGAATTGGAAATTAAAAGCAATTGCGCCAACTGGGCTTGCCTGGCATTATCTGGCAACCGCGATTTAATATACAGTTTCGGCACAATCTATCCAAAAGCGTGTGGGACGGAAATTTTTAAAAATGGGAATGCTATGAATGAAGACCGAATGAGAATTTGATTCAATACTAGCGGGAGGCTCCATGGTTATCCTCATTTTTTAATCTTTAATATTTTCAAAATCTATACTATTTATCATATTTAACACATAATTATTTTATCATGATCCTAAAAATAATTTTCATTGAGAATTTATATTTGTTAAAAAATAAAATCTTTTTGAAAGTAAATAACAGTAATTAACTGACCGAGCATCTGCTAGGTTGGTCACGGCGGCGATATTAG
The DNA here is from genome assembly GCA_030490835.1 of Annona cherimola. Lineage (NCBI taxonomy): Eukaryota > Viridiplantae > Streptophyta > Magnoliopsida > Magnoliales > Annonaceae > Annona > Annona cherimola. The sequence goes on from CM059974.1 coordinate 7,882,344, forward strand.
GGACGTGGTTGCCTACCGTGCATTGGTTCGAATCTCCAATGCGGGATTTTTGGAGCTTTTGGTCTCCCTTTAAATATGTGGGAGCTATCGGTCTCCTTTAATAAATAAATAAAAATTTGTTGTTTCCTTTAGATATGTTGGAGCCTATAGTCACCTAGTAAATATGTTTGATATGTAATATTATATGTCGAGATATACAATACCAATCTAAAAAAAATAACAGTTACTAAATTTTTGAAAAAATGTATAGTATATACAGTTATATATTCGGTAAAAGTTTAATGTCCATGTAAATTTTGGAATATAAATAAATATACAGGATAAATATGATAAATAGTTTAATTTAAAAAATATTTACAAATTGAAAAAATCAAGGTTAAAACCTGAAGCTTCCTTATTTATGGTAAAGAGAATGGACCCTAAATATGAGGATAAAATTATTGTTTGTTGGTCATGGTTTTATATCTTCATTAGAAGTTTTTATTAATATTATTTTCTAATATATATATATATATAAAGAGGCCGGTTTCTATGTAATCCCTCGAATTTTAAGATTTTGATACTTGATGAAAAATCTAATTCATTTATTATATTTAGAATAATTTTTTAACTAAAAAATTAAGTTTCATCCAAATCTAATATGTGCATAGGCCACATTTGCTCAAAAATAGATACGTTCATGTGTAAATTAGGAAAAATGCTTAAATCCATTCATATATGTATTAGAACATAGTAATACTTTATATAATCATTTATTAACACAATATTGATATTTTAGATAGTTTAAACATTACGAATACTACTTAAAATTTTATATTTAACATTAAATCATTTTATTACGTTGATTTTATACTTTTGTAGATGGGGCCCATATACATTGATGTTAGATAAATGAAATGTTTTTCATAATAATATAAGTGATGTTAAACACAGTAGATTGAGTGAATTTTTCAGCAACCATCCAAATATTGAAAATGAAGGGGATTATATATATATCGGGCCTACTTCTATATAATTGGGTTACATAGAAGTGGTTCCATATAACGCCCTTTATTTTTGTGATTTTAATGTTTGATGGAAATTACAATCCATTTATTGTAATTGACATCATTTGTTTTACTAGGAAACTAAGTTTCATCTGAATCTAATATACGTAGGTCACGTTTGCTTAAAAATAAGTACATTCGTGTGTAAATTAGGAAAAATGTTTAGATTCATTCACATGTATATTAGAATGTAGTAATATTTTATAAAATTATTTATCCACATATTTATGATGTTTTAGATGGTTTAGATATTTAAAATACTACTTACAAATTGATACTTAATATTAAATCATTTTATTTTATGTTTATAGATGGGGCCCATATACATTAATATTAAACAAATGAAAGAGTTTTCATGATAATATAAATGATGCTAAATACATGGATGAAATGAATTTTTATCAACTATTTAGATGTTAAAAATGGGATGAGTTACATAGAAGAGATGTTTTATAAAAGTGCTATTGTATATACAGGATATATATATATATAAATTATTTAAATGCGAACAAATTGCATCGTAATTACGGTGTAGTCCGCCCAAAACGGGCCTCAGATATATTAAAATTAACATCTACCTCACCTATTATATTTAGAATTATTTATTCTGCTAGCTGACTAATTTTCATCCAAATTTAGCATGTATATGTCTTATTTTAAAATGGTACAAAATCAATGTAATAAAATAATTTAACATAAATATTAATTTTAAAGTAGTATTTTTATATAAACCATGTAAAGCATGTTATTCATGTGTGTGTATATGTATATATATAATGAACGGTCTGGATTTACATTTCCTATTTTTGACGAACAGCCTATAATTAGTCATGTTTTCCTATCATCTATCATGCATGGACGATCTGGATTTCTGCTGTATGTATCGCTGGACGTTAGCCGTCGATACCTCTAACCAGGCGTCATCGTGGATGGTCCCTGGCTAGGGCAAATATTTTGCCAGCTTTGTTCGACTCTCGCAGAATACGGTGAAGTTTGGTCTCTTGTAAAAATAGATGGAAATTTATTATCTTTATGTAAATTTTAGAGTTTTATTATAATATAAGATCAAATAAAATAAAAAAAATAGTCCACATCATTCATGTGATGATTCGGACATTTAGATTCCAGACCACTAGATCGAAAGATGAACGGTTTACATTTTGCTGAGATTATTCACATGTCACTTCCAATGACTTATTACCAAGCACACGTAGGACCTTATCTATGAACACGCGTGGCTTTAGCCTATGTAGCTACAGTATTGAAGAAATTATCCTGCACTTTAATGGGATGTCATCGTATGCTCCGCTCTCAATGCTGCCGGGTGCATACACTTTTTTTTTAGTTTTTTTTAAATTTTTTTTTACAAGATTGTTAATCTAGATGTATTTAATATGTGTATAAATTTTTACCCTTTTTGGAGTATTTTAGATATTTATTTTTTATTTTTGAAAATCAGTGGCATTTATTTTAAAAAATAAAAAATAAATATCTAAAATACTATAAAGATGGTAAAAATTAATATACATGTTAAATATACTTAGATTAACAGGTTTATAGAAAAAATTCCAAAAAAAATTTAAAAAAATGGGTGTATGTACCCGAGAGCATTTAGAGCTTAATGCTCCCAGGAGCATACGACCACGTCCCCATTTTAATCATTAAAGTATTTATTGTAAATCAAAATAAAAAAGGTAATATTATTATTTTAGAAAGAGTAATTGCTTGTGTCGCCCCAATGACTATCTCATTTTATGTCCTTTATCCATTCTCATATGTTAATTTAGATTTGTATGTAAAAAATTCCGGTGAATTGATGGCGCAAGACAATCGGTAAAACATTATAAACACGTGACGGATATATACAAACCCGGCACGTGATCCAATGGAAATGAGAAATCCCAATATATATTTTTTTTTAAAAAAAAAAATTGTTTTCTCTCCCCCAACTTGCAATTTTTCCAACTATGAACAAGACCACATGCCTAATGTTGGACAGAGATTGTAGCTTGGTTACCCTGTTCTTAAATTATGCTTCCTTTTGTAATTTAAGATGAGTGATGCAATAAAAAATAAAAAAAAATAGCGAAAGTAATGCAATTCCGACATCCACACGCCAATCCGCCCGGAGAATCCTGGCCATTAATTCGAGCAACCCCTCGGAAAGTCGTCGGAGACTTCTAACCGTATGTTCGTTTATCTTCTTCCGTCGTATGATCTGAACGGTCCGTTGTGTTGTGAGGGCGTGTGCAGGAGACCCCTCCCGAATTTTGGTCAGATCTTGTATCGTTGCTGGAATAATTTCCCCACGCGTGTAAGCATTTGGCAAAAATACAAAATCCGGGAGTCATTGAATGCTATGTGTGGTTGGTGGATTTAAATAATATGGTGTCGTTAATTATATTACATACGCTGGCCTTATTCCTCTGCTCACAAAATTAATTCATTTTCTTTTGACTTGGCCACGGTCACCAGACTCACCACACGCCCGCCACAAGTCGTGTCACACGTGCGATGAGGCATGTGTCTATAATATCTGATCCATGCATCAGCATTCAGCAGCCTCTCAAATAGAAATCATTTCAGGCTTTCTCGATAGTCGATCATTTCCTCCGGAGGAGCCCGAAAGCTAATGCACGACATCCGGAGTTTAGAACTTCATTCGTCATCGATGCAGCGCCGAGATGAACGTTTCGGATTTTTTATCAAATAAAGTTTATAATAGTCATAGTGCCCGAGGCACTAGTTTCGGCCGTGTACCGTCGCTGTCTTTTCAGCGAGACTGGCGTATCAAAATCCAACGCCTGTAAAGACCGACGGATTTCCCTGTTCGATCTCTTATCCACTACTAATAGTGACGCTTGGGTGTGGTCAAGGCCCACTCAAAGCTTAGGTGGGATGTCTTTGTTTTCTTGTTTTTTTTTTTTTTTCTCTGCTTTTTAAACAAAAAAATCTATTTTTTTTTATAACAAGCATAACTCAAAAAATGCAGTCAGATGTAGGTATCTTACTATCTTACCCGAGGAAGAATATATAAAATTAATACATAGATTACGATGTTCCCACATGCTTTCGTCAGCTACCCAAGAGGGAGAAAAAAGAAGAAGCCTCTTCTCCAATCTCCACTAAGCGCCCCAAAGTGGACCACTCGACTGCAGATGGTGGTCTGGTCTTTCCTTTATTATTATTATTATTTATGTAGTCATTGCTGTTATTTTTGTTCGATTATTTATTTATTTCTTTTTTCTATTTCTAGTTATTTTTGTTCGATTATTTATTTATTTCTTTTTTCTATTTCTAGCTATTGTGCTTCTCTTTGGTAGACAAATTTTGGGAAGTAAGTGGTATATATATATATATACGAGAAATATTTTAATGCAGATAACTACATCCTAGCTCAAAATGGGCTCCATATGATAATAAAATTATTATCTACTACACCAATTGTATTTAAAATTATTTATTTTATTAACATATCAAATTGTCATCCAAATCGAATATGTGTATGGACCTTAACTGAAAATTGTACAAATTCAATGTAATAAATTAATTTAATGTAAATAGAAACTTTAAAGTTGTTTTTTCAACATGTAAATTATCTCAGATATAATTTACATATAGATAAATAATTGTATAAATTATCAATATATTTAAGTGTATGGTGACTCATTTTAATATAATTGCATTAGATAGGTTCTTCCTATATAGAGAAATATTCAGGTGCATGTAAATACACCGTAAATATATATAGCATTTGATTCCATGCACCCAGGTGCACTAAACTTCAGTGCACCTTGGTACAAAAAATCATTTTTGAAATTTTTTTGAAAATTTTGTTATGCAGCTATTAATCAAAGTATATTTAACATGTGTATCTTTTTTTTTAATCATTTTTAGAGATTTGTAGATTTTTTCAAAAATTTTAAAATTAGTGGCATTTTCATAATTCGAAATTACAAAAATATCACTAATTTTAAAAAATCTAATAAAAATATCAACAAATCTAAAAAAATGGTAAAAATTGATACCCATATTAAATACACCTAGATTAACAACTGTATAAAAAAATTTAAAAAAATTTTAAAAGATGAATTTTTGCACTCAGGTGCATCAAATAATGATCCATGTATATACATGCATATACATACAAGAATAACTTGTTTAGTATCAATTCATTTTTGTATGACAGCCTAGTATTGACCTCATATTTTTATCTTATCAAATTTGATTTATTTATTGTATTTAACACTATTTATTTTATTTATATATAAAAATTATCATGATCCATGACTTGCATCATTCTCAACAATAAAAATCTCTTTAAAATATCTAAACCCATTAAAAAGGAATTATTTATTATAATAACTCCATAAGGTTTTCATTCAATTTCTAAACTATGTAAAATATTCATCCTACCTAATATAATGATTATATAAGATTTTATAAAATCTAGTGCATATATTCAAATGACGTTCAAATTTATTCATGCTTTTATATATTTTTAGAGGATATGCCACACAGATAGCTTTGATTAATATGAATTTTGATATTTTAAAAAAAATAATGTTAAATATAATGGATGAATTAAATTTGATAAAATCACCAAGATGGTGCTCAAACTAAATCATGTTAGTATCAAAACTATTCCTTATATACGGGTCCGCTTCAGTATAACTCATCTTAGCAAAGTGAATTAATGGAATAAGTTGGTTTAATCCTCATTTTGTTGATTTTGTTCGGCCAATAATTTTATCATTATGTATTTAGCTAAGAGAACAAAAACCATGAAATATTATTTGTGAAATTAACAATCACTTAAGACTGATTTTAAAGTCATTAAAAATTATGTATTTATTTATTATAAGAATCTGTAAGGTCCTAATGCAACATTTAAATTATTTATCACTTAAGAGTGAATTTAAAGTCATCAAAAATTATTTATTTATTTATTATAAGAATTTGTAAGGTCCTAATGCAACATTTAAATTATTTATCATACCTAAAATGATGATTATATATGATTTTATAGTAGGTGTGCCTCAAACATGACTTTTATTGATATGGTTTTTGGTGTTTTAATTAAAATAAATAGTGTTGAATATAATAGTAGAATTGAATTTAACATAACTAAACAAGATATGATGGATTTTTCATAAGATGGATTGTAAAGAAGTCTAATCACATATCTAAATCTTATCTTGTATTTTTATATGTACAGTAATTTATGGTGTATTTGACTCAAAATGGGTCTCACATGCATTTAAATATCTTAATACTTCATACAATTATTTATCCATATATAAATTATATTTCAGATAATTTGCATATTAAAAAATAACTTAAAAATTATTATTTACGTAAAACTATTTTATCGCATTGATTTTATACTATTTTCAAATGATGTCTATATACATATCTAATTTAAATGAAAATTGGTATGTTAATCAAATAAACAATTCTAAATATAATATGTAGAGCAAGTTATAATTTTATGATTATATAAGACATTTTTTGGCCAAATATATCATAAGTTACGGTGAAGTAAATGTACATAATCAAAACTCATATGATATATATAGGAGCATGATCATATACACAGTAATATATTTTACACCTAAAATATATCATAATGTATATAATTAGGCTCCATATATATACGATTAGTCTTTTATACAATCTATTTTAACTTGACAAAGCGAATTGATAGGACATACTAACTTAGGTTTCATCTTGATAAATTTTATGAAATTCAATTCATTCAATAGTTTTATCATCATCTATTTAATTACGACAAAAAATATTCTAATCTATGATTTCATTATTTTCAAGATTAAGAATCACTAAGGAATTTGAAGCCATTAAAAAATTCAACATCTACGTCATCTAAATATTCATCCTATCTACAATTGTAATATTTTAAAACTTTAATGCATAAACTCAAGCGATTTTTTTTTTTTACTTTATACATGTTATATATTTTTACAAGATGCTGCCCGTGTACAAATCTAATTTGTATTAATAAATAAATAGTGTTGAATACAATGGTTGAATTGGATTTAATATAAATCATGACCGCAAACTAGCTTGCCTGGTGTATGGAAACTTAACTCTCTATATAGGTTTGATCCAGTTAGTTCCTATTAGCTTGCCGTGAAAGTGCTTTTTTATGTTTTTATTTTTTTATACAAATGTTATTCCAAATGTATTTAACCAAATGTTATAATTTTGGGATATATGTATGTATTTTTTCTGAATTTCAAGAAAATATTTTTTGGGTATTTTAGTAATTTTACTTCAGAAAATGTTGATTTTTGAAATTAAAAAAATATACGTGTTCAAATTTATAAAATTGATTATGTAAATTAAATACACTTACGCCAAATTTTCATGAAAAGCAAAAATAAAAAATAAAAAATATATATAAATGCGCTCTTTCAACGTGTAAAGGTATATGGTTTAGATGGTTTTTTTGATCTCTAGCACGAACTGGGATTTTTGTCAAAACCCATTTGTTGTCCGCTCCAGTATGGTTTGATGATTGTTAAAAATCTTTTAAGGTGGGGAGGCCGTAAGGCATCTCATCAGTGGTGTATGAGTAAGCATGTTCATGAACAAAAATAATCATTTTATACGGAAATCTCAATTTTGGATGACTTGATCTTCCAAAACGTTGACTTTTTCCCACTCTTCTCTGATTTTCCTTTTTGTTGGTGCTCGTTCATGGCTAGAATTTTATATTTTGCATTTTGTATATAGGTTTATTTAGGACGCGAATTAAAACATTGAGTAAAATATTGCCGCGTCACAGTTTGTAGTGTTGGTTAGCATATTACACTGGTTAGCATGCTAATCAAAAAACACACAAGTATCATCGCACAATAGTTTGTTAACCGTCATGATTCACGTTCATTTATTTTAACAATGGTTGCGCATTTGGAAGAAGTGAGATAGATATATAAGAAAATGCACATTGGTTTTTGCATGAGAAGCCCATGAATGCTAAGATAATAAAAATACGGTAATTTGCAAATACACCTACTTAGTTTTACATAATTATATACCTACAAAGTTTCAAAAATTACAAATAATTCTCACATAATTTAACAATAATTATCATTATACCTATGTTGTTATTGTGTCATTACTGCACCATTGTGGCATAAGTATATTTGCAAAAATATGTAAACTATGTAAATATATTTACAATTTTTAAAATTAAGTGGATATATTTAATTTTTGCAAACATACTCATATAATTTGTTATTGCATCGGCTAGTTTTTCTTATAATTATACAAAATCAACTACATCATGTTTAAAAAAAGGGGGATAATCATGTTAGCATAGGCTAAACAATGGTTTATTTAGCCCACACTAATAAACTTATTTTTAATTTTTTGCTTTTTCTTAAACTTATTAATCTAGAAGTATTTAATGTATAAATAAAATTTTATCCTTTTTGGAGATATGTATACATTTTTTAGAATTTTAAACATAGAGGTATTTTAGACATTTTTCAATAATTAAAAAATTACTAAAATGGCTTTGTATTTAAAAATCTAAAAAATATATACACATCTCTAAAAATATAATTTAAATATCAAATGCATATAAATTACTGAGTTCATGAAAAAAGAAAAATTAATTTTAAATTAATTTTTGGGCTCTAGTTAAGTAATAGTGGGTTACTTAATCAGGCTAACAAAATCATACCACCTAAACAAGAGCTAATTTATGAAAAGATGATCTTTTTAGCTCCACCTAAATAATAATTGGTTACTGAGCTAAAGAAAAAACTATTCTTAAATTTTTTGAGATTTTTATAAAATTATTGATCTATAAATACATAAATTAATTTTTATTATTTTTGGATATGTATATTTTTTTGAGATTTTTAAATATAAAAATATTTTAGTATTTTTCAATTGAAAATGACTAAAGCAACCCTGTGTTCAATAGTCTATATATATATATATATATATATATATATATATATATACTCCTTTAAAATGGTAAAACGTAGTTTATATATTAAGTGAGGAAGGATCCTATTAGTTTAGCCTAAGTAATGACTTACTTAGCCAACGCTAATAAATTTATTTGTTAATTTATTTTTTTATTTTTTCTTCTATAAACTTGTTAATCTACATGTCTTTAATATATAAATCAAGTATTTCATCAAAAAAAAATATATATATATATATATATATATATATAAATCAAGTATGGAAGATGATCAACTTAGGTTGACCTTAGTAAGAAATTACTTCGGGGATGCTTAAAAAATATATTTATTAATTTTTAAAATTTTTTTATAAACATGTTAAGCTACAGGTATCGAATCCATAGACTAATTTTTAATATTTTAGATATTTTAAAGTATTTTTTAAAAAAAATTAAATACAGTGGCATTGTTGTAATTTTCAGATGATGAAAAGCTACAGAAACATCAATATGTTTAAAAATATTTAAAAATAATTAAAAATATCCAAAAAGATAAATCTTGATTTATAGATTTAATACACCATACTTAACAAGTTTGTAAAAAAACTGAAAAAAATACTTGTGCCAGCCAAGAGGGTTAGCCCCCATTAAGTATTATTATTTTTGAATATATATTTTTTATATTTTTAAATGTAAGGCTAACTTAGCTATTTTAATCGTTAAAATTACTAAAATGACTTTGTTACCTCTTCAAAAATAATAAAATTCGGTTCATATATTAAATACACTTAGAATAATAAGCTTATTAAAAGAGCAAAAACAAATAATAAATTTTTTGGAGAGGGATAAAAAAGATCATGTCTCATATTAAATACACTTTGATTAGTAAGTTTATGAAAAAAAATTTTAAGTCTATATATTTTTACTTACTTACCCGATCAGCCCTCCAATTTAAATAGTTACATACAATTCTTGACTTTAGTAAGTAGTACGATCATTAATTTCATAATAGTCAACATGTAATCAATGACAAACGAAGACGTAATAATCAATCTAGCAATTAGGTCGTCTCACTTTAAGGTATATAGCTGGAGAGAACTAGAGATTCCTCCGCATGAGATTACATAAACAACGTAATTCCTGGCATAAACATGATATTCACAAAGAAAATTTATGATATACTGTCAAATAAATATCATGATATTGAAGTTGACACCGCAACATGATATATCTTTTTCAGAACCTTCCTATAGTATACACGGTAACATGATATACTTTTCAGAACTCGTGAGGTTTCCTAAGAGTGTGTTTTGGAAAGTACTGAAATTTTAAAATTAAAAATTTTTGTCATAAAAAAATTTTGAATAATAAAAAATAAGGTGATATGATATAAACAATAATAAGGAATAAAACTAAAATAGATAGGTTAGTTATATATAAATAATTAAAATATAAAGTAAGTATAAATAATATATATATATAATTGAAATAGAGTAATTGTAACGTGTGAAAAGTTTTCCATTATATTTACATTGGCTGACCACTGCATCGGGCTCTGCCACATGTTTGTTGCGTCTGGGCTTTCGGCGCCCGCGATCTGATCTCTCTCTAACATGCGTGGGACGCAACATGGTCCCTCGCATGTGTAATCAATGATGCGTCAAAAATAAGGCGGGCATTGCAAGGGCGGGCTGGAGTGTGAGTGCGAGGGGTTAGCCGAGTTGTAAGTTACTTCTGATTCTAATTTATTTAAAATATCTTAATTATAATTTATTTATTAATTTATTTAAAAATTTTAATTTAATCCATTTATAACTCATTTAATAAATAAATTATAAATTATTAATGTGTTATATAGCAAACAACATAAATGGCTAAACTCTAGCAAACAATGATTTCGTAGGATGAGACGGGAAAATATTTTCATAAAAAAAAATTAAAAATAAGAATAACAAAAAAATAAAATTATGATAATAATTAGAAAATAAAAATTAGACAGCGAAAGAAAGATTTAGCAGAAAAAATAATCAAAGAATTTATATATATATATAATTTTAATAAAATAAGTTAAATGTATTAAATAAGTTAAATAGGTTAAACTAAGATGAAATCATGAAATGCGCCGCTCTGGCGTGCGCCGGAAACATCTGGACGTGGGTGTTGCTCAGTACTCACCATGCCACGTGGGGATTCATTGTAGAGACGTTTGTCGCACAATCCCGCATTAAGGATTGAAAACCTAGTAGAACGTGGAAAAGCCAAAGTCAAAAGGATCGACGCACGCCAGCCAGAAAAAATTCAACGCGTCAAGGGTAAGATATTGCCCACTTAAGATTTTTTTTAAGAAAAAGTATTTGTTAGGAAATGAAAATCTCTATTTATTTCATTGCTAATACGATATAACTGTATTTTTTTACAGTTCCTTTGTCACTCACGAGGGATCTTACGAGTATTGTTACAATTGGTCAACAATATCGCCGAGGAGGTTTCTTAATTAGGCGGAAATTACATTGAGGGTGTGTTACTTTTTTCTACACTTTTTTATATAATTAGTATTTTTCAATTATTTTTATATTTTCAACCCAAGTATTTAAACTTTATTCTTTTTTTCTCCAAATCATTACTATTATTATATTAACTTTTCTTATTTTCTAAAATTTTTTCTCCAAAACTTTTTTTCCAAATGTCAAACCCGACTTCAAAGTTGATTTTGACAAATGATTAATTAATGATGATCTTTGGCGGCAATGGCACAGCGGGTGACCAAAATAGGAGGATAATTGCGTAGGAGTAAAGTAGGAGTTTATTTATTTCAGGAATTTGGGTTGTGAGTAAAGTAGGAGAAAGAATAAAGGAGGAATGAAGGCCGGTCGCCGGCTACTTGCCTGTAATCATTCTGCTCTGCACGATAATCAGAACCTTTTGACCCTCTCATGCAAGAGTTAATTAGAAAATGAAGGACTTAATTTGTTTCGACATGCTCATACATATTACTATTATGGAATTGGACTTTATACATTTAATTGTATTTTAAGGTAAAATATGTTATTTATTTTAGTTTTTTATTTCTCTTCATTAAATATATTTTCCAAGTGCATTTAAACAAAATATTAAATTCGTCATTTTACGATATTTTTAAATATTTATTTTTAATTTTAAAAATCATCAATTTCATGAAGCATTTAAGTTATTTTCGCTATTTAAAAAGTTTTTATTTTTAAAATAGAAAAAATATCGTAAAATACCAAAACTCGACATATAAATTCGGTAGACATATAAATTAAATATACATATTTATAAAGAAAAATAAAATGCAACTAATTGAAAAAATGTATTTTAAATTAAAATCCAACCAAATATACGTAATGAGGCTCCTTATATTACTATATTTCAGATACAAGCATTCATCAAACTTTCATGAAAAACACGTCAAGCTCCCAGCTGTCTCTCTCTCGACGTATGTAACATTCCCACCCGTAACATACTAGTACGTCGAATCGATCCTTTCCTAGGAGACTGATATTGCAGTGCAGTGCATGATCTTCACGTGGCCATTAGAATCAGTGCGGGCAAGATTTCAGACTCTCTTGCCTAGGATTCTCGACGAAACCCTTTTTTTTTTTTTTTTTTTTTATTTTTATGGAAACAACCGAACCTTTTTGATCCCGAAGTTCTACTCTATTCCTTTTCTCGTTTCATGGATCCGTATACAAAACCTAGCCACTTGCAGTGTAGCAACTGCAGAATGAATCCAGATGCCTCTGCTGCTACACATGGGAATTTTGCTTGGCGGGGGATATCCAGGGGCAATTTGAACTGATAGGGAGTCATAATTTTATTTTAGGAGTGTCATTTGTGGAAAAATGAAGGGGATTTTGAAATTTTTTTCAAAATTTGAAGAGGGGGTGAGAGACATTTCAATTTTCAAAATGTTGAGCTCTATATAAATCCCCCTATGGTCTTGCTGCCCACATTGCTCACAGGCCACTGTATGTAACTCATCCATGCACTACATATCTTTTGTGCGGGGTCCCTTTTATTTTGAGTTGTTCGATCATACCAACTATTTAAAATCTCAATTATCTCCTCAATGCTGAAAAGTAGCAAAATTAGATATCCAGTTGTGGCCAAAAAGAACAGAAAATTTATAAAAAAAAATTAAGTTTTTGATTTATATATATCTTCTGAACATGATGATATACCACTTTTATGGGTATGAAAATTTTATTATTTATTTATCTAATGAAATCATATTTAATAACTTACATTACAGATAATTCGATACTAAACGCTCGTGGGTTACAAGAATTGCAATCGTGTAAGCACTTTAATTTAGGTATTTTAATATGCTTTCCCCCCGCTGCATTAATTCACACCGGCGCGGCTCTCTACTGTAACATCAGGAAGATATTGGTGCACAGGCGATCCGGATTCGCAAATTCACTGCATTTCCCCATCGCTTCAAAGAGCTAGAAGGTCCAAATGGCGTGGGCCGTCTGATCTTTTGGAACAATATCAAAGCGATCGAGACGCACCGGATGGACGGCCAGGATGTTGCGTCTGCTTTTCGCTTTCACATGGTCGGCTCTCTGGATACAGTTTCCAAGGCTTATCCCAGGAATGTGACGGACTAACTTTCTGTGAAATACAGCCTTATCTTTTGTCACTTAGCCTACTACATCTACCTCGCACGTAACGAAAATAATTGCAAAAGGGTGGTTCGTAGCCGGCCGAGGGGACCACGAAACGATCAAAAGATCTGCACGTGATCGAAGATAGCCACAACGACGGGATACATGCTTCAATACCAATGCATCTTAGCTTACCCTCACATGATCAAACACCCATGTTGGGAGTTGGGACTTAAGAGCGAAACACTGGCATTAACTTCAATTCATTTTCAGGGAGCTCTAGTCAAGGGAAATCCATCTGCAGCTATATATGACAGAGGTACCCATTTTCCATTTCGATCGTGGGAACACGGACAGCAATCACTACCCGCTACCCGAGTAAAGGTGCAAGCAGGTCCCTCCTGACTTCAACGGCCACGATAGTACGATATCGGGACCAAAATAGTACATTCCGCACACGGCAGGAACTGATACTGTAGCCATCTCTCTCAGTTTCTCTCCGCCAGCAGGAGCAGCAGCACGGGAAGGAGAAAGAGCATGCCATTCTGAGGAAAAAAAAGGGACGGAACGGAACTGGAGTCCACAAATGCTGTCTGATCACTAGGTCGCCCTCCCTGGATTCTCCGTTCCTCTCCGAAGTGGGAAGCACGTTCCCTGCTCACGCCATGAGCTGCAGAAGCCGGACACGTAGCTCGCCTTTCCCGCTGGTGGAGGGCCCCACGGGAGGGGAAAGGCCATGCTCCATGGCTGACGTGTTGCTTCCGGAACCCACCACGAAGCTGGGCCAACCATGGTTTACTGTTTTTTAATTCGAACGGCAGGCGCATGAATCGAACGCCAGGGCTCAGTTGGAAGTGCACCGCCGACCGAGTACGCCTCCGGCCTCCCAAACTACCGAATCCCCCACACGTATACCATTTCGAAGCTGTTGATCTTATCATGCAACGCCGCCCACTTTTTCAACTTCCTGATTCGGGAAAGCCTGGCTAGAAGATTGTATTATATATTAAATCCAACCCGATTGTTTTGATCTTATCGAATGGTTCATGACTGTGTATAAAGTACGTGGCCGAAAACACATGAACGGTTTGGATGCGACGATAAACTGACGATTCAAAAGGTGAGTAGGAAAATATTCACACGCTTCGGCGCGTGCAGCAACTTGGCGACTACAATATGCGATACTGGAACACTGGATATCCACAGCAGATGGGTGCTGTTTTGGGATGGGAAAAGGTCTCATGGCCCTAATCGGAACCGTTAAGCTTCTTTCACATCATCGATGTCTTTTTCCCATCATTGGATTTCTTTATTGATACATCAAACGGCAGCAGGGTGTCGACCAACGCCTTCGATCATCGATGCAAGCTTTGGCGAGCGAAGCGAAGAGAGGCCGAGTATGGAGAATGGCGGCTGTGCAAGCCCTTGGGTGGAGGACCAAATAAATGAGCCATTCCTCACTTTAACACATCGCTTTTAACAGACGGAGATATTAGAGGGAGAGTGCGATTGCTTGGCCCCATAAACATATATTGTGGTGGGCCGCGCCTCATGAGCGTCCGCCACGTAGCATGCAAACTGTGGCCGTTTCAGTTTGACGTGGCAAGCATGGAGGAAGGAGCATATAAATAGGGGCCCGGGGAAGGAATCCCCATTCCTTTCCCAAGCCATTTACATCCCCCTGCTAGTGGCACTCGTAGTTCAAGGGTTTTTCTTTTGATTGACTTAGAGAGAAAGAAAAAGAGAATGCATATGGTGGGTAGTGAAGGAGGGGCAAATGGAAGATGTGAAGGGACGGATCTTGCGTCTCTCTTCTCTTCAACCAAGTATCCGGTTACGCTCAAGGTATATACATACATGTGCATAGAAATCGTATTAGAGATGGCGAAAGCCCAACCTAATTCTTGCTTAAATTCCACTTAGTCATTCGATTTTTGAACTCTCTGTTTATAGTTTACTCCTTTCCAACGTTTTTTATCAAAGGAAGAGCTACCTCAATTAAATTCACATAATATTTTGCCAATTCCCTCGGTTTTTTTTCTCAAAATGGTTGTTCTAAAGCTCGGCAAGCGGCAGAAACGAATTTCAATGTTTATTAGACGAATTAACATATATTACCCAACATTATTCCTGATTTAGGACATTACCCACCAACGGAAATGTGAAGATATCACGTTAAGAACAAATGTGCTCTGAGTCCGTTGAGAGATTTTCTTGACCCTTGTGCATGAAATGAAGATATGTAACTAGTATATATCCTCACATACTATGGCTCTAAAATCGTTACCTTGCAGTTCACAGATATCTATTGCCGAATAAAATTCCAGAGCAAATCCGTCTCCAGCAGCAGCAGCAGCACTGGCATCAAGCGCATGCTGGGGGGCCGAAACCCAGATCAGACAGCAACCGAAGAACGAACCATCTTAAATGGCATCACAGGAATGGCGTCGCCATGCGAAATCCTGGCCATCCTTGGTCCATCCGGCAGCGGCAAATCCACTCTCCTCAACGTTCTAGCTGGCCGCATCCACCACAGCAGCTATACCGGCGCCGTCCACGCCAACGGACGGCCCCTCACGAAATCCGTAACTAGAAGAACGGGGTTCGTCACGCAAGACGATATTCTCTACCCCCACCTGACAGTCAAGGAGACCCTGGTTTTCTGCTCTCTTCTTCGCCTTCCTGGCAGTCTCTCCAAGAAGGAGAAAGTCCGAGTCGCTGAGTCAGTGATTTCTGAGCTGGGTCTCGGCAAATGCGAGAACACCATCGTCGGCAACGCCTTCGTGCGGGGCGTGTCGGGCGGCGAGCGGAAGAGGGTCAGCATCGCTCACGAGATGCTCGTGGACCCGAGTCTGCTTCTGCTGGACGAACCCACCTCCGGTCTCGACTCAACTGCGGCGTATCGATTAGTTTCGACGCTTGGAGGACTGGCGAGGAAGGGGAAGACGATAATTACGTCCATGCACCAGCCGTCGAGTCGAGTCTACCAGACGTTCGACGCGGTCCTGCTGCTGTCGGAAGGGCGCTGCTTGTATTTCGGCAAAGGATGCGACGCCATGGACTACTTCGCGTCAGTTGGGTTCGCGCCTTCTTTCCCTATGAATCCGGCCGATTTCATGCTCGATCTTGCAAATGGTGAGTTTCTTTCTCCCCCTGTATCTCTCGTTTCTTGCTGAACTCCAACTCATTAGTTGAATCGATACGAGTTGACCTTCAGTTTTAGTGTAAGATGTCGAAAGCTTTCCCAAAATATGGATAACAGTTCAAAAAATTAAATTTACTTTTTTTTATAGGAAAAATTAAATTTACTAGAAAATATAAGATGAATGTCGCATTAATTTAGAATTTATATTTCCCTTTCGTTTAGTTGCCCATTTCATCCATCCCACCACACGCGACATATCTTTTTGTGCTGTTTTGTCTTCAATGTGGTAAATTCAACGTCCAGAGAAAAGTGGCGCATTTCACCTGATGGGGACATGTGATCATTTGGATGCCTTAGATCATTAACTCCCGAAATGGGTTCGAGCAATGCGCGTACAGGGAGGGATCGGGTAGAAAAAATATGGACGAAAAGACAGTATCCGTCCTATATACAACTCCTAGGCATGGAGCATATGTTCAGCAGCAGTGTTTTAGATTCGTTCTGCTAGATGAGGTGTAGATATTGGACCAGTTGGATGGGACTTTCATGGGGTCGAAGTTGCACGTACCCTCAATGGGCTCACCATGACTTATGGGTACGGCCGGTTGTATTGAGAGCCGAGACCTCGTACTCATGGCGGTGTTGATTAAAATCCGCACCATACGTGTGGCGGGTCAGAATAAGAAAGTTGCGTCAGTCAAAAATTCAACCACGGTGTCGTTAGCGGCCAACGTCCGAAGGTGTGTGCGGAAGGTCACTTGGTCCTGGCCGCGCCGTAGCTTCGGTGGGAGACTCGGCACTCGGACTCGGCCGAGCCAAATGTGGTCTCATCCCCAAGTCTTTCACAGCTGGACGCACAGCTTTTCGGTCCCACCACATGAGCGTCGGAGCCAACGCTCGTTTCTTCTTCCGCTGCAACAAAAGTTACGTAAAAGCAGTTCTACGTAACTTCTTGAATTTTTAAAAAGTTGATGATTCATGCAAAACTGAATTTATTTATTATATTTAACATTATTTGTTTAGTTATAATATTAATTTTTATTTAAATCAAATATGTGCATGACTATATTTGCTTTAAAATAGATATATTTCGTGTGAATTAGGAAAAAATACTTAGATTTATTTACATATGTATTAAAATGTAATAATATATTATGAAATCATTTATTCATATAGTAGTAATATTTTAAATGGTTTAAGTGTTAAAAATATTACTTAAAACTTAATTTTTAGAATTATATCATTTTATTAAGTTGATTTTAAATATTTATCTACATAATATTGATATTATGGGTGGTTTAGATGTTAAAAATACTTATTAAAATTTAAAATTTAATATTAAATTATGTTATTATAATAATTTGACATGTATATATATGAGGCCTATATATAGTAATACTATACGAAAGAAAGAGTTTTCTTAATAATATTAAATATAATAGATGAAGTGAATTTTTTATCCGTCATCTAATATTAAATTATTTTATTATATTAATTTTACATGTATATAGATGGGGCCTATATATAGTAATACTATCCAAATGAAAGGATTTTCATAATAATATAAATAATACTAAATATAATAGATTAAGTAAATTTTCTAGCAGTCATTTAGATATTTAAAATGAAGAAGGTTCGATAGAAGAAGAATTTCGGAGAAGTATTTTGGCTTATATTTAATTAAAGTTCACCAAATCTTAATATTACTTGTAGTCAAAGAGTCATAATTCATGACTAGATGCGGAAGTCACAAGTAATGTAAAATTTAGTTGCAATTGATATGACAATTTTTTATATTCGACTATATGTGACCACCTTTAAGTAGCTAAGCATTTTCAATTAACTAAATATTTGCTGCCAAATGAATGTATACATAGCAAAATTTATTTTATGTATAGCCAAAAATATGCTTGCATTTATTGAAATTTGCAGGGGATGGATGGAAGTTAGAAATATATTTAGCTGATGCACATACCACACTTGGTTCATTGGGGACTCGACTTTCATTTTCCCTATATGAATTTCAGTATTTGAAAGTAGTTGTTTGTGTTTTTGCGTCTATGCACGCATAACCGAAATTGGGGCTTGTCATAACTGCGGTTTTAGCCTAGTGGTAATACATTCAGGCATAAATTCCTAAATTCAAGGTTTGAAGCCCTGTGATAGTTAACTTCCGCTGTAGACCTCATAACACCATAAAAAAAAAAAAAAAATTGCGGCCAGCCAATGGACGTCCAGGATTCCTTAGAAAGATGTCACAGTCACGCTGCCGGTGTGATGTATTTGGAATTTTGTGGTTATGGGCATATGTGATTAATTGTCCACTAATGGGTCGAAGCATACCCACAATGGGGAGAGGGAGAATGATGCAGTTGCACGCCACGTCTCCCTCTTCATTTGCAGTGGACTACCTTGGACGGTTCACATCACACCCTTTCCACCTCTTTTTGTAAATTTCGACTATTTTATTGCTACAGCTCCCATTACACCATAGCACATGTATCCAACTTCCATTCTCTCAAAAAGTGTCGCTTTTTGGAGCTATTATTTTGATGGCCCCTCACTCCCCCAAATTTCGTTATCTGTTCATAGGCACCACACACTTGGTAATTGTCCATTTCCTTACCCCTAACTGTTCGTTAGATTATCCTAGTTGTCCTATTTTGAGGATGTCTCAACATGCAATGCAAAAAGACAAATGGATACTACTCTTTTCAAAATGCTACCTTGGTTCCGGAATTCAAGACCAGAACATACATGCCATAAATTAAGCATGTGTAACGCCCCAGGCCTAACAATAAGATATTGTCCGCTTTGGGCCTCGACCCACACGGTTTTGCCCCTTTGAGTTCACGCGCATCTCCTCTTTCCCCAAAAGGCGCCTCACTGAGGTACCTGGTGGCATTCACTTATAACCCAAGCTCCCCCCTCATCCTAACCGATGTGGGATATCACATTCACCCCCCCTTAGGGCTCCAGCGGTCCCCGCTGGACACCATCGACCGGAGGTCGAGAGTCGGCTCTGATACCATTTCTAACGCCCCAGGCCTAATAGTAAGATATTGTCCGCTTTGGGCCTCAGCCCACACGGTTTTGCCCATTTGGGTTCATGCGCATCCCGTCCTTCACCAAAAGGCTCCTCAATGAGGTACCTGGTGGCCTTCACTTATAACCCAAGCTCCCCTCCTCATCCTAACCGATGTGGGATATCACAGCATGTGGGCTAGAGATGATACCCAAATCATGTTGTGGGCGCCATCAAGCTAGGGCGATTTTAGACATAATGCATCACCTCCACAGAAAGAAACAGCCACGTGTTTGGCAGATGTAAGTTGAAGAGTCATGAGTATGGCACAAAATTCTTCGTCTTTGACATTTTTAAAATAAACTGCTTGAATAAAAGGACACCGTGCAAGTTAATTTCTTTCTTTAAATTGATGGTTGCGACTTCCCTTCCGTCTAAGCTTTTTCTATCTTCAATTAAGCACCCAAGGACAGGAAGAATCTCTTCCTTCCTTTTCTGTTTTCCTCTGGTCGTAGTGGCTGTCCTTTTATCTATTTTGATTAGTGTTGATGGGGGCCGTACTAAGGGCTTTACGGATTCGTAATTTCACGGTATTCATACGTACTGTCGGCTGTAGCTAAGAATTTCAGGCATATATCTCGACAGAAGGCTATTTTGATGGTTGGCCTGTCACTTACCTCCCTAAAAATAGGATGCACAAAAAAAAAAAGTTGGTCCGTAGATTTTCATCTGGGGAACGAGGTTTTTGCACGCCTCCTTTATTTAATCTGTTGATTACATATTGCTTTGTCTTATTTTTAAGTGGTGTAACCTTGAATTAATTAATTTGGCAAAAATATTTTAATGATGATAAAATCGTTTCATGTAAATATAGAAAGGACACGCAGAATGCCTTCCTCATAATTCTAACATCTTTAGTACTCTTTTCTTTTTTGGTTTTCCTTTTTCCTTTTACATTAACTAATGTTTAGTGGGGAGCATTTGACTAGAGTCCTACCATTTTAATAATGTGTGTGAATTAGCAACCTTAGCTTATACCTTGGTGGGTTTTGATTTGTTCTTTGACACCATGATGCCATTATGGAAGTTGTGACGGAATGGGTTACGTGTGATACCATCTACATAATCCATTTTGAAAAGAGGGAGAGAGTGGATGTGGCGCACTGCATCATCTCTCTAATCTCTATGTTTCTAGCCAAAATCAGGTTGTTTGGACCAGTGTAATTCACCTGTCGGTTTGGGTGGGTCCTATCAAAAGCACAAAAGTATACACCTCTCTGCTTTGGCGCACTCCCACACTCATATAATATGCATGTGTTGAACAGTGGCCTTTTACTATATCAGTTTCCCCTCTTTTTATTATTAAATAATACTACCTATCTATCTAATCAGATATCAAAACCCTTCGATCACATTCTCACAGGTCTATATGAGTCCCAATATTTTTTTAAAAAATAATAAAGTAAACGATCTGTTAATTTATTTCGAATTTGCTATAGTTTAGTCTTCTTAAAATATCCGGAAAACCGTTTTCACTAAAGAAAACATCGACTTTATAACGATACTCGAGCATTCTCTCTTGTTTGCACAGCCAAATTCGGCTTTGCTTTTCTTCAATGATGCGCATCCACTTGTGGTCTAAGGCCTTTCTCTTCCCACCTTATTTCTCTCTCTATCTTTGATCCAAAATGGACCACGTGTCACCTTGGGGATATAATCATAGCCTTTCACTCCGGTGGGGCCCCCACCACGAAGCACAAGTCAAAACCAACACGAATAGAATTCGGAGTGGGACTGTGTCACACTAGACATCTCGTCTGTCATAGCTTTTTGGCTTTTTGGAAATATGGGGTGGGTCGGCAATAATTCAATACATTGCTAGAATTAGGCTGTTGCACTTGTGCACCATTTCCCGTTTAATATTATTTTAATCTTAGTGCGGGTAATATTTTTGGGCCTTCAGAACATGATTTTTCCCCCACTGTCAGTTTCATCATACATCTTTCGTGGTCCATCGGCACTCCCAAGCTGCACGTGGTCGTAGATTACTGAATCTTGGCTATCTATCAGACGATCCATGGATTTGTAGTTGAACATGGCAAAGACCTAAACAAGTCAAGGATCCAAACCGAACGATATCCTAAATGCTATAAATCTAATGGTCGGGATCATTTTAAAATTTTTTGATGTTGTCTGCCTCCAGATACACTTAGCTTCAGTGCAGCAACAAGGTGCATTAACCCATTTTTTATTTTTTTGAAATTTTTTTTATACAAGTGTTAATATAAGTGTATTTAACATGTGTATCAATTTTTACCATTTTTGGAGTATTTTAAATATTTATTTTTTATTTTTGAAAATCAGTGGCATTTTAGTAATTTAAAAATGCTACTGATTTTCAAAAATTAAAAATAAATATATAAAATATTCTAAAAATGGTAAAAATTGATACACATGTTAAATACACATGTATTAAGACTTGTGTAAAAAATTTTAAAAAAAATTAAAAAAAATTAAAAAATAAATTAAAATGAGTTTGATGCACCCGGGTGCAATGAAGCTAAGTGTACCTGTGTGCATGGGATGGTGATCCCAAAACATGGGCCTACATTGTCCAAGACCCAAAATCAGGAAACCCCAATTCATAGAATCATAGATGGTTGTCCATCATGCCATCCGACAGTGCCACTCGTCCATGTCTAATCACCTTTTGTGTGCACGTGGTGGGCTACTGAATCTTGAATCCCTTTGCCCAAGTCATTGTCACGGCCGACTCACTGATCTGACCCCCCGTGCACTAATTCCCATCTATTGCGTAAGGCTGGACGTTATAACCCAACAATAATCAAGTGGTCATTGTTTGTTTATGTTAATTAGATATAGTGGAGAATTTGGATAGATATATTAACAAAGATATGTTGGTGTGTTTGCGTCTGAGCAGGAGTGGTGCATTCAGAATCACACGGAGATACGGAGAAGCCCAACATTAAGCAAGTCCTTGTCTCGTCGTATAACAGCTTACTGGCGCCCAAGGTGAAGGCTTGCATGGATGCTGAAAGTGTGGCCAAGGAAAGACTCCGAAATGGTATGAATGCGAGCCATCCGTGTATCTAGCTGTGTATGGTCGGTTTAAGAAGCTAGTGCTTCTCTGTGCAAATTGTTCGTATTAGAGAATGGCCCCACTCCTCTGTGAGAGGCTGAGAGCATGTTGCAACGGATATTGATTTCAGATTCATGCATCCCAAAAGCAGGGCCTAGAGATCTCGAACTATGGCTGATGCAAGCTCTGGAATCAGGCCATGCGTTCGTGAAAACGATCTTCAGGCATCTATTAATTTCATGCACCTACCACCTAGTGCATTGACCACCATGATTCTCTAGATATCTACGCAGATGGTGGACTTCCACTCGGTGCGCGGCTCTAAAAGCAAGCCCACCGATGTTAATGTGGAAACTGTTTGTGGGGTTCGTAAAACTCAATGGAGGAATGAAAGGATTGGGAGAGAAGTGGATAATGTATGATGGGCGGTCTTATGGTCTCTGTTTTTAAATATCCAATGTTGAAGAAAGACCCCCCTTTTTTACTGGTTTGAGCCATGAACTAAATGGCCAGTCTATTCATACATCTCTTTTTTCACTACTAATGAAATGCATATGGCTATGAATTTTGGCAAGGAATTATAATAGTGTTCTTCTGTGACCAGGGAGCCCAAGAGCCTGTGAAGAGAACAGGATCAGCAACAGCTGGTTCACTCAATTCACAACCCTCCTCCACAGGAGCCTCAAAGAAAGAAGGCACGAAGCCTTCAACTCCCTGAAAATTTTCCAAGTGGTGGCTGCCGCGGTACTCGCTGGCTCCATGTGGTGGCACTCCGACATGCGCAACGTCCACGACCGCCTCGGTCTTCTCTTCTTCATCTCGATCTTCTGGGGTGTTTTCCCCTCCTTCAATGCAGTTTTCACCTTCCCACAAGAGCGCGCCATCTTCATCAAGGAACGCGCATCTGGCATGTACACACTCTCTTCCTACTTCGTAGCACATCTGGCGGGCGACCTCCCCATGGAGCTCATCCTCCCCAGCGCATTCATTGGTGTTTGCTATTGGATGGCCGGCCTCAGGCCCGATGTGGGTGCATTCCTGCTCACATGGATTGTGCTGCTATGGTATGTTCTGGTCGCACAAGGGCTAGGCCTTGCACTTGGAGCCGCCATCATGGATGCCAAACAGGCATCAACGATAGTAACGGTTACAATGCTGGCATTCCTACTCACAGGTGGATTCTATGTGCACAAGGTACCTGGCTGCATGACATGGATGAAATACACCTCATTCACCTTCTACTGCTATCAGCTGCTAATACAGGTGCAGTACGGACTGGGAGAGGTAATGACTTTGCTGGGTTGCTCCCATCGTGGCAAGTCCAGCAGGATCGGCTGTGACTTCATTGATGAGGAGGTCAGCCCTTTGGTCTGCATTACAGCCCTTGCCATCATGTTTATAGGATACAGGTTACTTGCATACCTGGCCCTCAGACGCCTCAAATGTTAGCAAAGAAGAATCATCATCTGGACTATGGAGTAGGCTATTTGTCACAGATTTGCTCGACATGAACGTATCAAGGAGGCCTCAATCAATCCATTGTACTAACCCGCCCCTGGGAAATGCCTTGCAATCGCGACCCAAGCGAGGATTGCATGTATTAGGAAAGCACATTGACATGCTACTCAACTGTAATTAAATGGATAGGAATGAAAGACAATGTCCAGAAACACTGTGACAACAAATGTTACAAGTGAATTTATTTTTTCAGGACAGAGCCAAGTAAGCCACTAATCCTTGGTGTTTTTGATGGATGTTGCGGTTATTTGAATACTTGCAGTTTCATGGCGGGGTTGTATAGATGAGTGTGTTTATTAGTAGAATCATCAAGATACTCCCCGGTTTTAATTCAAGAACATCCCAATCATAACCGTCTCCAACTATTGGGGGCTCCCTTTGTAAGTCCCTTCCTTTGGCAAGGAGGACTGCTCACTTGCGGATACACGGGTTTCATCGTCAGAACGATTACCAGACTACTGCACATGGTTGTAGTAGTTATCTGTTGGGCCTTGTTAATTATCTGATTATAACGCAGCATCGAATCATCATTACAATGATAAGAGGCGAAATTTTTTTTTCTCAATCTTGCTTATAACCAGCAGCTGAAACAGATGGCAAGGTTCCGCAGTCATAGTACACGACTTCAGTGAGCTATTATAAAACAAGCCGTAGAAGATCTTATCCCTGATGAAAGTGGACAGCCATCCTAAGCCTGCCTGCTGAACCCATCACAAGATGTAAGCCCCGGCAATCAACCCAGCAACACGCCACTTCCCGTTCTTTTACATAGCCCTCGAATGCTTGCTTGACGTTGTTGGGCTCTACTTCTCCACACCGGAGAAGTGAATTCCCAATGTGTCGTCCAATTACGACTGCATCCTCTAAAGTCGAACAGCCGCCTTGACCTAGGTCTGGTGTCATTGGATGCATGGCATCTTCGGCGACCACAACAGGCCCATTGCATGTGGGTCCGAATAGAACGCTCCATGGGTACCCGAACATCAATGGTGCCCATGTTACCGTGGCCAGATCGCAGTGCTGCACCACATTCTTGTACAAGTGGGACTTCCTTGGCCAGGTTCTCCATTACATCATTCCGTATCAGCTCTGGGTCTGCAATTTCAACAATGAGCTAAATGTGTCTTCTTGGACTGCATTTTTCACGATCTATTGCATTTGGGTATCGTGGGTAGTAATATTCAAGAAACAGAATTCACCTTGGAGGGATGATTCCTAGCTCGTGAACCAATATATGTCTTGGTGAGTGAGAGGAACTAAACCGACCCTAAAGCCATTGCCTGCAGATCGCTGGACTTCACGTTTAAGCCCGTGCTCATCAGGGAAAACTGCCAACCCACGCATGCCGGCGGGCAGGAATGCACTGGAGCAGAGAGCCCCAACCATTTCGCGATGACTGAGTGAATCATATTAAAATGGGCACTGCAACAAACATGCTTCAAAATCCAAAATGCATGTTGTTCACTATAACTACGAACAAAATAGCCAGACTTGGGGGCCTGTGGATATACTTCTTCACCTTTGCTCTGATGACGGATCCATTATCAATCTGCAGCACATGAGTTGGCGAAATTTGGACCGTCTCATTGGTGATGGATGCCTTTGAGGAGAAGCGGGTCGAGCTGGCCGGCAGCTCCTCTGCAAGTGCCTTCGGCAGTTCGCTTCTATGAACTGACCCCAATCCCATCCCGTCCCTGCAATTTTTTTCTTCATATGGAATAAATCCAAGGATTGTAATTTAGCATGTCTTTCTGGACGCCCACAATTCAGAGATTTTTTTTATTTTTATTTTTTTTCTGAAAAAAAAAATTGACATGGTTCTTGATGCATTAGGCTCCTAAGGACTTACATGTCTCTGATTTGCTGAGGTCTCATCTAATGTAGTTGTCCTCGACGAGAATAAACATAAACCGGGTCCAGATTCATTGCCCCAAAATTCAGAATTCTGAAAAAACGATACCTCGTTTGACTATACAAAATCACGCTATTTCAAGGTTCCGGCAGAGGAAACTCTTCGGACGGCTCCAGTAGCCACATCAGTTACAGTTCCCCTGCATTTCCAAAACAAGATGCAATTGCCTCATATCATATATTCATATCCCGGGATGAAGCTGGGATTTTAACCTTGGTCAAGCTAGCTTTAGCTGATGGACGTAGTTCAGTCAGCGAGGTTGACCAAAAAGAATTGTGGCTCGTTCACAAATCTCTAGAACGGGATTAACCAAGTTCCTGGCTACGTGTTTATGAAAAACAGATATTCTGGCATCTACGGGTCTTGAACCTACCTAATGCGATGACCACCATGATTATTTGATAATCCTCGTTGTCAGGATTTTCAAAATAAATATTTACTTACATATGTTCCTGTAAAAATCCAATTTTGGATTATTGAAATGAGTTTTGTCATGTTGATTTTGTTTTTACTTTCTTACGTATCATATCTAATCTCTCTCCGTCATAAAGCATGCAACAAGTGATAGAATCAAATTAATTAACCCACCTTAAAATGAAATAAAAAAAGAAGCTAGGATGCGGATGAATTACTTGCCCATGGATTCCGCGCCAAAAGAGAAGCTACTGTTCACGAAGTAAATAAATAAAATAAAATAAAATAAAATGAAAAGTGATCCTGTTAACTCAAGCTAATTAATGACTTATCTAACTCACCTTAAAAAAACCTGTTAATTTTTATTTTTTTTTTACTTTTTTCCTATAAACTTGTTGATATATATATATTTTAACATATAAACCAAGTTTACAATTTTTGGATGTGTATGTATTTTTTAAAGATTTGTAAATGTAGAGGTATTTTAGCCATTTTAAACCATTGAAAAAGCTAATATACATTTGCGTTTAACAATCTTAAAATATATATATATATTTAAAAATAGTAAAATTTAATTTATATATTAAATATACTTAGATAAATAAGCCTAATAAGAAAAAATAAAAAAATTTAAATGGATTTTTAAGATAGACTAACAAGATCATTTCTCAAATAAAATAAAATAAAAACATGTATTTTATCCAGCTGCGTGCAAGGCAGCGTGCGGCTGCGTGGAATCGAAGTCCATAAAACTTGGCGAGGAATTAATGCCGATGTTTGGGTAACGTTATAAGCGTGAGACCTAAAATTTTATTAAAAAATAAAAAAATAAAAAAATAAAAACCGATTGCTCAATCTAGTTTATAACTTTATAGCCGGCAGATGGAAGCGATGGCAAGGCTCCACAGTCGTAATGTGAGGCAGGGACAAGCCTAGCGAAAACGAAGGCATAGAAGATCTTATCCCTGATGAATGTTTCCAGCCATGCATCCAGAACCAGCCTGCTCTGACCATCCAGACATGTAAGTCCTATCGATCTTACGACCACTGAATGAACTCTGTCGCACCCGAGAGACTGATAGGCGAATTTTGGGCAGTCTCGGTGCTAATGGATACAGTCTTTGAGAAGAAGAGAGCCATCTCTTCACTGCAGTGTCGAGGTCAGTTGGTCCACAAATTAGCTCTTGCAGAAGAAACCCATGAAGTGCTCATGAATAATATTTCTCGATGTTGTATTTTCTTCCTTTACATATATCAAACAATTTAATTTCATGGGTTATGTCCCACTTACCCGATGGAGTTTTGACTCAAGGAAACTGTTTGGACTGCTCCAGTGGCCGCATCAGTGACAGTCGTCCTGCATTTAGGATAACATTAATTAGTTATATTCCAAAGCTAAATGTAATTAACCTACTCTTCTGTGCAACCAGCTGGTGGTCTGTGTAAAACATGACCCAGAAACAGGGATAGATGTATAGATACTTGTCGAAGGGCATGGAGAGCACGCCTGGCATTGGGGGAGAGCAATATGGCTGAGCCTGTGGTTTGGAGCTCGCTCCACCTCTCAAGAACCAGGGACTGGACTCCAACTCCAACTCTCTTCAATGCAAGGGCCGATACCTACCCAGCTCTCCGGCCCTACCATCATCGCTTGTTCCCAAGCTTCCATTCTCTTTAATGTCAGGTTTGGTGACATGTATTTAAGCTGTCAGGTTATTGTAAAAGTAAAAAATAAATATTTTAAAAATCATATGAATGATATAAAATAATAGGGAATCAATCGTATGCTCCCTCCCGGGTGCATACACTAATTTTTTATTTTTTTAAAAAAATTTCTTCACAAGAGCATTAATCTAGGTGTATTTAACATGTGTATAAATTTTTACCATTTTTGGAATATTTTAGATTTTTATTTTTTATTTTTGAAAATCAGTGGTATTTTAGTAATCAAAAATTAAAAATAAATATCTAAAATATTCCACAAATAGTAAAAATTTATGTACATGTTAAATACACCTAGATTAACACTCTTGTGAAGAAATTTTTTTAAAAAAATGAGTGTATGCACCCGGGAGCACGGAGACTTCTATGCTCTCGGGAGCATACGATTGGAATCCAAAATAATATATGTAAAATTAGAATAAATACGATAATTGTAAAAAAATAACCGGAGTATAAAGATAAAATTAGAAAATATGATTATTGGACAGTTAAATCATATTTGTGAGAATATACAAAAGAAATTAAAAAAAAACATGTCAAACTATGAAGGAGGATTGCCCGGCATGCCATAAGTGTGATTTCGGGACAACGTGTGAAGTGAAAGGAAAATTTTAAAATTTGTGCGGATAATATGAAATAATAAGAGTAAAGTAGAAATGGATATGATAATTATAAAAAATAATTAGAGTACAGGAATAAAATTGAAAAATAAAGTTGTTAAATAGTTAAATTATTTTAAAAAAATGTACGAGAGAAAGAAAAATAGTGAAAAACTATAGAAGCACAATACAAACTAGCCCTAACTGTTTTCAGCCTATCGACGTACATGTATATATGCACGGTAAAATCCCAGGCAGCTCTCTCTTTCCAATCACGCAATTAATCTTGTTCATTACTAGGGTGAGGATGTAACGAGGATGTGGAAAATTTGTATGACTTTTTTTTTTTTCTTCTAATATAAGTAAACACGTATCCCGTACAAGCAATCGGTATAAATAATGCATGTGCAAAACATTAAAATATTTGGCACTATTTTATCACGTGACAAAATATTTTAGAGTCATTATTTTTCGTAACAGTCCAGACTCCTGAGGCGATATGATGTGCTGAAGTTGCTGGTGGCGACTCCCTAGCTTGAGCCGCAAGAAAAAAGTCATGCGAAGCGCCGTTCAAGTTTGCACCTGAATACCAACCGAGGCTAGCTCGGTTGGTCGGTGTCAGGGGCGCGGAAACGCGCGCCGGCTGGAGGGCGGAGGTTCGAATCGCGCGGGGCGCGAAATGCGTGCGCGGGCGGAAAAAACAAGCGTGAGAGCAAAAGTGGTCTCCCGAATGGTGGAGTGTGGGAGCGGGTGGTCTCCCAGGTGGTTCGTTGGAAGCTGTGTCTTTCTTATTCTTTTGTGGAGCTGTGTCTCCAGATTTCTTTGGGAACATGTGTCCCTTATATTTGTAAGAATGTCTCAGATCTTCAAATATAATATGTGTTGAGATATATGTAATTGTACCAATCAAAAAAAAAAAAAAAAAAAAAAAAGTTTGCACCTGAATAAGGAAGAACCGGTCAACGGCTTTCTGGTGGGCGGTGGAAGTCTCTCGACGAGTCAATGCACCATCACAATTTCACAATTGACCGGAATGGGGCGGAAACATCCAAAGTAATATTTGGTTGTTGTCAGTTATCACACCATTGAAACGAAGCCTAATAAGGAAAAAATCACATTTTTGAGACTATAATTGGATTGCCTCTCCCATTACACATTTACTAAAATAATTTGATATTTTAATTATTTAAAAATACTACTTTTTCAATTCCACGGTTTTCACCCTGCATTTATTCCTAACATGTCATATTAGTTTTATATTTTTCAAAATATTACATTTACTGTTCCCCTACTTCCCCACCATAACCACGTTATCAAAGTTATCCAACAATTTCCGAAGTTTGAAAAAAAAAAAAAAAAAAAGACAAAAGACGAAAAAGTTGTCCAACAATTTCAACAATCACAGCAGCGTGACGTCCACCGAGTCACCGACAACTCGATGCACAAGGCTATGTCAGGTGGTGTTGTCGGGTGAGGTGAGGCCTCTGTTTTTCTAGGTCCGATGACGCAAAGCCACCGTTTGTTTTGTTTTTTGGCTTGAGCCATGGATAAAATGTTTACCAGAAGAGGAGCAAGAGACGATATAATTGAAGAGAAAAGGGGAAGAGAAAAAAAAAAACGGTGAAAGAATCTCACAAAGCAATAAATGAAACTGTGCACGATGACTACATTATATGGTGCGATTAATGAGCTTTATATAGGTATACGAGCAACGGTGCACGATGACACGTTCTGCCCACTATCTGTGTAGCAGATTGTAATGCATCACAGTACTAAAAGACTCGGTATTAATACCACTAGCGCTAGACTCGGACATGGCGGGCATCTCGAACCTCTTCTAGTTTTCTCAATCCATATTCTTGATTTTTTTTCACAAAAGAAGAAAATAAAAAAAAATTCAAAGCTATGTCATTTAGAAGCACATATTGCAACCAAGCATTAATTTTACAAAAATGGAATAATACGTTTTCTTATTACATGGACAACTGGCGAGGGATTAATGCTGATGTTTGGGTAACGTTACAGTCGCCAATATATATATTAAAAAAAGAAATTTAAAAAATAAAAACAGACTCTGCTCAATCTTGTTTACAGCCAGCAGAAGGAATTGATGGCAAGGCTCCACAGTCGTAAAGTGAGGCACGGGCTAGCCTGGGGAAAACGAAGGCGTAGAAGATCTTATCCCTGATGAATGTTTCCAGCCATCCAGAACCAGCCTGCTGAGCCCATCCAGACATGTAAGAGCCGACAATCAACCAAGCGGCTCGCCACTTCCGCTCCTTCACATATCCCTCCAATGCTTTTTTAACCTTGCTCTGCTTGACTTCTCTACCCTCCAGCAATGAATTCCCAATGTGTCGCCCAAGGACGACCGCATCCTCCAAGGCCAAACAGCCGCCTTGGCCCAAGTCAGGAGTCATAGGATGCATTGCATCCCCAGCAACGGTGACTGCTCCTTTACACGTGGGACCAAGAACGACATTCCACGGATACCTAAACACCAACGGCGCCCATGTTAGGGTGGCCAGATCGCAGTGGTGCACCACGTCCATGAATACCTGCGGTAGGTCCTTGGTCATGTTCTCCAGCACATCTCTCTGTATCAGCTCTGGGTCTTTTGCCCCTTGTTGCCCTGCACATTTCACAAATGTAGACTGATTTTGACCATGTGTTGCAGCTGGGTATTATTTGAATCAGCTCATGTCAAATGAACTCGGTCGACAAAACCAAATGCAACAGAATTCATGGAAAAAAGAAATCCAATTCACCTTCGAGGGACGATTTATAGACGACGAACCAATAAACCTCTTTGCTAGTGATAGGAACAAAACCCGCCCTCTGGCCGTAGCCCACAAACTGCCTGACTTCATGGTTAAGCCCATGTCCTTCGGGGAAAACTGCTAAACCACGCACAGCTACACGGCCGGAATGCACTGGAGTAGATAGCCCCAGCCATTTCGCGATCATTGAATGAACCCCGTCGCACCCGATTAATACCTGCAGTGAATATGGGGTTTGATTCACAAGTTTAATTTGTAGATTCACCTGCCATTGTCTAATTAAGCCAATTTTCTAGCACTACGAATCATCCAACAGTCGGATGCGTGCCCTCACCTTTGCTCTAATGATGGTGCCATCGTCCATGTGCAGGAGGTAGATTTGCGAATTTTGGGTCGTCTCAGTGCTAATGGATACAATCTTCGAGGAGAAGCGGATGGAGTTGGGTGGTATCTCATCCGCAAGCGCATTCAGCAGTGCTCTCCTATGCACAGTCCTCACTCCGATCGCGTCACTGTAGTGTTGGGGTCAGTTGGTCCATTAATTGGCCCATGTAGCAGAAACTCATGATGTGCTCGTGAATAATGTCGCAATGACGAAAAACACAGACGTGGTATATTTTCTTATATACATATTATCAAACAATCTAAAAATTTCGTGGGTTACATCCCACTTACCTGTTGGAGGCTCCACCAAAGGAAACTGTTTGGACTGCTCCAGTGGACACATCAGTGACAACTGACCTGTATTTAGGATAGCATTAATTAATTATATTCCAAAGCTAGATGTAATTAACGAACCATGCTATGCAATTGCCCAGCCGGTGGTCTGTGTAAAGCATGACTGAAAAACAGAGATAGATGTATAGGGACTTACTTGTCGAATACAGGATAAACGGAGGATAGCTTGTGAGCAACGCCAAGGGCACCGAGAGCACGCCAGGCATTGGGGAAGAGCGATAGGGCTGCGCCCGTGGTTCGGAGCTCGCTCCACCTCTCAAGAACCAGGGAATGGACACCAACTCTCTTCAATGCAAGTGCCGTTGCCAGCCCAGCTATTCCGGCCCCCACTATCACCACTTGTTCACAGTCTTCCATTCTCTTTCCCTACTTTTTCTGTTTTCTCCACGGATGCCCGATCGATGTATATATATATTTCTCTCTGTATATTCCCCAGGAAAGTCTGTGGAAGCTTGCTCTCTCTTTCCAATCAGGCAAGATGATTCTTTTTTTCTGAAAAGACGTTCCAGGGCAGCAGGATCGTTTTTTCAGTCAGCAGTTTACGGGAGGGAAGCCTAGTGACTGGTCAAAATAGGCAACCGTCACAATCTCGAAGGAGCCACGTGTCAAATGTCGATGGCTGTATTTTTTTTAAACAAAAGACTTCGGCTATGGATTATTAATTGCCGACTGATCATTTCAGTTCAGGCTGGTTTAAAAATATTTTTTCTTAAATTTTTTCTAAACATATTGATTTAATTTATAAATTAAATTTTATTATTTTTGGATATGTGTATATATTTATTTTGAATTTTTAAATATAGGGATATTTAAGTCAAATATCTTTGTACATAAAAATTCAAAATAAATATATACACATATCTAAAATGATAAAACTTAATTTATAAATTAAATATAACTAAATTAATATACTTATAAAAAATTTAAAAAATATATATTTTTTGACCAGTCTAAATTTCAAACCGATCTGAAAAAAATGATACTCTTATTTATGATCACATATTAAGACAATATTGTTATTCTCAGTACATACTAGTGGATAGTGTTAGATAGCAAACCTACAACCTAATAGACATAACTACTTTAAGTGAACAAAGTTAACACTAATTTATTTGTGTACATTATTTATTATACCTTTATATTAATTCAACATATCTTTATACTTATTATGTGACAAAAGTGAGTCAAATACAATACATCATTTCATATAA
This sequence comes from Annona cherimola, assembly GCA_030490835.1. Classification (NCBI taxonomy): domain Eukaryota; kingdom Viridiplantae; phylum Streptophyta; class Magnoliopsida; order Magnoliales; family Annonaceae; genus Annona; species Annona cherimola. Next base: position 7,916,127 of record CM059974.1, read on the forward strand.
TTTGATATCTTAAATTATTTTAATATCTCACTTTTCATCATTATATTTGTGTTTTAATCATTTTTTCACAATTTTATTTACATAAATACCTTATATTCTCATTATTATCTATATCGTATCACATCAATTTTTTACATTTTGGAATTTTCTCAATAATTTTTTCTCAACTTTCATTCCATATTTAATCACATAGTGAGGAGATGATAAGTTAAATTTTTTACAAGTACAAGAATGATGTAATATAATAAGAATAAAGTAGGAATAAATAAGTTAATTGTGTGATAAAATGATTGAAATATAAAAGCAAAAATAAAAAAGTAGGATAGTTGAGTAATTAAAATGTCAAATTATTTTTAAGAAAATATAAAGATAAAGACAATAAGTGTGCTTTCCTTACAAAATGGTATAAGTTGTAGATTTTGCGTTTATGTCTACTACTTGAATCCGACAAACACAAAAAATGTATGTTTCAACTAATTTGAGCTATCTAGTTATCTTTTTCAAATATTATTCATTGTCATCAAAATTTGCGTCCATTTCATTTATTTGCATCCTGATTATCTTTTCATTCCTTTTTATTTATATAAGTAAATACGTTTTCCTTACATGCAATTGTTATATGTTGTATGTGCAAAACATTGATAATATTTGGTATTTATTTAATCACATAAGTCCAAATACATTTTAGTAAAACTGTTACATATATGGAAAATTATCGACTGCATTCGAACTGCACCATAATTATGGTGTAGTCCATGAACTATGGGCCCCACATGATCATAAATGGGAAATCCATTCCACCCATTATATTTAGAATTGTTCACTTTATTAGCATACCAATTTTCATCAAAATTCAACATGTGTATGATCCTCACCTTAAAACAGTGCAAGATCAACGTAATAAAATAATTTAACATAAATATCAAGTTTAAATTGGCATTTTCAACATCTAAACCGTCTAAAGTATGATTTTTATATGGATAAATGATTATAGAAAATTTTATTGTATTTTAATATATGTGGGGCTTATTTCACAGTTTGTTTACACATGAATAGATTTCTCTCTGTGCACATGAAGTGATCTAAGTAAAAAAATGATTCTAATATGTATAGGGCCCATTTTACAGTCCGTCTGTATATGAATAGATCTCTCTCTCTCTCTCTGCACATGAAATAATCTAAGCAAAAAAAAGATTCTAATATGTGTGAGGCTCATTTTACAGTTCATCTGTACATGAATAGATACCTCTCTCTCTACACATAAAGTGATTTAAGAAAAAAAAATTGTAATATGTGTGAGGCCCATTTTACAGTCCATTTGCACATGAATGAATCTCTCTCTCTTTGCACATGAAGTGATCTAAGCAAAAAAAGGTAAACGAGGGCATTTGTATGTTAAATACATTTAGGCAATAAGTGTGCAAAGAAAAAATAATAAAAAATATTGTAAATAAGTTTTTCGATGTAAACTAAGCAAGACATTTTCTTAGATTGGGCTAACAAGATTGGACATTCGTATGTGAAATATACTTAGGCAACAAGTGTGCGAAGAAAAAAATAAAAATATATTGTAAATAAGTTTTTCAAAATAGGCTAAGTAAGACATTTGTTTAGGCTGTACTAACAGTATCATTCTTCATATATATATATATGAAATTTATACATAAGGGAATGATGAAAATGACTATAATACTCATGTATTTAAAATTCAAAAAATATATACACATAAAAAAATGATAAAAATTGATTTGCGAATTCTCTCTCTCTCTATATATATAAATCCAGTTAATAGTTTTAAAAAACTTTATACAAAGTTTAAAAAATGAATATTTGAATTAGTTGAAAATGGGTATATTTTCAACAAGTCAGTAAATGATCGATATCCTAACAAAAATTTAGAATAAATATTATGTGATATAAACTTTTTTTTATAGTAGTTCCATTCTGGAATCATACTTTACAATATATCATTTTTCTCCATCTAATTATTACAAATAAAATCTATGAGAATTCTTATAGATTTCTTTTTTACAAAACAATTCTTATAAATTTTTATAAAATTTTCTCACAATATCAAAGAAGAGATTAAAGTTCTTAACACGGGAGAGCATTATTCTTTATTGGGTGCCCACGGGGACAATATGGGAGTTGACCTTTGTGGGCATATCAACGGGCGACTCAAGTATTGTGGGAGAAGCTAATTAAAATGTAAATATAAAAATGAAGAAAATAGTCTAGTTAAGTTGTTAAGATATCAAATAAAGAGAGGTGGAAATAAAGAGAGGTGATACGCTTTGCTTTCCACGCACATTCGTTGCCAAACGCTTACTGAAGTTATCATTCTTCGTAATGGGGGGCGACATGATTCCGTATGTCAGTGCTGACGACTGTCTAGCTTGGGCCGCCAAGAAAAGTCAAGCCAACGGCTCCTGGCGGGCGGTGGCAGCGTCTTGACCATTCAAATAGGAAACCATCCGAATGTCCTTTTTCGATTTTGGATGTGCCTTCTATTTCATTTTTTGTTTCTTGTTGGTATTTTTAAGGCGAAACGTTCTTGTATCAGCAAATGCTAACAAGAAATGAATTTATAAAGTAAAATATACTGTCCTCAGCAGCAATCTCATCTTCGCCATTTGGATGGGTAAATGAACGCTCCATCCACTTCTTCTATTTAAAGTTATTTATATTCATGTTAACTTAATTACATACATGTTAACTTAATTACATATACGTCAACTAATTTTTATTTTTTATATTCATGTCAACTATTTTTTAAGCAGAGTGTGCCCTTTTTCTTAATTTATTAAGGAATTTTTAAATATACTCACGGATTTTCAAATATTCCTTTCAGACCCACAAATTTTACCCATATCATTACCGATAGTTTGCTATTATTTAGATTTTTTTATTTTATTTATTATTTATATTAAAAAAATACCAAAACTACCGAAGCATTTACATATACATGAACGATAGTCCGGATCTTACCCGCGAAAGTTATAGAAAGAAATGGCAAAAAAAAATACTAATAGATCACTATTAAATAATAGCACATAATCCTGAGAAGGAGCATACGATTGCGTGGCTACAATAATCGCATGCTCAATAATGGTTTTTTTGCATTTTTGAAATTTTCTCTATAATAATCTTTTTGAGTTTTTAAAACCCTATGCAGGTAGAGGATATACATAGAGATGACCAGAAAAAATAGCACACCGATGATGCTTGTGATTTTCGTGACACATTTTGCTATGAGACGAGTTATTTATGTGAAAATTCATTTTCACTATGGGCATAGATATCATTGCAATTAAGAGTTAACATCCATAACTTCTCGTTTTAATGGCAAGGGTACGAGAAAATAATGGATAAAATTCGTAGGTATGAGAATTATATTTAAAAATCGATAGGTATAAAAGGAATTTCTGATAAAATACATTAGTATATTTGGGAATATCCCTAATTTATTTTATTTTATATTTTTCGTATACATGCTTTCTTAAATATATTTAGCCCATATGAGAAGCTTTATTATTTTATAATATTTTAATATTTTTGATTTCTAAAAAAGATGGGATAAAAATGAGTTAAATGCTTCTGAAATTGATAATTTTAAAAAATAAAAATAAATACATAAATATATTATAAGAACATGCAGTGTCATCGTATGGCATCATGGTCTTTTTTAAATATGTTACATCCATTTCAAAGTCATTACATAAAAAGCTAATGGTTATTTAGGGCTTATTCATAATTAATGGATGGAAAAGAGGTGGAATGAATTAAATCATATTTTTCATTCTCAAAGAAAGCTTTCTCTATTTTCAAAATAAAAAAAATTCTTATTTTCAATACATAACATCATTATTATTTAAATTTTCAATATTACTTTGGTCCTATCCTTAATATAAATTTTCACATGATAAATGATAATATCATAATACAAAACAACACTTTTTCTTTTAATATTTCTATATCATCTTCATCCCATTTCAGAATCTTAAATGGCCCTTGAATATTATTTGTTTAGTAGTCGACTATAGATAAAGTGCACTTTTTATGAAATTTTTGGGTAAAAAGACCATGCACAATGCGCTTCATGTAGAGTTAACTACTTAAAGGATATGTTATACTTGTTAGGTTTTACCTAATGTAATTAGCTTAGAAAAAATATTTAAAAATATTTACATAAATACAAAAAATAAAAATTAATCATCATAAATGCAAATATTTACTTTTGAGTTAACTTGAATGCAAATAATCCATTTAACTATGAAAGCAAATTTCGTATTGACCAACTATATAAATTAGCTCTATTTAAAAAGTATAAAATTAATATAACATAATTATTTTATTCATATATCGATTTTAAAATTATTAGTTCAACAACTAAACTTCACATCATTTTTATATCAATGGATAATTCAATAAATAATATTATTATATTATTATATACATATAAATGTATCATAGTATTTTTTATAATTTGCACATGATTATATATTTTAAGCAAGTATGGCCTATTAAGATTTTTATTCATATTATTTTTAGTAGCTTGATAAAATAAATAACATTAACCGAAATGATCAAATTGAATATTGATTTGGCCAAAATGGCACGGCAACATCCAAAAACAGGCGCTGTGGCACCCCTGAAGCAATGCCTGACGAGAAAAACATCACATTTGGAGAGGAAGACGGGAGATCGCAGTGTAATAAAATTTACAAAGCGAACGAAGTGGAAAAAGCAGTCCGAATATTGAAGTAATATGAATTTTCGATAAGCTGATCTAGTTCAAGGGCTATTAATAAACTTATTCCATATGTACGAACAAGCACGCCTTATGTTTGTGCCTTTGACATTTTGTTAATTTTTTCTTAATTGGATTTATTTTTAACAAGCGATTGTGGATCTAAATCTATCGGTGCCTCGACTACTAAAAAAAAAAAAATGGTTAAGGCATAGACTCTGTTTGCAGCTGGTTCAGTGCCGGCCCATACGTGGGACCGATCATAGTGCTACATAGGCATTGTTATCGTGCGGGCCCTGCTTCAATGTACGAAAAATGGTTCCACATGACCCTTTCTATTTTTGAAATTTTAATAGTTGATGAAAAATTCAATTCATTCATTATATTTAACACTATTTGTTTAATTAAGAGATGGAGTTTCATCCAAATTCAACATGTGCATAACTCATATTTGCTCAAAAATATATATATATATTTATGTGTAAATTAAGAAAAATATTTAGATACATTCGTGTATAAATTAGAATGTAGTAATACTTTATACAATGATTTATTCACTTATTTATAATACTTTAGATGGTTTAAATGTTTGAAAATACTACTTAAAAATTGATATTTAATATTAAATTATTTTATTACATTGATTTTAAACATTTATATATATGACCTATATACAATGATATTAGACAAATAAAATAATTTTTATGATAATATAAATAATTTTAAATGTAATGGGCGAGGTAAATTTTTTATTAACTATCTAATATTAAAAACAGAATGTGTTACAAAGAAAAAGAGTTTCATATAAGCGCTCCACGTTATTATAATAGTTATTGCAGCAAGCAAGCCATGAAAATCCCGTTCCACTCATGATCCAGACCATCATAGTGATTTACAGCGTCGGCAATGTTCATATAGATCAATCTCCAGGCCACCTTGTCCCTGATGAAATTGGACAGCCATCCCAAGCCTCTTTGCTGCACCCATCCCATCAGGTACGAAGCCACAGCCAGACGAGCAACATTCCACCTCTGCAGTAGGGGTGGGAATCGGGGCGCGTCAGGGTTTGCCCAACCCTGACCCTACTTTTCAAAAATCTTGTTTGACCCTTATTTTATACCGGGTCGGGACAAGGTCGGTTTGACCCTTACTTTTTTCTCTCAAGTCTAGGGACCAAATTCGGGTCGGTATCGGACCGATTTCGGAATAGCGGGTCGGGTAAAAAATACGGGTCAAATAAGATAATTTTCAAAATTTATATATCTATCAAACATAAGTATACATCTATACTAAATTTAAATATTATATGTTTCAATATTTCACTAATTATTAAAAAATACATAATTAAGAAAACAAAACATTTGAAAATATAGTATACATTTATTAAAATAGGTTAATATACAATCACACATGACGGTTATATCGTACAAATTTTTTATTGATTCTTATATTGCATTTTGAATAAATTGATTCTTCTATTGTTGATAGAGTTGATTATAAAAAAGTGAGAAATTTGAAAGAAAATAATAATAATATTTCAATACAATCTTATAATTTTTAATAAATTTATATATGCGGGGCGGGTCGGACGCTTCGGGTCGAGACATGGTCGACCCTCCCCAACCCTATTTTTGAATTCGGGTCAAAATTTCTGACCCATCCCTATAACGGGTCAAAAAATATTAGTTTTACCCGGCCAAAAACGGGTCGGGTCAATACCGGGTCACGGGTCGACCCGCCCCAATTCCCACCCCTACTCTGCAGTGCTGCCGCAGCTGTCTCTGTCTCAAAATCTCCACTAGTCGTGGATATGGAACCACCGATATTATGTCCTAGGACGATTGCATCCACCAATGCGGAGCCACCACCACGGAGCAGGTCAGGCGTTATTGGTTGCATGGCATCGCCAGCAACCGTAGCAGTAGCAGTCCCCTTGCACAATGTGCCAAGGACAACATCCCAGAGGTACCTGTAAATCATTGGCACCGATGTTAGTGTGGCAAGATCACAGTGTCGAACGATGTCCAGGAATATTGGTGGGAAGTTGTTGGCCACCTTCTCCAACACGCTTCTGTGGGGCACTCTTTTCGTGCAGTGATCGGAGATTATCCTGATTATCATTCATGCACTGATGCACAATGGCAAAAGGGGGGAATCTGGGATTTTTGTAGCAGTTTATCATTGATGGAAATAGAACTCGCCTTTAGTGGATTATTTGTAGATGACGAACCAATGGACCTCTTTGTCGTACAGAGCAACGAAACTAGCCCTGAATCTGTCACCCACGAACTGCTCGACTTCGTACTTGAGCCGGTGCCCTTCTGGGAAGACAAGAACGCCGCGCACGGCTTCGAAGCCCGAATGGACGGGAGCACCGAGTCCCAGCCATTGTCCAACTACTGAGTAGAGGCCATCACATCCTACTAGAACATGCCATATTAATGCGAGTGATTTACCGTTCCAATGATCTTTCATGAGACCGTCGGTGAGTGTCATGGTCATGCAACTAGAATGGATGAGAAATTGGTAAGTCACCTTAGCTTTGATAATTTTCCCACTACCATTTGGAGGACATAAGTGGGAGAGTCTTGGACAGAATCGATGATGCGTGTGGAAGCAACCTTGGACGAGAAGCGAATGGAAGCAGTTGGCTACTCCTCGGCAAGTGCCTGTAGCAGAGCTTCTCCATGCACTGTTCTCACTCCCATCTCACCCCTACGTTTTTCAATAGATTACCAGCCATTCCTTAGAAGACAAAATGAAATTGGCCAATGGCCAGGAATTAAAGAACTAATTCAATTTGTAGGCCGATCCAAATCTCTTTTTTTTTCTTTTGGGTATTATTACAGCTTGCGTTTGCTATCTTCACAAATTAATTAAGGAGAAAAGAAAATTTCCGGACCCCCTGACGCATTTTTACCTGTCCACGCTTCCAGTATAAGAAAATCTCCGGACCGCTCCAGTGGCCACATCAGTGACAGATCCCCTGCATATGCAACTAAAGCCAGTGCCATCAATTTATATAATTAATCTGAGATAAGACTATGAATTGGAGATAGGGGCGAGTTCAATATGCAATCGACTTCAGTAACTTTCTCTTTTGTTCACTCGAGCAAATTTTCAGCCATACTTGCAGCTGCCTCAAATGTGAATCGGCACGGAAGCTATTCAAAAGATTAATTAATATCCATTTCCTTACCTTTATCAAAACAAAACAAAAAAATCCATTTACTTACAGTCATCCAGACACATACTATTAGTTTAAAGACATAAATGCACAATTAGAAGAGAAAATTATCAAATCGAAATATAGAATTTCGTATGTTGATAGATCTGTGAGTGTATGTGTGCATGTATGCATATCGGGTTATGATCCGAAACAGCCGTTATTTTTTGTTTCATGACCCAATAATCTATCTTGACTTGTAACCCATCTAAAAAAATTCCCCTCGGGTGCGCACAGCTCTTGTACATCAGGGGTCCAGTTTTTTTTTTTTTGATTGGAGTATATTTACAACATATCTCAACTCATATTACATTCAAAGTTTCTGAGACAATTCTAACAATATTTCCAAAGGGAGACCACCAGCTCCCAAATATCAAATGGGGAGATAACCAACTCCCAACCGAATAAGGAGGACCACACCTGCCTCCACCTCATATTAGTTCGAAATCCCACACGGGATTCGAACACGCGACGGGCGGAAACGAAAGTCTCGTTCCGCGCCCGTCGACCAAACGAGCCGCGCTCGTTTGGCAATCAGGGGTCCAGTTTTGCAGAGTAGGTCATTCATCTTACATAGAATTATTATATTTAATCAGACTATCTATCAAACTTTTCATGGAATCTATCTAGTTTTGGGTCCAGGAGATGATTAGACCACGCATGGATAATAATAATAATAATAAAAGGGCAAAGATCCACAGTCCAACCGGCTGCTTTTTTTTTTTTTTTTACTTTTTAAATAATTTTTCAAATCTAAACCATTTAATATGTTTATTCATAGTATATTTTGTGATTTCAAAATTCACTTATATTGATTTTTATATATTATAAAAATTTTGAAAAAAATTTAATAACTATATATTCACTGTAAAAAGATGCTAAGTTTTTATAAAATATAAGTTTCTAAATGAAAGTGAGTTTTCATAACGCAAACGGTCTTAAGCAAAATAAATGGTTTTGATTTAGGAAAAGAAGTTTAAATAAAAAACAAGAGGATGCATAGGCTATGCTATACAACTGTTAATATTTAATTATTCTCCATAATTAAAAAATAGAGTTTTGCTAATATGAAACTGGCGCAATCTATTTTTTCTTGAGGTTTTTATGTTTTGATTTTTTTAAAATTCAAATCATGTATCATTTTTTGCCTATGAATATTTGTAGGATATAAAAAATTATTGTAATTAAATTTGTATATAATCTACAGTAGTCAGTAAATGCAAATGGATTAGGTTTTTTATAATCAGATTTTCAATATTATAAATTATAGTAAGCTTTAATTAAGTTGATTTCCTAGGATTAAGCTAAAAATAATTTTAAACACAATACATTGCTTGAATTTAAAAAATGTAAAAAAGGAAACCAAGGGTGCACCGGTTGTACCCGGATCCATAGCAGAAGAAAAAATAATAAAAATGAGAGAGAGGATCCATAGCAGAAGAAAAAATAATAAAAATGAGAGAGAGAGAGAGAGACGTGGCAGGGCAGATAGATGTCGGAGCGCCTATGAACAACGGCAAGGGCATGCCGGCATGGAGGGTAGGGGTGTAAATCGGGTCGGGTTGACTCGGGTTGGCACAAATACAACCCTAACCCACCTTGTAAAATCACAACCCAACCCTACTTTTCACATCTTAATCCAACCCTATTTCAACCCACCTCAAATCGGTTCGGTTCGGGTTAGAAATCGGGCTAATAGATTACACATGTTATCAATGCTAGTTAAAGTTTTGTTCACCTGAATTTCTAAAATAATAAAAATAATTATAATTATAAAAACAATAAGTACCAATAAAAGTTCTACATAGCTCGAAAGTGGAGGATAAGTTTAGTAATTGATTCGTTTTTTTGTTTTTGTATTTTTGAGCAATCGATGTCTTCTGCAAGTCAAAAAGTGAAAGCCAAGTAAAATTATTACAGTAAATTATGCAAAATAGAAAAATGAATATTATAGTCTTACTTACCTTCTTAGTTGGCTTCCAATCAAAGCTACAAACATCTTAAGTTCTCAGTTGACCTGTTATGTTATTCTAAATCACCAATGCGAGCAAATATCTAAACAACCTATTTACGATGCAATATAACCAAATAATCCAAACACAATTTCACAACTAATTAACTAAATATATTTCCAAACCAAATAAATTCAAATAACATTTGACAACCAAATAGTCAAACAAATTTCCAAACTCAACACAATTTTATTTAAATATCTAAGCAATATGAATGAAATACACTCTCATAAATATATGTAAATACATATCTTATGAAATCGGGTCGGGTCGGGTTGACCGACCCCTAACCCAACCCAACCCAGTTTTAAAATCGGGTCGGATTGAACCCATTTTTTAAAAACCAAATTTCCAAAACCTCAACCCAACCATGGTATAAATCGATTTGGGTTGATGCGGGCTCGGGTTGAACCCAACCCTATTTACACCCCTAATGGAGGGGTCTCCTGGCAGTGGGAAAGAGCGTGACGGCTGCAACCGTTGCTCACGGCTAGGTTGAACCTTCCGGAACCAATGATCGCACACCCAACACGTGTTTTCTATCATTGTCCTATTTAGGGAATCAGTAATAATTTCTACCTTATCCTTACTCATAAATAAAATTTGAGTAATTTGCATATAAATAAAATTTGAATAATTTGCATATAGACTCATATAATTTGAAGTTAATTATAGTTACCTACGTAGTTTCACGAATTACATATTATCTCTATATAGTTTTACTAAAATTGTGTATTACCCTGTGCCGTTACTTGTCGTTAATATTTGACGTAATATTTCAAAAAATGACGAAAATGCCCTCATTGGTATACATAATTTCATGGAGGTTGGTGAAACTATATGGGGTGATATCTAATTCATGAAACTATTGACGAAGATATTTTCGTCATTTTCTAAAATATTATGTTAGATATTAACGTCAAGGAACAGTGTAGGGGTAATATGTAATTTTAGTACAATTATGAATGGATAATATGTAATTTGTGAAATTATATAAATATATCTGCAATTAAAGTTAAACTATATAAATATATATATCACGTCACACCCGGCGCAATCACTGCCTTAGCATCTTCCAGATTCACAAGCCAGTAAGCCTCCAGCCACATATCCTCACTTTGTAGGCACTCCTCGCATCCCTTTTGTACCAGTTGCCTAGCTGCTTGGATCTTACGTGCAACCTTAAGCCGCGCTGCAGCGATCCAACGAAGTGGGTGATTTGGGTTTGTCCGTGTAACTGATTTCAGCAATGACCTTGCCTTTTTGATATCTGAGATCTCTGCATCACTCGTGATCTTCATGCTCTTAAGATCCGTCAGATACTCTTTTGGATCAACAACTGTGAGCCCAGAAACCGAATCCAATAGACGGTCAAGCTTTAGCGACAAGACAGTGCCTCTACCTTCACCAACAGCAGTCAAACCTGTGACTGGAGTCTGTGCCCATGGAGTCTCCGTCCCACTTGCTGCTCGGCTCTTTGGATCCAATTCAGTAACGTGCTCCTGCTCCTGGCAAACCATCTCTAGCAGTGTGTCTGAAACGGGCACAAAGCTCTCGAATTGCTTCTTCTTGTTCCCCAGCGAATTGACGCCGATGTCCAGGATGCTGTTCCACTCCTCCGTCGAGATCGTGTAGAGCTTTTGCTTCAAATCAGCAAATTGCTTGGTGATTTTGGGATTGGAAGCTTGGTGTAGTTGGGTCATGGGTGGGGGCGACGAGGGTGTGGGGCCTGCAGAGGCTGGATGAGATTGCAGTCAGCAGGAGGAGGATTTCTCATAACCAAGAATGACGTTGAGCTTTTCTTCAATCTTGGAACAACGTATGGTTGTTTGGATTTCTGAAATGGGATTGCTAATCTAGGAGGGACGAGAATGATGATAAGAGGAGGAGGAGGTGGGAGTGGGAGCAACGAGGGAACTGGAATGAGCTCCTAGGACTGACTGCCGGAACCAAGCTCTGCCTAACCCATCTTCTTCCTCCATGTTGATGGGTGAAAAAAATTAGTAGCAAAACCACATTATCCATGGTCCACAATTGCAACACGATCTGAACTATCCGTTCAATCACAGCAATTTCCATCATGCCCATCTAGCATTATAAGGGTATTTTCGTTATTTAAATATGGGTTAGCAATGTTTTTTTGGCGCCGTAAGGATGAGAGTGCAATGTGCAAAGAAAAAAACTTAGCAAGGTTTGAAATGCTAATATACAAATTTTGAAATTTAAAATGCCAGAATACATAGTTAGAATTATTATAATACAAATTTCGCTGCTGTTGCGAGGGAGTAGAGCATTCACTACCACCATCTTCTTCGAACTTCGTGGGCCACAATGAAGTATAGGGCTAAATAAGAAGTATCAAATATGCTTAGGTTAGCGGGTGGTGCTGTCACTGTCCAAATATGCTCAATCATGGGTGACCTTTTTATTCAATCCATCTCCTCCACCACCCTTTTTAATCATTTTGTAAGTAATAGAAATTAATCGAAACATATTGGTTTGAAAATTTTTTGTATAGCCAAATATGCTCTTGAAATGTTTTTTATGTAAAAGTATTTGAAATAAAAGAAAATGATAGAATATAAATAATGATGATAAATAAATATAATAAAGTTAAAATAAATAAGTTAGTTGTATGGGTAGTTATATAAAAATGATTGAAAAATATGATAATTGTATATGAATATGTGAAAAAATAATTAAAAATAATGCAAGGCTGAAAGTAAAAAAAAAATTAGATTAAAAAATTTTGATTTGAAAACTTTTATAAGTAGCCAAACACGCCCGTGATTTCTCCTGACAACTTGAATTCAACAAATGTGCTACTAGCTTTACTACTGATTAAAAGTTGATATATATTAAAAAAACACTCATCCTGCAAGTTCTTAATTTTGGAGCACCGTATACATATCAGGATATGTTCGTGACTCACAAAATTCAATTGATGTCTTAGTCATCAAACCATGTCAACATAGAGGCCATGCCAATTAAGGGAGTAAATCAAGTTAAGGCTTTCTTAACCCTAACTCTATTTATAAAATTTTGTCTTAATCTTATATTCAATCCTCTTTTTCAAGCTCTAACCTAATCCTAAATTAAATCAGCAAAAATTGGATCAATTCAAGTTACAAATCAAGTTAGCTGATAGTTGAAAGAAAAAATGAGAAACATAGTCTTAAATAATATCTGAACTTCGTTTTAAAATATGTGACTTTGTGTTAATAAAAGTATCATATTTAAAAGTTTTTATTTGATTAAATTCACTTAAAATAAAAATTTATACTAAAGAATGAAAATTAATAAGAATATCTTCCAATTTAAGATTCGTGTAGCAACAAAATTCCTAATTAAGATAATTTCGAAATAACTATATGGAATTGATGCATATGTATCATATGACTCAATAAATCAATCTTATAATAATATTCAATATAGTTTATCTTGTATAATTATTTTTAATTATAAATTATATTTTGTATTAACATACAAAATCGGACTAGGTTGGGTTGACCAACCCTCTAACTCAAATCAACTCATTTTAAAATTCAAATTAATTCAAATCGGATTATATATTCTATTTTTATCTAGAAATAACCTAAGGATTGGGTTGGGTGTAAAATGGCATTGTCATGGAGATATTCATGTGCATTTAGACTTACTATATTTCATTAAATACTTCTCTGGCATCAAAATTAAGGTGACATTTTAGTATGGTGTTTATGTGGGGTGAGGTGGTATAGTATTGGTGCACAATTTTAACAAATTATTTAATAATATAATAATTCTATTTTTTCAACTCTGTTTCTATATCCTAATCATTTTTCTTTAACTTTATTCATATTATTTCATATCAATCACATAATTTTTAAAATATTTTTTTTCTACTCCTCACCCCATCTCAAAATCTAACAAAAATTTACAAACCAAATGCCTCCTTATTTCGTACGGTAGCAATAGAGTGTATTATATATCTAGAAAGAGTGCACAAAAGGAAAAAAAACTTCAAGAAAAACATAGATTGGAAACAAAGCCTAGGTTGATTACTTTATTCTCTTTTTTTTCCAAAGAACATATATATATATATATATTGAAAAGAGCACTTTCATATTCTTGGAATCGTCAAGCATGTGAATCGTGAATTCCCTGTTTCTCTTCGTTGGTTACTTTATCACGTGTGATTGATTGGGCTTCTTTTGATGGGCTCCAAGCTTATTGCTGGATGCATAATGCATGGGCTTGATCCACATGGAAGGGAATTGAAATATTTCCGACTGCCGCTGCTAATGAATTACACATTCCCCATAGTCGTGTTAGCGCTAGGGGTGCAACTTGGCCGGGTTGCCCGCTGAACTCGATTTTCGGCAGTGTTGGAACTTGCTTTTTCATAACCCGAGCCCGAAAAACCTAATGAACCCGATTTGTAAATATGATAGGGTTAGGGTTCGAGTGAACCCGAGCCTGATTTTCCATTTTATTTTTTATTATAAAATATATTATATACATACTATTTAAAACAATATTTCTTTATATTCTTCATATTTTATGTTATTATATCTATATTTGAATATATATTTGACATATTGTAAATAAAGTATATTATTTCATTTATATTTATCTTTTATTTCTATAATTCATTTTTACACTTATTAATTTTTTTTCTTTATCTTAGTTTTGATGTTAAATTTTTTCTAGAAATATTCTTTACATTACTATTTTAAAAAAATATGTAGTTTGATTATATATAATTATGTTTACCTACATAATTTGTTATTATTATTTATTCATATGAAATTCTAAACTTATCACTTTTAAATAAAATGTAAATTCATTAACATAAATTCCAACTCGAAACTCAGCCTGAACCCGATTTTCAAAAATAGGGTTAGGGCTCAGGTTTTACAAATAGGGTTAGGGTTAGGATTTATGTTTTATAAATAGGGTTAGAGTTAGAGTCGAAATGAACCTGAGTTTCATGAGCCCGAGTTGCATCCCTAGTTAGCGCAACCCACATGTTCTCTTCCTTTGCCCCGATTAGCACGAATCTACCATACGCTTTCAACATCTTGTAAAACGCGGTTATGAATAGTTAAATCATATTAAGTTCTTGAATGGTATTTGTTGTGGCAGCATAAATAAACTCCTAATTTTTCTCACCACGTCCCGCTTCTCTCACTGTCACATACATCAAAAGGCCAAGTATTCTACCGCTTCCCTTTAAAATTGCTTATAATGAAGATAAGCATAACACTATAACAGGCTCCAGACGTCCTATAAAAGGACAACTAAATTTCTGGAGAATATTCAAAAAAACTCTTCTTATTATTAGAATTCTGTCGTCTCTTTACTTCCAAACTCTTTCAATCCTATGCCAAACTCAATCCGTGTGTGAGGACTCCTTTGATCCTCTACAGTATTAATTATTATTGTTTAACAGATATTTAGGCCTTTAGCCAAGCAGATGATATTAAAATGACAGTCGACATAGATCGACCTCATAAAACAAATTCACGAGTAGCATAAAATATCATTAAAAAAATGAATATGAAGTAATTTTGAATCATAAACATTTTCGAGTGGCGTGTAGGCCATTATATATTTTAAATTTTCAGGTAAATCCAAAGTCTGCTAAGATATAAATGATCTTTTTGCGTATTTTAACTTCAAGATTTTTTTTAAATTCCATTTGATTTTGGAAAAGAAAAAAAAAAAAAAAATTCTTTCTCATCCTATTCCTTAAAATCAATGACGAACATGGTAGTGTGATCAGAAGCATCGGATCCGCTTGTATTTCAATAGGCCGACATTAGTGATCGACCCTTTTAACTCCGTGATGGGTCATCGGGCATAATAGATGGTTATTTTGGAAATCAAAACTCTTCCATTCACCTTTTCTTCCTATAAAATAAATCATGTCTTTCCTGAAGATTCGCTGTATATCGCTTGTTTTCCAAGTGATCATATTTCCGATGTCAACCACTAGCTACTAGCCAGCTATTTTAAGTTAGCTTAGTAATTATGTTTTCAATAAAAAATTGGTTATGAGATAGTGACAGTTGAAAGACACACTGGGAAATACTTGTGTGGTCCTGGTTGTACCCTACCAGCACGAGTTTTACATTTTTTGCCATTTTTTATTTGAATCTAATTCCTTCGTTGTATGACCATTTAGGACTAACACAAGTAGTACAGGATATGTTCTGTTAGACAAGTGATCCGGATTCAAAACTGAGCGTGAGAGTTTTCTCTCCTTTAATATTCAGTAGCTTGTAGTTTTTCCTATTAGGAGCTTGTAATCTTCCATTTAATACTTAGGAGTGTGTGGTCTTCCCTATTAATATTTGAGAGTTTATAGTCTTCCTATTTCAATCTTGTAAGAATTGTCCAAGGTATGATTGCAAGATATATTGAGATACAATATAAAATACCTCAATAAAAAAAAGTCATGCATTATATATTTATATTCCTCTCCTTTAATGTGTACTAAATGTGAAATTTTATTTTACTTGGGTTCGTAAATAATTTAGAGCAAATCCAAGTGCATGACATCCATTAAAATCATATTTGTTTACATTATACACTATAATAAATTCCAATCAAATTGATTTTTTATATTTAGACTAATGAAAGGTTTTAAATAAGGTATATGACTTGCATTTAAATAAAAATATCAACAAATGCAAAACTTAGTTAAGTTGAAGGGGCTTAAATGGAATTAGAAAAGTTGAATTGAAAATGAAAAAAAAATATCTTGAGAATGGAAAATCTAATCCCATACGCATCTCCTTCAAGTCCATAAGATCCTTTGAAATACCAAGTAACCAGGACTGCACAATTATTTCCCTAAATATATAATTATATACATGAATTGTTTATACGTGTAAAAGCAACATATCTGAAGGGTATGGCTACTCCAAAAATCAAATAAAATTACAGCTTGATTACTTGGGATGCTCACCTCAAGAAAAACAGTAAGGCAAATGTTCAAATTTGAGAGGGAAAATATTTTTCAGGTCGTTAGATGTAAGGTGAGCTTGTTCTTCATGTATATGAAGTCCAAGCTCTTTTTTTAAATTTTTTATTAGGTTACAATATTTTTATTAGTATTTTATACATAATATGGCATTTGATATTACAATCAAACATGTTTAACTCTCACACGATGCAGGGATTTTTATAAATACTTCCACATTAGAGAAAATCTATAAATACGCCTCCACCCATGGAGAATCAAAAAATCAACCTGCACAACTTTAGTGGAGACTTAACATTGGTGGCATTTTTTTATGCTGATAGTGTTACCATAAGGCCACGTGTCATTAGGTATATAATATTAAGTATAAGGTCATCTAGGTTGTGCTTGAAGGGACCAATGAGGGATTTTCTTATTTTTAGAAGATCATAAAAAACATAGTATTATAAGCCATGATAATAATAAAACATATAAACAAAAGATAATTTACACATTTAGCTTGTACCAACTGTATTCACACATTCTTAAAAATTATGTAAGACTAGGTACAGGGTTAGGTGAAATATATGATGTGGGGCGCATATTATGTTTTTCTGTTTCTTTTTTTTTTTTTTTTGGCAGTTTAGTGTTAAATGTGTCGGATTTATATCATGAGCAAAGCATTTTTAGATATGCTCTCGTATGCGAAGGACAAACCTTGTATAATTTTTTTTTTTTTTTTGAGGTAAACCTCGTATAATTTAAACAACTTTGAAAATAGACAATGTTGAATTAAAAGTGGATATGCCACCGTTGCACTCTAGTTAAGGTGAGCATAATTAGATGGGGTTCACTTTATGATGAAATTAAAATTAACTTCACTTATTGCATTTTATCGTCTATTTAATTAGAATTTCAAGTTCTATCAAAACAAATATCTAAATACAATCCATCTAAAAATATGTAAAAATTAACGTAATATAATTATTTAATTTATATATCAAGCCTAAAGCTGTTAATGCAGCATCTAAATTGTCTAAATCATCACTTCTGTATTGCGTAAGTGATTCCATATAGTATTATGATATTCTAATACAGCTATAAATGAATGGAAACATTTTTTTTTATAACTTTCATATAATTACATGTATTTTAGGTAAATGTGGCGACACAAGATTCGGATTAAACTATTTTTTGGTTCTATGATAAAATAAACGTTGCTAAACTACACGACGGATTGAATTTTAATTTTTTCATCAATGTAAACTACTAAACTCTATATCATCAAGAGCTATGATACTATACAATGGGTTATTATTTTGCTAATTAACAACCTCGCATATTTTATATATTCATTTTTTATTTTTCTTTACTTTTATGTGGGCCCAAGTGCTTTTAATATCATTACCAAAATTTATTATTTTAAAATTATTTTATGAAAATTTTCAAAATTTTAAAAATAAAAAATTTCATATTTTCCATTTGTGGGGGATTGTAAGATGAGAGAAAAATTTTTATTTTAAAATTTTTAAAAAATATGTAGAAGACTTCGACAAGGATAATGATCCAAATAAGCTTGGGCACAAATAAAAGTGAAAAAATAAGAAAGATATAAAATACATTATAAAATCTAAATTTTGGTCCAAGACTTTGTCGAATTAGATTGAAGACCTATATTATCATTATAAGAAATCATTTCATATAGACGGTGCCAATAACAAGTTTGAGCTTAGCCTAAGGCTCAGGTGAGGTAAGCTAGGAACTTAGATCATCCGGTTAATAAAACAAGAAAGGATAGTTTGTGCAAATAGACTTGAGTTTTATATGAAAAGGTGACTTAAGAATGTAAAATCACTTAAAAACTACAAGGTCAATTCTAATCAAAGTTCCACTATTAATTTTTTTAATTATAGAGAGTAAGATATGTGGTCAAGTAATTTTTTTTCTTCTCTCATGGAACTCTCCCCTTAATAGAAAAGAGCACGCGAGTTTCAGCCTTTACCCCCAAAGATTGACTTGTTAGAGCAAATTTACTATATTTGACCTTGATTACACTAGAGGGACTAACTTGCTCCAAAACATCTAACTTGAAAGATTTTGCTCGAGTACATGTGGCTGTGTCAACCCATCCCGCTTGCTTAGTGAGATTTTGCTCTTTCGCTTTGAGGGCTCAGGCCTTAAAGACAACTGATTATGTGAGTTTTGGTCTTCATAAGCTTATTATCTTTGTCTAGTGTTGTTAAGTGTTGATAGCTCTTTGGGCTTAAATATTGGCTATATACTCGACCCTTATTAATACATGAAGTTGTTACTAAAGTAAGTAACAATTAGAGGTGGGAATTAGGGCGGGTTGATCCATGACCCGGCCTTGACCTAATCCGTCTTTAACCAAGTAAAATCAATATATTTTTGACTTGGTATAGGGATATATTAAAAATTTTGACCCAAATTTAAAAATAGGATTGGAGTGAGTCGACCATGTCTTGACCCACCCCGCATATATTAATTTATTAAAAATTATAAGCTTATGTTTAACTATTATTATTTTCTTTCAAAATTTTCACTTTTTTAGAATTAACTCTATCAACAATAAAAGAATCAATTTATTCAGAAAGCAATATACGAATCAATAAAAAGAATTTGTACATATATAACTCTTATGTATAACTGTATATTAACGTATTTTAATAAATTTATTCTATATTTTTTATGTTTTGTTTTCTTAATTACGTGTTTTTAATAATTAGTGAAATATTGAAACATATAATATTTAAATTTAGTATAGATGTATTTTTATGTTTGATAGGTATATAAATTCTTAAAATCATCTTATTTGACCTGCATTTTTTACCCGACCTGCTATCCCGAAATCGGTCTGATACCAACTCGAAGTTTGTCCTAGAACCTATTAAAACAAAGTAAGGGTCAAACTGACATTGTCCCAATCCGGTATAAAAAAAAAGTCAAATTGAATTTTTAAAAAGTAAGATCAGGGTTGGGCAAACCTTAGCCCGGTACGGCCCGTCCCGATTCCCACCCCTAGTAACAACCCATTATATGGTGTCATAACTCTTTCATCAATGATATAACTTAACTATAGTGCAACATGGTGCAACTTGTACCGTAACAATTTGCACTTTTTAATAACTAAAATTTTCTTGCATAAGGATAAATTTTGGTTGGTAAAGGAAATTTTTTTTTTGAATTCATTGGTAAAGAATTTTTTTTTTGCATCTATTGCTAAAGAAAAAGTTGATTGCTAATAATTTGTGTTATGTGTAAAATGGCAACCATTAAAAAAATCCGGTTGCTCTGTCAAAAAAAAATCTGGTTGCGAATAAATCACGTTTTTGTGTTTGGTAACTAAATTTTGATTTAGTTGCCAAAACATCACCATAAGAAAAGAAAATTTTCTTTAATTATAAAAGCATTACCATAAGCAAGTATATTTTTCTTTGCTTATAAAAATGTATCATAAGTAAAAAAAAAAAAAATCCTTGCATATACAGTTTTCTTGCTAATAAAGGTTTTTTTTTTGCTAATAAATGTTGACAAAATTGTATGTTTTTAGTGCTGTTGCATACCGAATTAAAAATCGAAACATATAAAGCAACTCTTATTCCACCACAAGGAGAACGAATCCTTGCGTGGGTTACTTGGTGAATGGGCCACCCATCACACCCATCATTTTATAACTTCTAGCTTGGCCACGATGGCAAAATTTAAAGAATATTTCAGGATAATTAAGCCATCCACCTCCTCAGGCCTTGAAATTTGGATTTCAGTCGTTGTGTCACATGCAGTACTCGAATGCATCAGCAAATTATAGTTGTATAGAAGCGTATACACTACTCAATTAGAGGAATCTGAGATGATGGCAACCTGACAACAAAATGATACAAAAATCGTATTTATTTGGCTGATCAAACTTTTTAATAAATTCAGATTTCATGCTTGAACTAAAACTCTGGCGATAGATTCTTCGTCCCTAGTTATATTGTATCTAGCTTAGGAGGTTATCTTGTGGGTTTGGGTGAGGTGAACTGTCAAAGACCCAAATCAGATGTGCCATCTCCGTGTAGAAGTGTATGGGCTGCCTAATAGTCCATTCAATCAACATCACAGCTCTAGGCAGTAACCACATCTAAACTAAATAACCTTTTTCATTTCTATTTACGATAAACCGACTATAGAGGAGGGAGGCCTAATTAAAGTCTGTTCACGAATTGGATTGGATGGGTACGGGGATGAATATTTCGCATAGAAAAAAATTTCGTTACGTGTTAGCAACGAGAAAAGTTATATACAAAATTTTAAAAATTATATAAAAGTAAAAAAGTAGGCTATTATTTTTCAAGAAAGAAAAATTATTTTTAAAAATATAAAATTTCATACCATATACCTTCCATTCACATTGGACGTCTCCAGCTAAGTAGCATAGAATTTTAGTAAGCTTGGTTAGGGTGTATTTTGCAAACGTCCCTTTTTGGGTGCGCAAATAGAGGCCTGGACTATGCATCAAGGTGTGCCTTCAAAGGCCATTGCGCAGTTGGCCTCGTGGTAACTGCGAAGGCTAGCATATAGCCAGCAAACCCAGTTTGGAATCTCTTTTCCTTATTGGAAGGGAGTTTTTACAAAAACAATGCCCTGAAATGGAGATTTTGCAATTGACTTCATGAAAGTGGAGAGTTTTAGAGATTTCTCTTTAGTACAGGGGTGTTTATAAGAAAATTTCATCGATAGCATAAGAGTTGTGAATGTGCGTCATTATAATATTAAGATGTCATATTACATAAATGCCAATAAAATAGGAGTTTTGATCTTTTGAAGCCGGCTTCACGATGGCTTCCGTAAAGCCAGCCCAAAAAATCTATTTTTTAAAAAAAAAAATTGATTTTTTTCATGGGTAAGTAAATCTAGGTGTATTAAATCTATAAACCAAGTTTTACTATTTTTGGATGTTTTTAAGTATTTATTTTGAATTTTTAAACACAGTGGCATTTTCGTAATTTTTTGAGATCAGAAAATTACGAAAATGCCACTGTATTTAAAAATCCAAAATAAATACTTAAAAACATCCAAAAATGGTAAAAATTGGTTTATAGATTTAACACACCTAGATTTACTTACCCATGAAAAAAAAATTAAATTTTTTTTTAAAAAATAGGTTTTTGGGCTGGCTTTACGGAGGCCACTGTAAAGCCGGCTTCAACAGATCATTCCACATAAAAAAGGTATGCCTGCCAAGTGACAATATGAACTTTGCATGTGCCCTTGTGTCACATTCTTTGAGGATTCTCATCAAAGATCACATCTAAACTTCAACTGCAGTAAAGTTGAAATATTTAGGACAAAAGAGGTGCATGCAGCCTCTATCTTGGTGTAGGACTAGATATTTTGAACTTTAGCCAAATACATAAAATATTACTTTCCACATAGTAAAATCACTAGCAAGGTAAAGTGGAGCCTAAGGCTTCATTTTGGATAAGCAGCTTGTGTACCGCCCAATAGTAGACTTTGTATGGGACTAATAATATTTTTCAAGGCTATTTGACATATCAATTTTGTGCATAACATTGTTTAGGAAAAAAAAATTTTGATTGGTTTTAGAAATTTTTTTTTTGTATTTATAATATATGACCCTAATTCCCTACATACCTACAATGTTTTGCTTCTAGGATGAGATGAAAATTGGGACTAGGATGAAATGTAATCTTCCAATTCATAAAAAAATATTTCACATTCTCAACAAATAATCACCTATTTTTTTCATTCCAATACAATTTTTTCAATTTCACTACATTTTTTTTTCCTTTTTCAATACACATTAATATTTTTTCTATCTCACATTCTTATCTCAATCTCATCCTATCTAAGTTGTGAATAGATGACATCCTATGCATCTAGGAGCATTGAGGCTCAATCCTCCCAGGTGCATTTTATCTTTTTTTACTTTTTTTCAAAGTTCTTTTTTACGCAAAGGTTAATCTATATGTATTTAACATATATATCAATTTTTACTATTTTTAAAGGTTTTTAGATATTTTTTTGGATTTTTAAAAATTAGTAACATTTTTAGTAATTTTGGATTTTTAGGGATAACGTCACATGAATACAAGGGACTTTTGTTATCAAAATAGTGATTATCTATTATGTTAAAAAGAGGATTTTAACTTATCAAATTTCTCTCATTAAAGTAATTCAACTCTCATATGTCACTTGAATCATTTGATGCCACAATTTTTTTTGATACAATACGAATTCGATGCCACAAATTAATGATTCACTATTATCAATCAAGCTATATTAGGTCGAATTATTTTAATTAGAAAATTTTTAATTAATAAAATTATATTTTTAATAAGGTAGATAATAGTTGTTTTGACAGCATTAGTATGATAGATATTTATTTTTAAAACCCTATGGATATATTATGAGTTAAGGTAAAATGTCATCAATATAAGAGAAATTCATCATTTTTTCATAAAAAGCTAAAATGCTAGCTTCTTAAAATGGTGAGATTAAACCTTAAAATAAGCATTTTGACAGACTTATTTTAAACTCTAACTAAACAAACATACGCGTCAATCTAGTGGTCAGACTGTGCATAAGACTTCATTTTGGACTAGCAATTTTGAGCTGCATGGACAGACATCTCACCTCTTCATCCACTATTTGGCACCAAAAACATTTCAAATTCCAATATGATTTATTTTTTTTCTTCTTCATGTCAAAAACTCAAAATCATTCAAATGAAGCATCGTGTTGTGGTGAGCATCAATGAAGAAAACAGCAAGAAAATGTTCTTCTTGCCCTCCATAAATAGCCATAATCAAAAGATGCAAAAAGATTAGCCATTTTAAAACTACTCTTTTGTGTAACTTTTTTCATTTTTAATATCTTGATGATTAATAAAAAATCTACTTCATCTGTTATATTTAACATAATTTATATCATCATATAAACTTTTTCATTCATATAATATCAATGTATATGACCTTATCTATAAATATATAAAATTCATATAATAAAATAATTTAATACTAAATATTAATTTTAAAGTAGAATTTTCAACTATCTAAAATATTATTATTA
Source organism: Annona cherimola (assembly GCA_030490835.1). Taxonomy (NCBI): domain Eukaryota; kingdom Viridiplantae; phylum Streptophyta; class Magnoliopsida; order Magnoliales; family Annonaceae; genus Annona; species Annona cherimola. The sequence goes on from CM059974.1 coordinate 7,940,159, forward strand.
TTATGTAGATAAATGATTCTATAAAATAGTATTAAAATCCATCATATATGTGAATCAATTTAAGTACTTTTCTTGTTCTACATATGAATATATTTATTTTTTGGCAAATGTTGCCCATGCATCTATTAAATTTGGATGAAATTTGATCTTCTTACAAAATAAATGATGTTAAATACAAAAAATTAATTAGATTTTGTATTATCAATCCATGGACGAAAGTTGATACATGGAAGCTCAGCCGACGTCAATTTACCCAATTTAGTGTGACAAATGACTGTTTAAAGCATTCTCTCGGTTGCAGTGAAACAAAGTTAAGTGGATAAAGTACGAGTGGAAGTTAATTTGTTCGATTTCTAACAAAGGTTTAGTTGCAGACGATACAACTCCATATCTCGTCGTGACAGGGAAGATTATTATTCCAGTGGCCCCACTACGATCAGGGGCTTCCATCAACGGTGGAAGTCAGGGCAACAAATTCAAGAGGGAGAAAAGTCAGCAGACTCTTTCGCCGACAAAAAAGCATTATCCAATGACCGAATTCCAGATGGCACGATACGGGCCGCATACCTTACTACATTTATGATAAAAGAAACTTTTTTTTTTTTTTGGAAATTATATATTATTTAACAGTTTATATATTTAAATAAGGGTATAAAAGGAAAACTGTAGTAGTCTCTTTTATAGAGATATTTTCAAACCAAAATAACATTTTAATTATTTTTTAATAACATTCAATTCTACGTTTTCTCATTATTATATAAAATTTTAATTATTTAAAAAAATTATTAAATACTTATGTTGCTAGCATCGTCTTCTACTGTACACCTTTTTGAAAAACACATTTATAGGCTAGGAAATATATATATCTAGAGCCCGCATATTTGGTACGTTTACCTTGTTTTTTTGACCGATTGAGCATGCGTGCTGGGCGCCTTTTTGATTCGATAATGCCCTGGAGATATTGACAGACTTGGGTTGTATGCTCGGGAGCATGCTTTTTAAAAAAAAAATTTATAAACTTGTTAGCCCAAGTGTATTAACATATTTATCAATTTTTATCAATTTTTATTATTTTTTGAGATTTTTAGATATTTATTTTTTATTTTAGAAAATCAGTAAAATACCACTGATTTTCAAAAATAAAAAATAAATATCTAAAATACTTCAAAAATGGTAAAAATTTACTCAAATATTAAATATACTTGAGTTAACAAGTTCATAAAAAAAATTTAAAAAAAAATAAGTATATACACCCAGGAGCCGGGAGCATACAACCGAAGTCCGATATTGACAACGTATGTAGACAGCATGCATGTGATGTGGCCTGACGTAGACGCCCACATGCAACCGCTGTAACCGATGTAATGTGATTTTCAAAAATGTTACTGATTTTTAAAAATTAAAAATAAATATTTAAAATATTCTAAAAATAGTAAAAATTTATCACATATTAAATATAAATAAATTAACAATCTTGTAAAAAAAATTTCGAAAAAAACTAAAAAAGAAAGTGTATGCAACCGAAAGCATTGAATGATTAGTTTCCTTTTTCATGTCTATTTGTTCAAACACGTCCATTCCAAATTAATGGGTTCGATCCGATCCCTAAAATATTAAAATAAAGCATGAGGGCAGCGAGCGTTTGTGGTCCACAAACACTTCGGACTTAGGCCCAAAAAATAAAAGAAAAACACGAGCGGGAAAACAAATATATATATATATATATATGAGTTGACGTGTTTGAACAGTCATCTTGTTTACTAGTGTCAATTCAAAAAAAAATTTCTAGTGGACAAATGAAACGAACCTTTTTTAAATCAAATAAAATAGATGCAGGCTGATCAGGGCAGTTGACGCGGTGGACCATGTGGAAAGAGACCGGACGATACTCCCATTCCAATTTCGAATGCTATATTGACCAGTCGAGTAAGACAGCCGCTTCCCCTCCCAGTGGAAGTTTGTGAAGTGGCCCATATATGCACATATTCCCACTTGCAGGCGCTTTTCCACAAGTGTCTTAGTCAACCACATTCGTTGGCACAAGTTTTTTAAGAAAAAATAATAAGAACATCAATAATAAATAACGTGTTTCCAAATCAAAATAGGCTCTCATTTATCTAAAATAGACAGCCAACCGCCAACTTAGTTATTTTCGAGGCCACGTATATGACTTAGAAATTTATGAACTCTGCTGCATGCAAGTGCAGGCACCACAATTTGGAAATTCAAGCAATTCAAATGGACAACCATCGCTTGTGCACTCTATTTTGAAATAAGTTATCTAAATTTGGTGGATTTTTATTTCCCAAATGGGCAACCATCACTTGTGCACTCTATTTTGAAATAAGTTATCCAAATTTGGTGGATTTTTATTTCCCAAATGGAAAACCATCACTTGTGCACTCTATTTTGCAATAAGTTATCTAAATTGAGGTGGATTTTTATTTGTGGGTCTCCTTTTGGTATTACCCAATTTTTGTGTAACTCGTCCATGGAGCCCATTTCACTTGTGCACTCTATTTTGCAATAAGTTATCTAAATTGAGGTGGATTTTTATTTGTGGGTCTCCTTTTGGTATTACTCAATTTTTGTGTAACTCGTCCATGGAGCCCATTTTGATAAAAACAAACAAAATTTAAAAACATGATCATGTTGTCGAACATCATTTATTTTATTATAAGACTTAAAATCATCTTGTTCATACTTTAGAATTATAGGTAGACCATATTTGGTAAAAAAAATACATGTATATGTAAATCATGAAAAATGTTGATATACATTCATAGTTGCATTAGAGTATAACAATATTTGATAGAATTATTTAGCCACATAAAAGTGATGTTTTGGGGGGTCAAAGATAAAATTGTAAGAAAAGTTGTAATATTGTACAAAAATTTCTCTAGAAAGCCCTACTACATTTGATTGTTCTCAATGTTACAAGATGCAAATTTAGCAACATTACAAGCTTCACGATTTGCAACGTGGATGGAAGGACAAGGAATCAACTTTCTATGTAAGAAGTTGAATTTCACATATCAAGTCCTTGCCAAGATAAAATTAGGCCTTCATTGTATAGAAAGTCAATAAAAATTAATGAATTACTTTTCATTTCCAAGTATTTTAATTGCATCACCAAATTCCCACTTGGTTTTTAGCAGTAATGCAATCACTTCCATTTAAAAAAAGCTCACAATACATCTCCAGTGAAGTTGCCTAATGAATCTCTCATTATTGCATAAAATCCTATATATTATTAACTGAATTCCTTCGATCATTTACATTAATTTTGATTTTGCCTTAGCTTAGTCTGCGCCATTTAGTTACCAGTTATTGATCCTAAATACTTGATTCTATTAAGTAATTAGCATTTTTATATTGATCCCAATAGTTTATGCACCATTCATTTATCTCATTAAAAACTAGTTGGACACCTCCCTTAATTAGTTTCTCATATGCCAAACCCTCCAACACATTAGCAAGAATTCTCAATTTTTCACTTCCATTTGATGCATCTAGTTGTAGAAGGATGAATTTTAAAACTTTCCTCTAGTCCATAAAGTGTCATCTATTCTACATTTAAAATAAAAATTGAACCTTAGTGAGATTGTTTAAACATTGAAAATATAGTCTAAAATTGATGAGTAAATCACATAATTTTGCTATGTTTATATTATAGATTTTCCAAATAAAATAATGCACATTTTTTATTTGAATAAAATTTTATCTTATAGCTAACTAAATAATTCTAAATACAATGAGTTACCTCATTGTCAAGGTAGGCCACAATAAATAAAATTATATAAAAACTTTGTATAGTATAATTATATAGAAGTAATCCCTTTATATGTCAAATCTTTGGAAGCAATTGGTTGTTCTTGTTAAAATACGAATTTTAAATATTATTGTTATCTCTATTTTAAATTCTTATTTCCTTTTCTTTTTCTTTTTATTGTGTTTCTACTAATTAATTCAATAATTATGCCTTGGTTTCTATATATTTTTCTCCCAATCTCCGATTAGCCAAATGCAAAAAAAAAAGCCATGATCCTTGTCAATTCATATTTATTTTTTAATGCGAAACTCTTTGGATGAATATTGGAAATTTTTTTTATAAACCATGGTTAAATTTATTGCTTGCCAATTTTGTCGAACATATAAAGCCCGAAAAAAAAATCCAAAAAAAGAAAAAGAAGAAGAACAAAACTGACAGAAACAGAGGTCACCCGCACCCACCCAACTCCAAATAGTGAGGGATCGACCTGTGAACAGGTGGATAACAGACGGCTAAATTCAGATTTATGGGACTGAGTTTTGTCTAATTGATTTTTAGGTGTTTGATGCATGTTTGGCAGTGAAATTGGAGACGATTGTTGCGGGCAGCCATGGACGGGATTGCTTTCACAAACATCATTGAATGACAAATAAGTGTTTTTCTATGGAATAAAGATGCGCGGTTGCATCCCGAATGCAACAACTGATGCAGCTTTCTTGGGAGCATTTGCTTCGTTGACAATTATTGGTCTAAGATGTCAGACAAGAGCTTGAAGAAAACGCATATCTTAAGCTTGTTTTCCCCTCCCAAATCAAATTCATCTTCTCATTCATTTCTGCAATCATAAATTAATTAGAGTAGCCACAGTAAAACAGCACAGAATCTTTTGCATAGCGTTTAACACCATTTTTACAGAAATCAATGCATTAACATAGAAATATTTCTCATCAATAGGCAGCTAGGCAGGACTCCCACTTAACAAAACCGTATAAGTCGCATGCCTGTAGATGACGGACAGAACCAACCCATTATCCGATTTTAAAGGAAGGACCACATGCAGCTTTGATGGTGTGATGTGGGTTGTTCGATGCATCTTTGGTGGAGTTGGTTGGATGTTTTACTCTCTCGGTAGTGCTTGCACGCTCGACGTTAGTAGTCGGAATTATTTGTATGTGGACGCTTCATTTCATCACCAAATATAGATGCTTCAGATTTTTGCTGACGAATTTGCATTTTGCTTCCTCACCAGTCATTGTACTAAAGGAACTAAACTCCGAGGAATATATATTTGCGTTCCGCGTAATTCACACGCGTGAGATATATCCTATCCATGTATAAGTTCTCGATCAAATTGAACAAATTGCAAAATTAGAAGGGCCAAATACAGAAATCTATGCTTCTTAATCTCAAAAATGAGTTGCTGGTGACCCGCTTACTTCAGTTCCAATTTGGAGGTCGAGGGACCTAATTTTAATGCGATATTACAATGCGATATTACAAGGCTCCATCAAATCGTAAACTTAAAGGAAGTTGATCAGCTACGTGTATATCATGTGCTTGTAGCTGTCTGAGATGCCTATAGAATCGTTGAAGAAGTCTGCTGATATGGCACGCTCAGCCGGTTATGTCAAGCAATTTGAACATTTATCGTTCATTAATTAATTAGGAGAATAGTTGAAAATTTTGCATTTTAAATCATTTAACTATGTATATTTGCATTTTAAACCTTAAAATTTGTGTATTAGCACTTTAAACCCTTTAAAATTTTATTCTCTGTATTTTAAACTTTTACTCCTTGCTACATTAAAAAAGCACCGTCAGTTTGTGTGTAACGTCAAAGATACTCTTTCATCTTTATAAAAATCAAAACCTCAATTTGTAATTTAAAAAAAAAATTCAATTTAAAACATATGCAAACCAATTAGTCTCTCACATTTGATGGAAAACATTCTCAAATCACTAATTGGGGATCAATTCTAATGATGGTTGTTGAATATTTTGAGCATAGGTGCTTTGGACATTATGCATGAGCTAACAATACTCTTTTAATGTTGTGAGAGGCAATGGTTCAACATGCAAAGAACCAAACTTTAAAATATTCAAAATATAAATACTCGAACTTCAATGTTTGTTTAAAATGAAAATATGCATAATTAAGAATTTAAAATGCAAATTTCCCAAATATCTTAATCGAGTGAAAATTACTACATTACTTATATATGAATATATGATCAGGATCATGTACTATAAAAAGAATGAGTAGACCATTGTATTTGAGTGAATTTTCTTATGGAACTTTAAACCATTCAAGTCCGGAGAATTTGTGAAACCCTGCCTAATGCATGAGACTAGACTTGTTCATGCACAGTTACAAAACTAGGACAGAGACAAATGTATGGAAATTAACCTAGAGTTAGAGGTTGCAAGTGTCAACACATCAATGAGAATTAACTCAACCGACTCTAAGATGTGGACTGTTTGAGGCTAAATTTTTATACTTTAAATAATTATTTATCAATATAATAATGACATTTTAGATATTTTAAATATTGAAAAATTTAGTTTTGAAATAATATATAAATCAAATTATTTTATTATGTTAATTTTATAAATTACTCAAATGGAGTGATACATGTATTTGATTTGGATAGAACTTGATCTCTTAGTTAAGTAAACTATTTTAAGTGGATTGTTTGGGTTGAATTTTTAATCATCATCATCAAAGAGGGTTCAAAATAGAGGTGGCATAACTCTTATTTTTACAAATGAAAAGTAATAAACTTTTAATTTATTTTAAAATAAATATTAAATTAAGTTTTCCATTGACCAACTCAAATACAGCTGCAAGAAAAGTTTTCCATATGCAATTTCCTTTTTGGTTGCATATTTACAGCGAAATGCTGACCGTCCCCTAATTATTCATCTATAGTAAAATTTTTAGTATAATAAAAAATAAAAAAATACTACATTTAATCATATACAACAATTTTTATCAAAGTGATCAACAATTTTTATGACTATATTTTATGTATTTGGAGTCAAATTATATATGCGCTATTTATATTTATCACGTAAGCATATAAAATTATATAAAAATTAAAAATAAAACCTCTGCGTTTTCACAATGGGACGAATCAAGATGCTAGTAAATAGTAATACGCGTCGAATCCGCCCATGACACTGTTAAGCGGTACGCACAGCAGCGGCTTTGCTAGGCTCAGTTCTCGTTTTCTCCGTGCATAATATTTCACAGTTAAATTACCTAACATACGATTAAAATAAAAGAAAGCAACAGGCTTCTCCCCCTTTATTTATCTATCTACACGCACAAACGCTCCAAAACCACGCCTTCAAGCTCCTCCTCTCCTGTCCCTCCCTCTCGTACTCCCCATGAAGACTCCCACCGACTCTCTCTCCCCGACTTCCAAACAACACCCTCCATCTCGGCGTGCCAAATCCTTTTCTTTCTCCTCCTGGACCTCCTCCCCGTCCTCTTCTTCATACTCATCCTCCAATCCCGACTCTCCCTTCTGCAATGGCATCCCTTTCTCGTGGGAGCAGCAGCCTGGGATTCCTAAGCAACCCAACTCCCCATTCTGCAATTCCGACGCTCATGTGATCCTCCCTCTCCCTCCGGCCTCCATATCCACCACCATCACGCCCAAGAAGAAGCACCAAGAGAGCCTCATATCTGCGGGATCTGATCCGTTCGTCACGGCCCTCATGGAGTGCTCCAGGGACCAGCATCGCGATCCCGAGCCCCACCGCTGGCAAGGCTCGAGGGTGTCCAAGAGCATGAGCGATCGGCTCGGATTCATCGATCTCTACGCCTCCTGCAAGAGTACGTGCTCGGTTGCGGATTCTCACGTCTTGCGGCCGCGGTCGAACCGGGCGTCTTACGATCTTCTCAACCGACGGTCCTGAGCCGTCGCTGCTACTTTCTTCTAGTTCTACACTTCTACCACCACCGTCCATGGGTATTAGGGAAAAAAAAAAAAGCATGCCGTATTTTTATTTTTATATACTCTCTTTCTCTCTCTCTCTTTGTATGGGAATTGTATGATGCTCGTCCCCAGGACAAGCTCACCATACTGTGGTTTTCGTCGATGTGGGCCCTCGTGAAGGTAGAATTTCGGTCATTAGAGCCCTTTGATCGCCGGTCCCCAATGGATTGGATTGTAGGCGCGGGACCCACTGGCGGAATTTTAATGCTCGGGTGTGCTTTGCTTGTGCTGGAGCCGAGAATCATAAAAATCCTACTTTTGTGTATCCATCCAAATCTTTTTCTGCCTTTTTACGTGTATTTAGAAATCCCACTGTCTTTGCGTTTGCGAAGCTGTGTTAGAATTGTGGAAATTCATGCCAGGTCTTTAAAGGCTTCGTTTGTGCAAATGCAATTAAGAGGACAATCTCAGCCGTTTGGATCACCATCTCAATTTCGTATTGTAGTTCCCATCAATGCGATTGTCCATTACGTTACATGAACTGGGTTGGTTTGAAATGGCATTGCACTTTCATTTGAAAGAACAAGAAACAAAATTTAGCATCTATAGTATGAGAAACATCATTAACAATGCGGGTCAAGATGATGAGAAAGATGGGGTGTCAAAACATCAAACAGTAGTACACAATATAACTGAATTTTTTTTTTCGCTTCATTAATTAATCATTTTGATAAAGATTCGATTCGTCCCGAAGCTGTTTTAGCAATACGACGGCAATCGCGGTGTCATTTTCCTGAAGATGGTGTTTTTAAAAAAGAATTCTCGTCTCATGCTTCGAGGGTGCATGGACGTGTCCATGCATTTTTCAATTATAAATAGTTTTTTTAAAAATCTAAATCATTCCATTATATTTATTGGTAAATTTTTATTTATAATGTCAAAAATTACTTTGATCGAAAACTTACTTATTTTAAAATCTTTACACTTTCTGAAAGTAAATATATAGTTACTAAAATTAAAAACTAAATATATATTTTATGTATGTAATTTTCGGAATTATAAAGAAATTAATATGGACGAATTTTATAAATGGTGTGGATATTAAAGAAATATTTTAGAATTAAAAAACGAAAGGTGTGTATGGACGCTTAGGTTGAGTACGACAATTATCTTTTAAAAACGCTTTTCGTATAACTTAAGTTTATGATTTCACGTGTTTCGGTTCGAATTTGTACCAATTGCCAGTGAATAGAAAATTGGTTGCGTTGACGTTTTTGGCGAATGAGGTTCAGAACATGTGGGAATAAAATTGGGTTTCATATAAGTGTTTTGTGAAATTTTTTTATTTTTGAAATGTTGTTACTTAATCAAAATTCAATCCATTGATTATATTTAACACCATTTGTTTAGCTAGGAGATCAAGTTTCATTCCGATTTAATATGCGGATAAGTCACATTTGCTCAAAAATAAGTGCATTCATTTGTAAATTATAAAAAATGCTTAAATTTTAGATGATTTAGATTTCAAAAAAATTACTTTGAGTTGATATTTTAATATTAAATTATGTTATTACGTTGATTTTACACATTTATAGATGAAACTCATATACGGTGAAATTAAAAAAATAAAGGGTTTTCAGAATATTATAAATGATGCTAAATATAATGAATTAAGTGAATTTTTTATCAATCATTGAGATTTTAAAAATGGAGGAGGTTGCATAGAAGCATCCCATACAGCCTGAAACCTATGATTTTCGCAAAGATTACAACCACATGCAACCATGTAAGCATCCACCGAGGAAGAACAACCGCAGGAATTTTTTACTCTCTCGTTTGAGATTTTGTGCAAGTACTCCTTAGTTTTGACTTTTGATCCAAATGTAATTTGAATTGAGTCACTTTACTTTCTTTCATAATATAAAAAAAAAATACTTTCTTTGGTAATAAGAAAAAAGAAAAATACTTTTGATCCAAAATACTTTCTTTTGATATAATGTGATATTTTGACTATCTAGAAATTTTCTTTCTTTCAATTATTTGCATATTTATAATTATTATTTTACATTTCTATACAATTATCCAACATATTTTATTCACATTCTCTTTATTCTTAATAATAACTCTTATCACATTATATATTTTCTCACTTTTTTTAAATAACTTTTCAATTTTTTTCTCATTAGTGAAAGGACCTTATATATGTAAGACACACAAATGATAATAAGAAGAAAGATAAATAAATCTCTCTTACACACACATAATGTAATACACTAAGTTACCTCCTAGTTAATGTAAAATGGATAATTTGCAACAATAACCCTATAAATTTACCTATTTATAGTCTTAACCTCGTAGTTTTAATATTTTCCAATTTAACTCCTTAACTTTTAATATTGTGCAAACTAACAATATGAGTATGCATTCTTTATATCAAATACATTTATATCACATTAGCCTTCATATATGTCAAAAATCTCATATGTTTATTTTGAACTTAATTATCATTTTTGAAATCTAATTAAGCTCATAAAGTTATTTTTGCACAACATCAAAAGTTAAATAGTTATATCTCTAAATATAAAATAAAAATTATACGAACTTAATGGATTATTTTCGAAAATAACTCAACTCTAATCTTTTTTTTATTGACATATGTTTTACAACACATGTAAACTCATATTACAAATTAAGCATTGAGATAATTCTTACAAATTTTTTAAAAAGAAACAATTATAAGCTTTCAAATATCAACAGAACAGACCGCACGCTACTAAATACAATAAATGAAATAACACAACCCCACAGTTAAATAAAGGAAAATAACTCAACCCAAGACCACATAAGGATACAAAACTCTGATGCATTGCCTACGTCACTAACTATCCAGCAGCGCCCGCTGCCCTTTGGTAGTACCGACAGCGTCTCCCAAAAAGCTTAGCGGCCCTTTTACGAGTTGCTGCCTGGAGATTCATGACTATGGATCTTCCCCGTTTTGTTCTCTAAAGAAAATAGAGAGTCTAACGAACTACTACATCAGCAATCTGATAACATTTTCTTTATGAAAAAAAAAAACGGCAGTGCACTTTAACCCTATCAACTTGTAAATAGTATACGGACATGTAGTTTAGATTATATTGCATAATTGTTATATTATATTAATATTAACCGCTTTTAACTAAATGAGACATTGAAACAGTTCAACTTCTCAGTTTGGTTTTTAAAACATTGGTGAGGTTCATTCGCAAATTAATTGTAGCATTTGATTTAAATATACAAAATTGATAAATTGCAGGGAGAGCAAGCAAGACACGAAGACTTGAGTGGCAACACGCAAAATCTCGAGAAGGGATATTAATTATTTCTCTCTGTGTCTTGGACTAGGCGTTCGATGGGCATTTAGACATGAACCGTGCGTGGATCCAACAGACAAACGCCACCAATGCAAAACCAGATTGTTCAACGACCCTGATTTTGCGACCTAGCCGGTGGCTGTCGCTTCCATTGTTTAGCGGTGTTAATATGAGTGGACATATATAAATAACTTTCGCTTATACAAAGCATCTGCCACCTGCGTGTGACGTATCTTTCATTTATGTGTCGGTGCATCATCCTTCTTGCAGATCTTCTTAAATATCATTGGTGCACATCTGTCTTATGTGTGTATATATCAATAATCAACATATTTAAAATGAAGATGTTACATAAAATAGAGTTTGATAGAAGCCTTACATATATATATATATATATATATATATATGTGTGGATGCTGTTGCTGCACCGGAACAGCAGTGCAGTGGACCCAAAATGGGCCCCACATGATCATGAAATCATGATCTACTCCACCCATTGTATTTAAAATAATGTATTCTATTACCATACCAATTTTCATCCCAATCAGATACTTTAAAGTTGTTATTTACATCAAACTATTTTATTACGTTGGATTTGTACCATTTTCAGATGGGGCCCATATACATATCTGATTGGGATGAAAATTGGTGTGGTAATAGAATACATTATTCTAAATACAATGGGTGGAGTAGATCATGATTTCATGATCATGTGGGGCCCATTTGGAGCCCACTGCACCGCTGTTCCGGTGCAGCGTCACTGCACCGGAACAGCCCTCTATATATATATATATATGATCCAGTACATGTAAATGTACTGTAAGTTGTGCTGTATATGAGAAGCTATATATCTCAGATGGATTGCACCATAATTACGATATAATCTGTTGCAAAATGAGTCCCCACATATATTAAAATATTAATATTTTATATAATTATTTACCATATAAAAATCATACTTTAGATGCTTTACATATTAAAAATATTACTTTTAAAGTGATACTTACATGAAACACTTTTGTTATGATGATTTTTATATTATTTTAAGACGGCTCCATGAACAAGTTTGAATTGGATGAAAATTAGTATGCAAATAAAGTAAATAATTTTAAATATAATGTGTGGGATAAATTTTCTATTTATGATCAAGTGTTCCCCACAATGTATAGACTACATAGTGCTATCGCCAGCACTAGATCAAAATCCTATATGAGAAGTTATCTAGTGCAAACGGATTGCACAGTAATTATAGTACAGTTCACTACAAAATAAACTCTGCACATATTAGAATATTATAATATTCTATACAATTATGTATCTATATAAAAATTATATTTTAAACGGTTTAGATCTATAAAATACTACTTTAAAATTAATATTTACATTAAATTATTTTATTATATTGATTTTGTACCGTTTTAAGATGGGACTTGTACACATATTTGATTTAGAAGAAAATTGATATGCTAATAAAATTAATAATTCTAAATATAATGGGTGGAGTGAATTTCTTATTTATGATCAAGTGGGCCCCATATGTTTGATTTGGATGAAAATGGTGCAGTAGAATGCACTAATCAAAATGTTATTAATATAAAATATGATATTGTACATTTAAATGTACCATAAGCTGCGGTGTATTTAACTCAATGGAGACCTAGACCTACGAGGCTACGAGTCAACTGTTCTTGATGTGTTATAATCAGCCCTGCAAATGTAACGGAATGAAGTGATTTTTGAATGTGGATCGACAGGTCGAAGCGGGTTTAGGTGGCAGCAATTCATCGCGAAAAATTGAATGCTGCGGATCATGAATGGTTTGCTTGGGGCACAAACATTGGCATTGGGTCGCTAAACACTGTCCAGGAGCGTTAATTACCACCCAAATCTGTCCGCACGTCATTAAAAAGAACTTGAAATCCTTTTGGACAACTAATCCACGTGATTACCTCAACTTGTACGTTCATGGGTCCACGCGTCTGACAAGTCAGTTGTGCCTTGTTACAAAAGTAACAAAGCATCCCCCCACTCCCAGTTCATGTGGAATCTAACCCTGCCGCACAAGTTGTAAGATCAGGTCATAACAAGAGTAGAGTGCGGCTTGGTCACGTTGTGCCGGAGGTGAACTTCCTAAGTTTATTAGGTTTAAGTAAACTTAAATTTCAATTCTAATATTAAAATCTGGGTTCGGATGAGGTTTAAGCGAACCCAAATCCAAATTCTAATATTAAAATTTGGATCGAACTTAGCCGGCATTGGTTTCGGGTCAAAAAGACACCAATAAAGATACCAATAAAGATAACGAATTTTTAAATATTATTACATTTGTACATGAACAATTTATACGTAAATATATTTATATAACCTGTGATATTTTTTGTTTTGATAAAAGTTGTTTTTTAATTAAAAAATAATTTTAAATACAATAAAGACAATAAATTTACATATAACAATTAACATAAGAAAAATAAACGAGATTATATGAAATCACAATCTAAAGTTTAATGAAAATGAAACTTATATATCTCGTAGTTAATTAGTATATATGTAATAATTTTAAAGAGTTAGTATATTTATAATATTTACAAATAAAGTTAATATAGATGTAATATATTCAACTTCTATGAACAAATGTATATGCCATTTGGATTTTAGAATAAACATTTTACAATTTAATTCGGTTTTGATTTTATGGAATAACATTTATGATAATTATAATTGAAATACTTAATGCATAAATAAATATAACTAATTTAATAAATTACGAAGAATATCGGGCTCGAACCCGGTTGGGTTGAAAAAGGGTCTAATTTGAAAAAAAATTCAAAAATAAAACCAAACTTGGTTTTGAAACTGAGTCGGGTTAGAACAAGTTCGGACTAGACCCGTATCAAGTTGCACCCTTACACTAGAGGTAGTGGTTTGCAAAAAGTCCATTCCACCAAGGACTAGAAAATAAAAAGCAGTGAATTTCGTACTCTGAAAAAATTAAGGAAAATAAAATAATGTTGGAATTGAGCTTTTCATTTCATGACTGATTCATGACGGTGTAATCCTCTGTTTTTATCCACCTCATGAACGACTTGGATCTGTTTTTTATAAAATTATTATTTCCGGATGTATTTAACCAACAAACTAAGATTCATCATTTTTGAAGATGTATAAAAACTTATTTTTATTTTTAAATACAAGAGTATTTTTCGGATATTTAAAAATGAGTACGGTACTTCTGTATTTAAAAATTTAAATATATAAAATTTTCAAAAATGGCAAAACTTGTTATATAAATTAAATATACTTTGACAAAAATTTTATAGAAAATAAAAAATGAGATTTACCCTCAATGCACCCATCTGAACCCCTAATGAAAAAGGGGTTTGGTCTATTCTCCTTCAAAGTATTTTCATTGTGTGGTCTACCCAATTCTTTTATGGATTACATCTTACTGAGTTCAACACAAGTTGGAAATGGGAAAAGCAGGAAAGATGCTACAAAAGAGCTCCATTTTGGGAGATTCCTGCATCCACTATTGAGAGCTCTTTAGAAGACAATGTTTTTCTGCTATTAATCAGCCAGCTCTAGGCCACAAATCAAAAGGCAGACTTTGTTTTATGGTGCACACTTTTTGGAGTCACTGTCCATACGTGGACCATATGATCAAAAATAGGTTATTAAATAACATAAAGAGCCGATGATTTGGTTGCTTCTAATCATGACCATGGTTCATGGGCTTTTTATTTTATTTTTTGAATTGTAGATGTCTCATCTAAGGTAGACATGACATGTAACATAAATATCTATACATGTTGTGGTTACCGGCGCCTGACTAAATGCACCTGAGCGCATTCGGCCTTGGTATACCCGGGTGCATTTCAACTATCTTTTATTTTTTTGAAAATTTTTTTATATAACAGTTAATCTAGGTGTCTTTAACATCTGTATTAATTTTTACTATTTTTTCAAGATTTTTAGATTTTTTATTTTTAAAATCAATAGTATTTTCATAATTTATAAATTACGAAAATACCATTAATTTTTAAAATTTTAAAAAAAAACTAAAAGTCTTTAAAAATAGTAAAAAATTAATACACATTTAAATACAAATAGATTAACAATTGTATAAAAAAAAATTTAGAAAATATAAAAAATGAGTTTTTGAACACAGGTTCATCAAAACTAAATGCACCCAAGTGTACTGAATGGGGACTCTGGTTCTCTGCTTGGCCTAAAATTCACACAATTATAGAGCAGTTAATAAATGTCATAAATTTAATCGAGTTCTGGACAATTTTTAAAATTAATCTCTTTTAGAAGCTCAAAGTCTTGTAATTCATATAATTTTCGGGAATTATAAAATTTGACAGAGGCCTCGGTAATGATGGCTTGTGCATGGTTTATATTTGGTGGCAGTGACAGCTGATGAGATAATTCCAAGCATTGCTCCGGCATATATCTTTAATCGGGAGAATTAGAACGTTTGTTTGTCCAATTGTAGTGCTTTTTCAAGCCAAATTCCCATAAGATGTGTGCCCACAACGGATACTTCCTCAGTCTTCATCGAAGTTATCATTCTCAAAACAGTTGTACCAACCTTTTTTCGATCAATTTTTTATGCCAGCTCTTCAGAGACTATAAATGGAACAAAATCAAATGATCATGTTGTTTCACAGTAATATGATTATAATTCCAATCTCAAGGATTGTGGAAAGTCTCAGAAAACAGAGAAGGCACTCGTACAAAAGGACAAGGATTGAACGGCTGACTAGAAAGATGGAACTGTTTTCAGGGGTCGTATTGGGCACCGGATGTCACTTGTCATGTTCAGCGACTTATGTGAGTTGTGACAGATCACATGGGAAATGCAATGTTATCAATTGCAGAAAACCTGTTGAAATTTGAAAAGAAGCACCAGTGCAGTAACATTTCTAACGAGTAATAAGAGGCACTGGCCAAATTCTAGTAACTCAGATGGGCCAGTTGAGGAAAAGAGAAGCTTGAGCTTCAAGCCATGAAAATAATCATTTGGAAACGCCGACCAACATTGGCCCTGATTTTATTGAGTTCGATGTGGGTGGCCGGCAAACTGGGCACTCATCAATTACTTCAAAATAAATAAAGAGGAGGAAGCCGTGGAGAAGAATGTTGAGGTGCGTGCACAAAATTTCAAGATGTTTGTGGTGGGATCCGTTGCCCAAGCAATGGGCGAGAGCCGCCTTGGGCTTGCTTTGAGTATTGAATTTGAGGCGTGGGTGGAAACTCATGATGATGGAGCTTGGCATTCCATGCTGCATTTTGGCTTTTCTATCATTGCAAGTTTAACCTTTGAATTAGCTTCAGTTTCATTTCATGAATGCTTTGTCGGAGATCTTGACTCACCATCCCAAGAATCATGATCAGTTAGACAGTAAGCATCGAGGCTGTCACAAATAGCTGGATGTTGTCTTCTTGTCCACCATTTTCTCACCAATATAATTACAAATGCCAGCACATCATACCCGTACTTTACCCACACAAGAGTACATTATTTCACATATTCCAAGTGTTAGAATTTCATATATATCAGTTGAGGCGCGAAAATGTACGGGAAATTGTTATAATTTGGTTAACATACTTTTTAAATAAAAGTATAAGATAAAATTATTTAATACAAATTGAATGGAAAAAAGTACTATAATATTATTATATAAAAAATGAGAGAGATATTCAAGATTATGCAATTAGGTAGTTATAAATTGGTTAACAAACTTTTAAAATAAAAGTCAGGTAATTCGCATATATACCCACATAGTTTCACTGATATTGCGGATATACCCACGCAGTTTTACGAAATGCATATTACCCCTACATAGTTTCACCAAAATTGCGTATTACCCTCACACCGTTAATCGTCGTTAATATCTGCTAGGGGTGCAAATTGGGTAGGGTATCCATGGATACCCACCGACCCGATCCTAATTTAGGTAGAGTAAGGTACAAAATATTACCCATGGGTATGGGTAGGGTACAAATTATTACTCACCTCTTCAAATAGGGTACGGGTATGGTAGATACGTTGGGTACCTAGAAACGACCCACATAAGTACTCATGTAGGTAATTAATTAGGTGCATAATTATATATATGTATAATATATATTATATAGTATGTATTATACTTTATCTTTAACATCTTATTTGCACACATATTTTAATAAATTCAAATTTAAATGAGTTTTGTACTTTGTGAAGTATAAATTTAATTGAATTTATATATATGTCATTGACTTCCAAAAGACTCTTATAAATACGCTTGTGACTTATGATTATAATATATTAATAATTTTAATGATTAGGTCGTTATGGTCTATATTTCATATTTTTATATAATAATATAAACAATAATATATGTACTTATGATTTTAAAACATAAATTAGTATTATTTTACATTATTGAAAATAACATAGAAATTTTTTAAAAAATATTGTATTTGAGTATCGAAGGAACCGTTTTAAAACCGAAACCGGAACCAACCCTATGGTAATGGGTAGGGTAGGGTATACGAGGAACCGAACCGACAAATGGGTAGGGTAGGGTATGTCTTTTACAAATAGGGTATGGGTAGGGTAAACCACTACCTGAATCGAACCGACCCGAGTTGTACCCCTAATATCTACCGTTATATTTTTAAAAATGATGAAAATGCCCTCATCTTGATGGGGATAATATGCAATTTTGGTGAAACCATGTTGGGGTGATATGCAATTCGTGAAACTATGGATGAGGGCATTTTTGTTAAATTTGAAAATATAACAGCAGTTAACGGTGTGGGGGAATGCACAATTTTGGTGAAACTATGTAGGGATAATATGTATTTCGTGAAACTACGTGGGTATATCTGCAATTAGTGTCAAACTATGTGGGTATATATGCAAATTATCTATAAAAGTCTAATAAAGAATTTAATAACAAATGAATGGAAAAAGTATTCTATTAGTATTATATAAAAATAAGAGAGAGTTTTAAAATTATGCAAATTATCTTCAAATAAAACTAATGAGCCATGTAACGGAACCGTGAGAAATAATGGTTAAACAAAACTAAGACGAAAAGCAAATGTCTTTGAAGAGCACTTTTGTTTTATCCCAATAAGGTCATATTCTTATTTAGACAATTATTTAAGTAGTGTAAGGAGAAAAAAGAATCTAAGTATGATTTTTTTAATAATTTAAAAAGGCATACGATAAAATTTTAAGAAAATTCTTACAAAATGTGTTGAAAAAGAAGACAATTAGTATATTTAATATAGTAACCTTATTAAAGATATGGATGAGAGAGTTAAAGCAAATATGAGCACTGTCCCGCTTATAGGAAACTTTTTTTCAATATAACTTTTTTCATTTTTAATACCTTAATAGTTAATGGAAAATGCACTTCACTTATATTGTTTAACGTCATTTATAGTATCTTAAAAAAAATTTATTTGTCTAATACCATTATACATATGTCTCATAAAAAATCAACGTAATAAAATAATTTAATATTAAATATCAATATTATGGTTATATTTTTAATATCTAAACCGTCTAAAATATCATTTTTATGTAGATAAATGATTCTGTAAAGTATTATTATATTTTAAAATACATGTAAATAAATCTAAGAGGTTTTCATAATTTACATATGAATATATATATATATATTTCAATAAACATACTTTATCAAAATAAAATTTAGCCATATATATAAACAAATGATGTTATATATAATAAATTAATTGAATTTTCTATCAATGATCAAAATCTTAAAAATTGAAGGGGTTATATAACTATGTTTCTATAAGCGGAGCCCATATGCATCTTGTGAGTAGATGTGTGAGTGATTTTTCAATTATAATAAATTTGCATTAAAGCTCAGCCTTAAATAAAATTTTCCATTATAATAAGTTTCCATTAAGACTCAACTTTAAATCCTTACTCTTTCACTTTAGTTATAAATAAACTTAATAGTAGTTTATAAAAAGTACCTTAATATATTTGAAATAAGATAATGACTAAATTTGAAAATAAAAAAGCGAAAAACTCCAAAATCTAATATTTTTAAAATTAATCCTGTGTAAAATGAATACATGAAACTTAACCATAATAGTAACAAAGACTTATTTAACACATGTATAATCCTCTTAATACGGAAGAAATCAAAGAATACCTTTACAATTGAAGGGACAAGAACTTAAAATACCAACTTAAACTGGTGAAGTTGCTATTTCGAAACTTGAGCCTCTCACGTTGGGGAGAATACGTCGTACTACAAAAACCGTCGTGGCTAATATTCAAGCTATTTATTTCTAGTAATTCTATCTCTGCTTCTTAGAACTGACAGAATTAATGTCCTAAAGTTGACTAGGATAGTTGGCATGCGAATAAGTAGTTCCACAGGGTTAGAATCATTGACAATAACGTGAATCATTGAAGGCAACACGTTTGGGCATTTGTAAATCGTAATGATAGTCAAGGGACTTCATCATCACAAAATCCACAAATATATAACGATCAGAAGCTTCGACTTGGGACAACAACACTGGATAATCGATCGGATTTTAGATCTATTGCTACATTTTTCTCTCATTAATGATGGAGGAGAAGGCTATGGTTTTGAAAAATTGGCTTGTGGCGTGCATGCATAAGTATAACATGTATGCTCGTTTATTTGTCACTACAAGAATCCAGAAAGAAGAAAAAACGGGACAGAGAGACAGATAAACAAAAGAGTTTCTGATTAAGAGGGAAAAAAACTTCCTATTCTTTCTTCTTACTACAAGAATTCAGCAAGAAGGAAGGATAGGACTGAAGAGTCAGACAAGCAAACGAGTTCATGATTAAAGGTATAAACAAAAAAAAAAATCCCTCCGGTAGGATGGCATTGTGAGTTTGACATTGATCGCAATAACAATGTGGTTGTGGTATTCTGGCCCAGTTCAACTCATGCCCTAAATCTATTTACTTACAAAAATCTCAACCGCAATCCTATTAGTAAATTATGTTAGTTAACCCAACTTTTTAAAATTCTGAATGAACTTCTAGCTTTACGTATCAAAAAAAAAACAAAAGTAATAAGAACTGCATTTAAAACAGACGAGTACGCATAATTATACTTTAGAATGTGTATTTTATATTTCGCAGCATAAGCTTTGTAAAATTTTATATCTTTGCAAAAGCAAAGTCCATCATTGATTTTTGTGGAGTGGAGAAAGAACAAAAGTATTGGATATTTTCCTAAAATGCTAAAATTACTCTTAAAATATTTTAAGAGGGCATTTTGCCTATCTATTTAGTCGAATTGCAGGATTGTTTTATCGAGGATTTGAAACAATTAAACTTATCGGTTTTGTTTATTTTGCTAAAAACCAAAACACTTAGGGTAAAATATAATTTTATATATTTATTGGGTTTATTTTGCAACAAAAAACCCAATAAATGAGAATGGAGAAGGTTTCTGATCGCTTAAAAAAACTTTTCTCATTTAAACCCTATAAAATTGTTTTCATTAATAAGGCATCGTTTGCTAAGAGTTAAAAAAAAATTCCTCGTCTCTTTTACACATATTTCGACATCATTTTATATTCTATCTGCTTAATTTTCTTAATTTTCTATTATTATCAATTATATTCCAACCATTCTTTTACATATTTATACATAAGCATTATATCTTTTTTATCTTCTGCTCCAAATCATAACTCCTGTGATGACATCACATCACTCATCCATGTAAATGTGACTTTTTATTTTTTTTTCGATTCCTTCTTTCTTTTTTCTTTTTCACCTTTTCAAATTGACACTAACGTGAGTATGATATGATGTAATAGTAGAAGAAAATTTTAAAAATAAAAGAGTGATGTAATATGATAATAGTAATCATTGAAATGTAAGATAAATTTTTTGATGAAAAATGTAAGATGATTAAGTATAAAAGGAAGCGAAAAACTATTGAAAAGCAAATATAATAATTGAAAATTAAGGTAGTTAAATAGATAAGATGTCTTAGTTAAAAAATAGTTAAAATGTCAAATTAGATAGAAAAGGCACATATGAAGGAGCAAGAAAGTTTTTCCCGCTTTGACGAACTTTAGTATCAATGGTATATTTGCAAAGTAATAAAACTTTTGGACAAAATGTTTTTGATGTAAAAAAATTTTAAATGCAAGAAAATGACATGATATGATAAGAAAAATGATAAAGAATAAAGAGAATAAAGTTAAAATAGATAAGTTGGTTATATGGATTGTTGTGCAAAAATGATTGAAAATATGATAATTGTATAAAAAATATGAAAAATAGTTAAAAATTAAAATATTTGTAAAGAGTGAAAAGTTTTCTATGTAGCCAAACATTCAGACAAACACTTTTATTTGTGAGGTAAAAAGTGAAAAAATTTTAAAAATGAGAAAATAATATGATATGATTCGATAATGATTATGGGTAAAAAGAAAAAAAAAGTTAGAGTAAATAAAATAATTGAATTAAAAGATATGAAAAACAACTAGAATGTAAAGGTAATAATAAAAGGTATAATGGTTATGCAGTTAAAATGTAAATCATATAGAAAAGTGAAGAGAATTAGGAATCTTTTTTTCCTTTTTTCATTTCATACTAAACAGATGGACAAATTTAGTTTTCAAGATATTACTAAGAAATTAAATAGGCTAAAAATAGGGCAAAATGGGAATAGACAAAATAAGAGTGTGTTTCCAAAGTTATAAAATTTTTAAATGAACATTATTAGTTTAACAATTTTTAAAATAAGAAAAAATGATATGATAAGATAAAGGTAATAATGAGAAATAAAAAATGAAGTTAAAATAGATAGATTGACTGTATAGATAATCGTGTAGAAATGATTGAAAAGTAGAATAATGTTTAGAGGAAGATATGAATTAATAATAAAAATAATTAAATAATTATGAAGGTTGAAAAATTTTAGGTTATATTTTGGAAGTGATAAAATTTTTAGACAAAAAGTTTTTTTTGTGTGTAAAAATTGTTAAATTGATAGAAAATGATGTGATATGATAGGAGTAATAATAAAGTATAAAAAAAATGATGTTAAAATATATAGGTTAGTTGTATGGTTAGTTGTGTAGAAATGATTAGAAAATAATGTAGTTATAAAGGAAGATGTAAAAGAATAATTTTAAAATATGATAATTACATAGAATCAAAAGTTTTAGATTGAAAAGTTTTGTGTTTATAGGCTTGCCCTAATGATAACATATGGTGACATGATGACACTTGGTTGAGGGTTCAATCCTCGCTTCCTATACTTGATGTAATAAAAAAAAGATTGGAAAGTTTTAATTTTTTACATTTTTTTCTCATTGCCAGAGGCACCGACATTAAAAAGTTTTAGTTAATTTTGTTTGGAAAAACATATACCCTAAGAACTTAATGCTCCTGGGTGCATATATCTATTTTTTATTTTTTTTAAAATTTTTATATAAATATTAATCTAAGTGTACTTAACATGCGTATTAATTTCTACTATTTTTGAAGATGTTTTAAAGATTTTTTCGGATTTTAAAAAATCAACGGAATTTTAGTAATTTTATGTTAAGTACACTTAGATTAACAGTTTAATGAAAAAAAATTTAAAATTTTTTAAAAATAAATATATGCACCATTAAACTTTTAAATTTTTTTTTTTTTAAAAAAAGTGAGGCTACATGCTCCCGCGAGCGTTGGACTGGGCCTCAAGACGGCGGTGTAAATGGACGGTGAAAATGTCAGGTGAAGGTTAAAAGGGTCAAGTCCGAATCGTAGAAGTGGGTGGACAGCGGCAAGGGTAGACACGGAAGCCAGTGGTCAGTGGAATTCACCGTCTCCCCAGCGTTTTCCCATCCTTCCAGCCCGCAAGCCCTCTCCCTTGAATAACCGTGCCTCGACACACCAACGAAGAACGCAGCTGCAGTCATGGCAACCACTTCTTGGACAGCAAAGCCCGCCTTCGCCAATCTCCTCGCCAAAGCTCATGTGAGACCAATACCTCTGTAACCCTAACCCCCGTAATTTTTCTATTTTACTGTTTTCTTCTCGCCGTTTTGGATTGATTGTAATTGCATGCAACAATAAAGACGGCACCAATTTTCAGAATTCTCCTGGCGGCGTTGGATTGAGCAGGCCTATTCTTCTTCCTGAAAAAAGAACTGTTCTTTCCCTTACTTCTTCCAAGGGGTTTGAAGTCCACTGTTTCAACGGCAGAGAGGGACAGAGGGATATGAGCGTCTCAGCGCTGGTTGATGAAGTCGCTGATGGCTTTGATGCTGCTGCAGCTGCTTCTGCCGGTAAGTAGCTCCTTCCTTCTAGTTCGATGCTGATGGCTTTGACAACTCTGCAGCTTCTGCTCGTCAAAATAGTTCATTCCTTCTAGTTCTGTGCTTGTTGCTGGAGTGCTCTCGTTGCTGCTGGCATTCATGAGCTTGTTAGTGGTCCCATAGTGACATAGAATGTTGGCGTTAGGCAGTCTCGAGCTTACCGGAGTGTTCATTTCATTGTTTTCAAGGTATGCATTGTTCTGTTGTGATAAACAAAGAGTTTTCCATTGGAGAGAGGTGCTACTAATAAACCCTAATGATGTCAGTAAGAAGATAGAGAGAAGCATTAGGTTTGATGTTTTAATGGGATCTAAACGACTTATTATGCTTAAAGATATTAAATTATAATATAAACAATTATTTGGATTGGAGGCTTGGGTAGGCCACAACATAAGATCAATTTATGGTAATATATATCGCCACAATTGTTTAATAATTATGAATAGTCTTTTATTAATATGTTATCATGCATTTTAGCTAAAATAAATAATGTTAAATATTTTAGATGGACTATTAATATGAAAATCAAAAGTTGGTTTAAAACAACCCAATAAATGTTTTACACTTGAAATAGGAATTTGAAATCAATCCTTGGCTTGCCTGTGGTATATTGTCACCATCAGCAACTACAACAACACCATCTTTTAAGGCTTGTGCCAATTTACGCTGTTCAGCTAGAAGCATCCCTTTCTGCCTCCTCCTGTACCATGTGACATATCTTCAGCATTGTTGGATCCACTAATGTTGTTGTTGCCTTACTGTACAACTGTGCAGGGTTGGATACATTAAATATTATTTTCCTTTCAGCTTTGTCGTGAAGTAGATGCCCAATTAAACAGTGAGCTGCTTTTTTTTTTTGTTTGGGGGGGGGAGGGGGGTTGATGTCCTCATATGATATTATTAAGATTCATGAAAAGGTGTTTGATGCTGGATGGAAACTTAAGTTACTCAAATCAACTGATTTCCTTCAATTTGCAGCTTAAGATTGGCAATGGAAGAAAGTACAAATATGAAATACCTACAGTCACTGTTTTATAATATATGGCATTGGTGGTTAAAATTAATGAGTTTTCCAGTTGGTAAAAATCATGAGTTGTCGCTTGTGATTTTGCGAAGCAATTTAGTTAGGATTTAGTCACTGCCATATTATGTCTCCAAAATTAATGATCATGGAATGATGATGGAAATGGTTCAAACCGTTGGCATTCCCACATTGTTTTCTGCTTCTAGCAGTATGCACTGCATGGGTATTTGAGATAGATGACTAGTCTGCTTTACCCTTTACTGGAACCTTTGGTCATAGTACTGGATGTATATTGGAATTTCCAGAGAAGATTTATGATTTTGGAAGTTTACTCCTTCACTATTGGCAGATTCAATGAGGAGTGAACCCAGTGTTTCAACAATGTTGATGAATTTTGCGAATTCATTTGATCCATATGATGCTCTCAGTACTCCCTTGTACCAGACATCGACTTTCAAGCAGGTGACATTCGTCTATTGTTCGGTACTTGCATATATTAGATAGCTGCTTTTCACAATGTAAACATGTGTCTAGGGGTGGGAATCGGGGCGGGTCGGGCGGGTCAGGGTGTGCCCAACCCTGACCCTCCTTTTCAAAAATCTTGTTTGACCCTTATTTTATACCGGGTCGGGACAAGGTCGGTTTGACCCTTACTTTTTTCTACAAGGTCTCGGGACAAAATTCGGGTCGGTATCGGGTCAACGGGTCGGGTAAAAAATTGCGGGTCAAGTAAGAAATTTTTAAAAATTTATAAAACTATCAAGTATAAAGACAAATTTATATTAAATTTAATTACTATATGCTTGAATCTATTATTAATCAATCAAAGTAAATATAAATAATTAAATAAAACATGAATATTAGCATTAAACGTGGTTTTTCTTTTTAATGTAAAATATCAGAAAACGGGTCAGCAGGTTGACCCGCCCCGCCACCCTGTGAAAATTTGCATTTTGCCCCGACCCGTATTTCTTTGAAAACCCGAAAATCCCGACCCGCCCCGCCGGGTACACACCCCTGACCCGCCCCGGTATTAAAACAGGGTCGGGCGGGGCGGGTCACGGGTCGACCCGCCCCGATTCCCACCCCTACATGTGTCCATTTAGCTGAACACATGCTTCATGTTTATGCTTAATCTGGCAGGTCCCACCCTATGCACATATCATCCTATGAGTTCAATATTTGAAATTGTGTAAGAATGACAAGTAAAGGATGGAGGCCTGTTCGTCTAAGACCCTATTTGGCCTTGCGTTCGGGATGTTGGCATCTCTGCTTTTAGTTGATGTTTGGCCCGACTTCTAGCTGTTGCAAAAATCTTTTGCACTAAAAGTGGTAAGAAGCACCGTTATGGGAAGCAAGAAATCAGAGCTTCCCATCTAATGTAGAGCCCTGCAGTAGAATCCTGCAGGGCCAAACAGGCTTTAAGCACCTTAGAAAGAGTTCTCTAGTAAGACATTTTTCAAGGTGAAATTTCAAAGACAACTTGAAAAGTTCTTTAATTGAACAGTTTGGATGGACAGGTTGGCAAGATGGTCCAAGAAAAATTTCTCATCCTTGGGCTTTTTTGTCTGCATTATGTCTTTCTGTTTGTACCTTTTGCATTGATCATGAGCTTGGTGGAAGATTTTTCAATTGCATTATTTTCACCATTATCCAGAAGCTTTCATTATGAAGTGACTGTCCAGTTGGCAATGCAATGAGCTTTCCTTTCCTTTGTTGTTCAGCCCTCAGCTACTGCGAATGGTCCTTATGACTATACTAGAAGCGGGAATCCTACTCGAGACACACTGGAAAGGTTAGAATAGTATTTTTTGTTTGGCTTATGTTCCAAGTTTCATGCGCCTGGTTTTAGACTGTGTGATTATAGTCATGACCACTGATGTATGTTATCCTAAACAACCAGGCTTCTAGCCAAGCTTGATAAAGCTGACCATGCATTTTGCTTCACCAGTGGAATGGCTGCTTTGACGTGTGTGACAAGTCTTGTAGAAGCTGGTATTTGTCAACTCATTTGTTTTGTTTGATTACCTTTCTATCTGAAATTATGCATCTTAGCTGGCGGAATTTCTTGATTGAAGGCCAGGAAATTGTTGCTGGAGATGACATATATGGAGGTTCTGATCGGCTGCTTTCAAAAGTGACTCCGAAGAAAGGGATTGTTGTGAAGTTAGTCTGATGTACTCTTTCTTGTTAGTCTAATTTGTTCTGATGATAATAAAAGACAGCTCTGTAAATTTTCCTTACATTGATCAGAAGAGTTAATACAAGTGATCTGGATGAGGTTGCATCTGCTATTGGCCTGCGAACAAGGCTTGTATGGCTAGAGAGTCCAACGAATCCCCGCCAACTAATTTCTGACATACAAGTAAGTTCATATTTGCTCATGAGATATCCATAGAACTGGTAAGCATTGGAGGATCATTGTCTTCTGTGATCGAATGGTGTCTATAATCTTTTGACTTAAGCTCTCTGATATAGCCAGTTCCATATGTGCAAAAAGAGGTCTAGTGTAATATGGGTTGGTTTTTTGTTTCAAAAATATGCCAACCTCCTTCGAATGTGGCCGGTGAATTGATGGCAATAGTAATGATGACTGTAATTAATTGCCAACCTCGTATCCCATCTTATGTGTTTTGAATATTATCCCTTCATTATGTTTTTATTTTCTAGTGTCTAACTTTTTTTTTTTCTTGTTTTTAATGTCTAGAAAATAGCAGAGATTGCCCATGCTGTTGGAGCTCTCGTGATGGTGGATAACAGTATAATGTCTCCTGTCTTATCGCAGCCAACAGAACTTGGTGCAGGTGGAGATCTACACACATGATGCAGTTAAATACAGTGTTTATCAACAACAAAGAAACAAACAAGCAAAAAAGGAGAAAAGGAAAAAAAAAAAGAAAAAAAAAGAAAGAAAAAGAAAAGGCTTCATTATGATTCTTGGTGTACCCAGAAGTAATTCATTTTGCCTACTTTGCAGACATTGTGATGCACTCAGCAACAAAATTCATATCTGGTCATAGTGATCTTATGGCAGGTGTTATTGCTGTGAAAGGAGAAAGGTTGGTCAGTTCTCATTTGACCATCAACGTGCCGTGTAGTATTTCCTGGTTCTATGTTTTAAGGAAATGACAATGATGCTCTTTGTTTTGTAACATTTTTCAGAATGCAGAATGTGCTTATCTAGAATTTAATAGACATAGCTATGAATGGAACTGCTTTTGTATGTGTTATTTGTTCTTCCTTATTTTCCAGAAAGAGGTACCCAATTTTCAGGATTCAAGGGTTGACCCGTTAGATTTTTTTTTTCTCTTTTTTTGGAGAAGCAGGGGGGGGGGGGTCACTATTAGTGCAGGTTTTTTAGCTTATTTTGTAGATAGTGGAATCATTGGAACATAATTTTTCCTCATCTTTTTACATTTTTGAACCATCCTTATTTTCCTCTGTACCTGTATTTTCTAATTCTGTCATTCTTTGGGTCCTCATCTTGCATGTTAGCATTTACTTGCCTTATCTATAGAATTCACAAAGCCAATTTCATTGCTTTTGATGACTGATTTTCTTTGGTTTTTCTTTGCTCTTTGCTTCAAGTCATCAGCCTGTCGAAAGAGATAGCTTTCCTACAAAATGCAGAGGGCTCCGGGCTGGCTCCTTTTGATTGCTGGCTATGCTTGCGTGGTATTAAAACCATGGCTCTCCGTGTTGAGAAGCAACAGGTATTTTTGTTTATTCTGTTCCATTTGGTTTATTTTCGCTTGTTAATTTCCTTATCCTTTCTGTTGGCAGCAACATCTGTGATTAACCAATTGATAGACTATAGTTCCAGATATCTGTTTGAGAACATTTATATTCACCCACTGTGGTGATTGTGAATAGGTCCATTCTCAATTTGGGAACAGTTTTTTTGCTGTTTTTGTCGCCTCCCTATATGAAGTTCTTGATTGCCCTCTCCATATTCTCTTGTTTTACTTTATGTGGATGTCTTTGATTTATTCCTATTATTCTTTCAGGATAATGCACAACAGATAGCAGAATTTCTCTCATCTCATCCAAGGATAAAGAAAGTTAACTATGCTGGCCTGCGCGGTCACCCAGGCCATTCTTTACACTATTCTCAGGTAAATATATCTGACGAATCAATGAAGTAATGCTGTATTTCCTCAGAAAATTCATGATTTTTCTAATTACCCCTTTCAGGCAAGGGGTGCTGGTTCTGTTCTTAGCTTTTTAACAGGTTCATTGGCACTTTCAAAGCACATTGTTGAGAGTACAAAGTATTTTAGCATTACAGTTAGTTTTGGTAGGTGTTCTCTTGACTCTGGAAGCTGATTTTTATGATCTCTTGGATTCTTATGCTTGTGTTTGCTTCTTTGAATTCTTTTTCATTGTTTAGTTCGCTTTTAGGGTTCTGATTGAATTCATTTCGATCTTTACTTTGTTTTATTGTTTTATGTTTTGTTATAGATGACCAGTAAAAAAGTGAATTCTCTAACCATACACAAATTTTGAACATATCCCATTTGTAAGATGCATCCATTACCTTTATCATTACTGTCCTTGAAACTCTACATGCTGACCCGTTTTGCTGCCATTCTAGTTCATTTGGATACACCATATATAAGTCCGGAAAAGGTATGCTGTTGGGGCCAGGGATATTTCAAAGTATTAGCTGGGCTGTAAAGCATTCCTGCCAGTCTTTTGTTATAAAAATGAGTTTTTTGCATCCACTACAAATAGTCGTGTCGCTGGGAATTTTTGATATGGTGATTTTGGAGGTTTCCCTACTTTGGATTTTGGAGGGACACTTTAGTCAGGAATCAGGATGCATTTAGATAAAATCTACTTCTCATGCAGACTGGATGGTTATGGTTACCAGGGCACAGTTGATCTTAAGAAAGAATTAAGCAAAGAATGTCATTTTCTTTTCTTTTTTTGGGTCCAGTCTCAAAATAATGCTCATTTAAGAAGTGACGCTGGACTTAGCTATCATACTTGACGTTAAAACGTAAAAAGAGAAATGGAAGATCTGTTCCTATTTTGCAACTATGGCGCATGTGCTAAAATGTGAATGTTTGTTGTTTTCCAGCCTGATGATCTTGCTTTTCAACTCAATGCTTGCCAATTTTCTGTGCTGCAGGAAGTGTGAAATCACTCATAAGCTTGCCATGCTTCATGTCACATGCAAGCATCCCTGAATCAGTTCGAGAGTCCAGGGGTTTAACGGAAGATCTGGTTCGCATCTCTGTGGGAATTGAGGATGTGGAGGATCTCATTGAAGATTTGGGCAATGCAATTAGATCTGGACCACTATGAGTGTCACCCTGTATGCATAGTGAAGTTTTGCTATAGTAGACACTTCCATTTTCTCATGATTACAAAATTTGTTTGGCCTTTTGATGTATTCATGGATATTTGAAAACAATAGCATAGGATGGTTGAAAAAGCTTTGGGATTTGCTTGGGTGGTCCCTTTCGGATTTCCACGGAAGTGCCTGGTGGATTCCCTAACTGGGTATTTTGGTGAGGTTTTCTACCGACTCATCTTCTTTTTTCTGTTTCAGGTCTAGGGCTCAAATTTGTTC
This sequence comes from Annona cherimola, assembly GCA_030490835.1. Lineage (NCBI taxonomy): Eukaryota > Viridiplantae > Streptophyta > Magnoliopsida > Magnoliales > Annonaceae > Annona > Annona cherimola. The sequence continues at coordinate 7,970,172 of CM059974.1, forward strand.
CCTGCCAAGCTTTCAGGGTGGATTGCATGTTCTTTGTGGTAAATGGCAATATATTTAAATGGGCAGGGCATGAATGGTGTCGGTGCCTCTTCTCATTTTGGCCCACTTCGATAGTTAAATCATTATCCAATCTACTTATTGTATTTAAATTTTTTTTTAAAATTCTATTTAGGAAACCTAATTTCATGCAAATCAAATTTGTGTACGGCCCCCATCTAATGAAGGTGTAAAATGAATGTAATAAAATTATTTGATTTATTTATCAATTTAAAGTTGCTAATTCAATATCTAAATTACTTAAGCATCATTTTTATATAAATAAATGAGTTTATAAAGTCGTATAACATCTGAATGTATATATGAATAAATATAAGCATTTTCCATTACTTAACACGATTATTTTTTAAAAAAGGCATAGCCTAATCAAGACTTTGATTGAAATAGTTTGTTTTTAGTATCATGATAAGACAAATGGTGTTAAAGGAAAGGAGAATTTGCGCTACAGTCTCTAACTTCGTGTATTAGCATTTTGGATCTTGTATTAGATGATGATGATGATGATTAGTATGTTAGGCCCTGTGAAATTCAATTATTGTATTTAAGCTTCCACTCTTGACAACATTAAAAACATTGTTAAATTTATGTGTAATGTCGAAATTATTTTTATATTTATACGGAAAGCAAGACAGTGATGGTTAAAAACTAATATTATTTGCGCAATAGTTTTACGATTCACTGAAGGTTTAGAAAGAGATGTTGGTTTTTAACCATGCTGGTCTTGTTTTTCATACAGATGTAAGGATACTTTTGACATACATATCAGTTAAACGGTGTTTTTTAATGTGTTATTGGTGAGAGTTTAAAATATAAAGATAAAAACCTCATAGGGTCTAATATTCTAATATGCAAATTTCGGAGTCTAAAATGTTGATGTGCAAAGTTAAAAGGTTTACAATGTAAATTTTCCTTAAACAAAATGTGTGGATTGGATCTTGATTTAATCGCCGTAGTCAACTAAAATGGGTCAATAGCACCTAAATATTTAGTATTATTGACTCTAAATTTTTAATAAAACTATTAATTTATGTGTATATTATTTATAAATTAAGTTTTTTGAAATTGTGTATATATTTTGCATTTTTACGATGATTTATTTTATATTTTAAACACAGGTGTTGTGGTCTTTTTACCCCTATAAAAATGACCATAATATTTGTGTTTAAAAATACAAAATAAATATATATGTATCTTTAAAAGTAGTAAATTTTAATTTATAGACAATATATATATAGATTAACAGTTTTATTTTAAAAATTTTAAAAAATAAAACAATGGTACTTCAGCCTGAGACCAGTCTTAAAAGATCATGGCCTTTTGAATAGGTGGCTGATCAATTTCACTCATATGCAAATGGCAGCCCTTTACGACCAAGCACAATTGGTATTTTTATTTATTATTTTTTTTATAAAAATTTTGAGTTTTGTGTATTTAATTCGATATATTAAAATTAACTCATTTTGGATATATATATATTTTTAGGTTAAATTATCTTGTCTTTGAAATTATATATATATATATATATATATAAGAGCTGTTCCAGTGTAGCGTCACTGCACTGGAACAGCGGTGCAGTTGCCCTAAAAATGGGTCCCACACATATTAAAATGCAATGAAACTTTATATAATCATTTATCCATATATAAATTATACCTTAGACAGTTTAGATGTTGAAAAAATCACTTTAAAGTTGTTATTTATATCAAACTATTTTATTACGTTGAATTTGTATCATTTTCAGATAGGACCCATATACATATTTGATTGGGATGAAAATTGGTATGGTTATAGAATACATTATTCTAAATACAATGGATGGAGTAGATTATGATTTGATGATCATGTGAGGCCCATTTCAGCGATGCTGAACCGGAATGCTGCACCAGAATATATATATATATATATATATATATATATATATACCTCTAAAAATGATAAAACTTAGAATATGACTTAAATAAGCTAAGATTAATAATTTTATAAAAGAAGAAAGCTTTTATGAATTTTTTTTGTATAACTCCGTGTATTTTTAATATCTTGATGGTTTATGAAAAAATTATTCAATTCATTGTAAATAGTATCATTTATATTGTAATGGAAATCTTTTCTTTTGTTTAGTATTATTGTATATGAGCTCTATTAATGTGTAAAATCAATGCATAGGTAGTATTTTAAACATGTAAGTAATTCAAAATATCACTATTATATAGATAAATAATTCTATAAGGTATTACTAAATCCTAATAAGAATAGATTTAAATTTTTTTTATAATTTACATATGAGTGTATCTATTTTTGAGCAAATGTGACTCATGTACATTGATTTTAGATGAAACTTAGTCTCTTATTTATACAAATAATGTTAAATAGAGTGAATGAATTTTATTTTACATTAATTGTCAACATCTAAAAAGTAAAATTCGCAGCAGAGCCCTTTACAAAAAATAATAGAAAAAAATGTCCTTTACGTCCGGTCGCAAATGGCTGCCAGATGAAGCTCTTTTAAATTTGTAGTAATTGGAGAAAAAAATATTATATGCAACAGTAGTTAAGAAAACAAACCGTAGCACTAGATACTCGATTGCGACGAAGATGCTAATTGTTTGCTTGCAAAGTAATGAGAAACCCCGACTCAATCAAACGAATCAGTGGAGTAAACAGCCGACTCCGGAATCTTATTCAGGCCAGGCTCCGAAACAAGGTCTCCATAAAATCATTTCTAAAATGTCACGGTAAGTTTTGAATCGTTACTCTTCTAAGAAAGTCAAACGCTTTTTTGACGCCTGTCACCTCCAGAACTCTTAACAGTTCATGTATCAAGGAAGGTGCTGTGGCACATGCTAAAATCAATCTAAAGGAAAGTTCAAGGAGAGACGTTTCGGAATCTACTTGAATATATATATATATATTTTTAAAAAAAAAAAAAAGACGAGGAAACGTTTTCCAGATGCATTCAATATTTAAAATTCCAGATGCGTGCAACATTTTCCGATTGAGAACCGATGCACCCATTTTGAGATAACTGATAGAAAACCCAAAATTTCCATCTAGCGTTTGCGTATTTCTGAGGGGAACCAAAAGTCAAATTTTGTGATACTGAAATCCTTTGAACTCTACGCGTCAGTCTTCGATGGTTGTTGACATCCATTGAATAGCCTTATAACGCGGTTTCTCATTGTTTGAACATCCGACTGGCCGACCTACCTTGCATTCATGATCGCTAGCAGATGGTTGATGGACTTAGGCCATACGTGCGATTGCATGATTCTTCAAAAGAGTTGAGACAATAGTATATACAAACGTGTCATTTATGTTACTCTCATGCAAGTGAGCTTCACAAGAAGGCAAAGAAGCAGAATCTCAACTGCTTTAATTTGCAAGAATTTTGATCCCCTGGGTAATTATTGAGGTCGAAGAATTTCAAAGAGAAATAGCAATGAGAATGTCCACTTTCTTTCTTTCTTTCTTTTCTTCGTTATCAAGATTAAAACTATTTTTGTGGAACAGAATCCTTCTGCATAGAATGGTCTCCTGCAAATCAACTTAACTGTTGGGTGGTTTCCTCCCACATGGAGGGAGTTACGTGAAGTAACGTGGAGTCCAAGTGGGGACCACCCACGTACTGCCTTTCTCTTCTTTTTTTCACTTGCGCAAAAACTGTTTTTGTACGCGATGTTTTCCCTTTCATACGTGAAAAGGGTTTTTGCGGCAGTATATCTTCTAGCCATCAAGAGAGAAAAATCTGCCGTCATCTCAGATTTGGTGAGATCCATCCTCTGTTAATTTCTATATTAAAATACATCCTTATGGTGATGATAAAATCCTCTAGTTTTGACTAGGAAAGACATTGCAATATAATCACATTATTCTATAGTGGAAGATTTACTGGGACTGGGTCCCGTGGTTTTTCCCCTTTATTAAAGAGGGGTTTTCCATGTAAAATTGTGGCGTGTTTTTTGTGGGTTTTATTCTTAATTATTTGTGATATTTATTGTCTGAAATTAGTTATCCCTGTTTAATCTACACAAAAGGGAATAGTCTAAATTTCCAACAAATGGTATCAGAGCCAGGTTTATTTTTTGCATAATTTTTCTTGTGTCGATTAGATGGAAGAAACTTCATTCACAATGCTCAAACTCACATCATCAAATTATTCAATATGGAAAATAAGGATAGAAGATATTTTGTATTGCAAAGAACTTTACTTGCCTATTAAAGTGAAAGGGGTGAAGCCCGTGGATAAAACTCAAGATGATTGGGATGTGTTAAATAGACAAGTAGTTGGGCATATCCGACAATGGGTTGATCAAAGTGTTTTTCACCATGTTGCTAAGGAAATTGATGCATTCAAATTATGAAAAAAATTAGAAAGCCTGTATGAACGCAAATCAACTGTAAATAAGGCTTTTTCTAATTACAAGACTTGTTAATATGAAGTATAAAGATGGGCAAAAAGTTGCTAAGCATTTGAGTAATTTTCAAGAAGTTTTAAATGATTTATCCAGCATGAAAATTACATTTGCTGATGAAGTGCAGACATTACTTTTGTTGAGTTCTCTGCCAGATAGTTGGGAAACCTTGGTTATTTCACTCAGTAACTCTGCTCCTAATGGTGTTGTATCAATGGACGTGGTGAAAGACAGCATGTTTAATGAAGAGGCAAGACGGAGAGAGCAAGGTGCATCCGCCAATTTTGAAGCACTAGTTACAGAAAACAGAGAGAGAAATCAGCATAGATATTCTCGCAATAATAAAGATTGTGATAAGTCTAAATGGAATCGTGATAAATCGAGAGGGAGATCAAAGTCAAGAGGAGTCAAATGCTATCATTGTAGTAAGCTTGGACATGTAATTAGAGAATGCAGAAAGTTGAAAAGAGAGGAAGAATATAAAAAGAAAAATGAAGAAAAGAAAGATGACACAGAAAAAGCAGCAGTTGTATTCGAAGATGACGTTGTCATAGCTTGTGATGTTGATTGCTTTGCCAATGATGTGCCTACATCGATAATAGATTCTGCAGCTTCTTCACACGTTACTCCATGTAAAGAGTTCTTCTCATCTTACACTAGCGGAGATTTTGCCTATGTAAGGATGGGAAATGATGGCAGATTCAAGATTCAAGGTATTGGTGATGTTTGGCTAGAGACAGACATGGGATGCAAACTGGTGTTGAAAGGTGTCAAGCATGTTTCAAAACTTCGGTTCAATCTAATCTCTATAGGACAATTAGACAATGATGGATACTATCATCATTTTGGTGGTAGTAAATGGAAACTGACGAAAGGTTCTCTTATTTTAGCTAAGAAAAATAAGACTGACACTCTTTATAGATCTTATATGAAGATTGCTAAGGGAGAAGTGAATGCGGTGGAGCACGAATCCTCCTCAGAGCTATGGCACAAGCGACTTGGCCACATGAGCGAGAAAGGTTTGGATATTCTTGCTAAAAAGAAATATTTGCCCAAAGGTTTACCTCTAAAATCATGCATTGATTGTTTAGTTGGAAAACAACATAGAGTTGCATTTCATAAATTTCCTCCACATAGAAAACATGATTTACTTGGTTTGGTGCATACTGATGTGTGTTCTATGGGTGATAGAACTTTTGGTGGTGCTATATATTTTGTTACTTTCATTGATGATCATTCTAGGAAAGTATGGGCCTATGCAATAAAGGCCAAAGATGAGGTTCTAAGTATCTTCAAGCACTTCCATACTAGTGTTGAAAGAGAAACAGGAAAGAGATTAAAATGCGTTCATGCTGACAATGGTGGTGAATGCAGAGGACAATTTGAAAGATACTGCAGTGAACGTGGTATCAGACTTGAGAAGACAGTTCCTAAGACGCCTCAACAGAATGGTGTGGTAGAGAGAATGAACAGAAGTATTTGCGAAAGAGTCAGGTGTATGTTCTCTCATGCAAAATTATCAAAGTCTTTCTGGGGTGAGGCAATGAGAACTGTAGTTGATTTGATTAACCTATCTCCTTCAACTCCTTTGGACGGTGAGATTCCAGAAAAGGTATGAAGAGGAAAAGATATTTCTTATGAGCACTTACGGGTATTTGGTTGCAGGGCATTTGTTCACATTTACAAGGATGAAAGATCCAAGCTGGACAGTAAAACCAAGTAGTATATCTTCCTCGGCTATGCGCATGAAGAATTTGGTTATAGATTGTGGGATCTTATTGACAAGAAGATTATCAGAAGCAAGGATGTAATCTTCTTTGAAGATCAAACAATCGAAGACTTTGAGAAGATTGAAAAGGCAAAGTCTTCAGCAGAAGGCCCTGTTGATTTGAGTTCGTGTACTCCACCTATTGTGCATACAAGAAATAGGGGAGATATACCAAATGTTACACAAGAGCAACCAGATGAGCAAGCTGCTCCACAGCCATCAGTTGAGACTCAATTGAGAAAGTCTATAAGACAACGTCGGCCATCAGAAAAGTATCCTCCTCATGAATATGTGATGCTTACTAATGAAGGTGAACCTCAAAGTTATCAGGAGGCAGTGTCCCATGAACGTAGTGAAGAATGGATGGACACCATGCAAGAAGAGATGAATTCCTTGCATGAAAACCATACGTATGAATTAGTAAAATTACCTGCAGGCAAGAGAGCACTCAAGAACAAGTGGGTTTTCAGATTGAAAGCAGATGAAAATAGCTCACGGCCAAAATACAAGGCAAGATTGGTTGTGAAGGGATTTGGTCAAACAAAAGGTATTGATTTTCATGAGATCTTCTCACCCGTGGTAAAGATGAATTCAGTCAGAGTTGTTCTAAGCTTGGCAGCTAGCATGGATCTGGAGATATGATTTGAGTTCATGTACTCCACCTATTGTGCATACAAGAAATGGGGGAGATATACTAAATGTTACACCAGAGCAACCAGATGAGCAAGCTGCTCCACAGCCATTGGTTGAGACTCAATTGAGAAATTCTGTAAGACAACGTCGGCCATCAGAAAAGTATCCTCCTCATGAATATGTGATGCTTACTGATGAAGGTGAACCTCAAAGTTATCAGGAGGCAGTGTCCCATGAACGTAGTGAAGAATGGATGGATGCCATGCAAGAAGAGATGAATTTCTTGCATGCAAACCATACGTATAAATTAGTAAAATTACCTGCAGGCAAGAGAGCACTCAAGAACAAGTGGGTTTTCAAATTGAAAGCAGATGAAAATAGCTCACGACCAAGATACAAGGGAAGATTGGTTGTGAAGGGATTTGGTCAAACAAAAGGTATTGATTTTCATGAGATCTTCTCACCCGTGGTAAAGATGAATTCAGTCAGAGTTGTTCTAAGCTTGGCAGCTAGCATGGATCTGGAGATATGATTTGAGTTCATGTACTCCACCTATTGTGCATACAAGAAATGGGGGAGATATACTAAATGTTACACCAGAGCAACCAGATGAGCAAGCTGCTCCACAGCCATTGGTTGAGACTCAATTGAGAAATTCTGTAAGACAACGTCGGCCATCAGAAAAGTATCCTCCTCATGAATATATGATGCTTACTGATGAAGGTGAACCTCAAAGTTATTAGGAGGCAATGTCCCATGAACGTAGTGAAGAATGGATGGATGCCATGCAAGAAGAGATGAATTCCTTGCATGAAAACCATACGTATGAACTAGTAAAATTACCTGCAGGCAAGAGAACACTCAAGAACAAGTGGGTTTTCAAATTGAAAGCAGATGAAAATAGCTCACGACCAAGATACAAGGCAAGATTGGTTGTGAAGGGATTTGGTCAAATAAAAGGTATTGATTTTCATGAGATCTTCTCACCCGTGGTAAAGATGAATTCAGTCAGAGTTGTTCTAAGCTTGGCAGCTAGCATGGATCTAGAGATTGAGCAGCTTGATGTAAAGACAGCATTTCTTCATGGTGATTTGGAGGAAGAGGTATATATGGAACAGCCTGAAGGTTACAAGGTCAAAGGAAAGGAGAATTTAGTGTGTAAATTAACAAAGAGCCTATATGGACTTAAGCAGGCACCAAGACAATGGTACACAAAATTTCAGTTCTTTATGAGACAACACGGGTATAGTAAAACTACTTCTGATCCGTGTGTATTTATTAGAAAATTTTCCACTAATGATTTTATTATTCTTTTGCTATATGTGGATGATATGTTGATTGTTGGTCATGATACTAGCAAGGTTCAAAGATTAAAATTGCAGTTGAGTGAATCCTTTGCTATGAAGGATTTAGGACCGGCTAACAAAATACTTGACATGAAAATTATTCGTGATAGGAAGAACAAAAGGCTTTGGCTATCTCAAGAAAGCTATATTGAAAAAGTGTTAGAAAGGTTCAACATGGGCGAGGCGAAACCTGTTTGTACTCCACTTGCAGGTCATTTCAAGTTAGACTCTCATCAATGTCCTACAAGTGAAGAAGAGAAAGAAAAGATGAAAATAATTCCTTATTCATCTGCTGTCGGTAGCTTAATGTATGCAATGGTGTGCACAAGACCAGACATTGCCTTCGCAATTGGTGTAATGAGTCGGTTTCTTTCAAATCCAGGAAAAGAGCATTGGGAAGCAGTGAAGTGGATCCTCAGATATCTCAAAGGTACCTCCAAAGCCTGTCTATGTTTTGGTTCTGATAGACCTGTGCTTAAAGCTTACACAGATGCGGACTGGGCTGGTGATGTAGATACCAGAAAGTCCACTTCAGGTTACTTGGTAACATTTGCAGGGGGAGCAGTGTCATGGCAATCTAAGTTGCAGAAGTGTGTTGCACTGTCTACTACTGAGGCAGAGTATATTGCTATAACGGAAGCAAGCAAAGAGCTTCTATGGATGAAAAAATTTCTCAAAGAATTGGGAATGAATTAGGAAAAGTATATTATGTACTGTGACAGTCAGAGTGCTATTCATCTTAGCAAGAATCCTACTTTCCATTCAAGATCTAAGCATATTCATGTGCGTTACTATTGGGTTTGTGATGTGTTAGAGTTGAAGTTGTCGCAACTTGAGAAAATTCACACAGATGACAACAGATCAGATATGATGACTAAGATTGTAACTAGCGAGAAGCTAATGGTATGCAAAGAGATGACAAGTTTGCTACAGCCCTCCATGTAGTCGGAAGGGGGAGATTTGTTGGGCGCTTTCCTCCCACGTGGAGGAAGTTACGTGAAGTAACGTGGAGTCCAAGTGGGGACCACCCACGTACTGCCTTTCTCTTCTTCTTTTCACTTGCGCAAAAACTATTTTTTTGCACAACGTTTTTTCCTTTCATCCGTGAAAAGGGTTTTTGCGGCAGTATCTCTTCCAGCCATCAAGAGAAAGAAAAATCTGTCGTTATCTCAGATTTGGTGAGATTCATCCTTTGTTAATTTTTATGTTGAAATTCATCCTTATGGTGATGATGAAATCCTCTAGTTTTGACTAGAGAAGACATTTCAGTGTAATCCCATTATTCTATAGTGAAAGTTCTACCTGGACTAGGTCCCGTGGTTTTTCTCCGTTATTAAAGAGGGGTTTTCCACGTAAAATTATGGTGTGTTTTTTGTGGGTTTGATTCTTAATTATTTATGATATTTATTATCTGAAATTAATTATCACTGTTTAATCTACACAAAAGGGAATAGTCTAAATTTCCAACATTAACCAACGCCGAACATAATTTGACCATTTTCAACTGTTCATCAAGTTTCATTGAACAGAAACATGGCTAGATTTTTGTACTTGAATCAATTGCAAGAATCAACTTTGTCAGTCTGATACTGCGCTCTCCGAAAATGAGTCACCAGTTTGGTTGGTCCGAGTCATTTTTGTCATGCGTGTCGTATCATATCATAGAATCTGCAAATTACCCGGATTGGATCTGAAACACAATAAACACAGTTCCTCATTCATTTGTCCAGTCTTTTACCAACTGACACCGGAATCGGAAAAACTAGGAAGGAAATGCAAGGCTTGAGAGTTGAGAGTAGGTGTTTGACGAACATGATTCCAACCACTAGATATGCAACTTACATTTTCATGCTGCGAATCTTATTTTGGAAAATTTCCACTTGGAGAAACAAGGTGGTAGTGGCAGGCGATCCCGATAAATTAAGGCTAGAAGCCAAAGCAGCCAATGGTCCCGTATACCCATAATAGATCGATGCAACAGCCCATATCCTGCAACCATGCATTTTAATTCTGAAAATGGTGCAGCTTTTCGATTTGTTGACAACATGGCGCACATATTATTTTTGGGTGCATTGAGAGGATAATTGAAGTGGCGGTGGGGTCTTGATTCAGGTGAGAGTGCTCGTCTTTTTGGTGCTTTTTTCACTTGGGAAATGTTCTATATACTCTTCATCTGTGCAGTCCTCTGAGCAGCTAATAAATGGAGTGGAGAGACTTGGGATGTGTGCCAAATCCCCAGTTCCAATCTCTCTGGTCTTAACCCAGCCATCATAGGAAACTCCCTTCATGGCACGCAGGCAGACATGGCAGCATCATGATAACACACTGCTAGAGAGAGAGAGAGAGAGAGAGAGAGAGAGAGAGAGAGAGAGAGAGAGAGAGAGGGAGAGAGGGAGGGAGGGTTAGGGTGCTTGTAGCTGTCTTCAATTTTCCTACCAAGTGGCTTTGGCTGCATGAAAATAACCTGCAGGATGTAAGCAACGAGACTCACAAAGAGGAGATGCCTTCAACCTAACACGGCAGCCGCTGGTGAGGTCAAATATCTGACTCATTCGGCAATTGCTGTATGTTATTTAACTAGTTTATATACACATAAGTTTTATTAGCAAGTTCTCTGCTACTTCACGTCTAATTAGAGTTCCCTTAAACCGCTACGCACACGGCACCCATGGTTTTCTTGGCTTATTGACTAACATATATCTCTTCTATATTCGTTTTTGACATTCGTATGATTATATTTAATTACAATGATCGACTGAGGAATATACTTATATTAAAGTATAAACAGGTCATGCTTGTAAGTTGTAACTACGATATTTGTTATTATGTTAATTAAAAATATATATTTCTTTTAACATCAAAAAAATATCTTTCTTTGATGTGCTAAAAATTAACTTATAAAACATATTAAAATTTTTTTACCATCGTTGTTTTAGCAGTTTGTTGAAAATATCACCTCAATAAAATATTGATAAATTAAATAAACAAAATACTAATAATTATATTCTCTCCAAATCCGAAAACTGTTCAAATCTGAAAAAATAAAAACCTATTCCTGGCACATAAAACATAATTATCTTAACCTGTTTAGTTTGAACCACGTGATTTTTCCTCATATCAGATTTTTTTTTCTTATTCAACAAAAATCCTGATTTTTTCGTCGAGACCAAATAAGAAAATGAAAACGTAGATTCGTAGTTCGGTCGGTTCCAAAGGAGAAACCGATAGGATATATGAGCTGTAAGCATATAATCCGTCTAACCGAAAATCAGGATCATCCAGATGTCTCTTCGGGAAAAAAAAAATTATCCATTTTGATTTTAGAAATGTTATCTATTTTATTATTTTTATTTAACATTTATAAATTATTGGCTCCGGGCAACGACTACTGCAATAGATGTTAATGTAGGGAATTAAATTTTTGTTCGCATATAATATAATTTTTATTACGTAAAATAGATTTAGCTACATATTCGTATTTAATTACAAATACAAGATTACTTTAATATTGTTGCGTTTGCTTGAATGCAATTAATTTTTACATTTTATGCACCGAATTTTAATATTTTTATGTGGTTAGTAACATTAGGATATAAATAATAATGGAATTTTTAGTTGCAAAAAGCAGATAAATAATTGCATTGGATACTAGATATAACTAAATCTATTTAGCTAAAAAGAAACTACATTTATAAACTTCTACCGCATTGGACAATAGAGATGTGGCAAGGACGGGATGGGAGTATATAGGGAGTGCTGGAAGTGGATTAAGGATAGTTTACGCACTTGTAATATATTGTCTTTTGGTTAGCATGTTAATACGTTAACTAAGTTAATAGTATATTACCTTATGCTGAAAAATTATCGCATGGTAATAATTCATGAACGGTCCTAATTTGCTACCTATTGTGCCGTGCCAGTACCGGAGTCCTTTTGGTCAATTCAAAGATAGGATAAGATGAAGATGAAGATGAAGATGAAGATGGGATGAGATACCATATTTTTCATTGTACTTTTATCTATTCTCAATCCACATTTACTTATTTTTAATGTAACTTTACTAATTTCCCATGCGCTTTTATATATTCTTAATATATTTTCATCCTGAATTCTCACCATCCATGTCTAAAATGCTCATATGTATAGATGAGGCATGATTATATGCAATATATTGTACATATGCTTAAGTTATTATATTCATTTTTATTTTATTTTTTGATTTTTTCTTTGTAAATATATTTTTCTAAGTTTATTTAATTTATGTTCCACGTTTTGTCATTTTATAATACTTTAATACATTTATTTTAGAGTTTTAAAAATCAAGTTTTTTTAAGGAGGGCAAAATGACCTATGTGTCCTAAAAATTGATGATTTTCAAAATAAAAAATAAGTATTGTAAAATAACAAAAATTGGTATATAGATTAAATAAACTTAGAAAAATATATTTATGAAGAAAAAATCAAAAAATAAAATAAAAATGAATGTTATAACTTAAACATATATACAACATATTGTATATAATCATACCTCTGTATATATTTCTCTCGTACATTTATTAACATCTACTGTTACTTTTCACTCAGCAAAACTGCTATCTTTTCCCCTAGTTTTCGGCAGCTCTTTTTCATGTAAAGTTTTAATCTTTATGTGTGCTCTAGTGCTTACTTTTCTAATAATAATCAACTTTTATTGACATTATTTTAAGTATGAGTATTATTGTCTTGTCTCCTCACATTCCCATCTTTATTTTTCTGCCAAAGTTTTTTTCCCCAATGCACATACAAGATGCTTGATTGTCAAATAATAGATATGTATATAGCTCTTTCACCGTGGAAAATTAGAAGTGGACAACTCACATTAAATTGAAAAATGATGCGGTTGGTTTGCAGTCTATATATGAAGTAGAGATCTAGCATATTTTAGTCCTTTGATTATTTTTTAATTATTTCTTCATATCTTTTTGTACAAATTACTCTGCTGTTCAATCATTTCAATATAATTATCTATACAATTAATCTATACATTTTAACTTTATTCTTCATTATTACTGCTTTCATATCACGTCGTTTTTTCTCATTTCATAATTTTTTTTACAAATATCATTTCATTCAAAAGTCTTATTGCTTATCAAATACACTCTTAATAAATTGTATATTTACGTCTATTTCAACTAATATTACAATCAAATTTCATACATTTTTCACAATTTATCAAAGAAGACCAAAAGTTTCTAAATATCAGTAAAGAAGACAAAAAACTCTCAAATATTAATAGAGATACAAAGTTTTCAACCGTGGAAACTGGGATTGAACCTTGCACCTTAGAAATTCTCCTTTGGTGTTGGTTTAAGATACTTATCAATCACTTATCTAGCGATTAAATTTGGCACGGAGCCATAACATTATAGTCCCATTCTATCTTTTTACTTTTTTAATTACATCAAATACAATGGAGACACAACTTCTAGAATAGATCCGCATTGGGTGAAGCTACTTACGCACGCATGGGTATGTTACCAATGGTCTATGCATTGGTACACCATTTTATTTTTTTTATTTTTTGTTAAATGGATTGCAGAATTCTAATGCTAATTATTCTTAAAGGAGTTTTTATTCAAAAAATTTTTTAAAAAATCATCAGAATAGTTAGATGAAATTTAAGTCACCTATCGTCTTTAATACAAGATAAATAACTAAAATAACCAAAACCATTCCAATCACTTGTTATATATAAAAAAAATTATATACAACTAGGTAAATTTTTCTACAAATAGTGGTAATTATTGTATATAATGTTAAATTAGCCAATAGCCCATATCCAATAAAAATACAATTTCTCATCGTAATTAAATAAAACAATGCAATTAGTGTGCTTGCTACATGTACTTGCAGCCAAATAACATTAAATGTGCCTACATTTATGTTATATATATAGCTAAATTAAAGAAAATTCATTGTATCGAACAATTTTCGTATAACTAATTTCAAACAAAATTTAAAACATCATAAAATTCTATATTAATATTCATTTGTAAATATGAATACTTTGACATGCATGGAGAAGTAAGAGAAGTGATTCTATTAGTCTTGGTCAATCAAATGACTCGTTTAGCCCATCTCGAAAATCCATTTAATATATTTTTTATTTTTTTATACACTTGTTTATCTAATTACATTTAATATATAAACTAAGTTTTACCATTTTTTAATATGTGTATATATTTTTGAAATTTTTAAATATCTATGTGTATATAAAAATCTTAAAAATATATATATATACATATCAAAAAATGGTAAAACTTGGTTTATATGTTGAATACAATTAGATAAACAAGTGTATGGAAAAAAGTAAAAAAATATTTTAAATAATTTTTTTGAGGTGGACTGAGCAAATCATTTATTTAAATCGAGCTAACAGGATCATTCATGGAGAAGTAATATGCATTCATGGAACATTGAGACCTATAAATATAACAAAAATTCTAATCCAACGTGCACAACAATTGATAAAATATGAAAAATATTTTCATCATTCAAACAACTAAAACGTTACAAAAGTTATGCGACAATTCAGACGTACAAAAAAACAAAAAACAAAAAACAAAAGAGAAATGCTTCCGAAAGCAGGGCTGTTTAATCGTATGTACAAGTGTTTCCATAAGCAACAAGAAAATTTTATCTTGTTCATGTTCATTTGGGTTAAGTCCAAATATAATCATAAAGTATATTTTTATTTTCAGATATGACCATATATTTAAAAAATAGCAGAGATAAACACAGATTATATTCCTAATTTTAAATATTTTAACTCCTTCAACTTTAATGTTAAAATTGAGGTGAAGTTGCAAAACCACCTCCAGAGAAAGTAAAAAAGGATGTAGAAAATATTATAATGACGTAAAAAACTATAGAAAAAGCAAAGAGATTTTTCCTCGCATGAGCAACCACCTCAGTCTGCCAAGTGCCCCACGCAGAATCTCCTTTTATAAGAAATCTTAAGGGCAACTTGGTCATTTGCAAAATAATTAACTCATGTTAAGCAGTAGATGCTGATATCGTTATCATATTTGGAATTACTGTTATAACATGTATGAGTTGTGATACAGTGCACCCGATTGCATTCGCTTCGGTGCATCGGAGTGCAAAAACTTATTTTTTAATATTTTTTTGAAATTTTTTTATACAATTGGTCAACTGCTAATCTAAGTGTATTTAACATATGTATCAATTTTTACTATTTTTGGAGATTTTTAGATATGTGTTTTTAATTTTTTAAAATCAGTAGACATTTTCGTAATTAATGAATTACAAAAATGCCCTGCTAATTTTAAAATAAAAAAATAAATATCTAAAAATCTTCAAAAATGTTAAAATTAATGCACATAGAATAACAGTTGTATAAAAAAGATAGGTGAAATGCACCGGAGCGCACCGAGATTGGTGCATTCAGTCACGTCGAAATATATATTCATCTGTAATATTATTCTAAATGCACAAGCATATTTGGAACCAAAGTATGATTTATGATCATATTTAAAATTAGTTTTAATTTTTATTGGTAAAATTAACTCTATTTAGGGTTTAATATTCACATCATTAGAATTTTCATGAACTTAAAGTAGAGTTGATCCGCCAACCTGATGTCATCTTAGTTGGTCGGGGACGATTATAAAATTTAACTTGTTGTGGGAGCTTATTGTTTCATTTTAAGGGTGTGTTTGGCATTGGTTAAAAAAAGTTTAAGTTAAAATTTTTCAATTTAAAACTTTTCACTTTCCACAACTATCATATTTTTTAATTATTTTTTCACAATTTCCTATGCAACTACCCTATTTTTCAATCATTTCTACACAAATACCCACACAACTAACTTATCTATTTTAACTTTATCCTTTTTACTACCTATCATTACCCCTATCATATCACATCATTTGACAACTTTTACTCTCCAAAACTTTCCACAAAAAATTTTATCTATTCACAAACACACCCTAAGTTTAATTATTATATGAGATGAGATGCAATGTAAACATTCAATCAAAAAAATAAAGTTAGATCCCAGAGAATTAATGCCATCCATAATTATCCATTTTTAATCCTAACCGAAGATCTACTGATATAATCGCCAACTCTCCGTGACATAAAGGGCCGGTAAATCGTGAAATCTCATAAACATACCTATTTCATCGAAAATCCCAAAAAAAAGAAAAAGGTCTTACAGAGCCGTCATTTTGGGGGGGGTGGGGGTGCAGACAGGCACACGTGCACACGGTTGCCATCTTTTGCCGTCGGAGCACCACCGTAAAAAAAAAATTCAAAAAAAGCTGCTGTCCGAGCTTTGAACTTTGATTACAGCAACAGCACAGCAAAAGAGTGACGACTTTTTATTTCCCAGTGCGGCAGGTCAATTTGAAGTGCCCCCTATTTATGGGCCCACGGATACGTCATTACAGGAAAATATTATATATAATAATATATATTAAAGATGGTTCAGCTGATCTGATTTCCTGGACTTGACTGAAGTGAATTAGCTTCGCTAGCATATTTAACTCGACTTAAACGGATGTGAAATTTGGACAGGGACATTCAACCATAGGCATTGTACGTACGTACAGGTTCATGTAGAGGGAGTCAACAAATCCGGGCGCCTGCGTATGAAGACTGCGCCTGAGTATTGAGAAGTTGGAATCACGCAAAGAAATAAAGAAACGGAAATTGGGTATGAAAACAGGCACGGATATCGCATGGGTGGCAGTAGCGTGCGTGAATTAATTGGGAGGAAAGGAGAGAGCATTGGCTGCTCAACTGCATGTTTATTAATGGTCGGGTTTTGGAGTCCACGTTCGAGGCTTGGGGAGGTCGACAGATGCACAGATATTTATAGGTGCCGTTGAATGTTAGAAAGGTTAAGACGCAGCCGTTGTATATGACCTATTCTATTCTCCGTGTCTTGCCTTTATTTATTTATTTTATTTATTTTTATTCTGTAATAAATAAATGAATTAATTAATTAATAATACTTGTAGATTTGGGATATGGGAGCGTGTCAACCATGGTTAGCTGATAACCGGCTTTGACTGTGTATCTCTTTTCCTCCCTCTCTCTCTCCCTCTCTCTCTCCCCTTAGTGCGTGCGTGGGGGTAGGCCTATTTTCGGTGGGTGGACTTGGTGCTGCTGTGGCAACCGGCAATCTCTCTTTCTCGCTCTTGGGTTGGTGGTGTTGGAAATGGAGAGAGACGGGCACAAACAGCTTCTGCAGTAGCATAGATCCTGCGAAACCAAGATATTTCCTTGCTGTTGGTGAGTCATTTCTTTGACTATTTTGCTGTCTGGGTTGTTTGTTTGACTGGTCACGACTCATGATCGATCCTCAATCACTGATTTTTTTTTTTTCTTCCTTCCGTTTTCTGGCCTTTTCCCATTGAGAGTCTTAAAAGCTGGGGTTTTTTCCGCCCTTTTTGTGTTATATCCATGGGTTGCCGTCTTTTCTTTACTGCTGCTGGATTTTTCGGATCTGGGTATTAGTTGCCTCTGCCAATCTTTGCTGGATTTGATTTCGTTTGGCTTGATCTTTCTGTCGGATTCTTTTTTATGCAGTTCTGGATTGTGAAAAATCGAATCTTTTTTTTTTTTCTTTTGTGGCTGAGCTGATTACTGATTCCGGCGCTGTACAGGATGGTGTTGATGGATTGGGGCTTCGGTAGCTCTCGTGGGAGGATTCGTGATCGTGCATTCCAGTTCTGCTTTGACGGTTACGAGATTCAGTAGCAATTGAAAAGTGGAATTGTGGTAGCAGATTTCAGATTTCCCTTTGCAACAAGCGGTAGCTGCTTGGAGATTCGCCGTTATAATGGGAGGAATATGTTCGAGGAGGTCCACCGTCGATATTTCACCCGGTGGAAATTTACCGCGTTTGAATGGGCATTTTGACAGTCATGAACACTACCAATCTCGCGGGCACTCCTTGAAGCCGCAGAGTAATGCAACGCCATTGCCGTCAGGAGCCAATGGTGAGAAGCAGTCATGGGAACCCAACTCATTTGTCGAGAGGTCCACGCCTGGACGCGTTCTTAACGATCGAATGGATATGGGACCGGGCGATCCTCGGTTGTCCAGGGCTCTATCACACAAATCTAGATCGACTAAATCAAAAACGGGGGTAGCTGGGAAGATTGGCACCACAAAGGCAAGTCCACTTGTCCTTTCTCCTTATCGTTTTTGCAGTTTTTCTGCTTATTGTATTTTAGAGATGACATCACTTGGTCGTGCATTCGGCAATCTAATTTCACATATTCCATTTAATTGCCTTCAGAGCCGAATTTCGTTTGCATGCTCTACTTAGTTTGCCGTCGTTGACACTATCTGTGCAGGGCCCCCACTATAGGCTAGCTATTGGGATAACCTATTTTCTGGCTTACCCATAGTCATACTTTTTTTTTTTTTTTGAACATTAGTCAATACATTTTAGTTTGATACATAGTGGCTAAGTTGATTGCAATATTGATTTTTCTTTTTTATGGTAGCACTGACACAATTCGCAGATGTTTACGGTTGCAATAATTGTCGAAGCATATCAACACTTCGCCACATGCTTTGTCTGGCATAGAGATTTCTAGTTTCATTCCTTCAATGATATCCGTGTCCGCATTGCATCCATGAAGTCCTTCTAACCCTTTAGTTGGGGCAAAACATCCTCGGAACTAAGTTACTTGTCACACAAAATTGCCATTCAGACTTGATCTCTTCCTCACATCTCAGCTGTTTATGGTTGAAGCATACCAAAATGGATGCTTCCACACTCTTGGTTCTGGATGTACTGCCATTTTGAAACACTACGGCCCATCCAAATTCCAAGATGTTGTGGAATTACCATATAGATGTTTGGGTAATGATTCAATATTTACCATAAACATGGAGGCTCCAAACTTACCATTTGAATTTTTTAATTCTAAAATATATTTTTAAAATCTAAATCATTTATCATGTTCATCCATGTGTATTCATTTATGATTCCAAAATTACATGTATTGCTAACTTTTGTATGCTATATTTATACTACACTTTTTTTTTTTTTTCAAAAATTTTAGTGGCTAGATATTCACTCTGAAAAGATGCTATTTCTTACAAGATATAAGTTTCCAATGAGAATTATGCATTGATGCTATTTCTTACTAGATATAAGTTTCCAATGAGAATTATGCATTGAATGTGCTTTTCTGCCTGAACCTGATGCCGGTGCCGGTTTCTTGTTCAGAAGTGGACGCAGGCATGATGGTAGCCAAACTTTAATTCTGATAAAAAAAAGGAGGTGGTTGATATTTTATTGAGCCACTTATCATGGGGATCTGCTCGTGAAAAATGATGTTCTACTCATAGTAGCTTTGAAGCTGATGGAGACTGGGTGTTAGAAAATTCAATGGCAGAGCTAACAGTTCATGGCAAGTAATGTCATCCCTTTGCAACAAGGGAAAAAATGTTTTATCAAGAAAAGGTATTGCACATGCATGTTTTAGCAGAAATTGGAAGCAACAGTTACAAAAAACCTCAAGAGTTGTGGTGTCCAAATCAGGAAAGATATTGTTCATATCGGAGACTACAAAAACCTTGGAGTGGTGGTATCCAATTGAGGAAAAATTTTGTTCATGTCGGACATTGCAAAAACAGCAACATTATAGGATTGTTTCAAAGTTGCTGCTAGCAATGATGAATCTATCACATTTTTGGATTGTGAATGGATAAACTGATGACTGTCAAATTTCCATGCCTTCTCTAATTAGCATGCAAGTGCTGTGTTTTGAACTCCATGTCCACAGAAGTTAGATTATTTTGTGCTATAGAGGTAGGCTGTAACTCAAAAGATAAAAGTGTAAGATATTCAGTCTATTCATGGCTTGATGGAATATCCCATTTCCATGGATGTGAGGAATTTGGAGACAATCATTTGGGCAAGTTTCAACTCAGAGACCATCCTGGGATACTTATCTGAAAGAGCATTTAATCACCTGTAATTTCTTCCCAGTCTGCAGAAAATGGAAGATCCTGTTGGGTTTAGCATGCATTTCAATGTACTGAAAGCTGTGGAAAGAAAGAAGCAACACAAGTTCAAAGATCTATAGGTTTCTCTCTCAAGCAGCAGGGAAGACGCTGAATGCTATCTAATGGGAAAGATTTATGTAGGTTTACCATTCAAGACTTGGATTTGAGTGGGTAAAATCTGGATGCATTTCTTTCTAGGTGGAGATTTGAGCAGGTTTTTAGTGCAGAAATGGGAGCTCAGATTTTTCGTCATGGTCCTGTGGTTTCTTTCAGCAGTGTTTTGTTGTGTTTTGTTCAATTGTAATGAAACTTCTTGTGTATATATAAGCTCCTTGATGCATGGACTTAACTCAACCTTACCTGTCTGCTTCTTTAATACTCTATCTAGTCAGTTTGTCTTACTGCTAATTTTATTATGTGGATGGTTCCTAATTCGTTGCTTGTCTATACCAGGTTTCTGAAGTGGGTTCAATTTTGGGCAGAGCTGGCACTGTTGGGCTTGGAAAGGCAGTGGAGGTTTTGGACACACTTGGAAGTAGCATGACAAATCTTCAGCTCAATGGTGGATTTGTTTCTGGGGTCAATACGAAAGGAAATAAAATAGCTATTTTGTCATTCGAAGTCGCCAACACTATAGTCAAGGGTGCAAATCTCATGCAATCCCTTTCAAAGGAAAATGTAAGGCACTTAAAAGATGTGGTGCTACCTTCCGAAGGTGTACAGCTTTTAGTATCCAAAGATATGGATGTTCTTTTGAGACTTGCTGCTTCTGATAAGAGGTGTGTAGTGGACGATTACTGTTGGGAAACTGGATTTTCACCTTTCCCCCTCTTTGACTCTTAACTCTTCATTTCTTTAGCTTAGATAGCAGATAGTACCAAAGGTGTACTCTTTAACTCTTCACGCATGATCAAAATACGGGTTGTCGGACTTGAACTCAGAAATGTAACTGCTGTTCATGTTATCTGCTTTCATATCAATCACTTTTTCACCCGGTTATGCATTATTATCTGCTGCAGCTTTGTTGAGTAAGCTGTTGGTTTGTTACAGGGATGAGTTGAAAGTTTTTTCAGGAGAGGTAGTTCGTTTTGGAAATCGTTGTAAAGATCCTCAGTGGCACAACCTGGATCGCTATTTTGAGAAGTAAACAACCCATAACCTTTATGGTTCACAACATGTTATATGTTTGATGCATGGCCTTTGTAGTTCCTTTTTTTAAACGATTTCTATTTTCCAGGCTTGGTTCTGAATTCACTCCACAAAGGCAATCAAAAGAGGAGGCTGAAGCTGTTATGCAGCAGTTGATGACTTTAGTTCAATACACCGCTGTGAGTTTTGCATGCTGCTCTGGACAGAAAATTGTTGTGCTTTCCAGTTGTATTTATATGCAAAGCTTCGGGTTATTTATGTGCTTCTTAATATTGATATTTTCACTAGTTATTCATGATACTGAAGCATGTGATACATACATTCTGGGAAAAAAAATCATGGAAATTGGGGGAACTTTGATTTTAGATTTTGTGCTCTTCTTTAGGAATAAAAACATCAGATAAATGTATCAAAAAGAGAAGCATGACTAGTGACTGTATCACTACCAAGATTATACTTGAACAGAACACATACAAATATTGGGGCAAAGAATTCCATTGTCCTTATAAGAGGCACGTGATGAAACAGAAAATTTGATGCTAAAAATAAGTAAATTTTGGCATGCATCATTTATGGCTTGAATCATAAAATGTCCAATATGACACCCCTACATGAAAAAAAGAAGTATGGCTACATGAGGAAAAGCTGTTTATCAATAAAATACCAGGCTGTAGCAAAAATCACATTGCTAAAGAAATTAAGAACACTTAAAGAGTCCGTTTGGGAACACTAAATGGGGGAGAACTTTTCACTGCTCCCCCCACACCTTTTGATATGGTTTAACATCTTATTATTTTTTTTATAATTATTTCCTCTACATTTCAAGATATTTTTTTTTCACATCTTCTCATAAAACAACCCTTTCTATTTTAATTGCATTCCCGTTACTTGTAATAATTACCTCTATCAGATCACAACGCTCTCACTTCTTGAAATTTTTTCCCATTCGCACCTTCCTACTTTTACTTTTAAATCTTCCCAAACACACCCTTAATTTCCCTTTTTATTTTTCCTATTTTTTTCATACATTTTATGTCAATTTTGGTATATATACCATGGACAATATTATTGGTCGTGAATTATACAAAGATATGGATGTATCTGGCAATTGTTTTCATTTCCTGTAGATGCTGTCTTGTGTTTGTCCTGCTTTGTAAGTAGAAAAGGACTGACATTTTAATCTCCTCACAGGAATTATACCATGAGTTACATGCCTTGGACAGATTTGAACAAGATTATCGGCGGAAGCTACAGGAAGAGGAGAATTCAAATACAGTACAAAGAGGTGAGCCACCATTGTAACCTGTTATTGTAAACTCTGATGAACCAGGGTCTTGAATGTTGACCAAATTTGCATGATGGTTTCACTTCCAAGGATGACATATTGGAATGGTTTTTCCACCCCTTGTGTCTCTTATGAATCTCTGTAGGGAGAAGTTATATTTTGAGTGTTGTCCTGTGAGTTGGAAGTTTTTGACAGCAGGCTAGGATTTCAATCATATCCCTAGACCAAATTCCATGATATGGTTAGCTAATGAAGTTGGCATATTATTTACATTTACTGGCTGTTGGGTTAGAGGTAAATCTAAGACAACCTAAAGTTGAAATCAATAGATAATAAAATGAGAGAAAAGTTGAGTGGTTTGATCATGTGAAACAGAGAGCGGAAATGTCTCCAATTAGAAGGATTGTTTTTATCACACTAAGGAGGTCATAAGAGAACTAGGAGAAGGCTTAAAACAACATGTTTAGAGGTAATTATATAAGATATGAAAAATTCATCGACTTAATGAAGGCATAGTTTAAGACAAACAAGAATAGTGCAGTAGAATCAATTTAGCTAGCTCCATGTGAGAGGAAAACAGCTTTCGATGGGGGATATTGACTAATTGACTCTCTTGATTCTCCAACTGCTAGCTACATCGTGAAACCACAACAAACAAGAAATCTGGCTGTTAAAATTGTCCAGATTGATGATGGTTCAAAAACCTGTAACAATTGGCTAAACAAATGTTAAAACAAATCCCTACTTTAAAGTTGACCAGATTGATGATTCGGACCCAGAATAACAGCCCACCTTAGTTCAGGGATTTTTAGGCACAGAGATAATAATTATTTTTGACTTAGAAAGACTAGAGAATTTTTGTGCATAGAGCATTTTAGTTATTAAAGTAACTATTCAATATTGTATTATTATCACATTTCTTCTGGGATTTTTCCGAGGTAGCGAACAATCCTGTCTAGTGATTTGTCACAGACTGACAGTTCAAGAACTTTATGCTGATCTGAATAATTTTTTATGCTTTCTGTCAATATTAAAGATACAATGGTCTTTTTCTTGGTTTTCAGTTATTAGGTTCTGTGTACGAAAGCTTGTATGAACTGCTGAAATTAGATTGAAATCAACAAATATTTTAAGGTCATTGAATTCTGGAAATTTTGAAACCCAAGTGCTCTATATTTTCCTATGTCTTTATCTTCAACCAGTACTTTATCATCCTATCATTATGTTGGATAAATATTGTATATTCTACAACATTATAAAACTTGTTATGAATTTATAATAGCATATTGTGGCTTCAATTTGACATTGAACTACGTGTCTGTTTTCTTGCATTATAGGAGACAGTCTGGCAATCTTAAGGGCAGAGCTAAAAAGCCAAAGGAAGCATGTTAGAAGCCTCAAGAAAAAGTCACTTTGGTCCAAGATTTTGGAAGAGGTAGTTCTCAGTATTAATTGTGTTTGACAAGATGGCTATTGTTAATTATATTGTAGTTTTCTTATTTTAATTATTTAGCTGTTTCTCTAAATAATTTTCCTCTCAATAATGATATGTACTCTGGCTTGCTAGCTTTAAACATTCTTCGACTCCAGAGTTGGCTAATGGCTGCTGCTGCTCAAACTCTGTGTATTTTGATGAGCCTCGGATGTTAAGCTTCTGATTGTGAGGACTAATGTAATATGTGCATTTCTGGCAGGTAATGGAGAAGTTAGTGGACATTGTCCACTTCTTACACGTAGAGATCCATGAAACTTTTGAGACTGCAGGTGTGAATTTTTTAGCTAAAACTGGTTTCTGAGTGTTTCTTCGGCTGGCATAATCGTTTAACATCTTTGGGATTTTAATCCACTTCATTTTTAAAAATGGAGAATGGTATTCATACAAACGACCACTATGTAGAAGGTGTAGCTGAGTGACTGAGTCTGAGATGTTGCTTTAAACAAATTGGCTTACCTTTGCCGGAAAGTTTTTTGGTGAATAATGAAGAGAACTTTGTTTCATATGCCTAACTATTTTTGCTTTACAGAGCTGAATAGCTTTTTGCCCAATTAAAAAAAAAAGTGTTACCAAAGTACAGTGTTGCCTTGTACTGATTTTCAGGCATTTTAAATTGACTTTCAAACTAATTATTGTAATGTCAAAGCTAGTAGCTTAGATGGTGAGAGAATTGGTTTGGAAACAATTTCATGTGAGGGTAGAGTTGTAGAGTATTAACCTTAACGAAGTAATGTGAAGTACCTTTTGTTCTAGAGAGCAGGCCAAGCCTAAAGGTACAAAGCCATGCTGATTGATTTGATTTGTCTTTTGTACAGATGATGGTGAGGCAGTTAAGGGATCTTTTAACAAGCATCAAAGGCTGGGTTCTGCTGGCCTTGCATTGCATTATGCTAATATCATCACTCAAATTGATACTCTTGTAAGTTTTTGATGTTCTCAGTCCCAAAGGTGCAACCTGCATGATAGATGACACTGCTTTTCTTGTATTTCTCCATAATAAAATTACTGATAGCATTGTCTGAAATTTGTTTAGCATTTTTGCAAGTATCAGAAATACCATCAACATTGTCCTTGTGGGCTGCTTCAGTTATTGAAGTGCCTAAATACTAATCATCACATGTGACTTTTTTCCGTCAGTTTGTCCATACTTGTGCTTGACTTTGTATTGGCATGTTTTGTGCATGCACTTTCTCAAGTGCATCACCTGTTCGGTGTTGTGGTAATGGATGGTAGGGTTTTATAATTTGTTGCTGTGTTGCTGCAAGTTGTACTGTTGTCCTTAACATAGCGTTTAGCTTGACATGCTCTACTGATACGAAAAGCTTAAGCTGATTGTATTGGACATCAGAAATCCTTTTATTGTATCCTCATAGCCTTGGGTTGTATGGTATCAATACATCCCCTACTTTTGAGGGCCGACGTCCAAGGTGGCCTACTTCAGCAAACATTGGCCCAATGATAGCCCTTTTCCCAGATGCCCCACCCTAGCAACACTGGCTTGATGGTAGCTGTTTTCTGCCTTGGGATGGCTCCACTCATCAATTAATAATTTTTATTTGGCCTCTTCGTTAACAGGATGGTTGCATTCATCCACAATAATTTTAATCTGGCCTCTAGATTACCTCTTTTGGGAGTTGAACCTATATTTCTAAGTCCATTGTTGGGTTGGGTGTTTGGCAATAAGTAAAATTTTCACTTAAAACTTTTCACTCTCTATAACTATTCTATTTTTTAATTATTTATTCACATCTTCGTATACAAACTACCCTACTTTTCAATCATTTCTACCCAATTACCTATACAACTAACAGATATATATATATATATATATATATATATAGAGAGAGAGAGAGAGAGAGAGAGAGAGAGAGAGGAATGATCATGTTAACCTGGGCTAAGTAAATGCCTCACTTAGCCCACCTCAAAAATCCTATTTTAAATTTTTTTTTTTTTGTTTTTTTCTTCATACACTTGTTTATCTTGGTGTATTTAATATATAAATTAAGTTTTACTATTTTTGAATATGTTTATCTATTTTTTTGAGATTTTTAATAGATAAAAATATTCAAAAATGGTAAAACTTGGTCTATATCTTAAATATAATTAGATAAATAAGTGCACGGAGAAAAAAGTAAAAAAAAAGTTCTTGTAAATAGGTTTTTTAAGGTGGGCTAAGTGGAGCATTTACTTAGCCCGGGCTAACAGGATCACTCCTCATATATATATATATATATATTAACTCTATTATCTTTACTCATTATCATTACTCCTATCATATCACATCATTTTCTGTCAATTTAGCAACTTCTACACCAAAAACTTTTTATCCAAAAGGTTTATCACTTCCCAAACACACCCCTGATATCAATGATATGAAAAGCTCAAGCTGATTTTTGCGGACACCATGAATCCCTTTAATGTATCCTCTTAGCCTTGGGTCATATCATATGCATGATCAGTAGGTTGATGCCTTCTATCTCCAGCAGAGTTCATAGAACATTTCTGTATTTAGTGCTGGATTTCTGCATATGGAGCTGATCAAAAAATGCCACATTCTTTTATTTTTTTTTCTGATAAATTACATGCCATCCATAGGTATCTCGATCCAGTTCTGTTCCTCCAAATACAAGGGATACATTATATCAGGGACTGCCGCCTAGCGTGAAGTCAGCTTTACGTTCAAAGTTGCAATCATTTCAAGTCAAAGAAGAGGTATGTGCTTCAAAAAGTTGCAATCATTTCAGGTCCTGCTGCTGGGATTCTATACGATTTACTGAAAGGTCTCTTGCAGGGATATGGAATTCTTTGTTGTTGCGCGATTGGACACTAAAATTATTATTTTTCAGGATCATCATGGCATGACTTGAAATTTAATAATTCCAAATTCAACCTTATATCTGAATCTGCATTTTTTAAATATATATAATGATACTTACATGTGATTTTCATCGTGTTCCTAATCTTTTTTGTTTCATATTTGCAGCTTAGCGTTCCTCAAATCAAAGCTGAGATGGAGAAGACTTTGCACTGGCTTGTCCCTATTGCCAGTAATACAACAAAGTAATTAGACTGCTTGAATATCTTTTTGCTGTCCTTCCTCCTGTTGTTAGCATCATGGAGTGCATCTACATCAACAGACAAAGAACTGCATCCTTTCTTCTCTATTTTCTATTTTTGTGATTATTTCAAGAAATATATCTCATTACTTACTTGCCACTGTAATGTTGATGCAAACCAGGGCACATCATGGCTTTGGTTGGGTTGGAGAATGGGCAAACACTGGGTAAATCACTAAATTGTTCATCCATTAACCTTTTTTTTTTTCCCTTTGTATTCATTCCTTGGTCTTGAAGAAAGAAACCATGAGATTCTAGCTCAGGAAATGACCTTTAGTCAATACGTCTCTTACATTTATGATGTGCTGGCAGATAACTTTTTTTTTTTTTTTTCCTTTCTTTTTCCCTCCCTCTGTTTATTTTGGATTGGCTTTTTATTTGTCACTCTCTGTTTAGACAGCATAACCAAGGACACTAGCACATCATTGACATGTTTTGGGAGCATTTTTTTTTTCCAAAAAAAATTTCAGTCTTGTGGGGACTAATAGTCACTAATTACTTATGGACATTCTTTTCTAGTGCAAACTTATTTTATGGATATCATTTCGTGGTGTTGCGGTTCATTTTTGTCTTATTGTATATGGATGATGGTAAGCTGTTGTTTTACGTCTTTCAGTTCCGAAGTGAATCGAAAGCCAGCTGGGCAAAATGACGTTATTCGAATTGAGACACTTCATCATGCTGACAAGGAGAAGACAGAATCCTATATACTTGAATTGGTGGTGTGGCTTCACCATCTCATCAGCCAGTCAAGGTTAGGGGCCCATGGGGGCATTAAGTCTCCCATTAAATCCCCATTGAGATCACCTACAAAAAAGAATTTGGTGGTCGCATTGCCAACCAACAAAGCCAATGTTCCATCTTCCATGCTGACCCTGGAAGACCAGGAGATGCTACGTGATGTCAACTTTAGAAAATTGACGCCTGGAATAAGCAAGAGCCAGGAATTTGACACTGCAAAGACTAGATCGAACAAACACAGTCGGCTGAGTAAAAGCAGCAGCCATTCCCCGGCGACTGGGAATAAGGTTGTATTTGGCACAAGAAGGCCGATGCCCTCCATTCCTGTCATTGACTTCGACATTGATAGAATTAAAGCATTGGATGTCATCGATAGAGTGGACACTCTTAGAAGCTTGTCAAATTCTATGTGAAGGTTTTGTAAATGTCCGTGCTCCATGATGGCTCTCTGATTGTGCTCATGCAATAGATTCCATTAGTGGTGGATTGGGCGAGAATCCCAGCAAGGTTAATTTGTTGTATGGCCTGTGGGGTTCAGGGAAATCATGTAAAGGCAAGTGGAGATGTTGAGTGAGAAGAATACTTTTGTAAGTAAAAGAGAGGAAGACGAGCATGGGTGATTTGTATTATACAAGGGAATTTGGTGGATGTTTCTATAGCCGAAATTTGGGAAATTGGTTTCTGCCGAGGTCCTCTCTGTTCATCTATGTACAAGGTGTGCCATTGGAGTTCAATCGTTTTTCTTTTTTCCTTTTTTTCCCTTTTTCTGTTGTGGAGTGGGGGAGGAGGAATTGGATCAGAAGTTCAGATCATGTACAAGGATGTGTCACTTTCTCCGATCAATTTTCTGTATGTACAAGGGTATTACTTTTACCAATCAAACGAGTCACTTTTATATGTTATAGAGTTAATTTTGGCTATCTGAGCTAGTTATTTAGTTCTCAATAAAGTGTTAGCACTGTCAAATCCATTCGATTATTCATTTCTGTGTACTTGGTGTGGCTTTGTAATTTATCATCATCTCCACTCTACATGGTTGATGTATTCTAATAAAGTGGTTGATGTATTCTAATAAAGTCTCCAACACTGTTCCCCAATTGTCAGGTAAATTCTTCCATATAATAATGAGGTTGATCCCATACGGCTACGCAGTTGAAATATTTTTATATCTATTTTTCCAAATAAATGTGTGAGCCCATTTAGATCTTTCATTCTATGAAATTTGAGAATTATTGTTCTTTATTTTTAAATTTTAAAATAAATTGCTAAATAAATTTTGAAAAATTGAACTTTTACGTAACAGAAGAACTAGAATTCAGATAAATCTCACATTTTAAAAAAAAATTGTTTGTTTTAAATATTTTTGCAGCCCCCTTATTGAGCTCGACGTACGGGATTTCTGGCAAATAATGATAAAATAAGAAGAAGCACTTTCGGAATTGCTGTATATTTCTAATCGGAGTGGCTTGTACAGCAAGACTGTCTGGCATGCACCGGTACCGCAACAGGACTCTTTCATTCGCCGGCCTGACTTGATACTCAAAAAAGTTGGGAAGTCATTTATCTGGCGCCCACCATCTTGTAAAACTTAATGCGCGTGGAGTTCTTTGTTATTAGTGATCTACAAATGGATAGAGTTGCTGTATTCTAAGACCACTGATCGAAAGAAAATAGAGTTATGGCCCGTTTGGCATTGTGTTTAACGGTGTGTTTGGTAACAAGTGAAAGTTGTCTAGTTAAAACTTTTCAATCTAAAACTTTTCACTCTCCACAACTACCCTATTTTTTAATAATTTCTTCACATTTTTCTATACAACTATTCTACTTTTCAATCATTTTCACACAACTACCAACACAACTAACCTACCTATTTCAACTTTATCCTATTTATTCCTCATCATTATCCCTATCATATCACATCATTCGACAACTTTTATTCTCTACAATTTTTCATCAAAAGTTTTATCCATTCCCAAACACACCCTAAGTGATGCCTACGCACACGCAACCCCAAACAGAGCCTTACTGGGCTTTATCAGCATTTGGTACATTGAAAATGGAATGAAATTAAAGGGCAATGGAAAAGTAACTTCATTAATTACCTAATTATGCTACTTTTTTATCCGTATATTTTAATCACTTTCCATACAAGTATCTTATTATTCCCACTTTATTCTCTAATCCATTACACTCCCACCATTCTCGTAGGGCCTCGAATTTGTGCAATCTTCAACTTAATTAATCTAAAAACTATAAAAAAGAATTACTTCCATACCAATTAGAAATCCTGTGGCTGTCCTAAAAATGGCCCGGAAGAATAGGACAAAATTACATGCGTTTTGGGGTCCCAGAAAATGCCTAAAGTAGCCCCAAAGTGAACGAAGGTTGCTTCAGGGACAATGCACGTTTTCCTTTCCCCACTACAGAATATACAATCCCCGGTTAGCTAGGACAACGTAAACTTTTCTCCTACTACTAAAAAATAATGCAGATGGGTAATCCAAAAAGCTGGAGCTCATGTTTCGGGGCAACCTATTCTATTGCCCCACTCCAACAATCACGGCAGCCCTTCCACCTTGGATACTCTGCTCACCTGTAGTGATTTTAATTCAGTTTTAATCTAAGCTTTGATACCAAAAAACTCTAGGTGATGGTGTTTTATGCACCAAAAATCCTTTTAATGTAATATTTTTTAGTCATGGGTTCGTATCAACGGGGAGACAATAAGATCCGGTGCTGATACGCAGAATCTGAACGAAGCTGCAAGCCCCTGACATCTAGCCAACATCTCAGACAATTCATTCAACCCCATTGTTAGGTTGTCTAGCATTGGTGGTAGTTGAGTGATGTCTGCTACGATCAGCACGGTATTTTCGTATCAGTATAACACCATTAAGGAGTCGTTTTGCCTGTCTCCATGGGATGGACTCAACCACCGTCACATGCGCCCTGCCTAATGACAACAGAAAATAGAGCAATGTTGATATAAATAGCAGCAAAATAGTGCAGACAGGCTTTCTGCATATCACCATTGCATTGGACCTGCCCAAGTACTACAAAACATGTCAGTGACTACCGAAAGCTAAGCCTCACCCAACACTCCAACATTTTGTCTTTTGCCAGTGCTCACTTCCAGCATTTCTCCGATGCAACTAGGCCATATAAGCAGACTCGAACAAGCCACATTCTCCCCTCAAGTCTCTGCTTTGCTTTCCTTTAGTTTCCATGGCGGTCCTGCTCTCCAATATCTATTCACCATTGGCGGTTTTCTTCTTTCTCCTCATCGTCGGCGTCGTCTCTGCCAAGTCCCACCAATCATCTAGACTACTTCAGCCCGGTGTCGTGTTGGGAAAAGAGAAGATGAGCCACCTTCACTTTTACTTCCACGACGTGATCAGCGGCCCAAACCCAACTGCGATTCGAGTGGCCCCCACGGAGTCGACCAACAAATCACAAACACTTTTCGGCGTCACGTACGTGTTCGATGATCCGCTTACAGAAGGGCCTGATCCCAAGTCCAAGATGGTGGGACGAGCGCAAGGGTTGTACGCATCGGCATCGCAAGAGGATGTTGGATTGCTGATGAACATGAATTTCGCCTTCAGCGACGGCAAGTACAAAGGCAGCACGCTAAGCATTCTTGGGAGGAACGAGGCCCTATCCAAGTTAAGGGAAATGCCAGTTTTGGGAGGGACTGGGCTGTTTCGCTTTGCTCGTGGCTATGCCCAGGCCCAAACAGTCGTCTTAAACCTCACTACTGGGGATGCCATCGTCGAGTACAACTTGTATGTCATCCACTACTGATTTTGTCCCCCTTAGGAAATGATACTTATTTCAATTCCCAATTTCTTGTACAAAAGCCCTTGCGGTTTGCTTTAGTTAGTGGGTTGCTGACGAAGGGCTGGGTGTTTGTAGAATAAAATATGGGTCTTCTTTTGGCCTGTTAATGTGATTTTTGTTTTCGTTTAGGCATGTACCCGTCTCCAGACTATTCCATTCCTAGAAGTCCTCATTGTTTAGAAGGATGATAAGCACGCAGTTATAATTTATTCGAAATTTATTTGCTGTTGGCCCTTTTTTGATAGAGTCAGAACATTTGATCAGGCGAAGCATCCGATAGCTGAAATTTCATAGGCTTTATTTAGATAAAAGTAAACCACTGCTTGTAATTCTTAATCTGACCACTTGGGGTTGGAGAAGAAACTTTGAGCTTTCAGACATGGACGACATTGTGTGGGGGAAGCCACCATACTCAAAAATTTGAGTGGACGCATACTGTAGTCTGTTGTTTCCAATCTTATGAAAAGTCTGATACTTACCCTGCTGGGTTTGATGTTATTTCTCAGCCAGTGCTTAAAACGCTAATGCAACTTCAATTTCCTGTCTAGCCATTCCAAGAAGCTTTATGTGCCTTCCAACTTTTTGCAGTTGATTTCAGATGGTCTGTGGTCCATTGGAATTAGTGGCCAATTCCTGTGCGTTCCTTTTCCTTCTGCCATGTGTGCATGTGCCTGTGCCTGTGCCCGGGCCCGTCGTATTTATTCCTTTCTCTTTGTTTGTACTAGCGTTTGGATGGCTTATGCGATTTTCGTCTCTGATGCTGAATTTCTGCATATAGAGCTGACAGCGAGAGGCAAGTTTCTTTTAATGCTTTGCCAATGTCTTTAGGGTAGCTCGATGACCGTGTTCCAGTCGAAGAAATCTTCAATTCAGATGTAAGAAATCTGAATTCTATACTGATGCTGACAGCCAACTTACGCTTCCACCAATTCGTAATCATTAATCCGGTTTACAGTAATATTAACCCCAGACAGTGGACCGTTTCCATTCCCTCTCGCTAATTAACAGCTACAATCTTCCTCATGTGTTCAAGAGGGCTGTGAAAAGGAACAGACCATCTGCTGCCATGTTAATTAGAATTATACCCCTTTCATATACTTCACTTGATAATTAAACCTAATAACTTTGCGAATCATTTCCGTTGCTTCATAGTGGTCCTCTTTTGATTTAGCTTACATTTCATACTACTGTGACCTGCATAAATGACGATCTAACAAATTTCTTTAAATTTAATAATTATTTAGCTGCATACAACATAAATATGACTATATATGATGGCATTTAGTTGCAAATAAGTATATGTCACAAAGAAACTTATTAAATATTTGGCTATACATGGATCATCGCATATCAATAAATGTACTCGTTTTTTAAAACTTTGTTATAATACTATATGCAATCAAATTTTAAAATAAAAGTTTATCATAATGTTATATGCAATCAAATTTTTTCATAATTTTAGTTTTGTTGAAGGACTTAACCCAACATGTTACGACACGAACGGACGAGAGTCATGCACCACCGGTGTTCACGTTACCGAAGGCACTCCTCCCTTTCAAGAGGCTTTACGGCATGACAAGTTCTAGTAAGGTTCTTCGCCCTGTTAAGAAAATGATCAACTTAGGTTAGTCTAAAAAATATATTATTGGTATTTTTTTCAGTTTTTTCTTTACAAACATGTCAAGCTAGGTGTATTGAATTCATAAACTAAAATTTACCATTTTTGGATGTTTTAAATTATTTTTTTAAAAATTTTAAACATAGTGACATTGTCTTAATTTTTAAATGACAAAAAGTTACAACAATTATGCTGTATTTAAAAATCTTTAGAATATTAAAAAATGATAAAACTTGATTTATAGATTTAATATACCTACCTTAACAAGTTTATATAGAAAAAACTGAAAAGAATTCCTAAAAACATATTTTTTAGGCTTGAAGAGGATCTACCCCCCATATGTTATGGTTGTGTTTATCATTATTTGCAACCAAATTTATATCAAAGTACAAATATATGGTTGCATATAAAAAAAAAAATTATAGCGTGACAAACATGTCTTAGCAAATACCGTTTCAGCTTCCTTCCATTAATATCTCTCCTAATTGGATTAACTGGCCACTTGGGCTGTGAAATGGCACTTGAAAGTAGTGCTGCAAAATAGGCTAGGTGAGGACTCAGCCACCCAAGCTAGTGGACATTGATGACTAATGATGTGTAATAGGTTGGATCCCTCGGATATTTTCATAATTTTCTACTATGTTTAATCAGGTATTGATACTTTCTTGGATGATCCTTCATGGAGAAATGTAGTAGTGCGGATGATGCCATGGCAACTAACTAGGGTTAACCGTATTCTTGCTCGCTATAATTGAAGGAGGCTCAAGTCAAAATCCACTCAACCTATTACATTTATTATCTTTTATTTATCTAGAATAATAAGTTTAGTCAAAATAAAATATGTGCATTACCTCATTTAAAAAATGTAAAATCAATATAATATAATTATTTGATTAAACGTCAATTTAAAAAATATAATAAATATCTAAACCATTAAAAATCAATCTTATTTGGATAAAATGATTGATAAATCCATCTAGAAATGATCTAAATATTTTTTGTAATTTTTACGTAACTACAAGTATTTTGTGGGTAATTTACAATATACCTACTTAGTTTGACTATAATTGTAAATATACTTATATAGTTTTAAAAATTCCAAATAACGCCCATACGGTTTGACTATAGTTAAAATATACTCACACCGTTATGATGCTATTACTGCACCATCATAAGATAGAAATATTTGCAAAAATATGCAAATTACGTTGATATATTCATAAAAACGAAATATAGCCACTGAATTTTTTAAATTGCAAATATACCAATGTAGTTTACATATCTTTGCAAATATACCCATAACGTGATAGTGATAACACTATAACGGCGTGAATATATTTGCAATTATGGTCAAATCATGTTAAGGTTATCTGCAAATTTTAAAATTATATAAATATATTTGTAATTACGGTCAAAATAAGTGAGCGTATTTGCAAATTACCTTTATTTTGAAGCAAACGTGGACCACTCAAGATTTTGATTAAGTTGATTTTTGATAGAATGATAAAAGAAATGATTTTAAACCAAATAATTAGTTGAATTTGATTTTATCAATATTGTGATATTTATTTTATCAATAGTGTACCATAAATTTTTTTTGATGATTTCTTTTTACAATATTTTTTTTATCAAAATTAATATCTAATTCACTTTACAATTTTCATCTTACATTTTCATTTAGCTGACAATAACCAAAACCAACACTTTTCAAATAGAAGAATACAAAGCTCTCAAGCGAGCATTGAAATCTCGATTAGTTGAATATAAAGCTAGGACTTTACCAACCTAGTTATGCCTACATACATAATTACCACGGTAGATTGTGCGATTTTTAAGGACACTAGCTAATTCGCCAAGACGCGTATAACTTTCGGGAAAGGAGTGCGCTTTAAAATCTTTAGAAATCCCCAGGATCTTCGACCGTCCGTCGTGTTGACGTGGTCAGGACGAGAGGAAAATTCTAGAATAGGATCCTTTATCCTGATTTTTAACATAATTACATTTGGGGCCCTCTAAATTTGCTATTTGCAGTTGTAGTATATGGTTTAATTATCTTTGCACCATTTGGCATCACGTGTTAACCCATGACCAGCTTTGAAAAATTTCCGATTCGTCTAGATAATTACCCATTTAATTCATCTAACTAAATAGGTTGGTCAAGAATTACTCTATCTAGCATATTAATTTCATCATTCAACCCATTTAATTTATCAACCCACGTACAACCAATAATATAAAAAAAGTTAATATTTTTATTGATATTTATTTTAGAAATTATGCATAAAATATTAACAGTAGAGTTAATATTTTAATAAAAATAAATCACTAGCATGTAAGTCTTTACTAATTTTGTATGCTTATATTTTAAATAATTTTATGTTTTTATTATTTGACTCTTTTCAACCAATTAGCAACCTATAACCTAATTCATTTATAATAGTCGTTTTAAGGTTAGGGTTATTTTCCGTTTACACCTCTAGCATCATGATCAGAGCTGGCCATTATGTCATGTATCAATTTTTAGACAATTTGATGATTATCGCTCAGGATTATGACCAGAGCATTGCGGTCATAGCATCCAATGAGATCTACATAATTTTCCATTCTATAAGTTTTTTCCATTTTAATTTTTTTTTTTCCCTTTTCCCCAGGCAATATCTGATCATTCTACTCTTTTTTCCTCTTCTTATCCTCAACATATTTTATAATTTCTCCGTTCATATGCCGAACAACTGAATGATTCACAACACCGACAACACGCCCTAACATACCCTACAAAATCCAAAAATTCCTCACCCCCGATGCGCGGTAGATGAGCATTGCTGGTTGGACACCTGTGTCGGAGCATTTGAGCTTGGGATCGATCTAAATACAGCAGTTGTTCTTCTGGATCATTTTCGCCGCTGCCAGATCATCATTGTTGCGTTCAAAAAAAGAAAAATAAAATAAAAAAGAATGGTGGAAGGAGCCACTACCGTGTTAGCTTTTACAGGTGTTGGCGTGGGCCCACGCCAACAAACTCATCATTCATTATATAAGAAGTAGACAAAAATCACCCACCGTAATTCCTTTCCGCCTCATCTCCGCTTCTTCTCTCTTTCCTTCGTCGCCAACTGCCATGGCCGCCTCACTCTCCAAATCCCATTCCCCACTTGCCCTTTTCTTCTTTTTCATCCTCGCAGTCTCTGCCAAGCCGAAGCCCCGCGAATCCTCAGCTCGATTCCTTCAGCCGGGCCTGGCGCTCGGAAAGGAGAAGATGAGCCACCTCCACTTCTACTGGCACGACGTGCTGAGCGGCCCGAATCCGACAACAATCCAAGTGGCTGCGGCGAAGTCAGCGAGAAAATCGCCCACGTTATTCGGCTCCCTCTATATAATCGATGATCCGTTGACGGAAGGGCCTGATCCAAAGTCGAAGGTGTTGGGTAGAGCCCAAGGGTTCTACGCGTCGGCGTCGCAAGAGGAGGTGGGATTGATGATGGGCATGAATTTCGCGTTCAGCGATGGAAAGTACAACGGCAGCACGATCACGATCCTGGGGAGGAACCCGGTGTTCTCGAAGGTGAGGGAAATGCCGGTGTTGGGAGGGAGTGGCCTTTTCCGCTTTGCTCGCGGCTATGCCCACGTCCAAACCCACTCCTTCAACCTCACGTCGGGAGATGCCATTGTCGAGTACGACGTTTATGTCATCCACTACTGATTGCTGTTTTTCCAGGCTTTTCTCTTCTTTTCGCCGCATTAATAATTGTACCTGGGGAACCGGCTGATAATTGATATGCACAGATCCGTAATTTATTCGGCGGTTTTTTTTTTTTTATTGCTTCCGTGAAATTCTATTTTAACTACTTGGAAATGGAATATTTGATGGAGCAAGAGTGGAGAGTGGGAATGGTAGAAACTCCGAGAATTGGGATTTTCGGAGTGATCTGATTGAAGGAATGTAGCTTACCTGCCCGTGAATTGGAATGGTTGGAATGATTGGATTCAAAAAAGTAGGTTACCGACGGGGATATATATTGGAGTGGATGCATGCCTGCCTTGAAGATTTATTGTTATTTTTTAAAATCAAGAAAAGTATCTAATGGAACTAGAAAGAGGATTTGCACGTTTCTAGTGGAATTGATGCGAAATAAAAAGATAGTAAAAAGAAAAAACTTATTGGGGATTTCTACAGAAAAGAGGTCAAAGGACGGTGGATGGCGTGTTTTTTTCTTTTTTTTTCCCCAATTTCGCCGGTGCAGGCCAAAGTCATGAGCGGCTCCAATTTCGAAGGACTTAAAAAGACTTCAGTGCGTGTTGTCAACAGACTCAATTGCTTTTCCGAGTTTTGGTTGGTGCAACGCCTCACTCAACCACATTTTGGTTCGTAAGTGGGATTTCCGCCTCAAGCAATGTCATCAGCCCTGTAAATTCAGAGCAGAGATCCTTTTTCTTTTTATTAGGTATACATGCTTAAATCTCAATTCATATTATAATCAAGTCCTAAGAAATTCTTGTAAGTATTAATAGAGAGATTATAAGCTTCCAAATATCAAAAGAAAAGACTACAAGTTATAGAATAAACACTCTCAAATGTTAAAAAAGAGAGAAAGCTCCCATGCCGGGTTTTGACCCTGCGTCGCTCGCCTAAGAGAACATGTCCTCTACCAGCTGCGACTATCGCAATCAGAGCAGAAGTCTAATTTTATGAAAAGGTTGCGCTATAATTTTATTATTGTTGTTGTTGCACATGCCATGGTGAGGTAAGCAACAATGTGAAGTTCAAATTGTAAGCACAAAAAAAATAAGAATGGTAGTGAGCACAACTTTTCTATCGTATTTAAATGACATTTAAAGAGTGGTTATCCATTGCATTTACATGCATCATACGTTATGCCGTATTTGGCTCAAAATCGATTACACATAATCATAACATATATATATACTTCACCTATTATATTTAGAATTATTTCTTCTATTGACACACTAATTTTTATTTAAATTAGATAAATGTATGGGCCACATCTGAAAATAGTTCAAAATCAAAGTAATATAGTTTAATGTAAATAATAATTTTAAAATTATTTTTGAATATGTAAACTATCTAAGATATAATTTATACATAGATAAATAATTGTATAAAATATTAATACATTTAAATGTGTGTAGGGTCTATTTTCAGCTAAATACACTGTAACTTACATTGTATATAAATGCACTAGATCATCTCTTGTAAACTATTATATATATAATACTAGAAGCAAGCTTGTAGTAAGGGAAAAAACCGAAGAAAATTTTGGTGAAAAAAATCTTTGAAACGAACATGAATAGTGGTCGGGAGTAAAAGTAATAAAATTGAAAAAAGATATCATAGCTATATGCAAAAATAAGAAGAAATGATTGGAAACACAATAATTGTATAAAAAGATGTGCAGAAAAATAAGGTAAAAAAAAATTTCTTTTTTCTACCTTCCAAAATCTAACACAAACTATTAAGAAACTTTTTCCTTGTGATTTGAATTGATTTATCTTTTATTAAAGACCTTTTCTACCAAACCCTCTCCTTAGGCACTTCTAAGGGCATCGGGCCCACTTATCATGACATCATGAGAACCAATGGAAGGCCTTGGAATCATTCAATGGATTTGAATGAGTATACTATTTGAAAAAAAGTTGTATATTAAGAAATGAAAATTTATATTAAGAATGAAAAATTAATTTTGAGAATAAGAAAAATAATATTTTTGAAATTTTAGAAATTAAGATGATTCCAAATGGGATGTACCCGATTGCATTAAAACTTTAGTTCAACCAAGAAAAAATTTTATTTTTTTATTTTTTATAAAACTATTAATTTAGGTATATATATTAATTTTTACCACTTTAGATAATCATATATTTTTATTTTTAAAAATAAGGGGGTTTTATGCTTTGTTTAGCATAGCTTTTCAACATCTCAATCAGGCTTATTTTCTCTTAAAAGCAATTTTGACTAATGTAACAAGCATTTGGCAAAAATTTAGGCATAACTTCCTAAGATCGCAATTGCAGAAACTGCGATCACGAAGAAGCTAGAATTTGATACTTATGAAAATCGCATAAACAAAAAATAATTAAAGTCAAAACTACCCTTCTGAATCCAAAAAAACGTACAAATTTCTTGTAATCAATGATAATTTGCTTTGGCATGAGATTTATATTGATTTGAAATTCTTATCATAATATTAAATACTTTTATTAAGATTATATATTTATTCTAATTAATAATCAAATCAAGACTTCTTTATATACTGCTAATTAATATTTATATATAGGCTTTGAAATTTTATATATTGATTTTATTTTATTTGTATTAAAATTATTTTATTTACATATTTTTATAAAATAAAATTGAGCTTACATCATTTTTTAACATTAATATCATCAAAAGGTTTTAATATTAACGCATAACGTCTAAGTGTGTTCATTCATCTAATCTAATTTAACTTGTTTCCAATAATTCAATACATTAAAATAGTAGCGGATGTATACATAAATTTCAAATTCTAATGAAGTGAGCTCTAAATATCAAATATATACGTTAATCTAAATTCAATTCTAATGCTAAAATATCTTCAAACATTTACTTGATTTTTAACCTAGTTGGGTTGAAACTATATATTGTAATAATTATAATAAAAATTAAACTATAAAATAATAAAACAATTATTATAAACCTCATCTACTTTGGCTCATTCTCTCTATATATGATTACATTATAATAATACAAAAAAAGAGATCTATGTTAGTATTTATATTCGTCATTATTATTTTATTAAGATAACGAGGCATGATCTCATTGGTCAGGGCTAAGAAATGACAAACGACTTATTTAAATTTTTATAAATTTATTAATCTAGTATATTTAATATATACATTAAGTTTTACTATTTTGTTATATAAAAAAATTGCTATTTTTGAAAACGTACACATATTTTTTTAATTTTTAAAATAAGTTTATTTAAATAATTTTTTAATGACTGAAAATGATTAAAATACCCCAATTTTCAAAATCCAAAGGCCTATACACATAACTCAAAAAATGGTAAGACTTTGTTTATATATTAAATAATCTAAATCAACACGTTTATGAAAAATTTATTAAAAATAAGGTTTTTTTTAACCAGTCATGACTAATAAGATCGCGTCTCTAAGATAATACACTTTAGTTGAAAGAATTTAATATCTTTTATCACAAAAATAATTCAAATTCAGAAATATTTTTAACCCCTTTTTGTCAATTACACACTAAAAAGCACTGTTATTTTTTGGCCAAAAATAAAAACTAACTAAAGGTGCTTTTTAAATTGTAAGGACAAAAACTTCATAACTTTTTTACATCACACTTTTTATACAAGTATTGTTTATCATTGAATTTTTCAATTAAAAAAACTTAAATTCATTCGTAGTTTTTTTCTCTTTTGGATTATAGTAGTTTTTAAATGAATATAATACATTTGTTTTTAAAAATCATATATATATATATATACACACATCTCCAACTGTTACCTATATCATTAAGAAGTTAATTTTGCCAATTCGAAATTTTTTAAGATGATTTAATCATAATACTGCTCGATTAATAATAGTAAATCATCAATATGGAATTAGATAGTTCAAAATTCATATTAAGATTAGATCATTTTAATTAGAAACTTTTTCAAGAACAAATTCTCTTATTAACGGGTAATAACAATTGTGTTGTACAACTCTTCCGTCTAAATTCATATTAAGAGGGCATTTGGTAATATAAAATTCAATGATAATTTAGTATAAAGCCGAGAGTGGGAAAGGAATATTTTGACATTTGTATGATTAATATAAAATGAAAAAAGTAAAGTTGGAATAAATAAGACAGTTGAAAGAAAAATGATTAAAGTATAAAAGTAAAATTGATAAAATGAAATTATTAAAATGTTAAATTAGAAATGAAAAACCTACACACCATAGAATTATGGGGTGAAAATAGGGACGAGTTGACCTGCCTCGCCCCAATTTTATAGAGAATAGAGACAATGATTTTGACCTAGCAAAGTGAGACTGGACAAAATTTTAGACTCGCATTTTAATTTTAAGGAGCGAGACAGGTCGACCATGTCCCAATCAGCCTTGACTTGCGCTCGCCTTGTAAGATATAAATTATTTTTATAAATCACATGACTTGCTTTCTTGTAAGGTATAAATTATTTTTATAAATCATATGACTTACTTATGTGAAAGCTGTTTTGTTAAATAAATATATATGTTTAACTTTAAGACTTGCTAATGTGAATATAATTTATATTGATGTAAGTTCAACTTTATAATTTATTTATATGGATAAATTTTTTTTAATTACATATATGTTGTCAAATTATCTCATTTACATAATTTATCAATGAAATAAAATATATTACTTTTGTTGTTTATATTTTACAACAATAAATATTATTATTTTGCAATTTGCTAGTTTTAATTGTAATTCAAATTGTACATCAATATCCTTTTTAAGGTTGATATACATATTTATCAAGGTTAAATTGTAAATAAAATTATTAAAAAATTTACTAGTGCTTTGTTATGACATATTTACTCACTAAATAGTAAAATATTGAAGCATTTAGCCTTAAATTTATCATAAATATAAGTTTAATTGGTATGTATATAAGTTTTTAAACTTTATTTCGCTTTTTCAAACCAACCCGTTATCTCGATATTAATTCAAAACTAACTCAAAGTTTGTTTCAAAACTTTTTAAAAAAGATGAAGGTGAATATACTTGATTCCAATCCAATATAAAAACTAAGAATAAATAAAATTTTAAAATAGTATTTGATAATTAATTAAAATTTTCACTTCTTTCTATATACAAGTATCATATTCTATTCTTCAATCATTTGTACACAACTATCAATGTATCTATTTTAACTTTATTTTTTTTATTTTTTGTCATTACTTTTATTATATTATATTATATTTTAAATTCCAAAAATTTTTCTACAAAAAATTTTGTACTATAATTTTACCACTTTCCAAAGAGCTATACCGCTTAGGTCCGCACAGGTTTTGACCCTCCACGGAATGCCACGTGCAGCAAACATTATCCAACCTACCGTTGCGAACGCAACTTTACCTTCCTTTCAGAAACAGAGCTATCTCATGCTTGACACGCTTCCATGGCGAGAAAAGCAAGGGAAAGAGAGTTAGCCAAAAAGAAAGGGGTATCCAAAATCTTTTGTGTAAAAATGCTGTAAAAGTATTTTTAGATTAGGCTAAACAAATATTCCGCTTAGTTTATTTTAAAAAATTTATTTAGGTTCCAATACATGAGAATATGCTTTAGCTCTATACACTCGCTGGACTCTATTAGCCCGCTGTTTTTTCGAGATTCACTATGCTAATATATAAATTAAATTTTATTATTTTTAAATATGTTTATATATTTTTGTGAAATTTTAAAACATCTCTATGTATACATTTATTTAAAATACTCTTAGTTTTAAATTTTTTTTAAAATTATATACACATATCTAAAAATGGTAAAACTTGGTTAATATGTTAAATATACTTAGAAAAACAAGTGTATAAAAAAAAAATTAATGTAAATAAATTTTTTGTGGTTGGCTATTCTAGACATTTGCTCAGCTCGGATTCACAAGATCATTCCTCGAAATCTTTTCTGTAGAAGTTTTTAAAATGTGAAAAAGTAATGTAGTTTAGTAGGAATAATAATAAAATAACAATAATTAAGTTAAAATAGATATATTAATTATATGAGTAGTTGTATATAAATAATTGAAAAATAGGATAATTATATAAAAGATGTAAAAATGATTAAAAATAAGATAATTATGAATAATGAAATGGTGAGAAATGGAAAATGGAATATTTTAGAATTTGTGTAATTGATAAAAAAAATATAAGAATAGAGTTGGAAAAAATAAGATTGTTGGGAGGAAAAAAAATTAAAAAGCAACGTAAAAGTGAAAAAATAGAAAATTTAGATAGAAAAATTATGCCTTGAAATACAATTCCAGTATTTTCCGCGCATGCACGTCACAGAAGCATTGAATGGGCAGGACAGATGCACGAGAAAGAGAGAGCATAGCACAGTGAGTCAATGTCAATGGTAGCATGCGCCAGCCAAAAAAGGGTACGAAAGGATGGACAGTGGGTAGCATACCGATACCGTGCTGGTGGGGTCACACAATTGAAGATGAGACCGATTATTGCCGTGAGTCTGGTGCGAGGGTCTTTTCTCCGTTGCCTCGAATTCTCATGTCTATTTCCAACCAGGATGGCTGAATGATTGCCAATTCATCTAAACTGCTAGTTAAGATAATTTAAATGGAATAGAATGTTCAAAAATTAATAATGAAAAATAGACGCACCTAGTGCACTTAGTCTTGGTTTACTTAAGCATATTTAACCATTTTCTATTTTTTGAATTTTTTATTGTTTAGTATTATACAATATTACATTTGATATTACATTTGAATTTATTCAATTTTTAATGGAAATAAACTTTCATCCATCTACATGAAAATGAAGCTCAACCTATATTAAACTTAAATACGCTGTCATGAATGATCGGCGCTTTCTTCGGAATTTTTTATATTAATAAAAGTAAAATATTTAAGCAAAGAAGCTGGGTGGCGGTGCACGCTGCCGGGCCGGCGGAAAATATAAACGTTTTGAAAGTCGAACAAGTGTCGGCAGGGATATATGAGTAATCAGGTGGCCTCCATTAATTGTCTATGCCTTGCAACAAGACTCTGCTAATCCGGCGGCAGGTGAATGAAGCCGGACCATAAACTTTTCGTTTGGTATTTTAGTCACGGTCACCAGCAATAACATAACTTGCTTGTCAGAGCAAAACCTGAAATCGGATAAAAAACAAAAAAAAAGCTGCTGCATTGGAGCTTAACTTCCTATCTTGTCTATTTTTCGATAACAATAGTGGGTAGAAAATTATTCCTACACACGTTTTTTTTTTTAATTTTTACTTTATATTTCCAGAAGAAAGAATGGGATTCATTTGGTGGGCAATAGCAGCCGTATTTTCAAGCCGGTTCAGCGGATCGGAGAATCATAGATGTCCAAGATGTAAATATTTTGTTGCATTGGACCGGTGGCCTGCGCATATATCGCGTTTGGAGCGATCTCAGGGCTCAAAAGCATTTTTTCTTCCATTACGATTGTCTAATGTCTCCTTCGAAACCGGAAAGCAGAGACAGCTAGACAACAGCGGACTTGCTTAGCTTGTTTGTTAACGTACAGGAAACCATGAGAATCATACCAGCAGTACATTTTTTAAAGTATGATTTTGCTATCTAAAATTTTTACTTTTTTTGTTTTTATCCCTACTTTTTAATTA
Organism: Annona cherimola; assembly: GCA_030490835.1. Taxonomy (NCBI): domain Eukaryota; kingdom Viridiplantae; phylum Streptophyta; class Magnoliopsida; order Magnoliales; family Annonaceae; genus Annona; species Annona cherimola. Next base: position 8,015,039 of record CM059974.1, read on the forward strand.
TTTTTCTTTCAAACAATTCTATTTAGTTCAACTTTATTCTTAGTATTTCATATCAATTAAACATTTTTCAAAATTTTTTTTTTTTTTTCATTTCCCATCTTATCTCACAACCCACACTTTTTAATATTACCAAACATAAGTCTCAGGTCAAGTTTTAAGAACAATTTCTAGTAGTAGTTTGCTGAGTATAGCTTTCTGCATGGGCAAGTCTTGTCACCGGAAGAATGCTTTTTTCCAGCATCCATTGTATTATCTAGAATTTAATGCTTAACAACAATAATTAATCATTTCACTAAATAGTATCTTTTACAATAAACATGCTATCCCTTGCTAGAAGCATGCTGAAAGCTATTTACTTAATGTTAGCGTTGAACACCAAGAGGAAAGATTAGAATCTAATTTTTTCAACACCGAACCGTGTGTCGGCAGGCATGACTCCTGAGCACCGAGCGCTATTAATGTCATAATGTGCAATGCCAGCCCCAACTGAAAAACGGCTGTGATTTATCATCTGCATAATTTCATGTAAATTTACGATAGCCATGTGTTCCAATTTCCAACCATTACGCTTCACCGTCGCTCACCTAATATCCGCCGGAGCGTGCTTTCGGGAGCAAAATGTGGGTCCTATCCGGCAGCGCGTCATTCATGTACGGGGAAGAACGTCTTCGCATGCACCGTCAGATTACGTCAAGAAGCATTTGGATGGAAGGCATCGTACGTCAGAAACAATGCTGATCGAATCCTTACGTACAATGTTTTCAAAAACCGAACTGCGTAATCGTGACCGGTCGTTGTTTCTTTATACTGTACGGGCGTGATTGGAATCATCAATAGTCATCCGTAAAATTTTTTTAACTCTCATTTCAAATGTATACAAAAAAAAAATATTCATCAAGGGTATGTTTGGATGATAAAACTTTTAAATATTTTTTTTTTGATATTTGGAAATTGAAAACGTAATATGATAGGATAATAATGAGTAGTAAAAATAATAAAATTAAAATAGATAGTTGTATACGAATGATTGAAAAGTAGAATAGTTATATAAAAAAATATAAAAAATAATTTAAAAATAAAATAATTGTGAAAAATAAAAATTTTTAGATGGAACAATCTTAGTTTAAAAATTCGGAGGCAAACAAATGCGCCCTGAAAAAATTGTAAAATTTTTATCAAATACTAAGCATATCCTGAATTTAACTATTATTTTTTTATGGTCTAAATTTAACTATGTTCAGTAACTGTATTTATTAAAATTATATGAAACTAAAACATATATGTTGCATCCAATAATATTATGTGGTTGTATAAAGCTCGCTGCATATGTGGTTTTTTTTTTTTTTTTGCATCCTAAAATTTGCACTTTTTTTTGCTTGGAAAATTTGTACTTTTATAATCGAGAAATTTTTCCAAATGCTGTTAGGCAAGAGACCGGTAGTCTTTATCAAAAAAAAAAAAAAAAAAAAAGACTGGGGGAGAAAAAAGGAAAGAAAGAAAGATGATTGAAAAAAAAAAATCTAGTGGGGCATGTAACGTAATAAAAGATCGAGCTAAGGGTAACATATATATGAAGTGAAAAAAGGAATTTTTTCTTAAAATGCAGTATAATATGATAGGAATAATCGTTAACGATAAAATAGATAATGTAGCATAGAAAAAATATGAAAAATATCCAAGTATAAAGGTAACAATAAAAATAGAATTTTTAGGAAATTAAGATAATAAATCACATAAAATTAAAAAGTGTAAAAAAGCAGGAAAAGATTTTTTTACCAGTTAACAACCGGACCCTAAAGTTAAAATAAAATAGATAATTACATAAAAAAAGATAAGATTTCGTGAGTGACAGAGCTACCTGGCTGCAGGTAGTATTTTTACGCATCTAAATTATTTTCGGTCTTTTTGTAAAAAGAAAAAATATATTTTCGGTCTGATAGTGGTTTACACATTGTCATTTCCCGGAGCCATGAGGCAAAGCTTGCTACGTAATTAAGATGGGGTTTATAACTAAGTCAAGGGAACTCTTTTTTGCCATCAAAAAAAGAAAAAAGTGAACTCTTTATTATTTATAGTTTTTTTCGTTGTATTCTTTGCTTTATATGGTGGCGCATATTTTAATTCAAAGTTGTGGAGTTGCTGGCGACAAAAAGGAAGATCGAAGATATGATAATAAAAAACAATGAGAAAGCGCATCGCATGACATCTATTCTTTTGAAAAAATCGACTAGCTTCCAACAGTCGGGTTGACTCAGCTGTTGTTATATAGGAAGGCAAACTCCACCAACAATACCCACGATTCATCAGTTTTGGGCTCTCCTGCTCTTCCTCCATCGACCATCCATGGCAGCCGCAACTCTATCCATCCCTCGGTCTCTATTGCTCGCCATATTCCTGCTCTCGGTCGTCGTCGTCTCCATCTCAGCCAAGCCCTTCAAGCTCCGCAAAGAGAAGATGAGCCACTTGCGTTTCTACTTCCATGACATCGTCAGCGGTCCAAACCCAACAGCGGTGCAAGTTGCGGAAGCACCACCCGCAGCAGGCAGATCAGCCACGCCCTTCGGCTTTGTGGCGGTGATTGACGACCCGTTGACGGAGGGGCCGAATCCGAAGTCGAAGCTGATAGGACGAGCGCAAGGTCTGTATGCACTGGCGTCCCAACAGGATTCTGGATTACTCATGGCCTTGAATTATGTCTTTGTGGAAGGCAAATACAACGGAAGCACGCTGAGCATACTAGGCAGGAATCTGGTCCTTAGCGAGGTGAGGGAGATGCCAGTTCTGGGAGGAAGTGGGCTTTTCCGCTTTGCCCGAGGCTACGCGGAGGCTCGCACTCACTTCTTGAATTTGACTTCCGGTGATGCTATTGTGGAGTATAATGTTCATGTCCTCCATTACTGATTGTCTCAGGAAATTAATGATGGTAATAAGTTTTATTTTCTTAAGATTTCCACTTTCATAGCGGCTTTCACCGGCATATTCTAATAGGTGTTTGTGAGAGAGATGCGTAGTTCATCTGGATGAAGAAACTGTTACCTTTTTGCTTCTTTGGCGTTCGTCATTGGTTGGGACTTGGGAATTGGGAGGACGACGGCTCTACTCATTAATTCCCATATGTATGTTATACTTTTATTTTGAAGCATGCAATTCTGCTGCTATTGAGAGGGTTGTGTTTGTTTGTTTGTTTTTTTTTTTTCCGATGCGAAGAATCTGGTAATTGATTAAATGCGTCAATTTTGAACTAATGTCGGGCCAGAAAGGCCAACAACTGAAACCTAAGACGTTGATTTAATTTAGAACCACGCATGCAGTAGGCAGTTTGGACGGGAAAATAGCTAAAATAGCTAAATTCCTTGCTGTGATTGGCTTTACATACATATGTGTCTAGCTCTGTATTATTCTCCATTCCAATGAATGATTTTAAAATAGTGACATTGGCCCGACCTACCTATTCAAATATTTGGGACTTGGGATTGAGTGGAACCTGAACCGAATCATGAGCCTTCTTTTATCACGCCTATCAGAAATTGCAAGGAAAAAAAGGAGCTGAACATGCGTGGAATTTCCTTTCTTTCTAGCGCAGTGAAGCACATGTCAATTGGTTGGGCAGGGCGCATAAAATGGAGCAGCCTTGATTTCCACAAACGCATGTCAATTGTCAAAGAAGGGATGGGGTCTACCTTAATTTATGCAAGCCGGGTCAGAGCAGCAGCCCCGGAGCCTCAAGGGACGTCTGGGACGGTGAGGAAGTGCGATGAGATGAGAATTCCGTACGGGCGGCAAGTTTTCCAATCAAGTTTTTTTTTTATTTTTTATATAGAGAGAAATTTCAGTTAAATATTTAACAACCTAAAAATCTTATTTAATTTTACATTTATAATTCAATCATTTGTCTTTTCAACTATCTAATTTATTTTAATTTTATTACTATCAATCATATAATTCTAAAATTTTATCTTTCCTACTTCCCACGCGAGCCCTGCAAAAATCTAGGGTTACAGATATCACCTTGGACTCGGTTGGTGGCTTGCGGCCTAGCGCATTGTGTTGGAAATATAATTTATAAAAGTAAATTAACTAAAAATAGTAGACTATCCTTGAAAATATAATTGATAGCAAATAATAAAACTATTATTAAGGATATATCTCAAATTAACTTTTTGATAAATCAGCTTTTTTTTTTTTACTTCATCTTACCTTCGTTTGATATCATTTGACTAATTAAATATTTTATTTTATTTATTATTATTATTTTGTATCGTAATCCTTTTTATATTTTCTTATACAATTATTTTATTTATTTTATTTTTATTCTTTTTACAGTGATCGTTCTTTCTATGCTTTTTTCCACCGTCTCTTTTACCGCCTACTAAACACACTCCAAGCATCTCCGTCTCCAAGGAATTGTTTAAAAATTACCTTTAAATATGTTATTATTGTTATTATTATTATTTTATATTGTAATCATTTTTATATCTTGTTATACAATTATTTTTATTCTTTTTACATATTATATCACATCACATTGCCACTTTTTCATAAATTTTCAACTTTTTTCCTCCTAATAAACACATACAAAATCATTTACATTTCCACGCAATTTTCAAAAGTGTAATTTTGATAATGTGTTTGCAGTGGGAAGTGAAAAGGTATGAAAGGAAGTATATAAAAAAGTATAAATGTAATATAATATAATAAAGCTAAAGTTAAAATAAATTGGATAATTATGTACAGAACGATTGAATTAAAAGTATAAACTTAAAAAGTAGAATAATTAGATAGTTATAATTTCAAAGATAAGAAAATGTTGAGAGAGAAAGTGGGGTACATTTGACAACACATGTACGTGAGAATCAAACTCACCCATCTTTCCCTACATAGTATTCAAAAAATATTTTGATATTTTAACTAATTAACTATACTAACTTTTCAGTTTTTACACATCGATTTATTTTTTTTTATTTTACTCTTACTCTACTCCTAAACTTCTCAAAATTATTATAACCATCAGCCATCCCACCCATTTACTTTGGAATGCAACCTGGGCTACCAAACTCAAATTCCAATGGTGTTAAAACTTTTTTTTTTTTTATAACCAAGTTAGAAGAATATAAACTTAGAAAAACCAATTTGTAAATACGTTAGGACTAATCTGAACCTAAAGAACTCGTGTCCAATTTTCTATTTTATATTTATTTTAAAAATATATTATATAAATAATATCTAAATAATATTTCTTTATATACCGTGTATTTTATGTTATTTATATTTATATTTCAATATATTTCTAGTATATTTTAATTATATTATAAACAGATTTTATTATTTTTATTTTTATTTATCTTTTTATTTTTGTCATTTACTTTTACATCCATTAATTTTCTTTCTTGATCTCGTTTTTAATGTTAAATTTTCTTCTAAAAGTATTCTTTATATTGCAATATTTTAAAAAATATAATTCAATTATATATTATTATGTTTAATTATATAATTTATTATTATTATTATATATTTATATGAAATTCTAAATTTATCATTTTTAAATAAAATATAAATTCATCCACCTAAATTCTAACCGAAAACTAAATCCGTACTTGATTTCCAAAAATAAAATTAAGATTTAAGTTCTATAAATAAGATTAAAATTAAAATTAATATTTATAAATCAAGTTAAAGTTAAAGTTAGGGGGGAAAGGAATCCAAGGAGACGTTTGGATAGGTGTAACCATGGTAACCATGGTTTTTACATGGTATTTTGTTTTCCAATGCTAATTATTATTCTATCAATCATATTGTTTTTTCCACTTTTATCCCTACATTCCAATCATTTTTCCTACCAACTACATACAACAACCCTATTTATTTCAACTATACATCTATCATTTCCTATCAATCACACATTTTTCAAAAAATTCTCTTTTTCATTTCCCAATTTCCCACAATCCCATCATTTTACACCTATCCAAACATCCCCCAAGTTTGATGAGCCGCAGAGTTCCACGAGTCAACGTAATCAGAGTTTAGGAAGCGAGCCGCGTGTCGGTAGGCATATGAGTACGGGCACCGGGCAACAGTCTCCGAAACCACCTCGAATCAATAAACGGCTGGGATTCATTCATCTGTGCAGCATATCATTTGTGATGTGCAGCTGGAGTTAGAGACAGGACACCGTAACGTTGAGCTGTCTTTCACCGAATTTATGCCGCAACGAACTTGAAGGGTATTTGTGCATACTAACACTTAAGATTTTGGAATCTTGCACGTTTACCAAGCGTCCGTTTTGCATTCGGCAGTACAAAAATCGACCCTTACAGCTAGTTTTCATATGATATGAAATTTTTTATCTAATTACTGAACTATCCTACTTTTTCTATTAATGCCTTTACATTCTAATAATTTTTCACATATTTTCTATATGACTGCCCTATTTATTCATATTTATTATTTTTAATTGTAACTATTATTCATTATCTATATCACATTCCATCACATTCTCAATATTTTTAACAATTTGTCTATTTTCTACTGAGTACTAAATACATCCTAACATAAAAAATTTACAAGTTATATGACATTTTAATTACATAAGTCCAAAGTTGGTGGAGGGTTTGTTTTATGTTATAATGGTGACCTTGTTAGCTTAGCATATTGGTTAAGGAATTTTCATGATTTGTAATCATTTTCGAGGTGTCCAGCCCCCATTGGTTGACATGCGGCATGACATGACATCTCATGAATGCAGCTGAGCGATGAAATAGGACGAGGGTGTTGTTGAACATTATTGATGTCACATTTAATTTGTGTCATCATGCCCTCTCCCTGATACAACTTTATTAATTAGGGTGTTTTTTGCAATTAGCTCCTTCAGGGCTAACGTTACAATATTGTGTTGATTTTCTGTAATTAGATGCTTGTGCCCAGGGTTTTGCCCGTTAATGGAGTATGATCCCTCCGTCTTTATCCATTCAACCTCTATATTGCAAATTTCTCTACATTTTTCATACATATTACTCTATTTGTTTTTGCAATACATTACATTTTTTACTTTTAAAAATTTTCTTCATAGTTTTACCAAACAAACGTAGGTCTCAATTTCGCTTATTTATGAATAAAATTTGACATATTTCGATGAAGCGATTACATAATTAGGGCTGAATGACAAAAATATCCTTTTATATAATTCACATTATGTTTGAATTTTTAAATATACTTTTAATCTTTTATTTCCAAAATGATTTTCAAACTTAAATATATAATTATTACAAAGCAAAATAACGTACCCTATGCCATTGCCATCTAATATGATTCTATTACTTCGTTTACCTATTTTAATTTTGCGAAAATTGTAAAAATGTGCAAACTTTAAGGGCATTTTTTAACATAAAACTTGTTAAATAAAAACTTTGTAATTTAAAACTTTGTAATTTAAAACTTTTCATTTTTTGTAATTATTTTATTTAAATTTTTTATATCTTTTTATACAATAATCTTATCTTTCAATTATTTTATAAAATCACTCATGTAACTAGCTGATATATTTTAATTTTATTCTTTTCATTCCTCATATTACCTCTATTATATTAAATAGTTTTCTTTTAAATTCAAAAAATTCTTCATTAACCACGGAATTTTGGAAGATGAATATTGATTACTATATTAAATTATTTTCTTTTAAATTCAAAAAATTCTTCATTAACCACGGAATTTTGGAAGATGAATATTGATTACGAAAACACTGCCATCATGGGCAAAATGTGGGTCCATCTGCTGTGGCTTTATGCAGAGCGGTTGATGGGTTGGGTCAACTGCTCCCTTGGCACGAACACTTGCGCGCGGCTAGATTTCTTGGATACGGAGCCCCTGAAACCCTGATTGAAGAAAAATACAATACAGCCCAGCTGTGTGATTTTAAAGCATATTATAATCCACTTAGCTGCATAGTTTTAAGATACATTGTAATCTATTTAAATTATTACAAATTCTTTTCTCTTTTCGATGTTGAGGGCATCACATATGTAGTCTGGGATAATTTTTATTTTTTTACAAAAGAGTTGTACAAGCCTCAAAACTACTAGAGTTTCATTACAATTCACATCGTGTAAATTTCATATTGAAGTGATTTTAAGTATTCTTATTAAATAAAAAGCGAAACTTATTTTTAGAATAAAACATAATGTCTCGCTTATTTTTAGAATAAAACAGAATATCTATTTTTAGAGTTTATTTACTTATTTTACACTAACCTTGAGTTTAGATGAAAATGATTTCTTACACCGGGTGCATTTAAGGTCTGTGTACTTGAGGTCGGTATACTTGGGTGCATTTAAGTCATTTTTTAATTTTTTAAAAATTTTTAATACGACTATTATTTTAAGTGTATTTAACATGTATATTAAGTTTTACTATTTTTAAAAATTTTAACAATTTTTTATTTTAAAAAATTAGTAGCTTTTTTAATAATTTTTAATTACTAAAATGAAATTAATTTTCAAAAATAAGAAATCTAAAAATCTCCAAACATAGTTAAACTTAATAAACCAGTTAAATATACTCAAATTAACAGTTATATAAAAACTTTAAAAAATTAAAAAAATAAATTAAAGCATCCGGTGCAGCAAGGCTAAGTGAACACTGCTGTCGCAGTTTAGATGGTAGCATATTCGTCTCCCACACAGCAGCTGGATATATAAAAGACAAAGCCATCATTAAAATCTGTGCCTCAATTTTGGGTGTGGTGTATGTTCTTCCTCCAAATTACATGGCACCGACTCCATCTCTTTCTCGACCTCTCTTCATGATCACCATGTTCCTTGTCTCGATTCCAGCTGCCAAGCCCTTGAAGCTCCGCACAGTGGAGAAGATGAGCCACTTGCATTTCTACTTCCACGACATTGTCAGCGGCCCAAATCCAACGGCGGTGAAAGTTGCGGCAGCACCTCCCACAGCAGGCAGATCACCCTCTCCCTTCGGCGCTGTGGTGATGATTGACGACCCACTGACGGAGGGGCCGGATCCAAAGTCGAAGCTGATAGGAAGAGCACAAGGACTGTACGCACTGGCTTCCCAAGAGGAGGCTGGACTGCTGATGGCCCTGAATTATGTGTTTGTGGAGGGCAAATACAACGGGAGCACGCTCAGTGTACTTGGCAGGAATGAGGTCTTTGACAAGGTGAGGGAGATGCCAGTGTTGGGTGGGAGTGGCCTTTTCCGCTTTGCTCGAGGCTACGCACAGGCTCGCACCCACTTCTACAATTTTTCCACTGGTGATGCTGTTGTGGAGTATAATGTTTATGTCCTCCATTACTGATTATTTTTGTCTCTTGCTTAGCTTACTAGGAAATTAATGTTGGTAATAAATTTCTGTTCTTATGATGATGATTTGTGCAATATCATCTATCTCCACTTTTTTTTTTTAATTTTATTTTGCTTTTTAAAAATCGTATCTATCCCCACTTATATCACATACGAAAGAAAATCCGATGACGAACAGCTATCATGAGCGTCAATCGGTAGCTTTTTATTTCTCCTATAGCAAAACACATTAATGTACTCCTCCAGTGCAAAGCCTGGTCAAAATGACCATAAAGCACAAAAAGTAGAGAAGACGTGAGGAAGAGAATAGCTTTTGGTGGGCCAAAGGCCTGAAAAAGGAGCCCGTCCCACAAACACAATGGCAACGATGATGCGTGAAAAGAAGGGTATGAAACGCCTCCCAAGAACTTTACTTCAGGTCAGTGGTGCAGCCCTGTTTTCTAAGATAAATATTTTGTATTGTATGTGTACTGTGTATGCTGGACTCGGTGACCTGTGCATGGTGTTAGATGGGGCCGAGGGGCAGCACAGGTTATGATTTCCATGGGTCTCATTCAATGTTCTTTTTAGGAATAAGGATAAATTGTCTAATAGACTGTACTGCAGTGAGACAGAATCTCTGCACCATTCGCAGTTCATATTAGAGTAATTTAGTCCATTTAGTGCGGGTATAAGTCTACAATATTGTTAAGTACCTTAAAATATACGCAATCCCCGTCTGCCTTTGGCCCGGCCCATTAATTTGAGAGTTTTTGTTTTGGGGGGTGGTCAATATTGGGTTAGGTTAGGTTTATCTACCGTCCTTGACGTGTGCCGCGTGCATGCACTAGGGGTGGAAATTGATGAGAGATAGACCCATTACCTGGCTTTGAACCCCACCCGTTTTTGATTTGGTAAAACTAATATATTTTTGATCCCGTATAGGAATGGGTCAGAAATTTTGACCTGTATTTAAAAATAGGGTTGGGTGGGTCGACCATGTCCTGACCCGAAAAGTCCGACCCACCGCATCTATTAATTTATTAAAAATTATAATCTTATGTTTAAATATTATTATTATTTTCTTTCAAAATTCTCATTTTTTTATAATCGACTCCATCAACAATAGAATAATCAATTTATTTAGAAAATAATATAAGAATCAATAAAAAGAATTTGTAAATATATAATCCTTATGTTTAATTGTATATTAATCTATTTTAATAAATTTATACTATATTTCCAAATATTTTGTTTTCTTAATTATGTGTTTTTAATAATTAGTAAAATATTGAAGCATATAATATTTAAATTTAGTATAAATGTAAACTTATATTTGATAGGTATATAAATTCTTAAAATTATCTTATTTTACCTGTATTTCCGACCCGACCCGCTATCACAAAATCGGTCCAATACCAACTCGAAATTTGTCCAAAGCCTATTTTTAAAAAATAACGATGGTCAAACCGACCTTGTCCCGACCCGTTATAACCCTCGAAACGATTAGAATAAATATCATATCATTACAATTCTCATCTCAGAAATTTCCTATTAAAGTGATTTTGAGCATTATTATTAAGGATGTATTTGGTAATAAGCAAAAAGTGTTGAGCTAAAACATTTCATTTCACATAACTATCTTATTTTTTAAAATAATTTTTTACACCTTCCTATAAAATTACCTTAGTTTTCAGTTATGTCTGCACGAATATCTTTATTCTCTTTATCCATTGTCATTACTCATGTCATATCATATTAATTTCTTTCAATTCAAAAAATTTTATATAATTTTTTTTTATATTATTTTCTTTTAATTTAAAAATTTTTATACCAAAAACTTTTGATACAAACATTTACCCTTGTTTTTAGAATATCTATTTTTTAGAGTTTATTTACTAATTTTGCACTAACCACGAGTTTGATATTTAGTAGCCTACTCTTCTCCGGCACAGCAGCTGGACAGATATAAAAGACAAACCCGTCAATTGAAATCGGTCTCTCAATTTTGGGTGTGGTGTACGTGTCCCCTCCAAATTAATCCATGGCACCGACTCCATCACTATCTCGACCTCTCTTCATGATCACCATGTTCCTTGTCTCGATTCCAGCTGCCAAGCCCTTGAAGCTCCGCACAGTGGAGAAGATGAGCCACTTGCATTTCTACTTCCACGACATTGTCAGCGGCCCAAATCCAACGGCGGTGAAAGTTGCGGCAGCACCTCCCACAGCAGGCAGATCACACTCTCCCTTCGGCGCTGTGGTGATGATTGACGACCCACTGACGGAGGGGCCGGATCCAAAGTCGAAGCTGATAGGAAGAGCACAAGGACTGTACGCACTGGCTTCCCAAGAGGAGGCTGGACTGCTGATGGCCCTGAATTATGTGTTTGTGGAGGGCAAATACAACGGGAGCACGCTCAGTGTACTTGGCAGGAATGCGGTCTTTGACAAGGTGAGAGAGATGCCAGTGTTGGGTGGGAGTGGCCTTTTCCGCTTTGCTCGAGGCTACGCACAGGCTCGCACCCACTTCTACAATTTTTCCACTGGTGATGCTGTTGTGGAGTATAATGTTTATGTCCTCCATTACTGATTATTTTTGTCTCTTGCTTAGCTTACTAGGAAATTAATGATGGTAATAAAATTTCTTTTCTTATGATGATGATTTGTGCAATATCATCTATCCCCGTTTTTTTTTTTTTTTAATCGTATCTATTCCCACTTTTGTGAAAGAAAGACGCAGATCGAGAATTAATAATTTGGAACATTTCGTCTGCATAAGAGGAATTACTCATGAGCGTCGGTAGTTTTTTATTTCTCCTGTCCCGAAGTACATAAAATACTCCTCTAGTCCAAAACCTGCTGAAAATGGTCACAAAGTACAAACAGCGAGAAAGAGGTGAGAAAGAGAATAGCTTTTGGTGGGCCAAAGGCTCGGAAAGGAGCCCGTCCCACAAACACAATGGTGACCATGATGCGTCAAAAGAAGGGTATGGTGATGAAAAGCTGGGATGTCTACTCTCAAGAATTTTACGTCAGGTCAGTGGAGCAGCCCGGTTGTCTAAGGTAAATATTTGGTAGCGTATGTGTATGCTGGACTTGGTGGCCTGTGCATGGTGTTAAGAGGGGGCCGAGGGGCAACACCGGTTACCGATTTCCATGGGTCTCGTTCAAGGTTCTTTTCAGGGATTAGGACAAATTGTCCAATAGACTACTGTTGTGAGAATGTCTGCACCATCCTCAGTGCATTTTTTTTTTTTTTTTTTTTTTTTTTTTTTGATTTGATTTGCCAGAGCACCCCGCTCAATGGCAACCGCTCGAGCCAGAGCACCCCGCTCAATGGCATCCGCTGGAGATGAGACTTGAATCCCGGTCGGTGGGCACGAAACCCACACGCGAAACCAACTGCCCTATGGGCAGGTTCGCATCCTCAGTGCAGATTAGACTGATGTAAATATTGTTAAGTACCTTAAAATATATTTGGATTATGTATGAGACCCAATTGTCCGATTAATTCAGGGGGCCTTGGTGTGGGACTTGTACCTCAAAATGATCACGTTACGCTTCCTCCACCAGCAATTTATTTGTCAATAGAGGGTTAGGTTAGGTTTATCTACCCTCCTTGACGTGTGCCGCGTGCTTGCACATTCTAGCTATTTTTTAATTAAGATGACTTGATGAAGCGGCCCATCTGGACTGTTGGATGTTTGGAAGCCATGAAATCCAATAGTCTGGCTGCTCCAACGGCTGAAATCTATTCTGTTGAATTAGAGCATGCAATAGGTATTATCACGGTAACACACGATCAGCAACAGCAATTGAATTTCTTTCCTTTTTTTTTTTTTTTTTTGCCTGATGATAAGCGACGGCAATTGAATTGGCCTCTCCTTATTAGTCAGATTCCGGGTCTTAGGTAGCGGCTTCTATGAAGCAATCAATCAAAAGCAAACGTGAAGAGAATCGTCAGAAGTGGAGGTGGGCTTCTATGATTCTATCACCTCCATCAGGATGCCATAAATTACTTCTCTTGTCCAAACCCTGAAAATGACTGGAAGCAGCTAAATAAATCAAAGCATGCGTCTGCATGTTCATGTCTCTAATGTATTACCATTATTACTACTCTCCTAAAGTCTTTGGGGAATATTATATATTTTTATATAAAAAAAAGTCTTTGTGGAATAGCTTTGTTTTATAAGGAGGCAAATTCCACACTTTTATTCGTCAACTCACCATGGCAGCAACTCTCAATTCTCAAAGGGACGGTATCCTGTGAGTCGCATCAGATGCGGTTGTAAAAAATATTTTATTTTATTTTATTTATTTATATATAAATGTGTAGGCTCTATTTAAATTTTTTTCTTCTTGAAATAATGAAATAAAATTGGCATGAGTACATTTGCATATACTCATGCCTATTTTTTTATTTTCAAAAATCAAATAAAATATTTTATTAATTTTTAAAAATTAAAATAAAATGCTAGCGTAAATTGTGGTATTAGTATTATAGATGAGATATGCGCAGACTGTAATGCTTAGGTATTATGATGGTATTTTTCATTTCGTCCTTTGCTTTTGCATTGTGCTTATGCTAACAGTGAAAGTTGGGGCCGTGGCAACCAAACATAAGATTTAACATATATGTGTGTGTGACTAAAGGCTGTACTTTTGCGTAACTAGCAGTTTTGTACAATCCGTTTCAATTTTAAGTATTAATGTTGGATAGAAAATTTAATTTATTCAATGTATTTAACATTATTAAAAAATTTTAATATGCATTGGCTGCATTTGTTGAAAATATATATTCATATTCAAATTATGAAAAATACATAAGTTCAATTACAAATATATTAAAATGTAATAATATTTTATAGAGTTATTTATCGAAATAATAATAATATTTAGAAGGTTTTTAGGTGTTGAAAATATAATTTTTAAAATTAATATTCAATGTCAACTATTTTATTTTGTTGGTTTTATACATTTTAGATAGGGCTTATCAATAGAGATATTAGAAAAATAAAAAAGTTTTCATAATAATATAAATAATATTAAATACAATAGATAATGTAGATGTTTTTTTGCCGTATTGAAATATTAAAAATGAATGGGTCAAGGAGAAAAGACGTTATTCCATTGAAAAATAGGCTGCTCTACTCGACGCAGCTGATACATATAGCACGGCAAAAGTGCTCAGTGCCCGGGTCCCAAGTTGGGTTCTCGTTTGTACTTTGTACTCGATATTTATCATGGCAGCTGCAACTCTATTCATCTTTCGCCCTCCGTCCATCACCACATTCCTCCTCCTCTCTGCTGTCATCCTCTCCATCTCAGGAAAGCCTTTGAAGTTCAAGCTTGGGGAAGAGAAGATAACCCATTTGCATTTCTACTTCCATGACATTGTCAGTGGTCGCAATCCAACTGCAGTGGAAGTGGCGGCGCCATCGTCCGCAGCCAAATCACCCACCGTCTTCGGCGCTGTATCGATTCTTGACGACCCATTGACAGAGGGGGCGGACCCAAAGTCGAAACTGATAGGAAGAGCCCAAGGGCTGTATGCGTCGGCGTCCCAGGAGGAGACAGGCCTGCTCATGGCCCTGAATTATGTGTTCGTGGAGGGCAAATACAATGGAAGCACGCTCAGCATCCTGGGCAGGAATGCGATCCTCGACAAAGTAAGGGAGATGCCGGTGCTCGAAATATACCATCAGTTAATGATGGTAGTTAATAAAATTTATTCTCTTATGATTTTATTTATATATATATAGCGGGATTTTGCTAGAGGAATGGTAGATGGATATTTCATGTGAAGGAATCTTTTTCTTTTTAGTGTTTGTTCGTGGTCTTAAAGAAGATTCGCTTGGGTTCTTGTCTAGTACTTTTGGAGTTTGTCCCAGTTCCTTTTCTTTTGTGTTGAATTTCTTAACCTTAAATGTGAGTTAAGGAACGAATTAATGAGGAAAAGAACAAAAAAAATCAGTCTTTATCAACTGAATTCTATCTCTAGGATTCTCTATTTCAGCCAATCATTTTAAAATACTGAATTGCCTCTACCCATTTTAGTTAGGACTAGAGCAGCGAGAGAATATAGAGACCTTGCGTACACCAAAAGCCTGAAAAAGGAGACCATCAGTCCGTCACATAAACAAAATGGAACCATGCATAACGAGAAGATGGTGTTTTGTAGGTGAGCTCTCCTGAGGTTGTGTCACCATCGTTCATCTGTGAAAGCAGATCATAGCTGTTGAATTCATGATATTCCCCTCAAGTGGCCCATTTGGAGACACTTGCAAACTATACAAGCCAACAGTACATCCCTTTGGCTTGAAGCCAAATCTGTTGCTTCATTCCTCAGGTTCGCTTGACAAGTAATTCTACAGACTGCTTTCTTTAACTTCCTGCTTTTATACAGCAAACCATACCCGACAATATGATATCCGCGTCTCTATTTTCTCTCAAACCCGTTCCACTATTGCTTTGTTGAGTTGTTCTTTACGACGAATCTGCAAATATGGGACAAAAAGTTCTTGCCCCGGAAATAGAAACTTATGCCTAGCGTAAATTCAACTAAGCCAAACTGAGGCCAGTAATAAAACGAGTTGGACCGGCCTCTCCAACCAGGAAATGTCCACTTGACTGTTCTGTCTGCTTTGTTTTGGTTTGCCTAAGCACTCATTTAAATATTATCTATCCAATAACAATATATCTTAGGTAATGAATTCGTTATTAAAAGATTTATTTATTTCGAACGGCATCCGGAAAAAAGTTAATTGTTGGTGTATGTTGGACATGGTGGCCAGCGTATGATGCTGTAGGGGTTGACCTAACTAGATTTGCATTTTATATGGTTTTTTTCTCCCTCACACATTCTTTCATAAATGATTTAACTATCCAACCAATCTATTTTTCCAACTTCACACTCTTATAATCCAATTATTTTCTTACACATATACTTTTCTTCTAACTTTATACATATTATTTCATATCATTCACACTATTTTTAGAATATTCTTTTTCCTACTTTCACGCCATTCTAAAATCCCACCAAAATACACATTCCTAAGCATGCCCTTAATTATAACAATTTTTTAAAATAAAATTGTGTGTCCAGCGTTAGGAATGCAACTTCGGTCTAATAGGTCTAATTTGATATCAAATCTATTCTTATTCTATTTTCAAAAACTCTACTCTATTATTTTTTAGGTCAAGTTAGTTTTATTCTAAGCTTATCATATTTTATTTTTTAAGGTGAAGTTAGTTTCAATTTCGGTTCCATGTCAATTATTTAAAATAGTCCTAATATTATATTTGAAAATTATAATTTTATTACAAGTCTCACTTAAAATCTATAATCAAGACGATAATAATATAAAATTTTAAAATAAATTTATTAAATTTACTAAATAATAAATAAATTAAAAATTTTCTATATATATATTTAAGAATATATTTATGTTTTCTATTATAAAAGAGATTTTATAATATATATATTAGTAATTCACGTCAGTTATTAGTACCTAGACTTTGGAACCTACCATACTATAATTGAACTAAATATTTTTTTATTTAGAACCTACCCTATTCTATAGGTACTCTAAGTAAAAAATAAAAACTTATATTATCCATTTTAATGTACTCACCAATTGACCCAAGTTTACTCTAGTGTTGCACTTCAACCAGTGGGTTAGGAACAGCAGCCCAAGATTATTGTGCACATTGACCTAGAATACCCAACACTTTTTTTTTTTTTTTTTTTTTGCATGGAGACAACACTTCATGGAAGATGTTGGGGATTGAACCCTGGTAACGTGGGCAAGTATGTTCGGCTGTGAAACCAATAGGCCTAAGGCTAGGGTCAGAATATTAAATACCCACAACTTGACCCATGTTTACTCTAGTATTGCATTACGGATACAACTCGGGTCGGATTGTACCATGTTGAAGTGAATTCAAACTCTAAGCCAACCAGGGATATGTAAACCCAAACCTAAACTATAATTTAAAATCCAAATTCGGATCGAGTTCGAACAAGGTTGACATTTTTTCGTTTCGATTTTGGGTTACTTCCAAACTAATAGAAGTTGAAATTAAGAATAGAGACAATGGATTTTTTTAACATTATTGCACTTATACGTGAATAATTTATATGTGAATATATTTATATGACCAATAATATCTCTAATTTGATTAATGTTGGTCTTCTAATTAAAAAATAATTCTAATTACAATGAATATAATGAATTTACCCATTAACAATCAATGTAAGAAAAACAAATAAGATTACATAAAATCATTATCTAAAGTTTAATAAAAGTGAGACTTATATCCCATATTTAGTTAACATGTATCCAATAATTTAAAGAATTGATGTATTTATAATTATTTACAAATAAAATTAACATAGATACAATAAATTCAACTTTTATGAACAAAAGTAAATGACATTTAGGTTTTAGAATAAACATTTTACAGTTTAATTAGGTTATGATTCCATGGTAGATTTTTTATGATAAGTATAGTTAAAATACTTAACATATAAACAAGTATAATTATTTTAATAAATTTGGGAGAACATTGGGTTCCGACCAGGTTGAGTTTTGGTATCGGGTTAATGTCAACCTGATATTGGTTTTAAATTCTCCTGAGATCGAGTTTAAACTGAAACTAATTTGAAAAAATTTCAAAATAAAATTTAAACTTACTTTTAAAACAAGGTTAGATTGGCGGATTCAGCCTGACTCCTTGCTAAGATGCAACCCTAAGAAACCCACCGGTCAGGAACAGCAGCCTATAGGTGCGTTTGATAATAAGTAAAAGTTGTCAAGTTAAAATTTTTCAATCTAAAACTTTCTACTCTCCACAATTATCATATTTTTTAATCATTTCTTCACATTTTTTTTACAACTACCATACTTTTCAATCATTTCTACACAACTAACAACATAATTAACTTATCTATTTCAACTTTATCCTATTTATTCCTCATCATTATCCATATCATATCACATCATTTGACAATTTCTACTGCGAAATTTTTCATGCAAAGTTTTATTCATTATGAAATACCCAATCTATTATTGTGAACGAAAGACACAGAAACCGACGCCAATCAACAAACTGTCGAGATTCATCATATATCACACCGTGTTGTCACAGTAGACAGTACAAGATACGTTGGACATTCCACATAATTTCCATCACACTGTGTGGTCGCTGTAGACAGTGCCAGGGACGTTGGACTTTCTACCTAATTTCTGTCACACACTGTGTTTTTTTTTTTTTTTTTTTTCATGCCGTATCTTTATCCTGGGTTCTTCAGATCTTTTGCTGAGAGCCTTGAGACTAGCTGCGGAAAATTCATTACTTCTATAAAGCGCGACCGGTAAATTGAGAGATCTATAGGCTACAGTACAAATAATTTCTTTGAATTTTTTTTCCGTAGATATATAAACTTGATATGATTTTTCTTCAAAAATTCAAATTTTCTAGGAGATAAGATTTAGGTGAAACCAGCATATTTATAAAAGCAAAAAATAATAATAATAATAATAATATATATATTTTTTTGATGACCATCCATAAGTTGCCCGATTTCAACGATACATGATCAGGCCACTCTTACCTTCAATCTCACCGCTTGAAGATGCTATTGACGAATTTCCAAAAAAAAAAAAAAAAAAAGAAAGAAAAGAAAAGAAATGCTGTTGTCGAGGATAACGTTTTGTGTCATCCGTTGCTGATATATCACCCTCGTCTCTTTAACTTCCAGGTGATAAGACTGATAACGCAGTGCAAGTGAATATATAGATCCAGATGTTCGTAAGAACATGGGCTGCCATATTTGATCAGCTAGCTATAAGAACTAAAGAATTGGCATCTTTAATATGCTTTATTAGAAAATCTGTACATGTATGTTCTACGGATTCTTTCCTCAAATTTCAGCTGTAGTAGTCTGATTCTTTTGTTACATCTGCTTGTGTTTCGTCTTCAATATAATGATTGGAGAAATTTTGAAGGGTGCTTGTGATATTATTGGGTTCGGCCCTATAATAGATTTTCCATTATCACATCTCCCGATTGCTAGAACAGAAGAAATAGTGACCTTACAGCTATGGATTGAGGTTAACAAAATTTTCTCTCTAAAATGGAAAGAAGATAAAGTTGGTAGGATTTTAATCATGGAGTAAAGAGGAAAAGCTTAAAGTAAAAGAGGTTGGCGATAAAAAGCCATAAATAATATTTAACTAGAAAAATTAAGATCCTAAAGCCAATTAATAACTAAATAAAAAAATTCTAAAGCCAACTAGAGAGCACATGAGAATTGCAAGGAAAGAAAGGAGCAAATGAAGAATCTTAAAAAGCTATATAAAAGAAAAATTCTACAGCCAACTATAGATCACATGGGAATTGCAAGGAAAGAAGGGAGCATGTGAAGAATCTCAAATCAAATCATGTAACGAATTAGTTGAGGCGCTATTAAACTGTCTTAGGAGCAAGATGTCTATTAAAGGATTAGCTGAACTTGTAGCGGGGCCAATTGTCATGTAATAGCTTAGCTAGTAGATATCTTCTTTTGCGTCTGAATATATATATGTGTGTGTATAATCTCAATTCAAATCAACAGAATTCGGGCTGGCCAGTTGGCAGAGCCTACCACCTGTGAAGATAACAAAACCACACGACCAACTTGGGTATATAAATACACCCAAGAAATGCTCATAGATGAAACTTTCCTGCTTCTGAATGTGTAGACACCCCTCCCTTAAAACCAAAATAAGGGCCAATTGCAACTAAGGAATTTTTTTTTTTTTTTTCCCCTGAAACGCAGCTAAGGAAATTTAAGATAAGAAAAATAATATCGGGAAGAAGGAAAGGAATGGATGAATTGTGAAAATGCAAAAAACTGATGAAGCCCATGAAGATACAAGGCACCGGGTAGGATAAGGCCCACAATATCCATAAGGCCCATTAGTGGTAACAAACAAAGAAACAGAATTCCACGGCCCATGCAATTACATTAGTGGTAACAAACAAAGAAACAGAAACGTTGGCAAACATGCTCTGTGCAGACTCCAGACCATCATAAAACTGGAAGTTTTTAAAGAAAACGAGATGCGGCGTTCGCATACCCGGAGCATGCCAAAGGCATGACGCGATCGCCAATGAAAAGAGCTTCAGCTGCTAGCATGGCATCCGCGATCTCTGTTTATCGAGAGGTCTCCCCCAGCAGTTTCCATACACCGGAAGGAAAGGGTAGAAAAAAACTCTTAAGCATATGCTGTGGCTCTCATCCTGGCTCTACCACTTCCAACTTCCAGCTTTTCTCGGATCCAGTATTCTAGCTTTTTTTTTTTTTTTTTTTTTTAAAATGCTTTTTTCATTTTTCCGTTTCCACATCCATGCAACTACTCAAACAGCAAGCAGAAGTTCGGCCATTGTGCTGCTTGATTTTGAGACCAGAATTCAAACCCTGTAAACCTAGTACCTTTTCAACTAGACAGGATCTAATCTTCCCGTAAAGATTAGGGGCGACGCCTTTGTGTTTGAAGGTTATACTACTGTTATGAACCCATATTGTAATGTCCATTTCCATTGACGAAGTCGTTGGAATTTCTCGGGTGCATCTACCTACCTTCCCGCAATCCATTGACGCCGCTGAGATCTAGAGGGCGATCTCGCCAACCCAACCAACTGCCTTCACTTAGTTGCACAATCATCCAGGAGGTAATAATACTACGGATAAGGTAATCCGCCTGCTGGGCAGGGGGAATATCAGCCAATAATGCAGGTCATAGCACCCGTATGATTGGAAACTTCTTCGGCTATTGAACTCTGCATCTCCCTTTTTCTTCTAGGAATACATATGACCTGAGCAGTAAGAAATGGATATCTCAATAATATTCTGAATATTTAAGATATATCCATGACGTATGCACCTCGATCCTATGCTCCCGGGCATATATACTTATTTTTTTTTAAAAAAAAAATTTCATGAACTTATTAACCTAAGTTTATTTAACGTACATATCAACTGTTACCATTTTTAGAGATTTTTAGATATTTATTTCGAATTTTAAAAAATCAGTGACATTTTAGTAATTTAAAATTACCTAAAATGTCACCGATTTTCAAAAATAAAAAATAAATATAAAAAATACTCCAAAAATGATAAAAATTTATACACATATTAAATACATATAGATTAACAATATTATGAAATTTTTTTTAAAAAAAAATAGATATATGTGCCCGGGAACTGCATGCTCCCAGGAGCTTACGATCGAGGTCCCATGAGGTATCTGGGACAAAGAAAATGGCTCTTGTCCATCCATCTGACGCCATTTTTTCACTGACCAGAACACGCAACATCCCAATAACACGCGTCAGTGCCGTGTCTATGTTTGAATAATTTTTGCAATGAACAGTCAGTGTGTTCATGTGAAAAGGATTTCGATACATTAAAAATCCCACAGCGGGGGCATTTAGAAGAACAACTGTAATTTATTTTCTTATACGCGTGGTTCTATTACAAAGGGAATATATGTGCGTGGCCCATACGTATTAATTCTGCACCCGAATTATAACCCATTATGAGGAACCCCAATGGTGAACCGGATATACTAATGGCATGGATAGTTGAGCTTCCAATCTTCTCCTACCATGAATAGGAGGTTATACTGACCACTATTACAAAGAATGTTAAAGGTGAATAAGTGGTAAAATAAAAAAAGACAAAATTAAGAATGAAATAATTCGAGAAATCTTAAAAATAAGACCAATTTACGATAATATAAGAGAAAATATATTAAGATGATTTGATCATGTTAAAAAAAAACCTGAAATAATACCGGTTAGGAAAACAGTGTCTATTCAAGTAGAAGGTGGTAGGAGAATGAAAAAATACTAAAAAATATAGATTATAGTAATTAAACAAGATTTAAAAATATTATAAATTACAAAAAATTTAGTCTTAAATCGCTAAGAATAGCGCGACAGAATCCATGTAACCGACCCAGCTAAATAGGAAATGACTTATAATGTTGATGACGACAACGACTATTACAAAGAATCGCAGATTCGTAGCTTCGAGCTCATCGTTTAAGGCTGGAAAAAATCTCAAACCCATAGAAGAGCTCATGATGGCTCTACAGGACGCTTATCAGAAAATACTAAAGTGATGATCTGCCTCACAGGAGAAGGCCGTCTGTTGGATTTTCGCTACAATGACTGGGCAACCAACTTCTAGAAGGAGTAATTACTCTGCGTAGCCGGCAGCAATATGACAGGCCTATGTGGGCTGAGGCATCTACAGGTGTTTGTTTTCTGTCAATGTTTCCAGATCGCAGGGCGAAATGATCTGAGTGTCCTCACTTAGGCTTGTTGAGTGAACCAACAAGCTCTTCACTAAACTCCCACAATCTCTTTCCCAAATCACTATCCCTTGCTAGATTAGAAGGGAGGGTTTCGTTGCACTTGGCAAAATATTTTCCTGACACACCTCTGACATTTGTATGGAGAGCTGCATAACAAGTTGTCGCTGCACCCTGTAATGCAACAAGCTTGATTATAGTTGGCAGCATAAGCATATCATACCCATCACTAAATAAGAAAAATCTGCAAATTAAAGAATTCGAACTATTGAAGTTAAAACAGAGTACTCTTGTTTGCCAATGGATAACCTCAATATTCAGGCTACCAGAGTAGATGCTTTCAACCATACCTGGGGAACTGTCTGTATAAAATGTTTCATCCAGCCCAATGGAAACTCTGCAAGAGCAGAAATAAAAGTTGTTGATATGAAAGGTGGTGAGAAAAGCTGTTATAGTTTCAACCAGTGGGAGATAGAAAAGCACGCACTTCCAAAAGCCGCAAACCGGTTTATATTTGTGGGAATCATTCCAGGGTGAAGAGAGTTGGCAGTTACGTTACATCCTTCTTCCTAGACAATACATTAAAAAGAAGAAGAAGAAAGAAGAGACGTAAATTATAGATTTTGAAAATGGTCAATCTAACAGAGAGGGCTGACAATCATCCACTCTCTCTCTCACCTGCAAACGCCTGGACAGCTCATTTGCATGCAAAATGTTTGCTAGTTTAGATCGAGCATAAGCATCATATGGTGAGTACCTATCGCGAGAGGAACATTAATAAAGAAAATATATAAGAGCGAAAAAATTTAGGAACCGGGTTATATTAGTACGAAAAGAGCCAATTCTTACTTTGATGGGTTGCTGAAATTCTCGAATCCTATTCTGAAACTGTTGCCGTATCTGTGAGCCATCGACGAAACATTGATTATTTTAGCTTCAGTTCCTGTTTCTTTGGCAGTGGACTTGAGTTTGTCCAGCAGCAGATTCGTTAGAAGGAAATGTCCTGTACTTTTCAAGAAAATGAAACAATCAACATAAGTAGTCAGTCCATTTCTTTCTCATTGTTCTACGTACACAGAGCAAAGTGATATTAGAGAGGAAGGGCTACCAAGGTGATTGGTGGCAAACTGCAACTCAAACCCATTTACGGATAGCTGGAAGGGGCAACCCATTATCCCTGCGTTATTGCTGTTGTGTGAAGCAGGCAATAAGCAATCATTTATCTCTATATATGGAATGGCTCTTCTCGGAAATTAATGATTTTTTACTCACATGAGGATGTTTAATTGATTGTGTGAGGATTTGAAGGAGCGAGCAAAGGACTCAACCGAGCGGAGAGAGCTGAGATCCATTTCCATGACGTGGAGATTGGCATTGGGGTTCTCTACCAAAAGGCTTTCTTTTACTTCCATCCCACTCTTCATGCTTCTCGCAGGGATTATGACCTTGGCACCCCTTTTAGCTAACACTCTCGCCGTTTCCTTTCCAAGTCCACTCGTCGCACCTGTTCTCATCATACCCCCACAGAAACATCAATGGTTACTATTTTATGCCAAAAAATCATTATTTTCACCATTTTGTGATCTACGTCAAACATTTTGTGATATTTTTCCCACTGAAGACCCGCCCCACGCATCCACTGTCAGGACTTAGGAAAGGGAACGGTTGGGATTAACCCAGCTAGGATCGCACGGTTGTGATTGTTCAGGTTTGATTCGTTCAGTTGTAAGAAGGGGATACTCCCTCCTCTAAAGAAGAAGCTTGAAGCACTTCATCAAGAATCGACTCCCGTTTTCCGAATTTGCGGTCTCCCAAGGCCGATTCATATCATCCACAAATTTAATACTTTCTTGATAATTTCCGCACTATCAACTCATATATATTGATTTTGCGTTGCAAATTATACGTCTATCATTTAATTTGTTGTTGGACGCACTGTCTGTCACATCAGTTGGACTTGCATGGTTGTGCGAAACAGGAGGGTAAACCGGGTTAGTTGCAACCCGAGCTCAACCAACTCATCCCGATTCATAGCCGGGTTGTGTATTTTGAAGAAATAAATTATATAATCCGAATTAAATTGACTTATTTTCAAAAGTAGGTTTATTTGGATTAGACGAATGTCAACTCAACTTGACCAAATTTCATGTATTAATGTAAAATATAATAGATTATTAAAAAATAATCATACACTGGCACATAATGCATAAGAATTAATTAAATATTATTTCTTTAGAATAAAATTATTTAGCAATTATTTTATTATATAAGTCATGAATTAGAAAGTATTTTTGTAAAAGGAATTAATTTTTATTCTTTTATACAAATTTATATTTTAAAAATAGATTTAATTAAGCAAAATATATTTAAATTTTATATATTTATTAACTCGATTTCTAACTCGAATCGAACCAATTTCTATAATGTCAAAATAGGATTATGCTAAGGTGTGAAAAATAAGATTGAAAATAGAATTGAATTGAGATTTTAAAAGGTGAATTAGGATTCTATTTATCCCAACCCGAGTCAACTCGTATCCATCGCTTGAAAACATGGTTGAGTTAAAATTTTACAAGGTAAATTATGATTGTATTTACCCAAACGCAATGTCCCCATCATACCAAATTAGTAGCTTCGCTTGTGTTTATTCAACTGAGTCAGGATGACCTTTCACGGCGACTTTAGCTAACTACGGGTGCAACTCAAAGTCATGTTAAACCGGTTTCAGCGACTCAAGCTCTATTGGTTCGACCAATTCTATATATATCGGGTAGGTTGAATTACTAAATTTGGGTTAATTTATGTTTCGGGTTTAATTTAGGAATGAAGATTCAAACTAAATTTTACATTTAGTAATGTATAAAATTATGAAATTGCGAGAAATAAAAAAGAGAATATTTTGATAAATGTGTGATTGATAGAAAAATGATAAGAGTATAGTTAGAATAAATAGGTTTGTTGTATGTAGTTGGTATGAAAAATGATTAGCATATAGAGGTAAAAGTGAGAAAAATAATATAATTAATGGAGCAATAATTGACCTTAGAAAACTAAATCTCATAAAAAAAATCATGGTTCACTCACGCGTTATCAACCGTAGAGTTTGTAGTTGGAATGAACTTCAGTCCTCGTGGTTTCACCACGGGGACGTTTGTGAATGTGAAAGTTGTAGGAAATATTGTATTTAGTAGGAGTAGAAAATGAAATATTTTGAAAATCGTGTGATTGATATGAAATGATATGGGTAAAGTTGGAATAAATAGGTTGATAGTTGATAGAGAAAATGATTAGAATATAGAGGTAAAAGTGAAAAATATGATGATTGATTGATTAATGAGGTGCTTTAAATCCGTGCCTTCACCATTTTCCTCCCATATTTTCCACAACCTATTAACAAACGTCCCCCACGTCACTCCTTTGACACATAGGCCCATGGTATGTATTGGTAGTCACTAGCTTGCAGCGATGATGCAATTGATTTTCGATCCGGGAGTGTTGAATTTCAACACTGTCTGTCATAATCTGCTTTCAACTTTATGTCAATTTCAGGTCAGGTTAAATTTAGATTTCCATTGCTTTAGGCTTGGTTTTTTTTATGATTATATTTACATACATCTCAACACATATTACATTGTAGTTCTGAGACATTCTTACAAATACGGAAATACATAACTCCTCAAAAGAAATCTGGAGACACAGCTCCACTAAAGAATTAGGAAGACACAGCTTCCACCCAGCCAAAAGGAGACAACAGCTCCCACTCCACCCTAGGGGTGCAACTTGGGCCGGGTTCAGCCCGAACCCGGCCCGCCGAACCCGAAAATATGCATTGTTGAAACTCTAATCTTTTCAACCCGAACCCGATTTTTGAGCCCGAACTCGAATTCAAATAGGGCTCGGTTTCGGGTTCAGGCAAGCCCGAACCCGAATTTGCATTTATATAAAATATATAATTTATATTATAATAATAATATATAATAATAATAATATATTATAATAATAACATATTACTCATGGATGGATGATGGACAACAGGAGTACGACATGGCAGGCATGGACAGCTCATCGCTGAGACAATCTAACATCTTAAGTGATTTCAACAAAATACTTATTCCCAATTTACATTACGATATAGGTCCAACAGTTTTTTTTTTTAAAATTACTCTTCACGCCTTTTCTACTGAAGCCTTTTGACCAACGAAATCCTGTGATACTAAATATTAAATTTTTTTGAGATCTTTTTTTCCAACAGGAAAATTTATGAGAACTTTTAAATTATAGTTGTAAAATAAGCTTAAAACAATAGAGGAGTAAAAAAATACAATTAATGATTAATAATACAATTTTATTGACAACGTTTACACATAATCCATATTCTACTTGATACAAAGAGAATGCTCAAAACAAGTTTCTTTCTTTCTACTCTTAAGCGGTATTTGAATTTTTCTTAATTTCATACAATAAATTGTTTTTAACACTTTTTTATATAATAGATTTGTGATAAAAAATTATATATAAGATGAGTAACAAAGACATATTAATAGAAGATGTCAACCCGAAACTCAACCCGAGCCCGAATTTCAAAAATAGGGTTAGGGTTGAGGTTTACAAATAGGGTTAGGGTTAGGGTTAAGGTTGAAGTTTTACAAATAGGGTTAGGGTTAGGGTTGAGGTGAACCTGAGTTTCATGAGCCCGAGTTGCACCCCTACTCCACCCCAAAGGGAGACCACAGCTCCCACACCATTTTTTTCGGGCCGAAATTCAAACCCACAACCGCAACCCCGCAAAAGCCTTATTACGGCTGCGGTCACCAACCGAACACGCCTCGGTTGGTCCTTTAGGCTTGGTTTTAGATTGACATTTTAGGTTTGATTTTGGGTTTGTGATTATTGAACTTTGAAATTTTTACTATTTCGGTTTTAAAATACATCCATTTCATATTTTAAAATAATGCATCGTATTATCAAAACTAATAAATCAAAATACTATGCATTTAAAGTATAATATAATTTTGATTTATAAAACAATATAAATAATAATAATTTATTAAAAATAAGCATCAAATTTCAATAAGCAGAACTAAAATATATTAAGTGACAGATTGTATGAAAGTGAATGAATTAACATATTCCCAACACTTTTAAACATATAAATAATATTGTATATAACTTCAAATTCATCTTTAATGAATAATATCTAAGGCAACAAAAAGATAAGAAAAATTAATGCATTAGTTATTCAAGATCATTAAAAATAATTGTTTTAGACTAAATACTTTAAAGTTTAATATACCTATTATCTAAAAATACATATAAAAAGTGCATATTAGACTTATAAGAATGTGGGTAAGTATACATATAAGAGGCTATATCTACTGGATTTTCGGGTCTGGTACGAGTTAACACACCGGGGTTGCAACCGGCTGAAAACCCAATTACCCAACTCGATATTTGTATCTACTGACGAATGAATTCTATGATGAATGTTTTTGTAGTCGACTAGATTTAACGGTTTCAGGAGATCACCATCTGATCGGATGATGGCCCAAATTTCAGCGAAACAAGAACAAACATCAAAATCCAATAATAATAATAAACATCAAAAGATATAGGTGGATTAAGGAAATTAAAGCAAAATTCGCGTTAATCATGAAATTGGATAAAAATGGTATGTACCGGTGACGATTGCTGTGAGTTTGGTAGCATCTAAGCCGTCGGTTACCTCCTCTGCCGTTGTCGAAGAGCCAAAGCCCGAAGGGCCTTTCCTCCCGAACAATTCCCATAGCAACCCCATCTCTGCCCTCTCGCTCGCTCTGTCTCTGTACTTGATCGAGTCGAGAGAATTTTTTGCAGAAGTGGCTCTTTAACCTCTCCCTCTCCCTCTCTCTCTAACTCTGTTTTCTCTCTGAAAAAGTAACGGAGATGGAGTGCGAGAAAAGAAGATGCATGGGGTGTGTGCAGTGCTTGTGACAGAGACGTCCAAGGGACTGCAAGTCCACTAGTCTACGAATAAAAGGTCCAAAACGCATCTAGAAAATGGGCCATATCTTTACAGATAAACATTGACTAGTTTGCCATTACTGGCGCAGCACATTATTTTAACGTTTTTGGTGCTTAAGCGTTTCCAAACGTCCACCTAATAAGCCAAACCTCCATGTGCTCGCTGACATATCCAAATATGCGTTCGGTATTCATTCTATGCGCAGGCCCAAGCAATTAGTATCTAAACACGAATTATGATACTTAATTAACTAGCGTGATTTAATAATGAAAACAATTTTATGAGTTTTTTTTTTATAATTGCAGGACAACTAAAATATTTCAAATTCAAAAAAAAAAAGAGTACAGATCTTTTACGACCGGTCAAAAAATATATTTTTTTGTTTTTTTTTGAAAAATAATTTTATAAACATGTTAATCTAGTTATATTTAATCTATAAACCAAGTTTTATCATTTTTAGATATGTATATATATTTATTTTGGATTTTTAAATACAGGGGTATTTAAGTCATTTTAAGTCATATCCAAAAATGGTAAAAATTGATTTAGAGATTAAATATAACTAGATTAACATGATTATAAAATTATTTTTCAAAAAAAATTAAAAAATATATATTTTTTGACCGGTCGGAAATCACCGGTAGTAAAAGATCATTCGGCAAAAAAAAATAATAATAAGTTTTGAAATTTGAATATCGAAAAGATTCAAATCCAAAATATTGTTGTATAGTTACGAATAAGAACTTTGTATACGTTTTTTTATTTACCGTTACGAGCACCCAAATTCCTTTGTCCCTATTCAAGTTCTTTTTTTCTTTTCTTTTTTTTGTTGGAGAGGGGGTGGAAGGGTGGGCGCTGGGGGCTGATTTAGACGTTAGGAAAATATCATAATGAGTGAACAACGGAAGAGGTACGTGTTGTAATTTTTTTTTTTTGGATAGAAGACGTACGTGTTGTATGGGTGCGGTGCGCAGCGCAGGCGCATGTCGGCCCAGTCTAATGATGTGCCTGGTCACATTCACAGCTAGCTGGGGAAAATGGAAGTGGACGACAAGCCCCGGGATCTTCTTCTATGCTGTCGGGGCAATGATTCATCCAATTAATAATGGGTTCCCTTCCTGTGAATGAGTGCATATGTAACCACAGACTACAGTATTAAATAAATTCTTCAGGTATAATAAAGGGTTAATTTAACCCGGCTTCGAAGAAGATGGTTGGGCTAGGATGGGATGCAGTTTCAAAAGTCCAAATTTAAGAAGGGCTCGGTTCAGGAAACTCCAAATCAACCCAAACCCTTTTTTGCCTGATTGAGTTGGTTTAGCTGATGAATTAATCACGATTTAACTGTCCAAATCATGGGAGAGATATGGATCACATCATGTTGATAAACAATCAATGTCAATTCTTATGCGTGATTTTCTAAATCATTTAATTCTACTGAAATGGCCACATTGGAACTATTACCACCCAAGTTCAACAAGAAAAGTAGAAATGCAATTATCATTTTGAACAATAACGTGAGCACAAACTACACCCAATGCACTGGTTTTCTAATTCGTTAAATGTCTTTTATAAAATCCGGCTGAATAGAATAAATCCGGTTTTCTGTTCTCCACTGGTTTTCTTTATTGCATTGAAGTCCTACTGTATATGCGTAGCCGATCAGTATCATAAGCTGATAATTTGATATTAGTCTGTCACCAAGGAGTCCTATTTCCTACCATTGCATCTGCGCACCAAGAAGTCATAGATATGCATTGGACCCGACTATGCACATGTTCTTATTAATAATTATGTACAATGATCCCGTATGGAAGTCTGCATGCTTATCCTTAGTTTATTAATTTTAAATTTTTTCTAAAAAAATTAAGTCATTTATCATGTTTATCCATGTGTGTTTATTTATTTATTTTCATTACAAATTTTTTATATATTATATTTTTCAAAATTTTTATTGATTATGTGTTGAGGACACGCTTCTGTATAACTGAGTTAGATAGAAGTAATTTCATATAACTCCTTACATTTCTTAAATACTAATAATTAATATAAAATCTAATCTATTCATTATATTTAATATCATTTGTATAACTAAGAGATTAAGTTTTATCCAAATCCAATATGTATTTGGCCACATTTATTCAAAAATATGTAAATTTGTGTATAAATTAAGGAAAATTCTTAGATCCATTTTCATATATACTAGTATGTAATAATATTTTATGGAATTATTTATCCACTCAGGAATGATATTTTTAGACGGCTTAAATGTTGAAAATATTATTTAAAAATTGATATTTAGTTTTAGATTATTTTATTACGTTGATTTTGCACATTTATAGATTGAGTCATATACAATGATACTAAATAAATAAATAAAATTTCATGACAATAACAATGATACCAAATACAATAAATAGAGTAGATTTTTCATCAACCATCGATAAATTAAAAATGAAGGAGTTACATAAAATAAAATAAAAAGTTTATAGAAGCCACCGTATATTCACTCTCAAAAGATACTATCTTTTAGAAATATAAGTTTTCAAATTAAAGCTGATGAAGGTCTGGATTTAAAAAATATTTTCAAAAATTTAAAAATCAAGGTGAGCATTTAAAAATTCCATGCTCACCTAAGTTTTTTTTCCATATGCACCATCCAAGTCCAGCTACACGTTACGAATGCTAATGTTCTCTCTCTCAATGATGTGAACGTGTCCTTTTGTAGGCTATTTTTCTTGTGGTCCAAAGCAATTAAAAGGCGGAATGATGATCCCTAATGCAATGGAACCCACCAACCTTAATAGGTTCATTAATCACTTTTTTTTTAAAACACTCGCAAGCATTTGAGTGTTTTTATGATGCCCACGTTCAATTATTCATTCCACAATTTTAGGCAATTAATCAAAATTCCAAAATTAAAGGGGCACCAATAAAGCAATCATTTGCATTGAGGGAATACCCTCAGTGGTACCAAGTTTTCCCCACAAGTGGAGGACTTCGGATTAACTCGCGATTACGGCATTTTTACGTGAATTTTCAGTTGTGGCACTTGGTACTAATGTTTTGTGGCGTTATTCTTTCTAATTTTTGTGAGAGCATCACCACTTGGAATAAAAGAAAAATATTGGTAAGATGTATATAGATTATTATTGTTTGTAAATTATAAGAATGTCTCGTATAAATCCGAATGTAATATCAGTTAAGATGATATAATATATGAATACTCATTAAAAAAAAAAAAACCTGTTAAACAGCAGTACTCCCAGCCAATTAGAAGCGCCTTTAATTGCTAGCTACCGTTAGTCGTGACTATAGATGGCCCTCCTTATCTCTTTTTCCACTGTAATAAAGAAAGATGTGACTTTGGCAATTAATGTTGGGGTGCTCCGAAGAAGAGCCAAGAACAGGATGGCGCACGTTCTTCCCGTCCGAAATCCTGAAATCACGCCTCAGATAGATTGGTACAGAACATGCTCGTGTCCTGTCCCCTCCAGAGCCGAATGCCCCACCAGCAGAAAATAATTGTCTGCTCTGTTTGGTTCTGAAGCGGCAAAAAATGCGGCCATGTTTTGTTTTTGGATAAATGCTGAGCAGGAGAAAGTGCGAAAGAACAAAAGTATGTTGTGTATACTAGTCCTTTCACTTCAAAAGTAGGATGGATTCACTAATACAAAAATCCAAGCATGTCTACCTGGTGCGGCCACAATTCAGCGGGTGTTTTATATATGTGAATGTTCAGAGAAATATTGCAAGGCGGTATCTAAAAGGCATTTCTGCGGCTGGCGTGGGATCGAATCCCATTCGGGATTTCGGTCCCAAAAAATAGAGGAAAGAGGTGTGGGAGCAGGTTGTCTCTCGGGTGGAAAAAGGTGTGGGAGCAGGTTGTCTCCCGATGAAAGAGGTGTGAGAGTAGGTGGTCTCTCAGGATAGCTGTTGGAAGCTGTGTCTTCCAGATTTCTTTGGGGTGTTACGTGTCCTCAGATTTGTAAGAATGTCTCAGATCTTCAAGTATAATATGTGTTGAGATACATGTAATTATATACCAATCAAAAAAAAAAAAAAAAGGCATCATTTGGGCTTGCCCAGTGTCTGAACAAGTTCTTCACTAAACTCCCATAATCGCTTTCCCAACTCCCTGTCGCTTGCTAATGCAGAAGGAGAGTTTTCATTGCATTTATTAAAATATCTCCCTGTCACGCCTCTAACATTTGGATGGAGAGCGAGATAACAAATAGTGGCGGCACCCTGTAATGCAACAAGCGCTTTTTTAGTTGGCACTTTAATGAATAACCAAAAAATCTGTCTAAAATAATCAAATTATTAATCAAATGAAGAAGAAGAAGAAGAACGCCGTTAATCCCAATACTCTGTTACCAATATATGATCCCCATCTCCAACTTATCGGTCTCGGTTGCCGTTTTGAAATGTGCAAGCCAATTTCGCTCCTAACTCTTGTGTAGCAACCAGGAAAATAAATCCGCGTTTTATTCTAGAGTGAATACTAATTCTAGTTGTTTAGCTGGCATTTTCTCTTCTACTTGTCTAATATTTTGTTGGTAGAATTAAAAGATTTAAAATCTTTTCCCTTTTACATTTTTCTTCAGAATTTTCAAACGTGTCAGAAGAGATTGTTGTAGTTGAAGGAAAGTGACAATCACCTCATGACGATTGAGAGATTGCCACTCCCCCTTGTTGGGCATTTCTGTGTGTTGTATTACACAAAACGGACTTTATGGGCCATGAATCTTGATCTTCTCCAACAAGTTTGAGATTGTCAAATCTTAGACGGGTTTGAAATATTATTTTTAAATATTTTTTAAAAAATTAATTAATTTTACTATTTTTAAATATGTGTATATATTTATATTGTATTAGTATTTAAAAATATAAATATAAAATAGATATATATGCGTCTCCAAAATTGATAAAACTTGATTTATAAATGATATTTACTTAGAATAATAGTTTTATTAAAAATTTTCAAAAAATAAAAAATGGGTGTTATGACCGGTCGTAATACGGTTGCTCACAAATGATCATTCGGCTATATTTATTATCAGCTTGAATGTTTCTTTTGTATAGGAAGTGAATTCCCACCAGCGCAAAGAGGGTAGAGAGAGTGTTGGGTGAATGATAAATCTCATATCTCTTATCTCTTTTAACCATGTTTCTTCATCGCTCTCTCCCCTTAGTTTTCCTGTTCTCTTTCAAGGATTTTTTTTTTCTTTGAGTCTTTATAATGTGGTTATCATCTTGCAAATATGTGCATTTGTATTTGGCTTGTGCTTGCAATGTGTTGTGATGTAGGTTTGTGTCTTCTTGCAAATATGTGGATTTTTGTGTGGGTTGTGCTTGCAATATGTTCTCAGCAGTATACTATTTTTACATGAACTTCCCATGGCTGGTCCTGCGCAATTGTGCCTTAGATATCGCAGTTTCTAATTTGTAATATCAATCATTTGTATCAAAATATAATTGTCTAACACATTATTTTGTGATTCAACAAAACACAAATAAAATTTCCACGTCTACAAAAACCGGCTAAACAGTTTAATTTGGCAAGAAAAAGGAATAACATGCTAAAGAAAAATAGCAAATGAAACTTCGATGCTGAATCTTCCATACCTGGGACACTGTCGGTATGAAGAACTTAAACCAGTTCAATGAAAAGCCTGCAATAGCATACAGTTGTGTTAGGGTGTGTTTGTTAACAACAAAAAGTTGTCAAGTTAAAACTTTTCAATTTAAAACTTTTCACTCTCCACAACTACCCTATTTTTTAATTATTTCTTCACATTTTTCTATACAACTATCCTACTTTTCAATCATTTCTATACAACTACCAACACAACAAACCTATCTATTTCCACTTTATCCTATTTATTATTCATCATTACCCCTATCATATCACATCATTTGACAACTTTTACTCTCTACAACTTTTCATCAAAAGTTTTATCCATTCCCAAACACACCATTAAGTGGGTGACTGGTACTCCAAGTTATTATTTCCTAACTAGTTGGATGAGCTCTATGAGATCAGAAGAAAATTTTCTTGCTAGAAACAGTGGACCGCTAAATCACTAATTTGGAGGTAAATTTCATAGGAAAAGCATTTAGCTCTATCTTTCCCAAAAGATGATATGCAGCGTTATGTGAAGAACACAATGGAATAAGAGCACTCACTTCCAGCCCGGTATATGTTAGTGGGAATAACTCCAGGGTGAAGAGAGTTGGCTGTTACACTGCACCCTTCTTCCTACACAATACATCGATTAACGAGAAGATGGCAAGGTTAAAGATTTGAAAATGGTTAGTGATGACCATAAAAAGAGATCCTCTATGTAATTGCCAGCAACTTCTGGAAATTATTTAAAACCTTTCTAGAGTAAAGATAAAGAAATGCAGAGTGAAATTCAGAAATATATTGTTAAACCAAGGTTTTTAAGAGTAAAGAAGAAGGCGATCGACTACAAGAAGATGCATTCCGACAGAAACTGATCAGTGAATGGCTGTTTGTTTTTGGAAGAAGACTCTGTCGAACACTTGTAGCTTTTGGCAGTTCACAGTTGTTAGTTGATCTACTGAAGTGAGGTTCTAGATCCAATCTCTCTCTCACCTGCAAACGCCTGGATAGCTCATTTGCATGCAATATGTTCGCAAGCTTAGACCGAGAATAAGCATTATATGGTGTGTACCTGTGACGTGATAAAAATTAGTTAGGAAAGAAATTGAAAGGCAGAAGAACTAGGGAAAGAACTGCTGGATCGTATAGACATGCATGCTCTGATGCTGAGTGCATGCATATATAAAAAGAGCCAAATCTAACTTCGTTGGGTTGCTGAAATTCTCAAATCCAATTTTGAAACTGCCACCGAATCTGTGGGCCATTGATGAAACATTGACAATCCGGCCTTCAATTCCTGTTTCTTTGGCAGTGGATTTAAGTTTGTCTAGCAGAAGATTCGTCAGTAAGAAATGCCCTGAAATTTTCAAGAAAAATGAAGTAAACAAAAATGATTAGGCATTCCAATTTCCATTGACTTTTGAAGCTTTCACATTGCTATACACCGTCAAAAAAAATGCAGGTAATATATTAAAGAGGAAGATTACCAAGGTGATTAGTGGCAAACTGTAACTCAAACCCATCTGCAGATAATTGGAATGGGCCACCCATTATTCCAGCATTGTTGCTGTTGTGAAAACCAAGTTAGTCTTATATGTTAATACTAAACGTGACCACAGGTAATTACCTGATAAATTTCCATATATGATAATATATTTATAAAATGGAAAATTAACCACACATTTTCTATTATTACAATGCCATCATATAGTGTATATAGTTATCAAATTATTACACTGCAACAAAATGAAGTACAAATCATTCTTAGCCTTAGAGAGAGAGAATGATTGATTGATTTAGGTTTTAATTAAGGATATTTTGATAAAAATATAAAGGAAAGCACTATTGTCATATTTGGAAACATAGTAGAAATGTATGATAATGTACATAATTTTTACAGATGTGTAGTCATATCAGGAAAATCATATATACTTAAAAGTAACTCATAATATAATAATATGATTGACTAGTTGTTGAGCCCGATATTAATTAATGATATTGACATTACTTACATGAGGATGTTTAAATGCTTGTATGAGGTGTTGAAGGAGCGGGCAAAGGATTCAACAGAGCGGAGAGAGCTTAGATCCATTTCCATGACACAGAGATTGGCATTTGGGTTCTCTACCAACAGGCTTTCTTTTAATTTCATGCCACTCTCCTTGCTTCTCGCGGGGATTATGACCGTGGCACCCCTCTTAGCCAGCACTCTCGCGGTTTCCTTTCCAAGTCCACTCGTAGCACCTGTAGTTATCATGCCCAAGGAAAATCATTTTAAATTTTACTTGAGCTAATTTTATATTCCAGTGAGATATTTTAATTCTGCTCAACTTTGTTTGATGATTAAATTGAAATCTAATCGGGCACTTTCATTTTGCATCATTAATACATTGACAGTACTGAAAATCATTTTAATTAAAGTTTTGTCTAATCAATGTTTTCTTAAAATATGGGAAAAAAATCTTGTACAAAACACGAAAATGTGTACGTTTAACATCCTTAACTTAAGTATATTTGGTGACAGGAATTTTAGCAAATATGTCTACAATGTTTAATTAATATTACATTTCTTTTTTAAAATTTTCTAAAATCGCAAATATATCTATAAAGTTTGCATAAAATTACAATCGTATCCCTTCTATTAAGAAGCCATTAGGTTTTTCCTGTAAAATATCGAAAATGTCCTTTAAACTAAGTAATACACTTACAATGTTTCCAAATACTATAAACGTATTTGCTATTTCATTATCTTACATATATTTACTTATCTTACCATTTTAGATTTTTTTTTTTTACAAATATGTTTACAACATTTTTAAAAATTACAAGTGGATCACTTGTTTTAAAGAGGATTATTGTTATTTTACACGAAATCTAACGGTGTCCTAACGGAAGGGATACACTTGTAATTTTATGTTAAACTTGGACCTTGTAGGCATATTTGTAACTTTGATAAACTTAGGAACACAAATGTAATATTAGTCAAACTTTGTAAACCCATTTGCAAAAATTCCTTGGTGAAAGGAAACCTCCTCATTTATGACTACCTTGATAATGATATGAAATATATTTTAGTCCTTGCATTCAGTATTGCTTAACTAAGAATTAAATTTCGTTTACGTCAAAGATTTGCATTAACCCATAAATAAGAAGCGCAAAATGAAAAGTCAATTTCAAAATTTTGAATTCAACGTCTATAGCTTCAAAAACATCTCCTTATTTAATAAAATTCCAATGCATCATCTAATAAATCGAAGTAGTTTCATATTTTACGCATGATTATATATACTTCCAAGATAGTGCAGCCCACCCAAGATTTTATTGTAACGTGGGTTATTTGCATTTTGATCTCTCTAATTATACGTAATTACTTTTTGACTTATGAGTTTCTTATATTTGCTTTTTAAATTTTGTAAGTTTGCCTCCTTTGTATTTTAAAATTTGTAGTTAATGCAAGTTATTAAACGGATGAAAATTTTGTCAATAATTATCGTACAATTTTTTAAATAATAATATTGTCATTAAAAGGGGTCGACTTATAAAATAAGTTAACTTAGTCACAATAAAAATGACACCGTCTACAAGTTTAAGTTGACTCATGATTATAAGTCAACTTATGTTTATTAGTCTACTTATGTTTATGAGTTCTAAGCCATATAAAATTGTCTTATACGCTTGTACAAGTTGATTTATGTTCATGAGTTAACTCAATTTAAATACAAAAGTATTTTAGACTATTTATTTACAAATAACAATCGTTTGTTGAGTGTTTTGACCGTAGGTATAAATGCAAATAAGATAAACTTATAAGATCAAAAAAGGAAATAAGCGAACTCGAAAATTAAAAAGCAAATACTCATGATTAGAGACCAAAATACAAAAACACCAAATGTTCATGATATCAAAAAAAAATAAATGAAACAAAATTAATTATCTAATTAGATTTTTGATATAATATAGGTGGGCCCCTGACTTGGACCTGCACATTTACATTGGACGTTGCATGGTATGTTAAGTGGAAGAAGATTAATTGTACCGGTGACGATAGCCGTTAGATTGGAAGCATCTAAGCCGTCCGTTACCTCCTCTGCCGTTGAAGAAGACCCAAAGCCCGATGGGCCGTTTCTCCCGAATAATTCCCACAGTAGCCCCATCTCTCTCTCTCTCTCTGAATGTGTACTTCGAATCTCACAGAAATTGTAGAACTCGATAACTAGATCTTTGCCTCTCTTGATCTCTCTTATAATCGATCTCTCTCAATGTATACTTCGAATTTCACAGAAATTGTATAACTCGATTGCTAGGTCTTTGCCTCTCTCGATCGCTCTTATAATCGAGATGGCGGGGTGTACTAGGAATACAACTATACAAGCTAGTGTCTTGCCGTTTTACTGTGGGAAGTGAGATAGCAACAAGAGAATCGTTCGTCACGTACCTCACTTTCATATGCTAATTATCATTACAATGCATGAAAAACGAAGACGTATGGTACGTGGTGTAATAGCCCACACCAAACAGAGAAAAAAAAATTACCCACGTATATTTTTTTATAGAATTATCTGTATAATAATGGTGTTAGTACCCAATCAAAAATAAATAATGGTGTCAGTAAAGCAGAAAATTCCAGTGAATGGGCATGATGTACGTGCTTGGTCACTTGTAGGATCAAACCAGAGTCCTAAACGTGATTTTGGAGGGAGAAATTGACGTTTCAACCTGGTTGAAATTATTTATTCGATTGAAATGTGCTTATATATAGGAATTGCCACCATTTCAAGTTGAACAAGAAAAGTAGAGATCACATGAAGTTCGTCTATTGGTCCCACATTACCCGTTTAATTGCATCATTACTGAAAAAGTCCCTCCAAGCCAATGGCCGTTTCAAATTCTTACTTACACCTGCTGGGCTAAGAAAATCACTTTTGAACCCGCCTAGGGCAAAAATAATTTTTTATAAAATTAATAATTTAGATCTATTTAACCTACAAATCAAGTTTTATCATTTTTGAATATTGTAGTCATTTTCACCATTTATATAAAATGACTAAAATACTTTAATATTTAAAAATCCAAAAATGATAAAAAGAACTATAAATTTAATACATTTAAATTAACAATTTTATAAAAAAATAAAAAATATTTTTTTCCCCGGGCTATCTTAACCCGGGCAAATGGTAACGGTACTCATACATGCATGTATTCATATGTACAAAACTAGAATGTATAGTGCGCATGTTCTGAGCTAGTCTTATGCGTACAAGCTAACGTATTTTGGTTAATTGCGTTTTCCTCCTCATCTTTCTGTGATTTCGTAATTTTTATCTGTAACTGACTACTTAAGCCCTGTGCGTATCCCAGCATCCAACTTCTGCATGCTTGCCTGAGGGCATATATTAGACGAGGGGGAGGGGAGAAGGTCGCCTGCGTGATCTGCAACAATATAGCGTGCCGCATATATGCGTATCCCAGCATCAACTTCTGCATACTGCGACCAGGGCCTTAGGCCGACTCGTGACGCATGCGGCCTCTCATGCCAGCCATCGGGGTATCGAATTCCCCCTGCCAATTGAATCCAAGCCGTGAGCAGTGGCTCCCGCATGCTTTCCCGAGGGCATATATTAGAAGGGGGGGAAGGTTGCATGCGTGATCTGCAACGACGTAGCGTGCCGCATATGCACGAATTAGCTCAAAAGAGAAGCTTCCACCAAGAGTCCCACGACGCACACATCTCTGGCATATGGGATTTTGCAAACAGGGGCAAAATTATGATTTCACATTTGCATTACATGCATGTCTAGATTTGCATCAAGATATTTGAGACCTCAACAGATATGGACGCCTGTAGACAATTGTTATGAATTTGGTCAAGCTTGACTCTCGATGCATAAAGCTTTATCATGTTTAGTGGATTTCGAATTCATTTGAAAAGTCATTAATAAATATAAAAAAGTCTTGTTCTTACCAGTTGAGCATGGGCTTGATCAGTTCTTCCCATGGTCATTTAGTTAACCAGTCTCAATCAAGCTTTCAAAACGATTGAAGTTATGTTATATGCATTTATCACATTTTAATTAATTTAATATGTTTGACCAAACTTTACAGACTTAATTAGCAAGTTTGATCAAGTTTAACCAGAATTGATAACATATTTTGACCTCTGTATTTCAGCAGTGGTTCTTATCTCGTCCTGTGATCTAACCACTTCAAGGTGGTTTCTAACTTGTGGAACGTTGCAACTTGCAAGCATCTGCGGTGCAGTGGCCCTCATCTACCAGAAAAACATGTTATCCTGTACCGTAGCTAGTAAAATTCAAAAAATCTAGCTAGTCAATTTTTTTCTTTAAAAAAAATCCATTTTATTACCTTAAGGGTCTATTTGGTACAAAGCAAAAAACATTATTCTTTCTCACACATCTTCTGATATGATTTGAGATATTAACTTTTTAACTATCTATTTTTTCTATTACTTCCTTTATCATTCAATCATTTTTTACATTTTTCCACGAGAACTTTTTGTTTTTTCTTTGTTTTTTATTCTTAATTATTACTCTTACATGTCGCATCACTAAAAAAATGGTCAAATTTTTCCACTTTTTAGCCTCAAAATCGATGTTTTTCTTAGTTTCTTTATATTTTTCTAACGAAAAATTGAGGTAATGAAAAGATTTCTGAATTTTACAAGCCAAACATCAGCACAGCCGATGTCAGACCCATTCCAGAATATACATTGGCAACACAAGCAGCAAACCCAGCTTTCTCCAAATTTGGGTTGGGCCTAGCTTTAGTTTAGCACGCCAATTTAAAATTCTCGACTCAACCCGAATTTCCCAACATAACTTTCTAAACAGGTTTCATCATTTGGATGTGGGTTGATACCAACTCAATTTCCGCAGCCATGCGATGTCCACATCGTGGGTCCGTCTGTTGGCGATTGTGGACTTCCTCACACAAATTAAATAAAAAAAAAATAGATTATACGCAAAAATAAGATGACGACTAGGCCAATCAATAATAACCTGATATTCCCAAGGTTTCCTAACATTGGGTGGTAGGAAGTTTACGCTTCCGCTGAGAATTTTCGCCCTAGTTTTGTTTTTGTATTTGCATCCTTTTCTTGTGCACAAGAAGTTAGTAAAATATTAAAATTTTCATTGGATGCTCCTGCACACCACCTCATAAATAAATTCATACATATGCATAGGATCCTACTGCACACGTTGTCTTATTATATACATACCATAGTGCCTAGTCTCAGACTTTACAAATGCTATTTTCTCTTCCCAATGATGTCAATTGAACGTCTTTTGGTGTTCTTTTGTAAGTTATTTTTTTGGTGGTCCAACAAAGTCGAAGGTTGGAATATTGATGATCCCAAAGCAATGAAACCCACCAAACTTGGTTGCCTAATTAAGTCTAACAAATACTACCATTGGAATCATCACTTTAAAAAAAAAAAAAAAAAATTCCTACCATCCCAAGTCAATTTTAGCTTTTTAAATTTATCATCCTTTAAATTAAGCAATTGTTAAGATATAATCTACTCTTAACTGGGGTGGTTGTAGAATATAATACTGAACAAAATCAATGCCTAAACCATTGTTGAAAATGACTACACCTATGCAATTCGGATGGATGTTGGAAGCATGGTGGGCCATGATCGTACTAATTGAATCGCGACTCCCAAGATCCAAAGTTGGCTCTGATAACCATGTAGACAACGGTCGAATGGGCAGGTGAAACAACAGCTCCGAGAAAAAGAAAAAGTCCATGAGATCAAGCATCTTTAACCCCTTTTCTTCTTTTGGATTTCCCGACCAGCTCACCCGACGATTAGATCTGATCTCGATATATCATAAGAAAAGTTCCACATTGTCCATTTTATTTACTAACACATGTTTGCCAACATTAATTAAAAAAACCAATCAATTTTTCCCAAAAAAGGTCATGTGTTTAAGAATCCTCAACCACCCATTTCTCGGATCCCCTGGCACTTCAAATTCTCTAATCCTTACACCCGAAAGCCTTTAATTGCTAGCTTGACTTGGTTGACTATAGAAGGGCCTGAGAGATGAAAGACTCTCGTACCAAAGATATTTGCTTGAATGCATGTGCAAGTTAACAAGTTGGTTTGCAGGGTATTCATTGGAATCCTAGGCTCTGATTGGGAGCTGAAAAAGATGCTGCTTTAAAAAAGGGGGACGGACCTCATTGTGTCGTTTTCCGTTGTCACAGAGAAAGACGAAATCTTTGCAATGTTGGGCTGGTCAGAAGATCATAGGTGGGACATATGCTTCGAATCCAAAGCCCCGAAATCATCATCCAAAAAAAAAAAAAAAAAGCCCCGAAATCACGCCTCTGATACATGGGGTACAAAACATGCATGTGTGCTGTCCCCTCGAGAACCAAAGGCCGCCCCGGCAGGCAGAAAATAAACTGCTTGGTCTGGTTTCGTTTGGTTTGATTTTTAAGTGGAAAAAAAAAAAAAAAAAAACGGCAATGTTTTTATTTTTCTGTGCATGGATGCTGAGCAGTGAAAAAGATTGAAGAATAGATGCCTTATGTGGACGCGAACCGTTTTACTGTTACCATAA
This sequence comes from Annona cherimola, assembly GCA_030490835.1. NCBI lineage: Eukaryota > Viridiplantae > Streptophyta > Magnoliopsida > Magnoliales > Annonaceae > Annona > Annona cherimola. The sequence goes on from CM059974.1 coordinate 8,057,918, forward strand.
AGGCAATGAGAATTCACTGAAATGCAAAACTGATGGTGTTGTAGGAAATGTATGGCTGTGATTTTGTACGCATGTTCTCAGCTGTTCTCCGCCATGCGAATGTCACAGCAGCTGAAGAACGGCCTGGATACATCAAGCACATACCCTCTCCACTAATTTTTCAACAAACAAATCCATTGATTTTACGAATTAGCAACCTGTTAGGGTGGAGAACAAACACTAAAACACCGAGAATTTACGTGGTTCCGCTAGATTATTAATAAGACTCTTGTAGTACTTACAAGAAAACCAATTCGCATTCTCTTGCGTATTCACCTTGCATTCTCGCATGTAAACAATTATACAAGTAATGCATACGCAGAATACAAAAGTATAAACTTAACACAACAAATTCTCACATATGCTGAGCACCTGCCATGGGACAGTTGGTAGCTCATGCGGGCAATCATGCCCAGCACGGGGTTTCGAATCCCCCTCTCATCAGTTGTGAGCAGTGGTTTCAACTTAATCAAAAAAAAATTCTCACATATGCTCATCATGCAAATATATGTTTGAGCTTTTTAATAATAAAAGATTACACGACAATTTAAACAACGTTTGTGTTGGATTCCTTCCCTTGTTCAATAGCTTGGATTATATCAGCTACCGTTGATCTCTATTCCTTGTGCAGATTTGTTAATTTGGACGGTTGAAACATCAGCCTTTCGGATTATTGCCTTGGATGAATTAAGCACTTCCAAAAGTTGGTTTTGGATTTTTGCAATAGAAAATTCTGGTGCTGAAATCTTTCTCCCTTCCCATGTTTCGAGATTTTGAGAAGCTTTTTGTCAGCGGCAGCAAGCAAGCTGGAGTGGTATTAATTGCACTGGCATCATACCGGTGCTTGGAATGGTCATTTAATGCAACCGATCAGTATGTCCATTTGATCCTGAAGCACGTGTCTCATGAACCACACAGCAAAAATAATAATAACAATAATACATGGAGTTTGACAATATTGTCTGCCTTTCAGATCAGTGACAATAAAATCAGCAAGTTGTTATCAGTGTGTTGGGGCTTTAACTTTATAACTTGGTTCACGAGAACATGCACAAAATCACATCATTGAATGCGTGTATCAACAAGTGTGGGTGGGTCGTTTTTTATCTGACCATATATCATCATCCATCATTGCCTTTTAGACTTATTGCCCTGGCTCATTAAAAAAGGATTTTGTAGAAAGTTCTTGGGGCAAACTTAAAATTATGGAAGGCTAGGTTTTATTTCTACATTTACTTGGTTTATGATTTGGACATGTTTAATTAATTCGAAACTACCTGTAAGTGTGCTTTAATTCTGATTCTACCCATGAGAAATACCGTTTCCATGTTCTTTTAAATATTCCTGACTTGCTTAAGTACTAGCTCAAAATACTTCTAATGAAAAGAAATAGCTTCTTGCATTTAATAGCGAGGTCTTTTAGATTTTTCAAATCAAAACTGCCTGGAAACTTTGGTGGTAATGGATCGCATGCGTGATCCACGGCCAGATTTTGGGCATCTCAATCTAATTCCCCCATTCTATGTTCAAGGGTTTTCTAATCATTAATCTACCGATATGTAATTGCTCACAATTTCTAATCAAGCATCTCTATCTTAATCTTAAATTCTTAGGGTGTGTTTGTTTAGGGCAAAAAAGTGTCAACTAAAACTTTTCAATCTAAAACTTTTCACTCTCCATAATTATTCTATTTTTTAATTATTTTTTCACATTTTTCTATACAAACTACCCTACTTTTCAATCATTTCTACACAACTACGCATACAACTAACCTATCTATTTTAACTTTATTCTCTTTACTCCTCATCATTACTCCTATTATATCACATCACTTTCTATTGATTTGACAACTTCTGCTCCAAAAATTTTTCATCAAAAGTTTTACCTCCAACCAAACACACCTTTAATTTACGAAAAAAATCTGCTTTCCATCTTGGGGATGAACGGCCGCAAAAGGCATCCATTTCAATAGTCAAGACAGCTGCAATTTCTTTTTGAAAATTTGAGCTCAGAAATAGACATAAGAGAGAACAAAAGAAGGGCAATCAGTATATGCTTGTAGAAGAGGATTCTGTCAATCATCCTATCCACGTCCGGATGTTGATGAACTGTCTTGACTGAGAAGGAAACTCAGATCAGGGAAAAAAATAAAAATAAAAAAAATGGTGAGATTATCATCAGCTTCAATTAGACGACATATTCTTAATGATATGATGTTATTTTCCAAACCATGTTCATCATTTGTCGACTAGAATTCTTAGGCCACGTTTGTCTGGGGCCAAAGTCGATGGAGAAGGCTGAGTTAAGGAAGAGCGCAGGCAGCATAAAAATATTTAAGAAAAAGAAAATAGTGTTTTTGTCCACCAAAGATAATTGATCTTATCTTGCTTTTGACCCGGATTATCCTCATTTTCATATATATTGCGTTCTAAGAAAGATAACGTGACACTGATTGATTAGATAGAAAGCTGCCTAAAAAGCTTTAATATGGCATGAGTACCAACTAGTCCATTTCAACCGTGTTATCTATTTCCTCGTGCCACTATTAGCGATTAGCATGCATATAGGACAATAGCACACACCATATATATTAATGACACTAACAATCCTACGTAATCCTCTTAATGTTTAAGTTGTTAATTATTGATTTAAAATTCAATCCAGTATATTAAATATCACTTGTTTATCTAAAAAATCAAGTTTCATCCAAATTAAGTATACGCATGGCCGCATTTGCTCAAAATTATATATAATCATATGTAAAATGTTTAAATTTATTCACACATGTATTAAAATATAATAATATTTTATACAATCATTTATTCACATAGTAAATATTTTAGATAGCTTAGATGTTAAAAAGATCACTTTAAAATTGATATTTTAACATTGATTTATTTTACTATACTTATTTTACACATGTATAGATAAAACACATGTACAGAAAAATAAATAAAAAAAAAAATTTCAAAATATAATAAATGATACTATATATAATAGATGAAATAAATTTTTCATCAACTATCAAAATTTTAAATACAGACGGAGTTACATAGAAGAAGAGTTTCTTAAAAGTGACTGTGTATGATGTGTTTGATTATATTTATATGAGGATGTCATTTGCCATATGGACCAGGGATATATGGACACACATCCTGAAAGAGTCAATGGACCAGGGATATATGGACACACATCCTGAAAGAGTCAATGTCCCTCATGCTGTCCTGCAAATCGATTTCAGACCATCATGTGCAACATTCTCACCGAACATGCATGTACTCCTGACTGGCTCTTACAATCATGCACAACTCTTCTGGGCCTCCGGCTTGAAGGTTAGGGGGGTCTGCAAGTTTACTGTCAGTAGTCTCACACGGTTGGATTCTGGCTATTTATTAATCCAAATAACTCTTTTTGGGGTAGATTCTATGGCACTGACTCTTTAAACACATGAGGAAAGGCGTGTGCAGTGGGAAAGCGGGGTAGGATGAGACTGATGTATTCACTCCGCTCCGAAGATAAAAATGGCTTGTCCAAATCAAGCGGTGGGCTATGCTGGTTCTGTAGAGCGTAGACATCATTTCCCAACCGGCACGAAACGTGCTGTCACGCACCATCTTCATTAAAAACAACATTGGCAGACCCACCTCTACAGTAAACTATTATTGAGATAAAAAATACAGCTGCATGAGAGAATGATAACCAAAGGGTGAAAGCTATCAGAGGACACACTTTATGTAACACAAAGGTGAGAGACCGAATGATTAGAAACCAAACAGAGATCTTTTCCGCCCCTAGCGAGCAATCGAATGAAATAACGAAAGAGGGCACGGGGAGCACCTAAAAAGAAGAACATGTGTGCAATCATCAACCATCGGAGAGGCATTTACTATTGTCATGAGCTAGCTCATGACTACGGAAAATAATGCAACAAAACAGCACAAACCCACCAAACTGAACAAATTTCAAACCGTTCATAGACAGAGAATCAAATAATAACATGTACACATGAAATTTACAGGCAAAGCAGAACTTTCCCCTTCTTTCTCGAAGTTCATATAATCCTCCATGAAGATCTCACAAACCAGTATCACAAATTTACTCGAATAACATAAAACAAAACCCAGGAACAAGAACGAAATAATAACGATTAATTAGAAAGGAAAGAACTTTTTTTTCCTGATGGAAAAATCAAGAACCTACTCAAATCCCCATCTTCTCTCAGCAAAAGCAGGTCATTCAGATAGCAGACAGAGCATCTAAATCCGTTCTTTTGATTTCATTCCTTGCCATTTATATAGAATCCGTCGCGCTTTTGGTTTTTGTTCTGTAGAGAAGCTTCTTCTTTTTCGAGGTGTTGTTGTCGACGGTAAGCACCACCTTGCCTGGCTCGCCAATCTTGAAGCTGTCCTTTACCAATGGTTCATCAGTTGCTGTTATCTTCCTAGCCTTTTGCACGATCACCGTGTAACCTTCTTCAGCGCTGGGGACGAACTCTGCACCATAGCTCACCTCCCATCCTGGAACTCGAAGCTCCCAAATAAGAAGGGACGCCTGTCAAGCAAAATACATGATATAAGAAATTTGTCAAATGTAACCTTTCACCCAGAAAAATGCTGTGGACGTCCAGGCATGTGCATCACACACTCAATCATTAATGAAATGATCAATAATGGTATAGAACAGAAGAATAACATTCGATCCATGAGGGAATTGCCCAAAAGCAAATCAAAGGAAGGATAATCGAAAGACCGACCTCAGAAACTGGAACTTCGACTGTGTGCTTTGATGCTGGTTTGATTGTTATCTCTGTAACAGGATTTGCAGTGCTGAAGTCGGCATCATTGTCCTTGCTCAAGCCTCCATATTTAACAGGGACTTGCTCGGGAGCTATGTATCTATCAAGAACAATAACCAATAAATTAGAACAGATAAAAAGAGAATCCAAAGAAGAAGGGCAAGTTCCATCAAAAGAAGAAGAAGGGCAAGATCTTTTTCTACATACTTGAAGAGAGTCTCCGTCGATTTCGATGGCCCAGCGAAAACGAACTTGCTCTTGGTCCTCTGGGTAAGGAATGGGCTGATCATCCGATTGAAGGCCAGATACCACCAAGGAACATTGATGAATATCTAAAAAGAAACAAAAGATCCACTTAAGAAATCAAAAACTATGAATAGATTCTATTGGTCGACGAAAAAAAACCCACCTGTTTCGCCACGAATTCAGGGTAATTGTCTTGCAGTAACGTAAGCGCCTGGTTTGTCACCTGCCTTAATCCTCTCTTTCCCGGCCCCGGCGAATTCTTCAGATCAGTGACCTGCACAATGGTGCAGATGCCTGTGGGGCTGAAATCAAGCTGGCGGACACCCTTCTCCAAGAACTGGATCCTCCAGCGCAAGAATTTCTGCCTTTTCTCCTCATCGGCAAAAGCCTTCTGATAAAGTTCCTTGTTCTGAAACTCCCCATACACGTTGTAGCAGACGGGATGCCCTTCCTTATCGAAACCATTCATGAAAACCACCTTATCCAGGTCGTTGCCGAGATCCTCCTCAAGAAGACCGTCAATTCCGAACTCCTTCCTCCAGCGAATCGTGTTCTTGATCATGGCGAAAGCATCCTTCACCTTGAAATCCCTTGCCCGGAGGAATTTCAGAAGGACGGTGTCGCTCTTCTCCTCGTCATCGCCCAAAAGCTTGATTCCCCAAATGAAGACCTCCTCCGGGGGCTTCTCCGGCGCAGAACCTTCCCCAGGAGCGACCTCCGCCGCAACCGGCTCCGCTTCCTTGGTGGGCGGCTCGGACTCTGGTGGGGGAGGAGCTGGAGCGGACACCGCAACGACGGTCTCCTCGATGGCTTCGACGGTCTTGGCACCGTCGTCATCGACAGCAGCAGCAACCACAACGGTCTCCGCCACTACCTCGGTGACAACGGCCGCTTCCGGCTCCGCAGCAGCTGGAGCCTTTTCTTCTTCATCGGCGGCGGCAACAGTCTCGCCTTCCACCTTGGTAGGCTCCTCAGGGGCGGCTGCCGGCTCTGCAGCCACTTCGGCAGCAGGTTTTGCCTCTTCTGATTTGGGTTCCTCGGATTTCGTCTCTTCGGCCTTCTCCTTCTCTTCTTCTTTCGGAGGGCTTGGCACGTACGTGAATTCGTGCTTGTTGAGGGCTTCTTGGATGAGCTGTTTGAGCTCTTCAAGAGCCTTCTTTTCTGGGTCAGGGAGATCGGAAACCCGGTTGCTTTCTTCCTTGAACGAGACGGACTGAGGAATCGTCTCTTCAATCACGGAAGCCTTGGGGTCGGTTACTTCGGCAACAGCCTCTGATTCCGGCGCCGGTTTCTTCTCTTCCGGCTCGGTGGTTGGTGGGTCCTTGTTTGTGGGCTTCTCGGACGTTGGTTCGGCCGCCGCGACGACCTCAGCGGCCGATGGAGATGGCTGGGCAGCGGGCTGAGCCTCTTCCGTAGCCATTGGGTTGATTTTACTGATCTAGAGAGGGGGAGGGGGGGAGCGTATAGGCTTTGGCAGGGGTTTTTGGGAGGGTGGAAAAGAAGCAGATGGCTATGAGGTCGCAGAGGCGAGTTATATAAGACCTTCGCCCGAGTATGGGAGGGCGTGGGGCCGGTCGGCTGGGTGATCAAGGCCGTTTTCTATGACAGCCTTGCAAGAATTGGACTAGGTCTGGCATGTGTACTTCGGCCAGGTCGAGACAGGCGTATAGCGAGCCGTGAAGGTTCGAAAACGATTACGGCAGCCACACCCTCGCAAAATAGCTGATGTTGGCGTTGTAAAAGACTTCTGGCCCGCGAAATAGATGGTCCGGATCAAACGTCGGAGGTGGGTGGTCGAGGCAGGAGGCAGTTAGAAATGCAGGATGCGATTCGGTCCGACCGTAAAGGATGGTTGGGGAGACAGGATACAGATTACAACTGTTATCTGGCAACGGTTTTCAGTGCTGGATGCTAACATCAATGTAATGGTTAACAAACTTACCAAGGTAATATGTTATTTTTGTACGATAATTATTGCTCCCATACAATTCATGGACTATTCCAATTGGCGTTCCGGAAAACACACCCGTCTGTCGAGTCGGGTACGCCAGCTGAGCTCCCTCCTCCACTCCTGCGATGGGGCCCACCGACCAGATGGCCATCCGACGCCTCTTGAGACCATTGGGCCCGGCGGGGCTGCCGTCTGCGGCCGGATGAACCAGGTGAGGCCCACCGATCGCGGCGAGGAGGCAGTGGGACCCGCACAAACCGCATTCATCCAACGGCTTGTTTTGGGAATTCCTTACCTGGGATGGGCTGTCGGGTGACCCCGCTAAACATAAACTGACAGCCTATTCCGAGGCTTCCGCCAGCGCTTTTCCACGAGGATCTCCTTTCTCGCGTGCGATAAAGCTCACACGTGTCGACAATCACAGCAGCCGGAAACTGTGAACATGATGTCCACGTGGATGTGGCCGGGATTCGGACAGCTTGGATCGACGTACATGAATGGCGTGCGTGCGTGCAGTGATGTGGGGTTGCCGTATTTTTATCAAAAAAATGAGGCGGTTTATTGAGAACGAAATTTGAATATTTGAATGTGGAAAGAGGGAAACAATGCCAGCCGTGTAGGGGCTCCACCACGCGTATGGGCTCCGTCGAGTCGAACGCACGTAACCCGCACCACCACCCAGCCAGCCAACATGGTTTAGGGAGTTCAGTGTTAGTTGGGTAATTTTGAAAAAATAATAATAATAACACCTGTTTGAACCCTTTTTACGTGATATTAGATTTTATCTAACATCCTACTTTTCATATTATTATCCCCGTGAAAGCATTTGACTTTAGCAAAATGTTAGAAAAAACGGTGGAAAAAATTTTGAAAATATAAAAGAATAATATGATATAATGGAAGTAATATTAGGAATGCGATCCCCTGTACCCGGGTGCATTTAGCTTCAGTGCACCCGGGTGCATTAAATCCATTTTAATCTATTTTTTTGATAATTTTTTTATGTATTAATCTAAAATGTTACTGATTTTCAAAAATCAAAAATAAATATCTAAAATACTCCAAATATGGTAAAAATTGATACAATGTTAAATACACTTAGATTAATGCTTGAATAAAAAAATTTTAAAAATAAAAAAAATGATTTAATGCACCCGGGTGCAGGGGATCACATCCTGTAATATTACGAGCAAAGAGAATAAATTTAAATAAATTAAATAATTATATAGAAAATATGAAAAAAATTGATTGTAAAATAAGCTAGTTGTATGAAAAAATATGTGGAAAAATAGGAAAAATCTTTTTTCATTTGTCAACTTATATTTCATTCTTTTTTCATATTTTCTATGCAAGTTCTTTATATATTTTATTTTTTATTTTCTTTGTTCTTAATCATTACTTCTATCACGTTGTATCTCTTTTTATTAAAAAAATGTTCCTGTATGTTTCCCATTTTTTCATTCTTAACTAACAAACCTTGTGATTGCCGTCCACCAAAATGAATATTGTGGCAATATTTGAAACTTTGAATGACATTTTCATCAATAGGTTAATAATCGACATTAGCCTTTCTACTTTTGTATAAAAATATTTGTGTTCATTTTTTTATCACATTATATTTTTTCCTTTACTTTTTATATATATTTTATCCTTTTTTTAAAATTTCTCTACTGAATTTTTGTTTAAAAACTTTAGAGCATGTTCTAAATAGTAAAAGATTTTTTGATTAAATCTATATCACTATTCTCAATACAGCTTTCTAATTCTCAATGCAACTTTTTTCAATTTCCAATATAACTTTTTCCATTTCCAATACAATTTTACTCATTTTCCATTTCCAGGTACAGATTCGATCCAATAATCTCATACCATTTAGAACACGCACTTAGTTTCTGTTAAAAAATATATCAGTAAGGATATGGATAATGATTCAATACTCCGAATAAAATAATTTATGTAACAATAAACTCTTTTTGCTTTTGATCATATCTAACAATAAAAATGTTTTTAGACTCGTAACAATATTTCTAAAATTCGTAAATGTTATTTAATATGGATAATGTTGGTTGTTTGATTACTCATGTATAATTCAGCCAGGTACCATTTTTGTCCTTTCTTAAAATGCAGTTATGCTTTTGCAACCGACATCAGATCATCAATCGGGATTTTTCCTTCTTTTATTCTTGGTTCGGAAATCCAGCAAACTTGGAGAGTGTGAATGCAAGATCGAAAAATCAGAAGAAAGAATGGAAAAATGGTAGCATGCTCTGGGGGGTGCACGGGTAAATTGCCCACACCTCGATTGGGGATTTTTCATGTTTTGAGCTGGATAATTCGCTCCTGTAGGTCCCTCCTTAAGGACAGCTCAAATAGGAGAGTGGTGCATGGCACACCTCTTCCGCTGTAAAGTTGATTTTAGTGCGGGCCTAGCTCACCAAACTCTTTTTATTCCAATTTTCAAGCATGTCACCATGCGTCGCTCTTGCCCATGTAATGAGTCCGACGACTGCCTCGCTGGGACCACACGGCTTGGTCCTACCTACCTACAATTTGAGTGTCAAAACAAATAAATAAATAAAATAATTTACTGATCAGCAATAAAATAAATTTAAATAAATGTGGCATGTTGGGTGATAAAAGAAAATGAAAGAAAATGTATACTATGAACTACGTAGCATTAAAATAGATAGAATATTAATTATTAGAGAAAACTTAATATTGTGCACTTAAGTGCAAAAACTCATTTTTTATTTTTTAAAAATTATACAATTATTTATCTAAGTATATTTAACAGACTATTAAATTTTATCATTTGGAGATTTGTAAATATTTTTCAATTTAAAAACAACTAAAATGCTCCTTTTAAAAAAAAGTCAAAAAATATATACAAATCTTCAAAAATGATAAAACTTAATACACATGTTAAATAGACTTAGATTAAAAGTTTTATAAAAAATTTCAAAAAAAATAATCAGTTAAATGTATTTATGTTGACCAAAGTTAAATGCACCCGAGTGCATGTAATCATTTACCTTGATGCACATATAACTGGCAATACTGACGATAGAATCGTTATGGTATGAATATTTCAAAATCATACCTTGGTGAATTGAATTTTCCTTAAATTTGAAAGTATCCAATAACGCACGAAAAATACAAAATACATTGATGCTGACTACTGATCAATAATTTTGACTTTTGCAAAACTTTATCCATTTGTCCATCTGAGTGAATGGGTTGCTGCATGCCGCTTGAATAGGCAAAAATCGTATGTAGCCTCAAACTATAGAATAAGAGCTAATTAAATAAGTATAAATTTTTATTCATGTCACTGGCTATAGCATTAAATTCCGATGATACTTTTTTACCAACAACGTTGTTTGGTTTGTTGTTTACATCCGGCGATACTGAAAGAAAGTTGTGGCAGACAATTGCATTTTATTTCGCCAAATATAATGTATCGACTTGGATTTTTAATTCGACTCTCTGACTGGTCTTCACTTCTGGCATGGACATTCTGGGATGTTCACTTGGACTTTCCTCTTTCAAAATCATAATATACATTTTTTATTACTGTATGTGTTTGTGAAGTAATAAATTTTTTGATAAAAAAATTTTATGTAAATTTTTTTTAAATAGAAGAAAATGATGTAGAAGTAATGATAAAAGGTAAATAAAATGAAGTTAAAATATACAGATTAGATGTATGGAAAGTCATGTAAAAATAATGAAAAATACGATAGTGATTTGGAAACATTAGATAATAGTAAGTTGAAAGCTTCCATGTAAAGCTTGTTTCTAATGCCATATCCTTCAGTAAGTACAAACAAGAAAAAATATTGGTCACCCCATGGGAGTGGATGCAATGAAAAACTTCCCCCAAGTAGCAAAAGGCTATCCTGCCAATAGGTTGGCTATTTGGGGATGAAATATAGATCTTGTTGCTGAGCAGTAGCAAAAAAGATGGGTACAATCTTTTACATCATCGTCGTATAGTGAGCATATTGTTGGGGTGGGAATTCCTCTTTTTGAAAGATTTATTCAAGGTAGCAAAGAATCCATGACCAATCTCCATCCATTGATTTGCTGTGCCGATATTCGGTCAACATGTATGACACTTACGAGCAAATCCAAACAAACATGAATTAGGCTATCATATATTGCGTGTGTGAGTGCGTGCATTTTTTTTTATTTTTTTGTTTTTGAAAGTAGACTATCATACACGACAAAAGATCAATTTAGCCAGAATAAAAAACGTATATTTTTTTTAATTTTTATGTACATGTTAAATTAGGTGTATTTAATCTATAAATTAAATTTGATCATTTTTAGATGTTTTAAGTATTGTTTATTTTTAAACACCACGACAGAAAATTATAATATGTTTAAAAATAAAAAATTACTTAAAATATCAGATATTCCGATATCAGATGGTGGACTTTGAACACGGACCATCGAACTGTGTATAGATGACACTAGTTTTTTAATTTTATTACTCCTCTTATTATCACTTTTGGGTTGATCCCCCTTGATTGGCCTCATTGCATGCCTTGGACAGGTCGCAGCCCGAGGCACCGAAGTAAACTAGCACCAGTTGTTTGGCAAACCTCAGTTTGTCATTGGATGCATTTTTTGACTTATCCCACCGCACACAGAAAAAGTTGCTCCTCTTCAATGGCAGGGAAGTACACTACACTAATTATTCTCAATGTAGCTCTGGAAATAATAGCAGCTAGACCATATGCTGGGATAGCAGCTTAATTATCGTGCATGAACCTATTTTTAATCATGGGGAATAATTAAATATAGCCGGCTGAATGGATGCTTATTTTTATTTAAAAAATATTTTCTCAGCATGTAAACCATTTATAATGTTTATCCACTTATTTATTACATTCCAACAAATTATATGTATGGAAAACTTTTATGTATTTAATATACTGTAAATTTTTTAGTAATTATGTAGTTACTTTTAAATGATGCTAATTGCTTACAAATTAGTTTCAATAAAAGTATTTTTTGTAATACGATCAAATAAATAGTGTTAAACAAAATGAGTTAGATTCGAAAAAAATTATAATAGAAAATTCAGCAGCTGCATGGGTGGCTGTAGCAAAACAGTGCACTTTTATCATTGAATTTTCATTATGCCTTGGATTCTTGTAGCCTTTATATAAAACTGATCAAGATGAGTAATTTATCTTATAACTTCGCCTTGCATAAATCACTGAATCAGAGTCTTAAGATATGTTTAATAAGTAATAAAACTTTTTAGATAACAAATTTTTTTTGTATAAGTTTTTAAAATAATAGAAAATGATAAGATAAGATAGTAATAATAATGATAAATAAATTAAATTAAATTAAATTAAAATATACCGGTTAGTTGTAGGAGTAATTATGTAAAAATTGTTGAAAGTATTGCAATTTGTATAACAATATATGAAAAATAGTTAAAAAATAAAGTTTGTGTGAAAAGGAAAAGTAAAAAATTTTAGATAAAATTTTTTGAAAAGTTAAGGCTGAAAGAAATACACGCGTGAAGACATACCATTGACCGGCATTGTGGACGTCTGGACGATTGTACCCATTGTCCCGTGGGAATCGATTTATGAAGTATCACATCTGTCTACTTAGAAGTAGTAAAGGAAGAACCAATAAACAATAACAAAAGCCAGCGCGACAGAACTTGTCTCCTACCCTTATGAAATGTAATTATTGCGATCGAGCCAAATGGGAGGACACCAAAAATGAGTGGTCCAAAATTCTAAACCGAGCCTTCCTTCCTTTCGTTCGCCCAATGTCATATTCCTCCGTGCCATTCTCGATGATCGCGTAATTGAATGAGAAGGGATAGGATTGGTATAAGAATGTTTGTATATGCTTCTCGAATCCCAGCAAATTTTTACCCTCTGTGCTCCACCGATTCTATTTACTATTATTTATTTAGTTAGGTTACCAAAATTTACTAAATTAATTATGTTTATAGGTTATATTTACTTATAAATATATAAGTTATGAAAAATGTTTAGATTCTTCTTCATATCCATTAGAATGTAATAAGAAATTATACAATCATTTAATAATAATATTTTAGATAGTTTAGATATTACAAATGCGACTTCAAAATTAAAATTTAAAAAATAATATGTTAATCTAATATATTTATACATGGAGTCCATGTAAAAAAAATACTATATAAATAATAACATTTCAATAAAAATATAAATAATATTAAATACAACAATCCAAAAAAATTTGTCATCTATCGTGAAGATAGAAAAATAAATCAGATTATATAGAAAAAAGATTTCATTCTGCACATCTCTTTTTGCATATTCATTTCTCCCGGATTCACAAAGGCTGCAGGCACACTCTCTTTTTTTAATCAAAAGAAAAGCCACATTCCTTCAAATCCGTCCAGGTTCATTCTTGTGTCCGCAACACGACAGGTTATAACATATGAATGCATACAAAACAAATTAATACCGTATATTTTTACTATAATATATAAATATATAAATGCATACATAACAAATTAGTATGGTATGTTCATGCTATGATTTATAAGTACACATCATAAAAGTTGTTATGATATATTCACACTATAACATATAAAACCATATATAACAAATTCACGTGGTATATTCGTGTTATAACATATGAAGATATGCACAAATGTTGCACTCGTATTTGCTGGCCTGGGGACTGAACAAGCTTGACCTGAGAGGTCAGCACTTGGCATTGTGTTGATCTTCGTAATAGTCCATGTCATGCTACCCACCAAACACCAGATACGTTATCCTTTTGCCACCTGTGCAATGGATGAATGAATACATTTTGCAAGCAAAACTCTTTGAAAATTCCTGTTGCTCTAATTTTATTGTGGACCCACTTATATATCAATTATTCAATGTAATTAGGCGATAAACCACTCAGTGCTGCTTTGATTCCAAGGCTTAAAAAATAGAAATCATCCAGTTGTCCTATTCCCACGGATCCGGTTTTATTTTCCTCCCCGAGCTGTCACCAAGCAAGAATTCCTATTTTCGCCGCAATTTCGTGGACTCCACTTCTCCAATATTGCTTGCGTGACAAGCAAACGTGAAGCCAGAGCACCAAACAGCGGCGCCAGCGCATACGTATATCCGTATATATTACCGTCGTCTCGCGTAGAAGATTGGACAGTGTACAGGCGGCTGGACGAAGCCCTGCGGGGGTGCTACAGGTCTCAGCCTCGGGCCATTTGCACCGTCGGATCCGAAGGATAGCCAGCCGGGACACACAGCCACAGCCTACGGGAGAATACTGGGCCGCGATTTTCGCATTCCATGGGGGATGGGAAGAAATCTGCAAGGTGCTCCGCGGGATATTCTTAACACATGCACCTCCTCTAATGCCAACTGTCCAACGGTCAGAATGGGTCCACGCGGATTAAATAGAAGCCATAGTCCGGGGGTGCAGTTGTGCAAAGCCTGCCCAAGCGTCCATACACGATCCTGTGATGTCTGTTGGGGACGTGGACTTGCTAGGCTTCTTGCATCATCCTCCTGCGACAGGAAGAGAACTTTTCTATTCCGCTCCGTAAATTCGATGGATCTCGCCGCTGGTCCACCACTTCGCCATTGCCTTCACTTCACGTTCGGCTCAGAAAGTACCATAAACTCGGCAGTTTTCACATATTGGCATACTAACAATAAATGAAAAGGATGGATAAAATGTTGAGAAAATTTAACGAGGCATGATCTTATTTGTTAATTTTTTTCTAGGAATGATCTCAGTAGCCTGTCCACCTTAAAAGACTAAGGGTGTGTTTGTTTAGGGCCAAAACTTGTCAATTAAAACTTTTCAATACAAAACTTTTCTCTTCATAACTACTCTATTTTTTAATTATTTTTTCACATTTTTCTATACAAACTACCCTACTTTTCAATCATTTCTACACAACTACCCATACAACTAACCTATCTATTTTAACTTTATTCTCTTTACTCCTCATCATTACCCCTATTATATCACATCATTTTCTATCAATTTGACAACTTCTACCTCTAAAACTTTTCATCAAAAGTTTTACCTCCAACCAAACACACCCTAATTTAAAACATTTTTTTGCTTATTTTCTTTATATAAATATTTATCTGAATTTATTTAACATACAAACTAATTTTTACTATTTTTTGGACATATGTATATATTTTTTAATCATAGATGTTTAAAATTTTCAAAAAATACACGTATTCAAAAAATGATAAAAATTAGTTTACATGTTAAACACACTTAGATAAACATGTATACGAAGAAAAAAATAAAAATATATTTTAAATGAATTTTTTAAGATGAACTAAGCGAGCCGTTTACTTAGTCCAAACTAATAAAATTACTTCTCTTTTTTCCGCCTTTTATTTCATAAACAAATTAATTTGGATTTTTTTTTAAATGAAATATTATCATTTTCGAAGAAACGTATATATTTTTTGAATTTTTTTGATAAACCGTAACATATTATACTGAAGGTCCAGAAAGGTCTAAAAATAGATGATTTATAATTTCTCTTGGAGAATTTCTCCTCATTCCTGAAATTTTGCCTTCATGTTCACTGCTAAAGTTGGCAGCTCGTGACTAACTTCATTATCTTGACGAAACACATGGAGAAATCTTGTGGATTGGGTTTTGCTTTTTAAGATTTTCAGCTCTTGAATCGGAACACCTATAGTGGACAAAACAGGATGTGCAATGCACATATTTTTAGAGATGCATATATTTTTTTTTTGGATTTTTAAGTATAAAGGTATTTTGTCTATTTTTAATGGTTAAAATTACTAAGATAACTTTGTATTTAAACTTCTAAAACAGATATATGCAAATCTAAAGAAAGGTAAAACTTATTTATATATGAAATATACCTGAATTAACGAGCTCAAGAAAATCATTACTTAACTTGAACTAACAAAATCATGCCTCGAATTTAATTACCGTGCAGAAAATAATCCGTTATCTTGAACTTTGAGACCAACGGCTCAGACGTTTCAACCGCGTAACTGATTCAGCAATGCGTATGTCCGAGAGGGAAGAGCGGCGGAGGGAGTTTATTGAAATATGTTTGGCGTTTGTTTGGCTTTTTTTTTTTTTTTTTCCCTTCCTGATCCTTTTTGTTTGGCTTTTTTAGTGGCGGTAATGATTAGAAGGTTAATAAAGAAATAAGGGCCGTTTACTGGACGGACGGTTTACAGCTGGCAGAATCTTAGAACTGGAATCAAGATCTATTATTTTGAGGAATTGGCATCTGCACCCCGACCTTTTTCTTCCGGTGCATTTTCTTTTGAAAATTTGAACAAATTCGTGCAATAAAAAGCGAAGGAAGTCGAGCAAAGCACTTTAGAATTTTTCAACATCTTTATTTATTTCTTGGGGGCCGATTAAAGCATATGATGAGAGGCATGGATTGGATAGCCTTTGTGTGATGGTCGGTCCGATTGAAAAGGGCCATGACGGCTGCTGTCGAGCTCGGCTGAAACGGCACCACGGTTAGTCTGGCTTGAGTTTTATTAAAAAAAGGTCCCACTTGAAAAGGGAAGATCAGGGTCGTTCATCTGATGGGCGGATGACAGATAAGGCCAGCATCGAAACTCGATTTTCAGCTGTGGCCTGTAGGTGGTCCACCTCTTATGAATCATTGGGCTAGTTGTTTATTTATAAATGGGGTGTTTAGAATATTGGATGATGAGAGTTTGGTATTCGTCCAGGCTGTTTTAAGGGGACGTTGTTATTAAAGCAGGAGTGGGGCCGTCGTGATTTCTTCATCGGCATGCACTCCACCTTCTCATCTTGCCCGCCCATCATTATAAAAGAAACGGTTGGAAACGAGAAATAAATACTCAAGTCGGGATTTTGACGTGGGCAAATGACTCCAACATTGATTACATCTGCCAAGAGAGATAATTGAAAATGGAACAAAATGAGGTAAATTTTACGTCATATTGATGTGGGCTTGTTCAAATCTAAACAAGCAAAATACGCATTTAATCCAAATTAAGAAGAAACGATCGAATACACGCGTAAGGGGATTTAACACCTAGTATATTCTATTAAAAAAAATGTGAATATAGATGATATATATATTTTTAAAGTATAAAAGACCGCTAATGGCCCACCCCTCAGGGCCAAGCCACTATTTTTGCACGGGGAGAGAGTGGAACTGCGGAACCCTAGAATGTTTCATTATAATGAAGATCATTATAAAGAAATCAATAATACATGTGGGTGGTTCCCTCCATCATATGAATGGAGATTCAGTATAAGTGATGACATATTCAGCTAAACAATGTGCTATAAAATTTCCTTCTCCAAGGATATGAGAGGGAGAGAAAAAATGGAATATAGCAGCTCGCTACTTAATTTTTTCCACCCAATGTCCTGTCATTTAGGAAAAATAATATAAAAATGTATTTTTATAAAAATTCTCTTTATTCTATAATTCTATCTGAACTAAAAGTGTCAACTAATCGGGTTGGACAGATTAGAACATAATCCTAAACTTAACCTATTTAAAAATCTCAATTCTAATCAGTTTATTGATCTATTTAAAAATTTCTCAACTTAACCTATTTAATAAATGAGTTGGTAAGTTGTTAACAAGTTAAGTGAGACTACACAACAAGTAAGCGCGTAAATAGAGTCGGTTTCAACCTGAACCCGACTACCCCAACTTAATTTATTATAAGGTTAAGTTAGTTATTTTGAAAAAAATAGATTATATAACCTAATTTGAATCGACTCGATTTCAAAAGTGAGTTAGTTTATGTTAAATGATTGTCAATCCAACCTAACTCGGTTTCATATATTAGTATACAATATAAAAAATCTTACTTTAGCACATAATGCATAGGCATTGACTAGAAATTATTGATTTGAAATAAGATTAGTTAGCAATCGTATCATTATATAAGTCATAAATCGGAAAGTATTACTAGAAAAATAATTAATTTTTATTCTTTCATATAAATTTATATTTTATAATAGATTTAATTAAGAATTTTTTTAAAAAAATATTATACATTTATTAACCCAATTTTAACTTGAACGGAACTGATTTATATAAGGTAGAAATAGGATCAAGTTATAGTGTAAAAAATAAGATTGAAAATAGAGTTGGATCGAGATTTTATGGATAAAGAGGGAAGTAGTTTATTAGTTGCATAGAAAAGACAAAGGAGATGGAGAGAAGAAGTCAAAATGGAAAATCAATTTAAGATTTAAGATAACATTTACATATCATTTCTTATTGCTTTGTAAATGGGTTGACAAATTGGAGGAGTTGGACGAGTTAAATAAGTTACTAAACGAGTTGAAATCTTAATCTTTATTCGTTTATTCATTTAAATAGTTGAACGAGTTGCCGAATTATAAATATTTATTCAAAAATCTTACCTAAACTCATTTACAAATAGGGTGAATGAGTTGATGAAGTAACTATGACCATTAACACCTTATAATCCGTATACTCTCTTAGCTTCTTAACCCTCAATATAAGATGTTATATCATCTTTTATGGTAAGTTGCAGCATGATGAGTTCATGCATTCGGGTGCATTTAAATATTTGTGCACTCAGGTGAAAATATCCATTTTTATTTTCTTTGAAATTTTTTTACACAATTGTCGATTTAAGTGTATTTAACATATGTATCAATTTTTACCATTTTTGGATTTAAACTGATTTTAAAAAATAAAAAATATCTAAAAATTTCCACGAATGGTAAAAATTGATGCATATGCCAAATATACTTAGATTAATAATAGCTTAAAAATTTTCAAAAAAATGAAAAAATAAGTTAAATATACCCGAGTGTGCTGAAGCTAAATGCATCCGGATGCATGAAATCAAGTCCTAAATTACAAGATAATTTTGTTGATTGAGCCTGCCCATAGCGACCAAAGAATTTATAGATACTTAGCTATTTTTATTGGAACTACTTACTTGGGTGATTCGATATTGATTATTATTATTCATAATTTGGCTGTTGATGATGAGATCATAGGAAAATAGAATTTAAGGACATTGATCATCTATGGAGAAAGGCAGGCATTAGACAAACAGACTTTTTGGCGTACTTGAGGAAAGAGACGAGATATTGTAAATTTGGTGGATCACCAACCATGTTGTCAGCTCTTGAACTGGATGTCGTCGACTCCTTAGGATTAATGAAACATTAACTGCACGTTCATTTGATTTTTGTGTTGAAATTTCTCTTTTATCATATTAATCTTATTGTCCACTCGAAACATTTACAGGTTGTTCAAGCTAGTAATAGTTCATTGTCCTTTTATCTTTATAACTGACGCTTTATTATCATACAGGTAATCTTTGTGGCAAAGCTCGGCTTAATTAAGAGTCTAGCCTTTGGGTTTTGAAAGCTTCTATTATTAATTAATGGTTGGGCTTTGGTTGGAGGCCACCCACCCATGACCCAGCTCCCAAAGCTACCAAAAGGCAAAAACACCCTTCTTGCTCTTTAATGCGTTCGGTTTCCGCCCAATCCTCTTTATTTCATCAATTGGGCCTAATACTAAGGACCGCATTCTGTTTCACATTTTTGGACCGTCTAACCGTCTACGCATTTTTAGCACAAGCTGAGAGGTGGCTATTTCTAATTTTGCTACCTATGTTCTGTACTTCAAGAACACCATGCAATGCCACGTCCAACCATACGTGGCAACGAAGAGACACGTGCCGACTCCGGAAAAGGCCAACCATCAGCGGACCGCATGCAGAATCGGTTCAAAAGCTTTACCGAAATCAGAAGAACGTATGAGCCGAGCAGGGACCACTGCCACCGCCGCCAACTATCCCGCGAACCGCACAAAGAAGGTGGCAAGAGAGAAGAATAGAAGATGATGAACGTTTTAGCTCTGGGACTTCTGGTATCGACTTTTGCGGCCGCAGGCATTTGGTCCCCAAACCCACACCAGGGTCACGAGAAGCACCCAAATAACGTGGTCCTCAAAGAAGGCCACCGCGTCATCGTGGTGGAGTACGAGAGGGAAGGCTTGCAGAAACCCACAGCCGATTCTTCCGCAGGAGCGGCTTCTCGGATGACTAAGAATCTTGAAAGTCCTCATGGGCTCTTTGAAGAAGCCAAGGAGAAGTTCAAAGAAGCGGCTGCCGATCTCCCCAACCTCGGCCAAGGCGTCTCCGGCCCCGTCGGCGGCGGCTCTAAGGAGAAGATATGCGATGCCTTCGGCAGGTGCAAAGAGAAATTTTCAGTCGTTTACAGCAAAGCAAAAGAGCTGCTGTCTGATGGAGTATCGAGAGCCGAAGGAGTGGGAAAAGAAGCTGTTGAAAACGTAAGGCATGGCGGGGAGGCGGTGGTCGAAAAGGCCAAGGAAGGAATGAGAAGCGCAGCACATGGGGAAGAGGCTGTGGTGGAGAAGACAAAGGAAGCGGCAGAAAATTTGGCTCGTGGTGGCGAGGATGTTGTAGAGAAGGCGAAGGAAACGGCAGGAAACGTAATTCATGGCGGAGAGAAGGCGATTGACAAGGCCAAAGAAGCTGCTGAAAATGTGTTTCATGGGGGAGAGAGGGTTGCGGAGAATGTGGCTGAAAAAGCAAAACATGGGGGAGAAAAGGTTGCTGAGACGTTGAAGAGTTTCAGGGAAGAAGCAGAACATGTTAAAGAGAGAGCTTTCGAGGAAGCAAAGGGCAAAGCTAAGCAACTGCAAGAAACCACAGAAAAAGCTTTGGAGAAGTCGAAGCATGATTTTGAGGAACCGAACGTGACAAGAGTCGGGCTTGCCAGGGACAGAGAGAGACGAAAGGTGATGGATGCAGCTGCAGCATACAGAGCAGTCACGTCTGCAATATTCTCCCCAGAAACGTCGAGGCTACTGATGTGGGTAGTTCACCTCCTTTCTTTTTCGATTACGTATGGGGTGTGTGTCTGGATAACGTTCGTATCCAGCTACATGCTGGGAAGGGTGCTGCCTAGGCAGCAATTTGCAGTGGTGCAGAGCAAGATCTACCCTGTTTATTTCATGGTGGTGGCATGTGGCATTGGATTCTCTGTTCTTTCTTTCTTCTTTAGTCAAGAACATGGGCGCCGCCGTGGAGATGGTCTGGCCGAGACTTTGCTCTGCTATAATTTGCTGGCGTCACTTGGGCTTGTGCTGGTTAATATGCTCTACTTGGAGCCTCGAGCAACCAAGGTGTGCATTCTTCCTTTCCTTACCCTTCCTTCCATATCTATTATGTATCTGTTTATTTCGCTGGTGTGTTCCTCATTTCAGAGCCTCTTTCATCCTTCGTATTTGAAGCGATGACCCTTTAGCTATCAAATATGAAATTTGAGAGTGGAATACATGAAGTTATCAGAAACAATACCGTGCTTGGCTCTTTTTTCAGGCTTTTCATTATATAAAATTTGCCAGTACTTGTCCAAGAGGTGAAACAGGAACAGAGGACTCTGATGGCTGAGTGGCTTGAATTAGTGTTTGCATCCAGATGTTCTTTGGAATCATGGTGGGTGATGCACACACGCACACCCATCCCATAAGCCCTTTATCTCTGTTTCTCGGCGTCATTTTAATCCTTTTGGCAGGTGATGTATGAACGGCTGAAACTGGAGAAGGAAGAAGGAAAAGGCAGAGATATTGATGACACAGTGGCCGCCGCCGATCCCGGTGAAACAACTACAACAGCAAGGAAGATCAGTACTGGGTTTGCGGCGGGAAATGGAGGTGTGAACGCCACCACTTTCAGCGCCACCGCCACGGCAGCAGCGGGAAACACTGCCCAACGGGAAGCTGTGAAGCGCCGAGCAGTGGAACTGAGCAAGCGGTTGATGAAGCTCAACACCAACTCTTCCTTCTTCAATGTCATGACTCTAATGAGCCTCACTTGGCACCTTGTCTACCTTGCTAAAATCTTCCATACAGCCTGTTGAGGTTCTAAATGGTTGTTAATTGCATGCTGTGAATACTGTATCTGACCCACTTCTGTTCGTCATTAGCTAGTTGTCATGGCGATAACTGCTTCTGACCCACTTCTGTTTGTAATGTAATTAGCTAGTTGTCATGGAGAAAGTAGGTAGTTTTGGGGGGCCACAGCTATTTGATGTTTGACAGTTGGAAGACACTAATTCACCAAGTAAAGTGGTTTTTGGTTGCTGCACAAGCTGATCTTGTCTGACTTTCTACATCGGGCGTATTTCACCCCACCGAGACTTGACACCTACGAGAACTTTTCAAATAAAATTTTCAATCTAAAAGTTTCGGCTCTTTACAATTATTTTTCATATTTTTCTATGTAATTAATTTATTTTTCAATTATTTTTATATAATTATCTTTACAACTAACTTATTATAAATTTATTTAACTCTTCATTGTTACTTTTATCATATCACATCATTTTCTTTAAATTCAAAAATTTTTATATTAAAAATTTTATTACTTCTCAAATACTTAGGAAGTCAGAGGTACAATTAAATTCTAGGTTTTAATAAAATTAAAATTAATGGTAAATTCGACATATCTATAAATTTTACTTTTAAATTAAAATTAATGGTAAATTCGACATATATCTATAAATTTTACTTTTAATTTTAATTTTATTTATACTTATGAATTTTTAAAATAC